>JAEOAD010000001.1:11706428-13034285 GCA_036365145.1 Orientallactaga sibirica
AATCAAAAAGTAATATTATTTTTCTTTTTCTTTTCACATTTTATAAGTTATTCTTTAGTACATATTTATTTTGCATAAAAATACACTTTAAAAGATTTATTTAATTATCAGTGCTAGAGATTGAACCCAGGTCATCACACTTGCTAGGCAAGCACTCTTCCACTGAGCTATATCCTACCCCACCCCCAAATGGAATATTTTAGAACAAAAAATCCTACCCATCTCTCAACTCCCTGTTTTGCTTTATTGCTTGTTGATCAGAAAAAAAACATAAAGTCTTTTTTCTTCGCTTCAAAACACTGCACAATTCTCATGAAACATTTGCTAAGGAAATCCCTACCTCATGAAATACCTGGCAGTCTGTCAGAGCAGAATCACAGTCCCTTCATAAGGAAGCCCTCTCCCTCTGCATTACTGAGGAAAATCCTAAATAAACCGTCTGATTATACCATCTACTAGTTGACTTTCGAGCGACGAGTTCTGGAGGTCACACAGCCGGATACGCAGCATGAGCTTTACCTGGGCTGCTTTCCAGGGATTCGTGGCCTCCTCTATTGAAAACACTGAATTTCACTTGGCCTGATGGTTGGCTAGAATGGGGTGAAAAGTGGCATCTCTGTGTTTATATTGTGTCAGTTTTCTTTATTGCACATTAACTTTGGGTCAGCTCCTATTCAGCTCTGCATATAGGCACATTGAATAATTGAGAAGTGTTTTGTCCCAAATTATACAATAATACAGGGTTAGTGTGACCCAGACATATTTGCTCCACTCCTCTATCTCCTCCTCCTCCTCTTCTCTCCTCTCTCTCTCTCTCTCTCTCTCTTTCTCTCCTGCTTCAAGTATTAACATGCCTATTAGCCAGTGTGACTGGAAACACCAGACCATGAAAAGACAGGAAAAAACTAACACCTGAGTTCTTGAAAGATCTCCATATATTTCTACTGAATGCAAAAATATTGCTCCCCTTTATTAGCTAACCTATACCTCTATCATTTCTATTCTATATCCATCACCTCTCAGTCTCTCCAGAATTGAGAGGCTGATTTGTAAGCAAAGCTCTGTCTTTTCCACTCTTTGGGCATTAAAAAGGGCTTGCTATATTCCCACTACTTACCCCCAAGTGTGGTGTTGAGCATGTTGTTTTTGTTTTGTGAGATCCACTTCCAAATAGATCTGGTAATAGAACGTTGACTTTGTCAGTCATTTATGAGCATAGGAAAGGGGGGGTACACTTAGCTATAGGATTTTTAAAATTTTATTGTGACATAATATTTGTACATATATGGGGTACAGTGTGTTTTGATACATGAATATAAGTCATAATGATTAAATCAGCAATAATCTCTTCCCCAGCATGAATCATTTCAGTGTACGGAACTTTCTTACTCACAGAGTCAACTTGAAATAGATGAGATTGGTACAGACAATGGTTATTCTATTGTGCTGTAGAGAACCATAACTAATTGCTCCTTTCTAACTGGGTTTGGATGCCCCTTTGTAACTTCTTGCCATTCCTTGTCTCCTTTGTCCTTCCCATAGTGACCACTATTTCATTCCATTCTTCTGTGAAATCAAACTCTGGTTCCCACAAATCAGTGAGAACATGTGGTATTTTTCTTTCTGTGTCTGACATATTTCATTTAATGTAATTACCTCCAGTCCCATACAGGTTGCTGGAAATTACAAGATTTCATTCTTTTATGGCTGAATAATATTCCATAGTGTACTTTCACCATATTTTCCTTAGTTATTTACCCACTGATAGCATCTTGGTGAACCATATCTTGACTTTTGTGAAAACTTTTGTAACAAGCATGGTCATACAGCTGTCTCTTTGATGTAAGGGCATCATTTCCTTTGGCTATATACTCAGTGGGAGGATTACTGAACAGTATGAAAACTCCACTTCTAGGTTTTTTTTTGTTTGTTTGTTTTGTTTTGTTTTCATTTTTCGGTTTTTCAAGGTAGGGTCTCACTCTAGCCCAGGCTGACCTGGAATTCACTATGTAATCTCAGGGTGGCCTAGAACTCATGGCAATCCTCCTACCTTTGCGTCCTGAATGCTAGGATTAAAGGTGTGTGCCACCACACCCAGCCACTTCTAGTTTTTTAAGAAATTGTACTATGTATTCCATAGTATCTGTTCTAATTTATACTTTCAACAAGTGCCTAAAATTTCTCCTTTTTCTGTATCCTCATCAGAATTTCTTATTTTTTTGTTTTTGGGGGGAATAGCAGCCATTCAGACTGATGTAAGATAGGATTTCATTGTGCTGTTGATTTGAATTCCCCATATTAGTGACATTGAACAGGTACTTCTTGGTCACTTACGTGCTTTATTTTAATAAATGTCTATTCAGACATTTTGAAAAATGTTCATGCCATTCTTCTTACTTTAATTGAAATGTTTTCTTGTTTTTTTTGAGCTTTTTCAGTTTCCTAAATATTAATGCCATGTAAGATGAATGCTTTGAAAATATTTTCAACTATTTTATAGCCTCTCTTCACTCTGTTGATTTGTATCTTTTGCTCTGCAGAAATTTCTTAGCTTGAGAAAATCACGTTTATCTAATTATTTATTATGAACTTTAACATATGAACATCCTGCATATTGGCATAGTCCTATTACGTTATACTTATTTCCCCTCCCCCTTGTCCCCACTCCACTGAGTGCCTGTGCTTTTAGGATCCAAAATAGCTTTTTCTGCATGATTGATGTGAATTGTTTCTTTTCTGTATTTTTGTAGTAATTTCATGGTCTGATATGTAGATATTTGATCCATTTTAATTTGACATTTCTGCTTGGTGAGAGATAGGGAACTAATTTCATTCTTTTGCATATCTGTGGTGTTTTAACAGCACTATTTATTGAAAAAATTGCCATGACTCCAATGTGTGCCCTTGTCTCCTTTGTTCAAAATCAGCTGGCTGTACAGATAAATGTCTAGATTGTTTATTCTTTTATATTCATCTGTGTGGCAAGTTTTTACATGCCATGCTGGTTTTATAGTGGGTTTTGAAGTAGGGCATTATGCCTCTGCTTCTGTGTGTGTTTTAGCATTGTTTTTGCTATTCCAGAAGAGTTGATTTTTCCTATTTCTGTGAAAAAATGTCATTTTAATTTTGATGGGTACTGCTTGAAGCTATAGATCAACCTCGGTACTATAGGCAATTTAACTATATTATTTTTTCCAATCCATGAACATAGGCTTGCTCCATCTTTCTCTCCTTTATATTTTTTCATAAGTGCTTTATATTTTTCATTGTAAAGATGTTTAACTTCCTCAGTTAAATTAATTCTAGGCAATCTCATTGTTAGTGTATAAAATGTCCTTCTTATTGCATGTTTATTTTGTATTTTGCAACTTTCTTAGTTAAATTTTCAGCTCTCAAAGTTTTTGATGATATATTTAGTGTTTCTTTATATAAAATCATACCATCTGCAAATATTTTGACTTTCTCATTTCCAAAATGCTTTCAGTTTTCCCATGTTCTGTATGATATTGGCTGTTCAGTTGTCATATATAGTCTTTAGAATTTTTAAGATATACCTTTCAATAACTAATGTGTTAAGCATTATTTTTATAAAGGGATGGTGAAACTTATCAAATACTTTTCTGCAACTGTTGAGCTGTTGAGAAGGTCATATAAATTTTGTTCTTCATCCTGTGGATGTAAGGCATCATGTTTGCTGATTTGCTAACAGTAAAGCATCGTTGCATCTCTGAGATCAATTCCACTTCATAGTGGTGTGCAATTACTCTGGTTTGGTATTGAATTTGTTGAGAATTTTTGCCTCCATATTCACATAGGATATTGGTCTGTAGTTCCTCTTTTCATTGTTGTATCTTTATCTGGGTTTGCTACCAGTGACAATGAAGTCATAGAAAGATTTTGGTAGGGTTTCTTCCTTTTTAAATTTTGTGAATACAATTGGATCCGGAAATAATTGGATTTTATTATTTAAAAGTTTTGTAGGAATTCACTATAGAACCATCAGATACTGGACTTTACTTTGATGAAACATTTAATTACTGATTAAATATTCATGTTAATTTTTATCTATTTAGAAAATATAACTTCAGCAACAACAGAAATTTATTTCATACAGCTATGAGTACTGGATGTCTAACTGAAAATGTTAAATGTGTAGTAATTTATTCACCTTTTCTTGGTTGTCCAAATTTTTATGAAGTAATTGATTATAGAAAATTATAGTAGTCCTTTGTATTTCTATGGGGTTAGTTTTAATGTCTGATCTCTCATCTCTGATTTCACTTATTTGGATTTTTACTCTTTTCTTGATTACCCTAGTTAAAATTTTGTATTTTCTAAATGTCTGTTCACTGTTGTGTTCATTTTGTACATTTTTGTGGGGTTTTTTGTTTTATTTAGTTTACATGTTATTTGTGCTCTAATATTTATTTCTTTACTTGTACTACTTTCAGGTTTTGATTTTCCTTGATTTTCTATGAATTTGAGTAGAATCATTAACTTGTTTCAATGTGTGTGTGTGTTTGTGTGTTTGTGTGTGTGTGTGTTTGTATGTATACCTATTGGTTGCTATGAACTTCCCACACAGTGCTGTTTTTTTTTTCTATATCCCACAAACTTCCATGGGTTATGTCTTCAATTTCATTGTTTTCCAACATAATTTTTGGTTTTGGTTTGTCTTTCAATTTCTTCAGTGACCCATTTTTTGCTTAGATGCAAATTGTTCAATTTCTAAATGTTGGTTTATTTTCCATTGTTCTTGTTGATTTGCATTTTATTTCACTGTTGTCTGAGAATACATGGCTGCATTTTTTATTTCATTAGATCTGATATGTATGCTGACATATGATTTATCCTAGACAATATTCAGTCTACTGATGAGAAAAAAATGTGCCATTGGGCAAGAGAGATGACTTAGCAGTTCAGACACTTGCCTGCAAAGCCCAAGGAACCATGTTCAACTCTGCAGATCCCACTTAAGCTAGACCCATGAAGGTGAGGCAAGAACAATGCCACACATGCCCACTAGGTGATGCAAGTCTCTGGGGTTCGATTGCAGTGGCTGAAGCCCTGTCATGCCAATTTATTCTCTCTCTCTCTCCCTCCCTCTCTCTCTCTAAAATTAAAAAAAAATGTGCCCTTTACTGCTGTTCAATGATATGTTCTGTACATATCTGTGGGTACTTTGGTTCTATAGTATATGTCAACTCTGGTATATATTAGCTGACTTTTCTATTCTTTTCATTGATGAAAGTGGGGCATTGAAGTCATTTATATTGTATAGAAGCCCACCACATCAATTAAGTCTAATAATATCTAATTTGTATATCTGGATGGGCCTATGTAGAGAGCAGAATTTTTAACACATAGTCTAATACAAGAGATCAACTCCAGTTTATTGTCATGTTACCCTTATGTTAGTATGGTTTCTATCTTCCAAATAAACCTCTGTTTTTCCCCTGTCCAAGTGACAATTATTCTTATAAACTAAAATCTAAAAGAAGAATTGTTATTTAATTGTAGTTTGTATGACCAATATAATAAAAGAAGCTCTAAAATGAGTAGAAAAGATGTCATTAAAATTTTTAAATGAGTTTCTGAGACGTCTTGGGAATTCCTCAGTAAGTTCTTTTGTATCTTAGCAGACAGAATCATTCACCCGCCAGTGCTGAGCTTCATAGTGCATCTTCCAAGGCAGAAAGTAGGTTCTTCTGATGCCAAACCAAAAATCTGCCAGCTCTCCCCTCAGGGCAAGATTTGTCTCCTTTACCAGGTATTGCGGTCAGGTTCGCATTGCTGGTAGAAATCACCTGACCAAGAGCAGTTTGGGGGCTGGGGAGAGGTTTATTTTGGCTAATAGGCTCAAGGGGGAAGCTCCATGATGGCAGGGAAAATGATGGCATGAGCAGAGGGTGGACACCACTCCCTGGCCAACATAAGGTGGACAATAGCAACAGGAGAGTGTGCCAAACACTGGCAAGGGGAAGCTGGCTAAAATACCCATAAGCCCGCCCCCAACAATACTCTGTGTCTAGGAGGCTTTAATTTCCAATTGCCATCAGCTGGGGAGACTAGCATTCAGAACTCTTAAGTTTATGGGGGACACCTGAATCAAACCACCACAGCAGGCTACTGGATTAGTCATCCATTGTCCAGACTCACACCTGAGTTTGGAAACCATTACTGAAATTTACTCTAAAGGATGTAAGTGCAATTCTAATGTAATATGAGAGCTCACCATTTTGTAAACTGTAGTTGCTGTATCTACAGTTAGTACTATAGTTGCTGTAGTTGGTTCTAGAGCTAGAGTAATTTCCTAGCCCAGTCCAGCTGATTTTTCTATTCCAGAGACACATGTTACAAAAATCCCTAAAAGATATCTTGGTAACATGTCCTATGAGAAATAAAAGAAACTATATGCTATTTACCTTTTACTCAATGTGCTGTAAAGTCTACAGGTCCTACAAATGGGGTTAAATAAATACCAGTATTTTTTTTGAAAGAGAGTGCTAGAGAGATACAGAGAGAGAGAGAGAATGGGCATGCCAGCAGCCTCTCAGCCACTGTGAACGAACTCCAGATTCATGCGCCCTCTTGTGAGCAAGTGTGGCATTGCACCCTTGCATCATTTTTTGCATCTGGCTAAATGTGGGACCTGGAAGTTGGAACCAGCATTCTTAGGTTTGGCAGACAGGCGCCTTAACCACTAACCCATCCCTCCAGCCCAAATATCAGTATTTTTAAAGAGAGAAAATTTAGCCAAGCCCTGATGTTTGCTGTGCTTTAAATATACAGGTAAAAATAATCAAAACTCTAGTCTCCCCCATTTAAACATATCCCCAAAGTGGAACAGACAGAACTGATATTTGCTGTACTTGAAATATAGAGGTAAAAATAATGAAGACTCTAGTCTCCTCCATTTAAACATATCCCCAGAGAGGAACAGAAGGTAATCCTCAGCCCAGTGAGATCTTCAGTACATGATATAAGGCCTACATTTACACTTCAATATTATGCATTGCCTGGACATCTGGTAAAATCAGAAGGACCTCATCTGACTAAAATGCGAGGTCCCCTTCCAGCCCTGCTCCCACAGATAAGGTCTCCAAGCCAAATAGCCCTGTTTATCAAAGGCACCAGGCACCATTCCTGCTTGTTCCTGAGGACTGAGTTTCAATTTCCTGCCAACCTGCAGAATTATTCAACACCAGTTCTATGCTCTCACAAGAACTCAGGGATATCTCACCCTCTTAATACTACAAAGTCTGCCTCCTGCAGTCCCCGGTTGTTTACTATTTCTGAGTCCAGCCCTTAGTCATATGCACAGCAGTATCCTCTCTCCAAAGCCATGAGTATAGATTGCTGGTAATTTACAGACATCCTATAAATGTGGGCTGAGACTCACCTATCACCAACAGAAAGAACAGGAAGTGATTAAAGCCCATCAATCAGGAGCCTTCTTGAAAATGTTGGCCATGATTGTACACATGAATTCATTCTTGTCACTGTTCCCTCAGATTAAAGACCTTGGTATAATGCAATTTGTTGTTACTGAATGTGGGTAAAGTGTATGTATGCTCAATCCAACTTTCAGGTTGGTTCTTTTAAAATTTATTTATTTATTTATTTATTTATTTATTTATTTATTTATTTATTTATGAGATGATGGGTGTACTATGACCTAAGCCACTGCAAATGAATTCCAGACACATGTGCCAGCCTGTGCATCTGGCTTTATGTGGGCACTGGAGAATTGAACCCTAGTAATCAGGCTTTGCTATCAAGTGCCTTTGACTGCTTAGCCATGTTTCCAGCCCCAGATTAGTTCTTTCATGCACACCAAACCTACTCAGCAGTATCTAGAACTGAAGGTCTTTATTTCCTTTGCTCTCAAACCTTCAAAACACTCACTGTAGATATTACAGTTACTATAATTGCATTGAATTCAGGTCATGACTTCTGTAAGGAAAGGACCTCAAGGAAGAGAACTTGTCCAACACTGATGAAAGGAAGCTGTCCCTTACACATGTTTTCTAAAGTTCAGAAGCCAGAATCCAAATGCTTTCAAACCATAGCTTGAAAGAGTTATGTGATCAGATTAGGAATCAAGTCAGAGACACACCTCCTGGGTGCCTCTGTAAAGCAGTTTACAAAGAAGAATGAACTGAGGGAGGAAGGCCTTCCCCCAGATTGGGCTGTCCTTCCAATGGTGGACTAAATATAATAAAGCTCGGAGAGAACACAAGGCCTTTGCCTGGCTATCCTTGCTACTCAGTGGTGAATGTTTTATCTATCCTGTTATTGCTAACCACAGATATCAGAACTCAGCTTCATCACCTTTTCAAGGTGCACTGAAACCCAGTAGTGCTCCAGGAACCCTCAAGGCCTTCAGTTGCAGAAATGGAAGTTCTGAGCATTGAGGTTCTCTGACTCTCAAGCCTTCACACAGCTATTATTGGACTGTCTAACTAGTCAGTGTACTTTATGCTAATCTAATAAATTGTCTTTATTATACATGTTCATTCTATTGGTTCTGTTCCAGTAGAGAACTCTGACTAATGCAATGTGAATTCTCTTTTTCCTTATTTCCATATGTCTCCTTATTTACTTCAACATTTTACACCATGCTTAAGGACACTGGGATATGAATCAAAGTGTGATATGACAGTAAAATTTATCAACAACTTTTAGCCTCTAGCTACCATCTTGGCATCCTAACCTACTGAGTATATTTCTAGCCTCTCTTGCTTACGACTCCTACATATGATTAAAGCTCTGTGCTAAACAATGAGATCTAAAGAAACATTTTTCTATGGTGGTTTCCATGAATTCTTCATAAAGGAATACCCCACTTTTCTTCCTTTCTTGTTCTCCTTCACAGCTCCTGGAACATAATATGATGGTGAGAGAGAGCCTGAGAAGCTTTTTTCATTATGTATTATTTATTTATTTATTTGAGAGAAAAAGAAACGGGCAGAGAGAGAGAATGGATGAACTAGGACCTCTAGCAATTGCAAAGAACCCCAGACTCATAAGCCATCTTGTGCACCTAGCTTACTTAGGTACTAGGGAATTAAACCTAGGGCCTTAGGCTTCACAGGCAAGCACCTTAACTACTAATTCATCTCTCTGACCAGAGAAGCTATTTTTAACTATTGACAGAGTGCCAAGTATGGAAAAGCATGAAAAGATAAAGGTTCTTGATTCCTAAGAACCACCAAACTGTCCTTTCAGCAATTAAATGCCAATTCTCAGACTATTACCTTAGAAAGAAAAATATTTGAGATTGTTTAAGCTACCTGGTATTACAGTTAAATTTCAGTCTGATGTAGTAGGAAGTATATACAAAACTGTGATTCAGCCATTTTATACCAAGACAATCAGAACATAATGGAATATGAAATCCATTCATTCAAAATATCGAGACAGACTCTACCTAGCAGCAATAGAGGCAGGAAAATTAAATCTGTAGATCTTCCTAGTAAAGGTATGGGCAATCCCTGACAGCTTCTGCATAGGCCGAGGGGCTGATAGCCACATTGGTGATGTCATTTTTTTTATCACACCTGCTAACACAAGACTTGCAATAGGGATGTGACAGAGGAGAAAGCAGGAGCCATCCCATGGTGGCAACATTGTCATTAGACATGCCCACACAGGAGGGCAGCCAGCCACCTCCAATGTACAAAGGTACAGATGCCAGTAGCCCATTCACCATTCATCTAAACAACTTACTCTATAGTATTATATGGTTCTGTGAACTAAAGTTTCTGGAAAGTAGCTGTACCTATAGCCTGTAAGAATAATCAACTGATTAGAATTTGAATGTGGAGACATTGGAACACTGCAGGTCCACAGCCACATGGTCTTGGGCTATCATAGCCTCTTTGATAGCCAAATAACATCTGTTCCTGTGTCTGACCTAACGTGCTGTGACATAAATCTGCTTGAAGTATGCAAACACATGAGACTCTTGTCTCAAAAACAAAACAACAATAATATAATAATATTAATAATTAGTGTCACTAGGCAAGCAACTACTTGATTTTGTAAATGCATAAGTGCATTAACACATATTATCTATTTGTCAGGAGAGAGAGACAGAAGAAGAGACAGAATGGGCACACCAGGCCTGCAGCCACTGCAAATGAACTCCAGATGCATGCACCCCCTTGTGCATCTGTTTTACATGGGTCCTGGAGAATTAAACCTGGGTCCTTTGGCTTTGCATGCAAATGCCTTAAGTGCCAAGCCATCCCTGCAGCCCTACACATATTATCATTTAATGTAGAAAATAAGTCATTTTTTCAGGGCATGGTCGCACATGCCTTTAAACCCAGCACTCAGGAGGCAGAGGTAGGAGGATTGCCATGAGTTTGAGCCACCCTGAGACTACATAGTGAATTCCAGGTCATCCTGGGCTAGAGTGAGACCCTACCTAGAAAAACCAAAAAAAAAAATTCATTTTTATTTATGCATTAATTTATATCACAGTAGTTGTTACATCTTTTCCACCCCTAATTATACCCAGATAGAAATAAGTTGTAGTAAGTCAGAATTTAAACTCAAGAGAAGCTGCTTCTCAGTGTTTCCTACTCACAATGCCAGATTCTTATTAACATTTGCCACTTAGGGTATGCCCAGTAATAATTAAGTTTCTCATAAAACTAGCTGAGGAAATAGAACATTATTAAAAAGAAGACATTCGTGATTAAATGTTATTAAGAATGAAAATCAATTAAAAATATACAATGCGAAAGGTATATGAAAATGTAACTGAAGCGCAATAAATATAAACTCCAAGACACTGGTCACCTAACATTAACTTTCAAGACATCTCTGTAGGAAAGTGGTACCACAATTTAGCTAGATATTGTTAATCTACAACCTGGTAAGATAAATTTTCATTTTATATTGTGTACTATTTTCCTTTTCCATAATAATTCTATCATCCCCTTCTTCCAAGTTTCAAAGCCTAAGAAATTTGGAGGTTGTACAGCTTCTTATATCAAGGACTTTAATAATATTTACAAACAATTCCTGGCCTCCCCTTCATTGTTCTTTTGCCAGACTGAATTAAATATATTCTTTGTCAACTGTATCTTATGAGATTTTTCTTAATCTCAAGCATTATCTGCATAATTGTTACCTCATTACTAAAAGTAGTGGCTCTCAAATACCAATCATTTGGTCTGTTCCATCAGTATCATCTGGAAAATTAGTCAAAATTAAGATTCATATTTCCATGCAATATTTTAGGTGATGCTTATGAAGGTCTAGTATCACAAGATATCCAGCCCCAAATCAAAAACACAGCCATCAAAGTTGCCCTGAGACTAAAGAGTGAATTCCAGGTTAGCCTGGATACTTAATGTAGGGAAATTAATTCCCTAAAAGGAAGAAATACATTATTATATGTTTCTTCCATAGAAAGATCATCAAATATTTCCCATGGCTCCAATAACTTTGGGTTTTATTGCATATTTCATATTCTCAGGTGACTTAAGAAACCCTGGAATCAAAAAGTGAAGAATTAGTATGCATGGGGGCTTAAGAGATTGCTCAGTGGTTAAAGTTGCTTTTCTGCAAAGCCTGGCAGTCTGGGTTCAATTCCCTAGTACCCACATAAAGCCAAATGCACAAAGTGATGTATGCATCTGGAGTTTGTTTACAGTGATGGCCCTGGCACACCTCTCTCTCTCTCTCTCTCTCTCTCTCTCTCTCTCTCTCTCTCTCATCTTTTTTCTTTTTTCTCTTTGTTTTTTTCTCAAATAAATAAATAAATAAAATTACTTTTAAAAAGAATTAGTATACCTATGGAATAACCAAATTAAAACATAGATAATGCCAGGGATCATCAGAGGCAAAAATGAGGTGTTTAGATCCCAACAAGACTTAAGCATTCACATAAGAATATAAGGTGAAAGTTAAAAATGAGCCAAAAATCCAAGTACTGGCAATTGAGATTCCTAGGACAGAAATCTGAAGTCAAGAGAGAGCAGAACCTGAGGAGAGAACCATCCCATCGCAACTCACCAGGGCACCAGCTAAAGCCATAGAGTAATTGGGGAAATGAGCAAGAGTGCTGCTTTCTCGTTTAATCTGGTACCAGCACAAGAGTGAAGGAGATAGACACAGAGAACACTCAACCCCTACCAAATCAGATATCCAGAGACACAGAGACTCCCAAGACCTCGTCACTGAAATAGACCTAAAATGAACCCAACATGGCTCAGGGAAATTCACGGAAGAGCGAATGGAAAGATTGTTAGAGCCGTGAGTTGGGTCATTATACACAGAATCATTGCCTCTCCCGCATAACTGATGGTTACCCCCATAAGGCAGACCCACATTACCCATGGGAGAGGGCAGGGAGAAGACTAACGATGGTACCATCATGGCTGTATATACACTATATACATAACTAATAAAAAATTTATTTGGAAGAAAAAAAAGAGAGAGCAGAAAATGGGTTAGCACATGGTTTTAGGACACGGCTGAAGAGATAATAGTCTTAAAGATCAAGGCAGGTACACAATCCATCAGCTTACAGACTTTGAAGACATGACATTCATGACCTATGTGTAATTGCTAATAGAAGATGATTAGAGACCTAAAAATGTCCTCTTTACCTAACTGAAGTAAAGGCAGAAGTGTGAAGATTACTGGGAAGTCTTAAACATTAAAGGTACCTGGAAAGCAATTCATTCCTCCATGTTTACTAATCCCTCCCTTGTACCTCTTGTACCTGACAATGTACAAAGGCGAGCTATGGTCTCTGCCTATGGTGTGCTTATATTATACAAAGGATCTGAGGAAATCACTCATCTCAAATCTGTTAGGTAGTTTAATTACTCATTAACTTCTACAAAGGCCAATTCAGTAGGTCAACTCTGCTCTGTTGCTGCAGAAATAAAAACAATTTCACCAATGAAAGCTTCTCAACACCCACTCAAATAACAAAAGAAGAGTTGACAGAGCCAGGTGTGGTGGGTGCCTATAACCCAAACAAAATAATCTCACTTTGAAGCCACTGTAGGCTATTTAGTGAGTTCAGGGCCACATGGTGAGTCACTGCCTCAAACACACACACACACACACACACACACACACACACACACACACACAGAGAGAGTTAATAACATTAAGAATAATATTATTAATAGTTGCTATGGTCTGAATATGGAACTGAGACATGTTTTACACACTATTCTCAGTTTGATGTGCTATTTTGAAAGCTATCATGGACGCTTTAGGAAGCAGGACTTCAGCTAGTAGAAGTAATCAGTGGGGGGCAGTACTTAGGGGGTATGCATTTTTCTGGGCCCTACTCTCTACTTCCTGGTCTGTGGTCATGCAAACACCCACCACTACACTCCCACCAACCAGAACAGTGATGCTATGCCTTCCTCAACAACGATGGACTAAACCTGACACCATGAACCAAAATAAACCTTTTCTCCCTTAAGTTGCTTCTGTCTGGTGTTCTATTATAGCCATAAGAAAAGTAACCAATACAACAGTATATTTCTTTATTCAATGTTTTATTTTACTGAATCATATTTACATGAGTTTACAACTTTAAAAACTGCATTTTGATAACAAAGAGTGAAAATGTACACAAAAATGAACAATATTAGAATTGTTATATAAGTTAAGCAAGCATAATGCAATAATTTATCAAGACAAAGTATAATGAAAACTTAACACTGTCACATGTATTTTTTCTTTATAATTACACAAAAATTACAAAAACCTAGCACTAAATGAGATGTCCATTGTTAATTATAACTAGATAGATGGTTAATTCTGCCTTTGACAAGCAAATTACTAAGGATTATGTGGATGTATAAGGTATATAACATGAGGAAGGAACATGTAATTCTGAGCTAAACTGCTCTTCCATGGTCCAACATAAATCTACTGAACTAGTATAGACCTTTTCAAGAACCTCTTTGTTACACAGTGCTGTCATCTGAACTTAAGAGCAAGTGCCATCTCCAACAAAAGCAGTTGTGACTACTAGCAAAAGACACTCAGCATTGGGTTTGTTGAAGGAGAAGGTGGGAGTCATAGGACACACACTTGAGATCTTGGCTTGACCTCTGAGACCTTTGAGTCTCCCAGCCAGCAGTAGGTAATTTGGTTCCCACTGCACATGGTTCCTGGAGATGCTAGATAATAGAGGATATGGAAGAGTAAATTAATGGAGACTCTGATCTATGCAGCTGGGGAAAATCATCATCTAATCAGGGGTGAGGCTTTCCAATGTGTGACTGCTTCGGAGTCACCAAGGCTCCTGTAAATAATCCCTCCCCCACACTCTGTAAGTAAGCCCATTAAATCCCTTGGTTCCCCAAGATGGTATTTGGTACAATTGTACTTTGATCTGTCATTGATGCCCTATCGTAGTGATCTGACATTTACTTACATCTCTCCAAGGAAAACTTCACAACACTCTTCTACTTTATCTAAATGATTCTGCAACTGCAATCCAAAGTATATCAAAAGGCTCTGTTTATTTCTACATCAAAGATATAAATCACATATCTGTGCTGTTACCTTCCCAATGCAAGTAAAGATCAATCAAAAATCACATTAAGACACAGAAAGAAAAAGAAAAGCTAGAGAATTTGTAACAGTGCCCAGATTATAGCTGCTGAACATTCTCAGTGCTTTCTCAAGCAAAAATGTGCCTACCATGCAGATAAAGAAAAACTCTACAGAGAAATGACAACTAAATACTCATACCTTAACCTTTTGAAATCTGTGTGTGTGTGTGTGTGTGTGTGTGTGTGTGTGTGTGTGTGAATATTACCCATTAGAGTACTTCAAAATGATCATTGTTGGTGATACATTCAACAAACAGGTCCTCTACTGCACTCTGAAGCCTTTTCCAGAAAAGAATAACTGTGAATTTAGCACATTTCATTCCTGGGTCATCTGCTGCCTATATCAACTCAGCTTTTGGAAGACTGGACTCCATCAACTGCACTGAGCATAATTGGTAGTACATTGTTCAGTGACCTTCAGGGAGTATGAACATGGTATTACATATAAAAGTCAGATAGGCAGCATTACCACTTGAATAGGGAAATAAATCACACACAGTAATATATATATATATATATATATATATATATATATTTATATATATATTTATATTTATATATTTATAATTTAATTTATATTTATATTTATATTTATATTTATATTTATATTTATATATTCATCCCAGATTCTATAGGAATTGTCATTAGTTCTAAACTTGAGGCTATAAATTGATTACCTTGTATTATAACATTAATTCTATTTCTGGATGTAGATTAGATTTCTAAGTATTGTAAGTAGCAGCTCATGTTTCTTGGAATGCATCAACAGCAATAGCTGTGATCCAGATTTGTTCTGGAATAGTTGTGTTTTCTTTTCTCTTTTGTATGTTCTAGCTCTTAGAACTCTAAGCAAATGCTTATCATTGGTTTTCCAAGTGTTCTCTCCTTCATTCACAGTTTTCATCCTACTTGACTTTTGCCTTAATAAGTCAAAAACAAATTTTTTCTCTTTAATTCAGCAAGGCACACTCCTAAACAGTTTCCCAGACAGATTCCTTACCCCAAAAGGAACTATGGACACAGCTAAATCCTCTTTATGGTAAGACTGGCTAGGGGAGGGGGAAGGGAGAGAGAGCATCCAGATGGTTGTGCTGGAAACCCTTTCTCTCTTTTGGATCGGCCCAAGGATGGATTTCTGATCAGCTGAATGCAACTGGACTCCTTTCAAGACATTAAATGTAATTAGCTGTTCATCGTTACCATTAAAGGACTCTGCCGAGTGGCTATCAAGGCACCATCTGGAAGACTCAGCACAGCATTGGGGAAAATCTGGAATCTCCACCCCTGAAGGCATGTGTTACTTCCAGACACTTACAATACTTGTAAAAATCTTTGTATCTGGTGAGAAAGTTGTCACAGATGGTTGAAAGTAGAGACAGAAATGCTGCTCTTTTGTGGGTCTAAACTCAATTGTATGCTATTTGTGCATCTTTAAAACATTCAGGCTTGAATGAGGGTAAAAAGTGGTATGTTTTTTTATAAATATGATTGCTATAAATATAAACAGATCTATATCATCTGTAAAGTTGATTGCAAACAACAGAGAATAGCATAATCTGAAGCCAAAAAGAAAAAGTATTGGAATGATGGAATCATATTTGGTGACAGGAGTCGCAGATTTGAAAAGTTGAGATATCAAATGATCTTTGGCAGGCTATGCACAACATAGCCAGGGAATGCCAGGCAATCCTAATAGTCACCATACTGTTATCTCAAGACTAGAACCCTACAGAACTACTGTGTCCATATACATGCATGTTAGAGATTTCTCATCTGACTCTGTTAGGATTAAGGGAGAAAGATCATGTCTCCTTCCACTTGCTCACCAGGAGATGGCCACTGAATGTAACTGTAAGAAGAGAATTAAGACAGGGCACATGGGCTGGAGAGATTGCTCCAGAATACCCGTGTCCACTCCCCAGTACCCACGTAAAGCCAGATGCACAACGTAGTGCATACATCTGGAGTTCCTTTGCAGTGGCTAGAGGCCCTGATACACCCATTCTCTCTCTAGCTTTCTCTCTCTGTCTCTCTCAGTTAGCAAATAAATAAATAAAAATATTTTAAAAATATAAAAAAGACAAGGCACAGACTTAGAGACTAACCATCATCAAAACTACACATATTGGCCAACGTATTTCACTGTAAGTTAAGTCCCTTATTGTTTGATATGCCTCCACAGAGTTTATGCATTGTAACTAGTCCTCAAGTCCATATGTTGGTAATATTTGTAGGTAGAATTTGGGAAGTAATTAAGATTAGCTGGGGTCATGTGTATAGGCCTCATGGTTCCATAGGAAAAGGAGGGGCCTGATCTGCTACATTCCCTCACTCTGATCATGTGGTGACCATGCTACAACAGAGTTGAAAGGTCTTAACCAGATGATAGGGCCTTAATATTGGACTTTCCAACCTCTAGGGCTGTGAGAATTTTTTTTTCCTTAATAACATACCCAATGTATGTAATTATATAATAGGAATAAAATGGACTGAGATATTTTTCTATGACAAAGAACTAACTGCCAGTGATATTTAGAAAATCATCCTCAATCAATTACTAACCAAATATATATTAACACTGCATTTAAAAGGTAGTATAGAAAACATTTGAGAATTTTGAGTGAAGTGATGCATATGTTACCTTTTGAGACCAATATCCATAAAGTAAAAACAAAGCATGTTCTTCTCCAAGAAAAATGCTATTTTCAATATGGTACTTCATGACACCTAGTATTATTTTTAAGTTTTCTACTACCACTTTAAAGGTCCCCAGTGTGCTTCATCCATCTCTAAAGCAGGGGAAGAAAACGAGACATCAGAGAATGGGTTTCTCGGAATCATACTCATAAGTCAACACACTATGAAGAGTTACTACTTTGGAGGCTGTGGGAGAAGGGATGGAGTAAAAAGATTATTGCATTATGGAAAGACTTGGGAGTTAACATTAAATTGGATGGTTGCCCTCCTTCCCAGCAGTGGATGCTTTCCAAGATGCCCACTAGATGTTTGAAACAGTGAATAGAACTGAACCATACTTGTATGTATGGATTTATTTTATGAAAGTCACAGAAAGGGAGAAACAACAGTAACTCATAATGAAATAAAAAGGCTATAACAATATGCTGTAAAAGAATTATGTTAATGTGGCTGGTCTCTTTCTCTTGGAAGAGCCAAGCCAATCATCAGTGTTTTCAGACCACACTTGGCCACCCTTCACTGAAACCATAGAAAGCAACACTACACCCAAAGGTCCCACTGTGTCTCCATGTGGGAAAGACAGGAAAGACTTGAGTTTTGCCTCTCCATGACAGCATCTCTGTAGCATCCCAAGAGTGACATTCCTACTGAATACATTGATCAGTCACAGTCATTTGTATGAGAATAATAAAAGTGTTTTAACACAAAGAATTAATGAACAAAGTAAAAATAAATAAACAGTGAGGGGACATCAAAAAGCTAAAAATGGGCTGGAGAGATGACTTAGCAGTTAAGGTGCTTTCCTGCAAAGCCTAAGGGCCCATGTTCCACTCCAGATGCACAAAGGTGAGGCACATGCAAGATCTTACATGCCCACTAGTGGCACAAGCATCTGGAGTTTGATTGCAATGACTGAGGCCCTGACTCGCCAATTCTCTCTGTGTGTCTCTCTCTCTCTAAAAACAAAGCTAAAACCAGAGCCATTTACTTCTCTAAAGGCCCTAAGCATTTTGCAGCTTGGAAGGAAGGTCCTGAAGAAATGGGCATTATTCTTTCAATTTTTTTTCCAGAAAAATTCACTGCTAGCCTTAGGAGCTGGGAAAAGAGTTGCTGCAGAACTGAGACTCAGACATATGGATAAAGGCACATTCTGGCCCCAATTGGCTATCTGGGAGCTATAGTGAGGCTACTACAGGACTATAAAAAGTTAAGTGGGAATTGAGGTACCTGCTGCTGCTGCTGCTGCTGCTGCTGCTGCTGTAGCCCATTGCTGCAATCAGAGTGAAATGCCAGTGGAAGGTGGCCCTCACAGGATCAGGAAACAAAATAGCCTCCTAATTTCTCTCTGCCTACTCATAGTATTAGTATTTAAGAATAGCCAGATGGCAGAAGGGGAGTTTAGCTTTCAGAGTTCAAAACGGAACCACAAATCTGGGGCTGGGAAATAGCAATATAGCAGGGAAGTTAGGTGATAAGTGAGGGAGAAATCTTTTTTAGATTCCATATATTCTGGCTACCACATTAATGGTATTTCTCTGTGGCTCTGTGATGAACCAACTTGATCCTCTAAGTTGCCTTGTTGATGGGTGAACAAAATAAGAGGAAAAACCATTATAGAAAATGAGTAGCATCCAGTTTCCACTTCCTTTATTCCCACTATAATTTCTGATTCAGTTAGGAAAATTTTGTTAAAATATCCCTATAATTTCTAGGGATAAAACTGTTCCAATCTTGTCTAAAATTTTAGGAACACATTTAGAGACACACTGTACTCTGAAGATCTATTATTCCTGATTTTCTGGATAAAGGAAGAATTACCACATTATAGGGAAGACTGAATTCTATCTCAAAACAATCATGAGCCATCAGTCATATTTTAAGTTTAGACTTGTTTAATCATCTATTTAAAAATAGTTTAGGGCTGGAGAAATGGCTTAGCCACTAAGGCATTTGCCTGCAAAACCAAAGGACCCAGGTTCGATTCCCCAGGACCCAAGTAAGCCAGTTGCATAAAGGGCACATGCATCTGGAGTTCATTTGCAGTGGCTAGAAGCCCTGTCATGCCCATTCTCTCTGTGTCTGTCTCTCTCTATCTCTCTATCTCTGCTTGCAAATAAATAAATAAAAATTTTAAAAAAATTAGTCTCTAAGAAATCTTCTCAGAACAGTATTAACTAATACAGGAGAAAAACAAATGGTACATGTCCTGTTATTACTAGAAATTTTACTGTCAAAGCCTGGGCTCTGGCAGCCCCTGGCTATATTCAACCACCTGCTCCAACACTCCAGTTACAGAAATATGTAAGGATTGAAAGAAAAAGAAGGCGATATATTCAATATGGACACATTGGAAAAAGAACAAATAAAGAGGTCCAGTAGTTCATATATCCACCTGTGGAGCTACTGACATGAAGTTTGGACTTGAGCAGAGAAAAGTGATCTTCCCACCCATCACTGACTCTGATCTAGTTTGTTGTGAAAATGGTCTAATAAGTTGTTAGAACTACGTGAAATCTCAAGAGACAAGTTCCTCTTTTGGCTGATATCAGGGCTTTGAGGCCAACAAGGATTGGAAATGGTTTAGCCACTAGGGTCACTGCTTGGTTTGGGCAGTAAATATTCACTTTTTCTAAACAATGCACCTAGAAACCTGTTGGGAACCTGGGACCCCTATCTGCATTGAGCTGCACTTACACCCCACTATAAAAATGCATTAGGTTTCTTTCTCCCTCTTACCAACCATTATTTATGATCACTTCCTATTCAAATATGTTCTTAGAACCAGACTTGGAATGACCTGGTTTGTGGTACATGCTCAGTTAGCCAACTATATCCCCATCTACTTCCCATCCTCCCATGAAAAAAAAAACCTATAAAAGAAGCGTGGGGGAATAACAGGGGTCATTGAGTCCTTTCCATTCAAATGGCCATTGCCGCTCGTGGTAGTGTATTTCAAGCCTTTATTATTGCTTTGATCTTATAAAGTTTCTTGCTGCTTCAGTACTTATGCGTGCCTTTCTTTAGTTCTTTGAGGAAGATGCCAAGAACCTGAACATCCAGATAGAGAGCATGGGTAATATCTTCAGCCTTTCCTTTACCCCATAATGGGACTCTTGGGGAAATTTTCAATATTGGGGATCCATTGTTTCAATAATGTAATAGCTGAAAGGAGAGGTACACATTGCTCTCTTTAAAATATTTTCTTTCAGGCTGGAGAGATGGCTTAGCGGTTAAGGCATTTGCCTGCAAAGTCAAAGGATCCTGGTTTGATTCTCCAGGACCCACATAAGCCAGATGCACAAAGGGGTACATTTGCAGTGGCCAAAGGCTCTGGCATGCCCAATCTCTCCCTCTCTCTTTCTCTCTGCTTCCTTCTCTCTCTAAAATAAATAAATATATTTTAAAATATACGTTTTCTTTCCTGCCCTTAAGAACATCTCCTCTCTCCTCTTAGCATGCCTCATAAAACTATACTCTAGCTTAGTGCTGAGGCCACTTGTATCATTGAACTAATGATAAATGGGTTTTTCCATACCAAAGTAGGACATTGAGTTAAGGTCAGTATTACATGGTTTACTTTTAAAACTTCTGACAGTTCTCCCCTGTAGCTTGGCCTTGAGCTTGTCTTGTCTTTATGTGCTATCAGATTTACTCAGGGATCTTCAGCAAGCAGCAGCCCGCAGTTACCTGCAGCTTAGTGGCTCACAATGCAGGAAACATTCTTTCTTGACTTTGAATCTACTAAAACAATTTCTCCCCCTCCGACTTTCACAGCTAGTGCCTAGTTGGTCAGCCAAGCATGTCTGCAATGAAAGGAAAATGGCTTTGGGGAAGTAGCATGAACTGCTTAGAGTAAAACAACACAGAAAAAGTGCTGGGTAGTTTATCCTCTCAATGTGAGGAGAATTATTTTTAACACTTCTCAACTATTAATATAAAATAATCATTCAATTTAATAAATTAACTTGAACAATGACAACCTGAGACATCATGTTAGACATTCTAAACCAATCAGAGCTTTAAAATTGAAAAAAAAATATTGACATACTTGTAGAAATGCCATTTTTTTTAACTAAACATTTTTGGATGCCACCTTCCTGCTCCTGCCATGCATTTTTATTTAACCATGGAGACACAGAAAACTGTGCCTTACCCCCTTGATTTTGTAAGTATTCTATAACTGCTTAGTAAACAAAATGCCTGTTTCTGGGCCTAGGTCTTAGGGAAGAGCCAGCTCCCACTCCCTGACTTGTACAATCCTTGCTCTTGAAGACCTTGAATGCTGTGAGGAAACCCAAGCAACCCCATAGTGATGCTCACAAAGAGGAACTGAGGCCCCAGACTGAAGTCCTACTGAGTTTCCAGACAACAGTAAGTACCAACTTGCAGTCATGTGATTGAACTGTCTCATGAACAAATCCCTAGAGGAGCCCAACTCTTGACCTACAAAATAAGGAGCAAAGTAAAATGGATGACTAAGGCATTATGCTGTGACAACAGGCACCAACTACAAAAGGCCATGCTGCCCCATGTGAGATTTCTTCCTCAAGAGAGCGTGAGGGTTCATCTACCTCACTAGAAACCTTCTTTATTCTCTCCTCCAACACACAGATATTTCCCATCTTTGATTCATGTTGACACAGAAAAGGGGAAAAGGCATATAGATCCAAAAGTATATTACAAGATAGAAAATTCTGAGTACTATGTGAGAAGCAAGATCAATAAGTGAACCAGTAACCATTGTCTTTTCCCATTTCATCTTTTTTCCATTCCTCCCTCAGCATCTTATACATGCCTCTGTGTCTTCCTCATACAGTCCCACCTCATTTTCTTTTATTTTTTTATTTGAGAGAGAGAGACAATGAGCACTCCAGCAGCCTCTCAGCCACTGTGAAAGAACTCCAGACACGTGCGCCCCCTTGTAGGCAAGTGCAGCATTGCACCCTTACATCACTTTTTGCATCTGGCTAAAGGTGACACCTGGAGATTGGAACCTGTGTTCTTAGGCTTGGCAGGCAGGTACATTAACTGCCAAGCCATCTCTCCACCTCTCCCCACCCCATTTTTATTCTTATCTCAACAAATCCAGGGGGTAAACTATGGTCTTAAGAAAGGCAAACTTCTTAGTTTGGAGAAGTGGCTTAGAGGTTAAGGCACTTGCCTGCAAAGCCAAGGATTACAGGTTCAATTTCCCAGTACCCACATGGAGCAATATGCACGATGTGGTGCATGCATTGGGAATTCATTTGGGAAGCCTGGGCACACCCAATCTCTCTCTGTGTGTCTGTCTCTCTTCTCCTGTCTCCCGCTGCTTACAAATAAACAATATTTTTTAAAAAAGAGTAAGGCAAACAAAGACAGATGAAATGTCAAACTTCCTGAAATTATCCTTCAAAACGCAGCTCTTTTTTAAATCTCTGCTCTCAGCTTGGGCCCATGTCTTCAACCACTGAAGAGGAAAACAACAATTGCAGCACACTGGTATGGTCCAGACCCCTTCACTGACTTGTTCTTTTCCATGGCACTTATTGCTGGATCCAAAGCCACAAAGTTTACCTCATGTCTTACAAAATTTTGCCCCCTCCCATTGAATGTTAGTGCCATGAGGATATGGGCAGTCTGTTTTGTTCATTAGTATCTCTACCCTGTGGAACAGAGCCAACTTCATGTAAGATTTCCAAAAAATAATATTCATTGACTTATTGCTGATAGATATATTTTCATAGTCTTTTCTCCCAACAACTTCTCACTGCTATAGATGAGGTATACTTCAACATTCAAAGGGCCTACTTTAATAATGACGTGACAGAGCATTGTCAACTCTGAAGGTCATGATTTTTTTATTTATGTTGGTAGCATATATTTTTATAACTATTCCATAGCTTAGTGAGAAATACTATCAAATCCATAATTTTCTTCTTGAGTTTACTCAAGTCTACTTGAGTTCACTCAAGTTAACTAGCAATAACTTGCTAAGAAAAAAATCTTGATTACTTGCTAATGAAAATATTTTTACACTAAAATGATTGAAGGGAACAATCTGGTAACCTTTTTCCATAGTTAAAAACTGAGATTTTTTTCTACTATTACTGTTTTTAAATTTTTATTCAAGTATTTATTTTATTTATTTGAAAGAAAGAGAACAAAAGAGGAGATACATAGAGAGGAAAGGCATGCCAGGGCATTAAGCCCTGTAAAGAACTTCCGATACACGTGCCACCTTGTGCATCTGGCTTACTTGGGTCCTGGGAAATCCAAGCTGGGTCCTTTGGCTTGGCAAGATAACACCTTAACCACTAAGCCATTCTTCAACCCTCTACTATTTCTTTTTTTTTAATTTATTCAGTAATCACTCATCAAAAACAAAAGCATATAAGTAATTTAGACAAACAGGTATATCAACAAGTATGTATGTGTTTGTGTGTGTAGCAGCTCCATGCTGATAGAAAAAAGATTATAGATATAGATAGATGATAAATGATAGATATACATCAGTCTGAACAACAAAAATGACAGAATAACTTGGATTCTTAAATTAGTGCTATAAATATTAAATTCTGTATCCTATGACTGTTCTGTATCCTGACCTAGAAAAAACTTAAATTGTAAAGATTTTTTTTCCTTTTTATTATTTTTTTAGGCTGACAGGCAAAGTAATAACTTTCATTATATCATGGCATCTCCATTAATATGTAAAATTACACTTTGCTTTCATTGGTGTCCCCCGACAAACACTGAATCTTAAGGATTTTTAAACTCACATCTACACACTGTTTTGTAATTGCAAAATACATTCACGTGCATTGTCTTTTTTAAAATTTTAATCCAGTTTAGTTTTAAGAGTTTACATGAAGTAGAGAATACATACCATATACTATAATTTGATAAAAACAAAAGAAAAACATATTGATAGTAAAATGTTCCCTATTATGAAGGTGAGCCATTATACAACCTTTACAAGGGTGTTTTCTTCCTCTGCATTAACAATGTAATCTGATGGTTCTCTACCAGTTTAATTTATAAAGTCTCTATGGCATTACAGTGATACTCTACCAATCTCAAAAAAAAAACTAAAAATCTCAACAAGAAAAAGTCTCTGTGATCAAATTATTACTCATTTTCTTGCCCCCACATGGGAAGTAGTAGAAGAATATCTGTAAGAATACAATTTATTGTCTGCTCCTCCACTCAGTAGTAGCCCTGTGTCTGTCCAGTCCACACTTAGGACCTTATCTTCACAGGCAGCCAAATCATAGACAGTAGCCTTACAACTGCTTGTATCCCATAGCTTCACAAGAAGTGTATGTCTTCTCCAGTTTCCCATGGTTCAGGTGTTCTCTCTGCGGGCCTGCTGAAGGATCAATGTTTTAGCTTGTTGTTCAGAATATAGAGTTTTATGCTATCATTTCCTTTTGGGTCCCTATTTGTATCCCCCCATCCTTATCCTCCCTCCCACCCTCTCGCTCCCAACTTCTCTCTCTGTTGGAGAATTTGCTTGTTTTTTCCAGATGGACAACGAACCTGAAGGGAGGATCAGCCAATCACACCTCACCAGGGCTCCAGCTGAAACCACAGAGTAATGTGGAGGAAGGGCAAGAGTTCAGCACTCTTGGGGATCACAACACCAGAAAAAGGTTGAAGGAGATAAACACAGAGAACATCTAACTCCCACTAAGCCAGATATCCAGAGAGACAGAGGCTCCCAAAACCTCATCACTGAAGTAGAACTAAAATGACCCCAATGTGGCTCAGGGAAATTTGAGGAAGAAGGGGCAGAAAGAATGTTAGAGCCACAAGTTGGGGCATTATGCACAGAGACTTGGCCTATTCCCCATAGCTCTTGACTGCTCCCACAATTCTTGAACCACATTCCCCATTGATGAGGGTCCCTATGGAAGAGGGAGACAGGGAGGAGTCACCACTATGAATGTAAAACTAGAATAATATACATAAGAATAAATAAAATTTTAAAAAAAGAAAAAATCATGTACATTTGCACATATTCATAAAAGTAGAGAGTGAAGTCTTAAAAAAAGAAGTGTATGTCTTAATCCCCACAGTAACAAGGAACTATTTTATCAGCTAG
Organism: Orientallactaga sibirica; assembly: GCA_036365145.1. NCBI lineage: Eukaryota > Metazoa > Chordata > Mammalia > Rodentia > Dipodidae > Orientallactaga > Orientallactaga sibirica. The sequence goes on from JAEOAD010000001.1 coordinate 11,731,821, forward strand.
CTATTTGCTGCATAACAAAGCAGCATACCTCAGGGGCATGAGCTAACCACTTATCTTTGCCAGCAGTTGAAGGATTGGCTGATCAGTGCAGCCTAGCTCAGCAGTGTTCTTCCTGCATCTGTGACCAGAGGCAGGTCACTAGGATTCTTTGATTACTTCAGCTGTGCTTTTTTACTTGGCCTTGGATGAACAAAGTAAGTTCCTTAACTCTGCCCCAAATGCCTCATCCTCTAATCTAGGTGATTTCATTAAGAAAGCAGAAGTTCAAGTCCCAGATTCTTTCAGATTTGCTACTGTCCCTCTGTTGTTCAAAACCTGAGAGGATAGTAAGAGTTGCTGTGGAGATGACATTAATCATATTCACTGAAGCAATCAACCTACCACAAGTATGGGTTGGTATTCTCTTTACTTCATGATGAAGAGATGAAGGTTGGGGAGGCTAGTTTCTCTGAATCACCTTGGAAATGAATCAGAAGCTGAGGAATTCTGACTCTAAAGACTTTCTTTCTTCTAATCATTTCTGAGCTATTCATTTACATTCACAGATACAGTAAAGAATCTTTTCATATTACCATGGTACCTCAGGAATTCCAAAAACAAAAATTGGAGTGTCAGGCTACTATCTTTTTTGCAAACTGGATAAACATAAATCCAGTGCCTTACAAGCATGAACCATGGTAAAATGTATATTTCACACTAATATCTTCTTTTTTAATTATAAAATTACTGTAGAACCTTTAGGATTGCATTGCTTGTCCCTCTAGGTAAACTGCCACTTCCTTCAAGGCAAAAATCCCATGTTGTATGTGTTAATCTTCCTGAGTGACTTACATAATAATATAGAAATAGTAGGTAAACCACTTGATCAGCAGGATGCCAGTTTGATAAAGTTTATTCCAGATAAGTGACAATTTTAAAAAACAGAAGTCAAAATTAGCCTTGAATTCAGTAAAAGAGCATAGAGATGCTTATATAAGAAAAACACAATTTGTAATGCTAGCTAATATATATGAAAATTTCTCCACATTTGTTGGCTCCAACTCACAATTTAAAATCATCTGAGGTGTACTGCCAAGAACTAATCAGTGAATTAATTCTTTTGTTCAGTGCTATAAGCATTATAAATGTTGGGTTCAATGTGATACTTATTTCCATTACAAAAATCAAGCTGAAAAAGCCAGGCATGGTGGTGCACACCTTTAATCCCAGCACTCAGGAGGCAGAGATAGGAGGATCACCAAATTCAAGGCCACCTTGAGACTACCTAGTAAATTCCAGGGTCAGCCTGGGCTTGAGTGAGGCCCTACCTCAAAAAAAAAAAAAAAATCAAGCTTAATTTTCTTTACTTTGAGAGATTGTTTAATTAACATCACTCTCTGTTCATTATTTTTTTAATTCAATAACTTTATCAGGCCAAGAACAAGTAAAGACTCAAAGAAATGTGAAGCTTTGTCAAATATTTTTGCTTATGTATTACTCATATTACCACCAAGAAATGGAAAAAGCTAACAATGATTTTCAGTGAAATCCCTGAATATACCATGCTAGTTTGTGGTGTACATTTTGAAGAAAAATATCAGAAGATGCACATCGTTTAGGTCCTATTTCAAGACTCTCTATTGGTAAAGGTAAAAGGGAAAACGCTACAGTACTAAAAGATATGGCTATCAATTTCCACATTTTAATGGAAGTGAATTCTTTCTTTAATGCTGAGTTCTAAATCTTGTACTGATGACAAATCAGAGCTAAGTCAATGTACGCTGCTAGCTCCAGATCATTGAAAAGGAGAGTGTGTCTTATTCATACCAAAGCCTCTCACAAGGATCCAATTCATAGTCAGGGGGGTGACCTCACCATTAAAACAAATAAATGGCTATGAACATAAGGAATGCTTCTTGTCAGTTATAAATAGATGTGTTTCTGAAACATAGTGCAATAACATCTGTAGAGGTGATATTTCCTTCTTATGCAAAATGACTTTGGCTGAATAATTACACATATGGAAACACTGATTGATAATGACAGGTCAACCAAACTGCTATACAAATTTTTAAATAAAGACTCTTCAATAGCAGATTATTTTTCAACACTAGGAAAAGTTTTAGACTGAATTTTGCATCTAGAATTAGCCCCAATAAATGCCAATTGCAAAAAAAAAAAAAAAAAAAGAAAGAAAGAAAGAAAGAAAGAGAAGAAAGAAAGAGAAGAAAGAAATGAAGAAGAAGAAGCATAATAACCACTAAGAAAAATTTCTTCCAATGTGCATTCAGAAAATAAAAGTATGCCCCTGTCTAACAAAAACACTCATATATATTAAATGCCCCTGCAAAGACCCTCTCTGTATGTAACAACAAGGACAAAATTATAGAGCTGAGATGTTTGCCTTAAAAACTCTTTGTAAATCATAATGAGTATTTATGTACATGGAAATTGTAGTGATCTAAAGTAAATAAGATTTTCTGTAAGATTTTTAAAGGTATAATAGAAGGCTGTATTTCAAGTGATTACAAAGAATTGCCATTTGAACTATAACACTGTAGTGATGATAAGGTTTACAAAGAGGCCCCAAACATGGTGGGATCATGATTACAACCAGTATGGCTTAATAAAAATGTTTTTGGACTGTAAGTTATAAGAAATAGGTGTTACATTCGTAATGGGGCCAATAAGCCTTGGGAAAATCATAGTAAACTTTCTTGTCATCGTTTTCTTTCTAGCACAGTGAGTGGTTGGAATGTGTGTTTGCCAACCTTCTGCTACTGGGATTCATTGACCTTTCTCTCTACGGATTTCAGAAAATGCTATAGCAAACCTCATCATTAACTTGTCTTCTTCCCATGAAACACTAGCTTCCTCTCCATGTTAATTCTCATAAACTATTCAATATCAAGAAATATCATCTACTGTTCTACTAGCAGTGGGATTTTAAGTTTCCAACCTTCATTTTTACTGCTTAATGGGTAGCAATAGAAAAATACCATTTTAGGGCTGGAGAGATGGCTTAGCAGTTAAGGCACTTCCCAGCAAATCCTCAGGACCCATGTTTGACTCTCCAGATCCCTCATAAGCCAGATGCACAAGGTGACCCAAGCACTTAAGGTTGCACATGAACACAATTTGGCACATGTGTCTGGAGTTCAATTCTAGTGGCTGGAGGTCCTGGTGCACCAATTCTCTTCTCTCACTCTCATAAAAATACAAAACTAAAAAGTACATTTTAGACTCCAAAGTGCTATGATATAATTATTGTGATTTTTATAAAGTCACAGTTCTTATAAAGATAATTTTCCCTTATTAATAATGAGATATTAAAATATACTTAACTGCTGAATATTATGTAATAAAGTTTTACCTTCACAAATTGTTAATGAATTATATCAAGTGATTCAAACCTGGTAAAATAAAATTTCATATTCTGATCAAGGATTAAGAAAATGCATAGCATTTCATTTCAGTATGGGCTATATAATTCAAACAGTATGATCTTACAGAAATAAGTAACTTTGTGTCCAAATCTCAATTATTATATCATATTTTTAAAATGTGTTGAGAAGACAGAAACTGAGATTGGCATAAAGTTACAAATGCATCAAGTTGACTTATAGATGTTGTCAAAAGATATTTCCAAAGAAAAATGCTTCCCAAGGCTTTTGTGTACTGTACTATTCAAAACAAGCATCACTGGATCTGAAGCCTAGTTCCAAAGTAGGAAAAAATTCAAAGGAATAAATCAATACATTGAAAAGCATAGCCATGATTGGGTATATCAGAAATATAATACAAATTGTCTTAGTCAAGGTTCTCCAGAGAAATAAGACAAGGTATATAGAGATATATAAGGGTTATTACAGAGATTGGTTCATGTAATTATGGAGCAAGCACATGCCCTGCCATATGCTATCTACTAGCTAAAAAACCAAGGAAGCAGGTCATGTAATTTAGTCTGAAGCTAAAGGCCTGTGAGGCAGAGAACTCACAGTCAGAATCTGAAAGGCTAAGAACCTCGAGCTCCAAGAGCAGAGGGATTGCTCCTCAAAGAGAGCACATCTCCCTTCCTCCTCTCTTTTGTTTCATATGGACTCTCAAATGGCTGGATAATTCATGTTAGTAAAAATGAATCTTGTTTAGAGTCTACAGGTACAAATGTTAAACTCTCCTGGAGATAGTGTGCCAATTTGTTGTGTCTTCCTTAACTCCTGCCTATATCTATAATCTAATATCAGACTAATTGATTCATTAATTATTCATTTGATTACCTTGAAATATAATAGCCTCAACCCCTGTGTTTGAAGCTGTTCTAGGGAGAGTTCAGAATGCCAATCTCCTCCCATGGCCAGAGTTATGACTCAGCCCCTGTTTTGTGTATTTTGTTTTGTTTTGTTTTGTTTTGTTTTGTTTTGTTTTTACAGTAATCAGAATCCTGCAATATCTGTTCCAGGTTTACAAGCTGCTGATTATAAAACAAGGGATTACATCCTCAAGAACTGACAAACCTGCTAGCTCACTAGCTATCAACACTAACATCAGATCTATACTAACCTTCTACAATGATCCCAAAACCTCTTTTCTCCTTCTCCCCTCTTTTTCCTATAGCCACCTCCAAAATCTTCTTCCATTCCAAGGTACATTCTGAGGTATCACCTATTCTCTTGTCCTTCATTACCAACATCTATGAGATTCCACCTTATCCCAGTAATGATAGCAAACATTAAAAAATCTAATGACAAAAATTCTGGTGAGGGTGTGGAGAAATAGAAACCCTCATTCACTGTTGGTGGGAATGTAAGGTGGTACAACCACTATGGAAAGCAATATGGAGGTTCCTAAAAAGGTTGACTATAGAGGTACCAACAGACCCAGTTATTCCCTTACTGGATATTTGTTCTAAAAACTCCAAGACTCAGTTCAGAGATATTTGCTCAACCATGTTTATAGCTGCTCAATTCATAATAGCTAAAGATGGAATCACCCCAGATCTCCATCATTAGATTAATGGATAACTAAGATGTAGTATATCTACACAATGGAATTCTACACAACAGTAAGGAACAATGACACAAAGCAATTTGAAGAAAAATGGTCCAACTTGGAACAGATCATTCTTAACAAACTCACCCAAACACAGAAAGACACCCATCGCATGCTCTCACTCATCTGTGGCTCCTAACCTGAATTTTCCTGAGATGCTGACACACCTAATAAACATCACAAGAACTGGACAATAGGGATGGTGGGGTGGGAGGGCAGGGCAAGGGGAGGACAAAAAACTGGACCCAAATAGAAATGGTACTATAAAATCCTATATCCTGAAAGACATACTAAAATGTTGAACCTGCATCAGGTGCTTAGAGAGAGCACCTGAATCACAAGGGGCTCTCTATCACTCCCTCTTCTCTCTTTCTCTTTCATATTACCTATACTTTTTCTTCCTTCTTTGCCCTTGGCACTGACCTGTAACTCTCAGTACCAGCATGTGGTTAACATCCATAATGAGCTGTTGATCAGTGAGACCTACAAGGTTTCCCAAAAGAAGACAGATTTGTGTCAGAGTACTTGATGACCCACCAAAGGTTAATGGTAAGACCCTACTGCTGAAGACACCATATGCTGTTTGGACGGAACATGGAGAGACCTGGCTGGAAACTTAAAGAAAGTCAGTCCCCAGACAGTTAGCTTGTCTAGTGCCAGAAGGTGCTACATAAGTGACTAGGGGGGAAACACCAACATCTGTCTAAGCAACTTGTGGTCTAAGCTACTCACATTTCTTAGAATCTGTCTTTACCACAGACTTTACCATTATCATCATATATTCAAATCCTATTATTTCTGCATCTACCTTTGCCAGCTGCTTCTGCAGTGACATGGTTTATTCACAGCAGCTTTTGAACTATCAGGTCCTCACTCTGCCTTCAATGAAAGCCAATGCATTTAACAGGCAGAAATCAGAAGCATGAAGGGAAGAAGTTATGTTGCTGATGACAGAAAGGGAGAGCTTCATTGTCCATTGTTATCCATCTCCAGAAAGCAACACTCCTTCATAGTTATTAGAAATCCTGTGAGTACAACTTCTTCAGAGACTTCCAAACATAGTTTTTAAAAGGCTTAAAATAAATAAGAATGAAAAACTCATTAGTGAGTGAAGGGGCAAAACTATTTCCTCCAGACCAGATATGATCACCAACCATCAGGAAACAGAAATGACCAGCCTTGTACTCATAGCTATGACATAGCAGAACAATATAGTGATGGCTAGATCTGTGATAATAGTACTGGGGCTATTAACATTTCATAGTAGAAGAAGGTGGCACAGGGATCTAACATGGAATTCTAGTCATCATATCCTCCTGCTCCTAGCTGTCTGTGATCTTGGAGTGGAGAGATAGAGTATATAGGAGGTATAAGGTTAACTAAAGGTTAAGACTACATTATGCAGCTTCCTGAGGTCATTATGCATGATGGGATGGAACTTTTTAGTGATGAGGCCCTTTGGGCATCAATCACACTCTGGTAAATAATACCTCACCCATGCTCCTGTAAGTAACACCACTCTAAACTCTGCTTCATCCTGTCAGGCTGGGACAAAATTATTACTTTGGTCTGTTGTTCACACCTTGGTGGGGCTGTTTGCATGTCTCCAGGAAAAGACATGCAGCAGAATGTTTATCCAAAACTGTTTGTGCTATAAACTACATCTGAGAACCTAGTTTGGTCCCTATATTAGGTGACCTTAAACATATAATTTATGGTTTTATGTGAATAGTAAAATACCTTATAAGGCTGAGTTCTAAAACACTTACTTAGACAACAACTTAAATAACTGTGACCAGTGATGAAAGCAGATGAAGGAAATCTGTTGCTAGACTTTGGGTCACTAGATTGACATTTTAAGTGTTTTTAAAGGATTAAAAAGTATAATAAATGAAAAGTAGACCTAACTTCCACTGGGTGGGGACTGTAAGCCAATGGATTCAACAGTGAGGCAATCTTTGTGATCTTAATTTGTGATCTTACCTTAATTTAGCAGAGTTACTCCCAAATTTAAAAAAATATATATATTCATTAAATGAGCCACAATCTGATTATGGACTTTGTATATTGCCTACAGATGATGATGTGCTGATAGGAGAAATTCAGACCTGGCTACACTTCTATTTCTCATTACAAGTGAATAAATTGATATTCTAGTTTATATATGTCTCTTTTTATTGAAATGAAGCAATTTCCAGGACCTAATTATCTACGACTTCTGATAAAGCCAAATTCCTATCCTTACAAGGATAAGGACTACACCCTAAAATGCACTGACTTAGTTGTTTCCCTAAATGGTTCATCTAATCTGTAGCCAGAATCCCTATTTCATAAAGCTATGAAAATGAAGCACCTTGCTTTCTAAAGTGCAATTGCTTACTTTCTTAATATTTGTAATCTGTATATTTATTGAAAAATGTTTGGCATGTTAATAACTAGGAAACACATGCAATTAATAAATAGGTGCACAATTAAAGTTAAATACAAAGCATTCCCAAGGTTGAGTTTTTAATAAGGTAGAAAGGAGCATGAAGCTGATACATTTTGTATTTTTGTACCTTAGGCAAATTATTTTCTCTTACTCAACATGGACATCATTTTCATTCAATCAAAAAGTATCACAGCTTATAAAATCCTGTTGTGCCACCATCAATGAGTCATAAACCTTTCCAGATTAAAGGTCGCTACTAGACCAGAACATCTCTTATTTGGTAAAGGGCCCAAGTCAGTGAATTGCCATATGATATGTCCAGTCTTCACATAGACTATTGAGAAACATTTGTGCAATATTCCATTCAAACCACAGAGAATGTACCTATTCAACTGTAAGAGTTATTAGAAAGATATGCTGAATCATCTTCAGATTGATAGACACATCACATTATAGAAGAAGGAAAGCATAAAAGACCAGCCTTGCCTTCTGTCTGTTTCATGGAGGATATCATGTAATGTTCCTGTGTTCTCAGATGTGAAATGAAAAGAATTGAACCAATGATCCAAGGTTCCTTGAAGCTCTAAGATTCTATAAGATACCAAAACTGGGATATATAGATAATTAATTAAAGAATACAGGACCTTAAGAAGGAGGCATAGGAGACCAAGGAAGAGAAAAATATATTTATACTAAAACACCATAATGAAATATAGCTCTTTATGAGTGATTTTTTTTGTTAAAAATTCAAATTAAAGTTAATACAAAACTGCATTAAAAAGGCATTGTAACTATAGTTAGTAACATTCTCAATGCATAGTTCATCACCAATTTTGAGTCTTTGTTAAAATTCACTTGCCCATAGCAGCTATAATTTTCAGTGTAGTCAATAGTGAAATATTAAATAAATTGCTTCCAGTAACATCTTTATGAATCTCTTGCAATTCTGTTTGGAAACTCAGAAGTTTGAGTCAACACATGCTTGATGTTTTTAAACAATTATAATTTCTTACTTTCATATATGAATAATGTTTATATTTCACTAAATTTTAAAGATATAGAAAATTAAACGATATTTTAAATATCTCATATGACTCCTGCAAAGATGTTCACAAATATCTTTCAGTCTATAGTCTATAAATATATTAGATGATAGTTATTTAAAATTAAATATTCTCTATGCACTTTTCTAACTTATATTTCACATTGAACAATAGAGCTTCAATATTCAGATATGCCATTAGGTACTATTATTAAGCCTGATTTTAATTCTTTTATTATTTATCTAATTCTTCAAATTGGAGAATTGTATGTGACATTATAAATGAGCCTCAATGAGTTTCTTTCTGTGAATTACTTGCTAACCTCTGAACCTATTTTTCTATTCAAGTGTTTGTCTTTACCATCACCCATCTTATATTCAGAACATTAAACTTTATTTTCTGTGAAGTGTTCCATTCACATATATCACTTTAGTCTATGCCATTCAAAAATATTTCTTATTTATTTATTTATTTATTTATTTATTTATTTATTTATTTATTTATTTTAGAAGGGGATAGATAGAGAGAGGAAGAGGCAGAGAGAATGGGTGTGTGAAAGCCTCCAGCCACTACAAACGAACTCCAACTGAATGCGACACTTTGTACACCTAGCTTTTGTGGGTACTGGGGAATTGAACCTAGGTCCTTAGACTTCACAGGCAAGCACTCTAACTGCTAAGCCATTTCTCTAACCCACTCTGTGCCTTTTAATAAGGGTATATTATGTTCAAATATTATATTAAAATTTCATTATTTAGTTACATTTACCTATATTCCAAAATGTTCATCAATTATTCAAATAGTAAATAATCTCACCAAATGGGATCTCACCTGCCGCCTAACCCTAAGAACACTGGTTCCAATCTCCAGGTCCCACGTTTAGCCAGATGCAAAGTGACACAAGGGCTCAATGCCGCACTTGGCCACAAGGTGGCGCGCACATCTGGATTTCGTTCACAGCAGCTGAGACACGGCTTGCGCACCCATCTCTGTCTTCCTCTCTCTCTGTCTCTCTGTCTCTCTCTCTGTCTCTCTCTCTCTGTGTCTGTCTCCAAAAAAGTGAGATAAAATAAAAAGTTTAAAAAAAATGACTTAACAGTATTGGTGTCTATTTAGTATTAATTTGGGAAAATACATATATTTACATTATATTAAAATGTTTGGGCTGGAGAGATGGCTTAGCAGCTAAGGTGCTTGCCTGTGAAGCCTAACGACCCATTTTTGACTCTCCAGGTCCCATGTAAGCCAGATGCACAAAGTGATGTAAGCTCACAAGGTCACATGCACACAAGGTGGAGCACACATCTGGAGTTCAAGTGCTATGATAGCTGGAGGCCCTGACATGCCAATTCTCCCTCTCTTTCACTCTCTCTCTCTATAAAAAAAAAATACAAAAAAGTTTATATAGTGTGTTATGCTATACTTGCACATAAAATGCAAAAGTATATGCTATGTTATATATTATATATTCAGAGAATATAGCATTTTATTACTTTCTTTGTTTGTTTGTTTTTTAAGGTAGGGTTTCACTCTAGTCCAGGATGACCTGGAATTCATTATGTAGTCTCAGGGTGGCCTTGAACTCACAGTGATCCCCCTACCTCTGCCTCCTGAATGCAGGGATTAAAGGTGTGCACCACCATGCCTGGCTATTTCATTTTTAAATGACCACAACAACTAACTAAAATGTTTGTTGAACACTATGACTTCTCAAGCCTTAAAAACAAATTGAACAGTGCCATTCTCATAATCTGATAGTTAAAAATACTTATCACCAAAATAACCCAAATCTTAGGCTTACAGAGGCATGACATCATTAGAGGGAATGTAGCCCCTTCAACTACTAGTTCATGCGGAGTCTGACCGAAGCCAAGTACTACTGTAGTTTCCTGAAATTTTTGAAATGTCCGATGGTCCGAGTCAGTGTGCTACTGGAATCTGAGGCAGTTTGGTACATGGTGTGGGAACCATAGTTCTAGGGCTACTGTAAAAAATAACAAACTGCAATAAAATGATCTATCACATAATCTGATTCATGGCAAATACTCAGAATTATATCTATGCACCCATGGCAATCTGAGACAACTGACAGATGATATGAAATTAGGGAGAGACATCAAATGCTATCAGATACAAATTGTTCTAGGGAATAAATCATTAATCTGAATGTTAATAATAAACATAAATTTTTGTACATAAAGAGTTAAAAATATCTCCAATTACATATTTTACATAGGGAAATGAGATACAGTTTTACTTCTTTATTTCTATGAAATCCCATGAAGTGCCTTCTTATGAGTTTGGCAGTACATTTTGTTACATGTGCACATTGCTACATTATTTTTGATAGTTCTGACAAATTACCACAAGTGTATGACTTAACAATGAATATTTACTACTTCACAGTGCCTGGGAATCATGAGTTTCAGTATATCTAAGCTGAATCCTATGCAAACAGGACATCTGTTAAGACAGGTGGTCTTCTGGAGGCTGGATTGGAGGAGACCTTCTAACTTCCTTCAATTTATTGGCAGGAGTTGCTTTACTCTGGCTGTAGAAGCTTTTTTTGAAGCTATAAGTGAAGAGAGACTAGCAAGACAGAGTCTGATATAAAATCACATGACCATAGCAACAGCACTGAATATCTGTTGCCATATTCCACAGGAAGAATACAGTCACACACCCTAACATGCTCAGGTGATTGTCTCAACTCATAAACACCAGGAGTTGGAAGTCATGGGGTTCAACACCATAGCAAATGTTAAAGTAAACACAAGATTCTATTGATATTAGTATATGTAATAGTGAGATGAGCGCTAAAAGATCTTTAAGAAAAATCTAATCATACAGAGCATGCTTTATTAATGAACATTAATATAAAATCAATTGACAATTTTAGCAAACTATAATGACAACCAATAGTCAGCTACAGAAAACTGAGTATTTTTAACAATGCTTTGGTGTTGTGCCCACACTCAGAAATGAGAAACATGGCTACCTTCTTTATGGCTAAATTATTTCATCTCTACTTCAATGACATATTATAAATATATTATCTGTGACAATCTGTTAGGCTTAAAATGGAGACTGTAGCTAGATCTATGAAAGAGAGGTGCTGTGGTTTATTAAAAGTTTTCTTTTAAAATATTTATTTATTTATTTATTCATTCATTTATTTATTTATTTGAGAGAGAGAGACAGACAGAGAACAGACAAGTATGGTCATGCCAGAGCCTCTTGCCACTTTCCACTTGCAAACAAACTCCATAAGCATGTGTTACTTTGTGCATCTGGCTTTATGTGAGTACTGGGGAATCAAACCTGGACCAGCAGGTTTTGCAAGCAAGCACCTTTAACCAATGAGCCATCTTCCCAGCCCTAAAAGTTCTCTGTTTATATAGCAAATATTTATTGCTCATTAACTGTTTGTCAATACCATGGTCATTATTAAAGATACAGAGAGCATTAGGACTCTTTCTCAGATCTACTTCTGTATCAGTCCCTAAACTTCTAAGATCCACATTTCTCTCAAGTTATACTTTCTTCTTTTCTTAATGGCTTAGCAAGGTCTTCATTACTCTCTAATCAGCCACATTGATGATCTTTTCTTTGCATATTGATGAGCAATGGATTCATTATTGTCTTCAATTTAAAGCCACTGATTTATGTCCTCCCTTTCTTTGGGTAATAGAATCAAATTATATAAAGAGTCTTCAAATGTCAGTTTTATAACAGTCCGTCTGAACTTTGTATCTTTGATATTATATCCTGGCCAACTGAATGTCCAATCCTCATTAAATACCTTCCATGATGGGTACCTCCCTTCTATATATGCAGCACAGTATTTATCTATCAGAATGTATTAACTAATTAAGGTCTGCCCCATAAAGTGGGCAACCACACACTGGGTGTGATAGAAGCTGCAACACAAAAGAAAATACACATGGTCTTAACCCCTCAAGGGGAGGCAGACAATAAGAAAAATAATCTGAATGCATAATTATAGATGATAATGAGTGTGCGACAGGAAATGAGCATAGCTCTGTGATTGGGAAAAACAAAGTACGAGGAAAAAAAAGCCTTTTAAGGAAACCTCATTTAATTCAAGTCCTGAGAAATGAGAAGAACCCCAACCGTGCTTATGGGGAAGCATCAGGAAGTAGCCTATCTGAGGATCTGAGAGGAAGCCAATGTGCTTGGGGCAGAGCAGACCAGGGACTGGAAAGGAGAAAGTTCTTGTTTTAAGTTGAAATCCTTCTCCCTGCCACTTGCACTCATCAGTCCCAATTGCCTAAAACAATGGAAACAGAAAGAAGCACCCTCCAGCACCTTTTTTGACACCTTTCTTTTTTTTTAAATTTTTTAAAACATCTTTATTTATTTATTTGAGAGAGAATGAGAGAGAGGAGCAGATAGAAAGAGAATAGGCACACCAGGGCCTCCAGCCACTGCAAACGAACTCCAGATGCATGCACCACCTTGTGCATCTGGCTAAGGTGGGTCCTGAGGAATCGGACCTGGGTCCTTTGGCTTTGCAGGAAAGCTCCTTAACCACTAAACCATTTCTCCAGCCCCCTTTGACACCTTTCTTGTGTGTCCTGCAGCTCCGCTTCACTCCTCTGAACAATCTTCCACTCTACTTTCTCTGGCTAGCAGGCCACACTCCCAGCATCAGACTCCAGTATCTATGGCATAGGATGCAGAGTGGAGGGCTCACCTGGCTGAAAAATGTCCCAACAGCAACAAATACAACCAAAATTACCTCCTGCTTCCTGTCTCTTTCCTTGACTTCAAGATTTCCTTCAGCATTCTCTTTAGACCCCAGAGCTTCTAAACTCTCTCCTTACTAAACCCAGGACTGGCTTCCACAAAGAGCACTACCCATGTCTCTGGCACCCAAGAGTCTCACAACCACTCTCTGCACCATGTCAAATCACTACCAATCACTGGTGCTGAGCAGAAAACCTTCTCCCTATAGACCAGCCAACTGAAAGCTGGAAAAATCTGCACTGCATGCAGCCGTATGGGATACAGAGGTCATCAACAGTGAAAACAGAGGACACTGAACATTCAAGTTTGGCCATACAGGCCAAATGACTGAATGGGTGCAATAGTGGCATGTCTGCTCTTGGGGTAACCAACTGCTCCATAATTGGACTGAAGGCCCTCTCTAAGGGAGGGAATACATACCTGGTACTGAAAAACCTAAGCAAAAGTCTATGGCAGGAGAGGTCATGAGCCTTAGGGGTATAAAGCCTGCTATGGTCTGACTAAATGTATATATTATTCCCACCAAGCTGCCCTGAAAGCACTACACTTAATGTTCATATTCACATATTAACACTACTCTCACTTCTGGTTAGAGAAGCTTCTCTTTTCAGATGGCGATGACCACTGGGATGACCCAAAAGGCAACATAGTGCTGAGAAGAAGGGATGAAAGAATGCCCAGCATTGAAACACCTCTGTCACACCCTCCAAGGCTCAGGGACCATTGCGGAAGAGGGGGCGGATAGAATGGAAGAGCCAAAGGAAGGGTATGACTTCTTACAATACAACCACCCAGACAGAAATTGGCCTTGATATCCATGACCCTGCAGTGCCTAGCAATACCTTCACAAGACCCTCATAATAGAAGAAAAAGATCATGACATCAAATTAAAAGAGAGACTAATGGAGAGAGGGAGGGGATATGATGGAGATTGGAGTTCTAAAGTGGAATGGGGGAGGGGAGGGAAATATCATGTGTTTTTTTGTATGTAAGTATAGAAGTTGTCAATAAAAAAATAATAATTAATAAAAAAAGAGTCTCACAGCCACTCTCTGCACCATGTCAAATCACTACCAATCAGTGACCCTCTGCTGCCCTCTTTTGGCCATGATAGATTGAGTGCATTCCATAGACACTGAGGGCAGAAATTCCCAGTTTATTGCAGAACACCCCTTTGAGCATAGGCAAAGAACAGTTCTGCCAACAAAAGAGCAGCAACTGCATGATATTCCAGCCCACCCACACACTTCAGCTTTTCAAAAGTAAAGCTGGGACTGGAGAGATGGCTTAGCCGTTAAGAACTTGCCTGTAAAGCATAAGGGCCCGGTTTGAGGCTCAATTCCCCAGGACCCACGTAAGCCAGGTGCACAAGGTGGCACATGCATCTGGAGTTCATTTGCAGTGGCTGGAAGCTCTGGTGTGCCTTCTCTCCTTCTCTCTCTATCTGTCTGTGGATCTCAAATAAATAAATAAAAATAAAAATTTTTTAAAAAGTAAAGCAGTACGTGTGTGTGTGTGTGTGTGTGTGTGTGTGTGTGTTTATGGAAATATTTCACTTATTCTACCAGTTTTTGGATACCCATAATGAGAAAATCTAGGTCTTTTAAATATTATCACTTAGTGGGGGATACACCTATGTAAACTAGCAATAGTATATTTGACAAGTTCTTTGGTGAGAAAACAGATGATCATTGAAAGGATCACATATGATGCAAGGGAGAGAGATCTGGTGGTGTGATCTGAAAATGGAAATAAGTGTGCAGTAAAGTTTGAAGGTTGATACAAGGAATTGAACATTGCTTGGCTACTATACAGATAAGTGGGTTACTTGCATAGCTCATGACATCAATCTTGGCCTGGAATCATGTACTTACCACCTCTGGATATGTTTATCTGTCAACAGGTAGGACTCCATTGACCAAAGATAACTCACTAAAAAACACAGAAACTCTATCCACAAACAAGATAGAGGCAAGACTGATTGACAGCTTGTGTGACAGTTAAACCCATGTAACTTACAACCCTCCAATCTTTATCTAATCACATAAATTATTTCTTCCAATTTGATATTATTTCTTGTATCACCATGACATACCACTCTGTGTGTCCTATTGCCTATTGCTCTACTAGATCCCAAACTACTTTTATGTCTTCACAGTTATCTAATTGTTTCCTTCATATTTCTAATGCATTAAGTTAAATTTTTCTCCTCTCAAAGGATATTTTCTGAAGCCTTTCCAAAAGATTTTTAATCCTTCCACACTCGAGTTATCCATTCTTATCAATGGGAATATGTGCCATCTAGTAAAAATCACATTACCTTCTCCTGACCACCATCAATCACTACCATCTACTGTCACCTGAGCAATCTCCTCTACAGACATTGGCAGTGACTGTTTTCTTCTCTGTAACACACTAGTCCTGGAGAACTTCAGATCCACACTAGGTGATAGAGGCTGTCATGGGTCCATTGCTTATGAACATGAACTCCTCTGATGTTGCTCTTTCTCACTGGAATCTCTACCTTGCTATGGGAACTTTTCCTCTGCAAACCCCTATAGTCAAGCACAGTTTGACTTTTCTTCTCCTTCCAAACCACATTGTTGGGAAATCTTATATGCAACTGTGGCTTTAATTAACATCTACATGCCAATAATGCCAAATCTTAATCTTCATCCAAATATCCCTTTGGAGTCCAGAGGCACACACCTGCCTAGTACATCTGTGAAGGAGCTTGTCACCTTCCTAATGAGAGTTTTTCTATGATATCTGAATTCTCAAGTCAGATATATGGGTTTTGTCCTTCTTTCTCCCTCTCCAATTTCCCACCACAAAAATCACAAGGAAACCACAGTAATTCTTTCCACTCCACTGGCCTCTTTAATAAATCAGACCATCCTCAGTCTATCCTGTATCTCATCTCACCACCCCTCCAATCAATTCTTCATGCTGTACCCGTAGTATAGTGATGGTCCAAATATGCATCCAATAATACAACCTACTTAACTCAAAGACAACCTTTTAAACACACTCTTAGAACCATTCTGTCCTCAAGTTAAAGTTCAGTGGAATTTAACATTCTCTTCCAATATGGTCAGTAACTCCAAACTTAACTCTCTTCTCTCAACCTCAGGATTCCCCAGTCATGATAAGCTACTGTGTAAGCACATTTCATGTTAAGAAGAAAGGTATGGAACAGTTATAAGTGTACACATATCTAAAACTGAAAGACCAGGGTGGAGAGATGGCTTAGCGGTTAAGGCACCTGCCTGCCAAGACTATTTATGCCCATTTAATTCTCCAGGTCCTGGGCTTAGCCAGACACAAGTGACACACTCAATGCTGCACTTGCCCACAAGGGGGCACACACATCTGGAGTTTGTTCACAGAGGCTGAAATGGCCCTGGAGTGCCCATTCTCTCTCTCACTGCCTCTTTCCCTCTCTCACTGCCTCTTCCTCCCCTCTCTCTCTCTCTCTCTCTCTCTCCCTCTCTCTGTTTCACTCTCATTCTCTCTTTCTCTCTCTCTCTCAAAATAAATAAATAAATAAATCTGAAAGACCTATTTATTAAGTATTTGAAGGTGGAGTATGGGGGTTTCTTAGGAAAAGGAAAACATGTCAGTAAAGTCCAGTTGTGTGAATAAATATGTGATATAAGTAGGTTCAGTTTTTGTTAAGAACTCTGAGTGTGGAAGGGGCCATTACAGAAAAGGGAGGGGAATACACTATTAACCAGAGACTTTCAGTTTCATCAGGCTCTTTAAATTATGACAACACTTACACATGATAGGCCCAGAATTTAGGCTGCAATGAAGCATTGCTAATGGCTCAATTCCAAGGCTAATAGAGCCAATCCACTTCTTAAGGATCCTCTATGTCCTCTCATTTATAAATCCCTAGATGCTGGCTCATAATCAGTGCTAAACTGTATGATGAGAATCTGTTTTAAGGATGGTACCCTGTAACCCCAATTTTCCAGGGCAGTTCTAAATTCAAACATTCTTTGTAAATCATAAAATCATTCCATAAATTACAGATTTTATGAAAATAGTAATGGACAGAATCGAATTAGAAATAAATTAAATAAAATTTTATGTACTAATTGACAAAGAAAAGTTTTGAGAAGGAATCAGAGACCAAGGTAACTTCAAGATATATCATGAAAGCAATATGTACCTGCCCATATGTGTCTATGTACATAATGTTGAATGTACATGACATGTAGCATATGTGGATAAAATAAATGATATTAAGGCAGTCTTAAAGGAAGCTACTTTCATAATTAGCACAATCTGTCAGAATTAAAATAATTAGATAATAATTGCTTTCCTCACTGTCTGGTTTCTAGGACAAAATACCTGATAAACATCAATTTGCAAGAATAATGGTTTATTTCAGTTTACAGTTCCAGGTTACAGTCCATCATGTTGGGGAAGCTACAGTGACTGGAGCTGGAGGCAGCTGTTCACATTCAGTTATCTGTAAGGACGCAGAGTGATGAGTGCTGGTGCTCAGCCAGTTTTCCCTATGTCTGCAGTCTGAGACTCCAATCCACAGTTAAGGTGGGCCTTACCACTTCAATCAACCTAATCAACATAATCCCTCACTGGCATGCCCAGAGGCTAACCTAATGTAGGTAATCCCTCCCAAGTGATTCTAAGACCTGTCAAATTGACAGTCATTATAAACTATCACAGTGGCTGTCCGGTTGATTTGTTCGAGGTTTGGGTTTAAATTTTGAGGTATATTACTTTTTCTTAATTCTTTGAATTCATGGACAAAAGTAGTTGAGGAAACAGAATGTAGAATGAATTAATATACATATTATATGCACACTTAAGTTGTCTATAGTAATTTAAAACAGCTTTGACAATTCACACTATTGCAAGATGTTTTAATAGATTACCATGTAGTCACATATTTAACAAATAGCAAGCCTGCAATGTGCTGTATACTGCTGTAAGAGCTTGGGGATATAAATATAATGAGCAAAATACATAGATTTCTCCTTTAAGACGTTTATATTCTTATAGTGAGCAGAGGCACAAAGTAAATCAAATAATAAGTCAAAAGGTAATACATCCAGGCTTAGCAGTTAAGGCATTTGCCTGCAAAGCCAAAAGACCCTGGTTCAATTCCCCAGAACCCCCATAAGCCAGATGCACAGGGGTGCACATGCATCTAGAGTTTGTTTGCAGTGGCTTAAGGCCCTGACATGCCCATACTCAATCTGCCCCTTTCTCTCTGGCTCTCTCTCAAATAAATAAATTTTAAAATAAATTTTTTAAATTTTAAAATTTTAAATAAATAAATTTAAAAAGGTAATATATCTTATGAGAAAAATGGAGTGTACCATAAAGGGGCTGAGGGAGCTGTTGAAGAGAGTTGGGTGAAGGCTATAATACTGATATCATTTGATTGGCATTTAGAAGAAAGGACTTGAGCAATTAGTTGGAAAAGGTGGGTACATTACCCAGAAAGCTGAGGAATATGTTTTCTGGGCAGTAGGGACAGCTGTAGCAAAAACAGTAGGCTAGCAGGACTTTCACACTTATGATTTCACATTTTCACATCAATTATTCTATTAATATGTCTCCTTGATTAGACAATAATCTCAAAAAGGGCAAATACCATATGTAATTGGCTCTGTAATTCTTCTGGCATTCCATCCTAGAGGAAACGTGTTGACTGACTAAATACATGAAGGAATTTGATTCACACATTTTCCCCAATTTACTAGGAAAGCCCTTCACCTGGTTTGACTAAGATAACATTTTCTATTCCAGACTATTCTGTTTGCTCTTGCATTCACTTTGGTTCATTCTGTTCTTTGTGTCTTACCCCATTTCTGACCCATGCTGCTCTGTAACAGGATAATGTTTCCTTGCACAAAATTACCTATTAACAATTGTAGAGAATCTTCAATCTCATTCTCTACCTGATAAATCTAACTTTAAATATGAGAGTATTTATATAAAGCTTCCAATACCATCTAATAAGTGGTCTGCCATGGAGTACATTTTTACAGGAATCTTCCCCAGTGTCTCCTAACACGGCTGAGTGGATTCTGCTGTCTGCTTCTGAGTCTTTGGCTGACTGCCTGTGCTCTGCAAAATCAGTATTCTGCTCTGCAGTGGAATAGAAAGGGGGTTATCCCACCTTTTGTTGGCAGGAAGGGGAACTTCAGATTTGGCTCTGAACTGAAAATGGATAACACACTGAGAAGAAATAAGGTCACCACTCTTCTTCCTGTGCAACTTGTTATTAAACTTTTTCTTTGCATGTATTACTACAGAAGTTTTACTACTTAACTCTTCAGGGCCCAGTACTACAACTGCTACACAAATGTAATTTGTTGTGGCCTAAGGAGATGGCTCAGTGAATAAGAGTGCTATGGGCTGAGAGATGGCTTAGCCATTAAGGCTCCTGCCTGTGAAGCCTACGAATGCTTGTTCAAATCTCCAGGTCCCACATTTAGCCAGACACAAAAGTGATGCAAGTGCTCAATGTGGCACATGCACACAAGGGGGCACATGCTTCTGGAGTCCATTCACAGAGCCTGAAAAGGCCCTGGCATGCCCTTTCTCTCTTTGCCTCTTCCTCTTTCTCTCTCTCTCTGTCTCTCTCAAATAAAAAAACAAGTGCTAGTCACATGTGTATAAGGGCCATCACAAGGTGTTCAATTTCTCAACACCCATATAAACAGCTGGGTGTGGGGACCTGCATATGTTTAACCCAGTCATGTGGGGAATGGGTATCTGAGAATATCTTGGGCTAGCTGGTCAATCAGTTCCAGGTTAAGTGAAAGATTCTGTCTCAAGGAAACACAACAATGAGTGATAAAGGAGGACACCTAACATTCTCCTCTGGCTCCTGCAAGTGTGCACATCTATGAAAACACACACACACACATTGATTAAGCTCTGGAGTTCCACAGGACATATGAACACTGAGCACTCTGAAAGTAAAACAAAGCTGTATTCTCATAATTCAAATTTGTACAAATGTGTGTCAAAATACTTTATTTTTATTGCTCAAAAACAATGAAAAACAAAAACACACAAAAGAAATCTTACAATATAAAAAGTCAAAAGAAATGTTTTTCCTAAATAATGTGTCCATTTATTCAAAACATTTGATCATAAAATTATAATGGATGTAGAGAACACCTATTGTGTTCTGAGATTAAATAATATAGCACATGTAAAATATGCCTGTCTATACTGTCACAAAGTGAATGGAAGATTACATTATTACTATAAGTTCACATTTAAGCTGCATTCAGTCAAGGCATAACACATGTAGTACTGAAACAAGCCTTAGAGAACAATATTATCACTCCTGACAGGTTTGAACTAAGAAATATCAGTAAGCCCTCAGTGGTAATATAGAGAGTTAGTGAAGGTGTGTGTGTGTGTGTGTGATTTTGGTTTTAGTTCTGATAATTATTAATCAAATATCCATATGCAACTTAATGTCCCTGAGCTTCAGTTTATATAACCAACTAAAAATATTATCTACCTGTGATAGATAACTCTATATATTTACTTGACCAGTTGTTTTATCAAACACTAGTATAGATGTTTCCCTGAAGGATTTATGGAATGTGATTAATATTTAAATCTACAAACTTCAAGTAAGCTAGGTTACCTCCCAATAAATTGAAAGTCTTAAAAGACTGAGGTCCCCTGAGAAGGAAGAAATTCAGACTTTAGAATATCCCCCATCATAGGAAGACAATGTCAACTGTTCCTTGTCGCCAGCTTTTCTGGGTCTCAAATATGTGTGTGCACGTAATGTTATACTTTATATAAATATATATTATATATTATATACATATTAATATTTATATTATTTTATTATAATTATTTATTTATATTTATTATATTATTTAAATTTATTATAGTATATTATTTATGTTAATTATATTATTTGTAAATATATATTTATATGTGATATATATTGTCCTGTTTCTCTGAAGAAACCTAATATGCTTATTTTTATGACAATATGAAAATCTTTGCTCTAAAGTTTGCTGTGATATCAATATAGACACTAAGCTTCCTTGTGATAACTATGAGCATGTTTCTTATTTCTCCTCCCCTTACTTTTAAACCACTTCAGTGATTACATTTAAAGTACGTAATAGTCACACAAGGTATACTTAGGTTTTGTTTTTCTAATCCAATCTGTCAATTTCTGCCCTAAATGTATTCCTTTCTATACGTCTATATTTCTATGTGGTATTATTTTCCTTCTACATGAAGGGACATTCTTGGAATACAAAAAAACTTTATTTTCCTATCTTTTTTTAATTTCTTAAGGTAGGGTTTTCCCTATCCCAGGCTGACCTGGAATTTGTTATGTAGTCTCAGGGTTGCCTTGAATTCATGGCGCCCCTCCTATCTCTGTCTCCCAAGTGCTGGAATTAAAGGCATGCACCACCATGCCCAGCTTTTACCTTTGTTTTAGAAATTTTTTTAATGTGGCATAGAATTCTAGATGGTAGCTTTTTCCCAAAATATTAAAACCATTACTATCTTTTCACATGCACATCTTTCAATAAGAAATCTGCTGCTTTCTTTCATGGTGTTGCCCTATACATAAAATATCCTCTTTATTGTTGGTTTTATGATACTATGTATTTTAGTGTGATTTTTCTTGTGTTTTTGTATTTGGTCTTCACTGATTTTCTTGGATCAATTTAAGTTGCAATTTTTCAGCTGTTATTTCTCTAAACACTTTACTGTTTTTCTTTCAGCAACTCAAGTTACACATAGTAGACCACATGAAGTAGTTTCATGGTTTGCCAATACTCTACTCATTATTTGTTATTATTAATTATTGATATTATTATTCACATCCCTACTTCTATGTCTTCAAGTTCATTAGTATTTTCATTCCAACATATAATCTATCACTTATCCGTCCTATCTAGCCCTTGCACCTTCTATCTAGGATGCTGTATGCTGATGACTTCTCTTCTAAATGCCCAAAAGAATTCTCTGGACAGCTCTTTCTCACTGGTTCTTTGCCCTGTGAGCTGCAGTTACCTTGAACTCAGTTTTCATCTTTGGTTTTTCAACTGAAGAGGCTTTCTGGGTGCACCTGGTTCCCTCACTCCATGTACCATGACATGGAGATGCTCTCAGTAAGCTCTAGGTCCTTCCTGTGTCTCAGGCATATCTCTCCCTAGTTGCTTTGTGCACAACATCATGAAAACTGCTCTTGTACTATATGTCAATTTCTTGTACTTTATTTTTTTTCCATTATTTCAAGCAAAAGAAGTGCCACCCCTCTTGCCCAGAGAAGTCCAGTACTGTGAAAAATCTAATAAGATAATGGAAGGAAAGTGCTTGGAAACAACCCAATAACTGTTACCTATTATTGCTATTGTCATGAAGTTTTTGAGCCATTTAGACTGTACTTTTGTGTGAATATCCTCATTATATGAACTAAGTTTACATAGCTATAAGGAAAGTATGGAGGAATAAAAATATTAACAGCCAATAATAATTGAGTATAAGTAATTTAAATTAATTGTCCATTTAATTTTAGTTCAATACTATAATGTATGGTAATAGCTTCATTTTATAGATGGGGAATCTGAGGATCAGAGAGATTAAATAAATTGTTCAAGGTTAAGTAGCTCCTAAGTAGTAGATAGAGAACAGAGCCAAGGTCTGTATAACCCTAAAGCCAAATCTCTTAACTTTCATGCATCAGTGCCAAGACACTCCTAACAACTGTGAAAAAAAAATCTCTGCTTCACAGAACCCAGAAGTTTGGAAAGGAATTGAACAAAACTGTATTTTGTCTTCTCATAGGCTTTTGTAACTATTCCTGTCAGAGATTAGTGTCCACAGATATATTGGTTTCAGTGTGAAATTTTTGAGATTGCCACATAGGGCAAATACAATTATAATGTGGATGATTCCTCTCTTCCTCAAGCCAAGCAGAATCTCTGCTAAGATGGTTACATGTCAATGGATAGCACAGGGCACAGCCATGGCAGTATAAAACATAAAAGTAATAGACATGAGTCCATGGCGTAGTCAGGTCATTGCAACTAAGCAACATGAATACTAAGGGGCTAGACCATTACTATGACCATTGTGCCAAGTAAATCATCAAATATTTCTCCAGTCAACATGGTAACTATTATAAAATAACCCACATTCTGCAGGTACACCACACAAATATTCTACAGATTTATCTAACTTCACACAGATTCCATTACATGCTATCACAACATTTCTAAAGCCTACTTCTGCCTAACCACAAAAGAATACCAATATTATACTGATTAGTTATTTAAACACACACAAAAATTTAAAGCCAAAAAGGTCCCCCACAATGCTACTGTCCTATTGGTTTAAAAGAAACAATTGAGCCACACACGGGGTTTAAAATTTCAAATAATAAAAGCCAGATTTAAAAAAAAATTTAACACACGCCTCTATCCCTCCCCTCCCAAAATGTGTATCCTTCAAGTACTTCCCCCAAAGGTAATTATGATGAATGCTTTTTCTTTCTAAAGATGTGGAACAACTCTTTAGGTGTTTATAGGCCATTTTTCTTCCTTCATTTGAGAACTCTCTTTCAATTTCCTGCCCCTTTCAGTGGATTGTGGGCAGGAGAGAAGGATATAAGACCTGACAGAAATATGAACAGCACCCGATAGGGTCATATAATAAAGTTCATAACTAATTAATAAGTACTATAGGGACTAGTTGGAGGGAGGAAGGGCAGAAAAAGGAGTAAGGGGGTAGAGAAAAGAAAGAGGAAGGTGAAGAAACTATCATCTAAAAACATTTTGCAAATAAATAAAAAATATTAAATAAAAATAGAATAAGGGAGCCTGGAGAGATGGCTTAGCAGTTAAGTTGCTTGCCTGAGAAGCCAAAGGACATATATTGGTCTCTCCATATCCCATGTAAGCCAAACACACAACAGTGAGGCAAGCTTAAGGTCACTCATGTCCACTAGGTGGCCATGTGTCTGGAGTTTGATTGCAGTGACTGAAGCCCTAATGTGCCAATTCTCTCTCTCTCTCTCTCTCTCTCTCTCTCTCTCTCTCGCTCTCTCGCTCTCTTGCTATCTTTCTGTCTATCTCTCTGTCTTTTTTAAAAAAAATTAGAATAATACTTCTGGTCAAGATGGCATCCACCTAACAATGCCTCACCTCTTGGGAAGGAAAGGCAAGACATTTAGGATTAAGTGGGGTTTTTAACAGTCGCAGATTCTAGCAGACCTCTCATGGGAGGACACGGAGAGCAAAGTAGAAAATATGCTGATTCCCATGCTCTTGGGTAGCCCAACAGTTCCCCAGTCCCCTCAAGCAGCCCTCAGAGCCACAGTCCCAAACACAGGTTCCTCCTGCACTAACCGCAGGCTTAGCAGACACAGGCCAGCAAGTTGCATTCACCCCTCCCTGCCCCATCTAGACTTTCCCACCCCAGCAGAGCTCCGCAGGTGAACCCTGTCTGACTCTCCAACATCACACCCCCTCCAAGCCTCCCCCCACTGCACCATATGCAGACCCAGACCAACAACCCACCCGGACCTAGGGTTTCCTGCCCACAGGAAGCTGCACAGTTGAACACCATGTACTTGCACCACTAAACAGGCTAGCATTCACCCCCACCCTGCCCCAACATAGGCTTTTCTGCCCTCTTGGAGCTCCACTCTCCAAAGCTATCCCACTTGCCACCCCACACCCCCCCCTCAGACTCAGCCCAACAGGCTAGCATTTGCCCCACCCTGACTAGGCTTTCCCACCCCAGGAAGCTCTGCAGGCAAATGCCCTCCCCATCAGAATAATTCAGACTTTACAATGAAAACCCTGAAAGGCAGAAGGGCCTGAATGGAACACTGCAAAGCCTACAAACTTATGGCTTCCAACCTAAACTACTCTACCCAGAAAAAGTATCCCTCATAATAGATAGTGAAAGCAAAACTTTCCATGATAAAACTCAGTTTTATAACCATATGAACACAAAGCCAAACCTACACAGAGTAGTTCAGGGAATCTTTCACACAGAACAATCAAACAACCAACTTCAAGTGCCTACAAGAAACAAATCACAATAACCAAACTCAGAGAAGGCACAAAAAACTACAAAGTCCAAGAAAACACCAAACCACATGAACCACCATAACATGACAGGAATTAAATCAAGACTCACAGTTATTAGCCTGAACATTAATTAATGTCCTTAATTCACCCATCAAGAGACATAAACTAACAAGATGGAACAGAAAATTAGAACCCTCAATCTGCTGTCTTTAAGAAACCCACCTCACCACTAACAACAGACACCTCCTCAGGGTGAAAGGGTGGAAAATGATATTCCGAGCAAACGGAAATAAGAAACAAGCAGGTATAGCTATACTTATATCGGAGAAAAAAAGTAATGAAAAAAGACAAAGAAGGCCACTTCTTATCAAGGGAACAATCCAACAAGAGGATATCACAATCATCAATCTTTAAGCACCAAAAACAGGTGCACCACAATTCATAAAACAAAACCTACTTGACAACAAAACAGATATAACCACCAACACCATCATAACTGGGGACTTCAATACTCCACTATCAGCAATAGACAGATCATCCAAGTAGAAAATTAACAGGGAAGTAAGAGAGCTAAACAAAACCATAGATCAACTAGACCTAATGGACATCTACATAACATTCTACCCAAAATCTACAGATTACACATTCATCTCAGTAGCCCATGGAACCTTCTCTAAAATAGATCATATACTGGGTCATAAAGCCTGCCTCCATGTATTTAGGAAGATTGATATAATCTCCTGCATGATATCAGATCACAATGCTATATCACTAGAAATTAACAACAAAAGATGCATCAGGAATCCCACTCGCTACTGGAAACTGAACAACACATTTAAACAATAAATGGGTATAGTGGATGAAATAAAAAAATTAAATTGCAAAATTTCTAGAAATGAATGACAATGAGAACACATTGTACCAAAACTTATGGGACACAATGAAGGCAATTCCCAGGGGAAATTTCATAGCAGTAAATGCCTTCATAACAAAGACAGAGATCCAAAATCAATAACCTAACCATCCACCTAAAGGTATTGGAAAAATAAGAATACTCCAACCCAAAAAGCTCCAGACAGAAAGAAATAATTAAGACCAGAGCAGAAATTAATGAATTGGAAACTAAGAAAACAATTAAGAAAATTGATGAAACAAAGAACTGGTTCTTTGAAAAAAAATAAATAAACAGGATTGATAAACCCCTGGACAATTTGATCAAGAAAAAAAAAACTTCAAATTAACAAAATTAGAAATGAAAAAGGAGAGATCACTACAGACATAAGTGAAAGTGGGAGAATCATCAGGACTTATTTCAAAAACCTCTATCCCACAAAACTGGATAATATGGAGGAAATAGATGAATTCTTGGACACATACCACCTACCAAACTTAAACTCAGAGCAGATTAAACAAACCTATCATACCCACTGAGATTGAATAGGTAATCAAAAACCTCCCAAAAAAGAGGAGTCCAGGACCAGATGGCTTCTCAGCTGAATTCTATCAAACCTTCATGGAAGAACTGAAACCAATATTTCTCAAACTGTGCCACAAAATTGGAGATCAGGGAAAGTACCCCAACTCCTTCTATGAATCACCCTAATACCAAAACCAGGCAGAGAAGCCACAAGAAAAGAAAACTATAGGCCTATTTCCCTGATGAACATAGATGCAAAGATCCTGAACAAAAACCCCAATATATGACCAGAAACTCTGCTGCTACTGGAATAAAAAATAGGAGGAACTTTCCATGATATAGGAGTGGGAAAATACTTCCTGAACAAAACTGCAGTAGCTCAGGAAATTAAACAATCACTCAACCATTGGGATCTCATGATGCCAAAATGTTTTTTTACAGACAAACATAAAATAAGCAGAGCCAAAAGATTACCCACAGAATGGGAGACAATTTTTGCTGGTTACACGATGGGTAGAGGCCTAATTTCTAGAATTTACAAAAAACTCAAAAACCTAAACAATAAGAAGTCATACAACCCTCTCACAAAATGAGGCAGAGAACGTACAGGGAGGTCTCAGAGGAAGAAATACAAATAGCAAACAAACAATTAAGAAAATGTTCAGCATCCCTAATTATCAGCTAAATGCAAATTAAAACAAATAGGAGATTCCACTTTACCCCAGTAAGGATGGCAAACATTAAAAAATCTAATGAAAACAAATGCTGGTGAGGATGTGGAGAAATAGGAACCCTCATTTACTGTTGGTGGGAATGTAAGCTGGTGCAACCATTATGGAAAGCAATATGGAGACTCCTAAAAAGGTTGACTTATAGAGGTACCAACAGCCCTAGTTATTCCCTTACTCTGCATTTACCCTAAAAGCTCCATGCCTTAGTTCAGAGAGATTCACTCAACCATGTTTATAGCTGCCCAATTCATAATAGCTAAGAACTGGAAACAACCCAGATGTCCATCATTAGATTAATGGATAACCAAGATGTGGTATATCTACACTATGGAATTCTACCCAGCAGTAAGGAAAAATGATACAATGAAATTTGAAGAGAAATGGGTGAACCTGGAACAGATCATTCTCAGTAAACTCACCCAATCACAGACAGATAATCATCACATGGTCTCAGTCAGCTGTGGTTCCTAACCTGAATCTGCCTGAGATACTGACAAACCTAATAAGCATTTCAAGGACAGGACAATAGGGAGGGTCAGGCTGGAGGGGAAAGTAAGTGTGGGGGTTGGGGGACACAAAACTGGACCCAAATGGAAATGGCATCATAACATTTTATATCCTGAAAGACAGACTAAAAGGTTGAACCCTCATCAAGTCCTTAGAGGGAACACCTGATCCACAGGGCCCTGGAGAGGGTATGATGAAGACTAACCTTAAGCTTCTACTGCTTCTCTCTCTGTGTGTGTCTTCTCTCTTTCTCTTTTATATCACCTATCTTTTTTTTCCTTCTTTTCCCTTGGCACTGGCCTATAACTCCCAGTACCAGCATATGGTTAATATCCAAAATTAGCTGTTGCTCGGAAAGACCTACAAGATTTCCTAAAAGAAGACAGAGTACTTGATGACCCACTAAAGGTTAATGGTAAGACCCTACTGCCAAAGACACCATATGCTATTGGTATGGAACATGGAGTAACCTGGCTGGAATCTGGAAGAGAGTCAGTCCCAGACAGTTAGCTTATCTAGTGCCAAAAGGTGCTACATGAGCAACTGGGGAAAAGTGACCAACAACTGTCTAAGCAACTCATGAACTAAGCTTCTCAGCAGGATGATAGTGGCACACAACCATGGTGGGTAACCAACTGCTGTTTATTTGGCTAACAGATCCACTCAGGGGAATAGAACCCTTATCGGTAACTGGGAAAGAAGTCAGAACCATATCCAAAACTAGCCCACTCTTCAATATCAAACTCCCACAAAACTTGTGCTACAATAGGGCCTACACCTATGAAATTATCTCTAAATAATAATGGTTATCCCATTTATCTGGTGCAGACCTCTCTCTCCATTGAAGAATTTGCTTCTCTTTTTCAGGTGGATGCAGAACCTGAGGAGAGAATCAGCCCATCACACCTCACCAGGGCCCCATAGAGTAATTGCGGAAATGAGCAAGAATGCTGCTTTCTTGGTGAACCTGGTAGCAGCACAAGGGTGAAGGAGATAGACAGAAAGAACACCCAACTCCTACCAAACCAGATATCTAGAGACACAGAGGCTACCAAGACCTCATCTCTGAAGAAGACCTAAAACAATCCCAACATGGTTCAGGGAAATTCTCGGGAGAGGAGGGTGGAAAGATTGTTAGAGCCACAAGTTGGGACATTATACATAGAGACATTGCCATTTCCCAATAACTGATGGCTACCCCCACAATGCACAACCCACATTCCTCAACAAGGAGAGTTCCTTCAGAGAGGGGAGGACATGAAGGAGGCTAACAATGGTACCAGCATGACTGTATACACACTTCCTACATAACTAATAAAAATATATTTAAAATTTAGAATAAAGAATAGCTAAAAAAAAAAAAAAAAAAGGGACTCAGTGGAAAGGGCAGGTGAAGGGAAAAGAGGGAGTGTGGTGAGCATGGTAGGAGATTATGTTCATGGTATAATGTATATATGTGTGGATGTTGTCAATAGAAAATGTTTTGAAAATACCTTCATTGTAGTTAAAACTTTTTTTATCAATATATATTTTTTATTTATATTATTCTGATTTTACATTCATAGTATTGGTTCCATTGTCCTCCTCCCCTTCCTCCCACTTTCAAAGGGGCCCTCATCAATGGGGAATGTGTATCATGCATTGTGAGTTTGCTCAAGAGTTCTGGTGGATAGGCCCCAGTCTCTGTGCATAATGCCCCAACTTGTGACTCTAACAATCTTTCCGCCCCCTCTTCCGCGAGTTTCCCTGAGCCACATTGGGGTCATTTTAGTTCTGCTTCCTTGATGAGGTTTTGGGAGCCTCTGTGTCCCTGGATATCTGGCTCATGATTGGAGTTGGATGTTCTCTGTGTTTATCTCCTTCAGCCTTTTTCTGGTGTTGTGATCGCCTTGAGCGCTGTATTCTTGCCCTTCCCCTGCGTTGTTCTATGGTTTCAGCTGGTGAGGTGTGGTTAGCTGATCCTCCCTTCAGGTTCATTGTCCACCTGAAAAGAGATAAGCAAATTCTCCAATGGAGAGAGAAGTTAGTACTAGATAGAAGGGATAACCATATATGTTTTGGAGGGAACTTTATATGCATTGGCTCTCTTCTAGCCCACATTTGGTGGCCACTAGATCTTGGAGACTGAGCTCATTTTTTGTACATGGCTTTGACTTATTTCCCAGTTCCAACAATGAGTTCCATTCCACTGGATGGATTTATTAGCCAAATCAAGAGCAGTTGGTTACCCACCATGGCTGTTTGCCACTACTGTACTTGTATGAGCATTACGTCAGATTGTTTCCTGCTGGGTATCTTAGACTGCAAGTTGTTTGGACCAATGTCAGACATTTTCCCCCAGTTGCTCGTGTAGCACCCTCTGGTACTAGACTAGCTAACTGTCTGGGGACTGACCTTCTTCCAGATTCTGGCCAGGTCTCTCTGTGTTTGGTCTCACACACGTATGCTGTCTTTGACAGTAGGGTCTTACCATTAACCTTTGGTGGGTCACCAAGTACTCTGACAGAAGTCTGTCTTTTTTGGGAAACCTTGTAGGTGTTTCAGATCAACAGCTCATTGTGGAAGTTAACCCCTTGCTGGCACTGGGAGTTATAAGTCTGCACCTAGGAAGGTGAGGGAGGAAAAAGATATATAATGTAAAAGAGAAAGTGAGTATAGAGAGGAGAGGGAGAGAGAGAGAGAGAGAGAGGGAGGGAGAGAGAGAGAAGAGAAAGAGAAACAGGACAAGATTAAAGTTGGCCTTCATCATGTTCTCTCCAGGTTCCTGTGGTTCGAGTATTCCCTCTGTAGGCCTGCTGAAGGATCACTGTTTTAGCCTGTTGTTCAGAGTAAAGGGTTTTGTAGTATTTTTCCCTTTTGGGTCCCAATTTGTATACCCCCCTTGTCCTCCCTCCCACCCTCTGATTCCCTTCCACCATTACCCTCCCTCCATCCCACTCTCCTTCTTGTCTTGTCCTCAGAGTGTTTATTAGGTTTGGCCACATGTCACGTGGAATCCAGTTAGGGGCGACAGATAAATGAGACCATGCGACGATTATCTTTTTGTGCTTGGGTGAGCTCACTGAGGATGATCTGTTCCATGTTTGACTATTTTTTTTTCAAATTTCCTTATTTCATCTTTCCTTAGAGATTACATCACCACATACATTCTGGTTGCTACCACAAATTCATAATATATATATTTTCCAAAATATATACACAAAATTTCCAAAATGTAACAGCACTAGAAGCCAAATATCTGTAAGTCAAAATTTAGACTATGATGTGAAAATAAAAAAAATAGGATAGGCCTGGAGAGATTACTTGGCAATTAAAGTTGCTTGCTTGAAAGCCTGACAGCCTAGGTTTATTTCCTCAGTCAGTACCCACTTAAATCCAGATGCACAAAGTGATGCATGTATTTGTGGTTTGTGTGCAGAGGAAAGGAGCCCTGGAACACCCATTCTCTGTCTCTCTTTTGATTTCTATCTCTGTCTTTCTCTCTCTCTCCTTGCAAATTAAGGAAAATATTTTTTTTTTATTTAGGACACATGTGTTTCATTGGTAGTCCCTAAGGTTCATATCTACTAAGGAGAGCTGGAGAGGTGCTTGCCTGCAAAGCCAAAGGACCCAGTTCTATTACCTAGTACACAGGTAAAACCAGATATACAAGGTGACACATGTGTCTGGAGTTCATTTGCAGGGGCTTTAGAGGCCCTGGTGAACCCATCTCTCTATCTGCCTCTTTTTCACACTCTCTCTCTCAAATAAATAGTCAAATATTAAAATAAACAGATCTACTAAGGAAGTTCAGCAAAGTGCTATGATCATTGAATAGGCTGTCCAGATGATCAGGATAACATATAGGACCATCTGTATGATGTGGTGCTTTGAAAGAAATGCTCCCCATAGACTCATGTATCTTGAGTGCTTGTTTTCTCATTTGTGTCAATTTGGGAAGGTTGTGGGGCCTATGGTAAATGGAGCCTTGCTGGAGAAGGTGTGTCACTGGGATGCAGATCTTGAGGTTTATTAGTCCAGCCCACTAGGTGTTCAGAACAAGCTTACTAAGACTACTTCCTTCCTTTGCCACAGTGACAAGATGTGAACCCAGGCTTCCTGCTCAGGCCTTTCATGTGTTCCCTACCATGATGAAACTTCACCTCAAGATTATAAACCAAAATAAGCTCTTCCTTCATTACCCTTCTTTTGGTAGGGTGATTTTTTCCCCAGCAATTAGAAGGTAACTTCTACAGTTGATAAAACTATGATGAGATAAACTTTGAAAATATGACATCTTTGATCTTTTTTGTATCAATTTGCTTACTTCTCTGTATTTCATTTGTGGACCTAGCAGATTGGTTATTTTTAGATTGTTTGAAATTTTTATGGGTGTCTTTGCCTACCCTTTTGTTTTATGATATTCAATTGATGAACTATAGCAACCATCATCATGAGATATGATTGCTTGGGAAGTATTCTCTTGTAACACAATATTTTGATTTATTCTCATGATTGACTCACCTGGACTAATTATAACTTTCATATAAATTAATAATAGGTAGAACTTTGACCAAGCATAGAACCTAGCCTCAACTACCATTTTTTATCCTTAATAGTCTCTCCTTTGCGAATCCAGATGACAGTTTTTGGAGAAAATGAAAACTGGCCAGAAATTGAGAATCTTTCCACCTTCCTCAAGAGTAAAATTACAAGGATGTCTATGTAGAAGATTTCCAGTAAATAACCCAAAAAGCAAATCCAGAAGGGCTGGGGACATGGCTCTGAGTATAAAGCACTTCCCACTTAAGACTGAGTACTAAAGTTGTATCCTCCCCAGACCCCACATAAAATGCCAGAAGCACTGGGAAGCCTCTATAATCCCAGAAAACTGATAGCAAGATGGGAGGCTGAGGCAGGAGAATTTCCCAGAAGACCATGGCAAATGCAGCAAAGAACAGCAGAGAGAAAAGAGAAAGAAATCCTGCATCAAATGAGGATGAAAGATGAAGTCCACAAAAAGCCAACTTCTAATATCCACATGTATGCCCAACTCAGACACATAAGCATGTGTACATACATACATACAGCCACACAGACAGACATACACCCACAATGTTTTTAAAGTAAATAAAGAAAAAAAGGACTATGACTTTTTATAGACTTGGAGTATATAACAAATTTAGGGGTATAATGTAAAAAATGCCTTTATTTCCCATATTTATTTCTCCTTTTCTCTATAACTTTATATGGTTTATCACCAAGAGAATATCAAATGTGTGTGTACATGTGTGTGACATGTTTAAAGAGGGTTTAGTAATCCTAGTCTACTAGGTAAGTATTCATCTAACCAAGATAGCTTTTGAGCTTCAAATTCTGACTTTGTAACTTAATATTTGTCTTTGAGAAAGTTATTTGATTCTTCTAAGCCTTAGTTTCCTCAAGTGTAACATAAAGATAATAAAGCGCTCTACATGCCAGGATTGTGAGGATTAAATAAGAAAAATGATAAGTCAGAACTTAGCATAATGGAAACAGAAAAATAGAAATCCAATACTGAGTTTACATTAACCTTTAAGTATTAGCTATGCATATTCCATGTGTGAATCTAATTCTCACACACAGGAGGCATGAGGCTTTCATCTCAAGGATTAGAAACAAAAGCTCAAAATACATATCTATCAATTGGTATAATTAGAATTCTAGCCCAAGTTTTTCTAACTCAAAACTCACCATTATACTGCAATGTCTTCTAAACAAATCAAGCTAAGAGTGTTGACTTAGTTTTGACTGGCAGTACTAACCATCATTAGGTTATTTGTTAATATGTTTATTTTTTGTTTATGTTTTTGAGGTAGAGTCTCACTCTAACCCAGGTTGACCTGGAATTCACTATGAAGTCTTAGGCTGGCCTTGAATTCACAATGATAATCCTACCTCAGACTCCTAAATTTTTGGATTAAAGGCATACACCACCACACCTGACTATTTGTTAATATTTAAAAGATAAAACATAGTATTTAAATCAGTACTTGACAAACAAAAGGCATTAGTCTTCAAAATTTTAATCATCATTACAATGTCCTATTTTGCTTCCTAAAACCTTGTGGACTGTGAAATTCTGCCTTCCATACCTATAATAATCTGTCTCCACTAAACTTTCTTTTTAAAGAATATCAAAGTTCAACTCATGACCCACAGGATAGATGAATAGGAATTTTCATTCTATATTTATACTATGAAACGTTTCAGAAATAAAATAAAATGCATAAGTTGATTTTAGTATTGCTTTGATTTTTCCCAAATATATGAGTCCTAGTTCACCATGTTACATCAAGTAAGCTAGGTGTAAGGGCAAGTCTCTGACTTTTTATCACTTTAAAAATGCCTGAAATAAATATCTTAAAGAAGAATGAGCTTTCTTTTTTTCTCTCACAGTTTCAGAGATCACAGCCCATGGTCAGCTAGCCTATAGTGAGAAGAACATTATAGTCAAAGGGCATGACAGAGCATGCCTGTGCACTTCATGGTGGCAAAAAAAAAAAGCAGAACAAGAGACAAGAGACAAGATACAGTCAGAATGATATACTCTAATAACCTATTTCCTCCAACTTCTCAAAGGATCCATACAATGTCATCAGTGATTCAATCCCTTGATTAGTTCAGATCCCACATGACCCAGGACCTGTCAATAAATGGATTTATCATCTGGGAAACCAAGACTTCAACATATCCAATCCATTACAAAGGGTGTTGCAGTTGCTTTCTCATTGCTAGGACAGACATCCAAATAGAAGCAGCTTATGGAAAGAAAAGGTTTACTTCAGGCTTACAGATTCAGGGGAAGTTATAGCACAGAAAAAAAAAAAAAAAAACGGCTCACTTCCATAGATCTATAGCACAGAGACAAACCAACTGCCAAAAAGCACCAGCAGTCAACACTTAAACTGTCTCTTTTCACACCTTAGGGCTGGACTAAAAGATCTGCCCCAGTGACACCTCTTATAGCAGGCTGCTGGAGATTTAAGTAGGAAGCTTAATCTTAATCAAAAATACCTGCAGCTATGGAGGATATACATTCACATTCAAGCCACCACATTCTGCTCCTGGTCCCCCTAGACTCATGACCATCTCACAGTGCAAATTGCATTCAGTCCAACTTCAAAGGTTTCCATAGTCTTCACGAAGTTTAGCTGAGCTGAGCAGCCTGGAGAAAATTCCATCCAAAACCAGCAGTTCTTCCTGGCAGCCATTCCACAGTCCTGGTATATTCAAAGCATATTTGGGTCTACACAGAAAACCATAGTTCCTCTTTATAGGTCCATACAATGACTTTACTTAGCCTCCACACAGGATATCCACCTGTTTCCCATTGCCACTTAGCAGCAGTTGAAACCAGTTCATCTTCACAATGGCCTTACTGGGCCTTTACACCAGGATTCCAACAACCCTGCTTCACATGCCATGTCTCAGCAACTCCTAGAACTTGTTCACCTTCATACAATGGCCTTATTGGGGCTCCACACAGGGATTTCAACCCTGCTTCACTTTGCCCAGGGGCTGTTTCCAAAAACAAAAGTGTGTTGCACATCTAATAATCTTCTTTCCTGAATTTGTTATACTCCATAGTACTAAGTGGGCTACCAAGGTTCCTAATTCAGTGGGGTAATAAAGGCAACTTTGAAAAGCAGAACATTCCTTCAGCATTCAGTACTTCTACTTTCAAAACACTCAGAATTAGTCCTGCTATCCCAATGCATAACAGCTGGCCCAATCTCAAATAACTGCAGCCCAACTGAGTTGTTTTCCTTAGCCCAAAGCTTTCATTTTGTTCTATGCCATAGCCACCTGCTCACATCAATCCATTTCTATACAATTCAACCCTGCACAAGTTCTCAGGACTCAGGAAAGTAGAACACAGCAATTAGAACACACACCCAAACTGCTTTTAGACCAGTCCCAACAAAGTTCTTTCTTCCCCTCAGTATGCCAAACCTTACAGTCCATAGTTCTTATTGCATTTAAGTCTTCTCAACTCTGACCAGAACTGTCCATGAAACTGCCTTCAGTACTGCTAGGCATCTCTGAGAACAAGGTTTCAGATTCTTCCACATTCATCCCACAAATCAGTTCCTAAAGGCCAAAAGCCACACAGTCAGGTTTCTAGAAGCAATAACCCCATTTCTTGGCACCAATTTTCCTGGTACAGTTAGTTACCTTCTCTTTGCTGGCTCAAAGTACCTGACCAAAATTAGATGGTGAGAAGAAAGTTGTTTATTTTGGCTTACAGACTTAAAGGGGAAGCTCCATGTTGTTAAGGAAAATGTGATGTGAGCAGAAGCTGGACATCACTTCTACCACATCACATAGAACACCACATATTAGAAATGTGCCAAACACTGGCAAGGGGAAGCTGGCTATAGCACTCAGCAGACTTCCCCCAAAACACAACTCCTCCACCAAGCCTCCAATTCCCAAATTTCCCTCAGCTGGGGATCAATCATTCAGAACACATAAGTTTACTGGTCACCTATTCAATCCACCACAGGTGGTATCTTCAAGCAAAGAACAACTTTCTAGTTCATTACATTTGAACAAAAAATATTTTTTAAAAAATCAGAATAAATCTATGCTCTCTATCTTTCTTAACTGACTTAGATATTTTTATTGGAGGTCTTAGCATCTCCTTATTGGAACTAGAATGCATCTCAGAGAACCTGTCTAATTTTAGTATTTCCCAACTGAAGGCAATTTTCCCCCCTGCAGGATTTGTCAATGTCTGGAGAAATGTTTGGTGGTCTCTACTTAAACAATATTTCTGGCTTTTACTGACAGAGGCCAGAGACTCTGCACAACACCACACAGGTCACACAATAGTGTCCAGAACAAAGAACCATCTACTCAAAATGTCAATAGTTGTAAAAATGAAAACTTATCTAATTAGTAGTTCTCAGCCCTGGTTACACTTTAGAATTTCCTGGAGAACTATTTTAAATGCCAGTGCTTGGGTACCCCAGACCCAGTGATACAATGGTCTGGGGTGAGTCTTCAAGCATACACACACACACACACACACACACACACACACACACACACACACACACACACACTAGTGAGGACTGTAAGTCATGGATTTAAATAAAGCTAACTGCAGATGAGCTGGCCAAGCATTTAAGGCCATTAAATAAAACTATTGAGTTTTAATAAAGAAAGTCACAATGAAAGGAAATTCTTACAAACTTTGACCCCAAAAGACTCCTACACTATTCTCTCCATCCCCACTGTGCCAGGAAAGTTACTAGCTTTTACTAGAGGTTCCATTATATTTTACTTTTGGTCATAGTGCTTTCTAGAACAATATTCTAAGTCAGCCAGACTCAAAAAACAAAATATCTCACTGCCGACAGCCATGACACATACTTTTATCTTCAATCTTTCATGTAAACCTCCACAGTTTTGCTTGTTTTTACCTTTTTCATTTAAATCTTTAACTGTTATTTAAAAAATAATCATCTTGCCCTTGGCTCCTCCTTCATAGATGCACTGCTTAATTACCTCCACACTTCCCTTACCCAGCAATGAACCTTGTCCAACAAACCTCTCTCATGGTATTCTAAATCAAAGTGCAAAAAATGTGGGGTTCCAATTAAATATCAGTGGCTCAGAATCTTTTCTCTGTACAGTAGTAGATTATTAAATTACCACTATTATTGTTTAACGGAAAGCCAAAATGTGTGGGGAAAGAGGTTATTTAATATCTCTAATTCAAGTTTCTCCAAATTGACTTAGAAATCTCACTAGACTGAGTGAAAGATTTAAAAATATGCTATGGAAGATGATCTCTGGCATATTTGCAACAGGGCTGATGACTGAGAATGTTAGGTGGTAAATAGCAGGGCATCCCCTCCTTTAATAACAGCATTGCTACCAGCTGCTGGAAGTCCATTTTCTTCCAAAGAAGGGAGGTTATTTCACATTATTTGACAAAATGGTTTTAATTTCCAGAAATGAAGTACATTGCTTTTATGTGTATCACCTATAGATGTTATTTCCTTTGTGTTCCTTTCAGAGTAAGTGGAAAACTCCTCTACAATCTGCAACTAACCCACTTTGTTTTTCAAAAAGAGAAAAAGAGAAAGGCTTTAACCCCAGCACTTAGGCTTTGTGGCCCATATTGTTTTGGACAAGATGATGCTCAACCAACCACAGACAGCATGTGAAAAAATGAGATTGAATGCATTCAAATAAAACTATGAATGTGTCCCAGTGAAACTGTATGGACACTGAATTTTCTAGCTAAGGTAATTCTTACATTGTAAAGTATTATTGTTCCTTGATTTTTTTTTTTACTCTTTCAAAATTTTAAAGCTATTCTTGGTTCACAAGTCATAATAAAAGAAGCAATGGACTCAATTTGGACCATGGATCTAGTTTACTGATCCATGCCTTACAATATTTCCTTGCCATTATTGAATTTTTGAAATTTTTATTAAGTATCACTTGTTGGGGAAAAAAATGTTTGTAGCTTCTGTTATCTGGCAATAAAGCATTATAGAGACACTAAAAATACCCTGGCTTTAACATTAAAAATGCTTGCTAAAATTTAAAAAGGAAAATAGGGGCATCCAAAATATTTTTTTTTGATGATCTTATAAGAAAATGAAAAAAATCTGGTGACACTAGGAATGAAGTGAAAACCTAGGTCATGGGGAAAGCAAGCCCCAAAGCCACTCAGGTACCCTGGAGAAAGATGCAGATGTCTGGATGTCCAAGTCTGGGTTGCACGCTTAAGAACCATATGGAACAGCAATAGAGACTAAGTGACAGGAAGACACAAAGAGAGTTAGATGTGCAGGTGATGGAAAAACTATGGGTGGTGGGAGAATGGGATTATAAGAAAATTAGCAAAAAGGATTGACATCTAAGATGTCTGTTTGTGTGATCATAAAAATTTACCAGCCTCGGTTCCGGGTAAGAAGGCAGCATAGGAGCCACGCCAAACCAGATCAGGCAGAGAATCAAGAAAACTACACTCATCTGAGGAAGAGAGCAGAATATTTTCTCCGGGAAATAGCAGAAAAGCAAAAAACAGCCAGAAACCCACTGTGGAGAGTGCGGCCCCCGGCAGCTCGCTCCCCAAAAGCTCGACGCCGTGGGCTCCCCAGCCGTGGACTCCCCAGCCGTGGGCTCCCCATCCGCGGGCTCCCCATCCGTGGGCTCCCAGCGGCTTCGCTCCACCCCAAGAGCACCCCAGCAACTCCACTTCACTCAGCCGGATCCCCAACGGATCGGCGCCAAGACTCCAACCCTCGATCCAAAGCTGCCAACCAGATCAGCTAAGCCCCACTGAGCTTCCGCTGCAAACACCGCCCGAACAAACAAACAAACAAACAAACAAAAAAAGGGACTTTTCAACCTCATCAGTCTCCTCACAGAGCCCAGAAATCAAAGAAAAATCTGCGGAGCTACTGAAAGAGACACACACCGTGAGTTGCTGCAGGCTTCCTGAACTCGCCCATCCCCCAATCATCAGTTCCCCAGGGAATTGGTAGAATCGAACAACAACCAGTGGCAAATTTGAACCACATGGTCAACACCGGCCCCGGCTTACCTGACCCAAGCTCCACAGCTCAGGTAACGAGGTGGGCACCCAGCATTGGTGAGTTTAAAAGCCACACCAAAAGATAACAAAGGCCTGCATTGGAAGTGCTAACCACTCTTTCCAGGTCAAGGCAGGGTATGTATTACATATTTGTGGGTGGCTTTACCATTTTCAAATAAGCTGAATGTGAGGGGTTGAATATTGCTATCTGTACTACTTATAGATTTAAAGGGCCTTTATCTTTTGCTTCAGTTATTATTGAGGACAGGGTCTGATTCCCAAGCTGACAGGACTAAGGGAGTGGACCATCACATGCCCTTAGGGATTTTAACCCTATAGGACTGGTTGTCTCAATTCTCACACTTGTATACTCTGTGTTCATGTCAATTGAATGTGTATTTTGCTCTGTTGAAGTTTAGAACTTGCCTCTAAATTGTTCCACCAGTCCACTACAATAATTGCTTAACAAGCAAACTCAACAGCTAGGAGTACTTCTACTTAAGTACAAGTGCTACATTTGACACCTTAAACTCATATCCTAAAATAATATAAAGGTGGATCACAACACCTAAGAACACTGAAGATAAATAGGAAACCTAAGCATCAAAGCAATCCAGGATGCAAAAGTCACTACATTATAATACAAGAAACACAAAGAATCAAGACAATGCAATCCCACCAAAAATTGCAAATCCATCAGATAGGTCCAACAATGAGACTGTTTTAGATGAAATTCCTGACAAAGATTTCAAGGGAATGATGATATCTATGCTCAAAGAAATGAAAGAAGAAATGAAAGCAATCAGAGAAGAAAACAAAGGAATTAGAGAAGAAAACAAACTGTTGAAGGAGATTACAGAGAAACAGTTTAATGAAATATAAAGGTCATTAGAGGACATGAACAAGGAAATAGAACTACTGAAGAAAAACCAGGCTGAAATCTTAACCCTGAAGAACACAGTCAGTGAAATAAAAAACTCTGTGGAAAGTCTCACTAGTAGAATGGATGAAGGAGAGGACAGAATATCTAAACTAGAAGACGAGGTGGCAGATCTATCACAGTCCAACAAAGAGAAAGACAAGCTAATAGACAGGTATGAATGGGAACTCCAAGACATGAGGGACACTATGAAAAGATCAAACACAAGAATTCAAGGTATAGCAGAAGGGGAAGAATTTCAATCCAGAGGCTTAGTAGGTGTTTTCCATAAAATAATAGAAGAAAATTTTCCCCAAATTGGGAAAGAAATGCCAATACAGATACAAGAAGCATTTAGAACACCAAACAGACAAAACCTAGAAAGATCCTCTTCTCGCCATGTTATAATTAAACTACTAAATACACAAACCAAAGAAAGTATACTGAAAGCAGTTAGAGAGAAAAAGCAAATGACATTTAAGGGGAAACCCATCAGGGTCAGAGCAGATTACTCAACACAAACCCTAAAAGCCAGGAGGGCCTGGAGTGATGTATTCCAAGTTCTGAAAGATAAAAACTGTCAACCAAGATTACTTTATCCTGCAAAGTTTCTATCCAAATTGATGGAGAAATAAGGACATTCCACAACAAAGACAGGCTAAAGGAATTTATGACAACTAAGCCAGCTCTACAGAAAATACTTGCAGGAATCATTCATGCTGAAGAAAAAGCAAAACACACACAGCAGGAAATAGGAAAAAAGAAATCATATTCAACAGTTAGAACAAGTGAGTAAAACGAAAACCAGGAAGAACTACAAAACAAGAAAAATGGACAGATCAAATACATATCTTTCAATAATAACTCTTAATATCAATGGCCTCAATGCCTCAATCAAAAGACATAGACTTGCAGACTGGATTAAAAAGCAGGATCCTACCATCTGTTGCCTTCAGGAAACTCACATCCGATTAAAAGATAGAAACATTCCTAGGGTGAAAGGCTGGAAAAAGATATATCAAGCAAATGGACCTAGAAAACAAGCAGGGGTTGCCATTCTAATTTCTGACAGGATAGACTTCAAACCAACATTAGTGAGGAGAGATAAAGCAGGTCACTTTATACTGATTAAAGGAACACTCCAACAGGAGGATATCACAATCCTAAACATTTATGCTCCCAACACGGGGGCCCCCAATTACATCAAACAAACACTATCGGACTTAAGGTCAGAGATAACACCTAACACAATAGTAGTAGGTGACTTCAATACCCCGCTCTCATCACTTGACAGGTCTACCCAACAAAAAATAAACAGAGAAACAACTGCATTAAATGATATCATGGAACAAATGGACCTAACAGATATATACAGAATATTCCAGCCAAATACTGCAGAATATACATTCTTCTCAGCGGCACATGGGTCATTCTCTAAAATAGACCATATGATAGGACACAAATCAAATCTCAACAAATACAGGAAAATTGAAATAATCCCTTGTATGCTATCTGACCACAATGGGATTAAACTGCAAATCAACAACAAGAAAAACTACAGAGCATACAGAAATTCATGGAAACTAAAGAGTACATTATTGAATGACGCATGGGTCATTGAAGAAATTAAGAAGGAAATCAAGAAATTCATAGAATCAAATGATGATGAGAATACAACATACCAAAACCTGTGGGACACAATGAAGGCAGTCCTACGAGGGAAATTTATAGCTCTAAGTGCCTATATTAAGAAACTAGAGAGTTCACAACTAAACAATTTAATGCTTCACCTTAAGGCCTTGGAAAGAGAAGAACAAGGCAAACCAAAAATCAGTAGATGGGAAGAAATAATAAAGGTTAGGGCAGAAATTAATGAAATGAAAACCAAAAAAACAATCAAAAAAATCAATGAAACAAAGAGTTGGTTCTTTGAAAGGATTAACAAGATTGACAAACCCTTAGCAAATCTGACCAAAAGAAGGAGAGAAGAGACAAAAATTGATAAAATTAGAGATGAAAAAGGCAACATCACAACAGATACCAAAGAAAATTCAGAAAATCATACAGACATACTTTAAGAATATATATGCCTCTAAGTTTGAAAACCTGAAAGAAATGGATGATTTCCTTGATTTATATGACCTACCAAAATTAAATCAAGATGAGATAAACCATTTAAATAGACCTATAACAACCACAGAGATCCAAGCAGTCATAAAAAGTCTCCCAATTAAAAAAAGCCCAGGCCCAGATGGATTCACTACTGAATTTTACCATACATTCCTGGAAGATCTAACACCAATGCTTCTCAAACTTTTCCATAAAATAGAAGAGGAAGGAATTCTACCGAAATCCTTCTATGTAGCCAGCATCACCGTGATACCCAAACCGGACAAAGACAGATCAAAAAAAGAAAACTATAGACCAATCTCCCTCATGAACATAGATGCAAAAATTCTCAACAAAATACTGGCAAACAGAATACAAGAATATATCAGAAAGATTATTCACCCTGACCAAGTAGGCTTTATCCCAGAGATGCAGGGATGGTTCAACATACACAAATCCATAAATGTAATACACCATATAAATGGACTGAAGGACAAAAATCACATGGTCATCTCAATAGATGCAGAAAAGGCATTTGACAAAATCCAACATCCCTTCATTGTGAAAGTACTACAGAAACTTGGAATAGAAGGAACATATCTCAACATAATAAAAGCTATTTATGACAAACCTACAGCCAACATAATACTTAATGGGGAAAAACTTGAAGCTTTTCCTCTAAATTCAGGAACAAGACAAGGGTGTCCACTTTCTCCACTATTATTTAATATAGTATTGGAAGTCTTAGCCATAGCAATAAGGCAAGAGGCACTCATAAAGGGGATACAAATCGGAAAGGAAGAGGTCAAATTATCATTATTTGCAGATGATATGATTGTATACATAACAGATCCTAAGGACTCTACCAGCAAATTATTAGAGCTGATAAACACTTTTAGCAATGTAGCAGGATACAAAATAAACACACAGAAATCAGTAGCTTTTCTATACACTAACAACAAACATGCAGAGGATGAAATCAGGGAATCTCTCCCATTCACAATTGCCTCAAAAAAAAATAAAATACCTTGGAATAAACTTAACCAAGGAAGTGAAGGATCTCTACAATGAGAACTATAAAAAACTCGAGCGACAAATTGCAGAAGACACAAGGAAATGGAAAGACATTCCATGCTCCTGGATTGGAAGAATCAATATAGTGAAAATGTCAATCTTACCAAAAGCAATCTACACATTTAATACGATCCCCATTAAAATCCCAATAGCATTTTCACAGAAATAGAAA
This sequence comes from Orientallactaga sibirica, assembly GCA_036365145.1. Classification (NCBI taxonomy): domain Eukaryota; kingdom Metazoa; phylum Chordata; class Mammalia; order Rodentia; family Dipodidae; genus Orientallactaga; species Orientallactaga sibirica. The sequence continues at coordinate 11,775,683 of JAEOAD010000001.1, forward strand.
AAACGATACTAAGATTCATCTGGAAACACAAAAAACCTCGAATAGCCAAAACAATTTTGCATAACAAAAATCAGGCAGGTGGTATAACCATACCCGATTTTAAGTTATACTACAAAGCCATAGTAACAAAAACAGCATGGTACTGGCACAAGGACAGACAGGTAGATCAATGGAACAGAATAGAAGACCCAAATATTAATCCTGACAGCTACAGCTACCTGATTTTTGACAAAAACGCCAAAAATACTCATTGGAGAAAAGATAGCCTCTTTAACAAGTGGTGCTGGGAAAATTGGACATCTGTTTGTAAAAGGATAAACATAGATCCTTGTCTCTCTCCTTGCACAAGAATCAAGTCCAAATGGATCAGGGACCTTAATATCAGACCTGAAACTCTGAAAATGCTAGAGGAAAAGTAGGGGAAACTCTTCAACATATTGGAATAGGCAAGGACTTTCTGAATATAACTCCAATTGCTCAGAGAATAAAAGCACTAATCAACCACTGGGACCTTATGAAATTACAAAGCTTTTGTACAGCAAAGGACACTGTGAATAGAGCAAAAAGACAACCTACAGAATGGGAGAAAATCTTTGCCAGTTATTCATCTGACAGAGGATTAATATCCAGAATATACAAAGAACTCAAAAACAGAATAACAAGAATTCAAACAACCCAGTTAAAAAATGGGCTACGGAACTAAATAGAGAATTCATGGAAGATGAAATACAGATGGCATATAAACATCTAAAAAAATGTTCTACATCCTTAGCCATCAGGGAAATGCAAATTAAAACCACTTTGAGATTCCATATCACTCCTGTCAGAATGGCTGCCATCAAGAAAACAAATGACAATAAGTGTTGGCGTGGATGCGGAAAAACAGGAACACTTCTACACTGTTGGTGGGAATGTAAGCTGGTCCAGCCACTGTGGAAATCAGTGTGGAGGTTCTTGAGACAGCTAGAAATAGATTTACCATATGATCCAGCTATAGCACTCCTAGGCATATATCCAGAGGACTCTTCTCACTTCCTTAGAGATACTTGCAAAACCATGTTTATTGCTGCTCTATTCACAATAGCTAGGAAATGGAAGCAGCCTAGATGTCCGTCCACAGATGAGTGGATAATAAAGTTGTGGTACATTTACACAATGGAGTTCTATTCAGCAGTAAAGAAAAATGAAATTATGAAATTTGCAGGGAAATGGATGGATCTGGAAAGGATTATACTTAGTGAGGTAACCCAGGCTCAGAAAGCCAATCATCACATGTTCTCTCTCATATGTGGATCCTAGCTAGCAATGTATAGACTTGTGTATGAACTGGAACCAAAAATAGGTACCAGAAACCAGTAAGCGGGTAAAAGGCTATAAGGGAGGGAAGAAAGGGAAGGACTTAAGTTTATGGCAATACACATATGTAAGTAGAAGAACTGAGTACAGGGAGGGGAATGGCCTAAGCGAGGCCATGGGAAGAGAATGCATACAAAAAGGGCAGGGGGAGGGACAATCTAAACTCAAGATATTATCAATAAGACATATGTAAAATTACTTTTTTGAATAAGGGCACGTCTAGAAGATGTAGACTGTTACTAGAAAATTTTCAGTACCTGGGATGGAATTCCTTCCAGTGAGATGTTGGCCAAGGAGGTCCCGGTAGCCTCCAAAACATTAAGGCTTTTGCCAAAGCCCTTGGTTTCCCTAGAGAAATAGATAGTAAGACCCTATTGCTGAAGACATCTCATGCCTGAGAGGCAAGGACACTGAGAAAGCAAGCTGGTGCTGAGCAGAAAACCTTCTCCCTGCAGACCAGCCAACTGAAAGCTGGAAAAAGCTGCACTGCACGCAGCGTATGGGAGACAGAAGCCATCAACAGTGAAAATAGTGGATGCTGAATATTCAAGCTTGGCCAGACAGGCCCAATGACTGAACAGGTGCAATAGTGGCGTGTCTACTCTTGGGGTAAACAAGTGCTCCATAATTGGACTGAAGGCCCTCTCTACGGGAGGGAATACATACCCGGTACTGAAAAACCTAAGTAAATGTCTATGGTAGGTGAAAGCCTTGGGGGTATAAGCCTGCTCATGTCTGACTAAATGTATATATTATTCCCACCCTGCCCTGGGGACACTACACTAAATGTTCATGTCCACATATTAACGCTATTCTCACTTCTGGCTAGAGAAGCTTCTCTTTTCAGATGGTGATGACCACTGGGATGACACAAAAGGCAACATAGTGCTGAGAAGAAGGGATGGAGGAGTGCCTAGCACTGAAACACCTCTGTCACATCCTCCAGTGGCTCAGGGACCATTGCGGAAGAGGGGGCGGATAGAATGGAAGAGCCAAAGGAAGGATATGACCTCTTACTATGCAGCTGCCCAGACAGAAATTGGCCTCGATATCCATGATCTTGCAGTGCCTAGCAATACCTTTGCAAGATCCTCAAAATAGAAGAGAAAGATGATGTCATCAAATTAGGAGAGAGACTAATGGAGAAAGGGAGGGGATATGATGGAGACCGGAGTTCTAAAGTGGAATGGGGGGGGGGAGGGAAATATCAGGTGGGGTTTTTTTGGTATGTAAGATTAAAAGTCAATAAAAAAAAAATTTACCAGCCTCACGTGCCACCTTTGAGAACTACATATAGACTATCAGATAGTTTGAAACATCACAAGCTAATAATTGCAGTGCCTATGTCTAAGTAAAGTAGTTGGAAGTGGCCAGCATAAACCTTCCCTGTTAAAAAAACAACACACAAAAAAAAACTATTTCAAGTTTACAGAAATCCAATATGGATTTTTAAAAATAGTTGAAATAAGGGCTGGAGAGATGGCTTAGCGGTTAAGGCACCTGCCTCCTAAGCCTAAGAACACCGGTTCCAATCTCCAGGTCCCATGTTTAGCCAGATGCAAAGTGATACAAGGGCGCAATGTTGCACTTGACCACAAGGGAGCACACGCATCTGGATTTCATTCACAGCAGCTGAGAGGCTGCTGGTGCGCCCATCTCTATCTGTCTTCCTCTCTATCTATCTATCTATCTATCTATCTATCTATCTATCTCTGTGTGTGTGTGTGTGTGTTTGTATCGCCAAAAAAAAATAGTTGAAATAATAACTTCTCAAAATAAAATAACTCACCAAATACACAACAAAACTTACAATGAACAAAATAAATGGGAATGACAAATAAAAGATAATACACAAGGGTTTCCTATACAGAAATTATCAGATAATAAAAGATAAGTTGAGTTACTACACTTAAGATAAGGAATTATAAACAAGATAAATCAATGAAAACCCCTCAAAATTACCAAGAAGTTACTAAAAATAGAATTTTAAAAACCAAAATTTGTAATAAATTAAAACAGTACTCAGTGAAAAGTTAGGCAGCAGAACAAATACAAGCAGAGAGAAGTATTAGACAGTAAAGCAGATGCTCAGAAATTATCCAAAATTAGAACAAATCAAAATACAGGAGGAAAGTGTCAATTCATCTGTATGTGACTAGATAATAGGAAAATAAAAATAAATAAATAAATTCTCATAATTGCCTAAGCAAAAGTCAAGGCTGTGTGGAGAATATACATTATCCAAATTGTCATTGGATCCAAAAGACTTCAGAAGTCATTTGCCAGAATTACTACAAGATATCTTTTGTAGATCTACTAAACTCAACTAAGTCAAGAAGAAGATAAAAATGTTAAATCCTCAGGTAAACAAAAGAAGAAAAGACTAAAAGAGAAAACATGAAAAGTAATAATCCCAGCACTTGACAGGCAGAGGTAGAAGGATCGCCATGAGTTTATGGCCACCCTGAGACTACATAGTGAATTCCAGGTCAGCCTGGGCTAGAGTGAGACCCCACTTCAAAAAGACCAAAAAAAAAAAAAAAAAAAAAAAAAAAAGAAAAGGTAGGTGGGATCTAGTTTCTAAATGGAAAAGCTGACCATAGATTATGGCTTTTAGAACATATAACATGGGATGATAACAGCACAAGAGGCAGTAGGTGTTATAGCTGGATGATAATAGACAATAGTGTGGAAAGTGGACTCCGCCAAAGGAAATGGAGAAAGGACTGTCCATGTCAGCGAAGGCTATTCTACCCTCCATAAGATGGTTTTATCATCATTCCTGCTCTCTTGCCAAGAGAAGTCCCTGCTCCATCATGATAATCAAAAGTGATTTCAGGGCTGGAGAGATGGCTTAACCATTAAGACTCCTGCCTGTGAAGCCTAAGAATGTTGTTCCAATCACCAATTCCCAAGTTTAGCCAGATGCAAAAGTGACACAAGCGCACAAGGTCGCACATGCGCACAAGGGGGCACATGGTCTGGAATTCATTCACAGCATCTGAGAGGCCCTGGCAGATCATTCTCTCTCTGCCTGTTCTCTCTCTCTCTCTCTCTCTCTCTCTCTCTCTCTCTCTTTCTCTCTCTCTCAAATAAAATTAAAAAAAAAAAATAAAAAGTGACTTCACACGTTGCCAAATGTCCTCTGAGGAGAACTGCCCAAGTGACAACCATTGCTCTACAGTAAAACCTGATACCCAGTTGTCTGATCTTTGTGACTTAAGTTTATCTCCTGTTTTCTCATAGTTTTCCCAACTGCCATTCACTTTGTGCACTCACAGCTTGGTTTTCTTCATACCTACATATGCTCCTGCCTCAAATTCTTGGTGTTATTTCCACTGCCTTGAACACACTTTGCCTAGATGGTTGTCTAGTCCCTCCACTCCTTCCATGTGCCTGCTCACAAGTTATCTTCTCTCAGTATTTCATGTACCTAAGATTGCAACAGTGCTCACTGGCCTCTTCCCAGATTTATCACCCTGGCATCTTTTGGATCTCAACAATCCATGTAATTCATTTGATTTTGTAGTTGTCTGTCTCTTTGTACTGAATGCATGCACACAGATATGGACTATTCACTAGAACATCTCCAACATCTGTAACCAGGCTTGCCAGGTGATAAAGCCTATAGGTGTGGTTTGAATGCATAATGTCCCTCATAGCCTCATGTGTTTGTGATTAAGCCTCATACTTAATCCCCAGCTGGTGGAGCTTTTGGAAGAAGGGGCTGTGCTAGAAGAGGTGGGTCACTAGGAGCAGGGCTTGTGATTTTACAGTTAAGCAGAACTTGCCAGTGCCAGCCAGCTCATTCTCTTTTCTCCCGCCCTACTGCTGTGACAAAATGTGACACCTACCTTGCTTTCCCTACCATGATAAAGTTTCCCCTCAAACTGTATACCAAAATAAACCCTTTCCTTCTCCATGTTGCTGCTGGTTGGATGTGTTGTCACAGCCATGAGAAGGTACCTACTACAATAGCATATTTCATTACTTTAACACTGATGGTGTTAGCTTTCCTTGTGTGACTATGGTAGAGTTTTCCAGGTGAGTTCCTCTCACTTTCATTCTCTATTCTTTAGAAGATACTAAATGTGTTCATCACATTGAAAATGTGTATGGGAAGGAAGAAAGTTTTAAAGTTTCATCTCTGAAAGATAATATATCTACATGTTTCCTGGAATTTTTCTGTGAGAATGATTGCCCTCCTCCTGCATTCATTTATATAAGCCATCTAGTTGTGTCAGTTTGTACTCATGTCAATGCATATTTTATTCCTTGTCCTTTAATTCAATATGACATAATTTTGTTGTTAAAAATCTTCTGGCTTTGGCCATTAGGAGCTTTTCAAGTTCAGTCCCTGCAGAAAATTGAAGGGGTCTTTTTAGTGCCCCAAACTTCAAATTGAAATCCTAACTCCAGTATTAGGTAGGGGTGGGGTATTTGGGAGATTATATCACAAAGGAGGGACCCTCATGAAGGTTAGTAGTTCCCTTATAAACAGATACCAGAGAACTCTGTCACCCTCTTTACCACGAAGGATGCAGCAATAAGATGGGGTCTGTATGCCATGAAGCAGGCCCTACCAAATACAGAATCTTGCTCCCAAAACTATGAGGAATAAATGTTGGTAGTTTCAGATACCCACACACTGGTCTTCTGTAATAGTAATGGACCTTACTGTCTAAGCAGCACCACTGCTCTGTTGATATTGCTGTCCTTCAAATGTGGTTTGTTTGGGTTTTTTTTTTTTAGCATTTTTCTGCTTTTTGTCACTATAAGATGCTCTAGGTTGATACTGAGTTTTCCTTGGTCTTCCCTAAGATCATCCATATATCCAACATAATGTGAATTTTCCAAATATTACTTTGACAATTGGTGAAAATTAAAAAATAATAAGTAAGCATAAAAAGATATGAGTATTACAAAATGAATTGATCTAATACACTATGTTACATCACAAACAGCAGTTGCAGCCTTCAAAGCTTTACAAGCACAGAAGAAACATTTATAAAGCTTGACCAACTACTGACTGACAAAAATAGCCTCAGTGAAATTCAGACAGTTCTATCACACAGACCATACTTGTGAAACACAATGGAACAAAATAGATAATTACTCATAAATGTGACTAAGCAATCACAATAAGTCTTGGAAATTTAAGTTCTGGGGCTGGAGAAATGGCTCAGTGATTAATGTGCATGCTTGAAAAGCCTAATGGCCTAGGTTTGATTATCTAGTACCCACCTAAAGTCAGATACACAGTGTATAGTGGCACATGTGTCTGGAGTTCCCTAGCCTGCCTCTCTCTCACTGTCACACTCTTTCTTTCCCTCTTTCTCTCTCTTCTTTCAAATAATACATAAAATATTTTTAAGAAGAAAAACTGTCCTAATCAATTTAGTTAGGAGAAAATTTTAGCATAAAAAATAAGATAGTAGAAAAATAGAATTAGAGGGGCTGGAGAGATGGCTTAGTGGTTAGGGTATTTACAAAACCAAAGGATCCCAGTTCAATTCTCCAGGACCCACGTAAGCCAGATGTACAAGGGGGCATATGTGTCTGGGATTTGTTTGCAGTGGCTGGAGGCCCTGGTGTGCCCATTCTCTCTCTCTCTCTCTCTCTCTCTCTCTCTCTCTGCCTCTTCCTCTCTCTCAAATAAATAAATAAAATCTATTAAAAATTAAAATATAGAAAAGTAGAATTAGAATAAAGCCAAACAAAGCAGACAAATGATAAATCAGAAATAATGAACTTATAACCAAACACAAAAAGGAGGGATAATCAAACAATATGAATAGAGAGCTGAAGCAATGGTTCAATGGTGAAGGGTACTTGCTTGCTTGCCAAGCCTAAAAGCCTGATGGCCTGGGTTTGATTTCCCAGTATCCATTTAAAGCCAGATGTACAAAGTGGTACATGTGTCTGGAGTTTGTGAGCAATGGTAGGAGGCCCTGGCATGTGCACATTCAATTTCTGTATGCCTCTTTCTCTCTATCTCTCTCTTCCTCTCAAATAAATAAAATAAAAGAAATCTTAAAAAATGATTAAGTGAAACTTAAAAAAACAATATGAATAGAACAGAGAAGCAAGATTAGTAAAAGAAAGTAAGAGCATGGAAAAGAGAACACAGCCAGGCGTGGTGGCGCATGCCTTTAATCCCAGCACTCGGGAGGCAGAGATAGGAGGATTGCCGTGAGTTCAAGGCCACCCTGAGATTACATAGTGAATTCCAGGTCAGCGTGAGCTAGAGCGAGACCCTACCTGGAAAAAAAAAAAAAAAAAAAAAAAAAGAAAAGAAAAGAAAAAAGAAAAGAGAAAACAATAGAAATGTATGGAATGAACAAGAAATCATAACACAATTGCAACTGAGACTAAATACATGATAATGTGATTTTATAGACATATACATGATTTTTTTCAAAACAGACATTTCCTAAACAGTGAACATTTCCTAAAAGTAAATGTAATTTACCAAAATTGATTCAAGATGAAAGAGAACATCCTGTCAGTCTTATAACAAGTGAAGAAAATGACTCAGCTAAAATCATTCTATCAAGAAAAGAAGTTCAGGTAGAAATTCAGGTAACTTCTAACAAACATTCAGAAGTGTTGTGTTCTTATACAATCTTGTCAAGACATTAGAAACCAGAAGTAAGTCCCAAACTATGAGAAGATAGGATAACCTTGATCCCAAATCCTAAGAGACAGTTCCAGAAAATAAAATAACAACTTCATCATGACTTTATACAGACAAAAAATAAATAAAGTTAGTAACTAAGTAAATTCACATAATGCTTAAAAAAGATAACTAATCTTGACCAAATTGGTTTTTATCAGAACTGCAAACTGACTTAATATTAAAAATTCAATAATATAGCATGCCATGAACTGATTCAACAGAAATTTCATATATGCATCTCAATAAGAAATTATTTTTGAAAACTCCATTACCTTTTCATGATATTGAAAATTACAGAAGACCAGGCTAGAAGAACTCTCCCTCAACTTTATACAACATAGTTAAAGCATCACAAACATCACACAAAATCAGAAACCTTGTTCTATGAAGTGTTGTATCAGAAATTCTTCAGTGCAGGGGTTAGAATGAAATAAAGAAAGGTTGTCAAATGACAAATGAGTAATCCAAAGTGCTGGTATTTTCAAATGCTGTGACTGACTCTACAAAACCTAGAAAGAATTGACAGACAAATTTTTGAGAAAACAAAGATTTTAACAATGTTGCTGAATGTAAAATCAATACACAAAAATCAATTGCATCTCTGAACACCAGAAACAGTTTGGAAATATAGCTTTAAAAATAACCATTTATTTTAGCCACCAAAATACAAGGTACATAGGAATAAATCTAACAAAATATGTGCAGAAACTTTATAGATAGAACTATAAAACTTTGTTAAAAGCTATTAAAGACAACCCAAACAAATGGAGTAATAAATTATGTTCTTGGATAAAAAGACTTGAAATCCTAAAGAAGTCAATTACCTCAAATTGATCTATAGAGTCAATGAACTTCCAGACAGAATCCCAGTAGAATTTATTTTAATTTATTTTATTTATTTATTTGACAGAGAGAGAGGCAGAGAGAAAGAATGGGCATGGCAGGACCTCCAGCCTTTGCAAACAAACTCCAGACACATGAGCTACCTTGGGCTTCTGGCTTACATGGGTCCTGGGGAATCAAACCTGGGTCCTTTGGCTTTGCAGGCAAGTGCCTTACCCACAAAGCCATCTTTCCAGTGCAGAATTTTTTTAATAGAACTTGACAAATGGGTTCTAAAGTTTATATGAAAGTTCATGAGGCCAAAAAGTATACAGGACAGTATGTTAAAAGGAAATAAGTTGAAGCATTTGCCCTTCAGATCCCCTGTTGTAGTTACCTTTAAATTGCTCAGTTAAAAAAAAAAATCTGACCAAAAGCAGTTGATGAGAGGAAAGGGTATAGTTTGGCTTATAGTCTGCATGGAAGCTTCATGATGTTCAGGTAAAGATGGCAGAGCCGAGCCTGGACATCATCTATTCCACAGGAGGTGAAAATAGCAGCAGGAGAGTGAGCTGATCTCTAGCTAGGGGAAGCTAATTAGAACACCCCAAGCCTACCCAAAACAGCACACCTCCTCCCACAATGTTCCACCTCCCAAAATGCCACAAGCTGGTAACCAAGTATTCAATAGTATGATTTTATGTGAGACACACCCCCTAAACTTTCTCATAAAGCTATAGGTATTAAAGTAAGCTATGCCTTCAGAGGAGATACATAAATAGACTGATGAAATAAAGAGCCAAGAATAGGTGGGCACAAACATAGAAACTGCTTTATTACAGAGACAGCATTGCAAAACAGTATAAAAATGACAGAGTACAAATAAATTGCTAGAATAATTTCTTGTCCATACAAGAAGAAGGGCTAGGGATATTGCTCAGTGGCTAAAGGTACAAGCTTGATTCCCCAACACCCATGTAAAGCCAGATGCATAAAGTAGCACATGTGTCTGTAGTTTATTTGCAGTTGCAAGAAGCCCTGACATGCTCTCTCTCTTTCTCCCTCAAATAAATAAATAAAAAGTTTTAAAGAAATCAAATCTGTATCACATACTTTATATAAAAACCAATTCCTAAAAATGTGAAGACTCATCAAATATTTATAAACCACATAAGAGGATAACTTCTTTTTATATATATTATTTATTTATTTATTTGCAAGCAGAAAGATATAGAGAGACAGAGAGAATGGGCATGCCAGGGCCTCTAGCTAATGCAAATGAAGTCCAGATGCATGAGCCACTTTGTGCATCTGGCTTTATGTGGGTACTGGGGAATCAAACCCAGGTCATTAGGCTTTAAAGGCAAGCACTTTAACTGTTCTCCAGCTCTCCAGCCTGAGAATAGCCTTATGAATGTATAGTAGGGAGCTATTGTTTGTAAGAGTGAAAAGCACAAACAGTAATGAAAAGATTGATAAATTTGACCACATTGAAATTAAACTTAAGAATTACTGTTAACATGACAGAAAAACATATATGTGTGTACCCACATAAGTATTAAAGAATTAAAAGATATAGAATGCAAAGATCTCTAAATCATTAGAAAATAAATTGCAGGAAAACAGCAGGCAATTTCTTAAAAAGAAAGCATAACAACTCACAATCACACAAGATACACTACTTAATTAACAATAAAACAAATGCCAATTAAAAATAATGCTTAGCTTCACAGTTCATATACTCTTTGGTATGTATAATGAAGCTCACAGTATTTTTTAAATATCACCCTGTTACAATTTGAAGAATTGATTGGAGGAAGATGAATGCAACAGGTTTAGAATATCATTGCTATAAGCACGAAATAATTATGACTAAACTCCACAGTCAATATTAATGAGAGGAAAGAAATGGGTGTCATTCCCATGAATGCTATTAAAGAAAACCCTATCTTTCTTATCCATCATTTTTCTTAGTATCCAGAAAAATATCAAACATACACAGGTATTTAGTACCCATTTATTTCATTTAATGATATGAGAAATGAAAGATCCAAAGGAATAATGATTGTCTAGTCATTTTTCATTTTGTTTCTTTTATAAACATAAAATTATACTTCAATATATTTTGTTTTAAATTTTTGTACTTGAGTAAACAAAGAGGTTGAACACTCTTTCATATGTTTCAAGCTAATGAGGTGGAAATCATACATATGCTTGTTTATAAATGTAACTCTTTGTGACTTATTTCTTTATGTCTTTTACCAATTTATCTTCTGACATTTTAAAACTGTGTAGGGTAACATTTGAAAGGTGATATAAATCCTTTTTTCTTAAATTTTAGTTTCAAATAAATATTGCTATGTTTTAAAATTTTTGATTTCCATTTTACTTGGGATCTGTTATGGCAATTTTAATCTATAAGTGTTTGAAAGACTTATATTTATATGTACCTGATTATATTTTTCCAGTAATATGTAAAAAAGTATCAACTATAAAATCTAATAATTTTACTCAACTCTAATTAAGAAAAAGTTGAAACCAAAACTAAATATCACTAAAGGCAATATGAATAAGCCATATGGAAATCTATTTCTTTGTTATATAATTAATATAAAATGTTATATGTTCTTATAGAAAAATCCCAGTGCCAAGGATAGAAACTTTCTGGTGAGCTGTTGGTCAGGGAGATCCCAGAGACTTCTTCCAAAATACAGGCTATTCCCATTTCTCTTGGTTACTCATGAGAACTAGGTATTATGACCCTACTTCTGAAGATAGTACATTCATTGGTTACTAGACACTGAGATATTAAACTGGCTCTGAGCTGGAAGTCTCCTTCTTGCTGGCTAACTACCATCATGTTAGAAACTGCTATACAAGCTGCTGGTGTAGAAAAGTTATCAACAATCTTAACTAGCAAAGGATCATATAAACTATACAGCCAGCTATCCAAGCAAGATGAGCTTTCCAGTACAGTAGTGGCATGACTGTTACGGAGATAACCAACTGCTCTCTGATTAAAGTTGAGGCCTGCTCCACAGGAAGGAATTCATGCTTGGTACTGAGAACCTAATCAAGAGCCTACAGAATGCAAGGTCATAGTCCCTGAGGGAGGGGAGACTATTTCTGTTGTTTTGATAAATGGATATGTGTGTCCACGAAATTCCCCTCTGAATACTTATATTTATACTTATATACTAGTGCTGTTCTCACTTTTTATCGGAGGGGCTTCTTTTCACAGATGGTGGTGACAACTGGGAAGACTTAGAGTCATCAAGTGCTAAGCTGAAGTGCCAGTTGAATGCTCAGCATTAAATGAGACATAGCTATGACACTTACCAAGGCTTAGGGAATATGGCAGAAGAGGTGTCAGGTGGCCAAAAGAATTTAAGAAGCAAAGTAGAGAGAGGAGTACTTAGGAATGTTGTATTGCAGGCATGTGGTAGCCATTGCATTCATGACTGCACAGTGCCTGTTGTTACCTGCACAGTGTTGGGCCCATCAACATCTCATCATGAATGATGAAGGAAGACAAAAAAACAAGACTGCTGGAGGAAGGGAGAGGTTCAGTGGAAGGGGCATGTGGGAGTGAGAACAACAGAGAGTGATGGGAGGGGAGTGTGATCAAAATACATTATGTGCATATATAAAAATTGCCAATGAAAAAATTAAAAATATCATTAATCTCTAACAACACTGTATTACTTATGTGGTTAAAATTTAGGATACTAATATTATCATCAGAAAATAAATTCTATTATTTATGTTGATGACTTAATGCTTCAGAATTTAATAGATTAATATTTTAGAGAAAATATGTTTTTATTTTATTATCTGTCAATTCAAAATAAAATTAAATACTTGAAACTATCAAAAAACTAATTTGGTGTTAATTTAGATTTCTCTTGGCTTTTATACTGATTTCACCCAACCATATACTTGGGTTTGTAGAAATATAAGTTATGTTTACTAAGCTCACAAAATTTTCCTAATTCTCCTATATTGTTAAATAAAATTTATTATATGAATCAAGGTTATTTCTTGAGTTTCCTATATAGTTCTACTAACCTACATCTCTACTTAATTATAATTTTCCAGTAAAATATATTACAAATTTCTTCTGTTCTTCCTCCTTGCTGACACTCCCTGTAATTTACACATTTCAAAATCACTGTTTTCTGAAGAGTTCTTCTCAGCCCTCCAATTATTCCCATGTATTATCATCATTTCCATAGTATGTATCTTTAATTATACCTTGATGACACCTATCAAACAGACAATCAAAATCACAAGTCCAGGTCTATAGATCCCTGAGATCTATAGCCACAAATCAAATGGCCAGCTGTACATTTATTTAAGATGTGCTACAAAGTCCTCAAGGTAACATGCCCACACAATGAGGCCCTGGTATGCTCATTCATTCTCTCTCTCTCTCTCTCTCTCTCTCTCTCTCTCCCTATCTATCTCTATGCTTTCAAATAAATAAATAAAACATTTAAATAATAATAGTAAGAGAAGGAATGTATTAATTCCAGTCCCCAAGAAGCAAGCATGAACAGAGTTAGTAAGAGGTTTTATGGGAAAACACAGGATGGATATCAAAGCAAGCTGGGTGAGTCATCTGACTGGAATGTAGGGAAGAAAAGAGGAAAGAAAGCAAGGTTTAGGAGCAGGTTCTTGGACACCAGTGCAATCCTAATAAAGTGAAGAAAACAAGTGGAGACTTCAGTCTGAACCAGCTATCCAGAGGGCTCACATCTCTATGAAAAAAGCTCCTGCCTTGGTACTTCTGCCATACTCAGTCACTGGTCATCAGCAGCCCAGGGAAACATGGTCACAGGGGAATTACAATAAAGGATTTCTGAGCACAGCCACTGGATGTTCACATTCACTGAAGTCAAAGATCCAAGGAGCACAATTGCATAGCCTCCTCAGAAAGTGTAAGCAACTGCCAAAATTTCATAGATCATCAGAAAAGAGGCAAGGAGGTAGGAAAGGATGGTACCAACATGTGTTGTTTAGATACTAAATATGTCCATATCTAATAAAAAAAAACTAAAAAAATATGAAGCCATTATGTATCCATTATTCAAATCCAGGCACTATGATTTCACAAGTCATTATCCCCTCCTTCAAAGGGTACTGGGATATACCTCCAAGTCACCTTCTTGCTTCCAGCTTAGATCTCTAACTAATCCTTTCACATGGAAGCTAAATAATATTTTATAAACTGTGATTAGTAATGTAACCCTTATCTCAAGCTTATTTAACACTTTCCACACACTTTCAGAATAAAAGCTACAGTTCGTAATGCAATATAGATCCCTTATCTGTACTGGTTACCTCTCAAGACATTTCATGAACTTCCATTTTACACAAATATTCATCCCCTCATCTTTCCTCCTTGATCCTTTCAATAATCAACTGTGTGGCACCTATAATACACAGCAGTTGTTTTAATAGCAAGAAATTTTCTAAAGTTAGATGATGCCCTTATTCCCATGGTGCTTAATGTAACCTTAGTGAGGAATTATGTAATAAAATTAATATATTAATACCTTTAGAGAGGGATAAATAAATCAATAAAATATTATGAGTGACAAAAGTGGGAAGGTGGGCAGAAAAGGTCTGAAGTGTCAAACTTTGAGACTCTGGAGGAAGAGTTTTCTTAGAGGAGGCTAAAGGGTTAAAAAGTGCTGAGGAGTGTTAGGGCCACAGGGTGAGAAGGCATACTGTGAGGCATTGTTGTCCTCAGCTGATAACTGATGCCCCCGCTGAACAGGGTCCTCAGTGGAAATTTGGTGGAAAGGGTACAAAATAGAATAACCATGACCAGTTTTCAATATGTTCATATATTAAAATCCCCAGTAAAAATATTTTTTAAAAGTGCCAAGGGGGAAGTCAGCCAGCATAGGCAAGAAACAGAAAATTCAGTGTGTCTGAAGGGCGGATCGTAGGGCAATATAGACCAGAACAGATAAGGAGTTGGCACTGTGCAACTAAAAGAACTTGCTAAGCAAAGGAGAGTCCTGGCCACCTTTTTATGTTTTAAAGGGAGTACTTTAGGTACTAAGCCAAGAGTATATTATAGGGAACAAAGGGAGAATTATTTCAGGTTCCTGGCATCTGTACTTCATTCCTTCTGCAGACTTTGGTTCATTCTTTCCATTGTAACCAATATCTTGTCAACTCTGTGAAATCTTCTCTCTTTCATCCAGGACCTGGTGAGTGCTCCTTTCTCCAGAACCCATGGAATCAGAGAGAATCAGTGCAAATTGTCAGACCATTAATTGTCCTTGGGAGAGACTTTTGGTGCTTATGTTATATTCCTTATTACACTAGAGACCCCAGTGGCATGGCCACACTGCCTGAAATGACTCTGGCTCCACAAGGTGAAGTTGGGTGAAAGAATCAATTTGCATTTTAAAGGGATCATAAAGATGTTTATACAAACCAACAGATTAGAAAAATGTTTCATAGATCACAGGATAGACAAGTTCAAAGGAATACTTTGTAAAGCTTTCAAGCTGTGAAAGAAATGCCTATGTAAACTCTCTCTCTCTCTCTCTTTTTTTTTTTTTTTTTTTTTTTTTTTTGTCTGGTTGGATGGTTTGTTGCTTTTACTGCTGGTCTCAGATACTTGTATCTGCAAGTGTTACCATATTAAACCTTTCCGCTAGTCCTGAGGGAGAAGACTGCCCATGATAGTCATTACAAAGCTGATTTCTTTGATCAGAATCTTGACATGTTTATGAAATGTACGCTTCCCAGCTTGCAAATTCAGTCTTCAATAAGAAGTGAAGTATATTTTTTGATGTCTTCTTGTAGTAGAACTAGTTTGATTTCTCTGCTTTTCTGAACAAGTTCTTGCTTTTTCTCGTTTGTCCTCAGAATAGTCCCTTGTGGCTTCTGTCATCTAGTCATCATCTAGACCTAATCCTTTGAACAGCCATCTGTACCTAGATATCAAAACCGTAGGCAAAAAGCAATTTGTTCCTGAAGTTCCCTGATGGGAATCACAGTGTACTCATAAGAACCCATGTTGGGAATTATTATGGAAACCTACAAGGCATTTTGTCCTTTCCTCCCAGCCTGAAGAATGTCTGAAAGCAAATCAACACATGTTGAGCGCCTGAGTGCCTTCCTGCTAGGTTTCTGTGGGGTTAGAGGGATTCTTAACTCTTCTTTAAGGGCCAAGCACACGGTGGCAGGGAAACTTAGTATAACAGAAATGCATCACAGTGGGAACCCCTGTTCCTTCACCCTTATGACACTTCTCCTTCACCGCTTCCTAATGAATGGGTCTTCATTACCCCATAGGCCAATCTTCAGGTCTTGAGTTGAAACAAATGAGGAGGCCTTTGCAGGAACACAGTTTCCTACATAGGGACAGCAAAGGTTCACTGAGTCATTCAGGGTCAGCTGTCAAATCAGAGATAAAAGGTCTGATTTTTAGGAGTTTTGAAGCAGAAGAGGAAAACACTTATAAAGTGTTGTGAAGGTGCAGCTGTCCTTGAAGAAATGGCTTCCTGACAGCTGCTGGTGCTTTCCTTCCTGCCAATGTATAATTTCTCACAGAGAGTCGGGGCTCTAATTAGGTTCCTAGGGCAGCTCGCTCTGGATCTTTGACCTTATCAAGGATGCAGGGTTTCAAGGCACAGGATTCGCTAGGTCTTCTTTCATTACTGATCAAAATCTTCCACAGGAACAGTCCTGGGCACAAACTTCAGTGTCTCAGAAACTAAAGCTGCCTTCTTGGTGCTGCCTTCTGAGGGGCAGTCTTACATCAACCTCCCAACTGATGCCAAGCTGTGAAGGGAAGAAGGGATTGTTGTGAAGAAAGATATTAAATGCAATTCATACAGGACACTTTCCACTACTGAATGTACTTGTACACATCACTGCAAAAGCCTGCTGGAAGAGGCTTGTATCTAGTTATTGGGTTGATTTTCAAATGGGCAACACTGAGTAAAAAGAAAAGTCCTGTAATTGACTACTAGGACTTACTTTCAGTATGGTTGAAAGTGTGCAATTTTTCTAAAAAGACAGATGTTGAATTTTAATAATAGAATTTCTTGGCATGTAATACTGAGCATGGAGCATCTGCTTCTGCAATGCCAACATCTGTTTCTTTGACATCTCTGCCTTCCATTCTGTTAGACCCAACTGTGAATTCAGTAAGGAATCTGATATGGGAAATTGGAAAAAAATATTCCTGACATGCTGGATTTGACAGGGCTGGCATAAACTAGGCTATCAGGATTTTGATTCTCTTTCTAAAAGAATAAAAACTTCTGAGCCACACATTAGCTCATGACACTCAGATTTCCAATTGAAATCAACAAATGCAAAACTTTTCAAGGCAAGAGTGACATCATTTACAGGTGACATTGTATGTTTGGAAACTTTCTTTTGGAAAGTTTTTGAAAAATTATTTAAAAGTTAGCAATTTAAGACTATCAACAACAGAATCACCCAGTATATGTTAGCTACAGAATACCAAGAAGGCTCCTCAAATAAAGGTTTCATTGATAAGCTGCTTTTAAAAGGGACTTCACACATGAAAATCACTGACAGTGGAATACAATTAGAAAGAAAAAAGCAGTGTCATTAGATAACTATAATGACTTTGTATTTAAGGAAAACAAGCAGATGTTTCAGTAATAATCCCTACCTTTACATCTTTTATGTCTGTATTTATTCAATCATCCAATGTCATTGAAACTGATTCTTTGCCAGCAAGGTTGGAGTTAAGGATATAGAAGTTATTAAATAAAAACTTAAGCCCTGAATGCAAGAACCAATGAAGAAAAGTTATTTAATAATGTAATTTATATTTAATACATTCAATATTATATAAGCACACAAGTAAATATTTGATTACAAATTCCATTAATAGATCCGAGGGAACATATAGTGTTCTGAGGTAAAGGAGTGGCATGATAGTTAATTCTGATGATCAACTTGACTGGGTTGAGAAATGCCTATGACATTAGTGATGCACACCTGTAATAGTGTTCTCACAATCAGGCAGGTCTTGGAGGTTCTGGTTTGATGAACACATGACTCTCTTGATAGATTCACAACATGATACTATTATTAATTATAGATTCATAATATGATAACATTATGTGGTAAAATGTAGGACTTACTTTGAGGAGTGGGTCACTTGGGGTATGTCATGAGAGCAATATCTTTCCCTGGCTTCTCCCTGAATTCCCTCTCTTTGCTCCCTACCTGCCATGAAGTAAAAAGTTCTCTAACACACATTCCTGTAGCCATGATGATACCAAGTGACTATGGATTGAATCGTTTGAAATTGTGAACCTAAATAAATTCTCCTTTTTAATTACTTATGTCATCTATTTTAGCTATAATGATGAAAAGCTAACTAACACAAGCATATGTTTTTGAATTATTATCCAGGGAAGATAGAAAAAGATCTTTAACCTAAACACTGAAAAATGAGTAAATAGTAACAAGGACAGAGTAAGGTTTTCAGGAGAAAAAGTAGGAAAACATTTAAGAAGCAGAAATAGTCTAATGTGACTAGAAAGTGTAACCTATAAGGGTGAAAAAAAATGACATGGGAAACATTCGTTGGAGCCATGTTATAGTTCTGCAACTTTCAATCTTGCTCTCTAGGTTCCGAAGGCACCATTTCTTTGACATACAAGAATGAGGAAGCCCTGGAACAGAGACTCTGTAGTGCACTGACCCATGGTAGAGTCTCACACTATCATTGTTCCCATGTTACAACTCTAAACTACAGCCAATTTGGAATAATATGTCACCTATAAAATCTCCTCCTCCAGAGTCTTATAATTAAGGCACCAGGTGCCTAGTTCTGCAGGGCTTAAGGCTAGTTCAGTTTGTCCAAGGCCCCTGAGCTGATGATCAAACCTCTACAATTATGGTGGAGCCCTCTTCTACTCATCTCTCATGTTACAAGAAAAAGCAATTTGTTCAGGTTCCTGCAAATAACAGGAGAGTACACAGAAGCCTGCATATCCTGGCCTCAGGCACAGCAGATTCTGGAATATTTATTAGCCATGGTTTCTGCTCCCTCATGGCTCTAGCTGATGCTGATATTTTCTCTCAGTAATCACCAGAGATAAACTCTGATAAAGTCAATTTGTCTTTTTGCACCAGTTCAGTTTATTGATTGATTGGCCTTGGACCCATGTCAACCCATAAGACTATGAACTATGTTCTAAGAACATAGAGATTGATATTTAAGCACATAGCTGCCGAGAGGTTGACTATTCAGGATAAATTGTATCAATAACATGACTACTTACAAAGAGGGATATTCACTGTTTAACCTCCCTTTTTTAATCTCAACTTCCTCAGTTACTAAATGAGAGAAATTATCTTTATTTCTTACTAAAAGAGTTTAGATATGGGTAAGTTTGGGCTGTATGGCTTTTCCTAAAAACACATGAGTCTATTCATCCCAGATCAGGAACTGATGACAGAAGAAAGATACATTCAACCCAAGTCTAGCATGGTGAATTAATGAGTTTATTGGGGTTACTTATAGGAGCATGAGTGAGGGGTTACTTACAGAAGTATGGGTGACTCAAAGTTAGCTCTATCACCAAAAAGCTAACCCCAGCATAGGCAATGGCCCATGAAAACTGAATCTTAAGAGTTCTCTGTCCAATTTACAGGCAATTTCACCACTGAATATCCTCTCTTTTTTTCTAAGATGAAAGCTTTTATTTGGAAAAAGCATGAGCTGCCAGGGCTGGCTCACAAGAGAGAAGCACAGTCCACCTGAGTCCTCAGGTAGTAGGCTTTATAGGGCTTTCAGTTGGGGGAAGGTGAGGAAAAAAAACTGCTTTGTTCTTTACATTAGCCATAAGAATATCCTCTTTCCCAACAACGGTCCATTGCTTATATAACCTCAGGAAGGTACTTCCAATGTTTTGTAACTTTCTAAGTTCTCTGAGTCTTAGAAGTTTCCTGAGCTTCCTGAACTTCATGAATTTCCTAGTTCAGTCTTGTGAGCATCTTTCCTCCACCCAGAAGGGAATGTTTCAATCTGGAGGAGATAGCTACTCAACAGTGTGTCCCCCAAGGGCTCATTCTATGGAAGACCGGTACTAATGTGATGACAGTGAACAATGATAGAACCTTCAAGAGGTGGTGGGGGCTAGTGGCAGGTCCTTGATCACTGGAGATTGTGCTCCAGTAGTTACTGTAGGAGTCCTAAATTAGTTCTCATGACAGAAAATTGTTATAAATGCCTGAGCAAAACCCTGGATCACTTTTGGGCATATTGCTTAGTGATGTGATCTCCTCTAGCTCCACGTACTTCCTCTATGATATCATATGTCATCAGGGATCCCCACAGTGGGACTAACAGAAACAATGACAGGCTGTTTTGACTTTCAGCCTCCAGAAATGTGAAATAAGCAAACCTCTTTATATAAAGTTCCCACCGTTAGATATTTTTGTTAAAGTAGCAGAAATGCACATTATGATTATAAAATGAGGTTTTTCTAAACTATAGTTTATGTACAATTATAATGTTTAAATAATAACTATCATATTTAAGATGCACCAACAGAAATATATCATACTTCCTTAGTATATTAAGGAAGTATAATATTTGTGCTTTTTCAATCTCTATTTTCAATACTCTCCTTTTTCTGTATCATTTATTATAATAAATTTTATATATCTTTATCTACTAGATCTTTAACATGAAAAGTATTTAATATTGAGCTAGACACTGTGCTAACAATTTGACTTTTAACATTGGGAAATAGCATATTTGATAAAATCTAAGATTTTTTTGACTGACCAGAAAGACTGACAACTGAAAACCATACAAATACACACCAATGAATATATGTCAGCCTTGTACATCCTCCTTATTTTAAGGCATCCACTTTGGGGATGTAGTGACTGCTTCAAATTGTTGTCACTGTCTCTTCCAGTAGATAGAAGAATCCTACAACCTACAAGATGACAAGAACCTACTTAATACTTTAACTGTCTGGCTCCACCAAGAAAAGGATCTAGTGTAGTGCAGAATTGAGGGGAGGAAATTACAAGGAGAAAACCCTTTGCCAAGTTTGAAACTATTGCCAAAAAATCAGCTGCTGAAACCAGTCACTCACTGGGTAGCTATTTTGGAAAGATCAAACATATAAGCCATAAAAGTTATGAAGCAAAAGTAAAACCAATAGCAAAAAAAGTGTGATGATGAGGATGAGTACAGCGCATCCTTCTGACACTGTGTAAGGATAAATATTCTATAAATGAGAATAACAGACGTGCATCAAATACTCAATGTTATCTTTGTTATTGCTGTGTTCCTTGGACTGCAAATATGGCAATCACAGTGAAGAACCAATTTGGGCATTTAGACATTTTCACATTATGTTAAGAAAGCTGAAGTATAATCTAGGTACAAAGAGCAAATTATTTAACACATTATAATTGAATCAAAGGCAAAATGAGATGTCTTCTAGTACAGACTACAAAGTCATTTTTATTCCCAAGATTGTTTTTGAAATGACCCTGTAAATGGATGATATAAACAATAAGGGTAAAGACAGGATGACCAAGTGAGTTATATTTTGTAAGAACAATGAATGTTTGCTGTTTTTAAATTTCCCAGAACCTACTACAATGCATAACCATTACTACGCTTTCATTGCATTCCATTTAGTTTGGGACACTGTTGGTTGGTTATGCTGAGTGCTTCTTTTCATTATCCTTAGAGTACAAATAATAAGTTGATTTTCAGACTGCAAATGCTTTCTTTCTAATCAAGCTTTTTCCATAATAGAGTGAAGTTCAAGAGTTGTTATTACTTTAGAAAAATCTGTCTTAATAACACAAATCACTATGGTTTCTAACATTCTACTGCATCCAAATCATGTTAACATGTGCACCCAGAGACTCGGGTGTTCGACCACTCTAATAAATCTAAATTGGAAAGAAAGCAAAATTCAATGGCTGTGGTTAGAAAAACAAATAGTGTGAATGCCCTGCTTTTACAAACTTCAAGATATTTTAAAAAGCATATTAAAAATATAAAGATATTTTACCCATGATTATTTTCAAAATACTGGTCTGAAAAGTACAGAGTGTCTTTGTTGGATATTGGCATACATGATGATTTTTGTAAGATTCATTTATAAGAATGAGATTGTCACAGTAAGGAAGATGTTATGTAAATAAAGACTTCCCTCTATTGAACTTGATGGCTTATGGAGTTTTTAGGGTAATTGCACAGCCAATTAAATGATTAACCAAAGGTTTGCTACCCAAGTTAATTGAAGAGTATCTATTTCATTGATTTTTCAAACAATTCAAAGTATACACTATATTTTGCTACACTATATGATATTTAACTAACACAGAGAACTGGATGATTCTAAATTCTGAGATTACAAGTTTGTGTGGTATTGTCCAAGGCTCCTACTTCATCTGGTTCCAAGTTTTTCTAAAGATCTTGAGAAAGTCATCCTACACCTGGTGGAAAGATAGGTATATCTCACACAAATGCAATAGTGGCACACAGCCATGGTAGGTTACCAACCACTCCTGATTTGGCTAAAGGACATGATCAGTGGAACAGAACCCATACCTAGAACTATAAAACAAGTCAGAACCATATCTAAAAATGAGTTCACCATCCAATATCAAGCTCCCACTGATAGTGGGATACAAGAGGGCTTACACCCATTAAATTCACTCTAAAACAATAATGTCTATCCATGTACCTTGCACTAACCTCACTCTCCATTGGAGAATTTGCTTCTCTTTTTCAGATGGATGTAGAACCTGAGGAGAGAATCAGCCCATTGCACTTCACCAGGGCACCAGCTGAACCCATAGAATAAGTGGGGAAATGAGCAAGAGTGCTGCTTTCTCAGGAACCTGGTATCAGCATAAGGGTGAAGGAGATAGACACAGAGAACACTCAACCCTTACCAAACCAGAGATCCATGACCTCATCACTGAAATAGAACTAAAATGAACCCGATATGGCTTAGGGAAATTAGTGGAAGATGGGGCGGAAAGATTGTTAGAGCCATAAGCTGGGTCATTATGCACAAAGACATTGCCTCTCCCCATAACTGATGGCTATCCCCACAATGCAAGACCCACAATCCCAGAGGGGGGAGGGCAGGGAGAAGGCTAACGATGGTACCATCATGGCTCTATGCACATTATATAGATAACTAATAATAAAAAAATAAAAAGATAGGTATATCTGAAAAATTTTGCCTAAACTGAGCCTAGAACCTCAAAAGTTTACTTCCAGCCAAGAATGTACCCAAAAAAACCAAGTGTTTACAACTAGGTTTCCCTTATGATCCACCTTTCCCTCTCAGCTTTGCCCTCAGATCCCTGCAGTCACTGACCTGCCAACTCCACACCCATGAAGGTTCTGCTTTAAGAAATGTTGGGATTTCAAAATCCTGAGAATACAAAATAATAGCACAGAGTCTACAAAGGCTCAGAAGATTGTTATAGCTAGAGCTTTTCCTGTACCTTTGATATTGAGCTCAAAAAGATAATGCTTTCACTTTTATTGTGTTTCCATAATACCTGAACAGACTCCAGTAATTCCACATCTGAAAAGGAAACCTGCAGGCTATGCCTTCAGGGCAATGAATCAACTGTCACCAAAGCCCAAAATGAACATCACACTGACGTAAGGGGCAAATAAGAAGACTCTTTGGTGGAGGAATTAATGGATCAGCAGTAGATTTAGATATTGTCATAGTCCTGTCCCAGGACCATTCATAGTCAGAAATTATGTGTAGATCTTTTAGGATAACGTGTCAGGACATTTTAAACCATGTCCTGTAAGTTCTCCTTTTAATTACCATAAACATGCCTTGTTCCATCATTCATATCTCTGGCATATTCTGGTCCAGGACCTCAGAACCACATTCCATATTATCCCTGACTTTGGCTCTTAGATACAGAACAAACATAAAGTACAGTGATTTCATCAATTTGTCCTCAATTTCAGTTGACTGACATTCCTTGTTCCAAGTAGTCAAGGCACTTCCTAATAGCTTTTAGAAGTACATTGTATTCATCATCCTTTCTGGTTCATATTAGGATCATGGTTTGTCTAAGGTTTCAAATGTAGATGCATGCTTATCTATAGATATTCTCATTAAAGGAAGCACTTGTCCACTAAAGAGGTGACTGAAACATCTGAAGTCCACAGGCTAAGCCTATTTAGCAGGCGTGTGAGATAGGTAAAGGGAAAGGAAAGATTCAACTTTGAGAGGGACAAACTAGGCAGCAATATTGATGAACTGAGTAATATAGGTAAGAGCTTGGGAGGATTAACTGGATTGTGCTAAATGATTGTTGCTTCCTTTCTTTCTTAATTTAACTTCACTTGGATGTGATATTCCAGGAGGAAAAGCCCTTGCTATTTATCTCCCTTGGTCATAGAACAGTTTATCCTGAGGGAATATAAAAGGATCAAAGAAGGACCTTCTTCTGAAACCTCCGTGTGTGTGTGTGTGTGTGTGTGTGTGTATTCATATGTATGCAGAGGCATGTGTGTGTGTGTCCAAGTACACATGCCCATGTGTATGTGTGCATATGAAAGCCAGAGGTTGATGTTGCTTGTCTTCCTCAGTTGTTCTTCTACCTTACTTTTGAGATAGGGTCTCATTGAACCTGGAGCTCACCTATTTGGCTAGACACACTAGCCAACAGAAGCTGGGATCCTTCTGTGTAGGCTTCTCCAGTGTTGAGCCTACAGATGCATACCAGAATACCCAGGTTTTATGGGGGTGCTAGGGATCCAAGCTCAGGTCCACTTGCTTGTGCAACAAGCACTTTACCCACTGAACCATATCCCCAGCCTAAGAACACAAAGCCAAACAGCTATGAACCAAACTCTCTGAAGCCAAGAGCCAAAATAAACATTTATGCCTTTAAAGTTTTATGTCACATGCTTACTCTCAGCAATGAAATAATATACACCAGAGAAGTGGATGCTATAACTAAACCTGACCATGCGGTTCTTAGGATTTTGGAACTAGTTTCAGGAAGGAATTTTGGAGTGTAGAGGTATGGGTCAAAAAAGTCTTAGGATGCTATAAATACAGCTTAATGAATGAGTTCCAAAGAACAAAATGCCTACAGGATTGTGCACTATGAATGCCAGACTCATAATGTTTCAGATGAGAATGAATTGGAGTTGGACTAGAGGCCATTCATGTTAAATTCTAGCAAAGAATTTGCCCACATTTTGATCATGTCCTGAAATGTTGTGGAAGGCTAAGTTTAAACTAATGCACTAATTGATTTGGAAGTGGAAATTTCAAGGCAGTATTGCATTCCAGCTATTACATGGTTATTGCCATGGTTTTAGCCATATTTACAATGTGAATCAGGAGCAAAATGAGAAAAGGAAAGAGCTGCAGGAAGGAGAGTGAAGTAAAAGTCCCCATGTATGGCATTCCCAGGGTACTCTTGATCTCACAGCAGCTATGAATACCAGCACAAAACCCACAACAGATTGGACCCATCAACAAGCTATCATGGAAAGAAGGGCCCATGAGGCTCCATCCCTCACAGAAGACCTACAGGCATACAATGGTAGCTGTTGGGGAGACATTCATAAGGATCTACCCCTCCCTGTATCTGTAGGCAGCTAATGGTTGCTACAAAAGAGACATTTCCCTTGGTGTAGCCAATGGTAAGGCATCTATGCGCTTCTAAAATTTCCTTACCCGTGGGTGGGAGAAATTGCTTAGTGGTTAAGGAGCTTGCTTGAAAAGCCAAAGGATCCAGGTTCAATTCCCCAGGACCCATGTAAGACAGATGCATAAGGTTGCACATGTGATGCACAAGGTGGTGCATGCATCTGGAGTTCGTTTGCAATGGCTGGAGGCCCTGGTGTGCCCATTCTCTCTCTTTTATCTCTTTCTCTCTCTCTCTCTCTCTCTCTTCTCTCTCTCTCTCTCTCTCTCTCTCTCTCTGTCTTCCCCCCTCTCAAATACATAAACAGATAAAATAAAAATTGGCTATGGATCATATATGTTTTCTAAAAGTCCCTTACCCAGGATACTGTAGGCAATGCTAATGAAATTCATTCAGTCATATTATTTTTAATTCTTCAAAGTAGAAGGAGGTAAATTGAGAAGAGGAAAGAAAGCAGTGAAGGTGGAGGGGGCATAAGAGATGGTAATGGGAAGGCTAATATGATAAAGATACACACTACACATATATAACATGCTATAATGAGACCTATTATTGTGTATGATTAACATATGCTTTAAAAAAAAGGCAGAATCATTTGAAAAATATGCAACCTGGCCAGAAAAGGAGCAAGTTGAAAGCTGTAGAAAAGTCGTGCTTGGTTGGTAAAGAATTTAGAACCACTGAACAGAATCCAAGCACTGTGCAAAAGAAAAATAGGGAAGATGCCTTGAGAGAATTATCTTGATACTACCCATCCCAGGCTGCAGGGTATAAAATCTTAAATTAATCTCAAAGTCTTTCCCTTGAGAAGAAAGAGTCCACTGTTTGCAGCCAGCTACCTAGGAAACTATTTTCCTGGTTCAACTTCCCAGACACTCCGAGGATCCTACAGTGCCCACATGCTGCTAAAGTTGGTAGGAGACAGTGCCATCTATGTGATACTGGTTTCATGTGCAGTGTACAGGAGTCACAGGGTCATCAAGCTTCCACTGAAATTCTAAAGAAAGGCCTGAGAGGCCATGCAATGCTTGGTAAAAGTTGGATTCTCTACTTGAAGCCTATGACAAGGTCATGTATGATGCTGATAGGGTGATGCCCAAGCTGAATGGAAACCCCAGTATGTTATAAATGCCAGGAAATAGGACATCTGCTAAAGAAAACTGTAGGCAATAAGTAGAGCCAATCCAATAAAGAGGCCATGTGATCTGTGGCACTAGAAGGTCACAGGGATAAGGCCACTCAAGCCCATTAGAGCTCACACGATGTCACCATGTGTCATGAATTATAGTCATATAGGTACAGGATTTGCCTCTGCTGCTCTTGCTTTGGTCTCATCTTTCCTTGATATTCTTATGTTCCTTCTTTTTAGAATGGGAATGTCATCTCTGTGCCATGTATGCTGGGAGTATATAACATGTTAAGTCACAAATAAGAATAAGACAAATATAACAAATATATATATTTATATATTTATAATTATATAATATATATATATAACAAAAATAACAAATAAAAAACAAATCATCTCTATCTCATCTTCCAGTCCCAGAAAACATTACAGAGGAAGTGGTGGGTAAATTATGAGTGCTGCTTTGACAAGCTAGCCTAAAACCCTCCTCTAGGGAGATGACAATAGATACTGAAGAAACCCAAAATTCATCAAAGCATAAAATTGGAAGCTATCAAGAGTTCAACACTGTTGGAGACTCATGCCATGTCCTCCAAAGCACAAGAAGCATTGGGAAAAGGGGGTGGAAAGAATGTAAGTGCCACAGGGTGGAACAGTGTACTCTGGGGCACTGTTCCCACAACAGAGTCAGACTGGTACATTCGTGACCCCACAGTGATTACTGAAAACCTACTGAGGCGCCCCTCCGTGGATTGGAAGCAGGGGAAAAGGGATAAAAAAGTATAACCCAATGGGAACATGACAAATTATCTTAATATATCAAAATTCTCACTAGAAAAAGAATTTGTCTTAAACTTTGAACAATTTTAGGATAGTTAAGATTTGGGGAACTCATGCAGATGAGTTAAATGCATTTTCTAACATGAAATGTCCATGGGCACTTGGGTCCAGTAGCAGAATGTTATGGATTGAATATAATATATCCTGGGCTAGTTCATGTTTTGAATATATGGTCTCTTAGGAGGCATGAAAGAAGACAGCAGGTGAAGAGAGAGTCTATTAAGGAGAGGAGTGGCTTTCTGGAAGTCTCAGAATGTTACAAAATATGAGAAGATAGGATTTAGTAGAATGAATTCTTTGTGATCATGTGATTTTTCTTTTGAAAGATATTTCTGCTAACATTTTAGTTGGACTCAACTTCTTCACTATTTTCTAAAAAGGTCTGCAGGATGCTACTACTGGAATACTTCTACATATGACACTTATATGAATTTCAATCCTGGATGAGTCAGTGGAAACATTATATTCAGATGTCAGTGATCAGTGTAGGCTTGATGGCATCCTATGTGAGCGTTACATTTGGAACTTAACAAAATGGCAATTGTTACCATTAAAATTACTGATCTGTAGTTAACATTTGTCTCATCCACCTTCGTACATTTTTCCTCCATTTTTTAAACAAACATTGGTGCATATTAAAATGTTTCTGCATACAGTACAATACAATGCTAAACTTATTTCTCCATATTTTTAACTGAAATTTTGTATCTTTTGATGAATATTTCCTATTCCTTCATTCATCTCTGCCCCCAATCCCACAGCATCTGGGAAACACTATTCTAGTGTCTGTTTCTATAAAATTACATATTCTTAACACAAAGTAACAAAGTATGTTAATTAGTTTGGTGAAACCTTTCTAGAATGTAACATATCAAAACATCACATTTTGCCTCATAAATTATACACAATTATCATTTTCATTAAAATTAAATAACTTTAAAAGAAATTATTTTAAAATGAATGTAAAATGTAAAAGTAACATAGTAATTGTTGTATGTATGTAGATATATGAAATTCTCTTTGTGTGGATAAAAAATGGGGTAGCAAACTCTAGGTTCTTGTTTCCTCAAGGGGCCATTGCACACTGGCTCTTCAGAGGCATCCAGGCAACTGTGGAGCAGGGTCTTGAGTGACCATGAGTGTGGAGGGGGAAAAAATATCCAAGAGGCAGTGTTGGAGGACAGATCTCATTTATTCAATAAGGAACTGGGGTTTTATAAGCAGTTGAGTTGTGTTCAAAGGTTGTTTGCTGATGCCTAGTTGGCATATAGAGACATTCATTCCAGCATGTAGGGAGAGGGTCAGGTGATCTATGTAGTGGTGGGAACAAGTATAGGGTATGAGTCATAGGGGGATGGGCTATGTAAAGGCTGTTGGCTGATACCATATAAGGAGTTTCCTAGATAACTGGCCAAAGGTCACAGGGCTATGAGTGAAGCCTAAGTCTTATCAGGAGGGGCTGAGGGTTGCCTCTTTTGAAGTTTAAAGGCTCTAGGGGTTTGCCATCTTTATCATAAGTAGAGCAGCAGTCTTTTTTCCAATGATACCCTTTGCAATATCTAGGGCAAACTGTTTTTGGAGGTGGGGCACCTTTAGCAGCCTAATGTTGAGGATATTCCCCTCTCCAGTGTCCTTCTTTAAAGAATTTGCCACTGGGTTTTAGGGATGCAAAGCCAGTGCCACAGAGGCAGCCTTGTATGTGGCAGTCCCAATATTCTGAGTGGCAACTATCCATTTATCATAATGTTCATCTTTGAGGCCTTGGAAAGTTAGCCTACATTCTGAAGTCCCACCTTCCCAAATAATGCTTTTGAAGGAGGTCCCTGGCCATTGGGTAGGGGATTTTTCTCTCTAAATTGGTTTTTGTCCTTAATATAAAATCAGAGAGGGTCTCCTCCAGCTTCTGAAGAAGAGACAGTAAGGAAGAGACCTCTCCTGTGACCTCTCCATAGCCTGGGACCCTAGTCATGTCTGATAGCTTAGGCCTGCTTTAACCCAGGGCCCTGCCTGTGTCTGACAGCAAACAATGATTAATAAATCCACAAGAAGGAAACAAATATCAAAGAAGTCTATTTGGTGCTGCTAATCCATTGATTGGCCTATATTTATCTTCCTGAATTGCAAGTAGGTCAGTTAGTACTGAGTATCCTACAAGAAGGCATTAAACATGTGGAAAATAACCAATAATAGATGTTCATGTTTTGAATGAGACTAAAGTGAAAATGAGCATCTACTCAGACACAAGGTAAAAGACATGCATTCCAGTTCCAGAGATTAAACATGAATTATGTCAGAATGAGACCAGGCAGTGATAGAAGAGAAAGCAAGACAATTACATTAATATTTTTAAGCCATCATTTTGCACTTATGAGTCAGTGGCTTTTAGGAAGGCTTCAATGCAAAGGATAGTTCTCCAAGCCAAGTGCAGAATGAGTGACCATGATCTACAATGGCTGGATTAAAACCACTACTACCTGGAATTTGGACACTGCTCTTCTGAATAAGAGATACAATATGGGGGCTGGAGAGATGACTCACCAGTTAAAGGTACATGTTTGCAAAGCCTGAAGGCCTGTGTTCAGTTCTCTAGTACCCATATAAAGTCAGATGCACAAAGTAGAACATGAGTCTGGAGTTCATTTGCAGCAGGACTAGGCCCTGGCACACCTCTCTCTTCTTTCAAATAAATAAATAAAATTATTTTTAAAAGATAAAATATACAGCATATACTCTTTTGTTTGTGTATAGTTGATGTTTGTTCTATATGTTGTATATGCATGTGTATGTGCTGATGTGGCACCCATGTATATGTCTACAGAAGACAGGGGAGAACATTGGGTGTCCCAATCCAGCACATACACATCTGTTTTTCCTTGAGACAGAGTCTTTTGATGATTTCACAGATTGACATTTTCATGAGTCCTAGTGTTTCTCTGGACTCTGCTGCCCATAAGAATAGGGCTACAGATGTGTGTAGCCACACCCAGATGTTCAAAAGGGTTCTGAGGAGAACTGAACTCAGGTGCTCTTAGCCCTCCTCAGACTCTCATGTGTGTGCAAGAAGCATACTTAAACACTAAGTCATCTCTCCAACCCCACAGCATGCACTCTCAATTTGGGGCTCCAGAGGCTCTTAATATGATAGCATTCTTCATCACATTCAAGGGTAGGCTTTGAAGACATAAAACAATTTATTTGATTAGATATCTAACTAATAGCCATTCACATTTGGTTTTTGTTTCTGTTCAAGGAAATACTTCACCCACAATGAAGGGACAAAGGGATAACATGATGGGAACATGATCAAATTATGGTATGTTCATATATTAAAGTTCCTAATAAAAACTTTAAAATAATATAAAATAAAACTAAAATATTTATTTGTTTTAAAAATGATTTTAGGCTAGAGAGATTGCTTAGTGGTTAAGGAGCATGCCTGTGAAGCCTAAGGACCCCGGTTCAATTCTCCAGGTCCCAAATAATCAAGATGCACATGGTGACACATGTGTCTGGAGTTGGTTTGCAGTGGCTAGTGGCCCTGGTATGCCCATTCTCACTCTCTCTCTCTCTCCCTCTTTATGTCTCTAATAATAAATAAATAAACATAAAATCTTTTTAAAAATGATTTTAAAAATCTAGACAATGGCATGTCTTTAATCACTAACAAAAATGTATATGAAATAAGAAAATAAGAGATGTAAGTCTTTCCCTAGACAATTAAATAGTTGTATATTTTGCCTAAATGATGAAAAGTATCATGAAGTTAGATTTATGTCTTCCTTCCATAACTTAAGACTTAGTACTTGCAGAAATATATTCTTCACTTTGAAAATTTTATCTCAGTAAATTATTTCTGCAGATTTGCTGTGGTACAGTGACTGCAGTGGTTTGATTCAGATACTTGCCCCCCCCCCAATAAACTTGGGTGTTCTAAATGCTAGATTCCCAGCTAATGGAGATTTGGGAATTAATGCCTCCAGGAAGCAGAGTACTGTTGGGGGCAGGCTTATGGGTATTATAGCCAGTTTCCTCTGTCCTTGGCACACTCTCCTGTTGCTTTTGTCTACCTGATGTTGGCCAGGAGGTGATGTCCACCCTTTGCTCATGTTGTCGTTTTCCCCTGTCATCATGATGCTTTCCCTCAAGTCCATAAGCCAAAATACACCTTTTTTCCATAAGCTTCTCTTGGCTGGGTGACTTCTGCCAGCAATGTGAACCTGACTGCAACAGTAAAGTTGGTACCAAGAAGTGGTACACAAGACTGTGTGGCTTTTGGCCTTTGGGAGCTGAATTTCAAGAGGAATGTAGAGGGATTTGAAACCTAGGCCCAAGAGATGCCTTGCAGTGCTGTAAGTACAGCTTGATGGACTATTCTGGTCAGAGTTGAAAAACCTGTATTCAGTAAGAACTAAGAACTGTGAGGTTTGGCTTGTGAGGGTGAGAAAGAGCTTTGCCTGGACTGAACTAAAAGTAGTTTGTGTGACAAGCTTGCTGTTATGCCTGTGTCCTGAGGACTTGTGTGGGGTTGTTTTGCACAGAAATGGACTGGTGTGAGCAGAGGGATATGGAGGAGAAAAAAATTAAATCTTTGGGCCAGCTGACCTATATTGGAACAACAGAAAGAATGCAGCCTTTTGAAGGGGCCTGAATGCTACAGGAGTATCCTGTTCTACAAAGTCTGCTTTATTACCCCGTGGATTAACAAATTGGCACCCCACCTGGTATGGAGAATAAGAAATGCAGGAACGAGAGGGTCATTGAATTTGCAATATAATCTTGTGTTTTGGAAATGGCCATGGGCAGTCTGAAGCAGGATTGCTGGATGTCTGCATGGAGACCTGCTGTAAAGACCCAATCAGATGCCAGAACCATGAGCTAAGGAGAGCTGTTGGTCCCAGATGAAGTTTTCCAGGATTGTGAGTACCTTAGCTGGAGGGGTGTAATTGGAACTCCAGAGACTTGTTGCTGGTTAGAATTTTTGGACTTAGAGACTTGTCACTGGCTAGAGTTGTTGGACTTGGAGCTACAGAGTTTCATGTTTCCCTTGTTTAAATCTTGTATTGGTTGACTGTTTCTTTGCTATGCTCAATGCCATCTTTTGCATCTGTGCCATTATGGGTTTTTGAGGTATTTTTTGGTATTATGGCTCAATTAAAAGACCTTGGATTATGAGGACGTTTGAACATCATTACGATTGATTAAAACTATGGGGACTTTTAAAGTTGGACTGAATGCATTATATTTTCTATCATGGATAGTTATCAGTTTATGGGGGCCAGGGACAGAATGTGGTGGTTTGTATCAGGTGTCTCCCCAAAATTTAGGTGTTCTGAATGCTAAGTGTCCAGCTGATGGAGATTTGGGAATTAAAGCCTCCTGGAGGCAGTATATTTTTGGGGGTGGGCTTGTGTGTATTATAGCCAGTTTCCCCTTGCCAGAATTTGGTATACTCTCCTGTTGCTTTTGTCCACCTGATGGTGGCCAGGAGGTGATGTCCACCCTCTGCTTATGTTGTTGTTTCCCCTGCTATCATTGAACTTCCGCTCAAGTTCATAATCCAAAATAAACTTTTTTCCCCACAAACTGCTCTTGATGGAGTGACCTCTGCTGGCAATGTGAACCTAAGTGCAACAGTGACTCTTCCCAGTTTGACACATCTGTGTGTTACTATAACCTTCTGGAGGGTGTCCCATGAGTTTGATTTTAATAGCAGTGTGTTAGTTTTGAATAATAGTTTAGTGCACTTATAAAATTATGTGTGCAGCATACATTATTTAGCAACATCTTGTCCAATACGGAGAAGGAAAGCATGATGAGGAAGTAGGTGATAGGAATTTAGGGACAAAGGATCCTTAAGGAAATAAGAATCAGCACTGACACAGCATTGAACTTCCTTTCTTATAGTTATGAAATGACAAACTGAGGAAGATTACAATGCTCAACTCTGTAAAACATTCCCATAATGAAAGCTAGCACTTTGGAGTGCCCACTGAATGCCAGAAACTCAGGGAAGGGATTACATGGATCACTTCATTTAATCCTCAAAATAACCCTGTGAAACAGGAATTACTAGTTGCTCTATTTTACAAATTAATCACTTATAGAAGTTAAATAAATGCCCAAAGTTACCAGCTTGTTGGTGTAATAAATGGGTTTGCACACCTAGAGTTATCACCAAAACTAAATTCAACTATTATATGCTAGTTTTTGTTACATGCTTTACCAATAATAAACAGGTCAGGATGAAATAAATTCTACATGTGGCATTAACTTTGCCTCCCTAAACTTCTTTGTTTGAAAAGGATTTTTCTTAGCACATCACTTCTTGCTCAATAAAACATAGATCTGGGCTGAAGACATGGCTTAGTGGTTAAGGTGCCTGTCTGCTAAGCCTAAGAACGCCCGTTCCATTCTCCAGGTCCCATGTTTAGCCAGATGCAGTGATGCAAGGGAGCAATGATGCACTTGCCCACAAGGGGGCAAACATGTCTGGAGTTCATTCACAGCGGCTGAGAGGCTGCTGGCACGTCCATTCTCTGTCTCTCTCTCTGTCTCTCTCTCTCTCTCTCTCTCTCTCTCTCTCAAAAAAAAATACAGCTGGGGCTGGAGAGATGGCTTAGCAGTTACAGCAATTGCCTACAAAGCCAAGGACCCAGGTTCGATTCTCCAGGACCCATGTAAGCCAGCAAAAGCAGAAGGTTGTGCTTGCATCTGGAGTTCATTTGCAATGACTGAAGGCCCTGGTATGCCCTTTCATTCTCTCTCTCTCTCTTTCTCCCTTTATAAAAACATAGAGCTGGGGGATTTTTGAGTTTTAATTGAATATTCATAATAACCTACATTATAAAATAAACTCCCAGTTGCAGAGGAACAAAATGAAGCATAGAGGGCTTAATTGCATTCCCCACTATCACACAGCTAGTTATGAGGCAACTTTGATTTAAACCAAAGTTTGCCTGAACCCATAAGGTCAGTTCTGGATCATAATACATTTGGAAGCTACATTCCAATATCAGAACATAAGACAAAACTTATATATAATAAAAAAGTTCCACTCAATATTCCTCTTATTACAGATTAAGTTTCACAGAATCCTATTCTATAACACACTGGAGAACAATAAAAATATCAGAAATCTTTTCTCTAGGATTGGAACAGATTACTACTATTTCTTCAATTCAATGCAGATAAAACAGTTCATATTTAGAGGCTGGAGTTTTTGAAAATTAAGTGTCTTAAACATAAGAACCATACCCATTTTCTAAGAAGTCGGTAGAAACTAAAGTCAACTGACTAAATAGCAAGGTAATATTTCCTGTCTCATTCTCTTTCCAGGGCACATGGTTCTTGAGTAAAATGTTTTACCTATATTACCAACTTTTACTTTCTGATGTTCCTTTTGAGCATAAAGAACATGCTTCTGCCATGTGCTATATGGCAAGTCAGGAAATTGGGTCAATTGCAGTGATTTATGTCATCTGTTAGTACCAGGATGACAGTTTTAGTCATAACTCTTAACAGATAAGTAGTAACTGAGGTTCACACTCTCACTCATATACACATAGTTTCTCTCTCTCTTTCTCTAAACTTTGTTTCTTTTCTTGATGGTAAGTCCACACATGTAGAAACAAGACTGCCTGGCTAGCAGAATAAAGCTCAAGCATTGTTGTTGAATAATGAATGAACAAATAAATAACTGTTAACATTCTCTTTAACTGTGAAACTTGTTGCAATGTCAGAAGAGCCCATATTTTATAAAGTTACTCCTTACTCAGTATGACCCTCTCATGCAGGAGGCATTGAGAACAAAATCTCAATTCCAAGTCATCTCCCTATCAAAGATACTATAGAAAACATTTAGCTAAAGTAAAATACTGGGCTCAGTAGTCAGTATGCATTGGCACTTGATTAACTTCTCCACGCCTCCATTTCTTCATTTGAAAAAAATAAAGCAATAATTATAATTAATAATTCTTTTTAAAAAATATTTTATTTATGAGAAAGGGAAGGAGAATGGGTACATCAAGGCCTCTAGCCACTGCAAGCAACTCCAGACGCATGTGTTACCTTGTGCATCTGGCTTCTGTGGGCATGGGAAATTGAGCCTGGGTCCTTAGGCTTCTTAGGCAACTGCCTTAGCTGCTAAGCAACCTCTCCAGCCTTATAATTAATAACTCTTAAATAGGAATTATATGACACTGTGTATAACTGCATCCTAAATGCTTTGTACTATGAAGTTCATCTAGCTTTCAGATGTTCTACAAGATAGCATCTATAAATTTAAAGAATTTGCTCAGCATTGCACAACTACAAAACAGGAAGCCACGATGGCATTTTACCCAAGCTGTTTGACTCCAAAGTCTGTTTTTATCTTGTTCTGTATATCACCACATAGGGTAGTCATGTTTAAAGTAACAAGCCTCATATAGCAAAAGGCACAGTGCACAGTGTTTCATGTATGAAGCCTCCATACAATGCACAAATAATTCCCAATAAACATTGTCACTGATTATTCATAACTATGACAATCCTTAACTGTGTTCTGCATTTAGCAGGACATTGTGACTAAAGAGAATGCTATAGTCAGGTCACACTCATCCCCCTTTATAAAAGAGACTTCATCTGAGAGTATTCATCTAAATTTTCCAATAAAATCAAAACAATGAGATTGATGGATAGGTCATAGCTAGCTAGATGATAGGAAGATGCATAAATGAAAAGATGATAGAAAGATAGGTGCATAGATAGAAATCCAGAATGATAGTTAGATAGACAGATGATAGATTAATATAGTTTGAAAAATCAACTACATGACTAAAGAGGCTGAGAAGACCTACAATCTTCCTTCTCTTAACTAATGACCTAGAAAAGCTAATGATATAGTTCAGTCTGAGTTCCAAAGCCAAAGAAACAGAGAGCCAATGGTTCCAGTATAAGAATAGAAGAGCAGCATCCTAACAGCTCCATTTAATTATTCAAGCAGAGATCAAATCCTCACTCTCTCCACTGTTCTGCTCTGAATAGACTCTTGACTAACTGGGAGATACCCAAGCACACTGCAGAGAGCAAACTGTGTCACTCGGTTGGTCAATTCTAGTGCTAATGTCTTCTAGAAACCATCTCAGTTCCCTGACTCCTGGTTCTCCTGCACTGGTGGGCATATGTGGAGTGAGAAGGTCTGGGCTCCGGGTTCCCCAGCTCCCAGTTCCTCTGCCACTGGTGAGGGGTTGCTTGAATCCTGCGCTTGTGCACCTTGAGCAGGCCTGGACTCCTGATGAAGGAAGTAGGAGAAAGCTAGCTTTTTTTTTCATTAAATTTTTATTTATTTATTTACTTATTTGAGAGAGAGAGAGAGAGAGAGAGAGAGAGAGAGAGAGAGAGAGAGAGAGAGAGAAATGGAAGCAACTGTGCCTATAGGCCCTCAAATGCACTCAAGATGCTTGCACTATTTTGTGCACATGGCTGCATGTGGGTACTGGGCAAGCGAAACTTTGCACGCAAGCACCTTTGACCACAGAGCCATTTCTCCAGCCTCCTCCTTTTCCCCCTTTTTCTCTTTTATTTCACCTGTGCATGTTTGAACACCTTAGTATCTCTTGCCGCCCAACATGTACACTACTTTTCCTTTAAATTTTTATGTATGTATGTATGTGTGTGTGTGTGTGTGTGAGAGA
This sequence comes from Orientallactaga sibirica, assembly GCA_036365145.1. Classification (NCBI taxonomy): domain Eukaryota; kingdom Metazoa; phylum Chordata; class Mammalia; order Rodentia; family Dipodidae; genus Orientallactaga; species Orientallactaga sibirica. The sequence goes on from JAEOAD010000001.1 coordinate 11,812,890, forward strand.
GAGAGAGAGAGAGAGAGAGAGAGAGAGAGAGAGAGAGAATGGACACAACAGTTTGAGCACATGCCTATATGTGGGTACTGGGGAATAGAACCTAGCTTTGCAGGCAAGCACCTTTTAACCATGGAGCCCTTTCTCCAGCCTTCCTCCTCTTTTTTTTTTTTTTTTTTTTTTTACTTACACATGCATGAATGGTGGGTGCCCTAGGAGCTCTTGCCCCAGACACATACACTACTTGGTCTTTGAAATTTTATTGTTTATTTATTTATGTGAGAGACAGAGAGAGGGAGAATGGGCACTACAGGGCCTCCAGGAACTGCAACCGCACTCCAGATGCATGCGCCATTTTGTGCACATGGCTGTATGTGGGTACTGGAAAATGGAAGCTAGCTTTGCAGGCAAGCACCTTTAATCATGGAGCTGTTTCTCCAGCACAAGCTCACCTGGAAATTACAGGGATCCTCCTAAGTCTCTGCACCACCACCACCCCAAAAGCTAGCTTTTTAAAGGCAGTTTTAGTTAGAGATTGAATCCCAAAGAGAACCAAGAGATGCTACCTCACCCTGCAACTCTTGGCAAGAATGGAACTGGTGTCTGATGGAAACTGATCTATAGTGCCTCCTGCTGCCCACAATCTAGTGTGCTACCAGGATGGGCTGGCTCAGTGAGCTAGCCCCTGCGCTTCACCCTCCAACTATGAACCTATCAACAGAGGCTGCTGCCTTCCAGTCCCACACTCTCTCTTGACCCTACCCTCAAGGGTGTGGGGGAAGGTCTCTCTGGATTCCCTCTCATCTCTCCTCTGACACACATAAGTCTGTTCTCTAGCCCCACCAAGCTTGGATGGATAAGGGTGGGAGAACATATTATTGTTTCTGGATCTGAACTTTTCTGCTTGCCTCTGTTTTATAGTTTGAAATAATTTACCACTTTGGTTGCTTGTATGACTTTCCTCTACTCTCCAACTCTACCACGGGTGTACTCCCTTACTCGTCAGATCTTCCACATGAGTGCTCTCATCAACTCTAGGCGTGTTACCTATGTAATTTCTCTAAAGTCAGGGTAACCATGGGTATAACATTCTTTACTACTCATTTCTCATCTGAAGGTTTTCTCTTGGCTATTCTTCCTTAAGTCACCACCATTTGCCCCTTTCACTTTCTTCCATGGGGAAACCCAGGAAGCTCCTAAATCTATCCTCCATGTGCTTGCAGCTTTAGCCTAATCTCTTTATAAAGGTCTCAGTTTCCACATCCTTTACTCTACTCTCTGGTTAAAGGCCTCAGTTTCTCTTAAATAAACCCCACAATTTGTGATTTCCCCCTAAATAATTCAATGATTCATAATTTATCCTTCTTGATTCCGTGTTAATAATTCTTTATTAAAGGTAGAAGAGAACTCAAAACTTGGTGTTCATAAATACAGGACCCCTCCTGAACCCCAAAATTCCGCATCACTGGTTGTCTGACTCCTGGTTCTCCTGCACTGGTGTGTGTGTGCATGCAGCATGAGTAGGCCTGGGCTCTAGGTTCCCTGCATCCAAGTTCCCCTGCCACTGATGTAGGACTACATGGACCCTGCATTCATGCAGTATGAACAGGCCTGCGCTCCCAGATCCCCAGATCCCTGGTTGCCTAACTCCTGGTCAGTTCCCGTGAACTGGTGGGTACATACTTGTAAAGTGAGTAGGCCTGGCCTCCCAGTTGCCCACCTTCCAGTTCTCTGGCTCCCAATTCCTCTGTTGCTGGTGTGGAATGCTGGGACCCTGTGCAGACACTGCTTGAGTAGGCCTGGGTTCCTGGTTCCCCTGCTGCTGGAGAAAAGACAGCATCTGAGATAAATGGTGTTGCTCAAATTGGATAACCAAATATAATGAAAAATGAAACTAGTCCCACTCCTCTCACCATGCACAAAAATCAGCTCCAAATGGATTAAAGACCTCAACATAAGATCTGAATCTCTTAATTGCCTGAAAGAAAAAATAAGGGGAACTCTCCATGATTTATGAGTCTGGAAAGACTTCCTGAGAAATATTCCCATAGCCCAGGATATTAAACAATTACTCAACCAGTGGGATCTCATGGAGCTAAAAAGCTTTTGTATAAGCATACCATAAACACAGCCAACAGACTACCCACAGAATAGGAGAAAATCTTCACCAGCTTTTCCTTTGACTGAGGCCTAATATCTAAAATCTACAAATAGCTCAAAGAACCAAGCAATAAAATATGAAACAATCCACTCAAAAACTGGGGTAGAAAACTGAATTGGGAATTTTCAATGGAAGAAATACAAATGGCTAATACTCACTTAAGATGTTCATCATCCTTAACCATTAGGGACATGCAAATTAAAACAACTATGAGATTCTACCTGTTGCAATTAGGTTCCCATTGCTAGCAGAAATCACCTGAGCAAGAGAAGCTTTTGGAGGAAAAAAAGCGTTTACTTTGCCTTACAGAAAATGATGGCATAAGCAGAGGATGGACATCACCCCCTGGCCAGCACAAGGTAGACAATAGCAACAGGAGAGTGTATCAAACATTGGCAAGGGGAAACTGGCTATAATACCCATAAGCTTGCCCCCAACAATATGCTGCTCCAGGAGATGTTAATTCCCAAATCTCCATCAGCTGGGAACATAGCATTCAGAACACCTAAGTTTATAGGGGATACCTGAATCAAATAACCACATTCCACCCCTGGAATCTTAATAATCCCAATGATGTTCAAACATCCCCATAGTCCAAGGTCTTTTAACTGAGCCATAATACCAAAAAAATCCCCCACAAACTCATAATGGCACATTCACACTGTAAAAAGATGTCATTGGGAATAGCAAAGAAATATTCCACCAGTATAAAATTTAAAATAACAAGAGCAAACATCAAACTCTATAGCTCATGTCCAACAACTAGTCAATGACAAATCTCCAAGTCTGATCATTCTAACCAGCAACAAGTCTCTGGAGTTCCAATTCTGCCCCACCAGCTAGTCTACTCACATTCCTGGAAAATTTCATCAGGGCTGACAGCTCTCTTTAGCAGCCATCTCGTGGCCCCAACATCTCCACTGGGTCCCCACTGTAACCCATGGTCCTTCCTCACAGTTCCATCAGGTCTCCAAGCAGGCATTCAGCAAATCTTCTTCACACTGCCCATGTCTGTTTCCAAAACATAAGACCTTGTTGCAAATTCAATGGCACTCTCTTTTCTTGCATTTCTTATATTCCATAATACCAGGTAGGGTGCCAATTTGTTAATCCAGGCGGGAAAATAAAGCAGATTTTGAAGAACAGGACACCTTCAGCATTCTGTCCTCTTCAAAAGACTGCATTCTTTCTGTTATCCCAATGCAGGTAAACTGGCCCAATTTCAATGGCTATAATCTCTGATACAATTGCAGCTGAACAGGTAGCAGTTTGGGCCCAAAGATTCAATTTTTTTCTGCGACATATCCCTCTTCTCACACCAGTCCATTTTGATGCAAAGCAACCCTGCACAACTTCTCAGGACATTGCTCAAACAGCAAGGCTTTCACATAAGCTGCTTCTAGTCCAGTCCAGGCAAAGCTCTTTCTCACCCTCATAAGCCAAACCTCACAGTCCTTAGTTCTTACTGCATTCAGGTCTTTCAACTCTGACCAGAACAGCCCATCAAGCTGTACATATAGCACTGCAAGGTCTCTGAGGTTAAGGTTTCACATCCTTCCACATTCCTCTTGAAAATCAGCTCCAAAAGGCCAAAGCCACACAGTCAGGTATCTAGCAGCAATCCCACTCTTAGTACCAACTTTACTGTTGCAGTCAGGTTCACATTGCTGGCAAAAATCACCCAACCAAGAGCAGCTTGTGGGGAAAAAAAAGGTTTATTTTGCCTTACAGACTCAAAGGAAAGCTCCATGATGGCAGGGGAAAATGATGGCATGAGCAGAGGGTAGACATCACCCCCTGGCCAGCATAAGATGGACAACAAAAACAGGAGAGAGTGCCCAACACTGGCAAGGGGCAACTGGCTATAATACCCATAAGCCTGTCCCCAACAATAAACTGCCTCCAGGAGGCATTCAGGACACCTAAATGTATGGGGGACACCTGAATCAAACCACCACAGTGAGGATGTGGGGAAGGAGGAACCCTCATTCATTGCTCATGGGAGTGCAAATTTGTACAACCATTATGGAGACCAGTATGGACACTCCTGAAAATGCTTAAAATGGAGCCACCAACTGACCCAGCTATTCCTCTATTGGGCATCTACATTAAAGGCCTCATTCTTCACTGCAGAGATATTTGCTCAACCATGTTTATAGCTTCTCAGTTCACAGCAGGTAAATACTAAAATCAGCCTAGATGCCCATTGTTTGACAACTGGATAATGAAGATGTGGTACATAAACAAATGGAATTCTACTCAGAAGTAAGGAAAAAATAATTTAATGAAATTTGTAGGAAAATGGATGGACTTGGAACAGATCATACTAAGTGTTTGACTACCCACCTGAGGATAAAAAGTAAGACCCTATTGCTGAAGACACCACAAGATGCTGACACAGAACATTGAGAGATCTGCCTGGAAAGTAGAAGGAAGCCAGTTCCCAGATGGTCTGCTCATATAGTGCTACAACAGCTGCTGATGGAAAATGGCCAACAATGTCATGTGTTAGCAGGGGACACTGCTGTATGAAAGCAACTAGCCTGACAACATGTATACACCTGTACAATAGTGGCACTCAGCCAATGTGGGTAACCAATAGCTCTCTGATTGGCCAAGAGATCTGTTCAGTGGAAAGGAACTTATAGCTGGAACTGGAAACTGAGTCAGAATCCTACAGAGACCAAGATTATGGGCTCCTGTGAGAAGCTCCCACTAGACTTTGGCCAAAAGAGAAACTATACCCATCAAAACCTCTCTTACCTATGCTGACCTCATTCTCTGTTAGTGTACCTGTTTTGTCTTTTTCAGAAGGCAGCAAAACTGAGGGGATAAACCACCTCTCACTCATCAGCCAGGGTCCAGGTGAAACCACAGAGGAATTGGTGAGATGACCAAGAGTGCTCCTTCCATGGCGAGCCTGACAACCAGTGCCAGGGTCATGGAGGCAGACACTGAGGATACTCAAAAGGTACCAAAGCAGAAATCCAGAAGCTGCGGAGAGCACAACATTAAAGAAGAATTTAAACATACCCACCAGGGCTCAGGGAATTTTGTGGAAGAGGGTGCAGAAAGATTGTAAGAGCCATAGAGTAGAAGTTAATGTCCAGAGGCACTGCTCCCTCTACTTACAATGACTGACTGATGCTCTCACATCTCATAACACACAATCCCAGGGGGACACCAGCAATCCCACTGAGGAGGGCCCTCAGCAGAATATGGGCAGGAAGGAGGAAAATGATGGTAGCAACATGTGATGTATCCATACAAAATTTCTACTTAATGAAAGAAAGAAAGAAAGAAAGAAAGAAAGAAAGAAAGAAAGAAAGAAAGAAAGAAAGAAAGAAAGAAAGAAAGAAAGAAAGAAAGAAAGAAAGAAAGAAAGAAAGAAAGAAAGAATCTCAACCACATATCTAGAAATAATGCTTTTCCCAGTTGTCTGGGCATACAACTATACATTCAAGTTATCATAGAAAAGAAAGCCATCACACCTAGTTAACCAGGAATATTGATGGCAGATAACTCATGAATGAGTTGATCTTGTAACAACTTTGCCCAAGGTTCTTGTTTTCCACTAAGGTAGCCTTCTTCCAAAGTCCGATAGATAGATCGGATTGAGTGAGGGAGCAAAAAGTCTTCTAATTTGAGAAAACTAAAAGGCCAGGACTCCTCCAGACCTCCTTGAGAAATCTGCTGAGACTGTTGTACCTGCATTACTTTCTCCTTTGGCTGAGTCCTGCTCCCCAATTCCCAATAGCAACAGCAGGTGTTACTCCAGACACAATGCACCCCGTATACAAATCTTCAAGGAGAAATTTGTCTCCATCCATAAAGGTAGGGTGGGAAGAGCTGTGCAGCTTCCTGAGCCATGATGAGCTACTCAAGGAGGGTATGGTTTCTCACAGAATTGCATTCTAGATCTCTTATAGAGAGTGTGACTTTGACATCCTCTTTCCCTACTACAATACCCAAACCCCCTTCTTATCCAAATAAACAAGTGGTGCATACCTACAACACTTTATTGGTGAAAGAAAATGTCACCCTCCTATTTCTGTTATGATTCTATCATAATTTTGTTACTGAAAGGCTAGTAATAAGTATGCAAAACTACTTAACAATTGTAATATCAATCCATCTACTATAATGAACGTAAATAGGAACATGAAAGCACACCACATTTACAGACTCCAATGAAATCTAAAATATCCAATTTAAAATGTTTTTACATTCATTTCTTAATTTTGGTGTATAAATTAAAGTAGCATCCTCAAAATGATCTTGATTAGACTTATATCAGCGTTTACATGTATAAATCAAGAATCCAATATATTAACACACAGAAAATTTGTAAGTTCTCAAAACTGTTACTTCTTGAAGAATCCTAAGGTTAATTGTACCTATTCTAAGTTTGGCAGAGTTGGGCTTCTATGACCATATATATCAGTCTAAACCTTCACAGTTAATAGAAAATTATGTGTAGGTCAGTCGAATTAACCAGGAAAAACTATCCATCATTCTTCAATGTCTTGGTACAAACACAGTGATCCAAATTCTGCTGGAGGCTTTATGTGAGTCAACCCGTGTTTTGGCAAGTGTTACTGTCTCACCTGAAAATCAATTCAATTCTGATTACAATATTAACTTTCATGTGACCTTGCATTGATTTTATTGTAAAAAAAAAAAAAAAAAAAAAAAACTGCTGTGTTAGGCAGGCTTTTTTATCACTGTGACCAAATACCTGAGGAAAATAACATAAAGAAGAAAAAATTTATTTGGGATCTTTGTTTAAGAGAGTTCATTCTATACTTGGCTGGCACCATATGCTTGATCAGATCATGGTTTGGCACACAGAAAGCAAAGAGAGAAAAGACTAGGAAACAAGGTACCTTCAGAGGCATGTCCTTAGTGACCTACTTCCTAAAACTAGGCTCCACCTCCTAAATTTTCCAGAACCTCTCAAAATAACACTACCAGCTTGGGAGCAAGCTTTTAACACATGAGTCTATTGGAGAGATTTCATGTTCAAATCATACTTGTGTGTTCTGTATCCAAATTTATATGGCAATAAAATAATTTACACTGATTGGCTAACTGTCCACATCCATGTGGTGTGATAAGTGTAGTAACATACACAAGGAGTAAATCCAAGCCATCATCTTAAGATGCAATCATGGAAAGAAGTTCTGTAGGCATTTGCCAAGAGAAAACATCCATGGTCTTCAAGTTGTAGGTATTCATCAACCTATTTTTGGTATTAGCATAAATTTAAATGGGAGGAACAAGGAACATTTTGCAGGGACGTCTCACATATGCTCTCATCTCTAAGCACCTGCACAGACTGTCCATCAGAAGAGTTCAGTCAGGTATACCACAGATAAACAAGTGAGGATTCTCTGCAACACTTTATTGGGGAAAGAGAATGTCCCAACCATTTATACATAACTCAAGGTTTCTCAAAATGAAGTGCTTCCTGGAGGCAATTGCTTTGCAGGGATTCACTAAAACGAGCACTGGAGGACTCAAAGGACAGGATTCCACCTCGCTAACCAGGAGGAGGTACTTCTCTTAACACAATCCAGCAAACCCAGCTGTAATGACTGCCCGTTGGTACACAGCAGACATAGCCAGTGGTTTTAGTTTCATTGGCGGCAACTTTCATGATTCAGATGTTCCCAGTTTCAGTTCCTCAGCTGGGTTTTCCAGGGCTGCCACTCTTTTCATTTTGTCTGCAACTTGACTAAGTGGCAGGGAGGGTAGGACATAAACAAGTGACTGAAACACCATGTGCTTTTGCTGTTCTTTGTAACTGAGCATATAAATCTTTGTGTGGGGGTTCACTGTCTACCAAGATTCTATGCTTGTTAACTTCACTAGATTAGGTTTTGCTTGTGGGGGGGTAGTATGTGTGATTGTGTGTGTGTGTGTGTGTGTGTGTGTGTGTGTGTGTTTATATATGTGTGGTATATGCACATGGGGGGGAATGTACCTGTCCCATGCACAGGTGGAGGAAAGAGGAGAATTTCAGGTATCCCCCTCTATCATTTATCCCCATTTCCTAAAGACACACAGTCTCTTGCTGATTCTAGAATTTGCTGTTTTTGATTAGACTGGCTAATCCTGCAGTGATTTTCCCATCTCTGCATCCCACAAGACTAGAGTTACAGCCATGTATGGTCACATCCAGCTGTTTATGTAGATGCTGAGAAATCAAATTCTGGTGGTCTTGGGCCCCCTTAGGTCCTCAAGATGGAAGCACTTTTAACCATCTTTCCAAGCCCTAAACTTACTACATTTTGACCTCAGACCCAAGTATAAATAAAAATGAAAAAAATATTTTACTTTTGTTCAAACAGATGAACATAACAAAGTTTACATAGACAACTACTAGCATAGAGATGATCCAGAAATAAGTGGTTTCAAAAAACTTTAGGAAATGTTTATTTATAAATCAAGAAAAATAAGAGGATCAAAATACTTTTAATTTATTTATTCCATATGCTATGGTGTATGTTATCATCACTGAACATTCTATACCTGTAAAACCTAGGACTTACGTCAATGAAAATAAGAGATACTTTACTCTACAGACAATTGTGAGTAAACATGACTGGAAACACACATTCAGGATTCAGCCTGCCCCAAACAACCTGTTATAATATGGAAATGGTTTCACAAAGTTTTTTGCTTTCTTTTTTTTCTCTTTGTTTTGTTTTTCAAGGTAGGGTGTCACTGTGGCCCAGGCTGCCCTGGAATTCACTATGTAGTCTCAGGGTGGTCTTGAACTCATGGCGATCTTCCTACCTCTGCCTCCCAAGTGCTGGGATTAAAGGCGTTTGCCACCACACCCAGCTCACAAAGTTTTTATAGTTACAGAACAAAAAGAAATTTTTAAGTCATAAATCAAGGCAGTTTTCAAATACATTGGTGAAAACATCACATAGGTATGTGTGTCAGTCATCTTGCCTTTGGACAAAATATATGACAAAAGTGTAAGGGAAGAAGGATTTATTTCAGCTTACATTTCAGGTTACAGTCCACCATGGCCAGGTAGGCATGGAAACAGGAGCATAAGACAGCTGGTCACCTTCAGTACAAAGTGACAAAGCAGACAGCTGAGACAGCTAGCTCAGCAAGCTTTCTCTTTCTTATACAGTCCAGGACCCAGGACCCTGCTCAAGAAATGATACTACTCACAATAAGGGTGGATACTCCTAACTCAACTAACCTATTAAAAAAAAAAAAAACCCTCAGAGACATGACCATATATTTGTTTTCATGGTAATTCTAAATCCTGCTAACAAGAGGTTAACCATCATAGAATGTTACAGTGAAGTAGGGAAATCTCTGCTATAGATTTCAGATGCTACCTGATACATCCTTAGCTTTTGGTTCGTGGACACTAGTGTTCTGTTTATACATTTCAAAGGACTTAACTAATGGTTGCAACTATGTTAGGTCAGACATTGAGGTGCGCAATGAATAACTATTGAGGAGACTCAAGAGAGCACAAAATAATTTACCTCTGGATATGAATATTCCTACTCTCAACAATTACAAAGTTCTAATTAGTCAGCCCTTTAGAGCCTTTAACCTAAGTGTGCCTTTTTATGGGTGATGAACAACAGTTCACAATTTCTACCCTCATTCAAATATACCTGTTTTAATATGAATATTTATTACTAGATATAAAATTCAATAATTGTACAATAAGTTCTTCAAAGTCAATGAAACAGTAAATGTTAAGAAATTGAAGACATACCTAGATGACTTTGATCTACTGGCCCTTTCAATACTAGCAGACTAGTATCTGGTTCTTTGCATTCCCACTGAGAATTTCTCTTAAATCTAATAAATTTAGATGGATACATAAGTGCAATTTGTGCATTTCATTCTCAATTTAAATAGAATATACAGAACAGGGTAAAATTGATTTACTGGTTAATTAAATTTGAGTTTACTGCTTTTTTGAAAGGATTTAAGGCAGCTACCAATAAAGAAAAAGACAGGAAATAGAGCACATGTGTATATAAATCACAAAATCAAAACTTTAATGCAAAGGAGACAAAATATAAAAATAGAGTCAACATATTTTCATTGCACAAATTCCTAAGTTAACACTGAGCTTCCTCATATAGACAATGAAAGGTTTTTTTAAAAAAAAATTGTAATTCTCATTCCCAGAAAGATTTATTTTTAAGTAAAAGAAAAAAACTGTTTTTCTAAAAAGTCTTTTTAAAACAATAGCTCATTAAATAATTATGAAAGAGCTACGTTAGACAGTAGATAAAATCTTTAACCTTATTCCCAGCAAGTGATTTAATAAATTTCATCATAGCAACTAGAATAAAAGACAAGTACATAATAGTAACTATAATTTATTATTGAGAATTCTTCAAGAAAATATACTAATGTAATCCAAGTGTGAGGCCTGAGGTGATTCAATATAATTGAAATGGAGAAAGAGCTAAGCTTTGCCATCTATCTCACTCAATGAAATGTAGCAGTGCTCTCTGAGACTGTTGAGTTATACACCACCAGTATAAACTGAGTGCACACTGAGTATGCACTAAGTGCCAGTTTGATGATTTCAGTGTTCAGAAAAGTTCCTTTCCTATTCACATTATGGTCCTGATGTTGGCATTTAATGTATTCCTTCCTCTCTAAACATCACATGGGCTAACGTTCTTTTTTAAAATTTTTCAAAAGAACTAATAACACCTGTTACCATAGAGTCAGGAAATATGTTATTTCTACATTTCAGCCTAAGCTTGGTTATTGGCTGTGGCTCAGTTATCTGTTTGTAACAGTCCTCAGCTAATCAGTGTATCCCAAGAGAAGACAAAGAAGTTCCTTTCAGAAAACTAGTATATATCTGTAGGCCTGACTACAGCAGATATTCTGGGTGCTTCTGTGTCCCGTTTTTGGGTGGGTGAGGGATTTTGTAATAATGTTTATTGGGGACTTTAATATATGAACATGCTAGAAATTTATCATGTTCCTATCAGGTCATCCTCTTTTGGCCCCTCTCCCCCATCCCAATTCCACTGAGGGCCTACCTCAGTAAGGTTATGGGTAATCAATCACTGTGGGGATATGAATGTACCAGTCAGTCCCAATGGAGCAGAGACAATGCCTCAGAGTACACCTTTTCACCCTGAGACTCTTACATTCTGTCTAATCTTTTCCCCACAATGTCCCCTGAGCCTTGGAGGAGTGTTATAAGTCTCCTTTAGTGATGAGCTCTCAGCAGCCTCTATGATAAATTTTGGGTCTCTGTAGTTTCTACTGCCATCTTCATGAAGAAGATTCTCAGGCTAGTTATGAGAGCAGAACTCATATTTAATCTGCCACTGTCTATGTCATGCTTCCTAGGCTCTGGTGCGTGTGATAGAAATGACTCATCTCATGCTAGGCACTTGGCTTAATTTTCTGGTCAGTCTGATGGGTTTTGGCTTTCTCCAGCATTTGTTGACATCTGTAAAAAGCAAGTTCTCTAACCAAGAGTGAGAGCAGCATGGATCAAAGTGAATAAACATAGATAGACACTTAGACTTTTTGACAGTCATAACCTTTCCCATTAGCCAAAGAACAGTAGAAGCTTCTCTCTAGGGTATATGACCTGCCAAGCCATAGGTTTCATGCTTGGTTCTTATGAGCAGGCTAAAATTTCCTCCCACTGAGCAAGCCTCATGCCCAATCAATGAGAGCAGTTGATTACCATCATAACCTATGTGCCACTATTGCACCAATGGTTGTATATAGCAAATTCCTCTGAACTGAAATATTTCCTTCCTGAACAGAGAAGGGAGTACTAGAGATTCAGTAGGTCAAGTCTGGGAAAACTTGAAAGGTCACATGACCACTTCCCAAGGTTATAGGAGTGATAAAATGCTGAGAGGCAGAATTTTACCAGTATTGTGTAGACTGAAATATTTACTACTGGTGGGAAGGAAGAAGCTCAGGAGACTCAGGAAGTCAGGTCTAGTAAAAGACTTGAATGACCCTGTATAAGATGATGTATAAAGGGAAAACAACAGCTTGGGAAGAGATTCTTCAACCAGCCAAGCTCACTGCAGGTGAGCTATGAGAGATGCAGCTACTGTGAGTTGTCACTTATGCTGGGGTAGGATTTTCAGTGATGCAGTTGCCTTTGATACATTCATGCTCCTGTAAGAAACCCAAAAAAACTCATTGGTTCAACAAAAGTAATTTTAGTGCAGTCATACTTTGTTCTGTCATCTGAGCCCTAACTAGGATAAATAGATGTGGGTCAGCATCACCTCACAGAAAAAATTTCCTATAAAAGATTGGTACCTGTTGCCTGGCTGGTTGATTTTGTAGCTTTCAGGTTACACTGACTTTTGTTTTGTTTGTTTATTTATTTATTTGAGAGCCACAGACCAAGAGAGAAAGAGCAGATAGAGAGAGAGAGAATGGGCATGCCTGGGCCTCCAGCCACTGCAAACAAACTCCAGATGCATGTGCCACTTTGTACATCTGGCTTACGTGGATCCTGGGGAATTGGGCCTTGAACCAGTGTCCTTAGGCTTCACTGGTAAGCGCTTAACAACTAAGCCCCAGGATACACTGACTTTTATCTTCCAACAGCTCTCATAACACTTTTGAGCACTATGACAGCTAGCTGGCAAGGAGTTAACTTCCATCTCAGTTCCAACTTGGTCTCTCAATGTTCTGTGACTGCATCTTATAGTGACTTTAGCAATAGGATCTTACCATGTATATCTTTTAAAGATATTTTATTTTTATTTATTTATTTATTTATTTATTTATTTATTTGAAAGAGAGAAAGAGGGAAAGAGAGGGAGAGAGAGAGAGAAAGGGCTCGCCAGGGCCTCCAGTCACTGCAAAGGAACTCCAGACGCATGTGCCCCCATGTGCATCTGGCTAATGTGGGTCCAGGGGAACTGAACCTGGGTCCTTTGGCTTTGCAGGCAAATGCCTTAACTGCTAAGCCATCCCTCCATCCCTTACCATTTATATCTTTTAGGTGACTTAGTCTTTGGCAATGATCTGCATTGTTTTGGGGACCTCATGGGCCTTCTTGACCAACAGGTCACTGTAGGAGTTAACCCAACTCTGGAACTGGGGTTTACCAGTAGCAGCTTATGGTCTTATGGTAAAGCTTTCTCAGCCCTTCAAAATACTTCCCAAACTATCTTGCTCTTTCAGTCTCCTTCCCCTTCTCTCTCCTTTTAAGAGATTTAGATCCTTTTTTTAATATTTTATTTATTTAGTTATTTAGTTAGTTAGCCATTTGAGAGAGAGAAAGACACAGGTAGAGATAAAGAATGTGCAAGACAGGACCTCCAGCCACTCAAACAAACTCCAGATGCATGTGTCACCTTGTGCATATGGCTTAAGTGGATACTGGGGAATTGAACCTGGGTTCTTGGGCTTCTCAGGCAAGTGCCTTAACCACACAATTTCTCCAGCTCAGGTTTTATAACTTTTGATTAGCTCACAAAGAGGTATATTTCTATAGTACTGATTCACCATGGTTAGTTTTGTGTATCTCCCCCTCTCCTCCCTCCCTTATCCCTGCCCCCACCCTGCCCTTCCAACCCCTATAATCTGTCTCTTCACTTGCCTATCTACTATTCCCTCCTCTAATCCTTGCCCCTTCTCCTGTCCAAGCCTTATTCTAGCTTCCTAACTAGTGTTAGGCTCTACATGTAAGTGAGAACATGTAGCATTTGTCTTTCTGAGCCATTTTCATATTAGTTCTTCCAATCCATGAGCATAGGAGATCTTTCCCTTTTCTCATCTTTTCCCCAATTTCTTTCTTCAGTGTTTTAATGTTTTCATTATAGATATCTTTGGTTTCCTTAGTTGGGAATATTTCAAATTATTTTTGGCTATTTTAAATAGGAAATTTCCCCAGATTTCTTTATCAGATTTCTTTATCTTTACATTTGTCATTGGTATATATGAAGACTACTGACTTTTAAAAATGATATAGGCATTCTTTTTATTTATTTATTTTGAGAGGAGAGAGGCAGGGAGAGAGAGAGAGAATGGGAGTGCCAGGGCCTCTAGCCACTGAAAATGAATTCCAGATGCATGCACCACCTTGTGTATCTGCCTTATGTGGGTCCTGGGGAATTGAACTTGGTTCCTTTGGTTTTGTAGGCAAGTTCCAGAACCACTAAGCCAATTCTCCAGCCCAAGACTACTGATTTTTGTGTGTGTGTTGGATTCATATCCTGCCATTTAGCTGGAAGTGTTTGTTAGCTCTAGTACTTTTTGATTAAGTCTTTTGGGTCTCTTAAGTACAGAATCATGTCATCTGCAAATAAGACTACTTTGACTTCTTCCTTTCCAATTTATATCCATTTTATTTCTTTATCTTGTCTTATTGCTGAGCTAAGGCTTCAAGTACTATGTTAAATAACAGTGGGGAGAGCAGACACTCTGTCCTGTTCTAGACCTTAGGAAGAATGCTTAAAATTTTTGCTAGGTGAGGGTTTTGGTTTTGCTGATACTCTTACTGATGTTTGTTTGTTTGTTTGTTTGTTTGGAGACACTTTAATTTGCTTACAGATCAAGAATTGAAAGTGGAAGACAGGACCAGGATTCGGAACCCTGGTTGCATTTATTCATGTATCAGTCCTAGTATACATTACTTCTCTTCTAACTGCTTTAAAAAAAGGAAATTTTCATTATATCCACTATTACATACTGTGCTAGAAGTAGAGAAGTCAGGGTTTGACTACTTTTCAGTACTATCATATCAGCAAGTTTGGGGCAATACCAGAGATTTAAGCTGTCAGTATCAGCCAAAGAAGAGGGGACCTCATTATCTATTTATACATACAATCAGATCCACTTTCCTCTATTCAAAAACACACCTATTTAAAAAAAAGATATGTCAGAAATGCAATTCAAAGCATTCAAGATGGTAAATCTTGAAAGATATATGGTGTGTGTGTGTGTGTGTGTGTGTGTGTGTGTGTGTTTAAAAAAATACCTCAGGAAATGCCATGGCGCCAATGGGCCTTACTGGAGACTTGCTGCCTCCCACCACAGCCCAGGCCCAGGCCCTGGCAGCCCCAGGGACAAGGTCTGCAGAGCTACTAGCAGATAATTTGTGGGGACTTTAAAGATCTATATAAAGGATTCTACATAACATGTTGGCTGAGGCTGTGCAGTTCACCCCCACTCTCATTAATGGGACCCATGATTGCCACTATTTGCTGTGTTGGACATCACAAGCATTACAATCTCTTTGGGAGTCACCACACTAGACCCACTCTACTCAGATATGGCTGCTGGATCACAGAAGGAAGTGGAAACTCCCTACCTTTCAAGACAAAGTGGCAGTATACCAGGATGAGAAAGTCCAACGAAAGAGACCCAAGGGGCCTAGGGGACAGCACACCCCCCAGAAGCCAAGTCTATTCCAGGCAGTACCAGGGATTAGGGTCTTGGCTGGAAAAATCCTGGTGTTTGTATATGTTCAGGTCCAGCTCAGACTCTTGATCCCACAACCACTTCCTGAGTGAGCCCTGAATCTGTGGAGGCTAGTCCAGCAGATAATGAGAAGAGCATGTATTCTACTTGTAATTATAGGACCACTCAGTGGCATGGGTGTGGAGGACTGCCTTCTCCTGATCATAATTGCAGAGCCCCTCCTCTTCTGACACCTCCTCCTTCTCCCTCTGTCCCGATGATTGATCATCCCTAGGTCTGACCTGAATGGCCTGCCAACACCATAGAGGAACACTGGGAAGATAGCAGAACTCGGAAGGAGATAGGGTTCCTACCTGGAGTCTTTGTGGTCTATCTCAGGATGGCTTCTCCTCAGCTGTGACAAGTGCAGGGGAATGAGCTGGGGGGAAGGTTATTAGACTTCATCTGCAGAAGCAGGACAACATATCAGCTGAGGATAACAGTAAAACAGAAAGCTGGGATGAGGACCTTCTCCTGCCACTGTGTTATATACAGCAACACAGCACATGCCTACAAAGCATCACCTTCACTGGTAGAAGAACTAAACCCTAAAGCATGGGAAAAGAGTCCAGAAAAGGGTCATGCAGCACCAAAGACAAAGAAAATCAGGAATTCTCCCTCTGGAACACAGAATTTAGATGGAAATACCACTGGGGACTGGGAAAATCTGATAGACTATGGACTGATCAGTATGAGGAAGATTTCACTAAATAAGTGCAGTGCAGATGTACAAAATGCTCTCAAACAATACCTACATTCTAAGAAGGAATTTGTGGGCAAACCTGCTACTTTAGGCACTATTAATAAGACTGAATTGGCCTTCAATAAGAAATTGATTCCCAAATGCAGTAACAGGTGGGAAGAGTCACTCATGTTCAAAAGCAACAAAAAATACTGAGGGGCATGCCTTTAATCCCAGCACTTCGAAAAACCAAAAAAAAAAAAAAAAAAAAAAAAAAAAAAAAAAAAAAACTGAGGGGTAGCCTGGAGTGGTGGTGCATGCCTTTAATCCCAGCCCTCGGGAGGCAGAGGTAGGAGGACTGCCAAAAGTTTGAGGCCATCCTGAGACAAAATAGTGAATTCCAGCTCAGCCTGAGCTACAGTGAGACCCTGTCTTGAAAAACCAAAAAAAAAAAAAAAAAAAAAAAGAATACTGAGGGCTGCAATAGATTTGGCTTTGGACAGTCATGTTATGACAGCAATTTGAGGTCATTGGGCATTTCTTCAAAGAAAGCCATATCCTTTTGTGCTCTTCTATTCAAAATCCAATTGTGGATGCTCATGCATTTGGTAATGATGCTCAGGTTCATCCAAAGATCGTGTACACCAAATGCACAGGTGACACACAAGATTGCAGCTGTGATGACCAAGGATGCCAAAGTCACTGCCACACTTGCTTATGAATGTAGTAACTGTAATTATATAGTGGACTGTACATGTCATAAGGGAAACCAGAAATGCTCTATACAGAAAAGAAATCCCAATGTTAAAGAATTGCTATTCTGACCTCCTCCAAGCCTACCACCCACCATTGGAGCGGAGACTAGACATTGGAGAGCATGCTGGAAAGAGCTAGAGATGGAGCAGCACAATGAGGCACCAGAAGAGAGTAATGGCCAGAAACCACAAGATGTTCCAGAAAAAGTAGATGTATCCAGCAACCATTAGGAAGTAGATAGTCCAGGAGAAAAACCAAAACCAGAAGAGAAAGAAGAGATTGCAGATGACCAGGAGAACTCAGCTCATTACCAGAAGACTGGGAGGATAGGAAGGTTGAAGCTATTGTGCATGCTTTAGAAAACTTAGAGAAAAGAAAGAAACACCAGGATCAGCCCTTTGAACAGAGCAACTCAGACATAGACTTTACTACCACCACCTCAGAGACTCCTCTTGGAGAAGAAAAAAAAAAAACTGAAGCCCCTGAGCCCAAAGTTAACAACTCTGCTTCCAATATTGCTGTCCCAAGGACCCCACGGAGTATTGGTGTGAACACTTGGAGGGTCTTCCCAAACTGGGGATGTTGCTGCAGAAAAACCAATTCCCAAGCACCTCCAAAAAAAAAGAGTCTTCTAAGCACAGACCAAAGAGTGGAATTTCTTGGTACCAGACCAGTTCAGCCCAAAGACTAAAGCATCAGAATCGAACCATTGCACAACAGGCAGAACTTTCACAAGCTGCCTTGAAAGAGGTAGCATGTAACAGTGCAGTGACTCCTACTGAAGCTGAAAGCACACACAGTTTAGGAGAAAACAGGCAATTAACAGGGTCTGACACCACTGTGATATCAGTTATTGGATCTCATGTCAACCGTGCTGCATCTAAATACCCGGAAACCAAAAAGGCAGGCAACCAAGAGTGCCTTGTGGAGTGTCCTTTAGTATCACCATGGACCCAGCTATACTGGCAACAACCCTGAATATGTTACCAGGTCTTATTCATTCCCCATTAATTTGTACCACTCCCAAACACTACATTCATTTTGCTCAGCCTTTATGCCTGAGAGGTGTCAAAGGCCCCTTCTGCCTGATGGCACATTCAGCTCTTGTAAGAAGAACTGGATAAAGCAAGCCTTGGAAGAAGGAATGACTCAGATAGCATCTGTACCCCAAGAAACTAGAACTTAGCACTTATACCAAAGTAATGAGTAGTAATTCTTCTAGTATGTGTAAAGACAATGCAGACTTACTGAGCCCATTAAAGAAATGGAAGTCTTGCTATCTGATGGAGCAGAATATCACCAAGTTACTTCAGCCTTTGTCTCCAGTTACACACCCTCTTCCAGGCTCAGAGTCTCCAAGTCCTGGATTTGACAAAAGTAGGATACCTTGATTCCCAACACTAACAACTGTGCTGTAGACCTTGCCTGCTCAACTCCAGCCATTCTGACCTGGCTTCTCACCCCTCCACTTCACACGTGGCCTTCCCAAACAGGAGTAGAGATGGACCTCAGGCCCTGCTGAGAAACTCAGAGCAGGCATTTTGGACAGAGTTCAACTTAATGTATCCCTACTCCCCTTTGAAGTATGCCTCCAATAGATGGATTATATAGAAGGTCCCCCCTAGTGGGGGACAGGAAGTCTTTACATTTTGATAGGGGATATTGTTCTCCAGCAGAAGGGTTCCCCAGCAGATATAAACATGACTTTATGAAAGACCTCTCTTGTGATCCATGCCACCTGGAAGGAGTTCCAAATGCTCCCCAGGAGCCACTGCAGAGGAAGAAGGTAACCCTCGCGGAGTACCACAAGAGCAAACAAGAAGGCAAGGAGAATTCTGGTGGGGGAGGTGACTCTTCTCAATGCAAAAGCAAAGCTGCAGGAGCTGGGCAGTGTGCATCAGTACCGATAGCCACCATGAGGGTCAGGAGTCAAGACTCACACAAAACTTTCCTAGGTCTTCTGGATATGGGCAAACCAAACTCAAGGAGACCATAGCTGTTTCCTCCCAGATGCCTCTGGAACTTTGGCCAAGCAGATTTCTGGATAAGAGAGGTGCAAGGTGCCATAGGGTCATGTCTGGTCTACAAGAAACAAGATTTGTGGTCGGGACTAGCCTCTTTCCTTAGGGAAAGATGTAAATCTTGTCTGAAGAGACCATAAATAAGTTTCTCCTTGCTGTTGAGGGTATATTGTTGTAAGCAAATAGTGTTTCTGTTAGTAACGGTTCTAAGTGCAGCCAGTTGTGTTGAAGCCTCTGTCTCCCAACCTTTCCTGTAGCCTGTAGTCACTTATGCAGTAACAATACCTTTTAAAAAAACTTTTTATTGACAACTTCTATACTTACAGACAATAAACCATGGTATTTCCTCTCTTCTCCCCCATTCCCCTTCAGAACTCCACTTTCCATCATATCCCCTCCCTCACTCCATTAGTCTCTCTTTTAATTTGATGTCATCATCTTTTTCTCCTATTATGAGGTCTTGCAAAGGTTTGCTAGGCACTGCAAGGTCATGGATATCAAGGCCAATTTCTGTCTGGGCAGTTGCATTGTAAGGAGTCATACCCTTCCTTTGGCTCTTCCATTCTATCCACCCCCTCTTCCGCAATGGACCCTGAGCCTTGGTGGGTGTGATAGAGATGCTTCAGTGCTGGACAGTCCTCCATCCCTTGTTCTCAGCACTATGTTGCCTTTTGGGTCATCCCAGTAGTCATCGCCATCTGAAAAGAGAAGCTTCTCTAACCAGAAGTGAGTGTAGCATTAATATGTGAATATGAACATTAAGTGTAGTGCTTTCAGGGCAGCTTGGTGGGAATAATATATACATTTAGCCAGACAAGAGCAGGCTTTTACCCCTAAGGCTCATGACCTCCCCTGCCATAGACTTTTGATTAGTTTTTGCAGTACCAGGCATCTATTCCCTCCCATAGAGTGAGCCTTCAGTCCAATTAGGGAGCAGTTGGTTACCCCAAAAGCAGACATGCCACTCTTGCACCTGTTCAGTCATTTGGCCTCTCTGGCCAAACTTGAATTTTCCAGTGTCCACTGTTTTCACTGCTGATGACTTCTGTCTCCCATATGGCTGCATGCAGTGCAGCTTTTTCCAGCTTTCAGCTGGCTGGTCTACAGGGAGAAGGTTTTTTGCTCAGCATCAGCTTGCTTTCTCAGTGACCTTGCCTTTCAGGCAAGAGATGTCTTCAGCAATAGGGTCTTACTATCTGTTTCTCAAGGGAAACCAAGGGCCTTGGCAATAGCCTTTAATGTTTTGGAGGCTACAGGGACCTCCTTTGCCAACAACTCATTGGAAGGTATCCCATCCCAGGCACTGAAAATCGTCTAGTAACAATCTATAGCTTCTGGATGTGGCATTATTCAAAAAAGTAGGTTTATATAAGCCTTATTCACACTATCTTAAATTTTAATTGACCCTCCCCCTGCCCTTCTTTTATGCATTTTCTTCACCTGGCCTCACTTAGGCCTTTCCCCTCCCTGTAATCTGTTCTTCTACTTACATATATACAATAATATCCACTTAAATCCTTCCCTCTCCTCCCTCCCTTATAGCCTTTACCAGCTTCTGAAAATTAAGTTTTTTTTTTTTCTTTTCAAAAAAGGGTGGAAAGAGCCAATTTCAAAGCCCCAAGCCATCTGAATAGTGTTAGAGTTTTATGCACATAAGAAAAAAAAGGTAGGTATGTAAATGTTCACATAAGACAACCATTCCAAAAGCAGTCATGGCCAAGGTGTGTCCACTGAGTGTGTAAGCCCTACCTTTGTCTTAACATCATCAGGAAATAGGCAGAAATTATAAAGCTTGACACTTGCTCGGCTGAGGGGTCCGTGGCTCTCTGAAAAAGAGCCTGTGGTCAACTCAATTATTTGGGATCAGATTGAGTTGATTGAGCCCCAGCTATTACTATCTCACTCCTCCATGGAGTCAATGGATCCAGAGGTGTCTGGAAGTCTTTGTGGTTTAGTTCTTCTACTCCCCATTGACCATCCTGTTAGCAGGACCACCTCCATGACTGGGGAGCATGTGCTCATAACTGCATGGTAAGAATGGGAAGAGAGGTTTGTGGAAAGTCACCAACAGGACTGTGATTGTTCCATGTTTCTTTGGAAGAATGGTTATGTAAGAGTGGACCAGTGAGAGAGTTAACAAGTCACCCATACCGCTAACACTGTTCTGAATGAGAGACAATCAGTGCATTGTGCTGTTGTACACCCCTGAGGAGGCCTGGGGCCAGCCCAGGTGGGGCACAGAATCTTTTTAAATCCCATGTGGTTGCCAGCTTCTCTCTGTCACTTGTTAACTGTAACACCTGGCATGTTTTTATTTATCTATTTTGTATTCACTGTAACCATGGTAGGTAGTAAGGTACGACAAGTACGTAATCCCTGGTGCTGCAGTGGACCTTCTTTTCTTTTGGACAAGATAAGAATGTGAATCTCCCTCCTTCCCTTTAATTTGTTTTCTCCTTTTTCCCCATTCTCTTTCATCACCTTCTTTTTACTCTGTCTTACAACTATCATATGTACAGTCTTCTCTCTTTGTGTGACTATTGCAAAATTTCACTCTTCAAAACTGAAGTCAGGTGTTTTCTACAATGAGGAGAATTTTTTTTTAATGCTGAACCCTCAGCCAAATGCTTTTTTTGTTTGTTTGTTTGTTTGTTTGTTTGTTTGTTTGTTTGTTTCCCACAAAAACCCATTAGTCTAGGAAGGCATTGGGAGTAGAAATCATGTTGTCTGGGATGCTGGCTTCTTTGTATATTATATAAAACATATGTAAGTGTCTCTCCATTTGGACTGGGGTTTGCATTCTCCTCTTGGCAGATAAGGGGAGAAGCCAGTGGGCAGGTGGCCCTCACTGTGCCTTAGCCTGTGCAGAGACCCCAGCCACTCTGTGTGGGTAGGGTGCTGTCAAGACCAGCCATCTGGTGGAGGTGGCAGGAAACTCTTGGAAGAGAAGAAGTATCACTTCTTTCTCAAGTGGAATGTTTCCACCTTGCTGTAACATTTGAACTTTCACAAGAGAGGTAATAATTTGGATAATAAAATTCTTAACCATAATGAAAAAAATTACCATTGCCCATACTATTTCCCTGAGCAATACTTTTGCAGCTCCTGGGTAATGTATAAAAATAGCAATTAAGCTGGCTAAAAGAACTGTAGGAAGCAATAAGTACCTTGTGAAGCCAAAAGACAAGATGAAAAAGAATGATGGGATGCCTCAAACACACTTCAAAGGAGCGCCAGTTGACCCAGGCTTTTATACCTCACAAAAGTCTCTTCTCATGATGGAAGCTTTTTGATGCCCATTTTTTACAGAGCCTTGTCTTGTTCCTAAAACCCATGATATGAAGCAACCCCAAGCAGAGGTCTAGATATTTCCAATCATTAAGGAATGTATTGTAGCATAACAGAAGAGAGAGGGAAAGATTCTGGAATGAAAACTAACACTTTTATATAAAAATTCCAGGCTTTGTGAAGTTTTTATTCCATGATTTGAATGAGAATGATCAATACTAGGAGAACTGTAAAAAGTCAACTTAGCAAGGAGATTCTAATGAATGAAACAAACATTGACACAAATGTATGTTATTTGCAAATAATTTGCCTTAAAATAACGTCAATATACCAAAGTGGAAGGCTAGTAAGAGGTCCATTCAGCATGTAAGTTGAAACATGCAATTAGGGCTGGAGAGATGACTTAGCAGTTAGGTGCTTGCCTGCAAAGGCAAAGGACCTATGTTCAATTCCCCAGGACCCACATAAGTAAGATGCATCTGGAGTTCACTAGCAGTAGCTGAAGGCCCTGGTGCAGTCATTCTTTCTGTGTCTTTATCTGCCTCTCTCTCTCTCTCTCTCTCTCTCTCTCTCTCTCTCTCTCATAAATAAATTAATACATAAATTTTAAAAACTTGTACTTAGCCAGGCAAGGTGGTGCACACCTGCACTAGGAAGGCAGCACTAGGAAGGCAGAGGTAGGAGGATTGCCCTGAGTTTGAGGCCTACATAGTAAGACTACATAGTGAATTCCAGGTCAGCCTGAACTAGAGTGAGACCCTACCTAGGGAAAAAAAAAAACTTGCAGTTAATATGAAAAGATTAAGAAATCACAGCACTAAGGAGGGTAAGACATGAATGTCATGAGTTTCAGGCCTGCCTGGACTATTAAGCAAAACCCTTCCTCCCACACCCTGAAAAAGAGGTTAAAGAATTTGAAATTAGGCCATCTTAGTTTATGTTGCATAATCAAAAATAGTTAACTACTCACACATATTTAATATATATTGAAATGTCATATGGACACCAAAAAATCAGTTTTTATATAAATCAAATAAAATAATGCATATATAAATATATACATACATATATATATACCTGAAGCTGGATGACATCATAATCAGGAGCACTTGGGGAGAAGGAGAGAAAGCAACAGCAGAGAGGAAGCCAAAGCCCAAGGGAAAGGCATCAATATTGCCATCTCCTGCATGGTTTTTTCACTTGAAGGTCCTTCCACCTCTCAGTATTTCTTCACTGGAACCAACCCCCCCGACCCATTGAAGGTTGGGAGACAAGCTCAAACCATAGTATTCTGACAATGCAGTTTCTACAAAACAA
The DNA here is from genome assembly GCA_036365145.1 of Orientallactaga sibirica. Taxonomy (NCBI): domain Eukaryota; kingdom Metazoa; phylum Chordata; class Mammalia; order Rodentia; family Dipodidae; genus Orientallactaga; species Orientallactaga sibirica. The sequence goes on from JAEOAD010000001.1 coordinate 11,836,573, forward strand.
GATATAGGGATTTTACTATCATTAACTTTCTACGATTTGTCCCTCTATTCTTGTATACTGATATGATACAAGAATTTGTCCTGTTACAGTGCTCTTAGTGAACCTTGCTAGTTTTTTTCTACAAATGAAATGTGGAAGTTTCAGGTCATTGGCACTCCAATGTCTCTTTTGGCTTCCTGGTTAAATATTTGTTATTTTCCTAGTTCATAAATATACTTCAAGTATGAAAGGTAACTACTTGCCAGATTGTTTATTAACCATAACTCAAGAAAACTATATTTGTTATTCTTGTATTAATACTTCTAAGATCATCAACACTTTATACTGTGTGTAAATGAAGATTTTACATAGAGAATTGTAATCAAAGTATATTCAACTCATGCTTGAATGTTTCATAGGTGATTTACCAAAAGTTAAATTCTCATGTTCATCCTTTTAGGTTCCTGAATTAAATTACATAGAATTAATTTGCCATAAATAATTATTCCTCAATCTTAAGTATTTTTATTGCTTTTCAGTTTTCTACAATGTTTGAATTGTAGCTGATACAAATATCTCTGCATGCATACCTCTTCACCTCTCTTCATTTCCTTCTTCTTTCTTTTTTCTTCTTTGTCTTTTATTATTAATTTTCAGAATATATCATTCTATGAGAAAAGATCACTCAATATGTAACTTTCTACATACATTAATGGTTTTGGTTGCTATGAATTACTAACAAATAGGAAAACTATTTTTTAAAAAAAAACAATAATGGTATAATCTTAAGTACTTTTTTAATAGTCTTATTTGGCCATATTTAATTGTTTCACTGAAGTATATGTTTTGTTAAAATTGAGTTTTTCAATGTTGATATGAAAGCTTCTAAGAATCAGTCACTAAATGTTTTTATGCCTATGAACTAGAAATGCATTTTGACATATCGTCTGATGGTTATTTTGTCTTGATAATTAGTTTGTTTTACTAAGTCAGTATTCTATAGTTAAAACTAAATAAACAAGTAAGGTTTGTGATTGAATTTGCAGGAAAGCAGAGTGGATAGGATTGCATCCTTGACATGTTGGCTCCTGAGTAGACTTTTACAAGTTAAGCAGAGGTAATTATTCTAGAAGGCAAAATTTTCAAAAGCAAGGCTTGAGAAAGAACTTTTGTTTTGGAATTCTAAAACCTTTGAAAGATCTAGAGCTCAGTCTTCAGAAAGACTGTCAATTTTGTCCAAAGATGAATTTTTAAAAGGTATGCATGATAATGCATGAGTTGGATGATAGAATAAAAATGTTCTCAGCTGACAGGACAAGGCAGGTTACAGAGAATGGGACAACATTGTTTTTCTTTTCTTTTCTTTCTTTCTTTTTTTTTTTTTTTTTTTTTTTTGCAGTTAGTCCCTGCAAAAAAATTAAAAAAAAAAAGTGTCCAATTCTTTTCATTGGGGAGTTCATGGAGAGCAGACTACAGTGTGACCCCCCCCCTTCATGCCCACCTCATTGTGGACATGGCCTTGAACGATACCTTCCCTCGAGTAGAGTCATGATCCAAGACTTAACTCTCATGACCAGAATACAACTTATCAGGAAGCATCTTTCATGATCATGTTTTACAGCAAATGATGGGATACCCACTGCGCTATGTTGTTCTCTATGTTAGCAAACTGTCTTGGGGCGCTTTATGAAAGGAGCAACTGTGCTGGAGAAGTCATATGGAAAGGAACTACAGGTGGCTTCTAGGAACTGCTGGTGGTCTCCTGGATCTTAGGGAAGCCAAAAAAAAAAAAAAAAAAAAAAGAAGTTGAATTCTGCCAACACATGAATATATTTGGACATAAATTCTTCCCCTCTCTGTCAAGCAGATGAGCCAAGACAACCAATGGGTGAGTGAGAGAGATTCTGATAAGATGGCTTAAGAAACCACACCTGAATTCCTGACCCACAATTAGTGTGCTCATTTATGTTGCCAATTCTGTGATAATTGGTTATCACCATTAATATTAATGTAAGGGGCTTGAAATCCACATGGAGGAAATAGATTAATTATATGACTACTCAAATAGGTGACAAGGATCCTACAGTAGAAGTAACTGTTCTCCAGCAAACCAGAGCAAAGTCTGTGGGATGGGAAGCTTTGTTAGAGGCCTCAAGTCCAATGTGGCCCTGAATACCTGAAGAAGTACTTAGGGGAGGCCTCAGGGAAGCCTTCCTAAACTCAACATGGCCAAGTGCTGCCTAAGTGAGTCTCAGAAAGCTTTCCTAGTTCCCTAAGAAATGCAGAAGTGACTGACAGAGCCAATGACCCAAAGAAAGCTCTAGACAGAACAAGGAGGATATGGATCTGATGGTTTCAACAAAAGATGCCAAAACCAGAAGCTACCAACAAGGGCCACAGCACAGACAAGTACCCCCAAAGCTACCTGCCTTCTCTAACAGCAAGACAATTTATAAGCCCTCTTCTGGGAAAAGGAGAATGTGATAGAAATAGCCCAGATGTACTATGTCTAATTAATCAAAACAGACCAAATTTCTTTAATATAGCCTATTGAAGTTGTCTAGTACCAGTAAAAATGGAATCTGAAAGCTAAACAACAACTACAATTAAGGAATTTATCACATCTCAGGCATTTCTCATATCTTTTTAATGCTCTGCTGGTACAAAATTCCCCCAGCATTAGTGAGATTGCCTTCATTTCTCTTTTATTAATAACAGTATCACACACATTAGCCCTGTTTGGCCTGGAGGTTACGACGTAACCCAGGCTGATCTCAAACTCATGTCAGTCTTCCTGTCTCAGCCTCCTGCGTGCTGGGAGCCACCACATCTAGTATCAATTATTTATTTACATTTGCATTGTACATTGAACATCTACCATGTCCTGAATGCAGTGGAGTTGACAGTTACTAAGTTATAAGCTTCTCCACTTCTCATCTTAACCCTGAAGAAGATCATGCCTCAAGTCCTCACTCCCTTGCCAACTGCCTTGTACCTATGTTCTACAGGGTTTATGAAGTAGAATCTCAGTGAAAGCTAGCTGCAAATGTCTAAGGGGTCAGGTATGGTAGAGAAATCTTCAAGCAAGGTCAGGTTTGAATATTTCAGGCATAATTTATAAAGAAAATGTGGAAGAAATTTCAATGAACTGGAAAAAAGTTTAAATATTACTGTGTTGTATCTTCTTCATACATTTGAAAAACTAGTTGTTATGTTAGAACTTTAGTGACTGAGTACATTCATCTTAAGCTTAACACTATATTCCAGGCATTATATGAGTCTATGGAGTTATTTTTAAATTATTTTAATTTTTTTCCATTTATTTATTTGAGAGAGACAGAGAGGCAGAAAGGGGGCATGCCAGGGCCTCTAGTTGCTACAAACTAACTCCAGACACATGGGCCACCTTGCGCATCTGGTTTACATGGGAGAATTGAAACTCAATCTTTAGGTTTTATAGGCAAACACCTTAATCACTAAGCCATCTCTCCAGCTCAATGGAGTTATTTTTAATATAACATGCTGAGTATATAACCCATGGTAATTCCCTCCCTCCCCTACTTTCCCCTTTGAAACTCCACTCCCCATCATATCTCCTCCATCTCTCAACCAGTCTCTCTTTTATTTTGATATCATGAACTTTTCTTCCTATTATGATGGTTTTGTGTAGGTAGTAACAGGCACTGTGAGGTCATGGATATTCAGACCATTTTGTGTCTGGAGGAGCACGTTGTAAGGAGTCCTACCCTTCCTTTGGCTGTTACATTCTTTGCACCACCTCTTCTGCAATGGACCCTGAGCCTGGGAAGGTGTGATAGAGATATTTCAGTGCTGAGCATTCCTCTGTCACTTCTTCTCAGCATCATGTCTTCTTCTGAGTCATCCCAAGGTCACTGCCATCTGAAAAGAGAAGCTTCTTTAACTAAAAGTGAGAGTAGCATTAATATATGGGTATGAACATTAAGAGAAGTGCTTACTGGGCAGTTTGATGAACATAGTGTATACATTTAGACAGATACCAGCAGACATTACACCCTAGGGCTCATGACTACTCCTGTTGTAGGTTTTCAGTATCAGGGATGTGTTCCCTCCCATGGAGTGGGCCTCCAGTCCAATTAGAGAGTGGTTGGTTTGCCCCATAACAGACATGCCACTATTATACCCGTTGGCTCATTTGGCCTGGCTGGCCAAATTTAAGGCTTACAGTGTCCTCTGTTGAGTATCACCACTGGTGATTTCTCTCTCTTCCATTGAACTGCATGCAGCATAGCTTTTTCCAGTTTTCTGTCAGCTGGTCCACATGAAGGAGGTTTTCAGCTCAGCTCCAGGAGGATTTCTCAGTGACCTTGCAGCCCAAGTATGTGAAGTCTTCAGCAATATGGTCTTACTATCTATTCCTGGTGGGAAACCAAGGGCCTCGGCAAAGGACTGTTATGTTTTGGGAGTATCCATGACCTGCCTGGCCAACAAGTGGAAGGTATACCATCCCTGGCACTGAAAATTTTCTACTAACAATCTATAGCTCCTGAGTGTTCCATTATTCAAAAAAGTAGGTTTCCATATGACTTACTTATATCCTTTTAGATTTTGATTAGCTCTGCCTCAGCCTTTCCTTTTTATTTCTTCATGGATCAAGATTTCCACTGTGTTGGGTCACAGAAGGAGCATGAATCTTTGTCATTTGAGGTTGTGGGAATAAATGGAAGTTCTAGGGCCAAATGTGGACTAACTGGGATATCCAGAAGTTTGAGGGTCTTTTTCTTAACCCATAAATATCTGATTTGCTTTTGGAATAGATCTTCTGTAATGAATGGGCTACCTTCAATGGAAGTATTTTCCTACAAAATTATACAGACGTATCACTCACTACACAAAATAACCACATCTACTGTACATAAAATATAAAGTTTATCTCTCACTGGCCAGCTGTGGTTAGCTGGAAGCAATGGGGCTTGTCTCCAATATGGAGTTGGATTCCAGTCTGTTTTACATGCCCCTGGTGGTTCTTAGGCCAATAGCAATCCTTGCTGTGTGGAAGGCAGTAGCTCTATAAAAGCAAACTATGTACACTGGAAGATTTTGTTTACTATACATCCACACGTTCATTGAAATCCACTGATCCAAGAAATAGGCAGCCCAAGTCTCAAGTAAAGAGCAAGTGATATATACACTCCTGATTGCATAAGGCATTGTACCTCCACAGGGGAATGTAGAATTGAGACTAGTAATTAAATGTGCATGTATTTCTAAATACTTTTCTATTATACATATATTTTGTCTTTATTATACATGAATGCATTGCTAAAGATTTTCCTAATTAACTCATAGGATTCAGTATAACTTCTTATTGATAGGAGACAGAAATTGGCTAGGAAGGGGTGATGGACCACAAAATGAATAGCTTTCTCTTGGCTAAGTGCAGAAATTGTCCTTAGGCCTGTAGGAGAAAATTGAGGTCATTATACTTTATTACAGGTCAGAATTGTCAGAAGGATCTTGCCTTTCCTTATCTCTTTCTGAGTCTTTCCACTCCTTTCCTAGAGAATTAACATTCTGAGAAGATTGCCCCTTTCCAAAATTCCTTACCCTAGACTCCTGGCATCAAGAGTAAACTGGCTAAACCTATCCATGGGGCTCATAACTAACCTGTAAATCTGGTCTTTATCATGAATCCATTCTCCATTAAAAAAAGAAAGAAAGAAAAAGAAAACAGGTCTCAGTCTGGGCTTCTCAAATCCCCTCTTGCCTCTCTGGGCAAGAGCTCCACCTTGCTTCCCTCTCCTACATTCTAGGCATAAGCTCCCTGTCTCTTCCCTTTCTAAAGCTTTAAGCTATAATAAAATCATTCTGAACCTTATACTCTGCTCTATGGATTTCATTTTTTAATTCATAAGACAAGGATCCAGTAACATCCCAAACTGGCATACAAGAACCCCAAAATTCCTATATCATTAGCATCATGATTTCTGAGTGTGTGAAAAGAATAACCAAAAATTATATTGGCTAGTTTCATTTTTTAAACCATATGTCTTGACAACATATATATATACTGAATAATTTTATCATAATAAAAATGAAATAATGCAGTTTGTAGACTTGACTGTTACTTAAAAACTAGAAACAAAGCAAAATAAATGAATAGAAATAAATGGAAACTATAGACAACATCCGATGTCTAAAAGCCCCATACTTATATATACCTGTACTACTAATGTAAATGGTACCTTGTACTGGTTCTTGGAAACCCACTTCTGGAGAAAAGGTAATGTATCTTGCTACTGGAAAAGATACCAGCTTAAAAAATTGTAATAGCAAATTTAAACTCCATGATGGAGAGGCTGATAAACCAGGAAAATCACAGCTTGATTTAAAAAGCAGCAGGGAGCTAGTAGAGAGACTTAAAGAGGAAGATTGAATAGCTGGTACAATAAGAAAGGAAGATTGCTTTTGCTAAAGACCATTTTCCAAACTCTTCAGAAACATGACAGTGCTGCCCACCAGAGGAGCGATTCTCGGAAGAAAAGCTTGCAAATTCTCCCAGTTTAAAACCCATGAATGAAGTATAAGGCAGATATGACCAATGTGCATATTTTCATCCTCAGAAAAACTTACCACTCAGCTCAATGGTATTAAATGTTAAAAACAAAGCTGAGGTCCTGTGTGGGAGCAGATCAGAGAGGAAACATCAGCCTACATACTGCCCAGTCCTCCACTGGTGGCAGTGATAGTAACCACTGCCTACCAGTCTCCAATGGTATAAACCAGGTCGAGTTTTAGTCATGCATCTGCCTCTAGCTATGGGATCATAGGAAATCCACTCACTGACTCTACTGCAGATATCAGCGATTCATAATTGATCTGAAATGATATTAGTAAATTGTCTATTCTCCTCTTACCTTAGAGCCAGTGCAGGAGATAAAATATGCAGTAAACATTTTCAAAAGAGAGGTATCATCCATTGCAAAATACAAAGATTATTAATTAAATCCTGCCTTGTCCAAATCAGTCTCACTACACCCGCATTCTTTATGGATGATAAAGCTTTCCCACTAAGCTCTTGGGAACATTCCATGTGATCCTAAGCTTTTCACTGCTGCTTTTGACTCTGCCCTCTCTCCATTGTGGGTGCTGCAATGACAGTATTGCTGGGTGTAGGGAGAGGATGGGTTTAATTTTTAAACCCAATGATGGAACCCCAAGTAGAAAAAAGTACACTCTTTCAAATTCAGGAAGAGGTCATTCTCATTCTCTAATATCCAACTGACTAACCCTTATTTCAGTGTCTGGCTTTCAGGACTCAGCACGTTCTTGAGATTTCTTCTGCCTGCATGAAGGACAGCGCGGCAGTTAGAAACCCATGCATCATTGTGTGAGGCACATCCAAACTCATTTTTAAGTGAGCTAGCTCATACCCTGCAAACGTCACTACCTTGATCAAGATACAAGTCTTGTCTTTCAGAGTGTGTGAAGAGCAGGCTCCAGCCCGATTTAGGGAAAGTGAAGACTCTTCTGGGATTAAACTTTTTCCAGGTAGGAAATTCTAAACTCATTCTCCAAAATCATCCATATTTTCATATACAAAAAAATACTTCTTGGTATTCTGAATGTAGTTTGCTGCTAAGAAGGATAATGAGTTATATTTCCAATAACATGTAAAGTGGCAGTCAATAGAGAGATTAGTAGTTAAGGCACTTGCTTGTGAAGCCTAAGGACCCAGGTTCGATTCCCCAGTACCCAATTAAGCCGTGGTGACACATGTGTCTGGGGTTTGTTTGCAGTGGCTAGAGGCCCTGGTGTGCCATTCTCTCTCTCTCTCTCTCTTTGCCTCTTTCTCTCTCAAATAAATAAAAATAAAATATTTTAAAATGGCAGCCATGGGCTGGAGAGATGGCTTAGCCGTTAAGGCGCCTGCCTGCTAAGCCTAAGAACGCCAGTTCCAATCTCCAGGTCCCACGTTTAGCCAGATGCAAAGTGATGCAAGGGCGCAATGCCGCACTTGACCACAAGGGGGTGCACACATCTGGATTTCGTTCACAGCAGCTGAGAGACTGCTGGCGCGCCCATCTCTATCTGTCTCCCTCTCCCTCTCTGTCTGTCTCTCTCTGTGTCTCTCTCCAAAAATAAATAAAAATAATTGAAAAAAAATTTTTTTAATGGCAGCCAAGATAGGAGTTATTTCACATATGATATTTTGTAGCACCATAAGTGGACATAAAATGATAATGATGTACATGTGATTATGTATAGTATTAAAGAGTTAGGAAACTATTTCCTAAGATCTTCTTAAATATGGAAATTTTTAGTCTTTGTTTCTGTGCTCTGATCAGGAGCAGTCAGACAACCTTCTATGACTGTGTCCACCTCTTATACTAGTGAGATGGGTTCTACAGTCAGCCAGGCCTGCATGTCTCCACTCAGGCTAGATGTGGAGATGAAAAGAACACAAATTGAGGGAAGTTGGATTTGTATACCAATTGTTTGTAAATGACTCACTAACCCTTGATTTCATCATCTAAGGTGTGGTGGCGCACGCCTTTAGTCCCAGCACTTGGGAGGCAGAGGTGGGAGGATCACTGTGAGTTCGAGGCCACCCTGTGAATACAGTGAATTGCAGGTCAGCCTGGGCTACAGCAAGACCCTACCTCAATAAATAAATAAATAAATAAATAAATAAATAAATAAATAAATATTTTAAAAAATAATGATAATAGACAATTCATAGAATTAGAGGATGACATCTGCAAAGCATCTGGCATACCCAGGTCACACAAGATAAAATGCTGAAATAATGTAGACTTAATAATTTTTATAATATTTTATTTTATTTATTTAGAAAGAGAGAGACAAAAAAGCCTGTAGCCACTACAAACAAACTCCAGATGCACCACCTTGTGCATCTGACAGACTGGGAATTGACAAAATCAGGGTGAGATGAACCAGAGGGCCTACAGATCCAGGGGAAGTTCCCACTCCACAGGGCCAACAGAGAGAGAGAGAAAAACCAACACAGATGCAAAATACAGCAGGTCCAGCACCTTGAACTGCATCTGATTTGCATATCTTTACAATGGAATCTCAAACCCACCATTAACACCTTAAGACCGGCCCCCAGTGACTGGGAATTGAACCTAGGAATCCTTGGGGACATATATTCAAACTACCACAGCAGGTAAGTGCCTTAACCACTAAGCCATCTCTCCAGCCTTCATAATTCTTGAACATTTTCTGAAATCCTTATCTAAAATATCTTTCCAGAGAAATAAAATCCATTTTTCTTAAATAAAATGTTTTTACAGGTGTGAAACATGAGATCTATGAAAGTGAATGGTTTGGAGAAGAAGTCCCAATATATATATATTTAATTTCTGGCTGCCCTTATAAAACTAGTAATGCAAACTGGGCATGAGAAAAAAATCCTTTCAAAAATGTTGCACTATGTGTTGGCCCAAGTTCTATTCCATAAGTCATTTAGATAAGCACTGAATTGGAACGATGCTTGCAAAAGAGAGGGAGAGGAGAACAGAGACTGCCATATGAGCCTCCCCAAGCCTTACTTGAGTTCCCTGTGGTGAGGTTTAGGGAAGGAAATGCAACTCAAACACTCAACCAATAATTCTGGTGGATATTGAAAAGGCCAAGTACTTGTCACAAATGATAACTCAGCCCTCTAGAATGAGGACATCACAATGTTCTTCACCACAGCAGAAGGCAAACAACTATTGGCACATCTTAATTTATAGATAGCTAAAGCCCTTGCCTGAACCTGGTGTCCTGGTTTTAGATGATCATGTGTTGCAAAATGTAAGACATTTACCTTTAAGTTCTCCAACATAAGGGCAATTTCACACACAGCCCCAAATATTTTCAACTACATATGCATGTTTCAGGTTTGTTTCCTTTCTGAACACCATTTCCTTAGTTTTTAATCTTCCTTCTCTCCTATTCCCAGCTTCTCACACAGGCTGACCCAACCTCCTTTAACAAGATCCTGCTAGAGTCATCTATGGGATGATGTAGGTCTTCAGAAGTCACTCAAGATAAAAGAGGAAGAGGTAGGAAGATTGTCATGAATTCAAGGCCAAACCTGAAACTACATAGTGAATTCCAAGTCAGCCTGGGCTAGAGTGAGACCCTACCTCAAAAAACAAAAATAATAATTGTTATACATCTTCTAAAAATCTTTTTCTTTAAATCTCCAATAGCCTCAAGTCCTTTATAACATGTAATGAACTCATTCTTTCCCTTCCCTACCTGCCTCCAAAATTCTTCACAGGTTAATAATTTTATAATAAATATTATATCATAGTTTATGTTATGTATGATGGTCTGATTTTCCCATAATAATGAAAATCATTTGCATTTCAAGAGATATGATTGTTGCCACAATGAGGATGATGATACAAGGTATGAAATCAATATAGGCTCTTTTTTATCAAATGGGGAAAGAGAAAACAACAATTAGGCTTCTGGTAGGTAGCCCTTAGAGACTGTTCTTTTAAATTAATCCCATTTTCTTTCTAGATTCATTCATCCTCAAATTCTGCTACCCTAGATTCTCTACAAGGTCTATTTATTATTTTGTTGCTAGTTTTATACAGAAAGATTCCTTTAAAAAAAAAAGAAACAGGGTCCTGGCAATGAAGATAAAGAAGTTGATGTGGGAAGGCACAACTGGGGCTATTCATTGGCTAAGGATAAGCACAGGTCTCCGTCTAAATACTGAAAATTGATTCTTTCTACCAACAACTCAGCTGGGATGAACTTAGAATGCTGAAGCCCACTGTCACTGTGTGAGAACTGTGATATAACTCAGCATTTCCCAAAGTCTATTTCACATTCTTTAGAGATAATTTTGGGGCTGGAGAGATGGCTTAATAGTTAAGGTGCTTTCTGGCAAAGCCTAACAACCCAGGTTTGATTCCCCAGTACCCATGCAAGCCAGATGCACAAGGTGGCACAAGCATCTGAAGCTTGTTTGCAGTGTCTAGAGGCCCTGGGGTGCCTGTTCTCTCTCAATGTGCCTCTCTCTTACAAATAAGTAAATAAATAAAAAAATTTAAAATAGAGATAATTGTTATGATTTAGCAGAAATGCTCTCTCCTACAAATGCCTCACAGCTGACCTCATGGTTTTCCACCATTGCCCCTCCTCCCACTTAGAACAGAAACCAAAGTCCATCATTGACTCATGCTGTCTGCCACGGTCTCATTACCCCTCTTCCCTGACTTGTAATTCTTACTGCTCTAGATCATTTTGTTTTAGCCACTGCCCATGGTTCCTCACATATACCAGAAACACTGCTGCCTAAGAGCTCAGCCCTATGTACAACTATTAGTCCCTATTATGCAAAAGGCAAACCTATAAGTGGGGACAGGCCAGTTACTCTCCCTGACATTTATTTTTAAAATAAGTTAGATAAGGTGCAGCTAAAAATTTTTCAGGGTACAGAAGGAAAAAAGGATAGTCTCCCAAACCATGATAAATACATGCCAAGAAATGTCCTGTTTCCATGACACAAGGTTTCCAGGAGTTTGTGTGATGCCATTTCCACACTGACACTGTCAGAGCTGTCACCACAGCCAGTGTAGAGAGGAGGAAGCTCAAATTCTGGGAAGCTAAAGGTCATACCCCTAGGGAAATAGAGCTGAGAAGAGAATCCAACTTCTCATCCCCACAGCATCTTCACCGGAGCCTTTTCTGGGTTGTTTTCAGAATGCCACCACTTGTACTCCAGCCTTCACTGGGATGGGAAAGCACAGATGTGCACACCCCACATTTTAAATTGCGCCTTTGGGTTTGTTATTGTTTGTTTGACTACAACATGGGCTCTTAGTTCAGTAGTGTTCATCTTGAATCAGATAATAAACAAAGTGTCATCTTCTTTGGGTGAGCCAATTTTAAAATCTGTATGAATCTTGCTACAGACAAAGCAGCTGGGATGGACTTAGAATGCTGAAAACACACTGCCACTCACTGTATAACTGTGCAGTAACTCAGCATCTCTCAAAGTTGATTTCCCAGTCCTTAGAATGGGAATAACCACCATTGTTATGACTTGGCTGGAATGTTAATGCTTATGTGAATCACTGCAAACACTCATAACTGACCTCCTGCTTTCCACTCTTACCTGTCACCCCATTAGGAACAGAAGTCAAAGCTGAACTTTAGCTTGTGCTGTCTATCACTGTCTCATCATCTCTGTGCCCTGAACAGCCACCATTCTTATTGCCCTACATCATTTTGTTCTAGTCACTCTGAACCTCTCATCATTTCTCAAATGCCTCAGGACCTGTTTACTGGTCATGTCCTCCACTGGGAAATTCTTGTCATGTGTATTCATACAAGTCATTCCTTCATCTCCCTTTGCATCTTCATCATCCCTGGCTTTTCTATCAAATATTACAGCTCATCCTTTTCTTGAGAGTTCTTCTTTAGTTTTCTACTGAGTACTAACACACACACACACACACACACACACACATCTTGTTACATACATTATGGTGAGTTTTGTTGTCAGACTCTCACTAACATTTAAGTTCTGTTAGTCCTTTGATAAGAAATTAACTATGTTAATTTGGGAAGGGAGAAAAGACTTAGTTTCTGGTAACTGGACTTTATTCTAGTTTCAACATAGAGCTATGATCATACTTGTCACATAGTAGGGCTTAGGAATTGATTGTTGCATTGATGGCTGAATTTTAGAGCTTTGAAAATTATGACCTTTGAAGTATGAAAAAGGAAGAGAAGAAAAGGAAATAGGAATGGGGAAGAAATAAGGGAGAAGAATGATGTCAGACATGCTTAGACTGGAATGACAAAGAAAGGGAGATCCAGGCAGCAAAAGAAAGACAGAATATGAGTGGATCCTTCCTGAAAAGTCCAGGAAAGAGGTAGAAGAAAACACAAAATGGGGAGTAGGACTTCCTCCTGCCTGCTCTGCATAACAAGATCCCACAATTGTTTCGTTATGAGCAAGAGCAGTGCTGGCCTCACAAATCTAAAGTTCATCTGCCACTCTGTAAATGACCCCCTCAACCTTCCTCTCAAGGCCACAGTGAACCTTCTAGAGGCTTAATACACATAGTGCATCGAGAAGACCATTCACAATCAGATCAAATTACTCCCAATTTTTCTTTGGAACTCTCTCTGAGCACATGAGTAAAGTCAAGTTCTCAAGACCAGGCACTCTGAGCCATGGTCACAACCAGGAATGACATACTCTTCCATGTGCACATTCTCAAAAACAAACACACCTTCCTACTGCACCATTGGTCCCCAATCTGCTCCACATTTCCTATTCAGATCGCAAACAGAGGAATCCTTTGAAACAAGAGGGAATGGCTGGCAAAACAGAGGACTGTTCCCCCATTCATGAAAGGCTCTCTCAGGCCTCAAAGGTGGGGGAGGGGGCTTGGCCTCCTGATTTGGCCCCTGCTGCAATTTTCAATCCTCCTTCATAGCAGTCCTTATTTCCATAGCACTATATCTTGCGAAAACTATTTTGTGCTTAGGAAGCAGCCTTCACTTTGCAAGCTTCTTGGGATATTTTTTATTTAGCCAGAGTTTCTTCATCCCAAAGATTTAAAGCCTGATGGAAACTTTAGCTCGTGAATCAAAACAACCCTCTAGAGCTACAAGCCGGCTGTATTTGCATAAGAATGTAGCAGATCCAAAGGCAGGGCAAGGTCAGGTGAAATAAATTGCCAAGGTCATGTTTCTCCTGAAGTGGTGTTGCATTCAGAATTGCTGACCCCCAATGTTTGCTGTCACATGGTTATCTCCCCACCCTCCTTGTAAATGATGCTGTGACATAAAGTTAATCTAGTGTGTGTGTGGAAGCCACAAGGCTGTCCTTAACTCTTTCCTTCCTTTCCAGTGCCAGAGTATTCACACCATGGAAGAGATTAGGCCACAGAGCCCATGACTTCATTGTACTGCCCCGGGTAAATGAAATAACGTGCTAGAAAGGACCATCTGGGGACTCTTGGTAGACGAGGAGCCACTGATCAATACTTTCTTCGAACACTGAAAGTACTTTTTTAGTCACTTTAATTTCTTGCCCAAATGGTTGCTTTTTTTGATCCCGAGAACCTAAAAATAAGGGCCCTTTAAAAAACACAAAGTTCCGGATGAACTGACGGGATGAAATATGCAAATACTACTAGTTTTACTGCCCTTAACAAGGAAAACCATTAGAATGGCACCTCGTGTTTCAGCCTGTGCTGCTGATTGGGTAAACCACTGGATTTCAGATCCCTCGGGAGCGACTAGGAATTCAGGATTCTGCGCGACTCGGTCTTTGAGCTCCTGGCGCTCAGGGAATTCTGTAAGTAGGGAGTCGCGGCTTGCACGCGGGGCGGACTTTCCAGGGGCTCGGGAGGTGCCACCCGGGAAGCTCACCATCAGTGGGCGTTTAGCGCAGCCAAGCGACGGGCTGGCGCCAGGGCTCAGCGGCTGGGAGGCGCCGGCCGAGGCGGGGAGAACTTTGGCGCTCGGAGCAGAACCGCCCTTGGCCGGCCAGCGGTGTCGCTCCTCCGAGGAAGCGGCGACGACTGTGGCGGTGCCGGGGCGGAAAGAAGACCAGCGAAGAAAGGAAGAGAGGAAGTAGCGAGAGAAGAAGAAAAATGCAGCCAGTGCTGGAGGAGCCGGCGAGGGGGTGGCAGACGGGGGAGGAAGGCAGATTGGGTGGCTTCTTTTGCGCACCCCACGCGTGACCGCCCTCTCCTAGAGACCACAGTTAGCTCAAGTGAGAGCGGAAAGGGAGGAAGAATCCGTCCAAAGGGACAGAGTCGCTTCCCGGTCACCGCCTTACCACCCCCAAACCCCTCTTGGAAGTCTGGTGGCTTCTTGCGGGGCTCGACGCAGTGCCCTGCAGATGGGGCTGGCCGGGAACAGGCACCCGAGTCGCGGGTGACCGGTGCTGGACCGCGCGCCCGCCGCGCTTGACCGCACGATGCTAAGCGGAGGAAGCCGGGCGCCGCAGCCGAGACCGCGGGGCGCGAGCTAGGCTCCAACTCGGATGGCCCCGAGACCTCTCCCGAGCCTGGCACCGCTCCGCCGCGTCTAGCAGAAGCCACGCACTGGGATTGGAAGCCGAGACCTCGGGCGGCGGCGACCTCAGGCGGCGGCAGCTGAGGAGCCAGCCGGGGCGCAGGAGGGGGCGCGCTTTCTCCCTGCGGGTCTCAGTAATGAGGAGACTGAGTTTGTGGTGGTTGCTGAGCAGGGTCTGTCTGCTGCTGCCGCCGCCCTGCGCACTGGTACTGGCCGGGGTGCCCGGCTCCTCCTCGCACCCGCAACCCTGCCAGATCCTCAAGCGCATCGGACACGCGGTGAGGGTGGGCGCGGTGCACTTGCAGCCCTGGACCACGGCCCCGCGCGCCACCAGCCGTGCTCTGGACCGCAGCGGGGCGGATGCTCAGCGGGATGAGCCCGAGGCTGGGACTTGGCGGCCCCCGGCGCCCTCGCAGGGCGCGCGCTGGTTGGGGAGCACTCTACATGGCCGGGGTCCACCTGGGTCTCGGAAGCCGAAGGAGGGCTCCGGGGCCGAGACCCTGTGGCCGCGGGACGCTCTGCTCTTCGCCGTGGACAACCTGAACCGCGTGGAAGGGCTGCTGCCCTATAACCTGTCTTTGGAAGTCGTGATGGCCATCGAGGCGGGCCTGGGCGATCTGCCCCTCTTGCCCTTTTCCTCCCCTAGCTCGCCGTGGAGCAGTGACCCGTTCTCCTTTCTGCAGAGTGTGTGCCACACCGTGGTGGTGCAAGGGGTTTCGGCGTTGTTGGCCTTCCCCCAGAGCCAGGGCGAAATGATGGAGCTCGACTTGGTCTGCTCAGTCCTGCACATCCCAGTCATCAGCATCGTGCGCCACGAGTTTCCGCGGGAGAGCCAGGTGAGGGGAGTCAGGCGTGTGGAATGAGATGCGCTGCTGGGAGTCGAGACCACCGAGGGAGGAGGAGGAGAAGGGGCTGAGTGAAGCACGGAGAGACTTGGGGCGTTGCAACTTTGAGAATAGTTAAGGGCTGGACAGTCTGCATAGTGGTAGGTTGAAGGAATTAAGTAGATGTGATATAAAACATTTTAATCGCAGGTGTAGAAGTTGCTGATGGAAGGGAGAAAGTGAGACGAACATGCGGGGCTGGGTGGGGGGGAGGTCATGTTTTAACAACCTGGGAGAAATCTAATGGATGCTAGACAGGTAAAGGTCGGTGTTCATTCAGAATCATGGAGAGAAATCAAGAGCCCAGAAACTAGGGCAAGGAATGGGAGTAGAGCCCCTTGGCGGAGGGCAGGGAGGTGGGGGCAACATCTGCTCCCTTGATTTGGCGGGGTGGGAGGGGAGGGGAAGTTGGGCCTTGGAGATGGTGCAAGAAGGGAAGCAATCCCTCACACCCCGATTCCTTTGATTCAGTAAATAGTTTCCAACTTGTTCAGAAGCCATAGGTAGAGACGAGTGGCTAATCTTGGTGGGTATTGGCAAGAATTAGAAATATTACCTGACAGTTAGGAAGGATGGGAGACGCATTTGAGGGGTTTTTTTTTTTTGCCCCTACCTTCCTTCTGTGTGATGTGGGCTCAGAGGCTGGTATGCAATTGCTGTGTTCAGTCCATTTCTACTCTCATTATTAAGGAATAAATGATTGGGGAGGGGTAGATCTAGTGACTTACTGTTGACAAGCAATAATGAGGAGATACATACTGAAGGAGGGAACAGCATCCTTTTGGCGATGGAACTTTTCTGCATTTTATAGACTACTTTTATTTTTTACTTATGAAATATCAAGTTGTGTAAATTGTTGTACAAAATAATCATGAAGCCAATAGATAATTGGCACTGGCCCCATTTTAAAGATGGAAAAACAGAGTAATGTTCTGAGGTACAATGAACATTGAACTGGTAAGAGTCCAGACAATGTACAAGTAAAAATGTGAAAAGTTTGATAGATTTTTAGACACTGATAGAATCTCTACCTAAAATAGCAAGGTAATACTAAAGATTTCTTTTGCTAGAAAAAGAAATGATTCTTCCATTTTTAATCTTAGGAAGGGCAAGTACAAACTACTTTCAGCAGTGACCAGAGGAGTCCTGTTTAATGATAAACTATAGAGATTTGGTCTGTAGAGTGCAGGCTAATTAACTCTTACCTGAAGTATTTCTGTCACTTGTATCTGAACGGGTGCAAATGAGATGACATGGGAAGCACAGGAACACAATGCTGCCAGTGGCCAAAGTGTTATAAACGTGAAATGGCATCCACAGGGTGCATTGTTATTAATATATATGCATGACAAGACCTAACAAAATGCAGGGCTCGGCATTGCTGGCTTCTCATCATTGCTCCTCTATTACCTCATCCTTCAGAAGTTGCCAATAGCAGTCACCATCTCCAGAAACCTTCCCATTTGTAGATTGGCATGACTCTTAAATCGCAAGACTTTTTTCCCAAAATTAGTGCTCCTTACTTAGAAGGGAATTGTCGGAGCTCCTTGATGGATATATGCAGTTTATGGCATAGTGCAAGAGGATGGAAAAAATCATGAAACAGTTTCTAGAATCAGTAAACTTCGAAGCTTTAAGGCCACTCAGGGAATAAAGTCCTCCAGGGACAGCACTTACAAGCTGGTCATAAACTCCTTGGCCAAGCTCATTGACTCCTGTATTCTGAATCTCTGTCAGCACTGTTACTTTGATGGTACACAGTTTGAAAAGGAAGATTGTTATACATAGCATCAAGTTTGTCTGGGTGAGGAGATTCTCTTTCATCTTCTTTGTATTTTAAATTCAAATATATCTAACTTGACTTACCATACTTTTAGTATGTCATTTAAATGCCATTCTTATAATATGCTATAGTAAAATGTCCTGTTCAATATCAAGTAGCTGTATTAGCAATTTTAGGATATGAGTAGACTCTGCTTTCAGTAAAATTAATAACTGGTCTTCCCCTTCCTTCTTCTGAAAAAAAAAATGGACCTTTCTCTAATACACTGATGTGTGTTTTGTAAACTTCTAAAGATGAAAGGATGTCAAAATCATTTTATACATTAAATGAAATTGACTTAATTTGGCCACTGTCTTTGGAGTCTACAATACAGTGACCTCGTTTGTTGATGACAGTGCCTGAACAAAGAATTCTAGAAGAAAGTGGACTTACAAAACCAAGCACAACAAGATTGTGTTGCTTAGTTAAACAAATCAGAATTGCTTCTAGAGTAGGCACAGCAACATATGTCCTCTCATTTACTTGGAATTTTGATATTTTTGCATGTGAAAGTTTAAATCAATAAGTCTTGGCTTGGTAACATCATGCCACAGCTCTTGAGTGACAGGAGATACCAATTAGTTGATCAAAAGCCTGAGGAAAGCATAATGCTAATTTCAATATACTACTGATCCAAAACATAAATACATAGGGTTGATCATCAGCTGAGAAAAGACCAGCTTCCTTCAAGCCAGGAAATCCATCAAAGCAGGTTACTCAATATTCACTTTTAGAGAACATATGTATAGTATCACCATACAGTGAAAGCTTCATAGCATATGGGACAGATCAAAGCCCATTTCCATCCAAAATATTCTGACTTCACCACCTTAAATTCCCCACTTAGGGCTGACCTATTTTATTTATAAGTTCACTTCATTCTCAATTCTATTTCTGTGACCTTCAAGTAAGGATGCTGCATATGAACCAAGTTCCATTTAATGTAAGTTACAGTAGGTTCCAGAAGCTCTTCCTTCTTTCTCTTCCCTTCCCATACTCTATTTTCTCCTAGGAGTCTTGTGCAGTTTCCTCAAAGCTAACTCCTAAAAATTTATCTGCTCCATATCTCATGTTAATACCATATTGATTTTCATTAACCAGAGTTAATGAAGTAATATACCTGCCTTAGACCCACACCCATGCAATTCAAATGTGACTGTACTGCTATTTCCAACTCTCGTTGAATGTACCAACACAGGTTTGCTTGTCTCAAGAGTCATATGTGCTAATTAGTATATGTTTACTTCATAATAACATATAGCTAAGTATTAAGTAATGAATTCATTAGAATTCAACTAATACTCTTGCATGGTACTGGGGACAGAATATAATATATAACTTGTGTGCTCATGAAGGCCAGGATAGGGAACTTCTTTTTAAAACCTCTGCTCTCAATTGTGTTGATTTTCTTTTTGTTACTCTGTGCATGACACTACTGTCTTTCTTCTAAAGGAAAGATTTTTTTCTGTGATTCATAATGAATGGCTGGTAGTAGCACCTAATTATTGCAGACTTGAAGATAAATGATTTCAAATTAAATGTCAAGTGATGCAAAATTTTTCCTTTCCAGTTTGTCTTGAGGAACAGAGACCTGGAATTAATTTGAAAGTGATTTCTTAATGCAATAATTTGTTTACATCATTTATTTCTTTTTTGAAAGAATTGGTGCAGAAGAGACTAGCAGACACTATTTACTGGGTAATTAGTTTCACCCACAGTTTTTGTGTTTGCATTGGCACCATCATCTCTTCCATAAAGAAAATATTTGCTCTTGATTTTACTTGAGCATCATGTCGTGGAGTTAATTTATGATTGCTACCACTATATGAATCCCAATCTCAATGTCTGATCCTTATTGCTTTTATCTCCTGGTATTACAGAAGACACCATGGATTTTGTGCTATTGAATTTTATTTCATGGACACCTCAATCAAATTCCAATGACATAGTTCAAAATAGCACAATGTAATTTAAAGTATGAGATAATGGTCAAAAGATTTCTAACCTGCCTTTGTCTATTTCCTATTTGGCAAGTGTACTCTCTCTGAGCATCTATTCTTATCCATCAAAACAAAATGTTTCTTTTCATGCTGAGTAGTATTGTAAATCAATCGAGAAAGTGAAAAGTACTGTGGATGTGTATCATGTTCACAAAATGCCGGACCGGTGTTGGTCAATGATCTGATAAGAAGTAAGTGTTACACATGGAGCTGTGATGCACAACTCTAATCCCAGAACTCAAGAGGATGAGGCAAGATAGTGAGGTCAATACTAGCCCAGGCTATATAGAGAGACCCTGTCTCAAACAAAAAATTGTCAGCAGGTCTTAATTTCCCAAGTTCTCCATTAGTCAAAAAATTCCACCTTTCTCTACCTATCTCACTTAAAATATATATTATTTATCTATGAGAGAGAGAGAGAGGGAGGGAGAGAGAATAGGCATACCAAGGCCAGTAGCTACTGCAAACAAACTCTAGATACATGTGCCACCTTGTGCATCTTGCTTTATGTAAGTAATGGGGAATCAAAACTGGGTCCTTAGGCTTTGCAGGTTAAGGCTTTGCCTTAACCTCTGAGAAATCTCTTTAGTTTCATATTTCACCTTTTATTTTAGTTTTTCAAGGAAAAGACAATGAAAAAGTATGAGATCTCTAAATAACTTTTTCCTGGAGAACAAAAGACAGGTCTGTTTCCATATCAGCAATAATTATTATCTATGCCACACCTAACCTAGTATCTAGAACTTTAGACACTGCTATAGAACTATAAAGAATGATATGTACAAAATGTTTTGGAAATTAAAATTTTGTGTGTATATATAAACAGTTTATTATGATAGAGCAGGATGATAAATGCTGGAAAAGATGACATATTCCCATAATGCCATATGTTTTTATTATGAACTTGCAGTATATGGTCATATTCCCATTGAGTTTTATACTCTTATATTCCCCCTCCTCTGCCTCCATTCCCTTGATGGTTCTCCTCAGTGGGGTTATTGATATTCACTCTATTCATGAATGCACCAGTCAGTTTCTGTGGATGGGAGGAGACAGTGCCTCAGGATACTCCTTCCTACCCTGTGACTCTTACAATCTTTCTGCCTCCTCCTCTGCAAAGTTCCCTACACCTTGGAAGATGTGCCATAAGTCTCCTTTAGTGTTAAGTTTTCTGTATCCTCTGAATTTCAGCTTTAATGAGTTTTTAGTCACCTCAGTGACCATCTCCCTTGAGGAGGTTCTCAGACTAGCAGGAAGAGCTGTACTTGTGATTAAATCACCACTTTCTCTGAAACAGCTCTTGAGCTCAGGCAGATATGGTAGAGATGACTCATATCAAGCTAGGCAGTCAACTTTCTTTACTTCTATGATGGATCTTGGTTCTCCCTGGTATTCACTTCCATCTGTACAAAACAGATTCTCCAACCATGAATGAGAGCAGCATGGATTAAAGGGGATAAGCATAATCATTTAAAAGAAAGAGTATTTATTTATTTGCAAGCAGAGAGAGATAGTGAGTAGAGAAACAGAGAGAATGGGCATGCAAACACCTCCAGCTGCTGCAAATGAATTCCAGATGCATGTACCACTTTGTGCATCTGGCTTTACATAGGTAGTAGGGAACTGAACCCAAAACATTAGGTTTTACAGGCAAGTAAGTGCCTTAACTGCTGAGCCATCTCTCTAGCCCTTAGAAGACATTTTGATAGGCATGTCCTCTCTTCTTAGCCAAAGAATAGTGGGAGTGTCTTTCTAGAATATATGACTTTCTTATTTATAGGATTCTGACTTGATTCTGAGTACCAGGTATGAATTCCCTCCCATTGAGTGGGCCTTATATCCAATCAGAGAATAGTTGATTACCTCCATTGCCCAGGTGCCACTATTGCACAGGTGTATACATTTTACCTGGCTGGTTGCTTTTGCCATTTGAAGGATCCCCTGCTTGTTCATGCTGTTGATGACCATTATTCTTCAGCAGCTCACATAGCACTGTGATAACTAGCCATCAGGGAACTGGCTTCCTTCTCAGTTCCAGCATGATCTCTTGATGCCCTATGACCACAGCCAGTGGTTTCTTCACCAATAGGGTCTTAACATTTAGTTCTGGTAGGTAACTAAATGTTTTGGCAATGGCCCGAGTTGTTTTGGGGATATCAGGGTTCTCCCCGACCAACAACTCACTGTGGAAGGTAACCCCATTCTGACACTGGGATTTACCAGCCAGAGCCTATGATTTAGGAAATCTTGGTTCTTCACATTCATCATAAATTTTTATTGGTGTGTATGCATGATATGAGTGTGGGTGTGTGTTCACGTGTGTGAATGCTGACACATGTGTGGAGGCACAAGGACAACTTCAGGGCTTGATCCTTGTCTTCCACCTTGTTGAATTAGGGTTCTTCGTTGTCTACCACTTTATTTGCCAGGAGAGCTGGCTATTGAGCGTCTCCTCATTAGTTTGTCTCTGCCTCCTTTCTCAGCCTCAGGCATGCTGGAAGTACTCTAACACTACATACAGCTTTACATGGGTTCTGGGGATCCCGATTTCTAACTTGTGTTATGTCTGCATGGTGAGCACTTTATAACCGAGTCACCTCCCTAGCCCCCATAATGTCTTTATCATTTATGAGACTACCGATAACAGTTAAACCCAAACTCACCCCTATTCTGCCAAGTATTCCACTTTATATACTACTTGGCTCATCTAACATTCTTTTACAGCAAATCCTTCTTGATGAAGAAAGCAGGGTGTTGGTTCAAGTTGGCACAAGTCTCTTATTTTATAATGGACTGATAACAATTGGCAAACCAGTTACTTTAAGTGCCATTGCCCTGGGCAAGTATGTGGGGCTCTCACAGCAAGGCGTTACTCTTTCTGGCAGCACCACTCAATATAGTAATGAGAAAACCCCTTGTCTTTTCTCCAGTGTACTCTGGTCACCACCACATGCAAAGTAGAGTACAGCACAAGCAAGGAGCAGCTGAGTTTATAAAGCTGGCAACAAAGAGAGTATCTCTGAGCATGGCCAATTTGCTTTTTAATGGATGCATGAATAGCAAACTAAGAGAAATCTTAAAAATACTCAATTGTCTTTCTGAACTTTCCCTCATGGGATGGTGGGAGAGAAAAAAAATAGTGGGAGAAAATAAACATACGAGTAAGACTATTTTTTGCCCATTCCCTCAACCTGACACCTCAGCCAAGTTCTCAGATCTTGTGTGTATGACCTGTGCACACACAGGAGTGCTTGTCACTGTGCTAGATCTTCTGCACTGGGGGAGCAAGGTGACCCCTGACTGGGCTAGTATGAAGTCCACAGAAGGAAACCCTCTGAAACACTGACATCTGATTGGTCAGGACTGACCTACAATGGAGAGAACCTTCATTCAAGGATGACTTCCTTTTCAGTCTGGCTGAAGTGCACATCACTTTGCTCATTTGGAGCATTAATCTATGACAATTTCCATCGTGTATATTTTAATAGTATTTGGGGTTTTCAAGGCTTCTTCATCCATGTTTCTATTATCCTCCCAAGAGTGTGTAGAGAACAATGGATACAAATATCGAGAAGTAGAAAGAGCTTTTTAGAATGTGAGAAGTGCTCAAGAAGAAGAAAAGATTTACAATTCCATTTTGATTTAGCATATTTGTTAGACTACAACCAAAGAACAAACTGGAGCAGTGACTGCATACTGAAGGCAAGGGCAAAAGAGACAGGCCTGTCTGTATCCAGCTCTGGTTATTAAACACACATCAAACACTAAATTTTTTAACAATGAGATTTTAATGAGTTGAAGCATAGACTACTGTGAATTGCATGGGATATTCTTCAGTCATATGAAACGAGGATATACTATTGGCATAGAAAAAATTATAAAAATTTATGGAAAGTCTGACCTTATTTCTGAACAATGTGGACTGAAACTTCATTTATAAAAATGTGGATTGCAATTACAAATAGAGAATAGAAGTCCACATTCTCCCTCATGCTTCTGTCTTTCTAAATTGTATATCCTATGCGATTAAGAACAAGGGGAAAAAAGACAAGTTAATTTTATACTTCTTCATCATGTTTTTCATGCTTCAGTATGAAAAACAGATTTTAGCTTGCATAATAGGAGAGGAAAATACATCAAAATAGAAGAGGGACTACTTGAAATGAAGAAGGGATTCAGTGGGAAGGGAAGAGTGGTGGGCTGGGATTATGATGATCATGGTATATTATCTATTTGTATGGAGGTTGTCAGTAAAAGTTTAAGAAAAAAATTCAAGAAAAATAAATTGCAGAGTGTATTTAAATTTACCAAATTCCTTTGTCTTCTATTTTATTATTTTATCATCATATTTAATTTTTGAAGCATACTGGATGAATATTCTCATTTTTATAATGGGAATGAACAAAAATAATAATAATATATAAATGGATAAAATATAAAGGGGGACAGAAACTAGCTGAGTGTAGTGGTTCACCCTGTAATCTTGCTCTTTGTAGGCTGAGGCAGGAAGATTGTGATATGTTCAAGGCTAGTTAAAGGTGACAGAGTGAAACCCTGTCTCAAGAAAAAGAAAAGGGAGAGAAAGAGAGAACATTCACAGCTATACTTTAGTCTAAGCTCTACAGCTTTCCATTAGTGGCCATTGCTCTTGTATGGTGGTCGCTCTTCAGGAAACTTTCATGTAGGCTTTCAGTATGTATGTAACTAGGCTTATAACCTCCTTCGTTAGTAAAACAAGACAAAAAAATAAAGATATTTGCTGTTTTGAAACCCTACTAAGCATTTTCATCTACCCACACTCAAATATGATGTGTGCCCACAATCAAGGCATATTATAGAGTTAGCTGGAAATGAAGTGGAGTCTGAGTTCTAGTTTTAGCTGACTGATAATTTATAGGGCTTCAATGTGGTTGCATTTCTGGAGCAGTTAAAACAATGGTGAAGAGTGAGCTGTAATATGTTATGTGGTATTAATGAAAAACTCAGCACACCTTTCCTTATCTACTACCTTAGCTTCTCCTGGAGGTTCTGAGTAATGAAACTGAAGGGTAATGGAAGGGAAATGATACTTTCCTTTTCAGCAAATATGTAAATGCTCAGTCCCTGGTGCCTAGCTCTTTAGAAAAAGATTGAGTAAAATTGAGTTGAACATACATGGCTTAGATGTCAGGTTTGTGTGGCGTTCATTAATTCTAAATCTTAACATCTACCAGCTTCCATCTGGACCAATAAGAGAAGTGACAGAAAAATGGATGTAAAGGATGGGGTCTGTAGAAAAGGAACTGGCTTATTTTTTAATTTTTTAAATTAATTAATTAATTGAGACACACAGAGAGAGAGAGGCAGAATGGACACACCAGGGCCTTTAGCCACTGCAAATGAACCTCAGATTCATGTGCCACCTTGTACATCTGGCTTATGTGGGACCTGAAGAATCAAACCTGAGTCTTTAGGCTTCACAAGCAAGTGCCTTAACTGATAAGCCATCTCTCCAACCCAAAATTTGCTTATTGATGCCATGTTAGGCTGAGTAATGGGCTTCACATCCAAATTCTCAGAAACTGTAAATATGTTACCTTCTATGGCAGAAAGGACTTTGAAGATGTGACTTTGTTAAGTTTCGTGAGGTGAAGAGATTATCTTGGAGTTTTGCAAAATCACAAGTGTCTTTGTAAAAATGATGCAGAAGAAGCCAGAATGTGATGATGCAGTAAAAGAAGCAGAGACTTTGATGGTCCACTTGAAGGATGGGGAAAAGGGCCATAAGCCAAGGAATGCTTGCAGCCAATAGAAACTGCAAATGTAAAGGAACAGATTTTCCCTCACACTCTCCAAAAAGATTGTCATCCTGCCAACATCATGATTTTAAGCCAATGAAAATAATCCCACAGTAAGACCTACAGATATAAGTAATAAAAGATAAGATGTTATTTTAAGCCTTTAAGTTTCTGGTCATGTATTATAGCAAGAATGGTGAATTAACACACTTATCTAAATAGTCATACAGGAGACAAAAATAGAGATAAAAGAGATAAAAGGTGGTCTGACCTACCTCACCATGGGGAGGCAGGTTTTATTCAGTTTATAAATTTTAGAGCTGGAAAAAATATTAAGAGGTCAATAGTGGATTCCTGTCTTCTAAGACACAGTGGTTCTAGATTTTTTGTTGTTGTTGTTGTTGTTGTTGTTGTTGTTGTTGTTGTTGTTGTTGTTCGAAAGGGCAGAGTTTAACTTAGCATGGATTAAAAGTTCAGAAGTTTCCTCTTTTCCATGAAGGCTTTATCTATATTAACCTAACTAAATATGGCTTATATCAACCCAGAGTTTAAGGGATAGTTTGTGTAATGTATGCTAAGACTTATAGAAAAGAATATTCATATAGAAAAATCATTTTGTCTTATTGGATGCTGAAAATATCAAAAGTGTTTGATGCACACAAATTTGAGAGCTCTTTTTAAATAGAATCACTTTTCTGATTATAAGAGTAAGGTACAAGCATAACTACCATGTGTGCTTAAAACTAGCCCTGAGAAATGTTTTTATGTATTTTATTTTCTCAGTTAAGGAAGACTGGTAGTTTGAATGTATGAGCCCACAGACTCAGGTATTTTGATTAAACTCCCTACTTGATCCCCTAGAAGGCAGATCTCTGCTACCGGGAGCATGTCACTAGGAGGTTGTAGCAGACAGCTTCAGGTTCGCTGAGATGAACTTCCAGACCAGGCACAGTTATGGAGGAAGGGATATTATTTATTGAAGCTTACAGATCCAGGGGAAGTTCCATAATGGCAGGAAAAGTGGCCTGCTCTCACAGGACCAGGCAGGAGAGAGCAAAGCCCCCCAGCCACACAACACACAGAGCAAAGCTACAGTCAAGCCACAGTACACTTCAGGAACTCCTTTTAGACACATTTTGCATATCTTTACAATGGAATCTCAAACCCACCACCACACCTCAAGATCTGCCCCCAGTGACATTGCCTCTAGCAAGGTGATTGTAGATGCAAACTATAAATTAATAAAACAATGAATATATTGGGGGACATATATTCAAACTACCACAAAGGTGGATCGTGGAGTCCAGCCCTATGGTGTGTTTGGGGGTGGTCCATCCCTAAGATGTATAGAGCAGTAGGAGCTCTTGAGGTTTTGTGGTGCTGGCTGCTGGTGGTATCTCTCTGTTTGTATCTATGAAAGGGAGCCAGCTTATTCTGCCATTGATGGTGTTCCCCTGGATCTTGTAAGCCTGAAATAAACCCCTTCCTCCCATAAGCTGTTTCTGGTTGTATGTTTGTCCAATCAGCAGGAACTGACTGCAACAGGAAGGTTCCCCTGACACTCAAATTGAGGTTGGCTGAGGAAAAGGACAAAAAAAAAAAAAAAAAAGATTTAATTTTTTTTTTTTCTGAAAATGTAGAGTTGGCATGACTATTGAAGCTTGGCAATTGTGAGTTGATGATATTAAAGTGTGAAATTGTCTCATGTATTTTGAGTCTAATTTCATATTTTCAGGGCTCTGTAAGTGACTGAATTGGCACAGTTCAAACATCAGCTCCACTTTTCAGTGACACCCTCAGGAATGTCTCCTGTCTTATCAGCTAGGAGTGGTTATTAACTGAACTTCCCTGACAGTGACAAAGTACCACATTCTTTTTCTAAAAAAAAAAAAAATTGTATTGTATTTATTTATTTGAGACAGAGAGGGGGAGAGAATGTGGGTGTGCCAGGGCCTCCAGCAGCTGCAAACAAATTCCAGATGCATGCTCCACTTTGTGCTTATGTGGGTCCTGGGGAATCAAACCTGGGTCCATTGGTTTTGCAGGCAAGCATCTTAACCGGTAAGCCATCTCTCCAGCCCCACAGTGCCAAGTTCTTTCCTGTATGCATTTTGATGTATTTTTTATTGAAGGCTCTACTAGAAGCCAAACAAAAGTTTGGTTAATGCACTCCAGTTTTAAAATACTATTTATTCCAGGACTGGGAAGATGAAAAGGTGGTTGAGGTCTCTTGCAAAGCCTGCTGGCCAGGGTTCGATTCCTGAGTCACCCACGTAAGCTAGACAGAAAAAATGCTACATAAAACTGGCATTTATTTGTAGGAGCAAACACACACACACACACACACACACACACACACACATGCAGACAGACACATGCAACTAATTTTTAAAAATTGAAAAAATAGTATTGGTTTCTATAAACAAAGCTATATTCTGAGTATGTCTTTATTGAATAGAATGACTGTCTGGCTTGGTGTGGAATGCTGTTTTCTTTTAGTCGTACCAGAGGTTCTTAAGTGCGGATGGCATCAAATCCTTTGCATGCATACACTGTATATTCACAGAAGCAGGTCTGTGTGCAGTCCCACATACACATTGTGCTGGTGCTATAGGAGGACCTAAGTATCATCACACGTTGAGCTACATACGTGAAGAAATGCTTCAAGTTTAACTAGAGAGGAATTAGTCTACGCCCGAATGAATCCAGTCTCTGTTCACCTTGTTGCGGGCACAGAGCGCCCCCTCGTGGTTCCTAACATAGCTGAAAGCCCAAGCAGCCTAAATCCAACCTCATAGGACAGGCAAGGATTCCAAGCTACTGTGTTTCTTCCCTGTTCTTTTGACTGTGAAAAGTCGAGGTTAATCCATCAGAAAGAAGACAGACCTCTGTCTGCCTTCTACAGAGGAGACAGCAACCTCAGCTACTCTGCCGACATATTCATAATTGCAGCTGTAAACCATAAAGTACATCCACAGGTATTGGGAGAAAAATACGAAAGACTTTTACTGTGTATCTCAGTAATGTTTGTAGTAACTGTATTTTCTATCACTTTGGCACTGAATCACTTAATGCAACACAAAAGATACAGATATTTTATCATGTGAAGCTGGTATTTAGTTTATATATTTATTTCTCCCTGCTTAAATGATATTCCTGGTGGATAAGTCTAAAACTTAATAAACTGCCAGAAACAAAATTAAATTCACCCATAAATCTATGAGTGATATAGACATATGTGTGTGTTATAAAATCAGGTCATGCTGTTTTATGAAATTTCTTTTTAATTATCCATAAGTTGTAAATATCTTCCTGTGTCATTAATATTTTCTATTTTTAATGGCTATAAACTTTGACTTTCAATGATTTATTTCATGATTAAATTATCTCAGCCTATTACTTAACATCATTCTTTGCATAAAAATGTAGATAATTCTTCAATTAATCAGACTTTGCAAGCTGTCAAGGCTGGTTTCCCCTACTGTTCTTGTAGCTACGTGACCTGGGGGCGTCTGCTGCTTGGCTGCCATGACACTATGATGTTTCCCCTTTTTCCTGCTTTTTCCTTAGTTTTTATTAATAATGCTTCTTTTAAGTATTTATTTATTTTTGTGGAGGTGGTGCACACACATACGTGTGCTTTTCTTTTACCTTCTTTGAGATAGGCTCTCTTGCCACTGCAAATGGACTCCAGTCCAGCTGGATTTGGATTCTCCTGCCTCTTCCTCCTATTTTTGTAAGCACATTGGGATCACAGACACATGTGCCACTTTACATCAGGCTTTAGGTGGGTCCTGGGAAATTGTACTCAGATTGGCAGGCTTTGTAGACAAGTACCGCTAAAGGTTGAGCCATCCCCCCAGCCTTCTGAATATTCTTCTTGTGTGTGTCCTCTTATAATAAAGACCATAGTGTTCTACTACTTGGTAGGGTGGGTGGTGGCTACCCCCTTGGACAGCACAACCCCAGGGCATTTCCATTTTCATAGCATATTCCACTGGACCGTGCTGCCAAAGGCTGTGTGCACTTGCTATGAAGAGAAGCAACTCACTTCATGAAGTTCAAAACAAGGGGTCAAAATACTACAGGAAAACAGAGGTGCATGATATATGGCTCTGCTGCTCCACTGAGAGTAATGTGGTTGCTTTCTTTCCCTGCCTCTGGGGCTCCCTAGCTTTCAGCTTCTCACTTACCTTCTCCACCCTCCTTTCTGTATAGTAGCTGCCTTCTGCCTCATAACCTGTATGTGCATGTAGTTCATAGCAGTAAACCATGCCATTTCTGAGAGAAGCAAAGGCCTTGAGGAATGAAAGAATAAACAAACAATCCACAACACAATCACGAGTGGGAAAAACTCAAAGAAGGAGGAGTATAAACAATGAAACTATATAACTAACTATGTCTGCTGCACCATGTGTGCATTTCCCAAGATCCCCATTCCTATCCTTTCTTTCTTTCTTTCTTTCTTTCTTTATTTATTTATTTATTTATTTATTTATTTTTTTTTTGGAGAGAGACAGAGAGAGAGGGAGAGGAAGACAGATAGAAATGGGCGTGTCAGCAGCCTCTCAGCTGCTGCAAAGGAAATCCAGATGCGTGCACCCCCTTGTGGTCAAGTGCGGCATTGCGCCCTTGCGTCACTTTTGCATCTGGCTAAACATGGGACCTGGAGATTGGAACCAGTGTTCTTAGGCTTAGGAGACAGGCGCCTTAACCGCTAAGCCATCTCTCCAGCCCCCATTTTATCTTTTTGCATAAAGGTAAGACTGGGAACTTCTAAGTGGGATTTCCAGTTATTGATCCAGTTCTCATATAAGCTGAAAATATTTAAAGATATCCCTAAGAAGGTGTTTCCTCTCACTTGTGAGATATTTCATAACATCTTTGACTTCTTTTTCTTCCCCTCAAGTTTTATTACTTCACACATTATATGTGCAAATATATTCATGTTGCTTTCCTTCTATCCTGTCTCACCTTCTTACCTACATTCTTTGTGTATGGGGGCACACATATGTGTATACATGTGCAGGTACATGCATGCATGTGTGAAGCATTAGGTCGACTTTAAGCATTCTATGCACTGTGCCATCTCCTAGCCCCTCTTACCTACATGCAGTTTCCTGCCACCAAACAGTGCTGCACACTGCTGCAGTATTGCTAGATGCATCTTCCGTAAGCAAGTTTCATTCATACATTCACCCATTGATTCAATAGTTACAAAGAACCGCAATGCACTGAGCTTCAGGCCACCCTTGTCTCAAAAAAAAAAAAAAAGTCTTACTATATTATTTATTCTTTCTGTTTTCATGCTCCCACAGTCTGGAAGGAGGAAACATAAACCTTAACAATTAGTCATGATTATATTCCACAAAATTGGAGTAAGGTACACTGCCCTTAAGAGAACATATCATATTCTCCAGGTTTTATAACTACCTACAGTCAATAAAGCATTTTGTCCTCCCCCTGAAATGCCAAGATTCTAGCATACCTCCCCTAAATCCAGAGAAACCCAGGTCAGTGTGTATGTAAACATTAATCATAATCATATTCAAAAGCATTCCTCTGTTATATATCTATATGGAAAGGGCTATGCATCCAGGTTGTCACAATGTGCAGGTGAATTATGCTCAAGTCTAGATTGATTTTTTTCAGTTGAAATAACATCATCAATAGCTGTTAAGAAATCAGGCTAGGCCACAACCCCCTGCTTGAACAGCTGAATGCTTGTATTAACAGTACTATACATGCCAAATATCATTTATAATGCACTCTTTCTATCTGAGACAAAGAAGGTATGAAGCAAAGGAGGAGAACCAAATACTTGGATTTACATTATAGTTTTAGCATCAAACTAATCAATAATCAATGCTGGGACTGAGGGGATAGATTAATGGATAAAGCATTTGCTGCAAAAGTGTGAGTACCTGAGTTTAAATCCCCAGGACTTGTGCTAAATTATACACTACAGCAGGCATCTGTAATCCCATTGTGCCTGTGGTGAAATGGGAGGTAGGAACAGAATTCCCTAGAAGCTCATGGGCCAGCTAGCCTGGTGAATGCAGCAGTGAACATGAAGTCCTGCCTCAAAACAAGGTGAAAATAGGACTGACACCTGAGGTTGTCCTCTGACTTCCACATGAACGTGTACACACACACACACACACACACACACACACACACACTGATTTGGCAATAGAAATAGTCCATTCGTATTCTATCCTGGATCAAAGTGGTTGCTGAACCTAGTCAGCAGCAGCTAGAGAAGGGATAAAAGGCAACGGGTTTCATACCTACCAAACAGGACCTTAAAATGTATCATAATGTTCTCATAATCAGAGAGGGGAAACAAGGGAACTCAGCAGCCCACCTCAGGTTAAACGAGGAAACTGGAGCCCAAAGAACTGAGATGACTGGCAGACGAGAGCCAGGACACAGATTACAGTGACAGATACTTAAGAAATCAAATAGAAAAACTAAGGTGGCCCATTTATAGTTACAAAAATGAATTAGTTCAGACTCAAGATTGCATTAGTTTCTAAACAGCACTCCATAATTGAAAATATCATAGTGGAAAACAGTCCTAGTGGGAAATGGTCAAGCCTCATTC
The DNA here is from genome assembly GCA_036365145.1 of Orientallactaga sibirica. NCBI lineage: Eukaryota > Metazoa > Chordata > Mammalia > Rodentia > Dipodidae > Orientallactaga > Orientallactaga sibirica. Next base: position 11,868,693 of record JAEOAD010000001.1, read on the forward strand.
CTTACCTCCTCCAAATCTGCTGTTAAACAGTGGTTGGCAGGAAGGCACTTAAACACCTTCCCAGGGTTAGCTTTCAGAACCACATGAGGATTTGCCTTGAAGCCCAGGACCAGGAACCATTCAAATACCTGTTTTGAGAAGTAGAAAGGACACTAATACTAGGGAAGACCAGGAATCAATCACCAAGGTGGCTATGACCAGCCATCTCTGTTTACAGAATTCCAAGAGTCTCCTACTGCTTCTCTTCCTGCATTTCTGGTGCCTTCTAATCTAACGTCCAAGTTGTTGAAAGACAGAAAACAAGGTCACTTGCCTGCCTTCACCCTTTTAGTCCCCCTCCAAAATGACAGCAGTGCCCCCTCAAACGACATTTTCATTGACTGCCATCATTATTTTTGCCTTATCTTTGCACCAACCCATTGCTATATTTTTTAATGAACTTGGTGTTTTAAATATATTTACTTTTAAGAAATGTTTTCATCACAACATTAATAAAAAGTACACACAATAAAAGAAGACAATTCTAGCCAGCAATCCTTGCCTGCTAATGGTCTGAATTTAAACACTTATTATTATTATTATTATTATTATTATTATTATTATTATTATTATTAAGATAGGGTCTCACTCTAGTCCAGGCTGACCTGGAATTCACTATGTAGTCTCAGGGTGAACTTGAACTCATGGCGATCCTCCTACCTCTGCCTCCCAAGTGCTGGGACTAAAGGCCTGAACCACTTTTTTAAGAGAGGAAATTTCCAGGTGCTGCTGGAGAAGTGTGAGAGACATCCTCACACCAAGGCTTTCCCCTTGACCAAACAGCTGGGTTAAATGCTAATTGAAAAGGGATTACGATTCTCACTCTGTGATTCAATGTTATTTAATGTCAAGTCCCTGAGCAGCCTAAAATCTTTCCAGGAACCTCCTCTGCTCTGCCAAACACTGGCCTGCAGGAGGAATTCTAAGCAGCTCTATGGAATACAGACCCTTCCAGACACCCTTGTCACTTAACTCTTCTACTAATTTCTTCTTGCCATTAACTCTTACCCATTGTACTCCAGCAATGCCAAACATGGTATATGGATCCATGCCTTGGCAATTAGTTCTTTCAATATCGGCTCATCCCTCCTCATGGGTCTGCTGGAACTCCTATATAGCCTTCTACCCCAAGATCTCACCTCACCTGTCCTGTGCATGGAGCACTGCCCACTCTGTTCTTACTATAATTGATTACTTTCACTACTACTCTAGGTAACTCTTCTACTTTTTTATTCATTTTCCTTCATGGCACATTAGTGTCATTGTTCATGAGCTTGTCTGTCCTCCACTAGACTGAACCCTAAACCTACACATGGTGCTATTCACAATAAATTATGAGTGATTATTGATTAAGGTGAATTAATGCCCCCCTTCCATTCCTTCCAGTGTAACAAAGGTATGAGATACCTATGGAAAAAATCATCATCTCTTAAAGTGATTTAATCCTAATACAGTGTACTGTTTTACAAAAAAAGACCTTCTCCAGTCACTGGTGGCAAGAATTCAGGACCATCCAAATGCAGTATGAGCTTGGAGAATATGGTCTTAGAAAAACTGATTTTACAAGAAATTTTTTTAAAAAATCTACTATACTGTTAAAATTTTCATGCTGCCTTCATTGTACCCAAATCATTTGTTAGTCCTATAGATCACAGGTGACATAAAAGTGGTACTATTGTCATGACTTTGAGCCATTTGCTTTCCCAAACCTTTATTCCCTCTCTTCAGCCAATTTCACAACATTATAGCAAAAGATTTGTGAATTTCAAAGTTAGACTAAATCAAAGTTGATAAAAGGTAAATACCCTGGAAACAGCCATCAGTGAAAAAGACACAGGCTGGAATTCTATGTTACCCTGTCATCTGCTATCAAACAAAAACCATCAAGAAGCCATACAGGAGTTCAGATCAGGCTAATAATCAGCCTATTAACTACTCCTAGCTTCTCCTGCTTGCTGCTTGTCTGACACTGAGTATGATGGCAGGAGGTGTTTGACTGGGTGGGGAAATCAGACCCTCTCTCTGTGTGAGCACATCCAGATAACTTCAAAGGTTGCCAGACTCATTGGGTTATTATCTCTAGGCTTAGAACCACAAAATCTGTCCACAAAACCATTCACGGGTGACTGTCCTCAGGGACTTGGAGGACTACTCTTTGGGACCACATTTGCCTCAGAGTTCCATTTAATATAATTTGTACAATGTGGCTAGAAATCACTTGAAATGAAACCACATTCAGTAGTTTTTGTTGTTGTTTTGTTGTTGTTGTTGTTGTTGTTGTTGTTGTTGTTGCTGTTTTTTGTTTTTCAAGGTAAGGTTTCACTCTGGTCCAGGCTGACCTGGAATTAACTGTGTAGTCTCAGGGTAGCCTCGAACTCATGGCGATCCTCCTACTTCTGCCTCCAGAGTGCTGGAATTTAAGGCGTGCGTCGCCATGCCTGGCTCACATTCAGTAGTTTTTAAAGTGTTGATTCTCAGCACCACTGAATTCCACTCAATTTTACACCATGACCCCGTACGTGCATTTTTAAGTGAAACTCCCCCAGGTGATTTTAGGTGCACAGCATAGTTTAAAAGCTAATGACCCATGACAGAGATCTCAAATCTAGAGACCTTAGAGGGGCCAAGAAGGTAATGAAAATGTGAAAAACAGCCCCAAATAATACAGAAGGGAGTAGCAGAATGGCAGGTAACAGAAGAGAGCCTGACCTTTCTAAAGCAGGCAGGCAACCACCACTCAGCTGCAACCAGCTGTTATAGCAATAGTTGCCAGATAGTCTGACTTTTGGAAAGAAGTCTGGATGTATTCTTTTAAATGGAGAAATCTTAAATGTTAACAACCCACCGTGTGTGTGTGTGTGTGTGTGTGTGTGTGTTCCTCTATGTGCTGATGCAGCATGCCTTGCACATACCAGTGATATGTGTGTGCTGGCCTGCAGTGGCTGGAAGAGAATATCAGATGTCCCCATTCCATCACTACCACACCTGCAGGTGTGTCCTGTTGATTCTAGATCTTGCCTTTGCAAGCCCCACTGATTCTCTAATCTCCACTCCTAACAAGATTGGTGTTACAGATATGCATGGCCATGCCAAGATGCTTAAGTGGGCTCTGGAAAGTCATACTTGAGGAATCTCAGCCTCCCCCAGGCCTTCGTACTTGTGCATTGGGTGCTCTTTACTGCTGAGCCATGTCTCCAGCCCCCACACTCACTATTTAAATGAACTTTAGGTCACTAAGTTCAACACTTCAGGTCTAAGAAGGCAAGGCATGTGTAACAAGCAATTCTTAATCAGAAATGCCTCAGTCCCTAGCTAAATAATTGGAGATAGTGTATAACCCTGTAACCATAGTCAGTACTATACCTTTAAGAAGCAACTACAGAGAGCTAGAAAAACTACAGATTGTATATACCCACATCCCAGAATACTCAAAGTGATACTGGGGAAACCTAAGACCCATCAAAATGACAAGATGAAAAAAGCCAAGTGCCTAGCACTGGACCAGGCAGAGGCTGCCAAGAGATCAATACTAAAGGAGACTTACGACATGCTCTTCAAGGCTCAGAGGACACTGTGGAAGAAGGGGAGGAAAGAATGTAAGAGCACAGGGTGGGAAGGTATACTGTGAGACTAACCAATACATCCATGACCCCACAGTGATTAACAATACCTCCACTGAGGAGGGCCCTCAGTGGAATGGGGCCAGGGAAGAGGGAGCAAAAGATAACCTGATGGGAATATGACCAATCTGCAGTATGTTCATATAGTAAAGTTCCCAATAAAAATGAAACTTTATTCACAATAGCTTATAAGATAACTTTTCATGGTATTTGATATATTGACTGCATAGCATCAAGTGGATTAAGGACAGCATCAGATATGTAGTATGTATTCAGTTTTTTCAAAAGCTAGGATTAGGGATATAGCTCAGAGGTAGAGTAATTGCCTAGCATGACTATAGATTCAATACTAAGCCCCTCAAAAAAATAAATTAAATAAATGTGAGTTTGTTTCTTTTTCCTTTCCTTAAAGCTCTATTTTTTCACACTAAAACTAAGCAGGTACTAAAGAAAAGCGAGTTCATAGCAATAGACTAACAAACTCCCTTGATTATGATGTATTTTTCTTTAGACAACTGGTAACATTGCTACAATGAGATAATTAACATGACAGTGATTAAAACCCTTGTTGGAAATGTAATTCCAGAATACAAGAATGTCCCTGACCTCCATTGTCAGGTATGTTCCCTCTACTATCCAATAATTCTAAATCCTGTACAGGAAAATGTTGCAGAAAGTATGCTAGGACCAAGTGGCCTAGGAAGGATGCCTAAATTTTATTGTACTGTGTTATATATGTTACTATGTCATATATTGAATTAAAAATTTTGACATGCAAATAATGCTATGGGGATGCTTTAAAACATATTCAAATTTTAAAGGATTTATGGTTTCACTACCTTAACATATATGGCCTTCCTATTTATGTCCTGTGTACATGTTTTTGTCTCCATGAAATTGTTGTTGTCTAGTTCATTTGCCCTTGTAGTATAAGGGCCTGTTATTCATTGTACATAGTAGTCATTGATGTACTTGCTTAAGAAAGGAATGCGTGAATGAATGATTTCTGAAATTAAAATGTTGAATCAAGTTTATATTTGCTTCACTTACTTCACTGTATCATGAAACATTTAAAAATAAATGTCTAGACTCTAGTAAATCATATTTATTTATCAGTTTTTTGATTGTTTTCTGGTTATAAAATCAGAAAAAAAAAAGTGAAAGCTTAGAAAAAGTTTTAAATCCCACTATCCAGAGACACTCGTATCATTCTTAACTATTTGGTCTGTCTTCTTCCGGTATTTATTCTATAAAACTTTCTTCAAGCATGGAAAATTTCTACTCACATTCCTAAATTTAAGATGGCATTGCTCATTTGTCTCCTGGAATGAGAAATCTGCTGGCTCCATTCTTGGATTAAACCACACGGTATTTCAGGCTACAGCATATGCCTGGAATGTTGTTTTTTGCAGTTTTCATCTTAAAATGTTCAACAGTAAATGTCTTTGTTCACAGAGTTTTCTGTACTTTGTAAGATATTTTCTTAACATAGATTCCTGGGAGGGGAAAATAAATACTGCCTAACTGGAGTATTTTCAAACAGCCTTTTCATATAGGGTCTATAAATGGCACATTTTAGGCATCCTTATGCATCCCAGCATGTCTCTGCTATTTTTCTTACAAATAAAAGACAGATTGACAGGGCCTAAAATTCTTTCCCAAACAAACTCAGTTAGATATCACTTTACCATCATTGAGCATTTAATGTAGCAGAAATGAGAAGCCTTAATAATCATATTCATCTTGTTGAAGGTTACCTTTAATTTTCTTTTTTTATGAATGTTTGACAGGCCATTTGTTAATAATATATCTTGCCTTAATAAAACATCTTGTCTAGGTATAGTTGATTTTTATTGATTGTTTTCAAGAATGATATGCCCATTAAATGGAGGAAGTTTTGCTACTACAAAATTTTTCTTTAGCTATGTCTTTAATTTGTGCTTTACTTTCAGTTGTTGTTGTTTTCCCCCCCGTTAGGTACACTATAATTCATAAGTTTCTGCTTTTGTTACTCACTCCTACATGACCAAATACTTTATACCCAAAGCTGTAAAATGTCAAAAGAGAACCGAAGCAGCTGTTAGTACGGTAAGCAATGCAAGACAATCTACATACAAGTAGGAGCTGAGAACTGACTGAGACACAGCCACCCTCCCCACATTTATTCATTATTGAAAGCTGGTCATCTTTTTTGGGGGTCCTAGAAGATGTTCTTAGTTTTCCATTTCACTAATTCAGTATTTTGCAGTATTTATTATGCAGATGATGCTTCCAGAGCATTATTTGAATTCTGTTATTGGATGTTGTACTTTCCCTGTTTCTTTCTTTCTACCACTATTCCTTTTCATTCCACCCTATTATTGTCTATTGCAATATGTTCTTTTATAAATTTTTAATGTTTCATAAAAGTCGAATTATCATACCTGATTTTAAATGCCAGGTTTTTCCACTTCCAATTTTCTTTTGGCTTCTGAAATAACTTAATTTCATAACATGGTTTTTCTTTGCCTTGTTTGGTATTAGTTATGCATGTTGTTTTGTTTTTGTCTTTTAATTAAGTAGGTGGGGAGGAGTTTTTATTCTACAACAATAAGAAATCTATCCATGCCCACTGTTTGACAACAGATGGGCTCTTAGTTTGCTAATTGCCCTGATTTTAGATCCACTTATGTGCTGGCTAAATCCCTTCCTAGTAACCCAGGTGGACAGTCTGTTGCCATGCACATCACCTAAACCAAACCCCGGGCTTCAGCAGTCATCATCAGATACGTGGTGTGCAGACGGAATCCTACTTGGATCTGCTTCTCTCCTGCAGCACTTCTTTCCATCCTCAGCGAGCCTTGAGCAATTCCTCAACTTTTCAAAATCCACACTTAAGACACTGTCCTAGGTCTCTTAGCCCAAACTCTCCAGGTCAATAGACCTAAGTATGTAAAACCATTTCCCAGATGTTTCTGGTGCGTCCATTGAATGGGATTCACTAATCAGAAACAATTAATAATATAAATATAAAATAATTTTTAAAAAATGGTTAGGTAGAGGCAGCTGCCAGATTGCATGCGGGCTAGGATACGTTTTGTTTCTGCTACCTCCTGTGCTGCTTCTTCTGTGGGAACGTAGGCTCTCACAACCACTCGCTGTACATGGAATTTCTCTCTAGATTGAGGAGTGAAAGCTCTAATCTATTCAGAAGAGGGAAGTGATCACGTGTCATTTGGACTCCCTCAAGAAAAGCAGAACCCATGTGATTGATGGCCACTGTGTCTCTTCCAGTCATTTAAATAATACCAGGAAAGTGACACCCTTGACAGAGGAGTTGAGAGCCAGAAGACCCAGATTTTTCTGGTTCGACTCACAACTTTGCCAATTATTAGCCAAATGGAAAGGGATAAATTCCTAATCCTCCCTATGCTCAGCTTTCTTATCAATATAATAGCAATGCTGGGACCTGCTCACTAAATTCAAGATCAAGTGAAATAACTTATAGAAAGTATTAAAAATTAGTTGGTTTAAATTGTGGTCAAGAAATATTCCATGCTATCATTTTTGCATGTGTGTGGGGGGAGGGGAGTATCTTTTCAACTGATCTCCACTTTATTTTTGTATTTGCACATGGGTGTGCACAAGTGTGTGCGTATGCATGGCAGGGTATCTTGCCAAGCACATTTAACTTCATGTAGGTGCTAGAGAATCAATCCCAGGCCAGCAAGCTTTGCACACAAGCACCTTTAACCCCTGAGCCATCTCTCCAGCCCACCTGTTATCATCTTATCCTATACTTTCCTTATTCTAATTCTGCCAGCTTACAGTTTGTGAAATATCCTCCCACAGTAGCAACAAGTTGAGTAGCATAGACATTTTAAGATTTGGTATTTAATTGAGAGATGCTACATCAGATGTTTCTGCAGTTTTCCAAAAATCTGAAATTTTTTAATTCATTTTATTTTTGGAGAGAGAGACACAAAGGGAGAAAGAGGCAGCGAGAGAGAGAGAGAGAAAGAGAATGGGCATGCCAGGGCTTTTTAGCCACTGTGAACAAAGTCCAGATGCATGTGCCTCCTTGTGTGCAACATTGCACACTTGTGTCACTTTTGCATCTGGCTATATGTGGGACCTGGAGAATCAAACAAGCATTCTTATCCTTCGCAGGCAAGCACCTTAACTGTTAAGCCATCTCTCCAGCCCAGTTGCTGCATTTTGTTAGATGTTATGGATAAGTTCAGAATGAAGATCCATCACTGTAGTTTGGGATTCAACTGGAAGTCAGTCACTTCCTTCCTATCCAAGGCTTCATGCTGTTTTGTACTGCTGCCTTCTTTATCTCATTTCTTCTTGCACTTATTTCTGTGACTCTATAGCAGTATAGAAGTCCATACCCAACTTTGAAACAAGATTGGATCAACTAGTGGACTACAGGAAAAAATTTGTTCTTTGAGATTCAAAGGGTCCTGGAGATGATGATCAATAAGAGGGGAATTTAGGTCAAACCCAAGATCTTTCCAAACCACCTAGGTGATTAAATGAATTCTCAGATAATAAAGGCCTTGGAAAGGCCCAGTTATTTAGAGAGAGAAAATTCAATGTAAAGAATTGGTAAATAGGTAGTCAGTTGCTAATTGGGTAACTAAAAGAATAGTACTAGAACTGTATGGTATGGCAAAGATAACATGTCCTTGGGCCAGTTACCATTCCTGGAGCTGATGAAACAATAAAAGACTGGAAGTAGTACCATTTAGAAGCCTAAGGGCTGCCTTATAAATATGAAACAGACAGCAAAGAAAAAATATATGACTTTGCTGGTACTATCATATCTGAGGTGTATGGTAGCACACTGAGGGTATCTGAGATGAGACCTCTAGAACCAGCTGGTTACTGTGGATAATCTCTGAGGGCACAGAATAAAATGGTTCTACAGATACTGGAAAAGCTGTGCTAGAATCAGGTGCCACCCTGGAAAGAAATTCTAAAGGGATGAAGGAGCATTTCTGAGGTGTTGCTTACAGGAACCTCAAGCAGGCTGAAAACCAACAGAACAAAGAGGTAAGCCCCTTCTCTTTTGCTAGCCTGGCAGTCTCCTCTTAGTGTTCTCTTTTGGCAGATTCTAGCAAGAGCCACCTGGCAAAACAGAAGTGTGAGTTGTTAAATGCTGGCTCTAGCATTCTGTAGCAGAAAAGAAAAAAGGTGGGTTTGGAGATGAGAGACAATAGCTGTGTCTGGCACAGTGAGTCAGCCAGAACATCAAGGAAATAGTAGTTGATAATTGCCAGCATTCTTTGTACCACCATGATGTGCTGGGCATTATGTATTCTCACATTTAATCTTAGTTAATCTTCTCATGTAGCTACTATTTTCAGTCTTTTTTTATAAAAAAAAAATAATAATAATAGAATAGAATAGAAGGCTGGCCAGAGAGATGGCTCAGCAATTGAGGCACTTGTCTGCCAAGTCTTAACAACCCAGGTTCGCTTTCCCTGTACCTACATAAAGCCAGATGCATAAAGTGGCTCATGCATCTACAGTTTATTTGCAGAGCTTGGAGGCTCCGGTATGCCCATTTTCTCTGTCTTTTCTCTCTCTCTCTCTCTCTCTCTCTCTCTCTCTCTCTCTCTCTCATTCTCTGCTTGCAAATAAATAAATAAAAATATTTTTTAAAGTGTAGAGGTAGGAATTGTGCCTACTTAAAAATCATATACACCTTGTAAGAGCCACAGCCAAGGAATCAAGTTCAATGTTTATAGTTCCAAAGCCTCTACACAGCTTTGTCCTGTTGTGGGTGATGCTATCGTTTCTTATGATGCTGAGATACATTTTTAAGTACTAGAACCCTCTTTCCCAAGGTGACTTGATTTTTTTTTATTGTAAATAAAATAATTATTTCACAGCATTGAATTTAATACATTAGGCACATGTACATAACTACTTAAAGCTGTTGATTCTGGGCAATTTTCCAGTTCATCTGAACTAAACAGAGAATTAACTAAAAACAATTCAGTTTTTGAAGAAATATACTAATGGGAATTATTTGCCTTTACCATTTATTTTGTATTTCGGATTGCCTGAAACAATGCCAACTGACTTTGTACCGAGAAATGTCCCTAATATGTTGGCTAGATTCTTCCCTTAGAAAAGGAATCACAAAAGTTTGACCCCTTTCAGTAGCCTCTTGGCCAAACTGATTGTACAACCAGGATAGAAATAGATATCCCTAGGTGACAATATAGATCAATGACAAAGGATGGAAATTGAAAAATATCAGTTTACCACAAATCTCCTGACTAATAAGTTCATTCCTGGAGAAGAAATGATTATCTTTCACTATACTTGGAACATCAGTTATCTGCCAAACCCTAATACACCCACTCATGGCTACAAAAGATTACTGATATTTGCATATAATTGGCATTCTCCATATAATGATAAATGGTGTTTTGTGTTAATTTGTATTTATGCTTGAGACTCAAGAATAGAAAATACATTGGAATACAAAATGTTTGTGTCTGTCATTCAAGGTTTTTTTTTTTTTTTTTTTATGTTTGAGGCATAGGGCCTTCATTATCTCAGTTCTTTGGTTTCACCTCCTACCTGGATTCTAAGTGAGCATTTATGTATAAATGCAAGACTAGACTGACAGTGCCAGTATTTCAAATCTAATCTCTTTATATTTCCTTCTTTCACACTCTCATATTATAAGGAGTCATTCATTTCCCTAAAACTAAGGATTTCAATGAAAAATAATTTAGAATGAAAGAGATAGATTGTATACAGCTTATACAGGATAAGCTTATGTTGTTTGAGGCATTCAAATAATGCTTTTTGAAAGGTCCTTTATACTATTGTATTGGTAGATCATAAGAATGCCATTCGTGTATTCCCTAACAGATCTTTCCATAACAAAATTTAATAATGCATTGTGAAGTTTGCTTGTGTACATGCATAATAACAATTTTTAAAGATACATTTGAGGGCCGGAGAGATGGCTTAGTGGTTAAGGTGCCTGCCTCGTAAGCCTAAGAACGCTGGTTCCAATCTCCAGCGGTTCCAATCTCCAGGTCCCATGTTTAGCCAGATGCAAAGTGAGGCAAGGGCACAATGCTGCACTTGACCAAAAGGGGGCACACGCATCTGGATTTTGTTCGCAGCAGCTGAGAGGCTGCTGGCATGCCCATCTCTATCTGTCTTCCTCTCCCTCTCTCCTCTCTCTGTCTCTCCCTGTGTCTCTCACCAAAAATAAAAAAATACATTTGATAAGGACTCTATTTATAAAGTAACTTTGGTCATGAAATCTCATATGTCATCACAACTGACAGCAACTCTGAGAGACAAACATTTCTTCCTGTCTTAGTCCATTTTCTGTTGCTATAACAGAATATCTGAGCTGGATCACTTATAAAGGAAAAAATACTGATTTTGCATCATGGTCCTGGAAGCTGGGAAAGCCCAAGATCAGGCAGCTACATTTGCTCAACCTTTGGCAAGACCTTTGTGCTGTATCAATTCATGGCAGAAAGCAAAAGACCCAGCGATGATAGACAGAAGAAACAGAACAAGAGAGTAGCCTTGCTCTGTTGTGAGCTGCTCTCATGTACTTAAGCCAGTCTCAGGAGAGAAAGAGCTCACGTGCAGGAGGACTCACTAAGGTTATGAGGGCTGTACCCCCATGATCACACCTGCTGCTAGATCCCACCTCCCAGCATAGTCACACTGGAGACCAAGCTTAGCATGCATATTGACCTGGATAGCCATACTCAATCCATAATAATGCCCACCCCCAAATTGCAAACTAGGAAACTAAGCCTCAAAAAGCTTATTTTACCTAGCAAAAATTAAAAAGAAATTTTCTGATTTTTAAGTCCAGTCCTCTTGCCTTTAAATCCTTGCTGGTTTTGAGCTTTTTCTTCTGAGAGCTTGGATGGCAACTGTTTGTGTCAAGTCACCACCAAGCTCTCCTGCCTCAACAGCACTAGCTCTAGCAGAGATCTCGTAAGACAGAGTATACTCTATTTTAATAAGTGGTATTCTTTATAGTTGACTTGAAATTACCTCTCAGCATCTTAAAATGTGAGATGGATGTCATTTTTTTTTTCTTAGTGGAAAAAAAGTGCTTTGAGTTCTCTGAGACCTATCTGACCTTCAAGACATATTAATATATTTACCATTAGCTTGCTTACACATGACCAGAGTCTAGAGGTGTTAAGCAATCCATCTTCCTAGGAAGTTTAAAAGAGAATAAAAATATAAAGAATTGGACTGTAGGTTATGGCTAGGAAGGTATGAGCATGCTGTTAAAAGACTGAATCCGTTGCCGAGGGTCATGGGAGCATTGTTGAAATTGCATGTGTGCTGCGATCATTTCAACTCCTTTCCAAAGGTATTTGAAAACATTTGCAGCAGTTAAAAATTCAATCTTGGGCTTTCTACTGTTATGTGCAATTCATAAAATATATTCTATGGTATATTCATATGTTAGAGATTTACTGCAACATTTTATGCGGGAGTCTGCAAAGTTACTCTGAAGACTTTTAATAAACATCTGGGAGATGTTAGTGTAGACCTCATAATGTGAGAGCTATATGCTCATTTATCTAGCATAAAAATGTCAAGTTAGCCATGGAAAAGCATAAGACAAATCACTATTCTATTATTTATGAAGATTTATGTCTTGCAACAAATATGACAAATGTAATATTTTTTTCTATTTTTATGATTTATTTGTGTGTGTATGGGTATGATATGTGTATTTGGGCATGCACTTGCCCAAACTCAAGTGTGAAGGTCAAAGGACAACCTCAGTGTTTCTCCTCTCCTTACACCCTTTTGACACAGGGTCTCTTTTTGCCACTGCTGCTTGCAAATTTCTAGATTCTTTTGGCTCTGCCTCCCTTCCTGTAGAAGTCAGCACATTGGGATGATAGATGCATGCACTGCTTTATGTCTGGTTTTATGCTGGCAGTGAGGAAGATCAAACTCTGCTCTGCAGGCTTGCAAGCAAGTGCTTTTAATCACTGAGCCATCTCCCCAGCCACAAATATGATAAATCTAATTCTGAATGTCTAAGCCAAAATGACCCAAATAACAACAATATGAAGAGAATCATATCATTGTGTATATTATATACTTGTTTTCTAGGTGACATTAATATTGGTGACAGTGAACTCATGGGCAGGGTGGGGGGCTATACCACAAGTCTCCTCTCTGTTTTCATACAGAGATTTCTATTCCCGCTGCAGCTCAGATATACTGCCAAATGCCCCTCCCTGGTACTCCTGGAAGCAAATGTGTTTTAATTGGCTGTGTTTATCAAACTATTATAAAATAGCTTCATATGTTTGAAAAGAAATTTAAAAAACACTTAGGATGCCAATCTCCTCACTACAAAAACATGTTGTCCAGAATAAATTATTTCAAATCTTTGAGAATCACAGAATGCAATTTGCTATTCAAGTCTGAAAATCAGAATGCATTAGTAACTTGGTGATCCATCGACAACTATTAGCAGTCATTCTCTGGTGTGGCCTCGGGGTCCTTTAGAATGAAAAGTATTTTATCCTCATCAACTAACTCGTTTCATATGCTCCTCATGGCAGCATTGTTCTCATTCTTCTTGTGTCTATCTGCCTGTTACATGTTTACTGTCTCCTTAGGCTGCTCCTTCCCCAGCCTTCGCATTGTGGAAGTCCTTTTTTCCTCACCTAAGGACCAACAAGGTGAAATGAGTCAATGCTGAGAAAAGCCCTGAAAATAATTATCTAAAAAGAAGTGAGCAACTTCAGATTTCATGAACCTTTCTGCACCCCTTCCCAGCAGAAGGATTAAACATGAAGTCTTTTAACCCAGAGGCTCCCCAGAGGGAATATAGTTGCCCCTTCTTATTTGTGAGTTCTCAACCATATGCAGATCAAAAGAATATGAAAAAAAAATCTGTACAGATAATTACAGGTTTTTAAAATTCTTATCCCCTCAATGACACTGTATAACAGCTATTTCCATGGCATTTGAATTGCACTAGGTATTATAAGTAATCAAGACCTGATTAATGGATACAGAAGGATGACATCAGGTTCTGAGTAAATATGACAACATGTTGTACAAAAGAATTGAGTGTCCTTTCAGAGATGTTGGTGCCCACATGGGATCTTGGAACCAATTCCTGACAGCTATTGAAGGACAACTTATTCCAAGAAGGAAGCAAAAATTTACTATCCACTATTCCTAAATTCTTAGAATAACTGTTTCTCACACTTGATAGTGAAAAAAAATGACTCAATATTGTCTTAAACTTATAAGTAAGGGGCTGGGGACATGGTTCAATGGGTAAAAGTCAGGTGGGGGATGGAGAGATGGCTTAGTGGTTAAGGCACCTGCCTGCTAAGCCTAAGAAAGTCCATTTGATTCTCCAGATCCCACGTTTAGCCAGAAGTGAAGTGATGCAAGGGCTCAATGCTACACTTGCCCACAAGGGGGCACACACATCTGGAGTTCGTTCACAGCAACTGAAAGGCTTCTGGCATGCCCATTCTCTCCCTCTCTCTCTCTCTCTCTCTCTCTCTCGCTCTTGCTTTCGCTCTCACTCTCGCTCTTTTTCTCTCTCTCTCTCTCTTTGACTCTCCCCCCCGCAAAAAAAGTCAGGTGGGGCCAAACATACCTATGAGCTCAGAGCTGAGGGGAGATGGGACAAGAAGGTCTTAAGGGCTCACTAGTAAGCCAGTCTAACCAAATATTAGTATTTCCAGGTTCAAACTCAAGAAAATAAGGCATAAAAGTGACATAAAAGGATACCAAACCTCCTCTGGCCACTACATGTGTACACATGGGACAGCAGGGAACAATTATCTACACGCACGCGCGCACACACATATACACATACACACAATCTGTAGGTAGAACTGCAGTGTTAGACATACTTCTTTTATTACTAGGAAAAATGTAAAAAGCTAACACAAAACAGAAATGGTACCTCCAGTATAGACAGAACTCTATTAAAAATATTTACTTTTAAATAATGTATCTTCAAACATGTGTTCATTTCTTATTTTGAGGAGGTACCAGTCTTTGGCATTAGAAAGATACAAAGGAAGAAGTCATTGTGGGCATCACCTGGTAAATCTAAAGGGAGACCTATCTTGATCATATCACAGATATTGCAAGGTGAGACAATAAGGTAGCAGCAGTAAAGAAGAACAGTTGAATCCATTACTTTTTCACAGCTGGACAAATATCTGACCAGCGCAGTTTAAGGAAGGAAATTGTTGACTTACGTCTATCATGGCAGGGAAAGCATGACAGGAGCCAATACTAGCCTTACATCTTCATGTTAGGAGGAAAAAATGTAGAAAGAGCAGTGTGGCTGGGCTGTAACACCTCAAGACCCACTCCCAGTTACCCACTGTCTCCAGCAAGGCTCCACAACCCTCCAGAGCAGCACACCAACTGGGGATTAAGTATTCAAACCTGTGAGTCTATTGGGGTCACTTGACAATCTAACCACCCCAGCTGTCAAGTGGCAGTCTAGAGGAGCTGGCTTCAAAATCCATCATTTAACCTTATTAGATATAAATAGTAATTGGTGGTAATGAATTAAGCTACCAGTGTGTTGTCCCCAGTTCAGCTCATTACACAATTACCATGGCCAGAGAAGCAAGGAAGGACATTTCTGCTGATGTAGCTACAAGCCTGGGGCTACTTATGATGAACTATTGTGTGAAATGCTGCCCTCCATAAGCCAAAAGATGATGCTGGGAGATTTTGCACTGAATTTTTAACCTGCTGTTCCTACAGTTGACATTTTGGCATCATGAGTGTTTACTGTCCTGAGGGACACTGCCATCCTTTGCAAATCTTAGCGTCTGTTGAGTAATTGCAATTGCAATGTCTCTTGCTTCTCATTTGCTGATGAAGTCTCACCACCTCGTTACAAGTCTGTGACTTCTTTTCTGAAATCTCTGAGTTTCAGTGACCTGTAAATGAAAGGAAAGAGAAGGAGATCAATCTACTTGGACTTGAGAAACTATAAAACTTGATCATTTAGCAACATATTCATTCTTGTCTTTTCTCCCCACCTCCTTTTGGGTGCTACATTGTATATATTTAGAAAAGTGCTGGAGTAAAGAATTAAATCTGTATCCAAGGAACACATCAATGATTCCTGACCCATCCTCCTCCCATAAATGAGCTGTTTCTTTAAAAGAGCCTTGCTGGCCTTTTTTGACTACATATTCCAGTGTTCTATAAGCACAGAGAGGAAGGGTTTCCTAATACCCAGCTATGAAAGGAGAGGCAATGTTTCCCTGAAATGTTTTACTACAGAAGTGTCATCAGTCAGATGCAATTATGTCAGTCTTTCCAGGAATCTGTGTAATCTGGTGATGCTGTTCTTAAACGCTACCTATGTCTCTCCAATGATGGCTTTATCTACAGTGGGCTTCCATGGATCACACAAGAGTTAGAGTTAACACTGTTCACCACTTAGGGTTACTAATGAAGGGATCAAAAATTTACATTCATCCTGAAGACAGACCATGGCCTTCCTCAGGCATTGTTCAAGTACACCCAGCCCATGATCATTTGTCTTGATTTCCCATTATGTTGAGCAACAGTGAACACTGATGATATGACAGACAGCGGGAAGGTCAGAAATATGCATTCATTACCAAATTGCCAGTAAGGAACCTGCCCATAATCCTTTGCAAAGAAGATTCCAGTAGTTTGTGGATGAGCAGAAACAGACTAGAGGGAATGGGATATGAATGAAGGAGTCACTCCCACACATCTCAGTTTTAACACCTAAGAAACTTTCCCTGATTCTTCAGACTGGGTTACTCTGGAATGTCCTCCCTTTGTATTCCTAGCTTTAGGTACCAGGGCTTATGGCCATAAGTTTTCTTGAAATGGTCTTGCCTTTCATTTTTTAACAAAATTTAGTAAAATATAATGATATGACCTCTAGTGCTAGATTTTGAATCCCATCTTCTTTTTGTACCATGTGGCCTTAAATCCCTCCTCTGTGAAGTAGAACTTAATTGTTTCTACATGACAAGTAGTTGTGATGATGAAATGAGTGAGGAACTTTAAACCAGTGTGTAGAATGCCTTAACTTTTCATCTAATGCATCTGTCTCCCAGAAGGCTAGTATTCCTATTGTTATTATGTCCATTTGCCAGTGCCTACCCTCACATCACAAATCATGCCAAATACCTGACATAGAATAGGAATCCAGTGACAGTTTATAAAATCAATCAATAATCCTAAAATTTATTACTTAGAAATATAAGTTGCTCAAAGTGAATATGACCTCAAACAGCAAAGAAATAACATCACATAAGATATGGAATCACAGGGCTGGAGAAATGGATTAGCAGTTAAAGGTATTGCTTGCAAAACCTGATGGCATGGATTCAATTCCCCAGTATCCACATAGAGCCAGTGCACAAGGTGGTGTATGCATCTGGAGTTAGTTTGAAGTGGCTGGAGGCCCTAGTGCACCCTTTCTCTCTTCCCTCTTCTCTCTCTTGCTTCTGGCAAATAAATAACAATATTTTTTTTTTTAAGATAGGGAAGCACTAGTCCTCTCCCACTAGGAAATTCTATGAGAGAACATTGTAGTAAACATGATTGGATCCACAGGATACCCAATTTTGCAGTACAGAGCTGTGTCATAATGAGTTTTAAAAAAAAAAACAATCACTAAAATGTCTCATATTTTTAAGACATTAGTAAGAGCAGCAAGCTGTTGACTATGATGATAATAGTTCCTAATGCTCAGTAAATACAGTGGCTTACCATTATTATACTCATTTTAAAGGAAACCTTTGACTTGTGTTTAAACAACAGCTAAAGATGGAAATAAAGCCACAAAGGCGGTAAAAGTTAGATAGATTTAAAGACCGAGAACATGACAGAGAGGAGAAAGAGGCAGGAGTGAGGCAGAATGAATGCCATTCAAGGATGGATGGACAAATTTCTACAATGAAAATTAATAATAAACCCCAAAGTGATAATAATAACAATAAGCTCAAAAATAATTTCTTTGGGGGCTGGAGAGATGGCTTAGCAATTAAGGCTTTTGACAGTACACATGTAAAGCCAGATGTAGTGGCACATGCAGTTCATTTGCAGTGGCTGGAGGCCGTAGCATGCCCATATATTTTCTCCCTCTCCCTCCCCCCGCATCTCTCTTCGATCTTTCTGCTTGCAAATAAATAAACAAAAATATTAAAATAATAATAATAATTACTTTGGGTTCATTTCTAAGAAGTATGTTTTCAATGAAGACATGATTTTGTAAAGTTTGCAGTCAAAATATAAATTTTAATTTGTGATACAAAGTCATCCTGAGTCAGCCATGTCAATGCCAAGGGATACTATTGTAGGCCCATGTGATATGTGAGGACCTTCTAGGGACTTATATTGTAATAGGGAGAAGAGCTGACATGTTGCTTTAGTTACATTAGGAACCTATTGGAGAGTCTTAAGCAAATGAATAATATGAATTTAGATGTGGCGTGTGTGTGTGTGTGTGTGTGTGTGTGTGTGCTGCACTTGGGACATATATATGAGAAGCAAGCATGTTATTACTGAGCTTCATTCCCAGAATATAATTCTGCCTATTGTCTGTCTTTTGAACTGATAGCTGTTAGTCTGTCACATTATTCTGTCACCAGGTGATAGATGATGGGAGTTTACTCTAGAAACAGTGTGATGATGATGATTAAATTCAAGATATATATTGGAGTGAATGGACTTAGTGATGGATCAAGGAGTGCTAGGAAAGAAAAAGAGATTTGAAGTTGATTTCTTAGTTTGGGCATGAGCCATTGATATAGGTGATATTGTAATCACAGTAATGTGGGGGAAAAATTAGGGAAATAGATTTGACCGAGCTATCTGGAGTCAGGTAAAAGGGGGAAAAACAATACATTCCTTTGGACTTACTAAATTTCAGAAGCCTAACATAACCCCAAAAGAGGCACAAAGAAGGCAGCAGAATATCCAAGTACTAGGCTAAGAAATAGAAGGTGTTGATATGTGTGTTTAGTAAGAAAAGATGGGGACAGAGTTCTGTGTGCGCAGCAAATTTAGTGGCAAGCACAGAGCACGCAAGTCTTGAGAAAGGACTGACTGAAGAAACAGCTGGCCAGATAAGAAGAAAACAAGGCATGTGTAATTAAGACAGCCAGAAAAGGAAGATATTTGACAGTCACATGTAGCCTGAAAAGTAACCTTCTGAAAGATTTGGTCATTGGATGCTCTAATAAAAATTCTTTTATAGTAAATTTGAATTCCTGATTAGATAAGAAAGTGTAATTTGAAGAAGTAAAAATGATAGGTGCATTTAGATAAATCTCTAAATTGCATACTGAAAAGTTAAAGGAAGAGTAGCTGAAGGTGATAAATAGAAAATATTTCATATATTTGTAAGCTGGTGGGAGGCTCCAGGAAGAAGAGAGAAAGTTCTGGGGCAGATTACAGGACAAGCTCATTGGGCAGGTAAGACAGAGGGATGCATGTAACTGAACATTGAGAAGCATGATGGGAGTTAATTCTGGACCCATATAATTTTTATTCATAGCCATCTGAACATATTAGGGAATTAGCATCTTCACATCTCCAGCATATATGCATCTAGTGGCAAACCACTAATCTGATTTGGAAATAGGCAACTTTATACTGTAGTCATCCTTGCTAACACTGGCATGGACATCTCCCATGCCAGTGTTAGGTATTCTATAAATTCAAGCAAAGAGGTGCTTGATTACTTATGCCCAATAATCGTTCCCACTATTTTAACTCAAATTCTTAAAACTTTCAAAAATTTCTTTTGTCTGTCTTCTCCATTCCATCAATGTGCATCCTTTTCATTTTTATTTCATTGAGTTGCTGGTGTTTTGTTGGTCACTGAAATTTCAAAGTCAAGTGTATCTCATTTCATTTAATACATAAATAACTGAAAGGTTGGCAAAACATTGACACTTTGGTATACTGACTCACATCTTAAACACATCACTGTTGAGTGCTTATGCAAGTTCAATTATGAATAATTTATAAAGCACAATAAATATTTCCCCCACAACCATCTTTTGTGCGAAGAAAATGACTGACACATATTGAGTATGCACATATCATGATTCACTTATATTTCTAATGAGTGCCTCAGGCACGTGTGCATTTGAGCAAGTCTGTCACTCCTCCGCATTCAGGTGCCACTTTTCTGATTGACATCAGAGAAGATTTGTGTCATCTGAAAGGATACAATTTTATGGGAACCAGATAATAATTACTCTTGCTTCTACAGAGAAACCATATTAGTCAAATAGGAAGAAAAATAACTCATAAAAATTAGTCACACATCTCAGCCAAAGGTCAGTCCTCTGAGTCTAAATCTAAACTACACATCAGCACTGATTCATTTCTTTATTCAACCAACAAATATTCATAGCAAGTCTGTTATTTTCTGAGCAATGTTACTGAGGATTTAATATTAAGCAAATAAAGCATCTCTGGTTCTAAGTCCAAGGTAAAAGAGAGATGACAAAACTAACATAACATACCATGTAACAAATAATTATAAGGGGAGATGCACAGACTTGAGCAATTCTGTGGTGGGGCAGCAGATCAGGGATGATTAACTGACAATTAAAAAAAAAAAAAAACATGAACACAAACCTGAATGATGACCAGGAAATTCCAATACAAAGAAAGATATAAAAGCATAAACAAGACATGAGGACGTTCTTGGGGGGATTCCAGGTTTGTGGGGGAATGGCTTGGAAGGTCATCAGAAACTAAGACACATGTATACAATTGATCTCACAGTTCTACTTCCAAGGAGCTAAACCCATAGAGCTAAATCCATGAAAAAGCAGCAGAATGCTCTGATGGGTCTTGGCAAACTCTAGGAAGGAAGTGCCAGGATCACCCAGAACTTAGGCAAAAATGATTTCCAAAAATATATCAACATCATGAATTTAGAATTTTGAGATGCCAGACTATGAGAGGCTGGTGGCAAAATATCTCTTCTCTTCTGTCTCTTTCCCTCCCTCCTTTCTTCTTTTCTTGCTTCCCTCCCTCCCCCCTCCCTCCTGGAAATAATAAGGTCCTCTCAAGGTCATTACTCTCTCTAAATCTGCACCACTTGGATTGATTTTGGAAATATAATAATGGCCTAAGGAGATTCTTCCCATTTTAAAGCCTGAACACTTTTAGCCTAATGGAAGAATTTTTTTAAAAAATCATGCCAATAGATGCTAAATAATGCTTAAAAAAATAAGTATGTGGAGAGTAAATATTTCCCAAGTAAATTCTAGAGTCCCTACAGTAAAAGATTTACACATTCATGCCATCCATTTTGTTATTGATCTGTTTTACTTTAAATGTATTAATGATTCTGTTCTCACAAGTCATGATGTGATTGCATAGATATTTGCCACAGTGAAGAAGGAAAATAAATTCATCACCAAGTATACTCATTGCTCTCTGATAAAGATTTATTTGCATTTTAAGCACTATGGAGAGGTGGTGGACTAAAAGTTTTGGCTGAGCCTGAATCTTCAAAATTCAGGAGGCAAAATTAAAATATATATTTATACATATTCTCCATATTCAATGAAGGGTATAATTAGAACAAACCACCTCTGTGAAACACACTATAAATCTGTATAATACAAGGAAAATGCTTCCACTTTCTTCTGCCCTTTAATTTGTGACAGGAATTTGGGATACATGGCTTCGAGTTCCCTTTCCAAACAAATGATAAAATCTTAAGTGCACTCATTAGCATATGGTTCCTGCTCTCTCTGATTAGATGGGGCTTGAGTAGATATAAGCAATGACTGAACACATGAGTTCACAAGAAGACAGATACAACTGAGGAAATTTGAAAAGTAGCCACTACTACCCTTCTCATTGCATATTTTGGACAGTGCTGGCATAGGCCTTTTTGTAAAAACACAGTCTTGTTTATGCAGGATTCATTGTGCTAAACCTAAAGTCACGAAGCTTTACAAGCCTTTGAGCCTAGCACTAATTCACGGGAAAGTTGTGCCTCTGTGACAAAAGACTTTAAATTCAATGTCCTTAGTGCCTTCTTAAGTTGAACAAGGATTTGAAAGGTACAAAGAATTAATTTCACTAATGTTCTCCTAGCAATTCAAGTGAAATAAAATGCCATTGCAGCAAAGCTTCATCATAATTAGTAGATCACAAGTTTCAAAATAGGGAGCTGAAATGGAAATGTACTGTGAATGTGTTTAAAGATATATTAATACTGCTTCTAGGGATGGAGGGATAGCATAGTGATTAAGGCACTTGCCCGCAATGCCAAAGGACCCAGGTTTGATTCCCCAGGACCCATGTAAGGCAGATGCACAAGGTGGCACATGCATCTGGAATTGGTTTGCAGTGGCTTTAGGCCCTGGCATGCCTATTCTCAATCTCTCTGTCTCCCTCCCTCCCTCTCTCTAAGTCAAATAAATAAATAAATAAAAATAAAATATTAAAAGAATACTAATTCTAGTATTATAGTGGTCAGTGTCAAGCAGTCAATAACATTTTTTATTCCCAAGTAAAACATAAAGCTATTATGCAATAAAACTGGATTAATAATAATGAAATCCATATGATAAAGTGAAATAAAAGGCACATTACATCACAACTAGCTAAAACATACTTTAAATGTACAAAACATGTACTTGGTTTGATTTTTAAAAAAAGGACAAAATTGATTTTTAAAAGTTTATGTCAGCCATGGTGACAGTTCTAGAGGGTATTTAAAATAGAAATAATCAGCATCTAGCTGAGTTTTCATTCTTAATGTAATAAAGCAAATTAGCATGTGACATAAGCCATCTCTTAATAATAGTTTCAGGCTACACTGACATAAAGTAATCAAGTTTCCATAGGAAATTTAACTTGCACACTAGACAGTTTAATTATCTGTTGCATATTTCAGTAGTTCTCATTATAAGAAAAATATGCCCAACTTTGTCACTGAGAGTGCTCATAACAATAACATTCAATAAATTTTGATTATTTTATAATTCATCTGTCTGTTGATATATAAGTATGTGTATCCCTCAAATATTAAATTTGATCAAATATTTAGCAAGCAAATGGGAAATAAAAATCAATCCTAAAGTTCTTGAAATTAAATAATCTTGCCCTTTCTGACATAAGAATTTAAAAGTTGGCAGAGAATTTGAAAATCATGTCCATCTTTACTATCCTACTGCAGAACTACCCACCTAGCCCCTTCCTGGGACACTGATCCCACTATCCTTTCCACCCAGAGAACTGGCAAATGCCTTATGTCGTCTGCATGTTCCACAATTAATAAATCACTTTAATGTGCATATTATTTTCCTTTTACACAAACCTGAACTATCTGGTTGACAATATTATTCTCTTATTAGAGTAGCAAAATTGAAGTCTTGAGTTCCCCAAAGAGACCTGATGTCAATCCAAGCCTCAAGCCTTCTCAGTGCTGTTAATGCTGATCTTCTTCTGACAGTGTGATTCTGAAGTATTTTACTCTCATTTGGGACAAATGCTAGTTCTGCCCTTTTTTTCTGTTGACTCAAAAAGTATTAACAGAGACTAGAAGGAATTGCTGAAGGTGAGCCCGCTAAAAAACAAAAGGAGATAGTAGTAGTAGACAAGAGAGAAAATGCATTTTGTAAACAGGCTCCAGAGCTCCTGCACCACCATAGATCTGCATTCGACTCCATGAGCCAAAAATCAGATGAGCACATTGCCCCTGCATCCATCATCATTCTACCATGGCTGAAGTTGGCATCAGAATATGATGAGTCTTTGAGAAGGGATCAATCATGGTAGCCCAAAGAAGTGACCTAATTGTTATTGACAATAGTAATAATATTAAGGCTAATATTTAAAAAACACTTACTTTGTATCAGACATAAAATGTGCTGAATTATCAAATCAAATTCCACCTTCTCCTTTCTTCCCACTCATTCTTTGGTTTCTTGCTTTAGTGACCAGGGCTGGCCCAAATGACAGGTAGGAAAGCTGTGATGATATTCATCTTTCAACCTAAACCTAAAACTCCCAAAGACTATCAGTATTTTTTTTAGTCTAGCCCAAACTTTGGGCCTTATCTCTCTCTTTTAGTTTTCTGAGGTAGGGTCTCACTTTAGCCCAGGCTGACCTGGAATTCACTATGTAGTCTCAGGGTGGCCTCGAACTCTCAGTGATCCTCCTACCACTGCCTCCCGAATGCTAGGATTAAAGGCATGCGCCACCATGCCCAGCTTGGGCCCTATCTCTTATCTACTGCCTATTTTTAACCTGTTCTTCAATATGACACTCATAACATTATCCTCTAGATTTTAGAGGCATGAAAGAAAAGACCAGGCTTAGTGATATTAGTCCCACAAGAACCCACATGGATGCCAGGCACAAAATAGGTTCTCCAATACTTGTCAAGTTAAACAAACAACCACTCTAGCCAGCCTTCACACTGCAGTTCTTAGTTTAACATTCCTAATCTGATTGGCATTTTCACCATCATTATAGAAGGTTACCTGCTGAGGTTATGCCTTGTGTAAATAAGGCTATTTGATCTCTTAAAACTTGTATTTTGCTCTTTTATTTTTTTTTTTTATTTTGAAGTAGGGTCTCCCTCTAGCCCAGGTTAACCTGGAACTCAATCTGTAGTCCCAGGCTACTTCAAACTCACAGCATTCCTCCTACCTCTGCCTCCTGAATGCTAGGTTTAAAGGCGTGTGTCACTACACCTGGCTCTCTCTCAGACTTTTTAAGATTGATAGTGCCATTTTTATTCCACAAAGGGGAAAACTAAATCCTATGAGGGTAAATGATTTTCACAAAGTTTGTCACACACAACTGACAACTGGTAGCACCCTAATTCAGGGCTATGAGTGACTATAAGAAGCTAAAGTGAAGCACCTATAATCTCTCTCTACCCTCCTGGAAATTGCAGTGAAATGCAAAACCCCCAAACCAAGGATTTAAACCTTCTTGCTTAGTAATAGTCTTTCATCTTGTCCAATGCTCATATTTCCAATAACTCCTTGTCCCTCTATGACCCTTCTGTGTGTTGGGACATCTTGCTTAAACTCACTGCTTTTCTCTGTGATTAATCACCATATGATTAAATACCTTCTGTAGCACACCACAGTGTCGAAAGCCTATCTGTGTTCAAGTATGTCAATGTTCACTTTCAAACCCAAGTAGCTGCATCTTCAAGGAACATACTTTGTACATGTGGGCTTGGAAAATAAGGCCTAGAGAATGAGTCACAGCCAAAGACTTTCAAAATTATCAAGGATCTGGTGAGAGAAACAAAGCATCATTAATCATAACAAAAGGCAGAACTAGGATAGAATATAAATGAACACATTTATTATAAGCAATTAGAATCAGAATGGGAAATAATACATGGTCAAGAGGCCAGGGCAGGAAGCTTGTGTGATTGCCACAAACAAACCAGTTATCTGCAGCCTAACATTCCTTTCTGAAAATTGGCCTGGGGCTCAGAAGAGTTGAGTTGATTTAAAGATACAGCAGACATGCTTCTGTTATTTTTTTCTGTACAAAAGTGTTCATCTCTCTATCCATGGCCTGGCATGAAAGGGGCTTTCAGCACATATTTTGTTGGATAAATATATCAGCCAGTTATCTATGAAGACAGTACTGCTGAACATGACAACACTTCATCCTGCTGTAATCCAAGAGGTGGAATCCATTCTGGGTTCTCACCTCTCAACCTTCCTCAGCCCTTCCCAGTCACCTGCAGTGAAATAAACCTCATTTGGCATTATGAAGTCAGCTCCATTAGGTATCTAGAGTCCTGCCTTTGAAACATTCATTGTTTACATTAAATGATATGTAGTGCCTCATCTATCAGACACTCAAAACCCCTAAACTATTTATCTACGATCTTTGTTGATCCCTCCATACTTAAGGCTTTAATACCATGATAGGTTGTAGTTATGAGCACAAAAATCTGTTGGATCTGAATGAAAAGCTTAAATAAGCTTTCCTAAACTTTTTATTCTACCACCCATAAAACTGGTCTCAAGCCAGGTGTGGTGGCGCATGCCTGTAATCCCAGCACTCGGGAGGCAGAGGTAGGAGGATTGCTGTGAGTTCGAGGCCATCCTGAGAATACCTCGGCTAGAGTGAGACTCTACCTCCAAAACAAAACAAAACAAAAGTGGTCTTGTTCATTAGGCAATTATCTTTTTAAAAACTGTTTCCACTCCTCAAGAGTTGCTACACAGGGGAAGAAAATGGCTGGGAGGCAGCATGCACATTGGGACCCCCAATGGCCCAGGGCATGTAGTTTTAATTCATGCTACTATGCCTCTTAAAACTGGCTTCCCTCCATGAGCTTTTGAGAAGTACTTGCAGCTGACTGGAACTGTGAACATTACCCAGGTCTACTTCTCACAAATGTTGGGGACAGTACAGAGCAGTGGTATGAAGTACAAGCTCCCAAGTCCACCAAACTAGCATCTGAGATTGAGGCTCTAGTCCTCACTAGCAGTGCCATCGTGGGAAATGAATCCCTGATACAGAACTTTGAATCTGACATTTGTTCAAGAAGGCTGCTCAGTTTCGTCACCTCATGAGACCATTGTGAGGAGGAAACAGCAATATGTATAATGTACTGGAGATATCAGTACTCATTAATGTAAACATTATATTTTTACAATTATTATTAGATTACAATTTCAGGGCAGGAACTATGCTGTTTGTTTGCCTGAGTCCATAATACAACCATAAAACAGTTAATTTATTTAAAAGCCTGGGCTTCTGAAGGAATAAGCTTTAATTTTCAGAAGAAAAGGCCTCCTCTATAATATAGGTCAAATGAGGTGTGAGATAATGAGAAATAGAAAACCTCCTGTGGCCTTTTTGGCTGAGGAGAAGTGATAGCAGCACAGGAAGCCTGTTCTGAGCCCCTCGAACGTGTTTAATCATCAGCAGACCCATGAGGGGGAGCGAATTTCATCTCTGTTGAAAGCAGTGGAAATACTATGCTCACTTGAGCTTTGCCCTACCTCATTTGGATCTGCCAGCCCAGAAAAGAGCTGAAAAAAAGGGTGCTTTGCTCCACTCTTAAAGCTTCCTTTCTTCGGTCAGGAAATATCTCAAAGCTCTGCATCAAGCTCTTTACTACTGCAGGCAGTCCTGTTTTTGAAACCTGCACTAAAACAGAAAAAGACCTAACTCTGTTCTGCCTTGGAGAACAAAGCTTGAAGTGGTATCTCCAGCAGAAGGTGCCAAAAGCTCTGTAATCTGTGAATGATACTGGAACTTGCTATCAGAGACAGTATGGAAGGAGCAGGGTAGACTCTACTGTGAACATAATAGCTCCCAAATAGATGGCCTCTCCAAACGCGGAGGCAGAGCTTCTGTTTTCCTGCAAAGGAGTTGTTGCAGTTGCTACTTGTGAAAG
This sequence comes from Orientallactaga sibirica, assembly GCA_036365145.1. Lineage (NCBI taxonomy): Eukaryota > Metazoa > Chordata > Mammalia > Rodentia > Dipodidae > Orientallactaga > Orientallactaga sibirica. The sequence goes on from JAEOAD010000001.1 coordinate 11,895,789, forward strand.
TAGCTACTACTGATACCATTGTATGCAAATAGATGAAACCCAGAAGAAAGAAGAACAACAAAGAAAATGTTCCTGTAACAAGGACTGCCAACAACAAAAGGGACCAAATTCTTTTTTAAATTTGTTTTATTAATTATGGACACACATACTTAGTATGGAAATGTCACATGTTTGTGCCATCCTTTCCCTCATCCTTGCCCCCTTTCTGAAGGGGGCCCTCCTCATTGGGGTTACAATAGCTACAATTTACTGGAGCGTCCTGTATCAGACACTTCCCTTTCATTACATTTAATTTTCATAAGGCATCTTTTCTTTAAAAAATTATCCATTTATTTATTTGCAAGCAGAGAGAGAGAAGAGATAAACAAAATGAATATGCCAGAGCCTCCAGCTGCTGCAAACAAACTCTAGATACATGTGCCACTTTGTGCATACGGCTTAACTTGGGTACTGAGGAACCAAACCTGGATTGTCAGGTTTTGCAGGCAAGCACCCTAACCAGTGAGGCATCTCTCTCGCCTCATAGGCATCTTTAAAGACAAGGTAGCATTCTGCTTGTTTCGTAGATAAGGCATGTATGAAAGAAGTTAAGTAACTTGCAGGTAACCAAATGGGTCTTAAATGATGTTGATATAATTTAAGCGTAGGACTCGCTGACTACAAAGCCCTAACCACTATACTGCTTCTTAAAATATAAAAGCTCTGCTAACCAAAGAAAGCAGTGGCCCCACCAGCAAGGAAAGGAGGGGCCCTAAGTGAGAACATTGTAGATGTTATTGAAGAGAACACTGTAGAATCAGAGGGGATATGGGAGCAGGTGGTATATTCCATCATTTATTTGGGATTAAAAAAATAATACTGTTAGAGCTGGTTGTGGTGGCGCTCGCCTTTAATCCCAGCACTCAAGAGGCAGAGGTAGGAGGATCGCCGTGAGTTCAAGGCCACCCTCAGACTACATAGTGAATTCCAGTTCAGCCTGGACTATAGTGAAACCCTACCTCGAATATATATACTGTTGAGGAGAAATGGTAATTAAAAGAAGACTTTAAATTAAGTAAAGTTTTTAATTAAATGTTTATATTTTGACAGGAAATCATTGCATCTGTGGCCAATTGTTTTCAAATTATCTCTGTGATTTTTTTTTCCCAAAGTCCCAGTTAGAAAGTACTGGTACCGATATCTGCATCTGCCCACTTCTACCAATCTTTTTCTGGGATGATCTTCTCCCTTTTCTGCCCATACTCTATTAACTTCATTTGCTATCATTTCCAAAATTTATAGTTTACTTATATATTATCTAGCACTCACTATATAGGTAACAGGAGCTGCCTTGCAGAGGGTATGGCACACAGTAAGATGTTCAAATTGATTTTCTAGATAGAATGAATGTTCAGTAAAAGATTACATCACCTTATTGGCTACTAAATGTTCTTTGTTTTTTGTGAGCATAAACTTTTTGTCTATTAAACTTATTGCAAATGTTCTCATTTTGTGTTGTTTATTATTATTACAATTTAATGCCAGAAATAAGGTGTTATAATATCTCATTTAATGGATTGTGAATTCTGAAACAGTTACCTATTTGATCTACTTTTAATGATTTATATTATACCTTTAGCTCATTAGTGGCCTAATTTTTTTTTATTTGAGAGAGAGAGAGAGAGAATGGGCAAACCAGCTGCTGTGAATGAACTCCAGACACGTAGGCCCCTTTGTGGGCAAGTGCAGCATTGCACCCTTGTGTCACTTTTTGTGTCTGGCTAAATGTGGGACCTGGAGATTGGAACCAGGGTTCTTAGGCTTGGCAGGCAGGTGCCTTAACCACCAAGGCATCTCTCCAAGCACTAAATTTTATTTTTAGTATGACAGAATTATGAGTTTAAGTTGCACCATTTTATAACTGATGTTTTCTTAACACTTAATCTCATATTTCCTTCCATGTTCCTTTACAATTCTTTACCTATATTATACTAATCCAATATATTAAATTGAAGAATGTATATTTTAGGTATTTGTTTTATTTATTTATCTCTTCGTCCTTTTTAGTACTTCCCAGTTTAAACTAGTATTACCTTATAAAAATTTTCATTTTCTAAAAAAAATGCATTTTCTAATGTATTCTAATATACTCTTAAGGCAAGACCCTTCTATCATTTTTAGTTTTCAATTTTTTGTAATTTTAGTGAATAGATCTTATTTAATTATTGCCCAGATTTTATTTACTAAGCTTGAATGTTAGTGTTTTAAAATTTCATATCTTTGTGTGGATGAGGGGAGAGACTTTATTCTTACATGGGGAAAATGGCAAGACACTGTATCTTAGCTGCTCAATACATAATGTATCACTAGCTGCTTGAAACTATTATTTAATAAATATTTATTGGAAGAAGTGTGTCCCTTAAGATTTTGTCAGGATTAACTTCACCATTAGGAATTTCTCAGCAGAACTGTTGTGGGAATGAGCATAGCTATATGAATTAACCATTCTCCACTGGGGAGGAAGAAGGGTCTTTATTTAAAACTAATGTTGCTCTCTTATGTTGAATATATTTATGTCTCTGGTGCTAAATGCTCAGCTAATTTTATTTTCTATACAGCAAGAGGTTGACAATTTCATTCTTGCCATCATGAAAGTCTGGTTATCACACACTCTTTCAGTGAATTCCCAGTGAGAAGTGTTTGGATGTGTTTTAATTACAATACAGGGCAAAACATTAAGTCTTGAAACTCTGCAGGAGATGTGTCCCCACCCAGTCATTTGTTTTTCAGTCAAGCAGATTATAATCATAGTCCAGAAGTTGGAAGGAGGTGAATGAAAGAAATTCCATTTAGCAATACTACCTTTGGTTAAATGTGATTAAAAAAAAAAAAAAAAAAAAAAAAGATGCTTAAGACATAGCTCTAGTCTATTGTGTAAGACAAACACCAGGTAAACAAAATGCAGTGTGATGAGTTGTGGAACAGAGTATTGAACATGACACATGTGTGAGATCTGTAATTCTGCCTAGTCAGTAGCCAGAGAAATAATCAAATAAAAACTCAACTCACTACTGTAAGACGTTTAAAAAAAAAACTGAACATGCACACACATGCCCACACATACAAAGCTCTTCATCAAAAGAAACATATTTATTCCAAGCCAAATCTAAGTGGATAAAGCTTGGAACATCATTCATTACCCTGAATGACATGTTCCACAGTGGAACTTTACATGAACACTTACTTCCATGAAACAAAGAACGTTATAAAGTAATACATTGAATAAATACACTCATTGGGGTATTTGGTGGATAGTCTATAGTAAAGCTGGGAAATCTTTCCTACCGGTTTCAGATGTTACAGAATTCTTAGCTTTAGGGTTAGTTGGCTATGAAGCTCAGAGACCCATGGGAGTTAACCTAAAAGTCATGAAAATATTGGATCAAATACAAAAGTTAAAGTTAATGGCTAAGGTAAAGAGAACCTAACATAGCCTGTTGATAATTTTGTCTCTCAACCTATATCATTTTTTTCATTATGTTTTTCACATCTTTTCATGATTCTAGTCAGCCAAGGTCAAGCAGTCTGTAGGATCTTTACTGTAGATGCAGCTTCTTCAGAGAACTTCAGTTGACAACAGGATAAAATGGTTTCTGGAAATCTGGATGGAAAAGCTACATTTAGAAAGATGAATTGAATATAGGCAAATCACTTTCCAAATGAAAAGAGTGTAATCAAGTTGGTGTGAGCATGAAAATGTCCTGATTCAAGAAAAACAAATTGTCCAGTATGACTTGGTATGCACTATAGGAGAGGAAAATTAGTATTGACCAGAGTGTCTGGAAAGTTCTCAAAAATAATATAATTCTCAATTGGATGAAACATCGCTCAATTTGATCAATATTTATTGTGCAGCAAGCATTCATAAGGCATTGTTCTAAACATTTCTTAGGATGTCAATGTTAAAGGATAAATGTGTCAAGTGTCTACTGTTAGGAAGAATAAGTGACAAATGTATTATGTATTATATTGGGAGATGACACTTCTTTATGATTTATAATTTATGACTTTAAATTGATAAACTCTTTCTTTACTGAGTTGACCATGCTATGAGTAATTATATTGTGATATAAGTTACATGAATGTGTTTAAGAGCATATTTTTCATAGCTACAGCTCAGGATAAGTACATACAGAAATAGAGTCAAGGTTTGAACATTGGACAAATACACACTTATTCATGACGTGCATGTGTGTGTGATGATAGGCTTAGAGAACTATGGTATATTCATCTTCCATATGTCCCTATATAAGAACCTGTATTATACTGTATTGAGATTTTTCTGATGTTCATTTTTACAGAAAACAAAGGAAACTCTTTAAATTATTTTACCTGAGTAAAAAGCCTAACAAGTGAGTTACTGACCTCAGAAATGGGATTTAAGGGGACTTTTTAGAAGGTAAACAAGCTTGATAAAAATCTATGACCAAATGTATGATTATGTTACCTCTCATTTATACCAAGGACCATCTGTCCTCTAACACTCTAAGCAAAATGAGGAAACCAGAATAAGGAATTGATTGTTCCTTAGACAAAAGACATAGTTTTCAAAATATGGGAATTTTATCCCAGAGGTATTTGACTATAACATGGGAAAAATAAAAGTTTTAGCCTCATTTAAAAAAAAAAAAAGCAAAAAGTACCCTATGTTATTGTCTTTGGCCAATGCTTTCTAATTCTTGTTTTTCATTATCTTTAAATACAGAATCCCCTTCACCTACAACTGAGTTTAGAAAATTCATTAAGTTCTGATGCTGATGTCACTGTCTCAATCCTGACCATGAACAACTGGTACAATTTTAGCTTGTTGCTGTGCCAGGAAGACTGGAATATCTCCGACTTCCTCCTCCGTACTCAGAATAATTCCAAGTTCCATCTCCGGTCTATCATCAACATCACTGCTAACCTGTCCTCCACCAAGGATCTCTTAAGCTCCCTGCAGCTTGAGGGTGTTAAGAACAACACAGCCACAGTGGTGATGTTTGGCTGCGACATGGAAAGTATCCGACAGATTTTTGAAATGTCCACTCAGTTTGGAGTATCATCCCCTGAGCTTCACTGGGTGTTAGGAGATTCCCAGAATGTGGAAGAACTGAGGACAGAAGGTCTGCCTTTAGGGCTCATTGCTCATGGAAAAACAACACAGTCTGTCTTTGAGTACTACGTACAAGATGCCATGGAGCTGGTTGCGAGAGCAGTAGCCACAGCCACCATGATCCAGCCAGAGCTTGCTCTCATCCCCAGCACAATGAACTGTATGGATGTGAAAACTACAAATCTCACTTCTGGACAGTATTTATCAAGGTAGGATGTAACACCTGGGCTATATTCTTATCCACAGGACTATGATAGTATTTATCATCATAGGATACAAGACCTGGATTCTATTCTCATCCACAGGGCTATGGCAGTATTTATCAAGGTAGGATGTAAGGCCTGGGTTATATTCTCATCCACAGGGCTATGACAGCAAGTAAAATTTTTCTGTCTATCTCTTGTGCAGGAATCTTGACTCTCTAGTACTTCTGAGAGGGTTGGTATAACATACGATTTAGTGTCTCTTTATCCAGCATATGTAATTTTACCTACTGTTTTCTAAGTGTCTGGTACAGGGACAGCACTCACTGTTGGGTGAATTCCTTACACACAGGTGTGTTTTTGACAAGTTATGTAAAAGCTTTGAGCCTTTGTTTGCTTACTAGTAAACCAAGGCAATATTGAAGAGCTGGATATAATATAATAAATATACCATGAAATCAGGTATGAAAAGTAATTAACACCACATTTGGCCCATGCTGGATGTGCAAGGAATATTTCTTTTCCTGACTATTCTTTCTTATACCAATAAACCTGAAAAAAATCTCTCTAAATATAAAATATAGTCACATGGAAATGGACTTTTCTGTATCCTCACAGGCCTTGATGTTTAATGAGATATTGAGTATGTTAAAGACATAGACTATGGCTGCTTTTAAAAGTTGAGCTTGGTCTCTCAATTCCTCCATCACCTGTTCAGGTTATTTAATCTTTGTGAGCCTCAGTTTCCTGTGTCCTAAGGGTGTTTAATGTATATAAAAGTAGATCCTGCCAATAGTGGGATTGTTTCAGTAAAATGATAGGAGATAGATGATAGATAGATAGATAGATAGATAGATAGATAGATAGATAGATAGATAGATAGATGATAGATATTAGATGACAGCTTACATGATGATAAAACTATCATACAAGAGTATTATTTCTAATATATTATTTTGTGCATAATTATGTGTTTTGTAATTACTTGCCTTCCTGTTTAGTACATCAATTAATACAGAAGCTAGAATTGAAAAGCCCATTTAAAATAAAGAATAACCCCTGATGGGAAACTCATTTTTATAACCCTTAAGAAAGGGGAAAGGATCATTTAAAAGATTTTGAGGCCTATATTTTTCACCCAAAAAAGGACCACTTAATGGTGTGAAAGGACAAGTCAGAGAACTATTGCTAGTTCAGAGGTGAAAAATTACCCATATACTCAGTCTTATTTGTAGGCATTCCTCTTAGAGTAATGGCATTTGAGTATATTGAAGAACACAGGGGAACTTCATAGGGTTTTACCTTTAAAATCATGAATCTTTGTTAAAACATCAGGCAGTCCTCATGAGTTTACATTAAATTTCATGTATATACATGAGTACCCACTCTGCAGGCAACCTGGTCAATATCACATATATGGCAGAGCCAAAACTAAGCACAACACATCAGCTCCTTAAAAATATGCTAAGGGCTGGACAGATGGCTTAGTGGTTAAGGCGCTTGCCTGCAAAGCCTAAGAACACTTGTTCAAATCTCCAGGTCCCACATTTAGCCAGATGCAAAAGTGACGCAAGCACACAATGTCACACATGGGCACAAGGGGGTGCACTCATCTGGCGTTCATTCACAGCGCCTGAAAAGGCCCTGGTGTGCCCATTCTCTCTCTGCCTCTTCCTTTCTCTCTCTGTCTCTCTGTGTGTGTTTCTCTCAAATAAAAGAAAAATGCTAAGAATAATTCAAATTATTTTTAGAAATCTACTGATGATAAAATACAATGTTCTGTCATAACTTTCCATTTTTCACATATTGTATTTGGTTCTCATAAGATCAAACTCTATGCATGTTTTATTTTACAGTATCTACCCACAATGGATATGTTTGTGTGCTAGCACAAACTGAGATTCGGGGTTGTATTTAAGAAAAGAAGCATTCTTTTTTCGTAGCAAAGTTTTGATTTATAATTTCAAACTCATTATTTTGGAAAGAAAGTCATAAATAGCAGACAGAAAAAAGCCACACTACTGAAGTTACATTAAGTTATTTAGCACTGCTGAATCTCGTGGAAAATAAAGAACACACAAAAAAATTCTGGAGCTGGAGAGATGGCTTAGTGGTTAAGGCATTTGCCTGCAAAGCCAAGGATCCTGGTTCAATTCTTCAGGACCCACATAAGCCAGATGCATAAGGGAGCGCATGCATGTGGAGTTTGTTTGCAGTGGCCAGAGGCCCTGGTGCGCCCATTCTCTCCCTCTCTCTTTCTCTCTCTCAAATAAATAAATTAGTTAAATGTATTTTTAAAAAATCATTCTGTTTGGATCCCAAAAATGTTCAGAAAAGCCAGGGAGAAATATTTGTTGGTTTGCATTGTAGATTCTTTAGGGATCCATTTCATTAAAGTCAAATGATATCTATTTCTCCTCCAAATTTAATTGACATTAAAATTACAGGTCTCCTTCCACAAGGATCCCATGACACTTTGTACATCAAACTCTGTGGTGGTACTTAACCCATTCCATCCTCATCTGCATGTGTGATTTCTGAACTAGAATGTAAAATTTTATTAAGTGGAGACACTACTATTCAGCTGAGTGCAAAGCATGGTATTTAGCAGGTGCTTAGTACATCGTTATTGAAATTTAACATAAAAAGAAAGAAAAACTTCCTTTTACATTTATATCTTCCACTACCATTTACTATAGAAGAGAATGGGTAGGTGGTAGATACACATTATGTAAGTTAGAAGTCACTTACCTAGATACTGTCTAGTTTTCTTCTTTTTCTTTTTCTCTATTTCTTTTCTTTTTCTTCTCTTTGGCTGAAAGGCTGGTGAATGACCTCTACCCTCACCACTGTTGCCACAATTTTTTTCCACAAACTTTGAAAGTTGTAAAGAAGCGTGTAAGGTTTGGAACCCAGCGGCAATGTACAATGTATATGGGTCAGTGACAATATTTTCATCCTCATGGACGTGTTTGAGAAATGAACTCAAAGAACTTCAGAAAACATGCCTATAACTTCTTCAGCTCCCTGAGGAATACAGTCAAAGAGAAAGTTTCAAAGTGTTCAGGACAGGGTCAAGGAAAGTGGGCAAATCCCTGGAAGGAATCTTTATAATGAATAACTTAAAAGCTGCCTTAAGCCATAAAATATCTGTGGACTTTTCATCATCCTTATTTATTTTGTTTAACCCAGTCTTTTAGAAAGTTAGTTATTCCCAGTCCATCAATCACATCTGCATACAGTAATTTTCTTAATTGTTCCTAAATTTTGTGATGCTGACCCCACTTCCTCACTGCATAATCAAAGCCAGGAGAATAATGAGCTGTGACTAGCGGGTGTCACAGTTATGCAAGCTTTCATTTCTCACACAGTCACTTTCGGTTTGGGCTGACAGAATTGTTAACATTTTAAAACGTTAATGAATTCACCCAAAACATGGCATTTTTCAATACAGGCTTTTAGTCTATGGAAATATTTCTGATGGCAGACCACATAGACGTAATTGCAGGTATAAGATACTTAATTCTTGCCAGTTTCCCGCATGCCAGAGCAAATGTCCATCATAACTAAATGCAGACAAAAGCATTTGAGGACTAAGTTCATTGTGTGGTCTTTAACAATTTATTTGAAAGTCATTCTACTCAGTGTTAATCATTTGTAGCAACTGTGGCTGGAATATGATTTTAATACCGCCATAAATGCATATGTCTGGGTGTTTGTTTTCAGCCAATGATTGTTTGTTGAACTAGGCCGTAGCAGACATAATGAAGACCTGAACCTTGTTATTTTGGAGCTGACAGTCCGCTGTATGAGTAAACTATAAAATGGTGGTATATGTGTCTTCTTTTGGGCTTTTTCTTGTGGCCAGGTCTTACTATGTAGTCCTGTCTCATGAGCTTCCTGCCTCAGCCTTCCAGGTGCTGGGATTACACACTTGTAAGCATGTCCAAAGGGATGTGTGTCTTTTCAAGACAGAGGTGTGTTCAAATACATAGAAAAGGAATTCATTAACTCTGAAAGTAGGTGACACAGTTTGATAAATGAATAGGAATTTTCAGGTCTGGAGCAAATTAATAAGCGTAGAAGATGGGATATGCAAATTTGTTAAATTCTGAAAAGGAAATTTAACGCAATACTGTCACTGATTACATGTGAAAAGGATTGGAGATGATTCTAGAGAAGCAGCTTAATAGCATACCACATATGGCTTTTATGTTGAATGCATGTCAGCTGAAATCAAAACGCTGCCCATGACATATTTATAAAATCATAGTCTTATAACAAATTAACTGAATGAAACATTACAGCATAAAAGCTTTGAAAGTAAGTTTTTAAACCATTAGGATACAAAAATTTATTCCATTTCTTCTGTACTGCATTCTGAACACCAGACTGTGGTGGAGGTGGAATCAGCAGATTCACCTGCAATTCCTCGGATGTGGATTTGCCCATGTGTATCTGAAGGCTGTGGGTGCTGATGGATCCTTTGTTCTTGGAGAAAGAGCTATGTATGTTAATATCAGTCCAGTCAAGAATTCCAAGAGACTGGCAGACACGTTCAACCTTGGCCTAACAAGTCCTTACCTTTTGGCTAATTAATCAGTCTGGTAGCTATTCTGGGGTGTGTGTGGCTGGGCTTTAAACTAAGGGTCTCACACATTCTAGGCAAGTATTTTCCACTGAACTACATCCCCAGACCACCTTTTACTTTTATTTTGAGACAGAGTCTTACTAAATTGACCAGGCTATCATTGAACTCGCTCTGCAACCTCCTGCCTCAATGTCCCAAGTAGGTGAGATTACAGGCTTATGCCATCAGGCCTAGCTTTACTCCAGTTTTCAAATAATGAGTAGAATCCTATCTTCTTTGAACAGCTTTTCTTCTTCACTTTGGTGTCCTGCTAGATTTCTTTCAAGTGTGCAGTGATTCATTTCTGCACTTGCATACACACAGATATTAGATCAAGCTCTTGGCTGGAAGCACAAAGAACAGAAGATAGAGGTCCCAGTTTACGGAAGGCTTGTAGTGCCTTCCTTCTATCTTCTTACGAGGAGAGGACATACTCACCTAATTAGCCAACTTTTATCTGTTCTCCTTGATTTGGCTGTTTGGTTATCAATGATTCTTGAGCCAACATCCATTGAGTACTGAGTATCCTCTTTTCCAGGTGCTGTTTCTAGGCCTCCTCTCTATCTTACATGTACCAGAATGTGAAGGGCTCTTTTGCCTCCAAGCTATGTTCATCTTTATGTTTACATGCAGACAATACTGAGATTCAATGGGCTTTCTTTACTAGCAATCATTGAAATATTGATTCTGTTATGTGCCAGGTGTGATGACATACTGGAAAGCATAAGCAGAATGATTAAAGAAAATATGCTCTTATAAAGCATAAATTAATGATGGCAACCTACTCATTCCTGAATATTAGAAGAATTGCAGGAGAACCTAAGGCTACATGACATAATTCTAATTTTGGGTCTCTTACTCACTATATCACTATAATTTAGTATCATTGTGACCCTTTTAAAGGGATTTAAACTCTTATTACCTTTTGTTTTCTTACCATAAAGATTCTATTCAACAAGTTAAACAGTATGCTTGAAGTCATTCTGTTGGAACCTTGTTGGGAGGAAGATTTAAACCACTTTATTTATCCCACTTTCTAGGTTTGCAGTATAAATATTCCTTAATTGGGATCTTATGACTTTATAATTTATATTCTTTTGGCCAGTAGCCATATGCATAATTACCTACCTAAACATGCTCATTATAAGGGCCTCTACTAAACTGGTTACCCTGTAGGTTTCAATATGAACCTTAAAAGATATATAATTGCATACATGTGAGCCAGAGGCTATATGTTACTTCCTAACACTGGCTCCCTGGTGTCTCATGGTTCATGGGTGATCTCCTATGTATAACAGTGCCTGCTCTCTTAGCTCTTTCTGCTAGAGCTCCTGATAAGTTGGTACTTATAGAAAGCAAATGCATGGTGTTGAGAATCTCCAGTGCTTCCTCTAGGAAACCCTGCCACTGGAGCAATTGGCTGAAATCTCTTTTTTAACAATGCCTTGATTGTAGGTAACTTAAGTCATATCAAGAATTGAATCAAAAATGTCCACCACATAATAGGGGCATTAATTAAGGAACATTGAAAAATGAGTACTACGTTTGGGTCATATTTTGAGAGATACAGGATCCAGAATCCAACTGGCTTTTAACTGGAGGATTCTTCCACATTATAGCAGCTTCTAAGCTTTCATTTGAGAGGAATTTGTGTTTTTGTTCACTTTTTCACTAATGTACATATATTGTAAAATTTTTGAAATATGCAAAATTATCAACCTATAGAAGGTAATGCTGCAATCCTACATTGAACTGAATGTATCTCAAGAACATTTCACTCTCCACACTCTGTAACCTTTCAGAGGGATGTTGGCCTGGTAAATATGAGGTAGGGCCCCATGTATAGACCCATGTGCCTCAACAGTACCAGAAAGAATGTCAACCCCTAGGCTACTGGGGCCAGTTTTAGATAGAAATCCAGTACAAATTTATGTGGGACAGTGCACAAAGTTTCCAGAAGCTATTCCAGGAGTGGTTACAGACCACATTGTGAAGAGTCAAGGTCCATACCCAAAATCAAGGTGTAAAATCAGGAACATATATATATGGAACTGACCTAAATGTTGCATGATATAAGGAAAACACATGAGAAAATTGCCAGCTTGTCAGCTACAACACATGAAAACCAGAAAACACTGCCACAGACTCATGTCTAATTTTGTGGTGTAGTCCCCTCTCTCCACACACACAATAGCAGCAAACCCAAAGCATGTATTACCTTGTGACACATATATTTTAAACTTTTTCTCCCCTCAGGGAAATTCAAGAATGCCTATGGCTCTCCTTGCACTATAAAATTTTACTTACAAATAACTGAATTTTGCAAATATTGGCAAAACATGGGCCCAAATGATTCATATGCATGTGCATTTATTTATGATATTATTAAACTGCTACTACCATTCACTGGTAGAAGTGTGTGTGTGTGTGTGTGTGTGTGTGTGTGTGTGTATTAAAATTTTCTCACTCTTGCTCAGGCTGACATGGAATTCACTATGTAGTCTCAGAGCGGCCTCGAACTCACAGCAATCCTCCTACCTCTGCCTCCCAAGTCCTGGGATTAAAGATGTGCACCACCATGCCTGGCAGAAGTATATTTTTTAAAGGATGGATCTGTGGGGTTTTTTTAAACATGACTTAATCCATGATTACAGTGTATTATGCCCTGTGCTCTGAGTCTCAAAGTTTAGCAATTCCAATTCCTTATCATCAGCAAGCTTTCTCATTGAACTAATTTCTATTTTCTGATACTATCCATAATTCAGAAGGAAAGTATAATAGACTCTTAATGCTTCAAATACTCTATAAATGCCAAATGCAAATGCTTTCCTGGCTGATTGAGCAAATTGATGAACTCTTTAAGATACTTGTCTGGTCTGGGAAGATGTGGATTTAATTGCATTTACCCCACAAGTGCTACTGATACATTGCCCTTGCCAGGTACTATGCTATGCCTAAGATGCAAAGATGACTTTGTGCAACAGATGCAAGCCTCTTCAGCTTATCATTCTCTGATGCTATGAAGCATAATATCAGGGAAGGTGGGATTCATTCATTCCTATCAGCAACTCTGTAGGGCTACTGCCTTGCAGAGTGGACTACATCAGAATCCATGTTTTCAGTGACCTTGAAGTCTAAAAGTCAAAGATGAGGTTAATCAGCTGTTAAATACCTTGTTTCAGACTGCTAAGGAGGATTAGGAGGATGGAGGCCTTTTACATGTATGTCAGAAATCATGTATGTTAATGGTGAACTTGGAGACCTCTACCCAGCATGGAGAATACAATCAAAGCAACATCTTCAGTAGATAAGCTTTTTGGCTAACATGACTCTACTCTTATTTATAATACAAGGAAGCCAGTGCCACAGTGGTATGCATCTATGAAACAAGTCAAAGTGAGAGCTGAGCAACTGACAACTGAATAGAGAAAGGTCTTCCAAAGCTGGAAGAGAACAATGGGATGATAAAAAGAGATTTTAAAATTAAAGGAAGGAAATGGGTTGATTTCAGGGAGTACTGGAGGGGAGCTGAAGGGATAAATAAAAACAAATCAGGCATGGTGTACACAGTTGTAATCCCAGCACTTGGGAGGCAGACACAGAAGGATCAGGGAGTCAAGACCAGCTTAGGCTGTATAGGAAATTCCAAGCCAAATTTGGCTAAAGGGGAATGGTGAAATAAAATGAGAGAAAGGAAAAAAGAAAGGAAGGAAAGAAAGAAAGAAAGCAGAAATAAAAAGAAAGAAAGAAAGAAAGCAGAAATAAAAGGAAAGAAAGAAAGAAAGAAAGAAAGAAAGAAAGAAAGAAAGAAAGGGAAGCAGAAAGAAAGAAACAGAGAAAAAAGACTAATTGAAGACAGGATCTCCAACTAACAGGACAGAATATTGGCATGTGCTTTATAGAAAGTGTACCAAAAGGAAAGGAAGAAAATAAAAGAAGAGGAGAGGAGAGAAGAGAGGAAAATAGAGAAATATGAGGAAGAATATTACAGGATTACTGAGATAACTATAGATTAACTCTCTTACCAGAAAAGATAAAGATACTGAAGAGAGGGGAAAGTTACCTGCCACCAGTCCTGTCAGATGGTGCTTTGATTTTGTTCTCTATACAGGGGACAGGTCTCCAAGTTAACATAAAGAGCAGGTGATTTCTTGACCTACATGTAATATGATCCTTGAATATCCTCTAGTCTTCCTTGTAGCCTAGAGTATAAATAAGTATTTGGCAGTGGAGCCTGAAGAAGAGATGTGTGGATGGAGATAACGTAAGGAGTAGGATTTGCACATATATGGATTAAACTGAGTAATAATTCAGGTAAGTGAAAGTCTCTAAAGATTGTGAAATATCAGAATCTTGGTCAGATTTCTAAGAGACTGTTCACAGAGAGAACAGTTAGAAATTCTTTGATGAGAAACAAACTATAAATACCAGCGATGTAAAAGTGTGGAACATTGGAGGATATACATTGTTGAGTGGAAGATTCATTGCTTATGAGTCACACTAAGAAAAGACCAGGTTTCTGAGGATACATGGATCCCTGCCCAACTCTCCTTCCTGTCCTTCAAAGAGAACTGGAAGCTTAAAGAACATTCTTTTGTCTCATATAAAAGAGCTTTTTTGAGATGGGATTTCTAGTACATATCAAGAGTTGGTATATCTGAAGCTGAATGAAGATGGAATAAGAAACAGTATTCAGGGACTGGGAAGATGGCTTAGTGAAGAAAGTGTTTGTTATTCAAGTATGAGTACCTGATGTACTTGTAAAGGCACATGCTATAGTGGGCATCTATAATCCCAGCATGCTTAGATGAGAAGGGAAGTGAGGACAGGAGAAGCCACCAGGAACTCATGAGCCAGTTAGTCTGGAGAACACCACAGTGAGTGACTGGTCTCAAACAAGGTAGAAGCAAAGACTAAGGCCCGAAGTTGTCCTCCGACCTCCACACATGTGCTGTTGCACACTCATACCCACACTCACACAAGAACACACACACAAAATGAAACGATATTCAGATTCAGTGTGTAGGAGAAAATAAACCTGACAAGTGAACCCAGTAACCCTAACTTAAATTAGGCAGTGCTGGTGGGAAGAATTTAACAGGACACCACCAGAAAATATTGCCAAAGATGTCTAGCAATGACAGGTGTGCTAGTGCATGCCTAAAGGCAGAGGCAGGGGAATTAGGGATACAAAGTCAACTTCACCTATATAGAAAAGTCTAGGCTCGCTTGGGCTTCATGAGACCCTGTCTTGAAAAAAAAAGAAATCTAGTCAGACAAAGACAAAATGTCAAAGTTAAGTTCTCATGGGCAAGAAAAACTGATAAGAGCTTTGTAGAGGAAGAACAGAACTCTCATTTATCAGGGACTAAATATCAAACATGAACAGATAATCATGGGAAAAGAAATTCAGATCATTTTTCAAGATATAAGAGAATGAAGGTGCAGAGTTTTTCAGTGATGCCAAGAAATTTTCCAAGGGGAAAATTAATTGTAAGCATTTACAGGGAAAATAGCTATTCCCATGTACAAATAATCAATGGAAAGCTATTGTGAGTGGGGAAGCAAAGCTAACAGATCAATCTAAGGAAACAATAGAAAAGTGAAAGAATTAGATACACAGAGGCAGGTTGATGAGTTAAAAAAGAACAACGTGGAAATAAACATGACCTACAAACAGCTAGGACATGGACACACCAGGATGAAGAGACTGTTAAACTGCACAAGTCTGATTAATATGCTATCTGAATGAAAACTGAAAACAACTAGATTGGTACAGGACTATTTCAAACACAAGAAAAAAATACAGATTTATAATAAACATATTAGTAAAACTTTGTCAAATAAACCAAAAGAAAAAAAAAAAAGTCCAACCTTTGTTGAAATCTTTAAGACGAGAATAGAATTAATGGTGGGAAATATTTATTTAACTTTAGTAGGTCTTTAGAACAAGTTAAAAAGTAAAAACAAATCACATAAGTTTGAATAATCTTAATGACAAATTGAATAAAGAATTAAATATTAGGTAATATGATCTGGTTAATATCCTCCACCCATGCTCATGCAAGCAACCTTAAGTCACCAAAGCAGATGAACAAAGAAACATGAAAGTTAAAGGGGAACTAGCTGGGAAGCAGAAGGGATTCCATGGAAGTGGGAGAGGAGCAAGAGAAGGTACTGGGGACAAGTGTTATAAACATACATTATATACATGCATAAAGTCAAAAATAATTGTAAAAATGCAAAACATGAAAATGTGATTAACCAAAAAATAAGAAAAATACTGCAGTTAATATTCCATCAAAAATGTTTGCTTAGGGCTGGAGAGATGGCTTAGTGGTTAAGGCGCCTGCCTAAGAAGCCTTGTTCAAATCTCCAGGTCCCACACTTAGCCAGATGCAAAAGTGATACAAGTGCACAATGTTGCACATGCACACAAGGGGCACACACATCTGAAGTTTGTTCATAGAACCTGAAAAGGCCCTGGCACTCCCATTCTCTCTCTGCCTCTTCCTCTCTCTCTCTGTCTCTCTCAAATCAAAAAATGTTTGCTTGGGGAGGGGAGGGAAATATCAGGTGGGTTTTTTTGTATGTAAGTATAAAAGTCAATAAAAATAAGTAAGTAAATAAATAAATAAACTGTTTGCTTACTTAATGTTTGAATACATGGAAGACTTATCCAAAATAATATTCTAATACACAAAATAGGCTATAAATTCAAGCAGCAGATATTTATTTGTGAAAGTACAATAAATCAAAGCTCAGTCTATTTCAGTAATATAATTATTAGCTATTTTGGAAACAAAGTTCAAACATACCAAAATCATTTATATGTGACCAAAGTAATAACCATGGATAAATGGATAGATTTTAATAATTAAGTTAACAAGATCAATAAACATGAAGAATGAGAAGAAAGAAATTTTATAATTAACCTAAAGATATAAGACATAAGCTATATAAGAAGAGATCAGAATAAAGAAATCTAATAAATTCAAGAGCTGGGAGGGTTGATTTTTATTTTTGTGTCTACTTTCTCAAATATTGAGAATTAAACCCAGTACATCCCACATGCAAAACAAGTGCTCTACCACTGAGCTATAGCTCCAATGTTTTTTTTTTTTTGAGAGAGTCAGATATATATAGAGAGAGACAGAGAGACAGAGAATGGTGTGCCAGCGGCTTCTCAGCTACTGTGAATGAATTCCAGATATGCACGCCCCCTTGTGGGCAAGTGTGGCATTGTGCTCTTGCGTCACTTTGAGTCTGGCTAAACTTGGGACCTGGAGAATCAAACCAGCATTCTTAGGCTTAGCAGGCAGGCGCCTTAACCACTAAGCTATCTCTCCAGCCCTCCAATAAGTTTTTGCTTGTGTGTGTTTGGGGGGGGGGTTGTTAGCATGTGTATGTGCTCCTGTAGCACCCCGCACACCAGCCTGTAGCAGGAAATATTTGCCTGTCATGACCAAAGCAGAATACCAGATGTCCTGCTCCATCGCTCTTCTGCCAGTGCTCATTATTGAGTTGGACTCTCTTACTGACACCCATACTTGCTGTATTGCAAAAGCCCAGGCTATTCCCTTGTCTCTGCTCCCCTTTACAGGACTAGGGTTACAGGCACATGTGGCCCTGTCCAGCTGTTTATGTGTGATCTGGATTCAAACTAGGGCAGTTTCAGGTCCCCTCCAGCCCTCATGCATGAGCAGGAAGTACATTGAACCACGGAACCACCCTACCAGCCCTTCAGAAGTTTTTTGAGTGTTTCATTTGGAAATAGAGTCTAAGTTGCCCAGGCTGGGTTTGAACTCACTCTTTTGTCTAGGTAGGTCTTGAACCTGTGATCCTCCTGCCTCAACCTCCTGAGTAGCTGGGATTACAGGCAGTACTATCAGATCCAACCAAGCTTATGTTAATGAAATAATTAAAACACAAGTATCTCTTAAAATCTTATGTTTACTGCCAGTAAGGAACCATAATGTATGAAAATGGATTTATCTTTTAAAATAATACAGTACAAATAATTTTACCTGTTAGAAATGTTTTGGTTTCTTTTTAAATATTTTTATTGATTTACAGAATAATAAACCATGATAATTCCCTCCCCTCCCCCACTTTCCCCTTCACAACTCCACTCTCCATCATATCACCTCCCTCTCTCCATTAATCTCTCTTTTGTTTTGATGTCATATTCTTTTTCTCCTATTATGAGAGTCTTGTGAAGGTATTGCTAGGCACTGCAAGGTCATGGATATCAAGGCCAATATCTGTCTGGACAGTTGCATTGTAAGGAGTCGTACCCTTCCTTTGACTCTTACATTCTTTCCACCTCTCTTCACAATGGACCCTGAGCCTTGGAGGGTGTGATAGAGATGTTTCAGTGCTAGACACTCCTCTGTCACTTCTTCTTAGCACTATGTTGCCTTTTGGGTCATTCCAGTGGTCATCTCCATCTGAAAAGAGAAGCTTCTCTAACCAAAAGTGAGAATAGTATTAATATATGAATATGAACATTAAGTGTAGTGCTTTCAGGGAAGTTTGGTGAGAATAACATATTTAGGAATATTAATAAAGTGAGCAATATTCTACTGAAACACAAAATAATAAAATTGACTATATAAAATTTGAATTGACCATAAATTTAATTATATATATATATATAGCCTCCCACCATGCAGTAGAAAATGTGTTAAACACAATATCTCACTGATAGTCTTCAAAATCTTTCAGATGCAGCCAGTGCCAATGAAACATGACCTCCTCTGATGGAAAGGAAATAAGAAGTACCCTAACTCAATGCCAAAGAGTGTTTACTTCATAATTCAAGATGAGCTACTTAAACAAATAATCTGTGCTACAATATATTAAACATTTGTTCTAAATACCATGCCAAGAAACTTTAACACACTATCACAATTAAGTTGAGCCCTACTGAGCATCTTTCGTAATGGTCACAAACTGAAATGCCAGTGAAGTAACACTAATAAACAGGATGATTCTTGCACAGATGTGTATGTACCCATGTTGGGGTTGGGACCAGGTCATGCCCCACTCAGAGAGGCACAGTCTCCTTAGCCGCAACTGATTGCTGTCTTTCAGGAATAGAAGTCTGCTACCAGCAGATTTTGTGTGTGTGTGTGTGTGTGTGTGTGTTTTAAATCAGGGCCCTATGATCCTTCACCTTCTTAATCTTGTCTTGAAAAATTATTAAATAGAAACCTATGTGTTGCAAAGCTATAAATTACCATTTTTATTATTTTTGATCTAAAATAAGAAAGGCATGTATGAAGATATAGATATGTCTAATCTGATTATATTAAAGCATAGCAAAACAGAAGAATAGAATAATATCTTAACTTAATAGATGATCTATACTAAATATATATGCATATGGTAATATGACATCAAAAATATTTTTTAAAAGAAATCAAAAGTATTTTAACCATACACACAAAGTGAGAGGAAGATAGATAGATGATAGATAGATCCTTTGTCAAATCTACTGAGAAAAAAAACCAAGAACATAGATGGTCAAAACAATATTCAACAAGCTTTATTTTATGTGGAAATTAAAATTGATTACTTTCTTTGATCTATCGAATTTTTATTTTAAAAATCAGTCATGCATTTGCCATTCTTGCAGTCAGCTCCACATTGCTGGAATGAACATCCAAACCAGGTGCAGTTCAGGGGAACAGGGGATTTATTTCAAGCTTGCAGACCCAAGGTAAGGTCTATAGATGGCAGAAGAAACTGTTTCCATACACCCAATCAGAGAGAAAACCTGCAGTATGCAAAACACCAACTCCAGAACACACACACACTGAAAAGCAGCAAGCACAAACCTGTAGCAGGCATGGACCCCTGAAGAGCTCACACCTATCTGCATTCCTTGTGTTGGAATTAAGATCCAGATCCACCCTCAGTGACACCTCCTCCACCCAGGTAACTGGAGACCCAAGTTACAAGCTTTAATAAAACGCCTGAGTCTATGGGGGACATACATTCAAACTACTATACTCATTTACATTGTGTTTATTTTAAATAGAATGTAAACATTTTATAGTCTGGGGAAGTAACTCAGCAGTACAGCCTTTGCCTAACTTGCATAAGGCCCCTTCAGCAAAACCCACTTCCTTTGATACAACCAGAATTCCCCATAGTTCTCCCCATCTCAAACCTGATCCCTCAGCCATTTTTTTCCTTAATTAATGACAACTCATACCTCTGGCTACTCAAGAAAATAACTTCAGTGTCATAATTGACTCTCCTTTCCCAGAAACCATGTCTGAGTCATTAGCCAATCTGACCTAGCCAGTCACAAAAGATCCGCCAGCCATGGCTTCAGTCCGTCTTTTGCCTGGGTGTGAGAAACAGCCTCCTAAATTATCTTTCTGCTTCTGCCCTTGTCTTTCTATATCATTTGTGATGTAGCAACACACCAGTCCTGTTAAAACATATTTGTATCATATCACTGCTCTGTTCACACTCCACTGGTGACTGTTCATACTACATAGAGAAAACAAAGGCATTATAATGGCTTACCAAGGCTATTCTCATACACCCATTCCTCTGCAAATTTTTCTGAGCTTCAGTTACTATGCTCTCAATCTGTCCTCAAAGGTCTCAGATGCTTTCCCACTTCAATGGTGCAAAACTTGGCTTTCTAAACTTATGAATGCTCTTTTCCTAGATGTCCTTATTCTAGTTGTTTCCCTCTCATCTGCTCTTTAACTCGGAGAGAAGGACCCTGCTTTATTTTTCAACCTTTGCAGTTGGTACTCTGTAATATTCCCTGCATATGACCCATTTAGTATGCTGGTTCTTTATCCTTCCATACACTACATGGACTATCATCTTCATTTTCTACTATGCACCTAGCATCCAGAACAGTGCCTGTTATCTAGTGAATATTGCTGAATGAATAAATGACTGAATGGATGATGTGTTATTCTGTTGACATCTTTGTTAATTTGTTCTAATGAATAGGCAAGCAAATCCTTTAGTGTATCAAGATTTTGTATGCAAATATGCTGTAAAATAGATCATAAATATAAATACTGATCTGACAAAAGGGGAACTGTCTTAAAACATTTTTCAATAATATGAAAAGTGCAAATTTCATCCAAGTTGCTATATAAATCAACACTTATTCTTAACTAGTGACATAATTGGGAGCTTTTAATGAAGTAAAATTAATGAGTTTCATTCTTTTAAGCAAAGTGGTATCTTGGGGGGTTTGCAGAACTATTTTCTTAAACATTATGTGAAAAACTCACTGCTAAAATAGATTCTTGTTTCTACAAGAGATTCAGCATAAATTTATGTACTCTCAAATGACAAAGGTATAATATTCTTCTACATAGTCTCAAGTTCACTATCACTTCCTTCCTATGTACCATTTTATGGCTTCTAGGTCAATGTTACTAAAGCAGACTTCTAGTTATATCATTACAATGCTAAGAAATCTTCATGGCTCCAGTTTTTTAAGTACTAAAATAAACTCTAATCTCATTAAGTAAGTGTGTAATGCCTCTATAATCCACATGCCTCCTGTTGTCCCTATATCTTATTCTAATATTTTCTACTTTGTTTTCCAATCCTATTTTTGTGATTACTACCCTCAAATATTTTCCACCTTTTCATCTTTCTTCCTGATATTCCTAGTTCAAGAACTGCTATTTGGAGTGCATGTCCAAAATCAAATCCAAGAGAAAATCCAAATTTGGAGCAGTTGACTGATGAGCATAGATAACTGGTATTATTATTCCCTTGGATGCAAGACTATTAAAGGAATTTAAGATTATGTTTCTCCATTTTTTTGTACCCAGATTGCTTTCTGGGATTATGTTACCCTTATACTCAGCTAAATATTGCAGGTCTTATTTATATGACAAACTCTGCTCAAGCTTAATATCATATATGCTCAGTATGGCTTGTAAACAAAATATAATTCTATGCATTTGTTCTCTTAAAATTATGAATTTTTAATTAAGATGAATTATCTCTTTCCTTTATATGATCTCTTCTCTGCTTTTTCCATTGATGACACAATCAGTACAAGAAGAGAAAGACGCTGGGCGTGGTGGCGCACGCCTTTAATCCCAGCACTCAGGAGGCAGAGGTAGGAGGATTGCCGAGAGTTCGAGGCCACCCTGAGACTACATAGTTAATTCCAGGTCAGCCTGGACCAGAGTGAAACCCTACCTCGAAAAATCGAAAAACCAAAAAAAAAAAAAAAAAAGAAGAAAGATATGACATGAAAAATGGGAGGAGGTATCATCCCTCACTTGAAGAATAATGTCAAGCCTCCTTCTAAACTAAATTCTAAATTCTAAAAAAATCTAATTCTAAAATAAACTCTGATAATAATGTCCCTCATCAGACAACCCCCCCCCCCGACATGGTTCCCCATCACCTTCATTGTTACCTCAAAACTGACTCAATTCTCCACTCTGCCTCTGGCATTATTTTTACCACTTTTGGTCATAGAGCTTGCACTCCTACCTCTGGTCTTCCTATATATGTCTCACTGCTTCCCAACTTCTCTCCCTAAAATTCTTTCTTCAAGACTCAATTTGCTTTTGCTCTACGATTCCCAACATGGAATGTCTAGATGTCCAGCATTCTTACTATCTCTTCCAGGGGCACCAGGTTTACCTCCATATCACTCATTGTACCAGCTTCAATTGCTTATTTACTTTCTCTCAATAACTAGACTTTGAGCTCCTCAAACCAGTGAACTTTGGCTTTCATTTCAGCCGTCATACATGCTGAGCCAGGTATTCATATCCATTGATCTTGCTAATGAAATTATTACTGATTTTCTCCTGGTTCATCCAAGAAGTGTCCATGACAAGATACAACATGGTAGAATTCAATTGAAGGAAAAATAGGATTTCAGCCTATTAATCTTTTAACTAATGGATTGAGCATTCAATGGCTATGCATTGTCATTCCATTACAAAGAATACACAATGATAGCAGCTGTAACTAAAAGCTATCAATGATATCATTTTAACTTATCCTCATTGTAAAACAGGATAAAACAGACACAATCTGACATAAATGGAGATTTTCTGCCACAGAATTGTGATTTTCTGAGCAAGGGTGTTTGTGAACACTAGAATCCTGATTGACTTGCCTTCTTTGACAAACATCCTCATTGTCCTTCTGTCATGGCCATTGTGAATGTGAAATCTGATAATTAATAATAGGTTTTGCTGAAATTTGAGAGCTGTGTAATCCATGAATGACTTCTGCAGACTTCTAATCCCTTTTTATGCAATGGTTTAAATGTGTATTTAGTCAAAGGTAATCTCTCCAGGGTCCATCCACGTAAAATTCTAAGCCTTAAATATTCTTAAAGTAATGAAGGGCTCTTTCTACAACTTTCAACTTAACTTTCCTGATCATTAAACTGATCAAATTCAACTGACCTATTTACTACCAGCCTGTTTATTCCCTAGGTTGTCAGTCAATGTGTATATATTTTAAGAAATCTAAAAGTAGATTTCTTATCCAAAACATAATCATAGTCACTCTTCCTTTATGTAATACATAGACAATTATCAATTGATTAATTTATATGTGATTTTCATAATGCGGCTTCCTGCTTCTCTGAAGAAGTAGAAAACTGTTTTAAAATATAACATAGTGGACACTTAATTACTTGTTGCAAAATAGAATTTATTTGAAGTGGTAGAGTCCTACTGGGAAGTGCTAACTTGAGTGATTGCCATTACATGCTATCTACCAAAATGAATGGTTTTATTCCCTCTACTGACAGTAACATCTTCAAATATGATTTGCACATATCTCTAATGGAAATTAGCACATATTTCACACTTTTTGATTTTTCTATGCCCCTTCCATGGCAACATAACTTCTTAATAATTCTATTTGCATTTGTAAATTATGGAGTAATATCTATGACAGGCAATTGGTAAATGTATCTCTCTGAGCACCAAGACTTATGTCATCTGGTTCCTCAAACAAAAAATATGTTATATAGTTCATTTCAGTTTAATTCCTTTTCATTTTAAATGTGTCTTAAGTTGCTATTAAGGGCTTATCCTAATGCAGTGACTTTCATCTCCAACTAACAGTGCCATAGTCGGAATTGTGCTATGTGCTTTCCATGCATTATTTCTACCCCTTGTAGTGGAATAAAGATTAGTTTCCCCCATTTTGTCAAGAATAAAACTATAGCTTAGGATCAAGTAAGGATCAAGGTGACAGGGTTGATATATAAAGGAAGGCATATTGATGCCAAAATCTGAACTTTTATTCACACCTGAGGTCATAATTAATGAAGACCTACATACATATGTGTCTATGTGTTGTCTACTATTGCCTAGTCTTCTTAGACTCAAGGAAGACAGAGGTTTTGACCAAGCATTTTTCTATCTAGTACATGTATTGAAAGTGCCCTAGTTCAGAGGGCTAGAAATCAGTGTATCATTTAGTTAGTAATTTTCCTTCCTTTGACTTCTGGCAGAAGCTCTCTCTAGAGCCAGGGCCAATTGTTTTCCTCTAATGATGAGGGAAGGTAGCCTGAGGCTATCGTGAGAACTGTAAGTTTATTTATCATCTTTTTTCTTTGTTCCATGGATATTATCCAACATGCAGCTCTGACTGGTCCCATGAGGACAGATATGCTAACTTTTTCCACTCTACAAGGAGAAATATTATATAAGATCTGGCTATTCCCTAATGTTGACAGTGTAATTTTTAAGAAATTGTAAAAGTGTATGCTTTTTGATTAAAACTTACTTCTACACCAAAAAATTATTAAGCAGACTTCATTGCAATCAAATATAGTTAAAAGTAGAGATGGGACATAGTAAAGATACTCAGAATCCCCATAATTGAAAATGCTGTGAAAACATAAAATAGCTTGCAACAATAAACAAAGAATGCATATCTTAACTAGAGAAGACCAATTGACAAGCATCTTTCCAGGCTGCTAGAAACTTAAGGTGAAATTTCATTAGTTCAATGAGATCAGACTATTCCAGAAAGGTTACTCATGACTAATTCCTAAAATATAGAGTCTGTGTTTTTAAAAATAGTTTATTTTCAGTGAGACAGAGAAACAAATATCAGCACTGCTTCCTGCCTTTGTCTTTACCTCTCTTCCTTACTTTCTTCCCTTGCTCCTCTTTGCAGGTTTCTAGCCAACACCACGTTCCGAGGCCTCAGTGGGTCCATCAGAGTAAAAGGTTCTACCATCATCAGCTCAGAAAACAATTTTTACATATGGAACCTGCAGCATGACCCTATGGGAAAGCCAATGTGGACTCGCTTGGGCAGCTGGCAGGGGGGTAAGATTGTCATGGACTATGGAATATGGCCCGAGCAGTCCCAGAGGCATAAAACCCACTTCCATCATCCAAGTAAGCTACACTTACGAGTGGTCACCCTAATTGAACATCCATTTGTCTTCACAAGGGAAGTAGATGATGAAGGCTTATGCCCTGCTGGCCAACTCTGTCTAGACCCTATGACAAATGATTCTTCCATATTGGACAGCCTGTATAGTAGCCTCCATAGTGGGAATGATACAGTGCCAATCAAATTCAAGAAATGTTGCTATGGGTACTGCATCGATCTACTGGAACAGCTAGCAGAAGACATGAACTTTGACTTTGACCTTTATATTGTGGGTGATGGAAAATATGGAGCCTGGAAAAATGGTCACTGGACTGGGCTGGTGGGTGATCTCCTGAGTGGTACTGCCCACATGGCAGTCACTTCCTTCAGCATCAATACTGCCCGGAGCCAGGTGATAGATTTCACCAGCCCTTTCTTTTCCACCAGCTTGGGTATCTTGGTGAGGACCCGAGACACAGCCGCTCCTATTGGAGCATTCATGTGGCCACTCCACTGGACAATGTGGCTGGGGATTTTTGTGGCTTTGCACATCACTGCCATATTTCTCACTCTGTATGAATGGAAGAGTCCCTTTGGTATGACTCCCAAGGGGCGGAATCGAAGTAAAGTCTTCTCCTTCTCTTCAGCCTTGAATGTCTGTTATGCCCTTCTGTTTGGTAGAACAGCAGCCATCAAACCCCCAAAGTGTTGGACCGGAAGATTTCTTATGAACCTTTGGGCCATTTTCTGTATGTTTTGCCTTTCTACATATACGGCAAACTTGGCCGCTGTCATGGTTGGTGAGAAGATCTATGAAGAGCTTTCTGGAATTCATGACCCTAAGGTAATACTTACTTTTACTGTTTTCTTCATTGCCCACTATAACTCCATGTGTCATATCTGATGTTGTGGTATACCTCAAGAATACTCTCAGTCAACTGCTGAGACAAATCCAAAAATTGTTCCCTAAACTAATTTTTTTTTTTTTGGTTGGTTGGTTTTGGTTTTGTTTTAAACTTAACATGAGTGAGAAGCTCTGGGAATATTTTTTCTGGAGAAAATATTCCTTTTAGGAATATCTGTTAGAATAGATTTTCTTAGTGTTTTCTTTTTCATCAAATAACAGAATAACTACCAGGGGATTGTTTTACAGCATAGCAGTAGTTTACATGCCAATAGTTGTAACAGTTTTACCAATATACATCCTTAAAAATGATTACTTACCCTGAGAATTAATGCAAATAAGTAGGAGGATCTTTATTTTAAATAGTAAAGCATATATTTTTCCATTAAAAAACAGAAAATGCAAATAACTAACATATTATCATAAGCACACCAAAGTCAGCTGCTAAGAACCCTAACAGGCATTAAAGCAGAGTGCTGAATTGAGCTAGTAGGATTAGCTAAGGACAGAGTGTCCTTGCAGAATAAAGAAGCTATGCAGTTATCTACTTTGAATTAAAGGGAGGGTTCCTACAGTCTCATTAGAATGTTCAGGGACATTCAAGAAAATTATATCTATCTTGGCTGCCTTTGATATCTTAGGCATCTGACTATATGGGTAGAAACAAATGGGAAGTATAGATACACAACAAAGCATAGTGTGATGGTTTTCTTTGTCAATTTAACTGTATTTGAGATCATCTGGGGCAACACCAGTGGACATTTCTGTGAGGGTGTATCCAGTGAGGTAAATTTAGGAGGGAAGACCTACCCTGAATGTAAAGAGAATGACTCCATGGAATGGCATTCAGACTGAATGAAAGAGGGGAAAGGAGGTCAGATAAGCACCAGCGTTCAGTCCCTCTGCTTCTTAACCGTGGACACAATGTGACCAGCCACATCACACTGCTGCAACCATGACATTCTGGCTATCATGGGCTGCATCCTCTCAAATCATGAGCCTAAATAAACCCTTCTTTCCTCAATTTGCTTTTGTCAGATGTTTTGACACAGAAACAAGAAACTTCTGATGACAGTCAGGTAAACATAGTTATACATTTAAGCCCTCTCTGGATTCAAACATCCCTGTGGTGACCAAGCATATAGAAATCTAGCCTATGTAATGGGAATGAAGAGAGAGAGTAGGAATAAGAATGGGCTTTGGGAATGGGGCTAAAGGATGCACTGAAACCTTGTTGGGGGCAGGAGGCAAAACCAGAGCAGAGTGAATTCAAATATGCAGGATACAGCTGGTAGAAATGGGAGAAAAGTCTTAGTCAATGGACATACTGAGGACACACCATGTTCAAACTAAGTTGAGTCTTTCAAATGATGAAACACTCATGCCTGTCCAGATGCCTTTTGCCATGTCAATCTTCCTGTATTAAAATCATTTACTATAAATTTCTATAACATTTGAAATTAACTTCATAATGCATCAGAAAATGGGACATCTGCCAACTGTAGCAGCTGACAAAGTAGCCAGGAGGATTGGAGACAGCATCTGAGAATTCTCATGGATAGTTGTGATGGTGATGTAAGATCTGTCTTGCAGCCAAAAGAACAGGATAAATCTTACTCCTCATCTGCTTCAAATCTCTTGATGAATAACACCAACCACATGAAAGGATTCAGCTAACAATGCCTCACTAACAACACGGGAAATTGTAATGCTTTTTAATAAACACTTGGGGCCTTGTGTTATGAGCTGGAATTCATTGAACGCAAATAAGTTTTATGTAGCACAAATAAATGCATCACCCCAAAGAGTGACTTTGAGGATGCACCAGCATTTACAGTGCAGCAGTATTGTCTTCTGTCATTTACCCTTTCCCCAGTAGTCTGGTAGATCTCGTGAAGATTCACAGTCACAATAGACTTCTGGAGATTTTATGCCAGAATCTTGGCAGTGTGATTTCTAAATTACAAACTCAAAATGGAAACTATTCAGCCCAATCTTTTACAAAAACAATTTAATATATGCCCATTGTGCAGATTCCAGACTATTATCATCTTAGTAAAAGGCTGAGCACAATGCTAACTAGAGTTGCATTCATCCAAGCTATGATTGCCAAAATCAAGTCACGAATGCTAGGCATTAATATCCTGAAGCAGTCTATTCCAGGAGGTTATAAAGAAAATCAGACAGGTAAACCATGCACAGCAGAAGAGCAATTTTTAAATGAAATGAAATGGTCACTTCATTCTCAACACCACTCATTTAAAGAAGTGAAATGTTTAGAAAGCTAACCCAAGAAAATGTCTGCTAAACTCATCACAGTCATCTTTGTTATAGCAGCTCAGGTCTGAATGCAGTAGAACAAACCTAATTAAAGCATGTTGAATCTGAAACAATTGCTTTCCAACAAAGGTTCAAAATGTATATATTTGTACCAGTGTGTTTCTATGTTGAAAATCTCTTGTGTAAAAGGACTTTTTATATATAAAGACACTCAGATTTTTTTTTTTTTTGTCATTCCAAGTTTTTGGTGTCCACACTTGACATCTGGACTTTTGAAGAAGAATGTGATGACAGAATTTTTCATGCTTTATCTAGAGACATGGTATAATATAAATCACATAATGTCCTCATCTTCTAACAGCAAGGTAAAATAAAAGCAATTTCCAAATCCCTTGAATCACTCAGAATTCATCTTCCAGAATAAGTACAAAATTTACCCTGTTAATTAAGCTTTAACCCCTAACTTGCTTATTTGAAAATAATCATCCTTTCTTGAGCATTGGTGCATTTATAACTCTAAATTATTTCTCTTTGAAGAATATTGAGAATCTGGGTATGTGTATCAGTGGAGGAGGAATGGATAATCAAAGCAAAGACTCAGGATGAGCTACAGTAGCAGTCACATCTGTAGGACTCAGCAAATAATAGGATGTGAGATAGTTAACACCTTCTAGGTAGCATCCCGGGTATCAGAGAAAATGATGGTATTTTTCAAAGATGCTAATACAGGAAGTTTATAGGTTAGAAAATGTGGTGGCCAGATTAGTTGAGTTCATGGCATTTAAAAATCTTGTTTCAAAAACACAGGTGAAATCTAGCAGGCATTTGGAAACAGGAAGCCAGACAGAGTTTAGGAGAAATGGAAGCTGGTAGGAGTCCTGGGTGGAGAAGTGATACTGTGTGTTAAATCCCTAGGGAAGTGTGCAGCCCAAGGGAGATGATGGTAGGGAGAAAAACTGCTATTTCAAGGAAAACACCATGAATGAGAAGATCTGGTGTCAGAGGATGAGATTGGTGGAGAGATGAGGTAGAAGATAAAGAATCCCTGAAGCTAAATCACTCAGGTTTAGGACTTTCCTCTGCACACTGAATTTTCACTATTTAAGACTGTCGTCATCCTTCTTGCCTTTGCTTAGCTTCTCTCTCATGAGTATCAGAGAAGAGAGAGGTCAGTAAACATGCACTCTAAAACCAGGAGGTTGGGAAATGTGTGTGTGTGTGTGTGTGTGTGTGTGTGTGTGTGTGTGTGTGTGTTGATACCTAATGAAACTAAATTTGTGTGTTATGATTTTCCCCATATTTTTTAAAATTCTCTTTTCATTCTTCATATTCACTTTATATCATCTTAGTTCTGATGAGGTAGAATTTATTATTTTATTTACATAGAAGTCACAGATCTCTTGCAGTTCTTTTGGGACATTTGTTTTTCTACTATAAGCTGATAATCCTCCAAATATGAATTAGAAATGACACGTTATATGAAACATTGGTCACACGCTTAGGATTCCTTCACCTCTGACTCACTGTCAGAGGTCTGAAAAGGAGACTCCCAAAAATCCATATAATTTTCCACAAGAATTCCATATACTCCTTTTTAAGATGCTTTTCTTTTTTATAATTAAAAATATTTTATTTATTTATTTGACAGAGAGAGAAAGAGACAGATAGAGCCAAGAATGGGTACCTCAGGGCCTCTAGCCACTGCAAGTGAACTCAAGATGCATGCATCATCTTGTGAATCTGGTTTACATGGGCACTGGGGAATCAAAGCTGGGACCTTAGGCTTCTCAGGCAAGTGCCTTAACCACTAATCCATCTCTCCAGGCTTTAAGATCTTTTCTACTGAATATAATGTTTAAAGCATGATAATGGTTTTTATCACTGTGTTTACATGTTGTGTGTATGTGTATGTATTTGTGTGTGTGCATATGACACAGCCACATGTATGGAGGTCAGAGGACAACCTCCAGTGTCACTCCTCACCCTTCACCTTGTTTGTGGCAGGATCTCTTGGTCACTAGTGCATACACCAGACTAGCTCACCTGCAAGCTTCTATAGATTCTCCTATCTCATGCCTCCTAGCTCACCATAAAAATTCTTGGATTACAGCCATGTGCTACTGCATCTGGTTTACATGGGCTCTGGGGATCTGAACTCACATGTCCATGCTAGTGTGGCCAGCACTTCACCCACTGATCATTCTGCCCATCCCATTCTTTTTAAATATTTTTTGTGTAAATGGTTTATATTTCCAGCCCTAATTTTTTGCTATAGTTTGCTTTTTAATACAAGTCTTAGAATTATAAAATATTCCTGTGGGTAAATGTGTTTGAGCAAAAAATGTATTGAATGACAAAGTTAGATATGTGATCTGTATTCTGACAGGGTCATGCAGCAGAGTCCTGGCAAGAGAAGTGTGTGTGACTCTGGAGAGCAGATAACTTGCCGTGCATGAACTAGCTCCATTTTTCTTCTTGGTCATACTTGTCTAGCATGCAAGCTATACATTTCACATAATTAATAAAACCGTTAGGAATTAAGAGGGTATTTTATCACCACTTCAGGGTTAAGATTCATTGGCTTAAGCCAACCACTGTGAGTCAGAAATAAAATTAAAAGCAAAAGGCTGTGGGAGACAGAACAATTTACAGTTCACTGAATGTTGCAGAGCCAACCAACCAGAGGTTGGAATCTGCAACCCCACCACTCCAGTGGAGATCAGAGGACAGAAATAATCTTGTTACTGGATGCTTCTACAGATAACCTCAAAGGAGAAGTACTAGCCTGCTATGTGAATAAAATTCAAGAGAATGGTTCTATCTCTACCTTTTTTGTCACAGTAATTTATTTTACACTAAAAAGAGTATGTAGGAGCTAGGGAGATGGGTCAACAGTTCAAGTTGCTTACTTGCTAAGTCTGCCACTTCAGGTTCAATTTCCCAGCATCTACATAAAGCCAGACTCAAAGTCATACATGTGTTTTTGATGCCAATGCACCTAGGAAGACAGATCCTGAAGAATCTGAATCTTATGGGCAAAATACTCTGTTGTTCATTTGCAATCTAGCAGGTCATTTTTATTTACTTATGTACTTTTATTTATCTATTTGAGAGCAGAGAGAGAATATGGGCATACCAGGACCTATTGTCACTGTGAATGAACTCCAAATGCATGTGCCACTTTGTGTATCTGGCTTTATGAGCAATTGAGAATTGTACCTGGGCCAGCAGGCTTTGTAAGCAAGCCCCTGTAATCACCGAGCCAACTGCTGTTCATTTCAAGTTGCAGGAGAGCTTACCTCAAAAAAATGTGCAGCACAGATACCAGCAAATGTGATCTGTATTCTGACAGGGTCATGCAGCAGAGTCCTGGCAAGAGAAGTGTGTGTGACTCTGGAGAGCAGATAACTTGCCGTGCATGAACTAGCTCCATTTTTCTTCTTGGTCATACTTGTCTAGCATGCAAGCTATACATTTCACATAATTAATAAAACCGTTAGGAATTAAGAGGGTATTTTATCACCACTTCAGGGTTAAGATTCATTGGCTTAAGCCAACCACTGTGAGTCAGAAATAAAATTAAAAGCAAAAGGCTGTGGGAGACAGAACAATTTACAGTTCACTGAATGTTGCAGAGCCAACCAACCAGAGGTTGGAATCTGCAACCCCACCACTCCAGTGGAGATCAGAGGACAGAAATAATCTTGTTACTGGATGCTTCTACAGATAACCTCAAAGGAGAAGTACTAGCCTGCTATGTGAATAAAATTCAAGAGAATGGTTCTATCTCCACCTTTTTTGTCACAGTAATTTATTTTACACTAAAAAGAGTATGTAGGAGCTAGGGAGATGGGTCAACAGTTCAAGTTGCTTACTTACTAAGTCTGCCACTTCAGGTTCAATTTCCCAGCATCTACATAAAGCCAGACTCAAAGTCATACATGTGTTTTTGATGCCAATGCACCTAGGAAGACAGATCCTGAAGAATCTGAATCTTATGGGCAAAGTACTCTGTTGTTCATTTGCAATCTAGCAGGTCATTTTTATTTACTTATGTACTTTTATTTATCTATTTGAGAGCAGAGAGAGAATATGGGCATACCAGGACCTATTGTCACTGTGAATGAACTCCAAATGCATGTGCCACTTTGTGTATCTGGCTTTATGAGCAATTGAGAATTGTACCTGGGCCAGCAGGCTTTGTAAGCAAGCCCCTGTAATCACCGAGCCAACTGCTGTTCATTTCAAGTTGCAGGAGAGCTTACCTCAAAAAAATGTGCAGCACAGATACCAGCAATTGTTCTCTGACTACAAACATGCCATGGCACATGCACCTACACCCACACATACACACAAATAATATTTTTTAAAAGTGTGTGTGAGAGAGTGTGTGTGTATGTGAGTGTGTGTGTGTGTGTGGTTAAGAGAGAAAGAGAGAGAGAGAGGCTCCCAGAAAAAATTGGAATTATGTGTTCAGCTCTTTCCCTAGCATTAAACTGTACTATTCACTACAGATGATACAGAAAACAGAACAGATAGAAGCTAGCCTCCATTGTCTCCTCCTCTAAAGTCAATTCTTGCAGCATTTTGTGCTGAATGATAGCTGGATAGAAACTCCAGTATCATTTTATCCAGTGAGCTCCTCACATTGGTTTGCATCTAAGATGTGGATCTGGGGTATTCTTAGAAACTTCTGGCATTGACACCCACTGTTCTGGGATAAGATAGGATGAGAAAATTACTTCACAATTCATAAAGTACACTAAAAACTGAAGCCCCACTTTTCCTCCAAGAACTGATGCGGCACAGATAAAGGCCACAAGAGGACTCCAAATGAGCTCTTTGCTGATTATGACAGACGTCCTAGTACTTCTTTCCCGTCTTCTCACATAAAATGCTCCCTTTAGTCCCCAGTCTCTAACACTAAGAAAAAAAAAGGAAATAAAAAGAGAATGTCAGCTCCATAGAGCAAATAGTCCAACACCATTGTTCAAGCACATGATAGCACTGCTTTAGAGAAACAATCCTGGTGAGCATTCATGTATGTTAAAAATTCAATAGGCTTGCTATGAGAGCAAGAGCAAACTTTAACCACAAATGCTAATGCAAAAGATGCTAGCATAGTCCAATAGGAAATGAGAAACATTCCCCCCAAGGGAGAAAGAATACCCAGCTTGATTTTTATGTAACAGCATGTGGCTGGTCAATAAAACATATGAATTCATAGAGTAGAAGGGGGCCATGAAGAAGGAAAGGATCCATAACTCCAAGACAAACAAGGTACTATGAAGGGAGTCTGAGGGAGAGGGCAAGGAAAACTATGTCACACCATCCATTCATTTCCTTAATTCATCAATAACAGGTACTTTATTCCAGGTACCTTGTTATATGACTGGTAATTTAGTTATAAACTAAATGAACACTGTCCTTACAAAACAGAATTTACAGGGAAAGAAAAACATTAATCAAGGGAACACATGAGCCATCTAATGGTTTAAACTGTAAGAAGTTACTGTTGGATAAAACTGCAGCATCACCTGGGAGCCTCGAAGGAGACATGATCTAAATGGCCCTGAGGGAAGTCAGGGGGCTGCAGTGGAACTACATGAGTATGTGTGAGAAGAGCATGTCAGGGTGTTGAGGCAGCACTGTAGATATCTTCACCATGAGCTACAGATTAGAAAGCCTCAAAAAAAGAGAGAAAAGAAATATAGTAAGTAACAGGTAGAGAATTTTGATCACCAGACATTCGAAAATTTCATTAAAGAAGGAATACCTAGAAGATATCATAGTCTAGAAAGAACTGGACTCCCATGAGCCCTGTGTGCTTTCAGATATGAGACAGAATAGGAACCAGGCATGGTAGTGCACGCCTTTAATCCCAGCACTCGGGAGGCAGAAGTAGGATGATGGCCATGAGATCGAGGCCTGAGACTACATAGTGAATTTCAGGTCAGCCTAGACTAGAGTGAGACCCTACCTCAAAAAAAAAAAAAAGAATAGGAGTAATGTCCTATTTACTCTATCAACAAAAATCTATAAGGGTTCATAGAAGTGTCCTCTATAAGACTTGTAATGAAAGAAAACAACTTAATATACTAATATAAGAGATGATATCAAAAACAGAAATGGTCATATTTAAAAGTACCAACATTTCTTTGGTCCATATGTTTAAAGGAATCTTAATCAAAATCCCAAGGCACTTTTCATTATATATCTTTTACACATAAACCACTTACTTTTGTTGTTGTTGTTGTTTTGAGGTAAGGTCTCACTGTAGCTCAGGCGGACTGGAATTCACTACTTAATCTCAGAGTGCCTTGAACTCATGATGATCCTCCTACCTCTGCCTCCTGAGTGCTTCAGTTAAAGGTATGCACCACCAC
The DNA here is from genome assembly GCA_036365145.1 of Orientallactaga sibirica. Lineage (NCBI taxonomy): Eukaryota > Metazoa > Chordata > Mammalia > Rodentia > Dipodidae > Orientallactaga > Orientallactaga sibirica. The sequence goes on from JAEOAD010000001.1 coordinate 11,930,698, forward strand.
ACCCAGCTATATACTTTTAATTATAATATAACATTATCAATCTGAAATGTCTCCCACAAGTTTATATTCTATGCACTTGGTCCCCAGCTATGGCACTATTTTGAAGGCTCTGGAGCTTTTAGGAGGTGAGGATAGTGGGAGTAGATCACTAATAGAAAGCATTTGAATGTTGTGAAGTCTCTGGTTTCTGCCTGACTTTCTGTTTCCTTGTCCTCTATGGTGAGAGCTCTACTTCACTCTCCTGTCACCATGGATAGAACCTCTGCTGCAAGGTCCCACTGCTGTGCCTTCTCCATTATGACAGACTGAAATCTCTTTGAAGCTGAGTCAAAATAGTTTTTTCTTACTATCATTATTACTGTGAAGTATTAAATCACAATAATGTAGAAGACATACAGAAGTTATATATTAACTATTCTATTGTGTTTAATGATATATTGTGATTTAATATTATACTTTATTGTATATATGTGTGTGATTTATTCACTTAAAAAGATTCAAAGGACTTGTTCTTCTCAGTCCTGAACTATTCAGTAGTAGTAATAATAAGAGAAGAGCTAAAGTTCATTGACCACTCCCATATGAAGACACTATGCAAATGAGGTTAATATGAGATATCCTTCCTTTAAATACTTATAAGTGTTAAATAAAATACTCCAGGTATTGAAGAGCCTCTGCTCATCTCAAACAGAAGAAAGTGGTCCCATGTTTTATAAGAGGATCAGCTGTGCTCTGACTTCCTGTGGCCTGCTGCTGGCGAGGGTGTGGGCCTGGTGCTCCTCAGCCCAGCTGGGACCTCAAGTTCCACTAGGATTTTAGGCAGGGTAAAGAGGCCCTTGATGGGCTTGTGGGTGGCCAGAATGCCATTGGTGCCCTGCTGTGAGGCACAAGATGACAGCAGGGCACATGGTGACCTAGTAGACCCTTTTGTTTGCCCTGTCCTTCAGCACTGAGTTGTGTTTGGTCAAATTAGCTGAGCCACTGTTGAGTGAAGGTATGAAATTGTAGCTCATTATTTTTGTTCTGAAGAGTCAGAACATGTAATTCTGTGTTAATAAAGGCAGGCCAGTCAGGTGGCTGACAGCTTTGTTAGGATCAGCCACTGGCACTTTGTTCACCTAGTCGTATATTTGGAGACAATGTTCATAGTTTCACACTTTGCTAGTCTCAGGTGTTTCCTCTCTCTTTTCCTCTTCTGTTTTTCTTAGATAGGGTCTTGGTAATAGCCGTGGTTGGCCTTGACCTTGTGGCAATCCTCCAGTCTCTTCCTCCAAAGTACTGGGATATAGATGATGGGGGGGAACATTCCAGGATGAAAGCCAGTGGGCACATCTTAGTTCACACTGTTTTCAGGGACAGAATTCCCATCTTGGTCTCTCAGACTGATGTGGCCCACCACAGTGGGTCTTCCTCTCTGGCTCTTAAGTTTAACCCTGTGTATGTGGAGTGGTTTGGGGGCCTCAAAGCATTTGCTCTGCTGATGTGTCCCCAATAGCAGACAAAGCCTCTCTAATCTCAATCCCCTTTCTTTCTTTTGAAGGACCAATTTTTCATGGTACTTGTTTTGTTTTCATAGTGTTTCGATCTGCATTTTTGTATGTAGAGGGAAATAATTTTCTCAACACTAATAAGTATTGTATTAAATTGTCATGAAGGAGTTCTTATTTAATAAGTGGACATGTTAAAAATAAAAATATATAATCCAAATATGTTATTCACTGTTACAAAACACCTGGTATAAAAAAAAAACATAAAAGAGGGCTGGAGAGGCGGCTTAGTGGTTAAAGCGCCTGCCTCCTAAGCCTAAGAACGCTGGTTCCAATCTCCAGTAGTTCCAGTCTCCAGGTCCCACGTTTAGCCAGATGCAGTGACGCAAGGGCGCAATGCTGCACTTGACCACAAGGGGGTGCACACATCTGGATTTCGTTCACAGCAGCTGAGAAGCTGCTAGCGCGTCCATCTCTATCTGTCTTCCTCTCCCTCTCTCCCTCTATCTCTCTCTGTGTCTCCCTCCAAAAAAAAAAAGGAAGAAAAGAAAACAAAAGAAAAGAAAAGAAAAAAATTCTTATTTGGCTCACGGTTTCCAAGGTATCATTCCATGGTTACTTTGTTTCATTGCTTTGGCAGAGCAGCATGATAGGCAAGATATGTGGAGCAGAGCTTCTTACAAGATGGCAGCAGAGAGTCAAAGAAAGAGACCCGAAAGTGACTGGGTTCTCATAGTCCTCCAGTTTCCAATGTCCAAACTTGCACTAGGTCCCAATTCTTAAAGGTTATACAAGCTCTCAGCAATACTATCACCTGGAGACCACACTTTTGAGGTACATTTAAAATGTAAACCATAACACCAAGTAAGGCACTATGCAAAGCACTGGGTACCTGTAGACACAAAATAATCATAATGGTTAAAAAATATCGTATTGCTTGATTTTTACTGGGAAGACATGATGAACATATAATTGCCACAAAAAGAACATCAATGACAGACCAAAGAAGTCATTCCAGACAAGTCTAGCTTGATGATCCAGTAAGTTTACTGGATTTACTAACAAGAGTGTGGGTAACACAAAGATGTTTGCATCACCAGAACCCCACCTCAGCATGGCTGACAATTCATCAAAGTTGTATCACCACATCCCACACCACATGGCTGACAGTTCATCAGAGCTGCATCACAGAACCCGCCCACATGGCTGCCATTTCATCAGAGCCCATTCCACATGGCTGACAGTTCATCAGAGCTGCATCACCAGATCCCACCCCATATAGCTGACAGTTCATCAGAGCTGCATCACAGAACCCGCCCACATGGCTGACAGTTCATCAGAGCTGAATCACAGAACCCGCCCCACATGGCTGACAGTTCATCAGAGCTGCATCACAGAACCCGCCCCACATGGCTGACAGTTCATCAGAGCTGCATCACAGAACCCGCCCACATGGCTGACAGTTCATCAGAGCTGCATCACAGAACCCGCCCACATGGCTGACAGTTCATCAGAGCTGCATCACAGAACCCGCCCACATGGCTGGCAGTTCATCAGAGCTGCATCACAGAACCCACATGGCTGACAGGTCATCAGAGCTGCATCACAGAACCCGCCCACATGGCTGACAGTTCATCAGAGCTGCATCACAGAACCTGCCCCACATGGCTGACAGTTCATCAGAGCTGCATCACAGAACTCGCCCACATGGCTGACAGTTCATCAGAGCTGCATCACAGAACCCGCCCCACATGGCTGACAGTTCATCAGAGCTGCATCACAGAACCCGCCCCACATGGCTGACAGTTCATCAGAGCTGCATCACAGAACCCGCCCACATGGCTGCCATTTCATCAGAGCCCATTCCACATGGCTGACAGTTCATCAGAGCTGCATCACCAGATCCCACCCCATATAGCTGACAGTTCATCAGAGCTGCATCACAGAACCCGCCCACATGGCTGACAGTTCATCAGAGCTGAATCACAGAACCCGCCCCACATGGCTGACAGTTCATCAGAGCTGCATCACAGAACCCGCCCACATGGCTGACAGTTCATCAGAGCTGCATCACAGAACCCGCCCCACATGGCTGACAGTTCATCAGAGCTGCATCACAGAACCCACCCCACAGGGCTGACAGTTCATCAGAGCTGCATCACAGAACCCGCCCACATGGCTGACAGTTCATCAGAGCTGCATCACAGAACCCGCCCCACATGGCTGACAGTTCATCAGAGCTGCATCACAGAACCCGCCCCACATGGCTGACAGTTCATCAGAGCTGCATCACAGAACCCGCCCCACATGGCTGACAGTTCATCAGAGCTGCATCACAGAACCCGCCCCACATGGCTGACAGTTCATCAGAGCTGCATCACAGAACCCCCACCCACATGGCTGACAGTTCATCAGAGCTGCATCACAGAACCCGCCCCACATGGCTGACAGTTCATCAGAGCTGCATCACAGAACCCGCCCCACATGGCTGACAGTTCATCAGAGCTGCATCACAGAACCCGCCCCACATGGCTGACAGTTCATCAGAGCTGCATCACAGAACCTACCCCCACATGGCTGACAGTTCATCAGAGCTGCATCACAGAACCCGCCCACATGGCTGACAGTTCATCAGAGCTGCATCACAGAACCTACCCCACATGGCTGACAGTTCATCAGAGCTGCATCACAGAACCCGCCCCACAGGGCTGACAGTTCATCAGAGCTGCATCACAGAACCCGCCCCACATGGCTGACAGTTCATCAGAGCTGCATCACAGAACCCACCCCACATGGCTGACAGTTCATCAGAGCTGCATCACAGAACCTGCCCCACATGGCTGACAGTTCATGAGAGCTGCATCTCTGGAATTCCAAGCAAAGCTCGCAGTGATCCTCACCAAAGACTCTCCCCTCTCCAACTAATTGTTTACCACGTATATAACCTTGAAGAGGTGCCCTGAGAGTCTTGCAAGTGCCACAGGCCTCCAAATGAGTTCGTGAGCTTTCTGGGCTTTAGGAGCCTCCCTTTTCCCCACAGAAGGGAATGCTTCATTCCAGAGCAAATAGCTTCACAACATCTGGTCATATTTTAATACTAGTATTAATTTTATTTATCTCAAAGTTTTATCCCCATCCTCTCTCAGGCACATGCATACACACACACATTCACATGCCTATACTGGCCATGAATTGATAAATGAAAATATTCCCTTTTGAACTAAGTTCTAAAGAGAATCTAGTGGACAAATTTCTTGACCACTATTAGCAGATTCAGTGTCATAGTGGCATATATGTCCTGGCCTCATAGTATTTCTCTTTTGTAGGTCACCCTGTTTTAACTTATGCTCTCTTTTCTGTGATGTGGAAACTACCTTTTTGAGAAGGAAGTAAAGTACATATTAAATAATGTTAAATTAAAGTACATAAAGAGTAAATAGTATTACCAACAATCTAGAAAAGAAAGAAAATTGACCAATAAGCAAGATATGATAAATTTTACTTGTAATCAAGGAACTTCTTATTAATAGTAATATATTTTTACCTATGAAATTAGGAATGTTTTATTGACAATTCTCAATTTTGGGCAAGCACTATTTTACAACACTGTTGGAGGGTAAGTTTATGACATTTTCATAAATCTGTTTGGCCATTTTTATCGAGAGCCTTAACAGAGTCCACGCCCTTTCACTCTTGACTTCCACTTTTAGGGATCTGTTCAAACAAAATAATTTAAGGGCTAGAGAGATGGCTTAGCAGTTAAGGCACTTACCTGAAAAGCCTAAGGACTCATGTTCAACTCTCCAGGTCCCATGTAAGCCAGATGCACAGTGACACAAGCATGCAAGGTCACACATGTGCACAAGGGGGTGCATGCATCTGGAGTTAGAGTGCAATGGCTGGAGGCCCTAGCACACCAAATATCTCTCTCTCTCTCTTTCTCTCTCTCTCTCTCTCTCTCTCTCTCTCTCTCTCTCTCTTTCTCTTGCATAGAAAAGGGCAGTCCATTGGGCTTTCCTCAAAAAAGTTGAATATGTTTTCAATAATTCATTGCAATGTCACTAAAGCCATAGTAAAAATAGCAAAAATTCTGACATAAGATAATGCCTTGGCCACAGCAAGAGTCGCCATATGATTACTGCACATGGACTGTTGCTAAATGCAACATGTCAAACCAGGTAGGATGGTGACTTCCCCCAAAGAGTAACATTCCTACAGTAAAATATACACATCTTAAATGTACTTAGATCTATCTCACAGATTTCAGAAATGAATTTTCATTCCCATCCAGGTTGTGCTTCTCATAGGACTTAATCTATGATAATCATGTTAACTCTTTGTTGCTTAATTGTCCCACTGTATTATTTACCACTGTATTGTGCCCAGAAAGTAGCACAGTGTTGAGTAAACATTAGCATCATGGATAAGAGCATAGTATTCTACTGTGAACACTTTGAAATCAGTGCTTTTGATATGGCTTTCCAAAACTTGTCCCATACCAGATGCTGTGTATAATATTACTTTATTTATTTACTTATTTATTTATTTGAGACTGAGAGAGGGAATGAGAGAGAGGGAGAGGGAGAATGGGTACATTGGGGCTTCTAGCCGCTGCAAACGAACTCCAGACGTGTGCCCCCCCTTGTGCATCTGGCTCACATGGACCCAGAGAATCAAAGCAGGATCCTTAGGCTTTGCAGGCATGTGCCTTAACTGCTAAGCCATCCCTCCAGCACATAATATTAAAGATATTAAAGCTATATTCTTAAGGTGGGTTATGTACAGAAATGTTGAAGCAGATTTCTTTTTGGGGGAATATGTTTATTGGGAAGGGTAATGCATCACGAAAGAGCATGTTAGGGTTCCATAGCCACAGAGAAAGAGGCTCTGGTTCCAAAGAACAACATGAGATGGTTCTTCTTATAGGTGTTCTGGAAGAGGCAAGGTTCCCTGCCACATGACTCAGCCTACATACTCTATGGAGGAGCTGGACAAGAGTCAAAGGAAGGCACTACATGAGACCCATGACCATAATTTGGAGGGCCACGGGGCTCCTAGTCACAGAGAGCTGGTCTTGCCTTCCCACTCAGCCCTGAGCAGCATCTGGCCTCTTCAGACACCCACAGTGTGTTCTAACACCATGATACAAATAGCCTAAAGCCTCAGTAAGTGAAAAATGTAGGATGATAGATACAAGGGCACAGGTTCCTGGTAGCAGTAGAGCTCGGTCTGAGATCTCTAGTGTTCCACTGTGGGTCAGACAAAAAACTACCTGACAGTTAGCGGCAGAATAAAAACACTTGATGTTTCCCTTCCATGCCTAAATATTCTCCAATTCATGGAACTTTAACAAAGCCATCAAAGTCTTACTAATTAAAGTTGGTAAGTGCAAACAGAACAAAACACCATGTGATCTATTTCCTCCTCACCTATTCCTAAGATAATTTTGAGTTGGCATCTTTGCAGAATTTTTTAATAACTGTACTTTTATTACTTTCACATCGATACATTAATTCATACTAACTGCAGCAAAGTATTTTCAATTAGACACCCTGCTGAGCTTGCTTTAATGAATGTCTAAAATCATTTTCTCTGTTTGAATACAAACAGAGAATGTGCCAACATTTTGCAAACCCTTATCTTAAATTAAGGGGAAATTGGATTATAACTTTGTTTACATTATTAACCTACTTAGCAAGCACTTCTTTGACACCTAAATATTTTCTATACCAAAGATGATGTTGTAGGTTATCTGTAAATGTTTGCATAAATGTTATGTATTTCTAAACAATTATCAGCATGCATTTCTATAAGCTTTGTGCTCCTAAAGATATAGTTATATTATTTAAAAAGTCAATGGAGATTAAATGGATATCTAAATTTAGAATGAGGGAAAGCTAAGTGAATTATCATTTACCCTATGAATAATCTTATTTTCATGCCCCATAAGTACGTGAGGACATTGCAGGCTGTCTCCCAAAAGGGCTGTTTTGCTGGGCTGATGGTGTATGCTTCTAATTCCAGCACTTAGGAGGCAGGGGTAGGAGGATTACCATGAGTTCAAGGCCAGTATGATACTACATAGTGAATTCTAGGTCAGCCTGAGCTAGAGTAAGACCCTACCTCAAAAAAAAAAAAAAAAAAAAAAAAGAGGAGGGTGCTATTTTGTTCTTAAAATATATTTTCAGGGCTGGAGAAATGGCTTAGTGGTTAAGACGTTTGCCTGCAAAGCCAAAGGATCCCGGTTCGATTCTCCAGGACCCACATAAGCCGGATGCGTGAGGGGCACATGCATCTAGAGTTCATTTGCAGTGGCTAGAGGCCCTGGCACACCCATTCTCTCTCTGTCTGCCTCTCTCTCTCTCTCTCTCTCTCTCTCTCTCTCTGCTTGCAAATAAATAAAAAGTTAAAAAATATTTTTAAAATATATATTTTTTTTTTCAGCTCCACAACACAGTATGAACTCGGTTGAATGTTGGACATTTCTGGTTTTGCCTCAAGTGGATATTCTGATCCTCAATGAGATCAGAGCCAGCAGGATACCACTGCTACTGTGTTCAGTGGCCAGCCTGGAATCTTAACTGTGTTCAGTCCCATTGGTGACACAGTCTGGCAAATTCAGGCACTTAGAGCTCAATTTTCCCAACTGCAGGTAGATATATGCTTGCTCTAGCTGATTGCACAGGATATCACTCATTATCTTAAGTTAGAGACATTTTGTCAGAACCCATTAATATTTTTCAATCTTAAGAAATCCCAAGAAGCTGCTGCCTAAAAATGCCAAATGAAAGAAAATTTCAGCAATTCAGCCAAAACAGAACCTATGAGTGTTTTCTTTAATTATATTTCAGCTAGGGTTTTTGCCCTGCATGATCTGAAGATATAAAAATTAATTTTCTATTGGCAAAAAATACTTAAGCAAATACAGAAATATCAATGTGTACTTCCTGGGGTTGATAAGCTCAAAATAACAAACAGTCATCATGTCATAAATAACTTTGCTTGACCAAAGGAATAATTTTAGGCATAGGAACTATAATAGTGCTAGTAGTAGTATATATCTACTATGTTTCAGAGATGATATCATCTGATTTAAGTGAATTTTTCTTATTTAAGCTTTATTATATCCATACAGTTGAGAAAACTGAGCTAATAAAAACATAAATAATTTGTCCAAGGCCATATATCTAATAAATGGTAGAGAGAGGATTTGTATGCAGCAATATTTGACTATGATTTATTATTCTTGCTTCATCTTTTATTTAAACATACAGTAATAATGTCCTCCCCAACTTGATTTATTCCATCCAGCCCATGACTCAGCCCTGGACATAAGCTGTGAAAGCCCCACAAAGGAGATTGAAGGGAAGAAACTGTTCCTGAGGCTGACACTTGAATTTGTGCACATACAGTGTGAATAAGTATGAAATGAAGAAGGGAGAGTGACAGAGATTCGAGAAGAAGTAGCTCCCTCCCCCCATACCCTGCCCAAAGAAGTATTGTAGCAGGAATATGCCCTTCGATGAACTTCATAAGCTAAGGAGGAGTTCTTTATTTGCACAGTGTATTCCATGCCCTTTCTTCCACAGCTGGAGCATCCTGTCATTCTCACATGCTGTCCTACTACTTGATCACCCTTTAAAATGTGAGCTTCCCTCCTGCAGATCAGCATCTCCAAATGAATCAGGAGCATCTGGGTATGAAATCTGGTGGTGACTAACATTTCCATTTTCTCTTCAACTGTTTCCCCACACCACCTTCAGAACAGCTGGTGCTAAATTCACATGACTTGCATTCAGAGCATTAACTCAGTTCTTTGGCATCAAGATATGGTTTAGAAGTTAGAGTAAGATAGAAATGGTCAATAATCTTCGAGAGAAGATTTGTTTTATAGAGTGATGCCTTCATTAAAATCTAATGTTGCTGATAAGAAATGATTAAATTTTTTTTTCGTTTTTGACACTTGCATACATGTAATGTGTTTTGACCTTATTCTCCCCAATTTCCCTCTTGTCCACCTCCCTCTCCCATTAATACCCTTCTTCTTGCTAATTAATCCCCATCTAATTTTCATGCTTTTTTTTTTTTTTTGGACCCACTGAGTTGCTTGCTTGATCATGGGTGGGAAGCTAGTTACAGTGGAATAGACAATTTACCAGTGGCTACACCACAGATGAACATGACTTCCCCTCTCCTAGCAACTATTAGCTACTATTAAGCTACTCGGGGAGATGTAGGATCTTATGAACCCTTCCCTCATTCCTGATGAAGTATTGACAGATAAGCAAATTATAAGTAAATTATAGAAAAATATAAATAGAAAATAAAATAGCATGTAAAACCATTCCAATATTTTTAATTTTATTAAATCATCACTCATATATAATTTGTTCACCACTAGAATATAAAGATATCAAAAGGACTTTGAAACTCTCTTCCTAACATAGATTATAGGAGCTCTCCTAACAACTCTCACTTCGTATAAGACCTCTTCTCCAAAAGGCCCCTACTTACATCACGTAAATTTCAAGATAAGACAAATGTTTTCTGAAAGAAGTGAAAGGTCTCTTAGTTTCTGACATAAGTCATTAATTTAGATCACCTGATTCTGCTTACACTGGGAGTGAGAGATGATGTACCACTCAACAGTTTGATGAATTTTATGTAGAAGACAAAAACTATCAGTTTTTTAGGGAAAAGAGACCAAAATAGAAGGCAACCAGCACAGCTTCTTGCCCAGTCTCAGCAGCTTGCCACTCTCTCTGTCTTATAACTAAAGTTACTCCTCCCTGATATTCAAGCACTACTACCCTTTTCCTTCACTTTCCCTAGACTCAGACTCTATTGCCATTCAGGGAGAATTCATGATGCTCTGTATAGATCCTTCTCAGGAGTCCAAAGAGCTACAGTTTGACTATCTCCAAGAGCATGTTAGAAATGGAGAATCTAGCAGGGCGTGGTGGTGTGGTGGTGCACGCCTTTAATCCCAGCACTCAGAAGGCAGAGGTAGGTAGGAGGATCATCATGAGTTTGAGGCCATCCTGAGACTACATAGTGAATTCCAGGTCAGCCTGAGGTAGAGTGAGACCCTTCATTGAAAAACCAAAAAAGAAAGAAAGAAAGAAAGAAAGAAAGAAAGAAAGAAAGAAAGAAAGAAAGAAAGAAAGAAAAAGAAAGAAAGAAGAAAGAGAAATGGAGAATCTCCGACTCTACTTAGACCTACTGAACCAAAATTGGCATTTTGATAAATTCCTGGATATTTCATTTGTACTGTACCATCAGAAGAAAGGTCATTGGGTGAGCATGCACATAACCAGCACATATTTCTAACCTCTAACTTACAAGCTTGGAGTTGGTTCTATACCCTATTAATAAGCACACTGTTCCATACTATGATGTTGCTTATCTCTGGCCTTTTTCATGGCTTGCGAGTTACAGTTTTAGCCCAGCTTGTTGACATCTTGGAAAATGGACATGTGGTGGTTTGATCCATGTGTCCCCATAAGCTTATGTGTTCTGAATACTGGGCCCCAGCTAGTGGCAAATTGGGAATTAGAGCATAATAGAAGTAATGTATTGGTGGGGACGGACTTATGGGTGTTAGAGCCATCTTCCCCTTTTCATTATTTGGCACACTCTCCTGTTGTGATTTCCACTGATGTTGGCTGGGAGATGATGTCCACCCTCTGCTCACACCATCATTTTCCCTGTCATCATGAGTTTCTCTAGAGTCTGTAAACTAAAATAAACCCTTTGCTCCCACAAGCTGCTCTTGTTTGGGTGCTTTCTTCTAGCAATGCAAAGAAGCTAACTGCAACAGTAAAATTGGTACCAAGATTGGGGTTGTTGCTGCTAGAAACCTGACTGTGTGGCTTTTGGCCTTCTGGTCTTTTGAAACTGACTTTGGGGAGGAGTGTGGATGGATTTGAAATCTTGGACTAAGGGATACCTTGCAGTGCTATAAATACAGATTGACAGACTATTCTGATCAGAGTTGAAAGACCTGAATGTAGAAAGAACTATGGACTGTGAGGGTTTGGCTCATAGGGAGAAGAAAGAGCTTTGTCTGGACTAGGTTACAAGCAGTTTGAGGGGCATGCTGTTATGTCCATGTCCTGAGAACTCATGCAGGGTTGCATTGCATAGAAATAGCTGGTGTGAGTGTGGGAATATAGCACAGAAAAAATGAAATCTTTGGGCCAATACTGCTGCCTGTTCAGCTGCAATTGTTTGAGAGATTACAATCATTGTGCTTGGACCAGCTCATCTGCATTGGAGCAACAGGAAGAATGCAGAATCTTTTGAAGGGGCCTGAAAACAAGTTGGTAGCCCAACTGGTACTATGGATTATAACAAATGCAGGAAATAGAGGGTCCTTGAATTTGTAACATGGTTTTGTATATTGGAAATGGCAATGGGCAGTGTGAAGCAGGCTTGTTGGATTACATGTGTGAAGACCCAATGGAGACCCAATCCTCATCCAAGAGGATTGCAATGGGTTGCAATGGAGACCCAGTGGAGAGTATAGGACTATGGGATGACTGCCAAGGAGAGCTGCAGGCACTAGATGAAGTTTTCTGGGACTGTAGCTGGAGGGCAAGGATTTGAACTCGAGAAATTTGTCACTGGTTAGAATTATGAGACTTGGAGACTTGTCACTGGTTAGAGTTGTTGGCCTTGGAGCTACAGAGTTTGATGTGTTGCGCTGTTTGTTCTAAATCTTGTATTTGTTGAATATTTCTTTGTTATGCTCAGTGCCATCATTGGCAGTGTAAAATGTTTATTCTGTGCCATTATGGTTTTTTATTGTTTGTTTGTTGTTGTTTTGGTGTTATGACTCAGTTAAAAGATCTTGGACTATGGGGATGTTTGAACATCATTGGGATTGATTAAAAAAAAACTCAGAGACTTTTAAAGTTGGACTGAATGCATTGCATTTTACATCATGGATGGTTATGTTTATGGGGGCTAGGGGCAGAAAGTGCTAGTTTGATTCAGGTGTCCTCCATAAACTTATGGGCTCTGAATATGGGCTCTGAAATGGGTCCTCAGCTGGTAGTAAATTGGGAATTGGAGCATCCCAGACATGATGTATTATTGGGAGCGGGCTTATAGGTGTTATAGCCAGCTTCCCCTTTCCAGTGTTTGGCACACTCTCTGTTGCTGTTTGTCCACCTGATGTTGGCCAGGAGGTGATGTCCACCCTCTGCTCATGCCGTCACTTTCGATGCCATCATGAAGCTCCCCCTCAAGTCTGTAAGCCAAAATAAGCCCTTTCCTCCCACAAGCTGCTCTTGGTTGGGTGTTTTCAGCCAGCAGAAGCTAAGTGCAACAGGACCCAAGTGATTCTCTTTTTCATTGTCCATCCAGAATTCACCCACCCTACTGCCTACCCCATCTTGTTTTCTTCTACGCCTTCTACACAAACCAGCAGAGACTCTGAGGAGTCTCTGAACAGATTCCGTTCATAAGCTGTTCTACTCTTGTCCTTTCCTTTGTGGAGAGAACATCTGTCTTTATCAGCTTCTTTGCTGAACCATTATTAACCCATTTCTCACCCTGCTTTTCCCAACTCCTAAATCAGATGACAAATCACTTTTTGTAGCCTGGAGAAATGAAAGGTACCACCAGCACACACTGACATAGGTTTTCATCAACAACTGAGTGCTAAAAGACAGAAAAAGCATTACATATGAGACATATGGCCTTTTTTTTTTTTTTTTTTTTTTTTTTTTTTACCACATCCAGTGTGACCTTTTTGTTTTCACATGCTTTGAGGAAAATGATGGTTTTTGCTTCACTAATATGGCAAATAATTAATAATGGCACACAGCATTTGTACAACCCTTCATCACCTCCTTCACTGCAGGACCTGTGCTGCCCCTCATATCTTCATGGGGTGTTTAAAGCATTTGAAGTGGAGGAGATGGAGACTCTGAGGAGTGAAGTGATTTTTTTTCAAGTTTCAAGCTGCTAATTACTTCCAGTTTTACTAATTGCATATCCATCACAATTTTTAGCCCAATGTTCTGCTTTCCATTAAATAATGTCCAGAAGGATACAAAACAGAATGGTAGGAATGCTCACAGCTCCCAAAGCTTTGCTCTTCCCTTTAAAAGCATGGAGAAAAATAATTTAAAAATAAATTCATAATATTTGCATTCGATTTTCTTTTTCTTTTTCTTTTTTTTTGTTTGTTTTTCGAGGTAGGGTCTCACTCTAGTCCAGGCTGACCTGGAATTTACTATGTAGTCTCAGGGTGGCCTTGAACTCATGGTGATCCTCCTACCTCTGCCTCCAGAGTGCTAGGATTAAAGGCGTGTGCCACCACGCCTGGCCTTGCATTAGATTTTTATTCAGTGTGTATCTACTAATTATAAATGACAGCTTTTTAAATGGTTTTAGGGTGCTGGATATTTTGTTTGCCTGTGTAGTATGTATGGTGGTGGTAGAGGTGTGTATGGTATGTGCATATATATGTGCAGATGGGCTCACTGCCATGCAGTGGCCAAAGGAAGATGTCAGGTATCCTTCCTCTATCACTTATCCATGTATTTCCTTGAGATGGAGTCTCTCTTCACAGGGAACTGCAGTTGTTGTGAGGTCCAGTGATTCTCTGATGTCTGCACCCCATAAGACTGAGGCTATAAATGTGTGTGGCCACACCCAGCTGTCTACATGGGTGCTAACGGACTCAGGTCTTCATGCTTGCAGCAAATGTTCTCACTTGCTGATCAATCCCCCCAGCCTAGAATACTGAACTTTTTAAAAAGACAAACATGAAAACAGTCAGTATATCATAAGCCAAACTGAAGTCCAGGAGTAAAGAATGTATTTTGCTTTGTGTCATGTACCAAGTGACTAATTGGCAGCGAGAGCTCTCAGGGTTATAATTTCAGCCCAAGGTTCTGGTAAGTACAGGAACTCCTTGAATGGTTTATGATATCATGAGGTGAAATTATAGCTCCCCATGGGCAAAAGTTGTTGAAAGGCTTTCAGCTATTGAGTGCCACAACTAACCTGCCCTTTATAGCAATTATAGGAAAAACTATATTAAATGCCTAGTCATATTGACTAATAACTTTAAATTGAGAAATTATTTTTAAAGAGAATGGCAGGCATTTCATTCATCCATCAGCTCTATAAATATGTATAAGTCACCTGATATGTGGCTCTAAGATTATATGATGCTAGGATTGCAGCATCAAACAATTCAGATCAAAGAACTATTGTTTTATCAGGAGAATTTGACATTAGATTACATGACCATGAGGTGAGTGTCATGACCATAATCAGGCTGCTTTGCCAACTATGTTGGTAAGATGTGACCCATAGGGACACGGGGAGCACACTATCAGAGAATACCTTTAGAGGAAGTAAACACAGAGCTGAGCTCTGAGTGATGAATCTAAATCCTGAAGGAAATGAAGGACACTCAGTCTTAACAGTGAGGTAAATATTTGATGATGAAAGGAAAGAAACAAAGAAACCATGGAAAAACACACAGGTACAACCTCACCTTAAATGAAGAGCTGTGTGCATATGCTAGAGGGAAAAGTAGAAAAGAATAAAAAAATAGTGTGTAAAATAATGTACCTGGAACATTAATAAGAAATCTGTAAGCTATATATGTAGCATTCACCTCTAATTCTCACACTGCTGAGGTAGAGCTAAAAGGATTGCTAGTTGAAGGCCAGCCTGGAAAATGTAGTGAGACCCTGTTCCCCCAACAAAACAGAGAGAGAGAGAGAAATGGGAAAAGAGGGAGGAAGAAGGGAAGAAGGAGTATAAGGGAAAGAAGAATGAACAAGAGAGAGAGGGAAGGAAGGAAGGAAGGAAGGAAGGAAGGAAGGAAGGAAGGAAGGAAGGAAGGAAGGAAGGAAGGAAGGAAGGAAGGAAGGAAGGAAGGAAGGAGGAAAGGTGTGGGTCCTCACTACTCCTGGGGTTCGTTGGCCACTGATGTCCTGGGTGCAGGAGGAGTTGGGGGAAGCAGGGTGTTGGAGCAGGTGAGTGCAACGGGCAATGAACCACCTGGGAAACCATCTGATGGACAGCACTTGTTTATTCAAAAGTGGAGTGGGTTTATAAACACTTGAAAAAGGTTGAGAAGGCACATACAGATCATAAGGTGATTGGATACATAGGTTTATGGGTTGCTGTCTAATTTGCTGGTATTGGAAGGCACAAGTTCCTAGGGAGATAGCAGAAGTGGCAGGAAAAGCTACATGACATCAGCCATGCAGCCTGCAGCTGTAGGGAGACTGTTTACTACCATACTGTCTCTTGGGCAGCTGGCCACAAGGTCACAGAACTGTGGGAAAGACAGAACCTTAGGCTATGGAATATTCAGGTGCTCTGGAAAAAGGGGGAGGGCCCATCAGTCCGGTTTCCATAGGAGCCTCTGGGCAGGGATGAGGCACCCTATGACCTCATGAGGAGGGAGGGCCTGCCCCTGCGCCAGAGTGGGTTCCCCAGGATAAGGCCTGCTGCAACCCCCACAGCCCAAGGTCCCTGGCCATGTCCAACAGCCCAGGCCAGCTTCCTCACAGTTCCAGCCTTGTTTAGCAATGCCTGGCAGAAAGGAAGGAAGGGAGGGAGGGAGGAGAGGAAGGTAAATGTACATATATTATAATTACATTATATATATAACATATATCATGTGTATCCTAATACATATGTAGTGTATACATATATTTTATGTGTGATATACAATGTGAAATATAAATTATATATAATAGAGATTATAACATATGCATATTTTATACACATCTACAGATGTGTATGTACCAGGACAGAATTTGTAACGTGGTGTAAAACACCAAGTCATTTTGTATAAAATGCTTCATTTATAGTCACAAGGAAAGGAATAATTTTAGATTCAAAGACTGTATAGATAATATTCAAAGAGTAATTAGGATGACAAAATAAGATAAGATCATAAAATACTGTAGTGAAGGGAATAATGGGTCCAGGATTCTAAAAGACAGTGAGAGGTTATTCAATGTTAAACACTTGTCTAGTGAAGATGTAATTTATTTTGGAGGAGAATACAAAGATAGATTGTCACCAAATAGGAAAATTCAGAGACTAACCGCATCTTGCAATAATATTTCAATACTATTTAAAACAAATTATATTATTTTTAGAGATAACAGTTTTTATTTGTATCACATTTTGAATATCATGTATTTTCTGTTTAGTGACCTACTTATGATTTTAGCATTATTAAATATAAACAAATAATCCAAAGGCATATACAGGAAATGAAAATTAGATCAAGAAAAATTATGTTTCAAAACACTAAACTCTATCAGTAGTAGGTGAAAGGAAAAAACAAATTAGAGACATAAAACATTATATCAAGACAATTATTTAAATGCATGCTTCAGATTCTACATATAAATCCTTGTAAACAGAAAAAGTCAATTTTATGGATTTTTTTCATAATTAATTATAATGCTGCTCCTCAATGTTAATTTTTTAATTTTTTATTAGTTATGTATATAGTATATATACAGCCATGATGGTACCATCATTAGCCTTCTCCCTGTCCTCCCCCCCATGGGTAATGTGGGTCTTGCCTTATGGGAGTGGCCATCAGTTATGCAGGAGAGGCATTGACTCTGTATAATGACCCAACTCATGGCTCTAACAATCTTTCCACCCCCTCTTCCGTGAATTTCCCTGAGCCATGTTGGGTTTATTTTAGGTTATTTCAGTGATGAGATTTTGTGAGTCTCTGTGTCTCCCCAGTGTTAATTTAACTAAACAATTAATATGTTTAGAAAAACCTTCAACAAAGATGTCCCATTTACACATAGACACACAACATTGACTTAACCTAAAAAAATAATTTAAAAATTCAAAAAGAATGTATTTTAGCTGTGAAAAGCTTTGTGCTAATCAAACATTGCAATGATATTATTAAAAAAATGAAATATTGCAACCATAGTACTACTTTAATATAGTTATAAGAGAAAGAATAGAGCCTTTGTTAATTTTAATTTTTTTTAAGTTTAGCTGGATATTGGTCCTGTGACAAGAGACATGCAATGACAACTTTAAACAGCCATTCACTCTTGGAATTTTTTATGCATTAATACTTGGAGTAAAAATGAACACCATTTTCCAAAGACAATAATAAAAGATATTTGTGCAAATGTTTCATTTTTAAAAATTACCTTAAGCCGAGTCAAACCATGGAAAATTTTAGCTCAAAGGAAAATTCTCCCCACTCCACCCCCTACCAAGAAAAATCACAAGGATGTGAAAACAGAGGATTATAATGGAAGATGTCTCGCAACATTAACTGTAATGTTCATTCCCCTAAAAGCCATAATTCATGGCTGCTCCTCAGCATTTTTTCTTTCAGCAATTATGTATATTAGAGGAAAGTTTGAATACATAAAAGCTAAATGCTGATAGAAAAATCAAGCCTCATAAAAGATGAGTTTACTCCACTAGTTTTCCCTGAAGGCAGATAAGAAAGCTATCTAGATTTCCATTCCAAGGTGTCCCTGGTTCAGAGAAGTCCAAAAAGCTTGTGGCAACAGCTACCAGGCATTCTTTTTTTTTTTTTTTTTTTGTAAGTAAAATTTTATTGGTACATAGCCATGCTCATTAGTTCATATTTCAGCCTTATTGGTATGTTTCCATTCTCATTTTAAATATTATTTTAGTATAAATAAATACTATCTCTGTGTCAGCCATCTTGACAGCAAATGTTGATTGTGCTAGAATTCTTTTTTTATTTTTTAGATATATATATATATTGGTTTTTCAAGGTAGGGTTTCACTCTAGCCCAGGCTGACACAGAATTCACTCTGTAGTCTCAGGGTGGCCTCAAACTCATGGTGATCCTCCTACCTCTGCCTCCCGAGTGCTGGGATTAAAGGCGTGCACCACAACACCCGGCTGAATATAAATAAATACTATCTCTGTGTCAGCCATCTTGACAGCAAATGTTGATTGTGCTGGAATTCTTTTTTTTTTTTTTTTTTTAGATTTTTTAAATTTATTTTAATTTTACGTTCACGTTGGTGCCTTCGATAGCCTCCTCCCTGTCCTCTACCCCTCCAAAGGGACCCTCCTCATTGGGGAATGTGGGTCGTGCTTTGTGGGGGTAGCCAACAGATATCAGGAAGAGGCAATGTCTCTATGCATAATGACCCAACTTGTGGCTCTAACACTCTTTCCACCCCCTCTCTGTCTGTCTGTCTGTCTCTCTCTCTCTTTCTCTCTCTCTGATTACAAATAAATAAATAAAAATAATTTTCTTCAATTCTTGTATTAGTCATGGACATACTCAGTATGTAAACAGCACATGTTGGTACCATCCTTTCACTCATGATTGCTCTCCCCTCCAAAGGGACCCTGCTCATTGGAGATACTTTCCATAATGGTTGTACCAGGTTACATTTCCACTACCAGTGAATGAGGGTTCCTATTTCTCCACATCCTCACCAACATTTGTTTTCATTTAAAAATGTTTCCTGTCCTTACTAGAGTAAGGTGGAATCTCATAGTTGTTTTCATTTGCATTTCCCTGATGGTTAGGGATATTGAATATTTTCTTAAGTGTGTGTTTGCCATTTGTATTTCTTCCTCTGAGAACTCCCTATTCATTTCTTTGCCCCACTTTGTGAGTGGGTTGTTTAATTTTTTTATTGTTTAGGTTTTTGAGTTCTTTGTAGATTCTACAAATTAGGCCTCTGTCAGTTGTATAGCCAGCAAAATTTTTCTCCCATTCTGTGGGTAATCTTTTGGCTTTGCTTATGGTATGTTTGTGAAAGAACTTTTCAGCTTCATGAGATCCCAATGGTTGAGTGATTGTTTAAGTTCCTGAGCTACTGGGGTTATGTTAAGAAAGTCTTTCCCCACATCTATATCATGGAAGGTTCCTCCTATTTTTTCTTCCAGTAGTAGAAGAGATTCCAGTCTTATATTGAGGTCTTTGATCCATTTGCACTTCATTTTTGTACATGTCGAGATATGTGGATCTAGTTTCATTTTTCTGCATATGATTATCTAGTTTGTGCAGCACCATTTGTTGAAGATATTGTCTTTTCTCCAGTCTACCTTATGAGGGATAAGTGAAGAATACATTATGCCCAATATGAGGCTAAGGACCCAGTGTAGTTATTTTTTTTTTCTTGAACAACAGGCCAAGACTAAGTGCATCCTTGACTTCCCCAGGAAAAATTACAACCAATATTCATGGCACTCAATATTTATGCTTAGATACACATCTTAAACATAAAGCTTGTGACCAGTTTTAATGGGAAATCTTAGAAGAATGCCAAAAGTAGTATTAAGGAATAAGAAATATATGTGTAGAATTTACAGATTTATAAACTCTCCAAACAAGTAGCAGAAATTTTTTGGAGATCAACACTCCTTCCTTCTCTCTCTCTCTCTCTCTCTCTCTCTCTCTCTCACACACACACACACACACATCGAACTTTTTGTGCCCTTCATTACCACCTTAATAAATCAACCAAACTTCTTCACTTGTGTAGGGTATGGAGATCCAAAGAAAACTGTACAAAATTATTGTCCATAGAAAATGCATAAAGAAAAGACTGCAGTAAAACAAGGAAGAAAGCACTTAGTTTTGGTGTCCAATGGCTATGTCAGCATCACTGATCACCCCATCAAAGTGAAGCCAAAGTGGCTTCCTCAACTGGCCTACATTGTCTTGGGAAAGTGTCTGCACTTTATGCTTGTGTCATAGTCCCTATTATCTGCATTAAAAGGATATGCCTGAACCAGCTTATTGTAGGCTCATATCTGCAAAGCATATGATAATATGATATTATTTTCTCATGTATTATGTGTGTGAGTATGTGTATATGTGCATGTGTGTGTGCTGAATTAATGGATTTTTTTTCTTGAACATAGTACATGATCCCAAGATGTCAAGTAAGAGCACTCAGAAATATGTTTGAAAAGTTCCATGAAATTATTCCTTTCTGTAGTCTTCTTTCTAATAATAGAACCCCAAAATAATAATGAAGCCCAGCAATAAATTATAAAGAACTTCAGAATAACATATATTCTTGAGAAATACATGCAAATAAACAACTAATTGTACTAAACGGCAATTATCTCACTATCTCTCTACCTCTTTCTCTCAAATAATTAAAGATAAAATTTTTTTAGAAAAGGTAAAAACACTTTTCCAAGATTCTGTTGACATCATGTCTGTTAATAAGTGACCAAAGCCAGGCAGTCACATGGCCAGGATCAGCATATTGTAGTAGGCCAGAGGGAAGAAAACTCAGTGCCATTAGTAGATTGGTCCACTGGCTTAATCATCTCCTGTTCAGTTTCATTTGCTATAAAAGGAGAACAGAGTAATTCCTTCCTCTTTTACATCAAAGGATTGCTGAGAGGAAATGTATACCATCCTTTTAGCTGAAAAACAATACACAAATAATCAAAAATCATTTTTATAGAAATCTAAGAGATTGGTTCACAGCTGTGGTTTGTGCACCAGCTGGCCACATGCTTAAACTGAAACTACTTCAGGTTCTTAAGACCAAATAATACTGTCAGGAAATGGTAGTGCACTTCCCAAGCTACAACCAAAAATGACATCTAAATACCAAACTCTTACAGAGAAAATGGAAAAGGGTAGATAAAGAATGAGATGGATTTAGAAATACTGGTGATAACCACTAAACACATCAATAATCGCTACTTCTGGAGGAGGCAGTGGGATCAGAGAAAAGAATTAATATGATTATTTCAGCCTGAGCTTCACAGTGAGAATAAATGCTTATATTGTGGCATTACATAAATGAATGTTTATTAAATATTTTCATAAAGAGAAACTACTTAAATTTTCCCATGATCTGCATTTCAACAGTTCAAACATGGATCAAGATATTCATTGTGGCTTTAATTTGTGTTTCCAGTGTTTAGTGATGTTGAATATGTTTCATACACCTGGTTGCCTTTTTATGGCATTTTTAAAATATATCTATTCAATTTCTTTGCTCATTTTTTAAATTGGGTTATTAGTTTTCTTCTGCAAGATTTCATGAGTTCCTCTCATATTTTGGATATCAGCCCCCTATCAGCTTTGCATATGTTTTTGCCCAGTCTGTAGTCCACTCTTGCATTTTGTTATTTACTTTGTTATACAGAAGCTCTGCTTGGATGCAATCCCACATATTTATTTTGCTTTGTTTCTTGAATTTTGGAGTCATATTCATAAAGCTATTGCCAAGATCCATGTCAAGGAAAACTTACTGCGTGTCTTTTTTCTCAGATTTTCATGATTTCAGAGCTTACACTTAAATCTATGGTTGAGTTTGAGTTGATTTTTTTTGCGTGTGATAAGGATCTAATTTCATTATTTTGTATGTGCCCCCAGTTTCCCCAATACTGTTTATGGAAGAGACTATTCTTTGACTATTGTGGATTATTGGCATCTTTGTTGAAAACTTGTCAATCATATGTGCATAGGCTTATTTCTAAATTCTCTATTATGTTCCATATACCTGGTTTTAATGTCCATGCCATCCTGCTTCGAGTACTATAGCTTTGTAGTATGTTTGGAAATCAGGTAGACGATGCCTGTAGCTTTGTTTTTCTTTCTTAAGGCTGCTTTAGAAATTGAGAATTTTCTGGGGTTCCAATTATTTTTTACTCAAAAATACTTTGCTATTTTTAACACATGCTGATGTACTCATCAAATATATCAGTCATCATTAAATACTAGTGATGATTTCTAAATGATCAAATAGTTACAATTACTTTCTTAATTTTCTTAATTTTGATTTTGGAACTAGGATTAAACTATCTCTACCTCCAAGCTACATCCATAATTAAACCTATAGCCCTATAATTACCTCTTAAAGCCAATGGAATACATTTAACTTGTGTAACTGTGTAAATTAATTCATATCATGAATTTTTAGGCTCTAAGTCAACTTTCTATCTTTCTCTACACTAAGTCCAAGTTCATTCACCCAAACCTTAATATCTCCTTCTACTATCTTGCCACCAGGGAGACCAATCTTTGTTCTTCCCAATTTTACCTATCTAGTTTCTATACATAAATTATGAACATAGATTGATTACCTAACTAATTTCTGTACATAAATTATTACACATTCCCAACCATGTACTATAAAGATCTCTCAAGATAGTGGAAATAGAATTAACACTCTGGTTAAATTCGAGACTACACATAAGCACAGTACGTTAGTATGGGTATGACATAGCCACACTTAGCTGCTAATCTTAACCACATTGCTTAATCAATCTGATTCTCATTTTTTTCAACTGCAAACTGTATGAATTGCTGCAATTTTTATTGCATCCTCACTCAGGACAGATGTCAGAATCTTTAAGAGACCCTCCATCATAATAGCTCAGTGACTAAGTCCCTGAGTGAAGACTCACTCACTCTTTAGTCATGGAAAATGAAATTATGAAATTCAGTAAATCACTCATCCCCATCCCCCCACCGAGATACTGTAAGAGAGAAATAAAGCAAAAGTGAATCTTTTGTCTTAACTATTGTCTGGTAGTTTTTCTGTTTTGATTGTTTGCTTGAGTGGTCTCCCTCCAGAGCTGCTTTCCTAGGGTGTATGCTGGAGGACCACTGCCCTATAAAGCTTAACCTTCTACTGAGTTTCTTGCATCTAACCCACCTTGAATGAAGGCCAAATTGGACATGCTTTGATATTTAATTATTCTGAGTTATATAATGAAATAAATACCATGAGGATATGGGTAGGCTTGTGCCAAAAGGCTTGCGTCACTAGAATGGAGGTAAATTTATAGCTGTTTTCATTCATTTGCATTTAATCAGCCCAGAATTGCTGACTCTACGTTCAGCAAGTACCTTTCCGCTGTTTAGGCTGCAGGCTACTGCTGCTCATGGGTGATGACTCAAAGGAGAAGTTTGACTACCACGCCCCATGGGTCATTTTTCACCTTGAAATTTGGCTGTACAGCAAGTCAATTATATAAACAAAAAGGTGGGGTTGTTCTGACACTACGGGCTGAAAAAAATCTTTTTTCCCTATAATAGGTTCTACGGGCTCATCTCAGCCACAGCTGACCTGATGCAGACCCCAGCTCTGACACATCTTATAATCACATCTCTAAAAGAAATGTGGTCCTCGAGTGATTGTGTTATGACCATATTCCTTTTGACAATCCCAAGTAAGATATTTCACATGGTACTTGGGTTCGAGAACCAACTTGTAAGTTTGTACAGCAACTGACTCCAGCAGCCTGGGCTAGAGAGTCTAAGGAGAGTTATTGCACATCTCTGAGCTTTATTTTTGCCATCTATGAACTTGAATTAATCACAGAACCTACTTCATTGAGGCTAAAGTTTTCACTACATAATCAGAGCCATAAATGATAGCTACTAGCATTCACAAGTTGTTAGGGGCTAATTAAGTTCCCACAATGGGCTGTTGGCTATGCATACAATGGCAGAATTCTTTAAAATAGCTTCATTGTAGACAGTGGAGCTGAGTCTTACAGTATAAAGGGTATAGCTGGGCAAGCCACAACTTCTGTACTGCATGCTATAATGATCCAGAATGTAAACAGTGGGGCCACACAGACCTGCCCAGTTCTGTCATTTGCTGGTTCCAAAAGTGTAAGCAAGTTAATTAGCAGAACTGTGTATCAGGATTCTCATCTATAACATACAAGGAAAGCCAGGTGTGGTAGAGGCACACTACTAAGAAGACAGAGGCAAGAGAGTCCCTTGAGCACAAGACTTCAAGGCCAGCCTGGACAACAAAGCGAGAACACATTTTCACAATAGAAATAGCAACTGGGAATGGTGGCTCACTCCTATAATCCCAGTACTTGGGAGTTCAAGGCCAGCCTGGGTTAGAGTGAGACCTTGCCTCAAAACCAAAATAAAGGGACTGGAGAGATGTACCAGAGGTTAAAGGTGCTTGCAACATTAATATCACTCTACATTTTTGTTTGGAATAACCATTGGCAGTAATGTTTGTGAAATAATTAACCTAACATGTAAAAGTAAAATGGACTTAGTTTCACAAGTTTATCCAAAATGAAATAGGATTTTTTTCTGACTCTTTTAATTAAGAGATAAAATATGCATTTATTGTTTACCATGTGAAACTTTAAAGTATATGTACATTGTATAATGGAATAAATCTAGCTCATTGGCACTTGCCTTACTTCAGGTTTTTTTTTTTTTAACATTTTGTTGACAATCTCCATACATGTAGACAATATATCATGACCATAGGCCCCTCCTATCCCCTTCTTTTGCCTCCTCTTCTATCCCCCTCTACTGAACCTCCTTTTCCTTCCAATTAGTCCTTCTTTTGTTTTGATATCATAATTTTTTTTACTTTTTATTATGCAGGTCTTGCGTAGGTCATGTCAGCCGCTATAAGGTCAGGAATGCCATGGCTACTTTGTGTGTGAAAGACAGTATTGCAAAGCAGTCCTCCTTTCTTTCGTTCCTACATTCTTCCCTTGCCTCTTCCACAGTGGTCCCTGAGCCTTGTATGGTGTGATAATGTCTCAGTGCTCAACACTCCACTGTCATTTCTCAGTACTTTGATGAGTTTTGGGTCTCCCCAGTGGTCACCACCATCTGAAAAGAGAAGTTCCTCTAACCAAAAGTGAGAGTAACATTTATGTACGGACATAAACATAAGTATTCAGAGGATAGTTTGATGGGCAGAATAAGTCCACTTAACAAGACAGCAGTAGTAGTTCCCCCACAGGACTTACGACCTCCCCAGCCACTGGCTTTTGATTACACTTTTAGTACCAGGCAGGAATTCCTTCATGCGGAGCAAAACTCAGTCCAATCAGAGAGCAGTTTACTTATGTCATAACAGGCATACCACCATTTCACCAGCTGGCACATTTTGCCTGGCTGGCCAGCATTAAAACTTGCAAGGTCCACAGCTGGTTAAGACCATTGATGAGGTTGCTTCCCCAATGGGCTACACTCAGCATCTTGGCAGCTAGTCAAGAGCAGAAACTTCCTGCTCAGCTCCAGTCCTCAGAGTTATTTTTGTAGTGACAACACTTAGCATCCACTCAGCATTTTTAAGAATATATCAGCATTGCCAGGAATGGTGGCATACATCTTTAATCCCAACACTTGGGAAGCAGACAAAGGTAGGAGGATTGCTGTGTGTGAGAGATCAGCCTGGGACTACAGAGTGAGTTCCAAGTCAACCTGGGCTGGAGTGAAACCCTGCCTTGAAGAAAAAAAAAAAAGGGGGGAGAAAGAAGGAAAAAAGAATATATCGGCATTAACGATAATCACAAATGTGTCTCTTGAGCTTGTTCTTTGGTGTTCTTTTTAAATTTTGTCCAATAATTCTCCAATTGAGACCCCAATGTCCTTATCTGGTAACTGCCATTCTACTCTCTAGTTCTATGAAATTAACTTTGTTTTAGATTATAGATGAGTGAAATAATAAAGTGCTTGTCTTTCTGTGCCTGCTTGATTTCATTTAATGTCATGTCCATCAGTTTTACCATGTTGTCACAAATGACAAGATTTTACTTTTGTTGCTGAGTAATATTCCATTGTGTGTACATGCATTTCCATGTACATATACATTTGCATGTCACATTTTCTTTTTTTTTTTTTTTTTTTTTTTTGTTGTTGTTGGATTTTCAAGGTAGGGTCTTGCTCTAGCTCAGATCTAACCTGATATTCACTATTCATGGTGATCCTCCTACCTCTGCCTCCCGAGTGCTGGGATTAAAGGCATGCACCACCACACCTAGCTGAAAATGAGTAGCCCAGGCTGGCCTTGAACTCCTGATCCTCCCTCTTTCACCTCTTCAGTAATTTCCTACTGGTGCGTGCCACCACACACGGTACATTTTCTTTATCAATATATCTATCAGTGACACTTAGGTTAATTCCATGTCTTGGCTATTGGGAATAGTGCTGCAATAATTATGGGTGTGCATATGTTTCTTCAATGAGCTAATTTCATTTCCTTTGGATATTTACTTAACAGTGAGAATGCTTGACCATGTGGTAGTGCCATTTTTAATTTTTGAATAACTACACATACAGCTTTCCATAATAGACACATTAATTTGCATTTCCAACAAAATATAAAGGGGTTCCCTTTCTCCACATTCTTAGCATTTTTGTCTTTGTCTAATAATGGCCATTTTAATAGGAATGTGGTGATATCTCATTGTAATTTTGACTTGTATTTTCCAAATGATTAATGATGGTGAATATTTTTTCATGTGCCTGTTGGTCAGTTGCAAGTCTCTTGATATATATTCAATATTTTATTTTATTTTTAACAGTACTACTGGTTTTCTTATTGTTGAACTTCCCATATATTTGAGATGTTAACCCCTTATCAGACACAGAATTGCAAGTATTTTCCATCATTCTGAAAGCTATTTCTTCATGCTGTTGATTTTTTTCTTTCCTGTTTGATATAATCCTATGGGTCTGTTTTTACTCCTCTTACCTATGCTTTAAAGATCATATTTTAAATATATATTATTGCCCAAATAAGTGTCAAACAATTTATCTCCCATGTTTTCATTTCAAAGTTTAAGGTATAGTTTCAGTAATTTCCTAGTTAAAGGTCTTATGTTTAAGCCTTTGCTCCATTTGGGGTTAATTTTTGTATATCAGATGATATGAGTCCACTTTAAGTCTTCTGCATGTGCATACCCAATTGTCCCAACACCATTTGTTGAAGAGACTATCCTCTCTCCATGGTACGTTCCTGTCACCCTTATTGAAAATTGGTTGTCTGTCATCCGTGGGTTTATTTCTGGACTTTCTATTCTGTCTCATTGGTCTATGTGTCAGTTTTAAATGGGGTTTGAGGGAAATTTTCAGTAAGACAATTGACTGAGGCTCAGTGAACTAAGAAGGATAAGCTGCCTCCAATGGACAGAATAAGAAGATGACAGGACCAGTGGCAGAGAAGAAGCAAAGCAAAGTGACTTGCAGAAAATAAAGGAAAACAAAGAGGTAGATAAAAGAACTATTGCAAAATGATAATGATAGCTTTGCAGAATCCTATAATTCTTTGGTTTCATCTCTGTGGTGCCTAAAAGCAGATACTTAACCTGCAGACCATGACAATAGGCCTTAGTCTTGTACCACTATAAATGAAATAGAAAGATACTAAGACTTCTAGAAGCTCAGTAATTCATTACTGCTGTCGCATTTTGTGGCTGTTTCTAAGCAACTTTAATTCAGGAAATTATTCTTTAACAAATGTAATAAAGACTAGAAATTTATGATTTTATAAATAGTTGATGAGGGAGTATGGTAGAGCAAAGGACACCATACAGAATAATTATTTGGGGCTGGAGAGATGGCTGAGTGGTTAAGGTGCTTGTCTGCAAAGCCTAAGGACCCACGTTCAATTCCCCAGTGCCACGTAAGCCAAATGCACATGGTAGCACATGTATATGCAGTTTATTTGCAGTGGCTGGAGGCCCTGGTACACCCATTCTCTTCCCTTTCTGGCTGTTTCTCTCCTCCTCTCTCTCTCTCATAAATAAATTAAACCAAATTAAAAAGGAATAATTATTTTATCAGCCATATTCACATGGAGAAGTGACAGAAAATATTTGGGACTGAGTTTGGATTTCAAGCTGACTTCATTATTTGTGTGTCGTGCAGCAAGTCCCTGCTTAACTTTTCTCATTGTGGTCCTAAACCTCCTTAGACAGATCAGAAGAAATATGGTACATTGTTCGCATACGTAGACTCAGGACTGAGACTAAGGCTAGAACTCATGTTTATGCCTACTAACATAGGACACCTGAGTTTGTATACCCAATACCAGTAATTCCAGTGCCATGGGAAGTAGACAAGAGGATTCCTGAGGATTGCTGGCTAGCTTGTCTAACAAAATCAGGTGAGTTCCAAATTCAGAGACAAAGACCTTTTCTCTAAAATAAGATGGAGATGAAAATAGAAAGAATGAAAATATGGGAGAAGGGAATTGGGGGAAGGGGGAGCAGGAGAAAAGGGAATCAAAAATAAATAAATAAATTGTATTTGAAATGACATAATTTTTTAAAATATGGAATGCAGGCTGGAGAGATGGCTTAGCAGTTAACACACTTGCCTGTGAAACCTAAGGAGCCAGGTTTGGTTTTCCAGATCCCACTTAAGCCAGATGCACAAGGTGGCACATGCATCTGGAATTTGTTTGCAGTTGCTAGAGGCCCTGGGGCACCCATTCTCTCCTTCCCTCCCCCTCACAATCTTTCTTTCTCCCTCCCTCTCTCTGTCTCTAATAAATAAATACAAAAGTATGGTACCCTTCATGAATTTGCATGTCATCCTTGCACAGAGGCCATGCTAATCTTTTCTTTATCTTTCTAATTTTAGTATATGTGCTGCCTAAATGAACACTGACATAAATTTTTAAACACACAACAAAATTAGAAATAAAATAAGATGGAAAATAATTGAGGAACAAACTTGGTATTGATCTCTGGTACCCACATGGACACACATGCATACACACATATGTGCCTATACATGTGCACATACACAGACATACATATCATATACTTATATGCATGCAAAAATCAAATTAAGGGCTAGAGAGATTGCTCAGTTGTTAAAGGCACTTGCTTGCAAAGCCTAAAAGCCTGGGTTCAATTCCCCAATACCCACATAAAGCCAGATGCACAAAGTGGCACATGTGTCTAAAATTCACTTGCAGTAACAGGAGGCTCTGACATGCCCATATTCACACTCTGTCTGCCTCTTTTTGTTCTTCTGTCTTTCTTTCTGAAATAAATAATTTTTTAATTTTAAAAATAAAAGTAAACGTAAGTGAATGGATTAAGTGATCTCTAACATCTCCTCCAGCTACTCATGTTTCCGTTATCCTAGGACCATACTGCTACAGTCTCCTGACTTTAACATCTCTTTTCTACTCCGTTCCTTAGCTTCTACCTGCACATAAACCAAGAATGTGAAAAAGCAATTGTTAAGGTGACCATTTCAAGACAGGAAGGTGTGAAATAATGTGCCCTTCTGAAGTGAGGGGAAGTATATATAAAAGATGAAGAGAAGGGCTCAGTCCTACACCTACTCCCAAGGTTGTTAGATATTGAACCCAAATATTTAAACCCCACCTACATGGGATGACTGTCTCAGGGGCTTAATTAATCCATATAGCTTGTGCTTTTAGTATTTATGACTAGGACACAGGAAGCATAAGGCTTCTTATAATCGTTGAATAGAATAATATTCACAGTTGTATTCTGTAAACAGCACAGTCCAAATGTTGCTATTGTTGCTGCTTGATATAACTGTGATAAATATCTTGTTAAAAACCCAAAAGGTATAGGCAGTTTGTCTTGTTGCTGTAGGCTGGAAATAGTAATTTGGAGTAAATTGATCATTAGGTTTGAGGAATGTTTATCTACAGCTTATCAAAGAAAAGAACCTTCCCTGAAGGAAGCTATGTACTAGAGAAAAATAGGAAATAATATACTAGTGATAATACAGACTAGGGATAAATAAAGTAGTGATTAATAATGTAAGTCCTCAGGTTTCTGGATTCATTTCCTTGATCTGCATTTTCTGGTTGTATAGCCTTGAGCAAGCTGCTTAATCACATTGAGCTTCAGTTCCTCCATCATGAAAATGGGGAGAATGGCTGTGTGTACTATAAAAATATGTCTTGAGGATTAAAAGAGGTACTGAATTTAAGATCTTGGCACAGTGAAGGAG
Source organism: Orientallactaga sibirica (assembly GCA_036365145.1). Lineage (NCBI taxonomy): Eukaryota > Metazoa > Chordata > Mammalia > Rodentia > Dipodidae > Orientallactaga > Orientallactaga sibirica. Next base: position 11,960,918 of record JAEOAD010000001.1, read on the forward strand.
GCACCCAATAAGAGTTAGCCATTATGGTTATTAAAATAATGGAAATGATAAGTACAGCCCTGATGACATGCCACCAGAAAGATGAGGACTAGGCCAGGCAAGATGGCACACACCTTTAATCCCAGCACTAGGAGGCAGAGGTAGGAGGACTGCAGTGAGTTCAAGGCTACCCTGAGACTACATAGTGAATTCCAGGTCAGCCTGGGCTACATTGAAAAACCAAAAAGAAAGAAGAAAGAAAGAAAGGAAGATAGAAAGAAAGGAAAGAAGGAAGGAAGGAAGGAAGGAAGGAAGGAAGGAAGGAAGGAAGGAAGGAAGGAGATAAAGAAAAAGAAAGATGAGGAATAGTGGAATGTGTGAAGAAGGAGATGGAAGAAACAAATGCCTCTGCTCACGGGAGTACATTGTCGTGGGCCTCTCCCAAAGTGCCTGCTCCCAAGATAGGACTTAAAATTAGTCCTCATGACACCTTATTGCTCTAATTTGAAACTGTGGCTGTAGCATCCCCATAACTAGTCCTAACAAGCAATAAAGAACTGTAGTCTTTGGGGGCCTCTAGTTGGAAGATTGGTACCCCAAATGCAGCTAGAGATCAGTCACCCCATCACATGAAAGCCTAAATCAGAGCAGTGCATGGAAGTTGGCTGAGATAATGATTCTTCCTAAGCAGCCATTGGGATTTTAGAGTAGAATATGGAAAGATAAAACATGAGTCAAGGTGCTAGTTGGATTTCATATTGTCTATATTGGAAGCCAGCAAACATTTTCTGTTTAAGCCAAATAATAAATATCTTACACTTTTTGGGTTGGATGGTCTATTTCACACCTTCTCAGTTCTAAGGTTAGAGTACAGTAGTAGCCAGAGAATGTCTGTAAATGAATGGGCATGGCTATAATCCAATAAAACTTGATTTACAAAATCAGATGGCAGGCTTGATTTAGCCTGTGGGCCGTAGTTTGCTGACTTCTGGTCTATACATGAACCTGCTGCAGTAACTCAAGTTGTCAGAAGGCCTGGGCTGACACTCATATAAATCAAGCATGATGTTGAGGACAGTTGTTGACTGGATGTTAGCTGACCTAACATGGTGGGCTTCAGACTGACAATGAAGGGAGAGGAAAGAAATGGGCATCAGTCTACATGGAGAAAGCACTTCCGTAGGAGAAAATAAGAATAAGATAGAAAGAAAGAACTGGAGCCTAAGAAGCACTGAATTTGCATTAGGAAAACAATGAGAAAGGCTTAGGAACATGATTTTGTTCAGGCTCATTTTCTGTATTGTACTATTCAGAGCATATGTAGAAAGAACTAGACTTAACATTTGGCATTTTTTGTCAAGGACAACCCTGGTGTGTTTATTGTGTCTATGTAATTAGCAACAACAGTGTCTTGTGTTGAAGATGCATCATCATTTGCAATATATGTTATGTGACCACAATTGAAACAACGAAAGTGATTTTAAAATTGTAGCACTTACTTTTCAAACAGTTGGACAATAGCACAAGTCTATAAATGCAGGCCATTGTCCTCCATAAGAGAGAGTATGAGCTCCAAGTCAGAGTTGGATGCAAATCCAACTTTATCCCTTTGCGCAGGTTTTTGACACTGTGATAAATCTCCATGAATCTCAACTGCTCATATGTAAAATAATAATAATAATAATAAATGTAGCAGTCTTGTTAGATGTAAGTGAATTAACAAACAGTAACTATTACTGTTTTCTCATTATTATTATTTTATATAAATCGAATAGATTGGCTGAATGGAGATAGAAAGTTAACCTGTATGCACAGAAGATAAGCCTAACGAAAACTGATTTCCTTGTCATTGGAGATATTCGAGCAGACTTAACAACACTTATCAGTGATATCATGAATAAAGCCAGGACATTAGCATTGATTAGGAGCTTGGTGATGCAAATTCATGGGCTCTAATCTAACCTAAACCAAAGGCCTAAGTATCTACCTACCTAGGTGGGACATTATACCAGGTCCAGTGACTACCGTGCATCTCTGATTAACATACCAATCTCATGTAGGTATTAGTGTAAGCCTTAGATGAGCAGAGTCTTTCTTGGAATTGTTCTGATCTGAAGCATCATCTCTACCTTGGACCTAGAAGCTTTTATCCTTAGTCTGCTTGCCTTTGGCATTTCTTCGCTGCTTTCTGGGAAATGGCTCCCTGATTCCGATTGTTCTCCATGTACTCCAGATAGAGTTCAGTATTCCATTAATACTGAGCAATTCACATACAAATAGATAGCTTAACCTTAGCTATTTTCCCAAGGCCTGAAGAGGTTGACACAAATATAAACAGAATGGGAAGAGCTAGTAAAGTATAAAGCTGAAACATAAAAAGAAATGCTTTTGTCTCTGGGTCTCTTCCTGGTGATGGCTGTAATGCACCTCAAATGCTTTTGCTTCTTGTACACTTTTATCTTCTGTCCTTGACACAGGTTTTCTGACATCCCTGGCTATTTAAATTACACACAGCATGGACTATATTTGGCCCACTGGGCTTTGTCAGTCGCTTCTTAGATCCTATTTCTGATTCTATTATTCTGTGACTGCTGAGTAGCCCATTGTAATTTTTCCATTAGAATGTCACACATACAGAAAAAAAGAATATCTTGATTTGAAGGAATAAAGACAACAATTAAAGGAAAATAATTCTTTTGCTTGTAGTGTGTATGTGTGTGTGTGTGTGATGTTTGCAAGTGTAAATGCCCTTGAGGTGCTCCATGTAATCACTTGAGGTGACTGAAGTAGACCGTCTGATGTTCTGCTCAGTCACTCTTCCATCTAGTTTTGTTTTTTGAGCTAGAGTCTCTTTTGTACTGCTTTTACTTTTTCCAAAGCTTGCAAGGCTCTGTCAATTCTCTGGTCTCTGCTCCACTGCAAGATTGAAGTTACAGGTACATGTGACTATACCCAGCTGTTCTACTTGGAATCTAGAGGTTTGACCTCTAGCAGTCTCAGAACTCTTGGGGCCCTTTTGCACAAGATGTGCACCCTACACTTAACCCTAGGTCTGGTTCTCCATACCCAGTAAATATTTAATTTTAAGGGGAAAAGGCAGGTAACATGAGATATGATAAAAGAATGAAATCTGTGGGCTGGAGAGATGGCTTAGCGGTTAAGGTGCCTGACTGCTAAGCCTAAGAACCCAATTCCAATCTCCAGGTCCCACATTTAGCCAGATGCAAAGTGACACAAGAGTGCAATGCCACACTTGACCCACCTGACCACAAGGGAGCGCACGCATCTGGATTTTGTTCACAGCAGCTGAGAGACTGCTGGCATGCCCATTCTCTGTCTCCCTCTCCCTTTTTGTCTGTCTCTTTCTGTGTCTCTCTCCAAAAATAAATAAAATAATTTTAAAAATTTTTTAAAAAGAATGAAATTTGTAATGCATCCAACCAAAGAGAATCTCAGATAATTAGATAATTCCCTTGCTATCCTGCATCTTCCAAGCATCCTCTCTGGGCCAAGTACTGTGCTTTGGCATGGTGGTGCTGCTGGTGATGATGATGATGATGGTGATGGTGGCAGCTATCATTTGTTGAAGATTTGTGACGACATGGATGAAAAAGGGCATGGGCCTTGTTCTCATAGAAATGTATATGCAGCAGGAAAAGCAAATATAACCAAAAAACCCAAGTGTGATCAGCATTATCTGAAACTTTTGGCACAATTAGAGAGTGTTACTGGTAGCCTCAGCTAGACTAAGGGTCACTGAAGGCTTCCTTGAGAAAATGATCGACAAAAGAGAAGTGAGGATGAGGAATGAGCAGAGTGAAAATAATATGCATTAGTTCTGATCCAGCACAAAGCATATGTTCTTGAATTAAGGAGACTATTGAATTGAAGCAAACTGGCTAAAGCTTAGAGGGCATTAGTGGAAAGATGTGTCTAGAGAGAAGGCAGGAGCAAAATCATGCTCAACCATAGATACCATGTCAACAGTAACCTTTACCTCGCACTTGGGGAGCCGCTGATGAGTGTTCAGGGAGTGAGTGGTGTGATCAGATCTGATGTCTCTCATGACTATGAGTGGGTTGAAGAAGAAGAAAATGAATGAATGAGGACAGAGCAGATAGCAACTTGAACTAGAGAAGTGGAAGTGTTCATAAAACACCCATAAGTAGAGAGGAGGCCCTGTCTGACTAACAGCCTGCTTTCCCCTGCTGTCTGGTGTGGTTAGTGTTGATGGCTGTAAGCAACAACATCATAACTCTACCTCAGCAACCATCTTGGATGACACTAAATCACATGCAGAGTCTACTCTTGCCAGAACAGGCAAAGTGGCACCTGTATTTCCATGGGCTAGTCCCTAGATAACTACCTAACAAAAAAATGATACTTTGCTGCTAATCCATATCAATAGAATAGACACTAATCAAATAATTATACAATTAAATTTCAAGCCACAACTGGTGTGCACTATGAGGACATATGAAAGGAGGCTCTATGGGCCCTGTGGTGCAATGGTTGGCACTCTGGAAGCTTAAACAAAATCTACCCAAAACAGTAAGTGATGGAAGTTCTGACTGAACTGAGAGTGAAATAATGAATACAAGTTAATGAGGGAAGGAAAGGGGGGGAGTAATGAAATGAATTAATTGGACAGATAGCTATAGTCTCTGCAGGTGCCAATGTTGTGATATGAAACTGATAGAGGAATGAATGAGGCTTGATCTGCAAATTAATGAGAGAGATCTTGCTCATTGTTAATTGTTAAAATTTCATCATTAACTACCTTTTTCTCAATCTATAAAATAAAGAAAATAACAGTTACCTTTTCAGATTATGCTATTACAAATGAATGAAAGCCAACCTCACTGCTTGGCACACAATTAGCAAATGTTTGTGTTGACTCAACTTAGAGAATCATGACATGCATGAATGTAATTGTCCTACAGTGGTCAGAGGCTGCATGCTTTGATAAGACTATCTAGATTAGAACCCCAGATGCAATATTTGTAGGTTCTATGACTTTGGGTAAATAACAAACATTCTTCTACTAAGTTTCTTTATCTGTGAAATGAAGATAACAGAAATAGCTCATTCACAGGTTTCTTGGGAGGATCAAAGGAGATAATGTGTAGAAATGGGAAAGATTGCTTAAGGAAATACCTAGACCGTGTATTTGGTATGTACAAGATGCTGCCACTGCTTGGGTAAATAAGCACTTAATTATTTCTGTTGTTATTACTCTGTGTAGGAGTGTGAGACTAGATAAGACCAACACTTCACACAGGTTATCTTGGTGTAGGCCTGTAAAATATGAATAGGCTCTAGACAGACCAAAAGCTGATAAATGTGCTTCGCTCAAGCCATGGGGCAGCAACTGCTGTTGTGAGGATTTCCAGGAGGTTGCTGGCTGAGGAGAACATTCAGAACAGGGTGGTGGGCTCCTCCTAATACACACCTTCATTCCAGTTGTTTCCATGAGCTGAAAGGCAGGATGATGTGGCAGATGAAAGCGTCACCTTTAAAATCAGCTAGACCTGGGGCTTAACCCAACTGCTACCAACTCCTTCTGAGTGACTGTAATGCCAGTTACTTCATTCCACTGAGCTCCAGTTATTCACCAGTCACTTAAAGGAAGGAGTAGCAATAGACCACCACAATGCCATCCTGAGGATTAAACAGAATAATACATATGAAGTGCTAAACATCATGTTTGGCACATTATAAGCACTCAAGAAATGTTCACTTTTGTGACTGTTTATGCCTCATTAAGGTTTCACTGGGGTAGAGTGCTAGAATTTGTTCAGTGCATGGAATGATTATACTGAACATACTATATTGCCTATTCAACAGTGGGCTACTCAAAAAGATATCATAAACAACCAGCTGCTCACGCCTCCTAAATTTCAGTGATTACAGGTAGTTGTTTCTGTAGCTTCTGGACCTTTGAGAGCTGTGTGAAGTAGGTTATCAGTAAGCTTTGAGTAAATAAATGATACTTATGGGAGATAATAGAATGGATAGATAGATATTAGATATAGATATATAATGCATATTTAGTTTTGGTCATGCCATATAAGGTTTTCCATTTATCACAGAAGCACTTATCTTAAGTACATTTCACAAGCATAATTTATATATTGTTGGACAATAAGTATATTCCATATAGTTATTTAACTATTTTCAGATTTTAGTATGTCAAAATGAATTCATTTCTAAATGTAATGTATTTGTTACTGTAATCACTGATTTCTTAGTATGGAGGTTGTAAACAACTTAAAAACCCAATTATTTATTTTTAAAAGAACCCTGTGTTTCTTCCATAGAAGAAAAGTACAAATGCAGGTTTACATAAAATATTGCCTAAAGCTTCAGGAGGTTTATAAAGTCCATGTAGCCCATCCACAGCCCCCTGTCCCCAGGGCTTCAAGTGAAAACTAGTGATACAGAGCACCTCAATATGAAGCAGAATACAGCAGTGCAAAGACATTGCTGGAACATTGTGAAGAAGTATCATTTCTCAAAGACTGCTCACTATAGAATATTTGAATTCTTTCCGAATATGATCTAATCCCAGCACATTTTTATATTTGACAAAGTAGATTCCACATTAATGCTTGTTTTAGTCAGCTCCATGCTGCTGGGATGAACCTCCAAACTAGAAAGTTTATGGGAGATAGGGATTTATTTGAAGCTTACAGATGCACAAGAAGTTCCATTAATGGCAGAAGAAACTGACCCCTTTCACAGATCCCAGCAGAGACACAACCACAAGCTAGCACCCAGGAACCTGCAGCAGCAGGAGCCCCATACCTTGGGTTGGAATTCAGATCTTCCCCTAATAACACCTTGGGGGTGGGCCCCAGTCTCCCATGACACCTTCTCCAGCCAGGTGGCTAGAAACAAGCTTTTTAACAAACACACCTGTGTTATTGGGGGACATACATTCAAACGACCACAATGTTTCTCTATGATTTTTCACTGAGTAGCATTTCATATGTTGTATCTTCATTTTCTTGACTTAAGAACATCTCAGCAGGATTCTCAATGCACCACCCTCCTCACTGTGATGTCTTCTACGCTGAAGACCTAGGACATTCCTGGGTCTACTTGGATGTCCTTCTGTCAGATACATGATTCTTTCTGAGAAAAATACAGAGCATGTCTCAACATTGGATATGCAATTACTTAAAAGAATGAGAACAATTCATAATGATACCAGGAATAAATTCAACACATTTAACATGGAATACAGCATAAATATTGATAAACATAAAAGGAAAGTATTCACAACATTGGGCCAGGTATATTTCAATCCTATGGTTTTAATTTTGCCTGTGTCTAGTTCTAACCAATAAGGATTATAATCATAACTATATATTTTAGTATGCAGTTTTCACCATGTTTCTCACTCTACAGTGTCTAAATAGTTCTACCAGGTTCTCCGTATAAAGCAAAATAAAAGTCAGAAAACTAATTTATATTAAAGCCATTTCATTTTCCCCCTCATAGCTTCATCATCCTTCTCAAGGCTTCCGCTTTGGAACTGTCCGGGAAAGCAGTGCTGAAGATTATGTGAGGCAAAGCTTCCCAGAGATGCATGAATACATGAGAAGGTACAACGTCCCAGCCACCCCTGATGGAGTGCAGGATCTGAAGTGAGTGTCAACCTCTTGGCTCCTGAAAATTCTCACTGGAAGAGAAAGCATTTCATTTTGACCCTGGTATATGTTCAGAAATACAAGGATGAGCTCCAAGAGGTAGCATGGGATGATGTTCATGAAATCATGTGACCTAGGTTATTAGTTATCTACATAGTCTCAAGAGGACAATACCTTCACTCAACCAGCCAGTGAATTCATTAGTGGAGCAGATGGGGAAGGAATCAAATGTTGGCTTGAAATCATGTGAGGAAACAATGATACTGAGCTGATCAAACACACAGGAAATGCAGCCAAAGGATAAAGTGTCCCAAAGCAGCTCTTCCCTTCACAGCAAATTCCCTAACCCTGTGGAATGCTTCTTCTTGTGACATGGAGATGGGATTTATCTTAGAGATTTCATGTAGGAATGAAATAAGATAGAAGGCATGATTCCCATGCCTGCATCCTTCTCATCAGAATTTATGAGAAGCAGTCAAACACAAGTACATTTCCATGTCAGATTAACAGAGCCTGTAATTCAGTGGGGCTGAATGGAATGGACAGCTAGTCTTGTCTGCCTGGGAGAAGGGAATGAATGACCCCTGGTAAGCTCCTCTGCATGAGGGTAACCTGTCCTCCCTCCTGCCTATGGCATCAGGCTAATAACAAACACCCCAACCCCTAATCCCTACATTTGTGTAGCATCAGGAAACTGTTTGCTTCATGGTGAGCTGTTAAAACCTTCCCAATGGGCATCCAATGCTCCCATCTAAACTTCTTTTCTAAGAAGGAGAAGAAATAAAGAATGTCATGGAACATAAGAGTTTTGTGTCTCTTAAGAGCGCTAGTAATGGGCCCCTTAAACAATTTTATGTACTTTTAACAAGAGCTTAAAGAGGAAGTCGTATGCTCTTAGATTTACAAAGTTATATATGATGTTTAAGTACTATGAAATGACACTTAATTTTGCAAAAACACCAAAACATTAGAGTCTCTGTCCAACACAGAGTATAGAGCTAACTCGCCTCCCAGACTCCCTTCTGTATTCTCTCCTTCAGGCAAACACATGGACGTGCAAGAGAGAATAAGATGTCATGGAGATAGCAAAGGCTCCCAGCTAGATAGCTGTGGCTGATAAACTGGGCTTTGCTGGCATTGTGACAGGATGCAATGAACCACTGCTGCCCTTCCCAGCAGTTCCACTCCACTCAGTGCTTTTATTAGTTCTGGTGAAAAGGCCCTAATCTACTTCCAGTGTTGTCTTCACCCTATCCTTGATAGAGGCAGTCATTAGAAGCGCTGGCACAGGGCTGGAGAGATGGCTTAGCGGTTAAGGTACTCGTCTACGAAATCTAAGGGCCTAGGTTCAAATCTCCAGGACTCACATAATCCAGATGCACAAGGTGGTGCGTGCTTCCGGAGACCATTTGCAGTGGCTAGAGGCCCTGCCATGCCCATTCTCTCTCTATCTGCCTCTTTCTCTCTCAAATAAATAAATAAATAAATAAATAAAATGTTCTAAATAAAAAAAAGAAAACAAGAGCAGGCACAAAGATGTCATGAATGAGGTACATTTCCCACAGTGATACAGCTAGCATGTGGTAGAGTCAGGACAAGAACCCTGTCTCTGGTATCCAACTACCACTGCAGGCTAGTCTGGAAACCATCACAAAAGAACATGTCTTTGATATTGAAATAATAACCTATGCTCCAATTAGTACTATTAAGATGTTTGTTTCCTTCAGGATGTTAGTTTATTTCATTTGTGGAATGTGATATGCAGTTTCAAATGAATGCTCTAAAAAAAGAACATGAATCTACAACAGGACAAACAAACTGGAGGCTTTACCAACTATACCAGTGATCCAGCAAGCCTAGAGCTACTTATGGCTAGATCACACCCGGCCACTTACTCCCCAGTAACTCAGGTCCCGTGGGAGATTGAGCCTCCTGCCATTCCTGTGCCATAGAAGTTCATCAAATCAAAGTACACTTTGCAGTCTAAAATCAACAGTAGTTATTTAAGGACTGTAGTGGCTTGGGGCTTCTGGAATCATTGGTTTAAAAGCTGATTTGAGCTTCAATTTTCTTCTGTTGTCGAATTGCTAGCATAAACATTAGGAGAATATACTAAAATATTGCAATTTGCTGTCATGTGGCTTTCCCGTGGGAAATTATGATATTGTGACAATCAAACTTTTATTGAGGAAATACTTTTCAGCTGGATTTTGAGTTTATTGCTCAGATTCTTTGTGAAAATTCTTCATGGATTCGGGAGCTCTTTCATTTTAGTTAAACATGTTGAAGTTGAGTTATTACAACTTAAATCCCATACCCCTGGAAAAGGTGAATGCATTTTTGAACTGTCTATTTCACTTCCTAGAAGAATGGGAAAGGGAAGCATTACTAATTGACACCAAAAAAGAGACGTTAACATATATCTCTATGTGTTGACAAGACAAAGTCATCCATGCAAAGGTATATTGCCTGCCTAAGGGTGGATCATACACATGTCTGAGGATATCTTTCTCTTTTAAATTTCTTATGAACCACAGCCATATTCTCCTCTGAGCCTAGAGGCTGCTTTTCTGTGCTGAAGCTAAACAGCTTCAATCCTGGTCTTAAGAGAAAGACTGAAGCTACATGAAAAGAGAATTATCTTTGCAAAGCAGTTTGGACAACTCTAAGAGTAGAAAAACTTTTCTTAATAAAACTACTAGGGCCGGGCGTGGTGGCACACGCCTTTAATCCCAGCACTCGGGAGGCAGAGGTAGGAGGATCGCCGAGAGTTCGAGGCCACCCTGAGATTACATAGTTAATTCCAGGTCAGCCTGGACCAAAGTGAGACCCTACCTTGCAAAACCAAAAAAAAAAAAAAAAAAAAAAAAAAAAGTGAAACTACTTAAGGAGATAGATAGACAAAAGAGGGAGCCCATATGATCAAACTATTCTATATGCATGAAAATATCACAATAAATCTGTGAATGGTGGCTCATGTCTATTACCCCATCTACTCAGATGGAGGCAGAAGGATTGGAAGCTTGAAGCCAGCTTGAGCTACATAGTGAGGCCCCGTCAAAAGAAAAAGCAAAAGAAAATATCACAATATAGCATACTCGTCTATATAATACAAACTTTTTAAAAAGCCTCTTTTCACTGTGTTTTTCTTTTCCTACAAGTTCCAAAAAAAAAAAAAAAATTGAGGTGCCTGAAAACAAAGAAGTTACCTAGATAGCTTCTTTGAAAGCCCCCACTTTCCTGACATGGAGAGACATAGCCCTCCAAAGGACCATTTTTTTTTTTTTCCCGAGGTAGGGTCTCACTGTGGCCCAGGCTGACCTGGAATTCACTATGTAGTTTCAGGGTGGCCTCGAACTCATCATGACCCTCCTACCTCTGCCTCCTGAGTGCTGGGATTAAAGGCATGTGCCACCACTCCTGGCTCCAAAAGGACCATTTCTGCAATCATGTTCAAAAAAGGGAAGATTTCCATGAAGGACACCCAACTCACTAACACCAATGTAGTGGACATCTTAACTGTCTACTGCAGTGGAGAAAAACATGACTCTGGAGATAGGTTTTTTTCAATGAGCCTACTGAGATCTATTCCATATGCTTCCCCTTCAATTTATTGAACACTAGCCTATGAACTCAAAGAGACCAGAAATTCCTTGTCTTCAAGAGTGTTAGATCTCTTCCCAGTGTTTTTTTAATATCTACACCTAAGTACAAAATAATATTTTTTTGGCGGGGGGGAGAGACACAGAGGGAGACAGAGAGAGAGGAAGACAGAGATGGGCGCACCAGCAGTCTCTCAGCTGCTGTGAACGAAATCCAGATGCGAGCGCCCCCTTGTGGTCAAGTGCGGCATTGCGCCCCTTTGCATCTGGCTAAACGTGGGACCTGGAGATCGGAACCGCTGGAGATTGGAACCAGCGTTCTTAGGCTTAGGAGGCAGGTGCCTTAACCACTAAGCCATCTCTCCAGCCCCAAAATAACATTTGATGTCTGGAGAATATGTAGTGATAATAACAGAAGGAGATAAAACTTTCCACATCTGATTCACAAGATCGCCTACTTATCACATAACACTTACCTAGGTGCATATTTTGACTCAAGTTACTTCAATTCTGTGAGCCTCATTTTCCTCATTTGCTTTGACTCTTTCTTCATGAGTGATTAAAGTGTGTGTTCAGTTAGACACTGAACACAGAGCCTAGCACAGTCTACTAATATAAGGGGAATGAACCATCTGTTTCCTTTTCAGTTCAAAGTTGCCTCTGGCTTTGATGTTGGACTTAGAAGTTATGAAACAGAGTGGCAGACAAACCCATGTAGAAAAACATTTTTCTCTCTTATAGAATGCCTGTCTTCTCTATCTCTACTCTACGAGTCAGTGAGAGGCCAACAAAATTGAGTCAGCAGCTAGCAGTAGCAAGCTTGTACTATCCTTGGTATCCAAGTTTCTATCCCCTAAACAAAATCCAACTCTCAGGATTAGTACCTCCTGCCCATTAATGAATCATTTTCCTCCTCTTGGTCTTAAATATAGGAATGATCCAGAGAAGCTGGACGCCTTCATCATGGACAAAGCCCTTTTGGATTATGAAGTGTCGATAGATGCTGATTGCAAGCTTCTGACTGTGGGGAAGCCATTTGCCATAGAAGGTATTAATCAGTCACTCTGGTTCTCGTTTGCACAGGATGGACCCAATTTGCTAACCTAGCAAGTCACAAATGCCCTGTTCAGAGGCTAAGAGTGATTCATCTTCCCTTGTTTTCACTTCCAACTCATAAGCACTTAGCTATTAAGGTGCCGAAGTTTGGAATTTATTTCTCACCAAGTCAACCAACATTTGTGGAATGGTTAGGGCAAAAAAAATTAGTTTCCCAAATAATTTTGGTTCAGGTATCAGGGAGTCGATTTTAATTTAATCTGGATTTTTGTTTGTACTTGTGTTGTTTTTGTTTTTTGTTTAATTTACTAGAGATGAACCTAGGACAAAGGCAAGTGGTAAACAATTGAGTTACATCCTCAGTCCCTAGTCTATTTTTAAATGGAGAAATAGCATAATGAGTCTGATATGAAAACTAAAATGATTATATTACTCCTTAATGTGTATGCTTGTGTGGCCCAGATGAAGTCATTCATATGAAGGTCTATTTTCTGCTTGGTGATGGTCTTACTGGCATCTAGGGATATCTTTCTTTTTTAAATTGTTGATGAGCCCTAGCCATATTCTCCTCTGAGTTTAGGCTTGAAATAATACCATGAGGTTTCCCAAGTCATATTTATAGAACTCTGTTTTGTTATGATCCTGTGGGTAGGTGACTAGAAGAGCCCGAATGTTGATCTATCTTTTCATTTTGTGTACAAAAATGCCCAAGGACATTCTATCATATTTTCATAAGTATTCATACATGACTAGGATTAAAATCTCATTTCTTAGGCTGTGCATGGTATTGTATGCCTTAAATCCCAGAACTCGAGAGGCAGAGGTAGGTGGATGACCATGAGTTCAAGTCCAGCCTGAGACTACATAGTGAATTCCAAGTCAGCCTGGGCCAGTGCGAGACCCTACCTCAAAAAAAAAAAAAAAAATTCTCATTTCTTGAATCAATTATCCCAATTGTTGTAAAGTGAGTAGAAAAAGTTAATAGTAAGATTTAGTCCCTTTAGGGTCCTAAACAAACCTTATTTAGGATCTTAGTTTACCTTTTTCCCACTAGCAGCAATTTTTGTTTCCAGCTAGATCAACACATCAATCAAACTTCAGGGTGAAAGAAGGATTGCTTTGTCAGTGTTTCCTCTCATTCGAAACAACAGTTGATATATGGAGCTGATAGTCTGAGCCAGCAAGCTTCACATCTCCCAGTTCCCAGCTTACCCTCCCTGACAGGACCCGCTTGTTCTTCAGACAGCCGTGTTCACCAGTCACAAAGGACTGCTTGAATCAGTCTCATGGGGGCGCCCAAGTCCTATTTCCAGAAATCTGTGCTTGCTATGTGTTAGCTAGGCTACCAAGGCTGTGCTCATGCCAAAGTCCTAACCATAGCTGGACTTTGTCTCCCCTAAATGCATCAGTGTATTTCTTTTTTGCTTCAATTTTTTTGTTGTTGTTGTTTTGTGATGAATGAGAATACAACAGCTCATGATGTTGTCGTCAAGACTTTTCCCAAGAGACATCCTCTCCAGGTAAGAAGACCCCCACATACACACACACTTAAGCAGAAATGGGTCTGAAGATGAAAGGCTGTTGACAGTAGCATTATTCTCTTAAGACTACAGTATGAGATGCTCATATACACAGAGAGAGACTACAGTATGGAAGTGTGTGTGTGTGTGTGTGTGTGTGTGTGTGTGTGTGTGTGTGTGCGTGCGCACGCACATGGGCATGTGTATATGAACTATATATGTAGAGAGAGAGAAGGAGGAAGAGAAAGTGCTTAAAACAACCCAATACAACATTTTAACATTTAATAATAGAAAACTACATTTTGTGTGGCATCTGGGGATATAGACAGAATCTTTCATTTTATTTGTATGTCCTTTCTTCCGTCAGTAGCTGCTAACAGGGAATCATTTGTTGAGGATATATGAATGAAGGGCTGGTTTCTACCTTTGTTCCAGGAGGTGACCCTATCTTGTGAAAAGCAGGGGTAAGATGGCTTGTTTACCTCAGCTGGACCTCAGGACCAGATGCCACACAATTAGCTCCCCACTGGCTTCCGGTTTACATTTCCATATGTGCTTCTGAGGCAAAGATTCGTGCATTTTCTGTTGTTCTAGACACCACATTGTTACCACAGAGAATAGACACAGAAGAGCAGATGAAAGAGTTCTCCCTACATTCAGTAAAAAGACTGAATAGATCTGAGTAGAGAAGGCATTGTTGTCATTACTGGTCTAGTCTCTGTATGGATGGGATGCAAAATCAGGAAATTTAATTCAATACTGCTCCAGCCAACAAGTCACAAGTTAAGAACAAAATGTGTTATTCAGCTTTCCATCACTGTGACAAATTACCTTAAATGTTCATTTTGGCTCACAGGTTCAGTAATTCCTATCCAAGGTCACTTGATTCTGATGTTTCTGGGCCTGGGTTGAGGCAGCATTTCATGGCCGAGAGCATGTAGTGGAGCAGAGCTGTTCACTTCACAGTGGCCAGGAAGCAGACAGAAATGGGGAAGGTGATAGGTGTTAATCTCAAGAATTTCTTAAAATGATCTCATCTTTTATTTGTTAATGATATCTTTTAAATATGATGTTTTTCTTTAACAACTTTTAGAGTTTTTGAACTTATTAAATTGTGACCTTTATTATTAAATTAAACTGCATACATATAAAAAATGATCTACTTGCAAACTAATTAATAAAAACATTTTTTAAATCATCAAAGTAGTTCCATTTAGCTTACAGGAATGTTGTAGATGCCTAACTATATCCCTTTACAGTGTCTAGTGAAATGCTAGGCACGTAACAACTGTGTTATAAATGATGTATTAGCAATTATAAAATCCATTAGTTTACATTTGAAAGACCTAGTTCATTCATGAATGTAGTACATCAAATGTGTCCTGGTAGTTTGCACTTACTTCCACATGCTGAAAGAATTTCAGAAACTTAGGAGGGAGAACAGCCTATTGATCCCTTCCTGCTGAATATATAGTCACTCGACACAATATTGATATTACATTAACTCAGTGTGACTCCTGCTATTGTCTGAATGTCACACCCACCTAAAATTCATTTGTTGAAACCTAACTCCCAATGTGATGGAACTAAGAGGTGCTTAGATCATCAGGACTCTGCCCTTACAGAATGCAGTTAGTGCTCCTACAGTCTTAACAAAATAAGCCCATGGGAACACTGTCACCCACCCCACCACATAAGGACACAGCCAGGAGTCATCTATGAACCAGAAAGCAAACCATCACCAGATGCTCAGTCTGCTGATGCCTTGACCTTGGACTTTCCAGTCTTCAGGATGATGAGAAATAAAACCCTGTTGTTTATAAGCCACCCAGTCTTCTGAATTATGTTATAGCAACACAAACAGTCTAAATCATTACTAAATACTCCTTTCAACTTCACCCTTCTGCACTTATTCAGGTTCAAAAAAGTAAAAGTAAGGTCAGTGGCTCTACCCTGAGTTTGAAACCCTTTCATGGGTCCTCATTGTTTAAAAAAGAAAAAAAGAGCAGGGCTAGTAAGATGGCTCAGTAGTTAAAGATGATTGCTGTGTCAGGAGTTTGGATCCTCAGCACCCACCTAAAGCCAGACACACAATGACTCAGTATGCCAGAATCAGTGAAAAAAGGAGTTGGGAGAATTCTGAAGCTCCAGGGACAGCTAGTCTCGCCTTCCCAGTAGCAAACAAAAGAAACACTGCCTCAAACAAGGTGGAAAAAGGAAGAAGCAGACCAAAAATTTGTCTTCTGACCTCCCAATGAACACAGTGGCATGGGTGTGCACTCGTACACACAACACAAACACCTGGGCACACACACATCCACACACAATAATAATAAACAGAGCATTGCAAAGCAACCATATTAACAACTCAAAAGCATATGGAGGGCTAGAGAAATGGCTTAGCGGTTAAGGCGCCTGCGGGCCAAGCCTAAGAATGCCTGTTCGATTCTCCAGGTCCCATGTTTAGCCAGAAGCAAAGTGACGCGAGGGCACAGTGCCACACTTGCCCACGAGGGGGCGCACACGTCTGGACTTCACACTTGCCCACAAGGGGGCGCACATGTCTGGATTTCGTTCACAGCAGCTGAGAGGCAGCTGGCGCACCCATTCTCTATCTGTCTCTCTCTCTCTTTGACTCTCTCAAAAAAAAAAGCATATGGAAAGTCCTTAGTCAAACTAAATACTGGACATCAGAGGTACAAAGGTATTCTTAGGGGGGAAAGAGAAATTATTGAGGTAAATGAATACATTTCCCAAATAAATTTATGCATTTGAGTTATACAACAATAAAAGTCAAATGGGGAGAAAGAGTAGTGTAACTGTACAATAATGATTTGTGACCTTTCAGCCAAAGACATTTTCCTGTTTTTGAGCTGTTCTTTTAGTGGCTTTCCAATAATTATTGAGTACAGTTCTTGAAGCATTAGCTCTGGAATACAGGGGACTGGAATAGAACAAAATAGAATTGCTGTCACTAACTGGAGCACATCTTAATATGTTCTTTGGTTATTCATTTGCCACGATGAAGGTATGAACTACACATCTATGACAGAGTTGTAAATATTAAGTAAAATAGTCCATGGAGAAGTACATATACCATGCCTGATACATAGGAAGTGATCAATAAATTATTACTATTCAGTATGGCAAATTAATAAATGGAAAGTAATGCATGACAAGACTTTGTAGATCTCAGCTTCCACCTTTCCCCAGTTGTAGTGCTGGAAGGAACAGAAACCCTTTTCTAAAGACCTCTTTCCAGTTGGGCCTATTACAGTTACGTTCTTAACCATTGTCTCAGAGTAGCCTAACATGGTATTCCAAGGAAAGACTGCACTGCCAAATGAATTGTTTTTTTTTTGTTTTGTTTTGTTTTGTTTTTTGTAGAGAGACAGAGAGAGAGGGAGAGGAAGACAGATAGAGATGGGCGCGCCAGCAGTCTCTCAGCTGCTGCGAATGAAATCCAGATGCGTAAGCCCCCTTGTGGTCAAGTGCAGCATTGCTCCCTTGCCTCACTTTGCATCTGGCTAAACGTGGGACTTGGAGATTGGAACTGGCATTCTTAGGCTTAGGAGGCAAGCACCTTAACCACTAAGCCATCTCTCCAGCCCTGAGTTGTTTTTTAAATATCTTTTTATTTACTTATTTATTTACTTATTATGTTTGTTTGAGAGAGAGGAAGAATGGGCATGTCAGTGCCTCCTGCCACTGCAAATGAACTCCAGACACAAGCATCTGGTTAGACACGGGTGCTAGCAAATTGAACCCAAGCCATTAGGTTTTATACACAAGCACCCTTAACGGCTAAGCCATCTCTCCAGCCCCCAAATGAGTGTCTTTCTCCCAGTAGCATTTTTTTTTTTTTTTTTGGAGAGAGACAGAGAGAGGGAGAGGAAGACAAATAGAGATGGGCACGCCAGCAGCCTCTCAGCTGCTGCGAACAAAAGCCAGATGTGTGTGCCCCCTTGTGGTCAAGTGCAGCATTGCGCCCTTGTGTCACTTTGCATCTGGCTAAACGTGGGACCTGGAGATTGGAACCGCTGGAGATTGGAACCAGCATTCTTAGGCTTAGGAAGCAGGAGCCTTAACCCCTAAGCCATCTCTCCAGCCCCCTGTAGCCTTTTTAGCCCTATCTAATATTGTGTTTTCACAATACATACCAGGAGGATTCTTTCAGTCTGAATTTCTAACTATACATTTGCTAACCAAAATATATTTGCACTACTCTTAGCTGAGTAAAGCTGATTTATCCATGGGGAAAAGAACAGGATTCTATTCTGAAAATTGTTCTCTTGGACTATTAGGCTGCATCCAGTTTCCAGAATGTCTGACGCCTTCATCGTTAGGGTTGAAGGAATCCATTTTGCTTCATCCATCAACCACAAAATAGCCCACCCTGTCTTTGCTGCAAAGCCACATTTCTAATGATAATGAAGGCAGCTCCATCGAAGTTGAGCCAGCAATTTAAAAATAAGAACTTTTTGATTTTTAAGAGCAATTGATAAAACAGAAGGATAGAAATGAAACCTTCAAGTTTTTACCATTTTATGTTTCTGAATAAAGTAGATTTTTATGTCATTGAACAGATACCTTTTCTCATGGAAACATAATTTTTTTCTATTTGTCCCTTTATTCCACATGTACAGTTTGTCTTATAATTAGTTAATAATTATTTATGCCAGAAATCATTAAAATATTCAACATGTGTTAAAATAGAAAGTTTAAAAGCATAGCTGCCAGGCATGGTGGTGCACACTTTTAATCCCAGCACTCAGGAGGCAGAGGTAGGAGGATCGCTAGGAGTTCAAGGCCACCCTGAGACTACATAGGGAATTCAAGGTCAGCCTGGGCTGGAGCGAGACCCTACCTCAAAAAACCAAAAAAAAGCATAGCAATTTATTTTTAGCTGCCAATTGAATATTAACCTAGACATGATGGAGTGCCATGATTTAATATTCATTATTTCCTGGGTGGTAATTTTTTATGTGTCTGTAACTTCAACATAGATTTTTCCCTTAGGGAATTTTATGTTTTTGTTGTTATAGTAATAATATTCTATTCTTGGAATACATAGGCTTATTGTAGGTATCACTTTCAAATCTTTCAAACTTATTCATCATTATTTATTTTGGTTCCCTCTACTAAGAAGGTGACTATCAAAATCAATCTAAGATCCATCTCCCTTTCATTTAGTAGTAATCTTTCCCATAAAATTCACAGAATGTTTTCTACCCCCTTTTGCTGTCCTACTGTGACTAAGTTGTTATGTACTTTTATTGAATTTATGACTACCCATCTTCCTTCCAAGAACAGTCATGCAACTTTCCATCGTGCTGCACAGTGGATGACGTATGCCATATGCCTACATACCACTAGAGCCTCTTACAGATAGGCTCCGAATCCAGTGTAACTTAGACACCTCTAAGTACCTGGTAGATTGCCCAGAGCAGAAGAAGCATTAAACATGCCTGTGTAACTGATCAGTAGATGAATATGTGGGAAATAACTGTTTATTAAATAAAACATGGAAATATTCAGGTACTATTACACTAAGGTGAGTTAGACTTAACAGCTTCAAGAGGATTTTTAGGAGTAACCATTTAATTAGTGAAGGTCCTTTTTGATGACTTTTATGACAAATCTAATAACATTCAAGCTAAGGCTGTTCTTATACTCTCTACATCACTTACTGAACAGTTGTAAACAAAAAAACAAAATCTGCCCATGAACAATATTTATTTGTATCTGATAAAAAAAATGGACTGGAGAGATGGCTTAGCAGTTAAGGTGCTTACCTGTGAAGCCTAAGGACCCATGTTTGATTCTCCAGATCCCACCTTAGCCAGACACACAAAGGTGAGGCAAGCACAAGATCGCACATGCCCACTAGGTAGCACAAGTGTATGGAGTTGGATTGCAGTTGCTGAGTCCCTGGCATGCCAATTCTCTCTCTCTCTCTCTATCTCTCTCTCTTGCTCTTTCTAAAACAATAAATAAATAAATAGGGGCTAGAGGGATTGCTTAGTGGTTAAGGTGCTTGCCTGTAAGCCAAAGGACCCAGGTTTGCTTCCCCAGTACACACATAAATCCAGATGCACAAGGTGGCACATGCATTTGTAGTTCTTTTGCAGTGGTGGTCCTGGTGTGCTCGCTCGCTCTCTCTCTCTCTCTCTCTCTCTCTCTCAATTAAATTAAATTAAATTAAATTAAATTAAATTAAATTAAATTAAATTAAATTAAAAACATGAACCTCAGGATGGTGGTACATACCTCCAATCCCAGATCTTGGATGAAGAAGACAGGAAAATCAGATGTTCAAGGTAACCCTCAGCTATATAGTGAGTTTGAGGCTACTCTGAACTACATGAGAACCTGTCTCAAAAGAAGATAGAGAAAAGGAAGAAGAAGGAAAAGAAAAAGGTAAAAGTAAAACTTCTAGTTTTGATGGCTGGTTTTTAAAGACTTCCCTGATTTGGGAGGGTAACATCCACGTGGTCACAGAGATCACACCCACATTAAGGAGAAGAAATGGGTCAAGTACGCCCTTGGCTTATTGTATTGGATATGACATGATTAAAAGAGGATTGACTTTAGAATAAAAAACCTGCCTTCAAACACTGCCTTTTCCAGCTACCAACTATGTGATCTTGGCAGTTTTCTTATTCAGTCTTCAAGTCTCCTTACATAAGATATGCTCATTGTAGGAGTCCATATTGGGGTACATGTGTCTGCACACAGTGAATCTCTGCATATTCTGATTTTAACTACTGGAATCTCAGAATGGCTTAAATGAATTGCATGCCAACATCTAGCACACAATCTTCATCGAGTACATGCTTTACAAAATAGTATAAAGTATGTAAAATGAGAGCCATACTGGAGAACAGTATAGTAAGCTCTCAGTAAATATTATAAGTTGATATTGGTTGAAAACTATTGTTTCAGTGGGGGGAACATATTAACGTTCAGCAAACCTGACCCAAGCTAATAAGGTATCAATTCATTTCTACCACTTAGTTCCAAACCCTCCTCCACTACATTCCTAATGCCCCATTTCTACACCCTCCTGGCACCTAACTCCCTTATAATGAAATAGTAATTATGGATTGAACCACTTCATATGTTTCCCCACCCGCATTTACAGCCCATCACAACAGTCACCAAGTTGTGACCACTTGGTGCAGTGCCTATTTACTCAGTAAAATATTTGTTGGATGGATGGATGGTTAAGTCAATGAGTCATTGAGTATTATTTCACCTGTGCCTAGTTACCTAAATACATACTGAATAAATGTTTGTGCAACTGAGCTGTCAATAGTATTCATGATGTTTTTATTAAAATCTAAAGCTTCCTGGGCTGGAGAGATGGCTTAGCAGTTAAGGCGCCTGCCTGCTAAGCCTAAGAACCCAGTTCCAATCGCCAGGTCCCACATTTAGCCAGATGCAAAGTGACGCAAGGGCACAATGCTGCACATGCCCACAAGGGGGCACATGCATCTGGAGTTCAGCAGCTGAGAGGCTGCTGGCACACCCATTCTCTATCTGTCCCCCTCTCCCTGTCTGTCTGTCTCTCTCTGTGTCTCTCTCCAAAAATAAAAAATAAAAAATAAATCTAAAGTTTCCTTTAAAAATGTTACCTGCTATACAAAATGTTACTTGATGATAACAGCAGCAAAAGCTGCCCATCCGAGTTCTTTTGTTATCAGTCCTGCCTTTCAAACAAAACCCCATAATCACAAGAGAGACACTCAAGGTAGCTCTTCAAATGGAAAGTTCTAATCATGTCTTTGACATTGTCATCATTTCTTTGACCCCCACATTGTTAAGAAACAAACAAAAATATCACAAAACAAACACAATTCTTTAAACCTCAGGAAGCATTTGGTATTACTTATTTTGACTTTTTAGTAACTATATGCACATCTTAAGCCTCATACTTTTAAGAAAAGATCTGTATATTTACATTAAAAAAAAAAAAAAGCCAGGCATGGTGACTCACATTTTTTAATCCAGCACTGGGGAGGCAGAGGTAGAAGGATCACTGTGAGTTCAAGGCCACCCTGAGAATACAGAGTGAATTCCAGGTGAGCCTACGCTACAGTGAAACCCTACCTCAAAAAAAAAAAAAAAAAAAAAAAAAAAGAACAAAGCAAATATGTTTAGAATTGAGTTGTAAGGTAGAATAATTATAGCTTGCATTTGTCTCTCTAAGTATCTTTGGATCCTTGACAGCCATTTAGTCTTTATCTGTAAAAAGGGAACTAACTGCATTTTAATTTATCTTCCTCAATCATCTTGAGGGCAAATTTTTTTTTCATGTTGACTATGATATCCAATAGCAAAAACAAGGTGTTGTTAATTAGCCTCTTTCACATGCCTCCTCAAAGAGATTAACGGTGCAGTAACAGTTTGGAAAGCAAAGGAAGCCATGTAGTGTAGGGATTCAGTCTAAGCTGATTAATAAAACTCTGACTGTTATATCCATCTTTGTTCTCTTTCTTTATTCCTTCCCCTGCCTCATAGACCTGCATAACTGCAATCTTGAATCTTTAATTTAGCATAGCTTTGATTTTGCATGTGTAATGTGCATGGTGGTATATGTGTTGTCTGCATGTGTATATGCAGATATGCATGTAGGCATGCTGAGGCCAGGGGAGAATGTAGGGTGTCCTTCCTCTGTTGTTCACCTGTATTTCCTTGAGATAGAATCTCTCTATCTCTCAGAATGCATAACTATGGTTTTTTTAAGCCCCAGTGATGCTCTGGCCACTGCTCCTCACAGGACTGAGATGACAGACATGCCCAGCAGTTCACATTGGTCCTAGGGAATCAAACTCAGGTGTCTCAGGCCCTCTCAGGCCTTCATGCGTACAGCAAGTGCTCCTTCATTCTGAGCTATCTCCCCAGTGCTGTGTGTTTTTTTTCTAAATAAGGTCATCGTATTTATATGCATTCCTAAGAATATATTATTTTGTTTTAATTTTTTTTAGATTTATCATAATGCATTCATACTGTGAGCATCGTTGGAGTCTGAATTTATTCACTCAGTAGCATATCACTAAGAGTCATCCACATCATTACATCTACTTCTAATTCAAATGCTAAGGTTATATAATATTCCAATCATGTAAATATTCCACAGTTTATTTACCTATGCCCCTATCAAATAACAATTGGGTTCTTTCCAAGTTTTGCTGTTATGAACAGTGTCTCTAACAATGTTTTGGTCTATATCTGCTGGTGTGTTTGGGGGGGGGGAGCTCTTTGGAAATGTCTTCAGGGATAGAACTAGTGGTCTTGATGTAAATGTCCAACTATACAAAATAACATCCAATGTTTTCCATGGCAATTACATCAACTGCAAACACTTTGTATGTGTTTTTATTGACCACCATCCTCTCAAGGACCCTGTATTGCCACTTTTTGTCAATTCAGTTAGTTCTTGTAAGTTCTTGTGGATGTTTTACTTTTCATAGTGTAGTTTATGTTCACATGCTATTATGGTTTGAATATGTACTATCGCCCACAAGCTCATGTGTTATTTGATAGGGGCTTGGTTGCTAGTTGATGGAATTTTAGAAAGTGATTGGATCCTGAGGGACCTGACCTGCACAATGGATTCTGTCTTTATGGATTCATAATGTGATGGTATTAGTGGAAGGTGATGTAAAGTAGGAGGTGGAACCTAGTTGGAGGAAGCAGGTCACAGGCTGGGTGATATTCTTGGGAGCTATATCTTGCCCTGGGATCCTCCCATCTGCCTTTCTCACTGTTCCCTGGTTGCCATGATGAACTGCTCTGCTATGACCTCCCAACCACGATAGACTGAAACCTTTGAAACCATGAGCTAAATATAAATAATCCCTCCCTTTGTAACACCCAGAGGTGTTCTTTACTAAACTCCTAGTCACGTCTCAATCTAGTTAATATGAACATCAAACATAGTCTTAATATACTATTAAACTATAAAAGTAAGAAAGCAAAATAGGGCCAAGCCTTAACAGAGACAAGAATGTCATGAGCCAGAGAATATGATTAATCCAATATTTTATCATTAAAACCCAGAGGAGGGCAGTAGAGATGGCTTAGTGGTTAAGGCATTTGCCTGCAAAGCCAAAGGATCCCAGTTCAATTCTCTAGGACTCAAGTAAGCCAGATGCACAAGGGGCGCATGCATCTGGAGTTTGTTTGCAGTGGCTGGAGGCCCTGGCATGCCCATTTTCTCTCTCTCTCTCTCAAATAAATAAATATATTTTAAAAAATAAACCCAGAGGAAAGATTCTGGGAGAGGTGGGTAGGAAATTGCAGACCTGGTTTTCCAAGTCTTTTGATCTCAAAGTTTACTTCTAAGAAGCATCTTGAAGGGAAGGTCAGAAAATCTTTCCATGTTCTATTGCACACCCCTTCCCTCTTCAGATTCATTTTACCCCCTAACAGGTGTAGTTGGCCTAAGGGTAAACATATCTGAGAACATCTTTGAGTCCTTTTAAAGCAGTATAGTACATTCTCATCATGCCCTTGTTACTAGATCCCATGGCACTATCACAGAAGTGTGGTAGCAGTCTCTCAGGAACAGTATGAAAAACTCATGTAAGATTATATTTTCTCCTAGGATACGGCATTGGTCTCCCTCCCAACTCTCCACTGACCTCCAATATATCCGAGCTCATCAGCCAATACAAGTCACACGGGTTTATGGATGTGCTGCATGACAAATGGTACAAGATGGTTCCCTGTGGCAAGAGAAGTTTTGCTGTCACTGAGGTATGGAAAGATGGCTGCCAGTGTTGACACCTGGTATAGCATCATCCTGAAGAACATATGGAATGCTGTTCCTTGTGCCTCCAGATCAATCATTCCAACTACTCCATTTATCAGGATACTCCATGATACTTGGATTGCCTGAATTTGTTTGAAGAGTGTCCATTCCTATAATAATCTTCTGTGAAACATATTTTTCTTAACTTAAATGTGATGTCTGGGCTGGGGAGATGGTTCACTTGGTTAAGTGCTTGACTCATAAGCATGAGGAGCTGAATTTGATACTGAGTTCCCACATAAATAATGGATGTGGTGGTGCATGCCTGTAATCTCAGCACTGCAGAAGTGTAGACAAATGGATTCCCAGAGCTTGCTGGCCAGCCAGTCTAGCCTAGTAGGTGAGCTCCAGGCCAATGAGAGACCCTGATGATACTAGAGGCTGAGGTTGTCCTTTGGCCTCTACATACATATGTCCATACACCCACACACATACATATACCTACACACATATGAACACACATGCATGTACCACATACACATACATACTCACATACGCTCACACATGCAAAACAAACACAAAAGTCTAATTGTGTACTTTTCCATGTTGAGAAATTCTTAAGTACAGAAGAAATGCATCTTACTCATTGCAGTCCTATATGGGACTAACATGAACAGTATTCACCTTAACCATTAATTGCTGGCCATGATGTAACTTTCATAACCTGCCTTAAAATCTAACCAAAGCTTTGTTAACTGCTCAGTAGTGACAGTCCAGTGGTAAGTCTTTTGTGGGGTTAAAAACTACTCATACTTTAGCCAGCAATTACTAGATTATAGAATAACAACTTTTTAAAACTGAAAACAATCAATTCTTTTTTATATTTTGGAAACTAATGGCCAGAAATAGCATTGATATGCTAAAGGAATGCAGAAGTCAAACTCAACTTATTTCCATTGAAATACCATGTCTTTACAATATAATTAGAAAGTAAAATAGGAGACTGAAAAATCTAACTAGAGACACTGGTCCAAATATTTTAAAAGAGGATCCAAATAAACAAATACAAGGTCATCTTGACATTTAAAAAAATTCCAAAACCCACATTGAAAGCCACCAATGGTTCCAAATATTCCTTGTTTTGGCAAGAACTCCCAAATTTGTATTTCAACCCAGACCTTTCTCAGTTCCAGAGTACATCTCCTTATTCCTATTTGACAACTCCTCTTGAATATCCTGCAGGCATCTCAAATTTCACTTGTCAAAACCAAAGCCTTGATCTTCCCCCTAAATCTCCTTTACCTCCAGGGTTTTGCATCTTGGCAGTGGAACTTACGTGCTCCTAGTTAATCATTCTAGAGACAGGCACAGATCTTTAATGCCTCTCATGTCCACCTTTCCCATCCATCAACAAGCTACACCTTCTATCAGATGGGTCTCAAGTAGGCCCATTTATTGTCATAACGTTGTCATCCTTACATGGACCACTACAACAGTCTGCTAACTGGTCTGTTTTCCTCCGACTGTTCTCACGTGGCAGCTCACTCTTCTGCTACAAATCTGCAGTGGGCAGTCATGGCCATTGAGACATGGCATAGTCTACAGTGTTCTCTGGGACCTACCCCTGCTCACGTCTCAGTCACCTCTTAGGCCATTTTCTTTCTGATTCATTAAAACTATACTAAAATGGGCATTTTTTTTTGAGGTAGGGTCTCCCTCTAACCCAGGCTGACCTTGAACTCCTCTGTAGTTCCTGGCTAGCTTCAAACTCACATTGCTCCTCTTGCCCCTGCCTCCTGAGTGTTGGGATTAAATGCATGCTCCACCACACCTGGCCAGTGGACATTTTAGAATGAAGATATACCAATGACTTCCCTGCCATAGAGTCCATAAGCATGCTATTGCCTCCCTGTCATAAAATACTCTTTCCTGAAATTTGGATTATAAATCCAAGCTAAGGGGATGGGAATATAGTTCAGTGATAGAACACTTGCCTAGAATGTGCACAGAATTAGCACTCTGAAACACAAAACAAAAAAGGCAACAGGGGAATAAAAATCTCACCTAAAACCTCTTTCTTCAGGTCCTGATACATGCTGACCAGTGTAAATCATTTCTCCCTACTTGGTCTCATACATCTCGTTTTTTTCACAGCACTTGGTCATATTGTAAGTTTCACTATTTCAAACACATATATAATTGGATTGTTCTTTGTTTTTTTATCAATATATATTTTTTTATTTATATTATTCTGATTTTACATTCATAGTATTGGTTCCATTGTCCTCCTCCCCTTCCTCCCACTTTCAAAGGGGCCCTCATCAATGGGGAATGTTTATCATGCATTGTGAGTTTGCTCAAGAGGTGGATAATGAACCTGAAGGGAGGATCAGCTAACCACACCTCACCAGCTGAAACCATAGAACAACGCAGGGGAAGGGCAAGAATACAGCGCTCAAGGAGATCACAACACCAGAAAAAGGCTGAAGGAGATAAATACAGAGAACATCCAACTCCAGTCATTAGCCAGATATCCAGAGACACAGAGGCTCCCAAAACCTCATCAAGGAAGCAGAACTAAAATGACCCCAATGTGGCTCAGGGAAACTCGCGGAAGAGGGGGCGGAAAGATTGTTAGAGTCACAAGTTGGGGCATTATGCACAGAGACTGGGGCCTATCCACCAGAACTCTTGGATTGTTCTTTTTAATGTATCTATTGTTCATTAGATGGTAAGAGCTCTAGAAGCAAAGACTTTGTTTACTATTATATTTTCAGCGCTTCCAAATATAAAAGAAGTTGAATAAAGAAATCAAGGAAACTACACAACATACCTGAAGTGAAGTCAGGAAGCAGGGGAGAAGGGGGTAAACTACCAGGAATGCTACTAGTACTTACTGGATTCAACAGTGTCCCCCAAATTCATGTCTACTGGGAACTTAAGAATGTGACCATACTTGAAAATAGTCTTTGGAGGTAATTAATAAGGAGGCCATATTGGATCTGGGTGAGTTTTAAATCCAATTCCAGTGTCCATATAAGGCCATGTAGAGAGACTCACAGGGAAGAAGGTCATTTGGCAACAGAGGCAGAGACTATGGTGTGCAGCTAAGAAATGCTACAGATTGCCAGCAAGAAGCTAGGAGAGAAGTAGGAGACAGATTCTCCTGAAAAGCCTCCAGAGACAGTCGCAACCCCGCTGACACCTGCATCTTAGATTTTTACATCCTAAATGGTGAAAGAATAAATTTCTATCTTAAGCCATCCAACCTGTGTTTTTTTTTTTTTTTTTTCAAGGTAGGGTCTGGATCTAGCCCAAGCTGACTTGGAATTCACTCTGTAGTCTCAGGGTGGCCTCGAACTCATGGCAATCCTCCTACCTCTATGTGTGCTACCACGCCCAGTTCTGTGTTCATTTTTATAGCATCCCTGAAACACTGATACGTGTACATGAATCAAAGATCAATAGATAGATGATGATAGGTAGATAGATAGATAAATAGATAGATGGTGGAGAAGAGACAGGGAGATGAAGAGTAATTCCAACTAGAACCTGAGGCAAGCTTGGCAAACCCTTAATAATTAAGTTCACCTCCTGGGATCTGAGACAACCAAAAGGAGTATAAGATGGGTTGAATCCATACAAGCTGATGCACAACTGTAAACCCAGACTAGGACTGGGGAATTTGAGGCAGGAAGATTACACATTAGAGACCAGACTAGGCTATATAGCAAGACCCTACATCAGAAAAGAAAATAAATTAGAAAGTCTTTTTAAAAAAGAAAGAGATAGAAGTTAATCTGTCTTAAGTAAAATTTTGAAAAGTTACATTAGAGATGGAGAGATGGCATAGTGATTAAGGTGCTTGCCTGAGAAGCCTAAGGACCCAGATTCGATTCCCCAGAACCCATGTAAGCCAGATGGACAGGTGGCACCTGTATCTGGAGTTTGTTCCAGTGCCTAAAGTCCCTGGCATGCCCATTCCATCTCTCTCTCTCTCTCTCTCTCTCTCTCTCTCTCATAAATTAATTAATTAATTAATTAATTAAAATAAAATAAAATATTTTTTAAAGTTACACTGAATATCAGAATTAGAAATATGTGCAAGAGAAAAAATATTTCTCCTCCAGCTATTTATATTGATGGCATTTCTATCTCTGTTTGGAAATATTAATGTGGCCTTTCCTAAGATAAATAAGCCGGAGCTTATACCAGTCAGCTGTGCTAATTCAGCCAAGTCAATTACTTAAACTGTGCAAAATAACAATCACTTGGAGTTTTCTACTTGTCCTGACCATAACTGATGCAAACCAAACTCTCCAAGTGATTGACAGCAAGGCATTGACAAAGGAGCCTCCTTACCATGTCCTCCAGCCAACATTCCTGAATGATTGTCACCTCCCGATCACATGCACACTGCTGGCTATTCCCATTTCAGAGCATCATTAGACAAAGATGGCAGCCAGGGGATCATCTGACCACCAACCTGAGCCTCTTGGATCCTAGCTCCACCTGAACACAGAGCTAACACACTTTTGGAGACCCATTAACACGAGTACTCACAAAACCCTATGACAAATTCATTCCACTGTGAAAATACTATCTTACAAAGCATGATAAATCTGCTACCACACATTCATGTACTGGAATGCTGGCTCTACTCGTGGGAAGCTGAGTACCTAACTGCTCCTGAATTTGAGTTTCATCCTTTTTGAAATAGTGTGATGAAATCTAGCTTACTTTTTTTGTTGTTGTTGTTTTTCCTGAGAGTAAAAGATCATTTCTGGCAATAGCTTATGAGATACCTGGCATAGTAAGTAGTAAATAATAGGAGTAGTAATTCTCTCTCTCCTTCTATCCAGAGGAGACCTGGGTCATACTAAGGAAACATTCCCAGAAGCCCTTGATTAGATTTCTGTGTGTTTTATTGTCTGAAATTGTGTTATCTGACTGTGTTTTCACCAATCACTGGTGAGAGGAAGGCATCATCATGATGGACTAAACCAATAAGAATTCACTTTCTAGGACTGAGAAACAGTGCATAGGGAAGTGTGAAGACATAAACAAAAGCAGGCTTTCCTTCAGAAGGAGTCAGAGAATGAATGTTGAATAGATAATCAACATCTCCTTCTGCACCCACTCTGTAGGCTTGGGAAATTACTTCTCTTATCCCACCTACCTCCAGACAGCTGTACAATGAGGTATTTGAATTTATTCATTAGCAAGAGTCCTGCCATAGTGATGCTAGCTTCCTTTAATGCCATCCTTCAATACTGATATTGAGATTCTATGTGGTACAGCATACAGATTCTGTATGGCTCAAAGCACTGTCGTTGAGGATGTGTCTAGATTTGAGACCCAGCACTAACCACTATGTTACAGGAACTGTTACTTAACCATTCTGAGCCTCATTGTCTGTACACTGTAAGTGAAGAAGTAATACTTTCTAGGACTAAGGGAAAAATTAAATCAGTTAAATAAAATTGAGCAAAGCCAGGCATGGTGGTGCATGCCTTTAATCCCAGCGCTTGGGAGGCAGAGATAGGAGGAGGATCACCATGAGTTCAAGGCCACCCTGAGACTACATAGTGAATTCCAGGTCATCCTGGGCTAAAGTAAGACCCTACTTTGAAAAACCAAAAAGAAAAAAATATTGAGCATATACCCAAATATAACAGCCTCAAAGTTACTTATGTTTCTAAAGATTATGAATTTTTATCATAAATGTTCCTGGGATATATAGATTAGTCAGCATTTTCAAACAAAACCAGAGCAAAATATTAAAAAAACAGATAAAGTGTGGAAAAACAAGCCATAAACTATTCAGATGCATCACATACAACATAAAAAAAAAATTCAACCAAGATTTTTTTTTTTTTTTGAGAGAGAGAGAGAGAGACAGAGAATGGGCACACTAGTGGCCTCTCAGCCACTGTGAACAAACTCCAGGCACATGCGCCCCCTTGTGCGCAAGTGCAGCATTGGGCCCTTGTGTCACTTTTTGCGTCTGGCTCAACGTGGGACCTGGAGAATCAAATGGGTGTTCCTAGGCTTCACAGGCAGGCGCCTTAACCACTAAGCCATCTCCCCAGCCCTCAACCAAGATTTTTTTAATATGAATTTGGAAGGGAGAAGGAAGTTGGAATAAAGAGAATGGAGGAAAGATATGCCATTAATTGGAACTTCAGAGGCAGAAGTAAAGGGAAGTTCTGGTAACAAATGTGTATTTAGGGATAGGAGGACAACACCCAGTATCAAGGAATGTTGTATACACATGTAATGGTATTCTTTCTCTGGGGTTGTGGCTTGTGCCATGGTGTATCCTCACAATAACAAACTGTTCACCTGTGTACATTTAAATATCAAAGCATATTTATCCCTGGGGCCCTGACTCACATTTTTATCTGGAATGGAACCTCGGCTTCATCCTCACACAACCTGCAGACAGGATTTCCCTTGATTTGCATACACAAGTCATCGCCTGTTTGTTGTTTTGTTTTGCTTCCCAGGAAGTTCAGAGGAAGAAATCATGCCTATTAGCACTTGACTTCTCTTTGCCTCAGATATCATGCCCTGCTACTCTGGGTTAATGCAAAGAAGCAAGGGCTGGCTGTGAAATCAGACAAGCCATGTTTGAAGCCGACCCTAACATCCAGCTGATCTTAGGAAAGCCACTTCAGCCAGCCAGCCCAACTTCTTCATCTCTCAGTGTGTAGGAAGTAAGAAGACAGTTTAATGAACATGGCCCTCTCTCTGCCCCTTCTCCATCCAGAAAGATGGGCACAGGACACAGTGCCATGGAAGTAGGCATGTTCTGGAGTGCACTTTCCTAACAGGTTCTCCTGACCTTTGAGGATGTCATTCTTCAGTTTATTTCTGGCCTTGCATTCCATTTCTGGAGAGACAGTCCCAGCCTATGTCTGTTCCCACAGAGCAATTAATTACCCTCTTTAAGAAAGAAAAATATCTTAGTATGGATAATGAATTATATGGTCACCAGGTACTAAATCATAAAAAATGTGGGCTTTTTTTTCCTCCATTTCTGGCAGTTGGGCATTCATACTCGGTCTCATATGAGAACTTTTATCTATTCACCTTGTATCTCTTCACAGCCCCAGAGCTGTCCAGCTACAGTCTCTCTGGAGTATAAACTCATTTAAAAAAAAAAAAAATTCAAGGCTTTATCTGCTCCCCAGAGTCACCCAGGAAATTGCAGGTCCAGTTCTGCAGACCAGACTCTGACAATTTTCAAAGAGGAATTTTAAATTGACTTCATATGTTTCCCCATAGTCCTCACAGCCCAACTGTGTCTGCCACAGTGGACTCATTGTCGATCAATTCCACTGGGGAAGACATATGGCAGAGTGTAAATTCCCTTCATCTTTCTTTGAGTCAGCAGAAAAATACAATTTTTTCAAGTCTCTGAGTGAATTTAAGAGCTCCAGGGCAATAGTTCTCTGAAATCTGTTTTTTGCAAACCAGAGAAGGAAGGCAGCAGATCACAGCTCAGCAAGCTCCCTAAATTCTTCAAGATATTATTAAGATAGATGACACGGCCTCTTTTTGCAATTCTCCTTTAAATAATGGGCTGGATAATTGTAGCTTTTAACTAAAAGACACTAGTCAAGAAGGAGGAGGAGACAGTGATTTAGGCAGGGAACAGATAGCATGCTCAGTGACAGCAGAGTTTTAAGAAAGTTATTTGCAGATACATGACTTAAGGAAGTCAACCTGTCTCCCAGGTTGTGTAAAGTACCATTGCCTTACTCGGGCTACAGGAAGGGGTGGAGAATGGAGAGAACCATTCTCAGAAGCCAGACAAGCGCACAAGGGAGATTTCTAAGAAGCTGGCCATTTGGCTAGAGGAGAGAGAGAGAGAGAGAAGTGGCGCACCCAGGCATCTAGTCACTGCAAACGAACTCCAAATGCATGTACCTCCTTGTGCATCTGGCTTACGTGGGACCTGGAGAATCGAACCAGACAAATGCCTTAACTGCTAAGCCATCTCTCCAGCCTGGCAAGGGGCATTTAATATAGCTCAGTAGATGAACATTTGCTTAGCAAGCAAACAGTCCTATGTTTAATCCCTAGTACCACAAAGCAGAAGTAGGGGGAGGAGGAAGAGAAGAGGAAGGGGAATATATGTTTAGAGGCTCAGCCACCCCCTTGACCTCACTGACCTCTGTCTCCTACCCTCAAATCTTCTACCACTGCCTTAGGATGAGGAGCTCATCTATGTCCCTAGAAGTCACTTCCTAGGAAACAAGGCAGGATAAAGAAAGGATCCAGAAGAGGAAAGAATGTCCACTATATCTTCCTGTGGCAGAGAAGAGAGGGATGGGACCAGCTTCAAGAAAGTGTCCACAGCATGGCCAACCAGCACCTTCAGGCAGAGCTCTGTCCAGTCTGGAGAGAGAGAGAGACTATACCCTGCCAGCAAGGAGAAAAATACAACCCAGTTCACTGGGGTGACGTGGGTCTTGGAAGTCAGATCACCCTGCTGTTTTTCCAATTACTCTGAGGAGCTAGCCCTAAATACTTGAGAAAAGGATTTCACCTGTCCAGAGCTTCCGGTTAATGTGTCCCTGGTTAATTGCTATAAGGCTGTCACTGAGTTCTGAGGAGAACAGGAGTTACTGAGCAAAAGACACAGCAGTATTGTAGCTAAAGGAGTTTTGTCTTGGGTTGGAGAAAAAAGAAACATCTTTTGAAGCAATACAAAAGTGTCTCCTTAAACGTCTCAATGTTGCCATTATCAAGGAGCGCATACAACAGGAATCTGCCCTTCCCTCAACTTACCCCATCCTTCATCTCACCCATTTATTACCACAGCTCTATCCTAGGTTTCCTCTGTTCCTGACCTTTCTTGTCCTTGCTTACCAAAGAATCCTTGAACATAACCCCTGGGGGATAGGTCTTTAAGACAGAGATGTTGTGAGAGTCTGTGAGGCTCATTATGAGGCCATTTTAACAACTGATGCTTAAACGGCTTGTTATTTAGGAACACCGTATAGATGCAAAGGTAAAAATAACCATGGCATCAAAATAACCACATCAGAAAGGCACATTAAGATGTCACAAACACAAATTACTTAACCTCTCTAAGTTCCTCCCCTTCCAAAATGGAGGTGCTATTTTCTGTGTCTGGCTTAGAATACAGAGGAGAAAGTATGGCCAAGTGTCTTCACATGGTAGGTACTGGCCATGGAATGTTGTTGTTATATGTGTCTGGATTCAGCCATGAACTGATTGTGCAGCCTTTGTAAATCAGTTAACTTCTATGAGCTGTTTAAACTGGTTTCCTTGTCTTAAATAACATGGTCAGCAAAAAATGCAATGAGCAAGGCGGGGTGACTCATTCCTTTAATCCTAGGTCTCAGGAGGCTGAGGTAGGAATATCAGCTGAGTTTGAGGCCAGCCTGGCTACAGAGTGAGTTCCAGGTCAGCCTAGGATAGACTGAGACCCTAATTCAGGAAAATTAAAAAAATAAATAATAAAAAAAAGAGAATTCATGACTTTCCAGGAGGTTTGTTGAGGAGTTCTGACTTAATTAGCTGAAGATATGGGTCCAGGAACACAGAAGGAGGAATGAGCTGTCTGGCCTCTTCATCCATGACCATTGCCCTTGGCTGATTCCCACATGTCAACAAAATGTGCACCTGTTCATGTTAATACTTGATTACTGTTAGTACTTGTTCACTGAGAACAATACAGTTTTCTCATTGCAGGTCCATTCTTCCCTCTCTTAATTTTGGGGAAAGGACAGGGAAAGTGTGATGATCTACACATAAGTCACATAAACTAGCTTCCATGCCAGTTTTCTGTACAGTTTATCTTTTTTTCATGTGTGTGGATGTGTTCATGTATATATGCATGTTAAATAGGCGTGCAAGTTCACATGTGTCTCTACATGCATGTATGGGCACATGTATGTAGAGGACAAAGGACAGCCTTGGGTGTTATGTTCAGGAACCCTGTCCACTTCTTTTGGAAACAGTCTCTCAGCTTTAAGCTCACCGATCAGGCTAGACTGACTGGCCAGCAAGCTCCAGGGATTCTCCCGTCTTCACCTCCCATCATTAGCATTCCAGGCACACAGCCACTCCCTGTATTTTTGCATGGGTACTGGGGCTCTCACTTGGGTTCTCATGCACGTGAGCCAAGCACTTTACCCACTGAGGTTCCTCTCTAGTTCTGGGAAGTTTTTAATACACATTAACAACCCAAAGGCAATGGTTAGGGCAGTGGGAGAGGGCTGGGTTTTAATGCAGCCTTTTCTGCTCTTGACAACTAGGTGACATCTCAACACTCTCCTTCTCCTCTCATCTCCACCCCTTCCCTTTTCAATTTAAAATGTCACTCACTCTCTGCTATCCAACATGATAAAAGTTGTGGTGAGGCCAGGAGAGTTAATGACTATAGACTGCCTTAAATTGAAAACTCGTGTATGTCAGGAGCCACCTTGACAGTTGGGTGCTTCTCTTGGAATAGCCTAAGTAATTAAGCTTAATATCAAAGCCAAGCCAAAGGAAGTTATCCAGGTAATACTTTTTGGAAACTAAATACTGTTCCTTGATGGTGTGATGTCGAATTGGACATGAAGAAAGGGAGGAATCTTCCTCTAGTATCTACCAAAAAAAAATCTAGGCATTCACTTATTCATTTATTCATCCATCCTCCCACCCAATTATCTACAAGCAAACGTGTCCTGAACTCCTGTGTACCAGGCTCCATGGGTGCGGACTGGGCAAGGATGAGTACAGAGCTCACAGGCAGGGAGAGGCAGGCTTGTGAACACAATCCCATTCCATACTGCCATGGGAGCAAAATAAGAGATAAGTGAGAACAGTGACACAAACAAGGCAATGACTGGTGGAGAGGAAGAAGGAACCAGAGCTGGCTTCCTGGAGGAGGTAACGTCTAGAAGGAAAACAACCATTCACAGTATGAGCAAGACATTGAAGCATGAACTTATAAGCACTGTAATTTATCCCTACCCCCAAAACCCTATACCCAAGGATTCTAAAATTGCAGGCACGCTTGCTATGTAGACACAACTATACTGACAAGTGAATTATAGGCCTTTAACTTTTCCTGTGTTCTGCCTTGTCACTTCCCTATTACCTCTCCAAGGGCAGTGACATTTTCCTTTGTATAGAACACAGTCTGCAATAGCAAAAATTTCAAGAGTGAAAGAGAATATACCAGTGCAGATTCCTAGCTCACCACTGTCTATGCAAGCCAAGCAGTTTCTAAAATTTCAGTTCTTCCCCCTCTAGACCAAGGATAATAACAGGGCCTGCTTCAAAGTGTAAAATCTACTTAATGGAATCATTCATGGAAAACGCCTGGCTTCACCAAGGTTCCCCCTCTTTCCCTGTGTATAGAACTATGCCCAAGCTATATGTGGTGGTACAGGTCAAAAATCCCAGCAATAGGGCTGGAGAAGATGGCTTAATGGTTAAAGGCATTTGCCTGAAAAGCCAAAGGACCCCGGTTAGATTCCCTAGGACCCACGTAAGCCAGGTGCACAAGGGGTGCATGCAGCTGGAGTTCGTTTGCAGTGGCTGGAGGCCCTGGCACGCCCATTCTCTCCATCCCTCTCTCTCTCTTTCTCTCTCTCCCTCCCAGCAATCAAATGGAGTCAGAGGTACCATGAGTTTAAGCCAGTGTAAGGGTATACCTGTGTTGCAGTCAGGTTTGCATTGCTGCAGAAATCACCCGACCAAGAGCAGCTTGTGGGGAAAAAGGTTTATTTTGGCTTACAGACATCATTCCACGATGGCAGGGAAAAAGAATCATATGAGCAGAGGGTGGACATCACCCCCTTGCCAAAATCAGGTGGACAACAGCAGTAGGAGAGTGTGCCAAACACTGGCATGGGGAAACTGGCGATAACACCCATAAGCCTGCTTCCAACAATACACTGCCTCCAGGAGGCTTTAATTTCCAATTGCCATCAGCTGGGAAGACTAGCATTCCAAATACCTGTTTATGGGGGACACCTGAATCAAACTACCACAACCTGTCTCCAAAAAATTAAATAAAATAAAACTGTGCAAGAAAGAAAAGATTTGGTGAATAATTAAGAAATAATGTAAAAATTTCAGTTGTTTTATCCTACCTCTTAGACCTATCCCAAAAAGAAGTAGAAGCATCTTGTCATTAGCATCTCATAATTGCAATGTTAACTTTCTTTTATTTATGGTTTATATACAGAACTGAAGGTTTTAACATGGAAGGACTTGAGAAATGCACAACTCTGGACTATCTTGCAAAGTCCTGAGTAAACTAGTTTTTGTAGTATTTTTTTTCTTTCTTCCAACTCAGCATCTTCCCTTGGTTCAGAAAACATATTCAAACAAGCCATTAGGTGACACCCAAAACACATCTTGAGAGAAGTGTCATTAACTATCGTCTATAAACATGGTCAGTGTGATTTCAATGTCTCGCTGCTACTCTGGTAGGCCAGGGACCTGCAGTTTTTGTCTTTCCCCTCACACTTTTAACAGCGCAGAATTATTAGGCTTGTTTGTGGCTCTTGGTTATAGTAAGTGGTTGTTGTTTGATTTCTGGTTCAAGGAAAGGTAATCCATCCTTCACCCTTGCTGATGAGCAAGTAAAAAGCTCTCGTGAGATAAGGGTCTCCTCTTTTGCATTCTAGAGAGGCTTGGGCATAAATTACACCCACCACATACCGTTAATAGTCCTGCTTTTCTAGTTAAATTCATTGAGCTCATGAATATTTATGAAATGCTATTTACTATGCACCTGAAAGGTTTTAACAGTGCTCAAACCAATGAGAACTGTTGTGAGGACAGCCTGCCACGTTTTTAGATTTTCATACACTGAAGTCTGTGGGCATCTCATGAAACAGGACACTTCCCTCATCTGCTTCCTGTGCAGAAAGAATCCTTGCTCCAGGCTCTGGAGGGAGGCTTGAAAGAAATCAAAGCATGGACGTGGGGAAAGAGTGCCATCTAGTGGCTCTGAAGTGAGATGTCGCAGAATATCAGAAAACCCACAATGTTTGCTCTTCATAAATGGCATCAAGCACATCTTGTAGTGAGAAAAACTGTTCTCCGAGGCTTCTAAGGATACTTCCTCCCCATGCAAGCTGCTGATGGCTCACTCTGGCTAATCCTTCCTTCACAATACCAAACTAATCTTTCCAGAATATAATTCCAATTAGAACCTGTGCTTTCCATGCCAAATAAAAACCAAATACCATAGCCAAACATTCAACAGATTCCTTAATCTGGTTTCTTCTAGTGTGCGTTCTATAGCATACCTTCTAAGACCTTGCTCACGTAGTTCAGCCACATGAAAATACATGGCTGAGATCCACTTTCCCAATTCTGCAT
Source organism: Orientallactaga sibirica (assembly GCA_036365145.1). Lineage (NCBI taxonomy): Eukaryota > Metazoa > Chordata > Mammalia > Rodentia > Dipodidae > Orientallactaga > Orientallactaga sibirica. The sequence goes on from JAEOAD010000001.1 coordinate 11,998,854, forward strand.
TATGGTACTTGCCTGCCTTGTCTATATCATAATCAAAAATATTTCTTACAACGTGCTCCTCCAGACACAAAATGGCCTGAATATCCATGACCTCACAGTGCCTGACACTACCTACACAAGACCATCCTAATAGGAGGAAAAGATCATGACATCAAAATGAAAAGAGAGACTGATTGAGAGGGGGAGGGGATATGATGGAGAGGAGTTTCAAAGGGGAAAGTGGGGGGACGTAGGGAAGTACCATGGGATATTGTCTACAATTAAGGATGTTGTCAATAAAAAATTTAAAAAATAATGTTAAACATTGTATTTAAAAATATATGTATATATTTTTTCTTTTCTTTTCTTTTCTTTTCCAAGGTAGGGTCTCACTCTAGTTCAGGCTGATCTGGAATTCACTCACAGCATTCCTCCTACCTCTGCCTCCCAAGTGCTGGGATTAAAGTCATGTGCCAACACACCCAGCTACAATCAAATATTTCTTGCAAAAAAAAAAAATCTTCCTCTATCTAATTCCAGCACAAAGCAAGTAAGAAATCATAAAAATAAGATGGGGATTAATGGGAAATAAGCAATTAATGGGAGGAAAAAGATAAGAGGTAATCGGGGGAAATAAGATCCAAATACATTATAAATATAGGAAAATATAAAAATGAAACTTCTTCTAAAAAGTCGTTTCTTAATTCCTTGATTGCTCTTTGTCTTTTCCCCTCTGATGACATATTTCATCTTCTATCTTCTCATAGAACTGATTATAACTCTCTTACACGTTAATTCTCTCAGGAGTCTGTAAGCCTCCTGAGCAGAGACCATCTCTGAACACCCACAGTGCTTTACTTACATGTTGAAACATGACTTGGGCTAAGTGATGCTCTGTAAAAACAATAACTGCATAAGTGTTGCTCTTGCTTCAGTGTCTGGGCATGGCCTTGCCATCGTCCCACTACATCTTATGACAGTGCTTGCCCTTGACCTCCCTGCTCTCCTCTCCTCCCACTCCTTCCTATAGGTCTTTCCCACTTGTTTTGCTTCTCTTGTACCAGTGCCTTTGCAGGGAGGGTTCTTCTGTCTGGAGCACTCATCTCAGAACATATAGTTAACTTCCTGTATCCCCCTGAGCTTTCAGCTCAGGTGTGTTCAATAAAGGTTTATTAGTGAGGGAATTCTCCTGGCACCAGGTACCTTTTATCTGTAGTACTCAATGGAAAGGCTCCTTCATATCTCCAAAACTGATAATTTGCTTAATATCCATTCTTCCCTACAGAACTCCAAGCTTCATGAGATGGGAACAGTAGAAAATGTACCCACTTTGAGCAACTGGTATAGTCTTCTCACCAAGTAGATGATCAATAAATGTTGGCTGAAAAAAATAAATGAATAGTTGAGTATATCTTTGTGTATATATATATATATATATATCTGCAAACAATCTGAATTTTAAGCATATCAAAAGGTAGGAAAAAATAGTCGCCTCTGTCATTTCTGTGCTTACTCAGTGCTAGGCATTGAGCCTGATTCATTGTGACCTATCTTACTCAATCCTAGAAATGAGTCTATGAGTTAACAATCATTGTCCTTGTTTTACAAATTAACTAAATTTTACAAATTAACTAAAAGTGGCAGATAATTAATTGTGCCTGAGGTCATAGAGTTGTTAAATAACAAAACTTTAATTTAAAACTGCATACTTCAAAACTTATATTAAAAATTATCCCAGAATAACAAAAGCCAGGCATATTATTTCTAATCCTTTTGAATGTACATGATAAGCATAAAAGACTGACTAAATAACATGATATCCTTAAAGCCGTACTGCTTATTAAAGTAGATTTTCAGTGGAAGAATTCTGCTTCTCCAAGGGCTGTTCCTTATTCACCACAGTAACTCCATTATCTGGCAGAGGGCCTGAAATATAAGACATGCTCAACACAGATTTGCTGAATGATTTATATTTGAAGCAAAATTCTTCATATCCAATGAAGATAAAAGGCACATTACCACCAGATTTCTGCTTTGGAGAAGCTGATAATAAAGTAGAAGACAGAATGGGAGAACCTATTTAATATACATATATTAAGCACCTACTAGGTGGCAGTGCTATTTTAGATGTGTTTTAAATGCTTTTATCTTAGAGATTTTCTTCCACATACCTACAATAACATGATGACACCATTCTACCAATTCTTTTTTGCGGATAGAAACCTGATGCTCAGAAATGGTTTTAGCTGAAGCTCTGCAGGTTACACTGTGGCTAACAGCAGTATAGCTACATGTTACATGTGGCTCAGGACAGAAACACAGAAAGGGAAGAGCTTCTGGTTGAAGGTCAGAACTTCCTGGAAAACACCTAGAGTGTGCCCTTGCTCAAGAGCCCACCCTCCTGGCTGCCTTGGAGGAGGAAGCTTAATAGAGCCTTAGCTTGCATCACTCCTATTTCTATTGTTTTCTTTTCCAATGTGAGTTACTTTTGCATGTGAACATCTCATAGTTCTTAATCTGAAAATCCTTAAGGAAATAGAAATGAGAGGAAATGCCTTATTGAAATAGAAGTGCCCTCAGGTTTCTGGTTTCTTCCAAGTCAGTCCATCAACACTTTTAATTTACTATGGTCCACACACTCCACAGTGATAAACCGAACGAGTAACAAATAATGATTCCCATAGACATGACTAAGAAGAATGGCTGGAGAAAACAGAAACAATGGCTTGAGACCCATTATAATGCTGAACAACCAAGTTTATAAAATGTAGAACAGTGGGGAACTCAGCTGCACATTGAATAACTACTCTGGCTGCAACACACTGTTGCATTCTTTGTAGTGCAGGAATGCAATCACTCTTCCTGAACACCAGAAGCATTTTATGATGTGATGTCATGATCCTGGTAGTGTCTATCCAGTCACTAAATTAGTTACCTCTCACGGCAAGATTTCTCCTCTTATAAAACATTTCTGTATACACTGCCTCATCTGTCCATTACAATAAAAATGTGTAGTGGAAACAGTAGGCATAATGATTACCACCATTTTACAGGTCCAGACTCTGAAGATGGCAAGGAGATGACTTCCCTTCCTAAGGACTCACAGCTACAAAGGGACAGACCTGAAACTGGGACCAGGGGTTTCATTCCCGTGCTCCTTGTAGCACCCATCTAAATACCACACTTCCCCGGAGGAGTACAGCTCACTGGCGGCTCCTTACCCAGGAGAGAAGCCATGAGGAATCTCTCAAAGTGCCTGGTGCCATTACTGAAGTTCTCCAGTCCTACAACAGAAAGCCTGCAATCAGTTCTCAAAGACTTCAGATCTAGGGCTGGGTAAAGTGGGGAAAGCCCTTGCCATGAAAGCACAAGGACCAGAGTTCAGATCCCCAAAACCCATGTAAAATATGCCAGGCATGTTGGTGTATGCCTGTTAATTCCTAGCCTCAGGAGATACAGACAAGTAGATCCTCAGGGCTTGCTGGCCAGCTAGTCAATCCAAATTGCTGAGCTCTAGATTCAGCGAGACACTCTGTCTCAAAGAAAATAAGGTGAAGCATGATTGGGGAAGACCCCTCAGTTGCCATCTGGCCTCCACATACACGTGGGTGCAATTGCGTGTGCACCAACACACACATGCACCCACACATGTGAACATACATACACACTACATACTCATAAATATACATACCAAAAGAGACTTCTGAAGTAGGGGAGTCAAACTAAATGCAGTTTATAAAGGACAGTGACAGTTGCTGCATGCAACAGCAGTCTGCAACCAGTGTCCAGAATAATCTTCATGTTCAGAGTTGGCTTCTTTTTTTCTTTCCCCCTTTGAGGTGGGGACTCATGTTTAGTCCAGCCCAACCTGGAACTCACTCTGTAGCTCCAGGCTGACCTCAAACTCACAGCAATCCTCCTATTCTGCCTCCCAAGTGCTGGGATTTAAGGTGCATAACACCATACCTGGCCAGAGCTAGATTTTAATTAAGTATAATAATAGCTTTTTTACTTATTGTGTGTGTGTGTGTGTGTACACCAGGGTGTTTTGCTACTACAAATTAATGCCAACTTTATGTGGCTGGGGAATTGAGCTCAGGCCAGCAGGCTTTTCTAGCACCTTTAATCACTAAGCCATATCCCCAGCTTCATAACACAATATTATTTATTTATTTATTTATTTATTTATTTATTTATTCATTTGAGAGAGAGAACGAGGCAGAGAGAGAATGGGCACACTAGAGCCTCTAGCCACTGCAAACAAACTTCAGATGCATGCACCCCCTTGTGCATCTGGCTTACATGGGTCCTGGAGAATTGAATCAGGATCCTTTGGCTTTGCATGCAAATGACTTAACCATTTAGCCATCTCTCCAGCCCATAACAGAATATTTTAACAATCAGAATACTCTTGGTCTGTCCTGCCTGGCAGAGACCTTGGAAGGAGTCAGGCCTGGGCTTCTGACTACTTTCTGCTTGGTTGAGGAGCCAATCACAGAGTGCTCCCAGGTGACATGGACTGTTGTTGGCCAAGGTCATTGTCTGGAGTCACCATCTGCTCTGTGCAGGACCTTGAGGGCCAGGCTGGGAACACCAAGTCTGATCTATCCTATATCTTACCAGCTCTCTTATCAGCTGCCTGGTTCAGAGTAAAACAGCTGCCCATCCCTCCGCCCTGGCTGAGTAATAGTATGTAGTTGATGCTGGGTAGGCCAGGGTTAAAGGGTTCTCCCTCTTCAAGGCCCAAATCTTCCACTTCCCTTCCACCAGCAGGCTTTCACACCATCTACCTTAGTGCCCAACACTACCCAAGGTTATGCTACACACCCCCGCTAAATGCAGAAGAGGGCTTAGGTAGGAGGGGCAGGGCCACATTATCAGGTCTTTTCTGAGAGGCCACCCCATTCTAGACACACTCCCATGCTGATCCTTATCCTCTCCTCTGTGCCCTGGCCACCAGCTCCCTCCCTTCCCTAAAACTTTCTCACAACTTTTTTTTTTTTTTTTTTTTTGAAGTAGGGTCATGCTTTACCCCAGGCTGCCCTGTAATTCACTCTGTAGTCTCAGGGTGGCCTTGGACTCACAGCAATCCTCCTACCTCTGCCTCCCAAGTGCTGAGATTAAAGGCATGTGCCACTATGCCCAGCTTCTCACAACTTTTGATAACAGGTTACAGGAACAGAGAATGGAGTGGGGCAGGGTGTCTATGAGGCTAGCCCTCTGGCTGGGATCCCTGAGGAAACCTGGCCTATGATTTTCTAGTATGGGTTTGTCCATTGGTGTGAGTTTGTCTGCTGTCTTCTTGGTGGCTTGGTGCTTTCTGGACCTCCTGGCAAAGGTTTGTTCTTCCTTGGTACTTATGCCCCATTTGCTGCCTATTTTCACCCGAAGTCTGTGATCTATAACAATCAACCCAGTAAAGTCTGAACGTTGAACTTATTCAACATCTTTTGGGGTTATTTTCTGAGTAGTGCTTGTTAGATCAACACACGCACACTTACATGCCAGGTACTCTTGCTTTAACAGTCACCTCCTCTAATAAAGTAGAATAATACAATCAGTCAGAAGAACAATACAACTATCATATCAATGATCTCAGCTTTCATCCACAAAAACTATCCATAGAAAGTTTTATTAGTCCCATTTTCCAGATAAGAAGACTAACCTCAAGTACATTCAGGGCTGGGATGTCTCCCCCAGAAGCCAGAAGTGTCTTTGTACTATAGAAAGGACATAAACTAGAATGACAGGTAGCATTAAGAGACCAGCCCAGGACTGGAGAAGATAGCTTAGCAGTTAAGGTGTTTGCCTGCAAAGACAGAAGACCTTGGTTTGATTCCCCAGGACACAGGTAAACCAGATGCACAAGGAGGCACGTGCATCTGGAGTTCGTTTGTAATAGCTGCAGGCCCCAGTGCACCCATTCTCTTTCTTTCTCTTTCTGTCTCTCTCTCTCTCTCTCTCTCTCACTGCCTCTTCCACCCATAAATAAATAAATAAACAAAGAAATAAAATACATCAAAAAAGAGAGAGAGAGACCAGCCTGAACTTATTTCAGACATCTAGCCCTCTTGAGACAGGGTCACATTCTGTGGGATTACAGGTGTGTGCCATCGTGTATAGCCAAGTGATTGATTTCCCTTAACCTTGCAAATTCAACAGGTTTGTACAGCCAATATTCTGTTCATTTCCTACATAACTGGAAAACAAGCCAATAAGTATGGCCAGATATGTTTCTAGTATGCTTTCACAGCTGGAGGAAGAGGTATTAGTTAATACCCAAGATGAGGTTTGGAAAAAAAGCTGATGGGTATTCTTCTCTTCACAGAAGAAAGTTAAAGTCCAAACCTAATGGTAAGGTGCCCAATGGCTCAGTAATGCCAGTGTCACACAGTGCCCCTCAAGGTGAACTAAACACACAGTAACTGTTGTGTAGCAGACAGCTTCAGGTTCGCTGAGATGAACTTCCAGACCAGCACAGTTATGGAGGAAGGGATATTTATTGGAGCTTACAGGTTCAGGGGAAGTTCCATAATGGCAGAAGAAGCTGGTCTGCCTTCACAGGACCAAACACAGAGAGCAAAGCCCAGCCAAAAGCCTCACCACACACCTCTGGAACTCCAGCTAGGCACACTTTGCATATCTTTAGATTGAAAACTAAACCCACCACCACACCTTAAGATAAGCCCAGTGACACTGCCTCCAGCCAGCTGGCTGCAGATGCAAACTATAAACTAATAAAACATATATTAGGGCCCATCTATTCAAACTACCACATGTTGCTTTTGAAACTACTTTCATCTTTCTCCTTCACTTTTAGTGGCTTGAGGTTCCCCCAAGTCCCTTTGAACTGGACTGCTCTTGCGCCACATGTATTTCTTATGCATTTAGAGTAATGGAGGTGCTATCCTAAGGGAATGAAGGAGTCAAAATTAATCTTTGGATAAAAGAACAAATCCAGTGGAAGCCAAGGGGGAAGTGAAACTGTACAGACCACTGCCACTCTCACCACACAACAGCAGTCTTTGGGGACACAGCGGCAGATCCCACCATGCTCTGTGGGACAGCCAGCTACAGGAACAGGGCCACATGAATCAAAGTAACAGAGAAACAGAGGCAAAACTTCTTTTGAGAAAATGTTTGGAAGGTTGCATATTTCTTATTACTATCTGTAGGCAACTATTTTTTGTAAAATTCTATGGCTTCTTGCAGAGCCTCTGCCCTCCCTACCCCACCCTCATGTCCTGAAGAATGGTCTAGAAGGATGTTGTGGTAGTTTGAATAGATGGTCTCCAATTTATTCAGTGTTTTATTACTTTGTAGTTTGGATCTGTAGCCACCTTGCTGAAGGAAGTGTCACTGGGTGGATCTTAAAGTGTGGCGGTGGGTTTGAAATTCCAGTCTAAAAGTGCCTAGTTCCACCCAGAGTTCCTGAAGTGTGCTCTGTGGCTTTTGGCTTTTGGGCTTGTGGCTTCTATTTCTCTGCTTGGACCTGTGAAAGCAAGCCAGCTTCTGCCATTATGGAACTCCCCCCTTTATCGGCAAGCTTCATAAATCCCTTCCTCCATAACTGTGCCTGGACTGGAAGTTCATCTCCACCAACCTGAAGCTGTCTGCTACAGATGTCAATGTGTCTTCTCCCAAATTAGGAGAAATACACCTGCTATCCTTTCACATTTCATTTCATTTCATTTAGCATTTTCATTAGGCCCACAAAGGAAGCATGATTCCTGGCCTGCAGTGTCTTGGTCATTTCACATGTCTGTTAAAGCCTCTGCTGTACCTCACAGGTCCTCTGCTGGGGACACAGCAGTCAGTTATCCACGTGTGTCCCTGGATCCTTTGGATCTCACGTTGAGGGGAAGGGGTGAGTGTGAATAAGAAGTTAAACTAGTTTCCAACGGAATAAGCATTGTAAGGGAGGGGTTGAAGGAGGTCCACCCCAGCTCCACCTGTGTTTCTCCTGGGTAGATTCCGAACTCCTCTCTCCCTCCTGCCCCCGTTTCCCCTGCCTCTGTCTCTCCTCCCCAACCGCCACCTCCCGAGCTCGCTGTGCTCCCGGTTCTGCAGGGCGGTTGGTCTCGAGCCCCGCCCCGCCCCGCCCCTGTCGAGGAGCCTTGCCTGCCCCGACCCGGCCCCCGAGAGCCCTCACAGTGGCCACCATGGGAAACGAGTCCAGCTACCCGCCCCAAATATGCTCCCACTTTGATAGCGATGAAATTAGGAGGCTGGGCAAGAGCTTCAAGAAGCTGGATTTGGACAAATCGGGCACTCTGAGCGTGGAGGAGTTCATGACGCTGCCCCAGCTGCAGCAGAACCCGCTGGTGCAGCGAGTGGTCGACATCTTCGACACAGATGGCAACGGGGAGGTGGACTTCCACGAGTTCATCTTGGGCACCTCCCAGTTCAGCGTCAAGGGCGACGAGGAGCAGAAGCTGAGGTTCGCCTTCAGGATCTACGACATAGACAAGGATGGCTACATTTCCAACGGGGAGCTCTTCCAGGTGCTGAAGATGATGGTAGGCAATAACCTTCTAGACTGGCAGCTGCAGCAGCTGGTGGACAAAACCATCCTGGTCCTGGATAAGGATGGTGATGGGAGAATATCCTTCGAGGAGTTCAGTGATGTGGTCAGACGCCTGGAGATCCACAAGAAGTTGGTCCTGATGATGTGAGCTTTCTGTTCTTAAGAGCACCACCCATCAACCCTAGCTTTCCTCTCTCTTTCAAGATCTGCCTTGGGATGTCTAGCGATTGTTTCTCTGACTATCCCCAAAGTGCTGGTTAAGCTACATTTTCTAACGAAGACTCTACTACCCATGCAGTGTTAATTAACTCAACCCTCAGTGAGTCAATGAATGTGATCAAGTCTCCGGAGCACAGTGGGAAAAAGAATAAACAAAAGAGACTTTTATAAACATCCTTCCCTTTGTTTTGATTCAGAGACCAGGTTCAAGAACTTTAAAAGATCAGAAATAAGAAAATATGCGTGTTTGCCTTATTTTCACAAGGTTGTGTATATTGGAGGAAACTCCATGGGATGTTAGGTGTCTTCATTATTTGTGGTAGTCAGATATTCATAAAATTAATTTCCTGTTGTAGCAAGTGCTGTAAATATATTTCTTTGCTTCATGCCTTTAACCACTCTCAAGGCAGCAGAGACCACCTTTCCCTGTAGCAGATTGTACTCTTGCTCTCCAAGATACGTGTTTGAGGGGTAGGAGTCCAACTGAGGCGCTCCTGTGGCACTGATTCAGCCCAAAGAAAGTAACCCCAGAGTTCATGTAAGAACAGGTAAGTGTGGACCAAGTGCTCAGCCCATCAGTATTGGCGCCAGTAAGTTCAAAAAAGGGATATTCTAGTCAAGTAGAGTAGGGGCCTCCCCAGAAAGGGCCCTGACTTCCGACCTCAGCCCCACCCTATTTGGACCGAATGGAACAGCTAATCAGTCTTCCAACAGGGCAGAAGCAGTAAAGAGTCAGGCTGCAGTGGCCTCTCCCAGACGCTCTTCCTAGTGGCGCTTATAAATGCAGAGATTGCAAGTAAGGTGAACACTACTACCAGCATGGTAAGCTGGGCTTTGAACCCAGAGCTTGTCCATAACAGAGAAGTGCAATCTGCTGCATCACGGGAAGCATTTCTCCTACTATATTAACATTCAAACCAAGTTCCTCACACCCAGTGGTGATGGAGCTTGACGGGTCTACACAAGACCTGATTCTGTGCCTCTCCCCAACTCACGTTTGTCATGTTGACACTCTGAGATCAACCACGGGGGGAGAGTACATCAAGAAAATACAAACACTGGGTTGTGTTTTGGAGCATCAGTTGGCCAGTGATGTAGCTCTGCCTGCACCCTAAATGTTACCAGCTCTCCATAATCCCTTAGTGATCACTGTTAATCCTTAAGGGACAAAGTGTTCTTGGAAAAGAAGGAACAGCACTTGTTCCAGCATCTGTGATTTCACACCAACCTTCTGTCTTAGAGACTTAGACTTAGAGACTTGTGAAATGCTAGAACAAGGAATAAACTCTTCCTACACTTACCTAGTCAAATTATGCCACTAAAGTGACTTTTCTCAGAAAAGGAAGATCAATTTATAAATGTACTATTATATTTTAAAGAAGCTGTCAATTAGTTAGTCTTAGGAGGAAAGAGAAAGTCCACAAATTTCATCACTGACAGGACACCCATCTAACAAGGCACACTGTCATGCTTTTTAAATAAGATTACTTAGGAACCACAAGGAATAAGGATCTCTGGCCCTTTAACTCACTTTTTATCCTAAAAAAAAAAAAAAACAGATTTGCAATGAGCAAAATAATCCTAAGCCTGTAGTAATCATAGCCCAATACAACTTATTACCAGCTTGAGTATCAGCAATATAGCCTCCTTGTGTCTATTTACTTATTCAAACAAGGGTCCATCCCAAGGTTATTCTGAGCATTCAGAAAGATAAAAGTTATTGCACTTTGAATACAATGTTTAATCTATTTATTTCCTCCCCAAACTCAATATGGAAATGAGACATGAGTCCTACTGGTTTCTCTTGCACCCTTACTTGGTACTTTGTCACAGCCACTCTAAAATTAACTGGACCTTTGTGTTATCCTGGTTCAGAGAGGAAACATTAAGAACAAATGCCAAAGCCCTCCCTGCCACCTTTTATGCAGAGTGTACAATAGACTCTTCAGCTTGAGCCATGGAGAATTTAACAGAGAATTCTAGCCCATCCTATTTGACTTTGTGAGGAAATGTTACATGAGAAAAGTAAGCATATGTCTTGCTAGTCAAAAAGATCTAAAGAGAGACAGTAGAGACCTAGAAGTACATACTTTAAAATATGGAAAATTTGAAATAGAACCAAAGATTTGAAACATATTGGGTTTCATGTGCAAATTTAACAAGAAAAAGGAAAATATTTCAGTTAATTGCTTAATCTACCTAATAAAACCACCCAAAGTTTTGTGGCAGTGACCATGAGCTGAATGAGTACTTATTTCCTATTGTAGAAAAGGACAGATTTGAGCAGATATTTGGGGAGATGAATCACATTTACTTCCAAGTTAGAATGCTTTGTTCTTTCAGTTAACTGCCAGTTGCCAACAAATTTAGTTCTATAACAACTCCTTGGGATATAACAACTCTGGGGGATAATGACAGTTAACATTTATTGAGCAGTTGTCTCATAACTTCTTATACAACTTTTGTTATATCATTTAATCAGCACTGCAGGGGCACCATCCTCTCAGTTTTATAGATGATGTCATGGAAAGACAAATAGTCTTTTCCAAGGACAAGCAGCTAGTCAGAGGCAAAGGAGAGATTCATACCAGCCGTTCTGCTCACAAATACTGAGCTTCATTTCTGCCTCTATTTTTTGTGGCTCCTATACTTACCTGTTTCAAATTATTCCTAATAATCTTATTAAAGTAATTAGATCAACACTAATTTTCATAAAAGGAGAAACTGAGTCCCAAAGCATGAACTACTTGTCAATGAGAAAGTAGCCCTCCCCTTTTTGGTTTTATGCATTGCAAAGAAACATATTGATCAAGATAGTTTTAAACAATCTATGTTCGTCTCAGGAAACAGGTGACAGTATTTAGATTAAGCTGAAACCAGCAACCAATGCGCTCTGAGGCTATAGAGATTAGTAACAATATGTTGTTATAAATGTATGCTAATGGACTGTGCCTGCTCCCCACCATATGTTACAATCTTCAAGCCATTAGACACTCATTTTTTAAACTGAGAAAATAATGGCCTCAGCACAGTTGGCTTATATTGTGCTTTAGAAACATCCTCAAGGGGAAAAGCTTTCCAACAAATACACATTCCATCCTTGTGTCAGTTACTTTCTTATTGTTGAGGGAAAGAATGCCTTATCAGAAGCAACTCGGGAAAAGAGTTTATTTTGGTTTATAGTTCCATAGGGTGGAGTCCATAGTGTCAGGGAAAGCATGGCAAGAGCAGGAAGCCTGTGTCAAACCACCACATCACAGAGAGGAAGGAGAGAGCCTGAGGACAAGTAACTCCTCAGGCCCATTGCCAGAGACACACTTCCTCCACCGAAGCGTTGCCTCCTAAAATTCCCACAGCATTCTCAGATGGCACCGCTTCAGGGACCAACTGCTCAAACACACCACAAATCTTCACTTAGGCCAATGATTCTCTCTGTTAGGGTGTAGAGAAGGTGGTAAGCCTATAGTGCTTTGTTTTGTTTTGTTTTGTTTTGTTTTGTTTTTACATGATTTGAAAAGGGAAAGGCTCGAATGCTTTCAAGATAGGATCTCATTGTGCTGGAGAAGTGAAGCCATGAGAACCAGACTGTTTTCCATTATTGTTTTGTTTTGTTTTGTTTGGGAGTGGTGCTGGAGAATTTTATATATGTATGTGTATATATATATATGATTCATGCAAAATAGAGGGAAAAACATGGAAAGATAGCCTCCAAATTTAATAAGTGCTTATTTCAATATTTCAATCAAGTTGTACTGGGGGTGTAGCCAGTAGTAAAATTCTTGCTTAGTATATGTGAGGCCCTGGGTTCTATCCCTATCACCAGGGAAAAATACCACAAGACAGGACAATTATGATAGGAGGGGATGAGGAGCCAATGCTTTGCAGCATTTTGGGTGGCACTGCAAATAGTTTGTCTTTTTTTTTTTTTTTTTCCCTGAGGTAGGGTTTCACTCTGGTCCAGGCTGACCTGGAATTAACTATGTAGTCTCAGGGTGTCCTTGAACTCTCAGTGATCCTCCCACCTCTGCCTCCCGAGTGCTGGGATTAAAGGCATGCGCCACCACGCCCGGCTTAGTTTGTCTTTTTTTAAGGGTCACTTTGAACATTACCAGTCCTAGAAATAGTTACAGCCTCTGACCTGATAACCATGCAAGGACAATATGGATCTAAATAATACTAAATGATATGTTTCAATGACACAAAAGATTTAATACAGAAATATTTATCATATGCAATAAATTATGATAATATACAACTGACAGTTTGGGAGTAGTTGATCATGATAAGCAATAAACTTAAATATTCACATTAATAGCCGGGCGTGGTGGCGCACGCCTTTAATCCCAGCACTTGGGAGGCAGAGGTAGGAGGATCACCATGAGTTCAAGGCCACCCTGAGACTACATAGTTAATTCCAGGTCAGCCTGGGCTAGAGTGAGACCCTACCTCAAAAAAACAAAAAATATATATATTCACATTAATAAATATTTAGATGACTAATGTTTAGAAATTGATATTCATCTTATTTTAGAAAATGGTGATTTTTTAAAGCATAATGTATGTGTTTACCACTCTGAAAAATATAAGTGCATATGGTTTTATTTCAGAAGAAGTAAAGGAGAATTGAAAGTAATTGTTTGGGGCTGGGCATGGTGTCTCATGCCTTATGATCCCAGCACTCAGGAAGCTGAGGCACTTTTGCTAGGAGTTCAAGGCTAGCCTGGACTATACATATTGCATGCCAGGTCAGACTAAGCTACAGTTTGAGACCTTTTCTCAAAAAATTAGTATTTGTATTATACTTAAAATATTTTGAGTAATCTCAGATTTTAAAAGTTTTTTCTGAATTGTTTTAATAAATTGACATTTTCAGTGAGTGTACAATGGAGCTAATACAGCAAACTAAGGTTGTACAAGCTTAGAAGTGTGGCGATCTAAGGAGCCTGAGAACAGGAGTTGGTTGACATTTCTTCTGCAACTGGAACAGCCCCATGTCCATGAGCATTTGAACAATTTCCATGACAGAAAATGCAGCAATGACACAGCACCAAAACCTGGAAGTAGTGGGAAGTCTGACAGGCCCTGGTTGCTGTCAAAATCCTACTTTGACAAAGCGTGAACACCACCAGCGTGGACTCAGGCAGTGCTTGCTGGATTTTGCAAATCATCTCCTCCTCTTCTCCTTTGTCACGTGGAATCTTTGGCTCTGTCTTGGTTGTGAGAAATTTCTAGATTCTCTGAGAGAAGCCCTTCTTCTTCCTTCTTCTTGATTGTTAAATGACATTTTTAGAAACCCTAGATGATAATACTGTACAATGTTTCCCTGCTTCCAGACTCTTCCCTAAAAAATTCTGACTTGATATCTCTGGAGCCAGTAAGGGACATAAACCCAGTTGTGAATCTTACCAGTTCTTTCTCAGCCACTACTCTTCTGGAAAAAATAGTAGAAAAAAAAAAGACATTATTAGATCTTCTATAGTAGAGAGCATTTGTGTCCTTTTCCTATTTCCATATGTTGAGTCACTCATTTCAAAAGCACTTATAGCCTGTTTTTTTCTTTACTTCCCTCTAAAAATATTGTTCCTCCATCACTCCCAGGTCTCTCAATAAGAAAATAAAATTTTAAACATCATGATTTGTCAGAAAAGACATTATGTAAAGTTTAATACGCTAGGTCACCAACAAAATAAGAATTACCTCAGGTTCTTATTGTCATTTCATTCTGAGTACTTCAGAGGATGCCAAAAAAGAGGGAGCAATCAAGGATGATTTACACTTTTGGTCCTGAGCAAGTCCAAGGATAGTGTTCCCCTAAGGGAGAAAGACTATGTGAGGAACAGGGAGAAAATTAGGAGTTTGCTTCTGTAGTAATAAATTCAAGACATCTTTTGGATACCCAATGAAAGAGGTTGAGTAGGGAGCTGGGGAATAAAAAAAAAAAAAGCCCAATTCTTGGTAGTCATTGGCTAATAGGCTATATTTCAAGCCAAAAAATCTGGATAAGAAAATTCATATAGCAAGGAATTGAAAACATGTCAGTGTTTATGATCAGAAAGATGAGGACTGGCAAAGCAGATTGAGGCAGAACAAAGGAATAAGAGTATCTCCAAAACAAAATGAAAAAGATTATACAGACTAACAAGGATGGAAAGACGGACAGTATCCAAGCTGTACATAATCAGGTGAAAACTGACCATTGAATCTGGCAATATGGAGGTCATTGGTGACTAGAGCAGGTAGGTAACAAAACCTGACCACAGTGGATCCCAGATAGAATGTGGAGAGAACTAGAAGCAAAGAGTCTAGACAACTTTGTACAAAACCAGAGAAATGGGATGGGATGGGATGCTTGCTGTGTGCTGGGGAGGGGAGGAGACAGGAGAGAAGGGAGTATTAGTAGTGTGGAACTGGATGATTAATTAACACCTAAGGTTGAAATGATGAGTGAAATACTCTAACAGCATTTCTTGCTGGAGGCTTGAGAACAATTTGTTTATCCAACCAGCTGTCAGCTGCTGCAAGTGTCCACATGTGAGCAAAATACAAAGCAGGGTGTGGGAAACAACAAAATTGGTGATCTTGGCTTCTATGTTCTCCTGGAAGCATTAACACTCTGGGCAGAAACCACACATTTGCTAGTACAGACATCTCCCTTATCTGCATCTCGTTTGTTCCTAGAAATGTGCTGGCCAGTTAATTTCCAGATGGTGGGAGCCCTTTCCATTATTTTAAATGAGAAAAACAACAAACTTTATTCCTCTCATTCAAAAATCCTAACCACTTTTCCTAGAGTATCACTGAAAATCCTCTTAGACATCTGCAAGTGTTTACAACCTAATGCACAATGCCGGGATTGTAATAACAACCCACCAAGGACTGCTCTGTAATCAAAGGTATTTTAAATGTCAGCTCTTCAGTAGTTATTTAGCAGGTATTCCTGAGTGAGTGAGCAGAGCACAGTGTTGCTCACAAACTATGTTTCTCCTCCATAGTACAGTGACTATTATTTATTTTTATTTATTTGCAAGCCGAGAGAGAGAGAAAGAATGGGCACACCAGGGACTCCAGCCACTGCAAAGGAACTCCAGATGCACGCACACATTTGTGCATCTGGCTTTATGTGGGTACTGGGAAATCAAACCTGGGTCATTAGGCTTTGCAGGCAAACTACATAACCGCTGAGCCATCTCTCCAGCCCTAGTGTAAATTAACAAACAAAAAAAAAATACATGTTAAATCTAATGAGTAAAAACAACATTCAGAAAAATAAATTAGCAAGGCAATGTTTGTCCTTGTTACTTACTGAATACAGAACTGCCTAAGTGAGGTAGGTGGGGCTGGAGGAGGATTAAGAGAAGCCATGGATGCTTGAGACTTATCCATGGCTAAATCTTGGAGTGTCTTCTCTCTTTGACACTCAGAACTCTGGAAAGGTGAGCTTTGAAGCTATCAAATGCAAATGCAGGGAAAGCATTGGGATAGACAAAAATCCTCAAAACTTGCATTTTTGTCCTTTCATTTATGTAACTCTGAACAGCATATGACAGAGTGTGTGGGTATATTGCTGAATATGCATCCACTGACATCACTTGTGACTGCAATTATCATGATGTCTGCATCATCTACATTTATTTTCACAACTTGACATTGGCTATTTATTGCTTCTTTTTTCCCTAACCCATGAGTGTTGTGCTGAACAAGTTCTACTTCCTTTTTAAAAAAAAAGTTTTCATTCGGTGATATGGAGTAGATATGTATATGTAATCAATGCATATCACATTTAAAGAACATGACCCAATGAGAAGAAGGGCTGGATTACAACCTCAGCTGCACATCTAATCACACAGGCTCAGACACAACATGAGCACTTTGGTTGATGCTAACAGATTTCAGTGAATTTTTTATTCAGATTCTTGAATTTTTGGTTAAAAGGTTTTTTTGACAAATTGCTATGATCAGCTAGCAAAGGATACCTGCAAATGGTGTTTGTTTGAGAGGTAACAAGCTATAGTGTTACAGTCCTGCACATCCACATTCTAGCTTATTGATTTGGGAGTAATGGGAATTACTCTCCATGACTCTCCATTTCCTCAAATGTGGAATGGGGATAGTTAAAACTTAAAAGAGATGGGTGTGATGACACACACCTTTAATCCCAGCACTCAGGAGACTAAGGTAGGAGGATCACCATGAGCTCTAGACCAGTCTGGGGCTACAGCATGACTTCTAGGTCAGTTTAGGCTAGAGTGAGACCCTACCTCAAAAAAAAGGAAAGACAGAATTATAAGATCATAATATGTATATATGGTGTCTAGCATGCATTTTAAACACATAACTAAAAAACAAGCATGCTTACTATTAGTCCATTTGTATGTGTTTAAACAAAGTTTAAATAAAAGATGTACTTAATGGCAACATGACTCACTATAAATTACATTTTCCTGTTCATTTGGCAGTGTCTTATTTAAAAACAAGAGTGTCCATCTGTTTAGTGTTAATGAATGTTTGGTGATAGCAGTGTTAAAGCCTAACAATAACATATTAAGTACTAAGCAGGGGGCTGAAGAGATAGCTCATCGGTTAAAGGCACTTGCTTGCAAAGCCTTCAGACTGGGTTCAATTCCCTAACCACGCATATAAAGCTGGATGGATATTCATTTGCAGTAACAAGAGACACTTTTCTGTCCTTACACACATACATACCCACACACAAATTTTTAAAATACTAAATCATGTAAACACTACCCAGGCTCTTTCATATGTCATACAAATATTTGCAAATATGTTTCCTTAATTATAAAACTACCCTGTCTCAATGCAAAAGACCTGGCAAAGAAGTCAGCAACCAAGAAAGTTTCTTCTCTTTTTTCTCTGTGGATGCTCATTTTGTGGCCTGGCACAACTTACTATACCTCTCTGCTCTGTTTCCTCATCTGTAAAATTAAGTCATTGAACAGATGGTCTCCACATTCCCTGCCAGATCGGAATGCCAGGGTCACTGAACTCATCATCTTTTCCCCTTAAACCTATTCATTCTCTACTCTTGAAAGAGGTTCTTTCCTTCATAGCTAGTTAATGGTTTCACATATTAAATCGTTACATATCTATGTCTTTATTTCTCCCATTCTCTAAGAGATGATAGTCTGGTCCAGACTCAGAGCCTTGGCCCAACACCAGGAATTACTCAACAGTGAGATTAGTATGTGGGCAACACTGTGGGACTGTGCTCTGTGGCAGCTCTGCGTCCCACCCTGGCTGTCTCCTTCTCAGTGTGGTCCAGTAACACACAGTGAGCACACAGGGAGGAATGAATAATCTCCAGCTAAAAAGGAATTTAAATCTAAAAAAAGAGCAAATGAGCCTTGGGCCACATGGCTCATTGATTGCACTCATGGCCTTTCCTGTCTTCTCACAGACCTTGCAAATGGGCATAAAACATTTTTCTGGACTGTTCGTGCTACTGTGTATCGGGTTTGGTCTGTCCATCTTGACAACCATTGGTGAACACATAGTGTACCGACTGCTACTACCGCGGATCAAAAACAAATCCAGGCTGCAATACTGGCTGCACACCAGTCAGGTGAGTGCCACAGGACTGCTGGGCCAATGCTCATATACTTCAGAATGTCTGCTGATGGGAGGACTCAGGGCCAGATTCAGGCTGACAAAGGGCAAGGTACCAAGAGAAAGGTGGTGGGTTCAATTCCCATGGATTCCTTTCTTGCCAAAATTAAAAGCCTTTAAATGAGTGTGAAGTCCCCATTCCTCTTGGGGTGATTCTATTTATCTCTGTTCTACTCCTTGTCAGAGTAGAGTTTTGAGGCCTTCTGGTGCCAACCTCAAGCTCCACTGGAACATGGTTCTCTCATGTAAGCCATATACCAACACACAACTGAAAGAGAGAACTAAAACTGTTGATAGACTGACCCTTTGGGCACACAGTTTGGCACATCTCTCCCTGGGGAGAATGGGGCAGAAAGCAAATAAAACATATGCAGGTGTCTCTAGCAAAGGCCACAGGTTCATCTGAGCATGATGAGGCAGAGGAGCCACCCGGGCCTCCCCAGAAGAAGAGTCCCCAAGGCCTCCTGGTAACCCACAGCTCACTTTGCTTCTTCTCAGCAGAGGCGGATATTCTGCTGCTTATGCCATTCACCAACCTCCCATCCTCTTCCTACCTTCCTCACTTTATTAACATGTGATTTTTTTTTTTACGATAGATATTGATTTGATTGCAGTTGAACCTTGTTCTTCCTGCCTTCTTTCCGGGAAGTCTGTGTTTTCTTTGACATTTGTAGACAAGTGGTCTTCTCTGCTGTATGCTAATATAATTAGTTTAATTCTCTGGAAGTCCACTTCCCTTCCTTGTTTTGGTTGTTAAGAAATTCACACGTTTTTGACTCACCTTTCACAATTGTGCAAGGCCTTGTGCTGCTCTGGAATAATAGTAATTCTTTATAGCTGTGCAGTTCAAAACTCAAGGCTTTCCCAAGCTATCATAGATCACTATTGCTTTCTTCAGGAAGAATAACCTATCATTTAGATGCCTGGATATCTGGAGATTTGAGGCTGAATGTTGATCTGTTTTCACACATGCTTAAAATTTTGGTTAAAGAGGCCAAGGTTTATAGCTAGCCATTAACTCTCAAGCGGCATTTTGTCCCCTAGCCCATGTGTTTCTAACAGTCTGTACCTGTGAATCCATTTTTTCTACCAGAGGCTGCACAGAGCATTAAACACCTCATTTGCAGAGGAAAAGCAGCAGCGTTTCAAGACCAAACGTGTGGAAAAGAGGTAAGAGGCCAAAGCCAGCTGTCTCTGTACCTGCTAAAATAGAAGTTTAGAGAGGCAGCTGAGACTCCATGTTCAAAGATGTTTATATCTAAATAGTTACAGACCAAATCAGGACAATTTGTTGATAAACAAAACCAACATAAATACATGTTTCTTCAAGTGTAATAAAGTAAATATATAAAATAAATATATATGTACTGAAATGAAAATAGGCAAAATATTGTTCTGTTTAAGAAATGGAGGTGTGGAGCCTGGCATCTGAGTCCAGACCTCCCTCTGGCATTTACAGTATGTGTGACCTTGGGCAAGTTACTTAAAACCGTCTATGTCTCAGGATCATCTATAAAACTGAGGTAAATGGCTCAATAAACACAAAGCCCGGAAAATGAAGAAAATGACTATGAATATTAGCAATTATTATATACAAAACACATGAAAGACTTAATTCATGAGTTCTATAGGCAGTTGTGTTCATGTGGAATTATCTTTTGGGCATGTTTCCACTCCCTTCCTCTCCACTGCTCCTAAGAATATTTGAAATAAGCAACAGACATGTCCTCCTCAATCTATTTCCAGGCACTCTTAGAACTTCCTAGATAAGCTCTTCATTCGTAGGAGCAAGCATTAAATGCCTCAATGACAGTGAAAATTCCAAAGTCCACACCTTCACGACAGCCAGCCTGGAGATGACAGCGGCCTCGTCCATGGTGACTGAAGACGTCTGGTGCATTCGAGGGCGGTGCTTATTGGCCTCTGTTGCCTGAGGCTGCCCTCCTGGTTCTTTCACCTGCTCAGAGGCCTTAGCAATAAAGATCTCTACCATCTATGGCATACCCTCAACTCAAAGCTGGGATTTCTGGATGGTTTTAAAACCTGACATGAACATCACTGGTTCCTAACAGAAGCAAAGGGAGTGAAGCCCAGGACTCTTTCCTCGTTGGCAGCGGCCGCTGCAGTCCTTTCTCTCGGGGTTGCATCTTGCTTGTCAGATCTTTTCTTAAAGCCTCTTGGCAGTCACAGAGCACTCCTCCCCCAGCTCTCAGCCTGTGGTATCCATGTCACAGTACAAGTCTGTTAGTGACAAGCTGTAGACTAATCAGGTCACAGCTGTTCTGTGCCACCTTACAGAGCTCTATGATTATTTTTAACCTAAATTTTTTAATCAGAAAAATACAAGAAGCAAAGATACTGTCCTATAATGACAAAACATTTTTCCAGGAATAGAAGCAGGAAGCCCAGTGTGCCCATCCGCATGTGTGATGACTTTTATTCCTACCTGCCTCACCCTGCCAAGAGCTAAATAGGGCTCTTCACTCAATTTACCCACTTTTCTTGGCAGATTCCCTCTCTCTGAGTCCTTTACTCTGAGAGCTAAGACAGAACATGTCCTCATCACTGTGACCTGATTAATCTACAGCTTGTCATTAACAGGCTTGTGCTGTGACATGGGATGCCACAGACAGAGGGGTGGGGAGCACCCTGACTAGGCGAAGGACAAGGAGACGGTGGAAATGACTCTGACAAGCTGGGTGTGCTCTGCTGTGAGAATGGTCTGCAGTAATGAGGATGCAAGCCATGAGCAGACTCGTTGTCAGCCTCTTTTTTTCTTTTTATAAATGAGAGTGTGTCTCGGCTCATTTCCTGTGACAGCCTCCCTATAACCCAGCACCTGCAATTTTTTCAAATAGAATGAGTGTTTGGAGGTCTACATCAGTTACTTTTTCATTGCTATGTAAAATACCTGACAAGAAGCAGCTTAAGGAAGGAAAGGGTTTGTTTTGGCTTGTAGTTCCAGGGGTACAGTCCATCATGGTGGGGAACGCATGGTGGCAGGAGGCTGGCTGGTCACATCACATCCATAGTCAGGAAACTCATGATGAACAGGAAGTGTGGCCAGGCTATAAATCCTCAAGCCCCGCCCCCTCCACTTCCTCCCCTCCCCTGGGACCCACTTCCTCCAGAAAGGCTCTTCCTCCTAAAAGTTCCACAACCTTCCCACACAGAGCTGCCAGCTGGGGTCATGTTCAAACCCATGAGCCTATGGGGGCATGTTACATTGAAACCATGACAGGGTCTCATAGCTGCTTGCTTGCTTGCTTGCTTGTTTTCTTTCTTTCTTTCTTTCTTTCTTTCTTTCTTTCTTTCTTTCTCTCTTTATTTATTTATTTATTTATTTATTTATTTATTTATTTATTTATTTATTTTTGTACTCAATTGACATTTATATTTAACATTTATGCTCAGCACTGAGCAGGGGTGCATGACATGGAACAGCTAACACTTGACTCAAAATTCTATATAGTCTTTGTAGACTGAAGAACTAGAAAACAGAGTTGGAGGTAGACCCGGCCTCCAAAAAGGACATGGAGAAGCCTGAAAGGAAAGAAATGACCCTGAACTAGAGAAGGGCTCCTGACCCTTGTAGAAGCTTACTTATTGCAAATGACTGCTCCCTCCTGGACCACATGATGTCAGATGAAGACAACTTCACTGAGGAGAATTACAGTAGCTGGGTGTGGTGGCACACATCTTTAATCCAAGCACTCATGAGGCAGAAGTAGGAGGATTGCCATGAGTTCAAGGCCACGCTGAGACTACATAGTGAATTCCAGGTCAGCCTGAGCTAGGACAAGACCTTACCTAGAAAAAACAAATAAAAATTAATTAAGGTGACATTGCAACAGATGCCCTCTGCAGTGAAATGTTTGGGGTTAAATATTAAGTTTAATGGCCACTAAAATGAAAATAGCACTTATAACTCCAGCAGTTGAGAGGTATAGGCAGGATGATCTGAAGTTCAAGGCCAGTCTTGGCTAAATAGTGAGTTCAAGACCACCATAGGCTACATGAGTCTGCCTCTTTTGAATAGTCCAGTATAGTATTGAACTTCAGTGGTACATAATTGCTCCAGAGAAGACTCTTTTGCTCATTTTATTGTGAAATACTCACTCCACTGGCCATGTTATGCTCTTAAGACCAAGAAAGGCTTGATATAAAATGCACCCGAGGGACAGTATTATAACATACTCATTCCTCTAATTAGCCGGGCATGGTGGCATTTGCCTTTAATCCCAGCACTCGGGAGGCAGAGGTAGGAGGATCACCATGAGCTCAAGGCCACCCTGAGACTACATAGTGAATTCCAGGTCAGCCTGGACTAGAGTGAAACCCCACCTCGAAAAACCACCAAAAAAAAAAAAAATACTTATTCCTCTAATTAGATACTGTATCCTGTATTCAGAATCTGCCACCTTCATCCATGAATGCCTTAGAACCACACTGCATTTATCAGAGCAATGATGTTAACAACTAGAGTCTGTCACAAAGCAGTCCATCTTTGACTTCTTCTGTTGTATTCCTGAATAGATATCCAAAGCCTTAGGTAACCAGACTGGCTGTCTCCACTTACTTAACCACTAATGGCTGCCTAGAGAGTCAAAAAAAAAAAAAAAAAAAAGTGTAGATTTCCCCACTGTTCTTTATTCTATGGAAATTGAAAATGTTCTTTTGTTCCTTACAAATATAGGCAAATACCCAGGTCACTACAATTTGATGTCTCCTCTATTCTCTATATTTATGAATGAATTTAAGAGGATAAATGAATGGATGGTTAACATATGAGTTTGAGAAAAGGCTTGGAGAAATGTTGGAGCATATTAGAGGCAGATGTTTAGTGTGGAGAGGGTAAAAATTAGATATTACAAGAGCTTTTAAATGTAATTTTTTGATTTATTCAATGTGAAAAATATAAAAAATGTAACAAAAATATAACTGTATGTTCCTTATGATTCTAAAGCCAGGAAAATAGCTGTAAGTAAGATCACTACAGAACTTTTTCACAGCCCAAGACACAGAAGAGGGAGCTGTGGTGCCCTCTGTTCACGTCTATGAGATGTGAGTCAAGAGCAACACTAAATAAATACAAGTGATTTGGAGTGTTTGTGTTAATTCCTTAGGCATGTTCTACTTGGTTTTTGTTGTTGTTGTTGTTGTTGTTGTTGTTGTTGTTGTTGTTGTTGTTTGTTCTTCTTCTTTTCTTCTTTTTTATTTTTTTTTTTTATTTTTTTATTTATTTATTTTTTTTAAATTTTTTGGTTTTTCGAGGTAGGGTCTCACTCTAGCTCAGGCTTATCTGGACTTCAATATGTAGTCTCAGGGTGGCCTCGAACTCACGTTGATCCTCCTACCTCTGCTTCCCAAGTGCTGGGATTAAAGGCATGCACCACCACGCCCAGCTTGGGCTTTTTAAATTAATTATGAACTCCACTATATGAACATATTGCTTCGTGTTCATATTCCCATAGGGTTATACTCTTAGGTCACCTCTCCCCTCCCCATTCTCCTGAGGGCCCTCCACAGTCGGGTTTTAGTACTCACTGTGGAATCTTGAAAGCATCAGCCAGCCCCTGTGGGAGACAATACCTCAGGACACTCCTTCCCACCCTGAGGCTCTTACAATCTTTCAGCCACCTCTTCCTCAATGTTCCCTGAACCTTGGAAAGCACGTTATAAGTCTCCTTTAGTGTTGAGCTCTCAGCGAACTCTGATTTTCTGCTTTGATGAGTTTTGAGTTTCTTCAGTGTTTACTACCATCTCCCTGGAGGAGGTTCTTGGGCTATCCAGGAGAGCAGCACTCATATTTAATCTTTCACTTCTGTAATGTCTCCTGGGCTCTGGTGGGTGTGATAGAGATGTCTTGTCTCATGCTATGCAGTCAGCTTTCTTTTCTTGTCATACTGATGGATCTTGGGTCTCCTCAGTCTTTGCTGCCATGTGTAAAAAGCAGATATTCTAACCAAGAGGGAGAGCAGCATGGATCAAATGGAAGAAATATATACATTTAGAAGACTTCTTGACAGACATACTGTCTCATTTTAGCCAAAGAACAGTGGGAGCTTCCCTCTGGAGTCTGACCTCCCAAGCCATAGGCTTCCTACGTAGTTAGTATTCAGTACCACTGAGAGGGCAGGCCTCATATCCAGAGAGCAGTTGATTGCCTCCATACCCTCTGTGCCACTATTGCATAGGTGTGTACATTTTACCTGGCTGGTTGATTTTCAACTTAAAGGATCCCCTGCTTGTTCATGCTGTTAAAGACCATTATCCCCCAGCAGCTCACATAGCACTTTCTAGCACTATGTGGGCTATCCAGCAGGGAGCTGGCTTTCTTTTCAATTCCTGCATGATCTTTCAATGGCCAGCAACCACAGCCTGTGGTATTTTCAGCAATAGATCTAGTGGGTCACCAAGTGCTTTGGCAATGGCTTGCATTGTTGGGCATGAGAGGGGCTCATGGGCCTCCCTGACTAATAGCTTACTGTGGAGGGTAGCCCAGTTCTGACAGTGGGATTCACCAGCCAGAATCCATGGTTTTAGAATTAAGCTTTCTCCACCCCCTACAGGTTACTTCTGCCCAGACTATCCCCCCATCTCCCCTGCGTACCCCTCCCATGCCCACTTGGTTTTTGCTGCTAGAGAAATCATCCCAATGCTTAATGTTTCAACAGTGATTTTTCTGCTAACCTATGGGCCACCTGGGCATGCTCTTATGTCTGCAACCAGCTTGGAGAGAAGGGGAAAGAGCTACAGACTGCCTGGTCTGATTGGCTTCTGCTGGGTCACCCAGGAAGCCCATGACCTTTCTCCACATCTGCCATCCTAAGCAGGCCATGTACACTTGTTCACATTATATCAGCAGGAGCTTGGGAGAAAATGACGGTGTGTGAGGCATCTTAAAATCATAGGCTTGGAACTGGTAAACTTTCCATGGACCAAAACAAAGGACGAGACCAGAATGAGATCTGGTGGTGGCTCATGCCCATAATCCCAGCATTTGGAAGGCTGAGGCATGCATGATGAGCACCATGGTTCTGAGGCCAGTCTAGGCTACATAATGCTCTTCAGGCCAGATTGGACTGTTGAGTTAGATGCCATCTCAAACTAACCAACAAATAAATGAATTATTAATGATCCTTCATTTAAGGAGAGAAGCTATGGATGAAAGAAGGAGAGAGGTTTTTAGACCACTTTTCCAGTCTCCCACTTGGCAAAGTAACACAGAATCATCCTATTAGTCCTTGTGTTTTTATTCTTATATTTGTAACTGTATCAAGGCTGCATTTTTCAGGGCTGGAGAGATAGCTCGGCAATTAAAGGCACTTGCTTGCAAAGCCTAATGGCCAAGGTTTGATTCCCCAGTACCCACATAAAGCCAGATGCACAAAGCAGATCTTATTTGCAGTGGCAAAAGGCCATTCATATTCTCTCTCTTTCTCTGTCTCTCTGTACCTGCAAATAAACAACAAAGTATTTTTTAAGAATAAAATAAAAGTTTTAAAAGACTGTATTTTTCCTATGATCTTTCTCACTCCAGGAATAAAATCCATTTAGTTTTTTTGGGAATGAAAATCACAAGGATTTAACAGGGTTTTTTCTCTTGTATTCTACCGTATGGTAAATTGTTAAAAAGTGATCATAATCTCATTCTGCTCCTCCTAGGGCAGAAGAAGTCAGCAGTCACACTGCTTAGGGCAGTGAGAAACTTTTTCTCACTGTACCCAATTGGCAAGGTGTACTTCCAGTACTTGTCTTTCTTACTATCTATAGCCAAGATTCTACAACAGTGCCAGGTGACACCATGAAAGCCTGAATGGATTGTACATTTATTTCCATTTGGCTTTCGTTATTCCAGCAGGAATCAAGGACTTGGGGGGGGGTTGTTTGTTTATAAGAATCCGGTATGACGTTTCATTCTCAAATTGATAAATTTATCACAACAGTGACAAATACTTTGCTAGAACCTTATATGCCTTTAATGTTCCCCCAAATCAAGTGTTAAAGATCAGGATTGCCTGATGGGACTAAGGTGAGGCATAAAGTAATATAGATCAACAGCCTAATGGTGGTCAGAGCCCAGCATCTGATGACCATTTTCACTGACTAGGGCATCATCTGTACAGCCATAGGATGCTTCAAGCAGCTGCTTTCTTAACTTTGCCTGTAGGAAGGGAATCAAAGGGCACTTAAAGTTCTTCACAAAAGAATGTTCCACACCCCATTCCACCAGATGATACCAAATTCCAGTGTCAGAGCAGCAAAAGATTTACTAAGCCCTTGAATTCAGCTGAGAGTTCATGGCTCCTACTGTCCCCATGCCAGTCTAGCAGCCAGTTTGTCCATGGCTTGGTGACTTCATTTCTATATGTATACCCCACTCTGTACTGTCCACACAGGAAATGGCCAGCAGACTTGGAGAAGTGCAAGACAGAAGGGGGATCTGAACTGTCTCTGTTTCCTAGGTCCAACATGGGACCCCGTCAGCTTATGGTGTGGAATACTTCTAACCTAAGTCAGGACAACCAACGGAAACACATCTTCAGTGATGAAGGAGGACAAAACCAGCTGGGCATCCGGACCCACCAGGACATCCCTCTCCCACCAAGGAGAAGAGAACTCCCTGCCTTGCTGACCACCAATGGGAAAGCAGATTCCCTCAATGTAGCCCGGAACTCAGTGGTACAGGAACTCTCAGAGCTGGAGAAGCAGATCCAGGTGATCCGCCAGGAGCTGCAATTAGCTGTGCGCAGGAAAACAGAGCTGGAGGAGTATCACAGGACAAACCGGACTTGCGAATCCTAGGCGATCACATCGCTCCCCTTCCTCACTCAGCTCCTGGCACTGGAGCCCTGGAGACACTTTGTGATGTTCTTTGGTAATGACTGACAAAGGCCTGGGGAAGCAGAGGTCTAGGTCTTCTGGTGGTGAACTCTTCCCACAGTTGCCCCCAAGTCTCCAGGGTGGGGATCTTTTCTAGAGTGGGAGCCTGATTTTAGCTGGGAGTATAAAGTGTGTAAGGGATGTGTCAACCCCAGCTCCTGTCAACCTCTTCACCGGGTGCCACAGTATTATTTCTGGTTTTTAGCCCTTTCTCTGCACTTCAACAAGAGATAAAATTATTGCTCATACCTGTGTCTTACTGGGTTGGTTTTTAATTTCATTATAGAACAATACTGTCAAGGGTTGTAGATTTGATAAAACTTCCACTCTGGATTTGGTCCTACACTCTAAAGGGAAGCAGGGTACGGATAGAGACTCTAGGGACAGGGCAGATACTTAAAAAAGGAAGCAAACCCAATCACTACAGTCAAGGGTTGATTAGATCACGGAAGAGCTACATGCATGCAGGAAAGGCTGAGTATCTCTGACCCTTCCCTAACATGATTTAGGAGCACGTTTACACACCATTATTACCAGGAAAGGGATGTAGTGAGTGGGAACAGAGGACAGGCAGCTGGAGCATTAACAGTGCACACCATGCTTTGAGACAAAAGCTCATGCCAGAAAGACAATTTGGTGAAGGACTGAATCCAGCTACGCTTCTAATCTGATTAAGCATCTCCACTATAGACTATACTGTGTACCTTTTATAAAGGAAAGAAAGAAAAGCAAGGTCATAGCCTTAGGCTTAACCTTGAATATCCCTGCTTAATGCCTGTGAGGGTCCATGAGCTTACACTCATGGGTTAAAGGAAATGATCTGTATACTACATGTGGAGCTGTTTTCACCTATGTCAGCCTTAGGAAGCCTAGAAGTCAACTGGGTGATGCCTGCGAACATATTAACAGTATTCTGAAGTCTGCTCTGTGCTTTGCAATCTCCCATATTCACACCCACTCATATCTGAGCCCCCTGATTATTCCCCAGGCTCCATCTTATGCCACCAACAGACTAGTATAAGTAAACTAGCCTCCCCTCTGTTTAGACATCCCTTTCCCTGCGTAGATACATGGCATGTAGAAAGGAAAAGAAGATGGGATCTCCAGATGTTCCCATACGTCCCCTAAGTACTGACTAGGTAAGAATCCTCCAAGGTCCTCATCACAGTACTGACAGGACCCTTCCCCCAAATTAGAGGGAAAGCCTGAAAGTGAGCTCAGAAACCTGGGCTACATGTATGTGTCTTAAAGTTACTCTTGGAGAAATGCTTCTAAGTCTGGCTGTGCCCAGGCATGTGAGAAGTTAGGAGAGCCTGAGACTTCTCTTTATTTCCATACCTTCCACACCCCCACCCCAACCCTAGGGTGCCTTTTAGAAGATTTCCTTGTTGATGACTGCTTTCTTCTCAGTACGCATTTCTCCACCCCATTCACTTGTAATGTGATTTGTAATGTGTGCACTTCACATTGTACCAAGCAGATCATTAAGAAAGTGTCCACCCCCCACCTTTGGACACAATACCTACACTTCAACAAGAGCTAGCCAGCCCCCCACCCCCGGAATGATAGCGCCTTACGCTGTAATTAAATCACACCTGAGCCGTTAATTTGTAGAGAAAACCCAGGAGTACAGGTGAGTATACTGATGAGGTAGGAGGACTCTAAAATTAGACTTCAACCTCACAGAGAAACAATTCAACCAGGGACAAGTGAGGCCTGAAAACAGAGGACAGATGCTTTGCAATACCCTAACCCCTTCCCTCATTGTCACCCATCCCAAAAGCAAGTTTGTGGCTGCCTTTGGAAGGTTATGACTCATAGCCCCTTAGCCATTCCCACCCATCTGCAACAACGAAGGATGCCACCATGCTCTGGGCACCCTAGGACACCTGTACAGCCCACAAGGCCAATGTTACAGGTGTACTTTGATTCACATGAGAGCCATGCTCCTGTTGTACACAGACATTTTTGTAACTCAACTCATTCTGACTGTACTTGAGAAGCTCACTATTTAAGGGAACCCAGAGGTGAATTCTTTTGTATAAAACAAAAACAAAAAGTCCTTTTTGTAATGCAACTGTCCCTTAATGTATGTTTTGTAAGTTTGGATTTTTGTACATCAGGCTGACCTAAAGCTTCTCAGCAGAAGCATTCTGTGCAGTGGTGAGCACATGTCAGATCTCCCTGCCCATTCAGAGCAAACAGTGCTCCTGTCTCCTGAAGAACTGCTTGGCCAAAAGTGTGGCCACGATGCAGCAAGCAACAGGAGTAAAGGCAGGCTTACTGTTGTCAGCACTGCTTTGAAACACTTCTGTATGCTGGATAAAGAAAAACATAATTGCTTGTGGTGAAATGAAGCAGTTTTCATGATAAGTAGCAATTTTTTTAATGGTAGTAATTGAACAGTGTTTTGCAATTTGTGAAACAGTGTGCCGTGTTTTGTACAAAGATTTTATGAAAGGGTGGGTACTTCAAAACCTTTCTGTTCTGTCCAACCTCTGTTCTCTCAACTATCCCTCAGGCTCAAAACACCCACCAACGTAAAGCCTTCAGGTAGAGGGTGGTTAGAAAGAGCTAAGGGATGCTGCCTTGCTTCTTCTCCTAAGCTCCCATTTCACGAGACCAGGAAAGCCTCCACTCTCATCCACGCTCTGGTGCCGGGAAAAGTGGAACTTTACAAGCTGTGTTCCACACTAAGCCTGTTCTCCAAGGGGAACTGCTGGCCCAGGAAGCACACAAAGCATGACTGGGTAAGCTGAACAGATGCAGCTACTTGGTTTGCTTAAATAAGAAAGTAAGGGCCCTCAGTGTGTATGCCACGGGTAAAGGAGAAAGAGAGTCCTCCAACAAATAAAAACAAATTGGAAGAATGATTGCAACAGGCAAGTGAGGCAGCCAGAGGGACCCAATGAGTTAGGTCTAATGTACCTGGCCATGATTTTCCATTATTCATGAATTTAGCACAAACTCCATACAGGAGCTGCCACTTTCATTCCAAGAGCCAAAGGAGCTGTACAGTCAAGGTGACGGACTTCTCAGCATGGCTGCTGAGTCTGGCAGAGCATTGGATTAAGTGGAGCACTCTCTTGGGTGGACAAAGAAGGGACAAGAAACCACTTCCGAGCCTCTTTCCTACTGAACACATTTTAAAAAGCAAAATCAAATAACCCACCCAGCATCAGAAGAAACTGCTCTCCAGTGACTAAAATCACCTCATACCCTGCCCTGTTCAGCTACTCCTTTCTCTGTCCACCCAAACCATCCACTAATAGAGGATTCCCTCACTCCTTTTTTAGTTAATAATCATTTTATGAAAAACAATGTATTTATAAGTATTTTCTTAAGGTTTGTGAAGAGTATTTGCATTGTGTCTTCATTTCAATGTGTTTGCAAGTGCTCCGCTCCAAGAACTGAAATGCTGTCTTGTGAGCATGATGTGAACAGGCTGTTTTGCTCAGCCACTTTTCTTGTACAACACGTCGATGGACTAGATGTCCTCAGGTCTTTTCCATCTTCGGTTTCTATGACTGTGGAATAAATGTTCAGATAGAACTTCACTTTCAGGTGTACTGCTGGCATTCTTTGGGGATTCACCAGCTCCTTCCTAACATTGTAGCAGTTAGCTTCTTGTCAATAGGACGAAACACCTAGCCAGAAGCAGATTACTGAAGGAAAGGGTTTATTTCAGCTTAGTTCCAAGGGGAAGTTTCATCATGGCAGGGAAAGCAGGGCAGGAACGGAAAGCCAAGACATCACACACATCTTGTCACAGAGGCAGGGAGGGAGTGGCAAGAGTGAGCTAGCTCTGGACACCTAATGGGCTGAACTAAACTTCAAGACCCACCCCCAAGGATATACTTCCGGCAAGGCTCCACCCCCCAAAGGCTCCACAACTCTCCCAAATTGCCCTCAGCTGAAGACCAAGTATTCAAAACACATAAGAGGACATTTTACATTCAAGCCACCACAACTACTAATCCTATGACTATGTTTGTTTCTTGACTCTAATTCAAAGAAACAGATATGCTAAGAAAACTCAGAGGCCAAGCATTATGAAGTAGAAATAGCTTTATCAGAAAGGCATTACAGGAAAAAAAAAAAAAAAAAACTCTTCATAGATATCTAAAAACTCTGTCCTAATGATCCTCATTTAATCATTCAATAAACACTTGCTAAACAGTTTCCATTTATACATGCCAAATGCTAGAGACCCACCAGTGGAAAGGGCAGGTATGGTCTCTGACCTCACAGACTCTCTCAGTCTGATCTGTTCATAATGTGTGTACAGACAGTACTTTAATAGCTGACATTTATCATGCACACACTATAAGCCAGCATCTTATTAATCTCAAAGATTACAACCTTTTAAGTACTTCAGGTGTAGACTACAGTAGGGAAATGGGTAATCTGCCCAAGGTCACACAGCTAGTAGCAGAAGTAGAGATTAATGTGCCAACAGTCTGACCATACAATATTGTCAGGATCTTGCTCCTCTAATGCCCCCTTAGTCTGTCTCACTGCCTCCTATCCAGATCTCTCCTTGGCCCCCCAGCCATACAGATCAGAGAGAAGCGGATATAACCATACCCGCAGTGGTCTATCTGACTATAGGCAGCAGCCCTTCGAGTCTCATAAAAACAGTGTTTCAGGGACTGAAGAGATGGCTTAGCAGTTAAGACACTTGCCTACAAAGCCTGAGGACCCAGGTTCAATCCCCCAGTCCCACATAAGCCAGATGCACAAGGTGGCACATGCGTCTGGAGTTTGTTTACAGTGGCTAGAGGTCCTAATGTGACTATTCAGTCTCTCAAATAAAAAAAATTTTTTTTAAAACTGTTTTAGCACCAGTTCTCTCTGCTTTCTGACTTAAGAATTGGGACACTTTCAAACCACCCACCAGTCCTACAGACATGTTGGTAGTTTCTGACAATCCAGGTAGCTTGATCTATAGCAAACTTGCCTTCATGACTTTGGTAGTTAGATGTTTTCTCCACATACACATCCTTTTGAAATATAACCAAGTCAAATCTCATAAAAATGATGAGCTTAATATAACTTAACTGCCAACTTCCCAGGATTCTCTACATCTCCGATTCATTCATTCATTTTGGAGGTCCCAGCAGAGGGCCAGCCATTGAACAAGACAGAAAGTTAAGAGCAGATTCTGATCTCAGGGGTACACAAACTGGCAACGCCATGTGGTATATACTTTGATAAAGAAATGCATAACAGGGCTGGAGAGATGGCATAGTGGTTAAAGTATTTGCCTGCAAAGCCAAATGACCCAGGTTCAATTCTCCAGTACCCATGTAAGCCAGACGCATATGGTGGTACATGCATCTGGAGTTCATTTGCAGTGGTTAGAGGCCCTGACACACCCATTCTCTCTCTCTCTGATAAATAAATAAGAAAATTAAAGAAAAACTAAATACACAATAAATCCTATGGCAGCAAAGGCACTGTGTGTGTGTGTGTGTGTACGTGCACGTGTGCATACATGGGGTGAAGAAACTAGTGGAGGGACAGGCATCTCAAGAAAAAGAAACAACTTACACAAGGTTCCAGAGTTGTGAAACCATGGTGATCAATGAACTGGGAGACTTCAAGATGACAGAAACATAAAACACAAGGTGAGTGACTAGCCATAAGGAATAGGACACAAGCAGAAGCAAGACCACTGTGCTACATTGAACACATGGCTATGTGTCCCTAAGACCACAGAAACCTTACATTTAAGGATGTTAAGCTCAAGAAAAACACACTAGTAAAAGGAGCTGGCTGTCACTCTAAGGTATTTTGTCTTATAGGGCAGCAAGCATGAAAAGTTAATTTGATGTATTGTAATGGTTTGGCAGGATTAATTAGATAAATAGGTTTTGTTTTGTTTTGTTTTGAGGTAGGATCTCACTCTAGCCTAAGCTGACCTCTGTAGTTCCAGGCTGGCCTCAAATTCACATCAATCCTTCTACCTTGGCCTCCAGAGTGCTGGAATTAATGGTGTGCACCATCACGCCTGGCTGGCATGATATGTAACCAGAACAGGCAGTCTAGTGATAAACACATGTGGCCTAGATTTCAGGAAGGATGTCAGTTTTTCTTCTTTTGTTTTGTTTTGTTTTAGTGTGTGTGTGTGTGTGTGTGTGTGTGTGTGTGTGTGTGTGTGTTTGGTTTTCTAGAAATAAAAAAAAATGTAAGTAGAAAGGAAATTTATTTGCAACAAGAATAGAAGTATTTTACTAAACATTTAGATGTAGGCACTGTACTGAATGTTTTATATGTTGATATATTTCATTCTCAACTAAAGCAGAGGGCTGAAGAAATGGTAATAAGTGGCAGAGCCTTACCCAGGCACTCATAACTTCATAAGAAGTATCTTAACACAATACCTGGCATCAAAATAATCATTCGGCAAGTGCCTGACAGCACTGGAAGAGCAGGGGGGAACCACATATCCCTTTGGTTCAACTCTACAATGTGCTGCTAGTAGTCTTAATGAACAGAGAAGGAAAACAGTGTCAATCCAGAGTCTGTCTACTTAAATTATAACTGTTAGGGAGTAACAATCCTAGGTTTGTCAGGAAGTCTTTAAAACTACTGTTTTCTTCATTTATCTCCCTATGACAAACACCAATGGTACAAGTCTCTTTCCACTAAGATTAAAAGAAAAAGAGGGCCGGGCGTGGTGGCACACGCCTTTAATCCCAGCACTCGGGAGGCAGAAGTAGGAGGTTGCCATGAGTTCGAGGCCACCCTGAGACTACAGAGCGAACTCCAGGTCAGCCTGAACTAGAGTGAGACCCTACCTTGAAAAACCAAAAAAAATAAAATTAAATTAAAAAAAAAGAGGAAGTGTGATAGTCACATTTCAGTTCTGTGGCTCCAAAAAGTGAGCCTGGGGCCGATTTCTTTATGTCCTTAGAAGATCCTTTTCAGCTCTCGTCCTGCCTTTCAAATCATTCCACTGCACGGATTTCAGGGACTTGAAATCCTCATAACATGTCATTATTTTTACCATAAATACTTTCTAGCTCCAATCTCATCTATATCATCTCTCAAAGAAAAACTTGCCTAGCCGGGCATGGTGGTACACACCTTTAATCCTAGCACTTGGGAGGCAGAGGTAGGAGGATCGCCGTGAGTTTGAGGCCACCCTGAGACTACATAGTGAATTCCAGGTCAGCCTGAGCTAGAATGAGACCTTACCTCAAAAAAAAATAAAATAAAATAAAATAAAATAATTAAAAAAAAAAACTTGCCTACACTGCGAAGCTCGGGCTCTCTGCAGAGGTTATATTTCAAAATTCCTAACGAAGTCCTTGTATTACCATCAGAAATTAAAATTCCAGTCATAAATGCTGGGATAACCCAAATCTAAAGTTACTTCAATATACAGAGAAAGGGTGCTAGAAAGAAAATAAGGGTTGAGTGAGGGTTGAGGGTAGTCACATGCACAGGAAGCTGACTTCCAGATATCTGGCAGCACAGGCAGGGAGTAGAACTCATCAACCATGGACACTTCTACTGGGCACTAGGTGCCTCTGCTGTCCATTACACAATTAAACAGTTAGCACATGCCCTTTCCAAATTCCAACCTTAGAGATTGTGAAGCAGATTATTGTGAAGCAGGAAGAGACCAAGCAGGCAGAAAACCCCGGACGATAAAGCTGAGTTTTTCTTTGTAATGGGACAATTAAGTGTTCCAAACTTTAAGATCCAAAAAGTTTTCTGTGTCAGGGATTTTTCACTATGTAAATCCAATCCAGGACAATTCACTATTTTCTATTTAGTCCCCACTTATTCTATCATAAGTCAGTCAGGAGGACTTTTATGATAGTTAGGGTTTCAAGACATTTCTACAAAACCAGAGTCTTAGGTTTACCAATCAAATGACAGTGGGCTCAGAATTTAAAACCAAAACCAGGAAAAAGGTAAAAAACAAAACTTAAAGGCATTCTATACCAACAAACTACAATGGGCACAGAGACCACCATCACCATCCCAGTAGGTCTATAAGAACAAGCAATCATCCTTTATGGTCCTGACAATATCAAATCACACTTCTGCACTCTAGTGGCATGCACACTACCCTACAGCATTCTGTCTTTAAGAAGAGATCTGGGGCTGGAGAGATGGCTTAGCGGTTAAGGCGTTCGTCTGAGAAACCTAAGGACTCCGGTTTGATTTTCCAGGTCCCACATAAGCCAGATGCACAAGGGGGTGTACGCGTCTGGAGTTCATTTGCAGTGGCTAGAGGCTCTGGCACGCCCATTCTCTCTCTCTTTCTTTCTCTCTCTCTGTCCCTAATAAATAAAAAAATAAAAATAAAATCTTAAAAAAAAAAGAAAAGATCTGAAGAAAGAATAGGAGGTACATGGCATATTTATGGAAGCTCATGGAGGATACAGTAGCTAGTACAAACAGCACTAGCTTTTTGGAAAAGGTCTCTGTAACTAAGATCTTAGTCATATAATTAAGGCAAATGCCTTGGAGCACAACTAACTGATCTGAGAGTTTACTTTAAATTGAGAAACTTTCCAGTTAAGTACCTTTTAATCTTCTATGAATCTAGAGCTGTGACTTCTACCTCTCTGGGGAATGTCAAGTTTTCGAATTCCTGTAAGCTTCTGGGGGGGAAAAAAAAAAGAGGTCCAAGTAGTAACATAAATGAAATCTGATGTGAAATATTGGGAGTATTCCCTAGGTCTCACAGTTCCCTCTGTAAAGATAAGAAACCGGCTGGGGAAAAAAAAAAAAAAACAAAAAAACCACCTCTATTGGGGACTAGGAGAGATGACTCAGCAGTTACGGCACTTGCCCTGCAAAACATAACGACCAGGGTTTGATTCCCCAGTACCCACATAAAGCTAGATGCACAAAGTGGTGCATGCATCTAGAGTTCATTTGCAGTGGCTACAGGTCCTGGCATACCCATTCTCTCGCTTTCCCTCTCCTTGAAAATAATAAAGACTTAAAAATCACTTTTGGTCATTATGTGAAGTAACCTTGAGAACTCACCTGGGTTGACTAGACCTCAACTTCTCAATCAGAGGAGTATCCCCTATATTCAGCTTCTTAGGTAAGTTTCCCTCCACAACATTCCACAGGTCCTACCAGTCCCAGTAGTTGGCTTTCTCCTCCAATTGCCAGAAACAGCTAATGTCACAAGCACTTGCTGCCTAAACTTTCCATTTGTTCCTCACTCAAGTTATGCTCAAGCTTGCCCTGTAAGAATGAACCCCAAGGGAAGTGTCCTACTACTAAATGTAAAGGCACTGTCTATGACCCAGGCCTAATCCCATCATTGCTGTGTATGTGTGTGCATGCACATGTGTGTGCAACAGGATCAACCAACCTGTGGCCTCTCTTGATGACTGGATAAGAACACACCAAAGACTCATTTCCTAAATCTGTATCATGTGGTTTAGTGGAATTCATCCCAAGTCCTGATGATTATAGCTGGTAACAGAAGAACATGGAATGTGCCTTTAACTATTTTCTAGGTACTGATCAAGTAGGACCCTTACATTGGACAGAGGCCTCTACTGTCATGGTTACTATATTAGGAATTCAAGAACCCTCAACCTAAAGTGCCAGGCTCATAATCTCCTTACCCCCATGGAAAACTATGGAAGAGAACTGAACACTCAAATATGTTACCACACTTTATGCAGTCTCTCCTCAGCACAGACTCAATATAAAACAAGGGGGACAAAACTACTTCAATTAATCACAAAACCAAACACTGCCAGCCATTTAAACTGATTAATTCTGTTCAACAGATTCCACTGGACATATGACACACATATGTAATCCCAGCACTTGAGGCTGAGGTAAGGCATGGAAACTGCCATGAGTTCAAGGCTAGTCTGTGCAGGAGGGAGGAAGAAAGTGAATGAACTTCTAGAACAGTGGGTATAAACTCAACGAGTAATAACTCGTAAGTTTCTAAAAAAAAAAAATCCCACAAGCTTTAATTGAAGCATGAGGAATAAAAGTCCTACAAAAACGTTCCAGAGAATCACTCCTGCTAAGAGGGGAGTAATTCATAGCTCACCAATGCCTCCCTGTATCAAGTTCCCAGACTACCCAGAAGACCTTACAATTACATTTCTGTTCTTTCCTCCCCTTCCCCAGATCTGATTTCATTAGAACACAAAGGGATTGTACTGTTTGAAATTATTCTGGCCTCCAGATATTTACAATCTTTAATTATTTGAATATTCAAAATTTAAATAACATTAATAAGAAAGTCAGCTGACCTTAAGTCACTTTGCTAGAAGTGGGAAATAAATTGAATTATCCTGGATGTAATTTCATTAAGGCTTCAAACCATCCAGGAGAAAGTAGCACGATTATACCATTTTATAATCCAAGTTTAGAAAAGATTTACTACCCAAATCAAGAAAAGTTGGGGCCCATGGATAACTTATTTCTAGACGCTCACTCCTCCATCATAGCATATGTCCTGGAACTGTGCTCCCCTCCTTGGTACCAAAAATACCAACTTGACTTCTTTAGGAGGAATGAACAATCCATGTTTTTACACTAGGGCCAAGGAAAACTTGTTGAAAGTATAAAAGGAGGAAATAAACAAAGCTGGTAGAGAGGATAAGTGAGCACTTTCTAATTCATCCTAAAAACAAGACTTCTATACCAGTCTTTTTTTCCCTAAAGACATCTTTCTGTTAGAGAGGAGAGCTTGGACACAAAGTCTGTGGAGAAAGGGAATGAATAAATCAAGGAGAGAAGAGGTAGCAGACCCGTGGTTAATGAATAAGTGCTTGTCTAGTCAGCTCATCTTCTCTTGACTAGGATCAACCAATGTAGATGCGATGGAAGTCATTGGCGCCAAAAGCAGCATTACATTTGGGACATTTGCGCTGGCGAGTGTCATAGCGCGTCTTCACACACTCAAAGCAGAAAACATGAAAACACTTGGTAAGTACGGCATCCTTTTTACGCATATTGCAGCATGGACAAGTCAGCCGTGCCTAAAACAGAAAGAAAGAAGAGTCTGAGAAACCATAAAGGTTCATGAACCATGGCAACCAGGAAAGAAAACCTCAAAGCAAAAAGAAAAAAAAAAAAAAAATTCATGGAGCACTGGGATCAGAACATGAACTCTCTTTTCCCTTGGAAGACAGGCCACTTTCTGCTTAGCTTCAGGTAAAGGAGCGAAACATTTAGCAGATCACCTCAGGCCTTGAAAAAAAAAACACAAAAAAATCACCGAGGGAGGTTTCTAACCTTGTAGTCCTTTATCTCCTCCATCAGAATCTCATCACACTTGGGCACATTGTCTGGCTTCTTTGTGGTCTCCAGCTTCCTTCGAAGTCTTGAGATGTCCTCCTGTGGCAAGACAGAAAGAAGATCCGTTAGACGTACTCCCCAAAGCTGCCATGGTAAGACAATTTCTCAACTTGAACTTTTTTCTCTTGTGGAAAGAAACTATCATCCTTTCATATGCAAATTCTCTTTAAGAATGCAGAAAGCCGCAAGTACCAAGAGATTTTCTTTTATTTCTAAAAAGGCAACATGTCTCCTAATCAAAACTGGACAGCCATTTGTCCTGTGAAAAATACAACCTAAGCACTTAGGGGATAAGCTGCTTTTTCTGTAGTAACTAGTTTTAAGTAAGGGTACACTGGGATTAACACAATTGACAAGAGCTACAGACAAGGACAGAAAGGCATTTTGAAATAGTTGATGAAAATATAAAAATTATAGGAAAATTGAAACTCTTCTAAGGTTGTTATAGTGTTACATAACAATTCACTAGTGTCCCTATTACTAAGTATCTGCCTCACACCTAGAGGATAAGGCATGAAGCAAATAAGCGGTGTCTCTTCCCATTGCCCCATAGTGTAGTCGTTCATGGCATACAGTGTTCATCGAAGAAATGCAGAGCACAGACAGGTGCTTGTACCTGGGCTCGCTTGAAATTGAACAGGTCCTTTTCCTTGGTGACACTGTTCTCCACAATCTCATCCTGAAAGTCACGAAGCTTCTTCTGAGCCAGCTCCAGCTGGGCTTTGAGGTCATCTGCAAGCTGGGCAGCCTCCATGGCCTGTGTGGAGAGCATAAATGATATCGCTTACCATCCTGACTTCCAGGGCAGGAAAATATTAACTTGAATTCAAAGTCTGACATCCATCCATGCTATCTGCTCCTGGACAGCCACGTTCAGTGACAGAACACTGCAGCATACCTTACGCTTGTTCATTTCCAAGGCCTGGGTCCTCAGCCCCAGCTCCTTCTCCCCTGTGCCGATGTTACTCTGTAGCAGGTGCTCCTTCTCTTCCAGCTTCCGTACTACCTGCAGCTGGGCATCAACCTTGGAAGGAAAGAATCACGTTTTCACACACCAAAAAACAAGACAAAATAAAACTGGGCAAGGTCTGTTAACCCACAAAGCCACAAAAATACAGTATGTAAAAATACAGTATGTTAAAAAAAAAAAATACAGTATGTAAAAAATGTCAGAAACTTCAAACTATTATTGATTTTACCAAGAACCTTCAAAAATACATACAAGATGGTTTATTAAAGGCTTCAACTTTTCATATAAAATAATGGTGGAGATTAGAAGTTTGGAAAACCAATGAAAAGATTCTTTTCTGCCAGGCATGGTGGCATATGCCTTTAATCTCAGCACTTGGGAGGCAGAGGTAGGAGGATTGCCATGAGTTCAAGGCCACCCTGAGACTACATAGTAAATTCCAGGTTAGCCTGGGTTAGAACAGGACCCTAACCTTAAAAAAATAAACAAAAACAAAACAAAAGATTATTTTCCAAATTGCCAAAAATAAACAAAATTACAGTTATTTTCTGCAGTCTCAAAACCTGGCCTTTTTTTTTTTTTTTGGTTTTTTGAGGTAGGGTCTCACTCTGGTCCAGGCTGACCTGGAATTCACTATGTAGTCATGTAGTCTCAGGGTGGCCTCGAACTCATGGCAATCCTCCTACCTCTGCCTCCCGAGTGCTGGGATTAAAGGCGTGCACCACCATGCCCGGCTTGGCCATTTTTTTAAAGTATGGTTTTATTTATTTATTTATTTACTAGAGAGAGAGACACACAGGGAGAGTGAGAATGGGTGCACCAGGGCCTCTAACCACTGCAAACAAACTCCAGACAGGTGCGCCCTCTTGTGCATCTGGCTTATGTGGGACCTGGAGAATTGAGCCAGGATCTTAGGCTTCACAGGCAAATGCCTTAACCGCTAAGCCGTCTCTCCAGCCCAAAACCTTGCCATTTTTATTAGAACCTACACATTTGGCTCAAACTAAAGGCCAGCTGTATTTCTTTATGACTAGCTAGAGGTTCTAAAGTAGTCTTATTAATGCACATAGAATAAAACAGTATTAAAGGGTAAGAAGTAAAACCAGATATCCACTTCCTAACCCTTCACCTGCACTCTCACCTCAATATCCTTGGGTAATAGGTAAGTGCTCTGTTTGAAGCTTTTTTAGAAATTTTAATGTCTCTCTCTCTCTTTCATACAAAAGGGATAATAAATCACTTGTTATGATTCAGATATTTTTTCTCTTTAAGTAAATCCATGTGTTTTAACAGATACACATGTAAGCATGTGCCCCTAATATAGATTTAGCTTGCAGGGTTTCTTTGTATTACCAAAAAAAAAAAATGTCACAATCATCATCCTTGTAGGTATTTCCATGCAGAATGTACCCTACTCCAAGAGAATAAAATTAACATTTTAAGAACTTTACTCATCCTACTTACCTGAGTCTTCAGAGTCAAAACTTGGTCTGCTAACTCTTCCTTCTCTTCTTTCAGCAACTTGTGGATCTGATTGGACTTGATCCGCTCTGACATGAGCTTGAAGTTTGCATCATCCTTCTCCCGCAACTGCTGCATCAGACGTATATTCTGCTCCTGCATGTCTTCAAAGGCCTGGCCTGTGACATCCATCTCAGAGAGAAGAGCTTCTTCCTCCTGCAAGGAGGGATCTATTAGCTGAATCTTCTGACTCCAAAGAATGAGCAGAGGAACTGAACCTTCCCTCTCCTCTGTTAACTGACATGTAAGTTAACTTAGGGACAGACAGACTTAATTTAAGAAACTTTTTTGTTTGTGCATACATTTGTACACACATGTATGTAGTATATGTGGTATGGTGTGTAGTGGTATATGTACATGTGTGTGCCCAATGTATGTATACATGGAGGCCAGAGAAGAATGTTGGGTGCTCTGCTCACTCATTCAGGTGTCTCCTTGAGACCAAGTCTCTCACTGAATCTAGAGTTGACATTTTTGGTGGGTCTGGCTGACCTGTGATCCCAAGTGATTCTCAGGTCTCTGCTCTCCACAAGACTGGGACTGCACAAGCACACGGCCACAACCAACTGTTTATATGGGTGCTAGGGAACTGAACTGAGGGCATATCCAGCCCTCCCAGGCCTTCATGTGTGCATGGCAAGTACTCTTACCTGGTGAGCCATCTGCAACCTCTGGACTTACCTTCTTATTAGCGTAGCTACAATCCACTTGGAACCTGTCCTAGTATGTGTTCAACTATGTAGCCTACATATTTCAATACTGTTTATAATTTTTATTCTACCACACTCAACAGTCTTTCTCTGATTCAAAACCTTATTATTGGCATATATTAAATAACCATGTATTTGTTGTTCTATTTCTGGGTGTTTTACATAGTTCTAATGATCTGTCCAATAGTCCTAAATTATTTTACCTACTGAAACATTGTACCTTAACATATTGTAGAGCTCCACTAAAGATCTTAAGCAGTCTTTCTCATCACTTGCTTACATATTCATGTGGACTTTAAGATCAATTGGTTTACTGCTAAACTAAACAAAAATAAATTAGTACTTTTACTGGGATCTCAAAAAATTTGATACACTAACTTAAGAAGAAGTAACTTATTTAAGATAGTGAATAGAAGCTGGGTGTGATGGAGATGTATCTGATTTTCCCAAACACTTTGCTTTTAATTATTTTTTCCTTTATTTCAAAATGTTTTTGTTGGGGTTTTTTTTTGTTTTTCGAGGTAGGGTCTCACTCTACCCAGGCTGACCTGGAATTCACTATGTAGTCTCAGGGTGGCCTCAAACTCTTGGCAATCCTCCTTCCTCTGCCTCCTGAGTGCTGGGATTAAAGATGCACACCACCACACCCAGCTTCAAAAATGTTTTTGAGGGCTGGAGAGATGGCTCAGTGGTTAAGACACTTGTCTGCAAAACCTAAAGATCCCAATTAGATTCCCCAGTGCCCACATAAGAAAGATGCACAAGGTACTGCATGTATCTGGAGTTTGTTAGTTGCAGTGGCTAGATGCCCTGTTGTATCCACTCTCTCTATCTGCCTACTTCTCACTTGCTCTCTCAAATAAATAAGTATTTTTTTAATGAAATAGCAATGTTTTTGAGACAGCCTTGCTACAACCCCACACTGACTATTTATTTATAAGCTACTTGAGAAGCACTTATTCCATGTCTGTTGTTGCAATGTGTGCAAACTCTTACATCTTTTCTTTTCATTTTATATTCACTGAATCCTTTCATTCCCAGTCACCAGAGAAAGAAAAGGCCCTCCTCAAACAATGTTGGAACCACTGGCTATCTATTTGAACATAAAAACAAAGCCTCAGGAACAACAAAAAACTTAGGGAAAAAAAAGGGGAAATTACTTAAGTGATATTTACTTAAAGCATAAATTAAATAGAGAGTGTGCCTACCTGCTTGGCCATGGCCAGCTTCTTCTGCAGGTACTCTATTTGCTCCTCTACTGCTCGGATCTTTCTCAAGGCATCCTCATCAGCCATTTTCTTGTTATCTTTTTTCTCCTTATCCTCTAGATCCTTGAGCCTTTGCCTGAGATCTTCCAACTATAGGAGGAAAATGATCACATAAAAATAAAGAGAAGTTATTTATGTATTTTTAAAAATCAATCAATACTGTATACAGACAAGACCTATAAAAACTAAAAGAACATTAACAGAATTATGGAACAAG
This sequence comes from Orientallactaga sibirica, assembly GCA_036365145.1. NCBI lineage: Eukaryota > Metazoa > Chordata > Mammalia > Rodentia > Dipodidae > Orientallactaga > Orientallactaga sibirica. The sequence goes on from JAEOAD010000001.1 coordinate 12,042,085, forward strand.
GTAAGTGATAAAGGCGTTGGAGAGATGGCTCAGCAGTTAAAGGTAGTTGGTTGCAAAGCCTGATGGCCTGGGTTCAATTTTCCAATACCCATGTAAAGCCAAAAGTATAAAGTGATACATGCATCTGGAGTTCAGTGGCAGGAGGCCCTAATTTGCTCATTCTCTCTCAAATAAATAAATGATGACTACATTATACATCATATTACAATGCTTTTTTTAAACATCACTCCACTCCTGTATTTCATGCTTCCAGAAGCAGAGATTTTGAGGACTGCATATATAGCTTTCGTTAAAATTTTTCAATATTTTCTCCTTATGCCTCAAAATTTTATGAATATAAAACATTCTTCTCAAATGTAATCAGACCTCGGCAGTTACAAGCACATGCCACTTAAGGACAGGCTGGGAGGGCCTGAGACCACATAAGCAGCTAGGCACAGCTATACAAGTCTGTAACCCCACTCCACAGGGGCAAAGACCAGAGAATTACTGGAGCTCACTAACCAAAAAGTGACAGCTCCAGGAAGAGATTCTAGCCCAAGAAAATAGGCAGTTGAGAGATAAATAAGGGCACTCTAAGCTCTCCTCTGGCCTCTGCACATGGATGAATAGCATGTACACATGTACATACACTACACATACTCTACACACAAATGTGCATGCAAAAAACAGTACCCAGAAAAAAGTCATATAGTAATAGTTCACAAGGATAAAGTGGAAAATAAAACATTTTTGTTGTTTTGAGGTAGGGTCTCAATCTAACCCAGGCTGACGTGGAATTTACTATGTAGTTTTCAGGTGGCCTTGAACTCATGGTGATCCTCCTACTCCTGCCTCCCGAGTGCTGGGATTAAAGGCATGTACCACCACTCCTGGCATGAGAATAAAACCTTTAAACGACTCATCCCAATTCCTAGGTAAGTCTACTATATTTTACTACCTTTTAAATCTCTTCAGCCAGGAATGGTGGTACACACCTTTAATCCCAGCACATGGGTGGGTGGGAGGGTGCAGAGGTAAGAGTATCATTGTGAGTTTGAGGCCAGCCTGGGACTACAGAGTGAGTTCCAGGTCAGCCTGGGCTAGACTGAGACCCTACCTTGAAAAAATAAAAATAGATAATAAATAAAAAGTAAAAAAAGATAATAAATAAACAAGCTCTTCTGTAGTTGCCTTTGGAAAAGTAGAAAATGCTCCTAAGCTAAACACTAACTTTAAAGATTAAGAACTTCACCTTCAAGAAGTAAAAGCCCACAAATGAAGACTTTCACCATAATGACAATAAGGTCATTCGAGTTTACCTCTGCCTTGGACTTCTTCTCAGCTGCCATTAGCTGCACTTTGTCCCGCTGCTCCTTTGGGGCAGAGCGGTACATATCCAGTAACAGTTTCATCTCCTTCTGGCTCTCTTGTGCCTTCCTATCACAGGGTGGCAGAGGGAAAGGGATAACAGAATGAGAAAACAAAGGGTACTAAAGCAAGAAATGTGAACAGGATACTAAAAAACATTTAGCATACCTAAATCAGTAGACTTCAGAAAAAATATAGAGAGTACAAAAAGGTAAGCTGTATAACAAAGTTATAAAATAACACACTTGTGGCACTCATTACATAAGCACATTTGTGTGGTCCTACTTCTTACTCAGTCGGCAGACTTGGGTCCATGGATGTATTTACATAAATCACTCAGGTAATGGAAAAAATTTCAAAAAGTTTGCACCTTGAAGAGATTAAGGAAGGAAAAGTGGGGAATCTACAAGATTAAAATATACTGCTAATCCTAGGTCTGACATTGACAGTCGAATGGTTAAACATCAGTTAAAGACAAATACTCACCTCTTACTGAATTATTAAACCTCTTATCTACACCTGAGCTCAAGAATTTTGGACTGGGGAAATGGCTTAGTGATTAAGGCATTTGCCTACAAGACCTAAAGACCCTGGTTCAATTCCCCAGGACCCAGGTAAGCCAGATGCATAAGGGGCGCATGTATCTGGAGTTCATTTGCAGTGGCTGGAGGCCCTAGCACACCCATTCTCTCTTTCTCTGTGCCTCTTCCCTCCTCTCTCTCAAATAAATAAATAAATAAATAAAAATAATTTTAAGCAGTGTTCCCTTAAAGCAAACACTAACAATCAATAATGAAAAATGAAGAGCCAGAAATAGCTAGCTTTCCAGAGAAATCACTGTCTATGCAGAAGAGGTAGCATGTTAAGTTATGACAAAAATCACATTCTACTGAATTAAACCTATCTTATGGTCTGAGTTTCTGTAGAGGTGAAATATCCAAGAAATTTCTAGTATAATCTGGCATACTTATAGACTGATCAAGGGTAAGCAAACATCACATACTGTTCAAGCTATAGCAATACATACTTAACATAATTTAACTATAATACCAGCAATTTGCCAAAATCTAATAGAGTCACAATTAGTTTCTAGTAATTCTCCAGTATGTAACTTGTATACCCCTTTTGTTAATATGTTCTCATGAAAAATGAGACTACAACCACGGGGTTTAAACACTCAACTGTTTTAGCTACACAAGTGATTAAAAGTTGAGACTCTGGAGCCAGGCGTGGTGGTGCATGCCTTTAATCCCAGCACTCAGGAGGTAGAGGTAGGAGGATCACTGTGAGTTCAAGGCTACCCTGTGACTACATAGTGCATAGTGAATTCCAGGTCAGCCTGGACTAGAGTGAGACTCTACCTCAAAAAACCAAAAAAAAAAAAAAAAAAGAAGGAAGGAAGGAAGGAAGGAAGGAAGGAAGGAGGGAAGGAAGGTAGGTAGGTAGGTTGGTTGAGAATTGGGTACCCATGTAAAGCCAGATGCACAAAACAATACATGAATCTGGAGTTGGCTTGTAGTAGCAAGAGCTTCTGACACACCCATGCTCACTCCCTCTCTCTCCCTCTCTGCTCACAAATGAATAAATAAATGAATGAATGAAATGATCAGATGGGCTGTGCCAATAAACAAACATTTCATTTCACTCATGTCTGTAACTCTGGTTTGAGTCAAAGTCATGTAAATATTGCTCTTACTTAAGTTCGATCTTCAATTGCTTGATAATTTCTGCTTCCTTTTTTCTTCCATCATCATGTTTCCCTTTCTCTTTCTCCTTAGCAGAATCTCTCTCTTTTCTGACTCTTTTAGTTTCTGCTTCTCGCGTTCTCTCTCCTTTTCCTTCTCCCGTTCTCGTTCACTCCTCTCTTTCTCTCTCCTTTCTCGTTCTCGTTCTTCTTCATCTCGTTTGGACTTAATCTCACTGGCATCCTCCTGAGAGCCCTTCGATGCTGAGGATTGGGTGGGCAGGTCCTCAGAATCTTGTTTTAGCTCTGACGGTTCATCCTTAGCATCCTCTGTACTAGACTGAGACTGGAGGAGGGCACTGCCACTGCGCAGACGTGTCTGGAGACAAAGCAGGGAAAGGCATCACTCTGGGGACCACATGCTGCTCTCACTCAAAAACACCCCTACAAATATCATCTCAAACAAAGTTTATGCTCTTGCTCTTGGTTACCTTGTTCAGGTCAGACTGAGCCTCTCTCAATTTTCTCTTATACCTGAGGACCTCCCCTTTCAGCTGGTGATTGTGATTCTGAAGGCTACTGATGAGGTGGCGCATCTCTCGGTTTATAGGGCCTGAAACACAGCAACAGCAGTTCTAAGAGGAACCATGACAAAGGACAAGACTCAGGAGAGAGTACAAAATACATAAGGAACTCTGGAATAACAGAGAGGATTACCAAAAGAAATGTTCTTTCTCTGAAGGTGAAAATGAAACTGGCTGAGCTCAATTAAAAACAAACACCCAGGCTGGAGAGATAGACATTCTTCTCAAATGTAATCAGACCTCGGCAGTTACAAGCACATGCCACTTAAGGACAGGCTGGGAGGGCCTGAGACCACATAAGCAGCTAGGCACAGCTATACAAGTCTGTAACCCCACTCCACAGGGGCAAAGACCAGAGAATTACTGGAGCTCACTAACCAAAAGTGACAGCTCCAGGAAGAGATTCTAGCCCAAGAAAATAGGCAGTTGAGAGATAAATAAGGGCACTCTAAGCTCTCCTCTGGCCTCTGCACATGGATGAATAGCATGTACACATGTACATACACTATACATACTCTACACACAAATGTGCATGCAAAAACAGTACCCAGAAAAAGTCATATAGTAATAGTTCACAAGGATAAAGTGGAAAATAAAACATTTTTTTGTTGTTTTGAGGTAGGGTCTCAATCTAACCCAGGCTGACGTGGAATTTACTATGTAGTTTTCAGGTGGCCTTGAACTCATGGTGATCCTCCTACTCCTGCCTCCCGAGTGCTGGGATTAAAGGCATGTACCACCACTCCTGGCATGAGAATAAAACCTTTAAACGACTCATCCCAATTCCTAGGTAAGTCTACTATATTTTACTACCTTTTAAATCTCTTCAGCCAGGAATGGTGGTACACACCTTTAATCCCAGCACATGGGTGGGTGGGAGGTGCAGAGGTAAGAGTATCATTGTGAGTTTGAGGCCAGCCTGGGACTACAGAGTGAGTTCCAGGTCAGCCTGGGCTAGACTGAGACCCTACCTTGAAAAAAATAAAAATAGATAATAAATAAAAAGTAAAAAAAGATAATAAATAAACAAGCTCTTCTGTAGTTGCCTTTGGAAAAGTAGAAAATGCTCCTAAGCTAAACACTAACTTTGAAGATTAAGAACTTCACCTTCAAGAAGTAAAAGCCCACAAATGAAGACTTTCATCATAATGACAATAAGGTCATTCTAGTTTACCTCTGCCTTGGACTTCTTCTCAGCTGCCATTAGCTGCACTTTGTCCCGCTGCTCCTTTGGGGCAGAGCGGTACATATCCAGTAACAGTTTCATCTCCTTCTGGCTCTCTTGTGCCTTCCTATCACAGGGTGGCAGAGGGAAAGGGATAACAGAATGAGAAAACAAAGGGTACTAAAGCAAGAAATGTGAACAGGATACTAAAAAACATTTAGCATACCTAAATCAGTAGACTTCAGAAAAAATATAGAGAGTACAAAAAGGTAAGCTGTATAACAAAGTTATAAAATAACACACTTGTGGCACTCATTACATAAGCACATTTGTGTGGTCCTACTTCTTACTCAGTCGGCAGACTTGGGTCCATGGATGTATTTACATAAATCACTCAGGTAATGGAAAAAATTTCAAAAAGTTTGCACCTTGAAGAGATTAAGGAAGGAAAAGTAGGGAATCTACAAGCTTAAAATATACTGCTAATCCTAGGTCTGATATTGACAGTCGAATGGTTAAACATCAGTTAAAGACAAATACTCACCTCTTACTGAATTATTAAACCTCTTATCTACACCTGAGCTCAAGAATTTTGGACTGGGGAAATGGCTTAGTGATTAAGGCATTTGCCTACAAGACCTAAAGACCCTGGTTCAATTCCCCAGGACCCAGGTAAGCCAGATGCGTAAGGGGCGCATGTATCTGGAGTTCATTTGCAGTGGCTGGAGGCCCTAGCACACCCATTCTCTCTTTCTCTGTGCCTCTTCCCCCCTCTCTCTCAAATAAATAAATAAATAAATAAAAATAATTTTAAGCAGTGTTCCCTTAAAGCAAACACTAACAATCAATAATGAAAAATGAAGAGCCAGAAATAGCTAGCTTTCCAGAGAAATCACTGTCTATGCAGAAGAGGTAGTATGTTAAGTTATGACAAAAATCACATTCGACTGAATTAAACCTATCTTATGGTCTGAGTTTCTGTAGAGGTGAAATATCCAAGAAATTTCTAGTATAATCTGGCATACTTATAGACTGATCAAGGGTAAGCAAACATCACATACTGTTCAAGCTATAGCAATACATACTTAACATAATTTAACTATAATACCAGCAATTTGCCAAAATCTAATAGAGTCACAATTAGTTTCCAGTAATTCTCCAGTATGTAACTTGTATACCCCTTTCGTTAATATGTTCTCATGAAAAATGAGGCTACAACCACGGGGTTTAAACACTCAACTGTTTTAGCTACACAAGTGATTAAAAGTTGAGACTCTGGAGCCAGGCGTGGTGGTGCATGCCTTTAATCCCAGCACTCAGGAGGTAGAGGTAGGAGGATCACTGTTGAGTTCAAGGCTACCCTGTGACTACATAGTGCATAGTGAATTCCAGGTCAGACTGGACTAGAGTGAGACTCTACCTCAAAAAACCAAAAAAAAAAAAAAAAAAGGAAGGAAGAAAGGTAGGTTGGTTGAGAATCGGGTACCCATGTAAAGCCAGATGCACAAAACAATACATGAATCTGGAGTTGGCTTGTAGTAGCAAGAGCTTCTGACACACCCATGCTCACTCTCTCTCTCCCTCTCTGCTCACAAATGAATAAATAAATGAATGAATGAGATGATCAGATGGGCTGTGCCAATAAACAAACATTTCATTTCACTCATGTCTGTAACTCTGGTTTGAGTCAAAGTCATGTAAATATTGCTCTTACTTAAGTTCGATCTTCAATTGCTTGATAATTTCTGCTTCCTTTTTTCTTCCATCATCATGTTTCCCTTTCTCTTTCTCCTTAGCAGAATCTCTCTCTTTTTCTGACTCTTTTAGTTTCTGCTTCTCGCGTTCTCTCTCCTTTTCCTTCTCCCGTTCTCGTTCACGCTCCCTCTCTTTCTCTCTCCTTTCTCGTTCTCGTTCTTCTTCATCTCGTTTGGACTTAATCTCACTGGCATCCTCCTGAGAGCCCTTCGATGCTGAGGATTGGGTGGGCAGGTCCTCAGAATCTTGTTTTAGCTCTGACGGTTCATCCTTAGCATCCTCTGTACTAGACTGAGACTGGAGGAGGGCACTGCCACTGCGCAGACGTGTCTGGAGACAAAGCAGGGAAAGGCATCACTCTGGGGACCACATGCTGCTCTCACTCAAAAACACCCCTACAAATATCATCTCAAACAAAGTTTATGCTCTTGCTCTTGGTTACCTTGTTCAGGTCAGACTGAGCCTCTCTCAATTTTCGCTTATACCTGAGGACCTCCCCTTTCAGCTGGTGATTGTGATTCTGAAGGCTACTGATGAGGTGGCGCATCTCTCGGTTTATAGGGCCTGAAACACAGCAACAGCAGTTCTAAGAGGAACCATGACAAAGGACAAGACTCAGGAGAGAGTACAAAATACATAAGGAACTCTGGAATAACAGAGAGGATTACCAAAAGAAATGTTCTTTCTCTGAAGGTGAAAATGAAACTGGCTGAGCTCAATTAAAAAACAAACACCCAGGCTGGAGAGATAGCTTGGTGGTTAAGGCACTTGCCTGCAAAGCCAAAGAACCCAGGTTCAATTCCCTAAAATCCACGTAAGCCAGATGCACGTGGTGTTGTATGCATCTGAAGTTCGTTTGTGGTGGCCAAAGGCCCTGGCGTGTCAATTCTCTTATCTGCCTCTTTCTCTCTCTCAAATAAACAAAAATAAAATAATAAAAAAGAATGGTTTCATTAAAAAAAAATATGCCCAGGCTGTGGGCCAAATGAGTTTCAGGACTGGATTTTAGTAAGGTATTTCAGGACTTCTGAGCTCAAGTTAAAACAAATACTGGGAACTGTGTTGTCTTCCACAGAAGGCATTTGCAGCAGACAGTTGGCACGGTAGAGCAAGAATGACTATACCTGCTTGCTCGTTGGCAGCAAGGGTCTGCTCAAACTCTATCCTCAGCATTTCGTACTCTTTGCGAACCTGCGCCAGTGTATCCTCTAGCTGGATCACTTCAGTTCTCAGCTTCTTGTGAAGACTAACCTCATCCCGCTACATACAGAGAAAGGAACCAATAAAAATTCATATCAACTTATAGAATTATCACATTCCAGGATTCTGTCTCTATCTGTAAGGCTCTAAACAAAGAAGAGAATACGCCAAGAAAAAAAAATGAATTATTCTGTAGATTTCCACTTCATATTCAATACCTAAAGGATTTAGAAACATGGGTTTAGAGGGGCTGAGGAGATGGCTCAACAGTTAAAGGCACTTGCTTGCAAAGCCTGACAGCCTGACCAGTACTCACATAAAGCCAGATGCACAAAATGGCACATGTGTCTGGAGTTCAACTGCAGTGGCATTAGGACCCTGACATGACCATTCTCACTAATCCCACTCCCCCCTACACCACTTGCAAATAAAAATTTTTTTAATATTTAATTTACTTATTTATAGGGGAGAAGCAGATAGAGAGAAAGATAATGGGCATGCCAGGGCCTTCAGCCACTGCAAATGAACTTCAGATGCATACAACACCATGTGCATCTGGCTTACATAGGTTCTGGGGAATCGAATCTCGGTCCTTTGGCTTTGCAGGCAAGCACCTTCACCATTGAGCCATCTCTCCAGCCCAGTAAAAATATTTTTTTAAAAAGAAACACAGGGGCTGGAGAGATGGCTCAGTGGTGAAGGTGCTTGCCTGCATGGGTTCAATTCGCCAGTGCCCACGTAAAGCCAGATGCACAAAGTGGCACATCCATCTGGAGTTTGTTTGCAGCAGCTGGAAGCCCTAGTATACCTATTCTATCTGTCTCTCTTCTCTCTCTGCTTGCAAATAAATGTTAAAAAATAAAAACAGAAATCCAGCTGTAGAAAATGGCAAGATATTGGAGAAGTATAGGAAATAGCCTACAACTATGAAAATACTACAGTGTAGTTGGAGAGCTAACCATAAAGCAACATGTAAGTCACCATAAAGTAGTATTCAATTCACTTGGCCAGTATATACAAGAAGACCAACTATTTTAAACATTATCTTAAAGACTACGGAAGATAGAAGTGAATGTATGAATAAAAGTCCTACCTTCGAAAATTACCTACGTGTGACATTAAATGCCACAAGGCAAATAAGCCTTGACACAGCTTCTGTCCCAGCTTCCTCCACCCACATATGCTCCAGCCATGGGACAATTGTGTCATGCTCCCTCATTTTGATATACACTGGTGTCTTTGCTAGGAACACACTTCTACTTTAACTAGCAATGAACTTTTTGACCTTTAAGATTTATCCCTTGCTTTCTCAACTAAAATCAGGAAGGTGTGACAATCAAATCAGACATTTTCTCCTCCATCACTACATGTCTGGGATCTGCTACCACTGACCCACACTGCATTCTGATGGGTCCCATTCTCCCAGTGGACAGTACCTAATCCTTGAGGACAAAAATTCAGTAATTTTTTTTTTTAAATAGGGTCTCACTCTAGCCCAGGCTGACCTGGAATTCACTATGTAGTTGGTCTCAGGGTGACCTCAAACTTATGACGATTCTTCTACCTCTGCCTCTCAAGTGTTGGCATTAAAGGAGTGTGCCACCATGCCTGGCAGGAATTCTTGTTTCATATCTGTATGCCCACCATGTAACACAATAAATGCTACTCTATGATTACTGAGTTTGGACATTAGCTGTACATTTTACAGTAAATTTGAAAAAGTATTACTGTAAAACTTATGAGGTATAAAAACATATACAAAGCAGGCTGGGGTTTAGCTTGCCTGGCATGGAAAGGCCCTGGGTTCCACCCCCCTACCACAACAACCACAACAACAGAGAGAAGAGGAAAAGGCAAGGTCATTACCTCGATGAGCTCAACCTGGCACTGGTGGGTTCCCCGGGTTCCATGGAGCAGGGTCCGCGCCTCGTCCAAGTGTGCTTTCAGCTGTAGGCTTTCATTGTACAGGACAGAGAACTGCGACTGCATGCAGCGATACTCTGGAGTTTCCTTAACAACTTCCTCCACTGCACTGCGCAATTCCACCTTAGAAAGACCAAAGAAATTTAGTCATTTCAACCACAGAATCCAGAACCTGTGCCCAAGATGCTAGACATGATGTCCTGTAAACTCATTATGAAAATTAATAAAGTCTACCCTCCCATTCATGCCTCTGTGCAAACTACATACCCAACAAAGGATTATTTTGATATTTTACTTTGTTTCTTCCTAGCAAACAATCTACATCCAGTATGTCATTTGTGAGGATGCGTATTTTACAAATATAGCTGAAGAACCAATCTCTTTAGTAAAAGTCACAGAATGTATTTCTGCCATAGAAGCAAAGTGATGATGTTTTTCCTAAGTATGTGCTTCCACTACTCAAACACTTCAGGTAATTTAAATTGCTTTCCTTTTCAGTTCAAATATCTTTATTCTTACTTTTTAAATTATAAATGGCAGGTGGCTATTGTTGAAAGAAGGATGAGAAGGACTTCTAGAACCTTCTTTCTGCTACTATGATCTGACGGTGGCAGGCTTAAAAACCAAAGGGACCACTAATCATGTTTTTTTTTCCCCCACTGTTTTGGTAGAAGAAACTCCAGAGCCAAATCTGTGGCTCACTTCTAGCAAGAACAACATTAATCACTACCACCCTCCCAGAGCATAAACATACACTTCTCTTAAGGACAAAGTCTCAATTTTTAGGTCTATTGTGGATATGTTAATTAAACCTACTCACTCTACTTTATCCTATCCTCATTTTTCTCAACAACTTCTAAATCAGAGTACCTTGATGTGGTCTAATGAAACTTTTCTAGCTGTCTCAAATGTTTTTTAAAAAAAAGTAGGATAGGGATGGAGATGGCTTAGTGGTTAAGCACTTGCCTGTGAAGCCTAAGGACCCCCAGTTCAAGGCTTGATTTCCCAGTAGCCATGTAAGCCAGATGCACAAGGGGGCACACACATATGGAGTTCGTTTGCAGTTGCTGGAGGCCCTGGCGCACACATGTGGAGTTCATTTGCAGTGGCTGGGGGCCCTGGCGCACCCATTTTTCTCCCCCCCCCCATTTCTGTATCTCTCTCAAATAAATTAATAAATAAAAATATATTTATATAAAAAAGAATTTGTAACCGTTAAAAAAGGTAGGATAAAGGTAATAAATACATTGTAGTTGAATTTTGTATTATTATGGAATACTCAATAAAAACTGTACATATTTAAGATATGAAGCATGAAATTTCCACAGACATATTCTCTGTGACACAACTACCATAAACAAGCTAATCAACACACACATCACCTCAGGTACCTTTTTTAATGTGGTGAGAACACTTTAGATCTACACTCAGTATATTTTAAGTACACAATGCAGAACGACAGGAACCATGCTACATATGATACTCCCAGTATTTACTCATCCTCAGAACTGAAACCTTATGCTGTTGGATTTACAACTCTAGAAGGTCCAACCCCCCAGTAACCACTGTTCATTCTCTGCTTCAAGAGTCTCATCGTTTTGAGATCCTGTATGTATCATCCAGCATTTGTCTGACTTATTTCACTTAGCATAACATCTTTCAGGTTCATCAATGTTGTCACAATGGACCCAACTTTCATCTTCAACGTTGAATAATATCCCATCATTTTCTTTATCCGCTTATCTTCTGCTAAAGTTCCTCCCAAGTATATTTTATATTAATGTAAAATTAGACTGTTTTCTTAAATTTGATTTCTTATAATCTGTTGTTGCTGATTTTATATCCTGCAATTTTACTGAAGTCATTTATAGTAACTATTTTGATGGATTCTCTAGGATCACCTATATAAGATTATATCATTTGTAAACAGACAATTTTACTTCCTCCTTTCCAATTTGAAGGTCTTTTATTTCTTATTCTTGCCTAATTGCTATGGCTTAGACTTCCATACTATATTAGCTGTATGCTTGTCACAAATGGCCTTTACTATGATTTACTATTTCTTCCACACCTAATTTGTTGGAAGTTATCAAAGTTGAATTTTGTCTACACTTTTTGTGCTCTTTAGAAATTACAGATTCCTAAGAGTAAGCATGTGTGTGCGTGCACACACTATACCTCCCACCTTCAACTTTTCATTCTGTGTAGTGACCTCCTCAAAGTCTTGCCGAAGCTTCTCCAGCTCACAGTGTCGGTTCTGTGCCAGCTCTTTGTTCTCCTCTAGCTCTGCATTCATTTCCTCGAACTGGGAAGAACCAGGAAAACAGATAGTGAGAATGAAGAAAGCAACTCCTAAGACATCCCCACTTCTCTGCTCCCCATATAAATGGAGTCACTCTCCTAGATTATCCCACACTATCACTCATGAACCCATCCAAGTCCTTAGGTATAGGGCCTGTCACCTGTCATGAGTCATCTCTGACTTTACCTTCCGAGCATTGATGGTGATTGTGCCGCCATAGAGACTGCTCCCAGCTCCATACACCTTATAGCCTTTTGAATTCACCTGCAGAGAAGATAAGAGCTGTTTAGATAACGGAAGGCTTTAGCCAGATGACCAATGTGCACAGCACCCAAGGTGAATTTTTTGAAAACACTCCTTAAAATACCTGCAGCCCACAGGCCACAATAAACAGCACTGACCCGTTCAAGGACATCTGCCAAGTGTCGGTTGAGCCGCTGCTCTCTCTTCCGAATTTTGTAAATGTCCCACTGCAAGTCATCAATCATGGACTCTAGGACAGACACACGTGATTCCGCCGTCTCCACCTTACCCTGCAGCTTGGAGAACTGCATCCCAAGGAATAACCAAGTCAGATAAGGAATGCCTCAGATCACCAGCTTTCCAAATGCCACAAAACTAACCCTTGCTCATATCATTTAGAAAAACCAGATTCATTTGAACAGCTCTGAGTCTGTTACATTCATTAAAACAGCAGCAATCTCTAAAAACTCATAAAAGGAACAGTTAAAATTCAATTATCTTTCTACCTTTGCAGACACTGTTTCTCTAGACAGATCACAAATTCATCAGAAAATAGGAACTTAAGAGAAAAAAATAGCCTTCATTTTTTCATATATTTTAGAAGACAGTTATCTTTATCCCCAGTTTCCCCCAAATACCACAAATGATAGTTCTTATACAACAGTACAAAAACTTCCTTTTTTTTTTTTTAAGAGAAAGAGAGAGAGAGAAAAAGAGAGAATAGGCGAGCTGGAGAGATGGCTTAGCAGTTAAGGCGCCTGCCTCCTAAGCCTAAGAACGCCGGTTCAAATCTCCAGGTCCCACGTTTAGCCAGATGCAAAGTGACACAAGGGTGCAATGCCGCACTTGACCACAAGGGGGTGCATGCATCTGGATTTCATTTGCAGCAGCTGAGAGGCTGCTGGCACTACTATCTCTATCTGTCTTCCTCTCCCTCTGTCTCTCTCTGTGTCTCTCTCCAAAAAAAAAAGAGAGAGAGAGAGAATTGGCATGCCAGGGTCTCAGACACTTGCACCACCTAGTACACATGTGCAACCTTGCACTTGTGTCACCTTTGTGCATCTGGCTTATGTGGGATCTGGAGAGCTCAAACATGGGTCCTCAGGCTTCACAGGCAAGCACCTGAACCACTAAGCCATCTCTCTAGCTCTCCATTCTTTTTTAAGCTGACCCCAGAGCAATTTGTAAATACTATAAAGATACAAAATCACTTCTTTTCTTTCTCTAATTTTTCCACAGACTAATTCCTGAGTTGACTGCTTCTGCCCTGCACTACTTTCAGTAGAAAAACAGGCCCTCAAGAACACCTTTCAAAGTGTTCAAATTTCTAGAAAGAGCCATCTCTCCTTTCTGGTCAATTACCTCCTGAGACATGGTGTGATGCTTCTCCTGAAGAAGGTCTGTCAGTTCCTGTAGCCGCAGATTTTCTTGTGCAAGGAAGGAATTCAGCTCCTGCACTGCTTCCTCCACTATCATACTGTCTGTGGAAGAATAACTGTACTTTAGTGTAGCATCAACCATGCATAAAGCATTAATAGGCCACCTCACTTTACTGTCCTAATAAGCTCAGAAAGTAGGGAAGTGTTTATTATGTCATGTGGTTCCAGTCATTCTTAAAATGACATCACCAGTCATGAGAACTAGGAATACAAAGAATTAAACCTAAGTTTGAAAACTACAAATTAGCATGCAAAGGTGAGTTCTTCTTTATGGTGATAGGAAGAGAACCCAGGACTGCATGTATTCTTAGCATTCATTCTACCACTAAGCTATACTCCAAGCCCCACAAAAGTGAGTTGTCATCCCACACTGCTTCCAGTCTACAGGCTCTTGCCTCACCTCCACTGTTCAGTTTTCGGGATAAGAGTTCCACTTTTTCTTGCAATTTATCATAGACAGTCACAATCTGAGAGACGGCTCGACGGGAGGACTCTACACGCTCCTGCAGCTGAGACTCCATCTCTTCACTGGAGCTGCTGGCCAAAGTAGCAAGGAAAGAGAAAGCTGGCTCTTGCCCTTCCCCTGAGGACAAAGGGGGAGAAAAAGAAGCCCCCAAATTATAAAACTGGAAATAGCAAAATCTTTTCCCCTTCTCATATTGAAACCCTCAAAGCAAAGCTCAACTTTGAAAACCCAGGCAGCTAAGACAGTGGCAGAATATCCCACACAAATACTCGCCTCTCTCACGGTCATCTTTGCGTTCCTGATTGCTGTCAGAGTCAGGTTCTGGCTCAGGCACAACCAGAGCTTTCCTTTCAGTGAGCAGGTCTCCCAAACCCTGTTCCAGATCATAACGCTTAAGGATGATACGGATGTTCTCATCAAACTGAAAGAGAGTGTATATAATTAAGAAAAAGGAAAGGACACAACTTTAAAATGAAGATAGTACTACTAAAATGCTCATGCAAGCTGGTTAGCTACCTGACTCCAGTACCGATTGACTATCAACAGTGAGGCATCATCAGTGGCCTGCCGTCGTTCCAGCTTTTCAATGTGTTCACGAAGCTCATCTTCAATGGCCTGCCGTTGATCCAGCATTTCTCCTAGCTTCCGATTTTTGGCTCGCAGCGTTCGAATGTCCAACTCCTCCTGCCCCAGAAAACCAGTACTATTAGTCCACAAAGAAATTAGACAAGATGAGCTACTGAACTCAACAAAGACACATCAATTCATTAGTGATATCCTATAAACAAAGCTATTCATTAAACACAAATCTAGGGCTGGGGAGATGGTTCCGTGGTTAAGGTACTTGGTTGCAAAGCCTGTCAGCCCAGGTTTGATTCTCCAGTCCCCAATTAAAGTCCGGTGTACAAAGTGGCTCATATGTCTGGAGTTCATTTGCAATGGCAAGAGGCCCCAGCATGCCCATCTTGTCTCTCTCTGCTTGTAAATAAATAAACTTTTTTTTTTTTAAAAAAAACAGGGAGATCAAACAAGGTTGGGGAAGTAACTCAGTGGATAAAGTATTTGCCATGCAAGCATAAAGACTGGAGTTCAGCACCCAGAGAAATGTCGTACAGACACCAATATCCCAAAACTTGAGAGGTGGAGACAGTTGATCTCTGGGGCAAGCTGGCAAGCTAGACTAGCTGAATCAGTGAGCTCTGAATTCAACTAAGAGGCCTTACCTCAGTAATGGAAATGGACAATGACTGGGAAAGACACCCATTGTCAACTTCTGGCCTCCACAAGCATGTACACACACATGTACCCTTACAGATATACACATGCACTCACACAAAGACGTCTTACAACAATTAGATACAAAGTCCAAGCAAACGGGGCTAGGAATATAGCTTACAAAGCATGGCAGTCCAGGTTCAATTCTCCAGTACCCCCATAACCATATAACACCTCAAAGTTTTCCTCTGACCTCCACATGAGTACTGTGATACATCACACACACACACACACACACACACACACACACACACACACACAGTTAAATGGAAAAAATAAATAAATAAAAGAATCTAGAGCAGAAAGAACATACAAATGCACCAGAACCTGAACTTTACCAATCTCACTATCCTATTCACACAGACCTTCACAGTCATGCTACTGCTATAGTGAAGCATCACCATCCAGGTAGCTCATCGTCTACTCCAACAGACCTTATCTCATATCTCCTAAGCACTACACTTTGGTCATTCCAGATTCTAGTTACAGAGTCCTTCCCTTCCTGGTCCAGAACTCACTAATATATCAGGTGACTTAAATACACATGTGGACAACACATCTAATCTTCCAGCTTTGAGGCTGCCATTATCTTAACTCATAAATGACAAATGACTGCCCTCCACGGGTCTTCAGCCATATATTTCCAAAAGCCACTCACAGGCATCATCTGGAACTTTGCTTCATCTGAAATCTTAAAACTCTGCTTCTCAATCCCTGAACAAGACATGTCTCTCCAGATATCTCATGTCCTCACATCCTTAACCAGCCCTATACCTCACTGAGATCTCCAGAGTTCAGAATCCTCTCCTTTCTCTCTTAATAGCCATCTGTTTCCACTATCATCCACACTCGTACACTGTAATATATTCCTCAAACACCTGCCTATCACCCTCTTCTTTGACTTTAACCTTTAAATTCCACAAACCCCAATCTGATTAACCATCCTTATACTCAGTAGACCAAGACAACTAGATAAATGTCAATAAACCAGGGAGATCAGTGACTTTACAAAATGAATTCCCTGCCTGCACAAATACTATAATTTCCCTAGAAATCTGTAACAAGCACCCATTCCTCATCACAGTAGTACCAAATTCTACTAAACCCCCTCTCATATCACATTACCATCAGAAAGAAACTCCTCAACCCCTTACCTCACTGTCCCTTTCCTGAAATTCAGCAATATATACATACATTCTTAAAACTTCAATTTGAGCCAGGCATGGTGGTGCACACCTTTAATTCCAGCATTTGGGAGGCAGAGGTAGTAAGACTGCTGGAAGTTCGAGGCCAGCCTGGAACTACAGAATGAGTTCCTGGTCAGCCTGAGCTAGACTGAGCTCCTATTTCAGAAAAAAAACCCAAAACTTCAATTTGTTCTCAGACTATCCCTTCTACAAAAAGATTACTCTCCAGGTGAGGTGAGGTATATTTAGAAGGCAAAAGGATCTAGAGTTCAAGGACAGCCTGGGCTACCTAGGAAGACCTTGTCTCCCAAATGCAAAACAAATCAAATAAATACCCTCACTCCATCAGTACTTCTACTCCTCTCTAAGTATCTTTAACCTCTCTCTACCTCTTGCCCTTGGACAAGCTGGGGAGGAGCAAGAAGTGGGAGGAGTGTATCATAGGCAAAGAACAGGCAATGAAACATGTGGAAAGGCTTATGTTCTTTTCTTTTTTTTTTTTTTTTTTTTTTTTTTTGGAGGTAGGGTCTCACTCTAGCTCAGGCTGACCTGGAATTCACTATGCAGTCTCAGGGTGGCCTCAAACTCTCAGTGATCCTCCTACCTCTGCCCCTGAGTGCTGGGATTAAAGGTGTGTGCCACCACACCCAGCCTTTATATTCTTGTTAAAAAAAAAAAAAAAAGCAAAATACATTCCTCTAAGAAAAATACACTCTTTACTGAAAGACTGAAAGGAAGAACAGTACACTCTCAAACAGGAGAGTAGGCTACTCAGAGAGGACCCAAACAAAGCCTTATGCTTCACTTTACCTAAGTATGGATGAAATGAAGTAGTCAATGCTGTTGCACTGTACCAGATTATCAATGCAATTAGAAAACCGTATCCTCACCCTCTTTTCTAAACTCTGCCTTCCCCTTTTCACTCTAACTGAAACCTACACGGGAACAGTTTCCCTGCAGGCTACTCCTTGAAGCCCTAGCCTGGACACAGATGAGGTTTTTAGTGTTTCCATCACTACTTCCTTTGTAACATAAGACATTAGCATGCACTACCTGCTACCATGTTTGCTGAATTTACCTACAGGAAATTTTTAAATGCCCACATCATTTTCCTACACTTTTCAAAGATCTAGCACCTTGCTTATCACCACTTGCTTTACTATTCTTAATGATTTCAATTCCTATAGGTGATCATTCTGTATGTTGAGTTACTGAGCCCCTCTCCATCAATGATCCTGTTCTCTTACCTTTACCAGCTTTCAATTATTGCCTTACCTTAGCTGTACCTGCAGGTCCTCCTTAAGCTCATTTTCCAGAACTACCATTTATTTTTCCAGCTCACTCTCCTTTTTTTTTTTTTTTTTGGGGGGGGGGGGTTGGGTTTTGAGGTAGGGTCTCTAACGCACTCTAGCCCAGGCTGACCTGGAATTCACTATGTAGTCTCAGGGTGGCCTCGAACTCACAGCAATCCTCCTACCTCTGCCTCCCGAGTGCTGGGATTAAAGGCATGCACTACCATGCCCAGCCCTCCAACAATTCTTAAATCTTTCAGAATGTATGATCCATTGGTCCTGTACCTATCCCAGTCTTACTTCCTTCCCTCCTTCTATGATCAGTTAATATAATCATCCTGTTTTATAAACTTTCTCCTCATTTGCTTTTCATATTTTCTGGTAAAAACCCACAATAGAGATAACATTCAACTCCCCACCTACTCCAAGCCTAGACTTACACAGCTGAATGTGACTAGAAAAATGAACCACGCTGACTTTCAGTGCATGCTCACAAATTCAAGTGGGCTTCAGTGCTGCCTAGCAATCCTACCAAATCTCTCTAATCTATTTTCTGTGCATGGGGACCACTTCAAACCTCCAAAACTTCCTCCCCATCCTCACTTTCAGATGGCTCTGGAGTTCACTGGGTAGGTGGGGGTGGGGGGAGAGGCAGAAGCAGTAAGTAGACAATGCCTATCCTTCCCCACCTCCCTAAACTACCACTGCCAACTGACTTACACCTGAACCCACACTCTCTGCCTTTCTTCTTGTTGATGGGGATAAATTGTACCTGCTCCTGAACAAGGTCGATTCCTCTACTGTGCAAGCTTGTATTGCATTTCATTCTCTCACCTGCTCAAGGATATCACAGCAGTAACTCTCTCCTCTTTCTGTTTTATCGTTTACCTTTGCCCTCAAAACATGTCAACCAACCAAATAAATCCCAAATATTCCAGTTTATCTCAAAGCTGTCTCCATGGTCCAAGTTAGTATAGCCAAATACCTAAAAACATGCTGGAGTATCTCCAACCTTAGAAAACAAACAAACACTTTCTGCTGATCCCACACATCTCTCTGGCTCAGATAAATAAATTTTTTAAAAACCATAGAGAGGTTCCTTCCTATCACATATGCTTCATCCAATATATTAGCAAATTCTGTCTACACTACCTTCACAGTGATCCAGGCTATAATGATCCCTCACTAGGTCGGCTATGAAGACCTCCTGTTTGTAGCAAACACTGCCACACTGTGTCCATCTGCCAGATTTCAGAAAGGGTGTAGTGGACAGTTCCATCCATACTGCCACTGTTCCCACTACAAGCATTCTTTGGACTCTTATTTCCTGTCCCCAAATCTCAGCTGGCTCACTATACCAACTTTAAAGAATGTGGGAGGAGTTATTGCCTTCACGAGCAATCTTCAAATAATTGGACAGGAACCGGTAAGCTCTATGTCTCAAATCCCAGCATTTAGGGAAGTAGAGTTGTTAGGGGAAGGAGGTGAGAAAGAGCAAGCCAACAGTTCTGCTTATTGGAACCTTCTTATAACCCTTGTTACATAATCTACTCTCCAAACCCAAGTCAAAGCATGTTACTCCCCTACAAGATCTTCAGTGGCTCTTCACTGCCTTTGCATGCAGTCCAAGATATGATGTGTGCTGTTCTTCCCTTATATCAGCCTATCCCTATCAATACCACCCAGAAAACTAAAGTCTAAGCACAGCTGTCAGGTTTGTATATCTGAATAGAGGCACTTCAGGTGCATAATATGAGGTAACTGCTAAGGCAAAAATCACCTTCTGGCAACATTATGGAGCATAGAGCTTCAAACATCTCTAGAAATAAAATTGTGTCAACATTTATTATATAAGTTCCTACTCTCACTAAATAAAAATAACCTCAAGCTTCAAATTATATAAATAACCCAATAAAGTTATCAATAGCACACTTCTATGAATACTACAAAGACAACAGTAATGCTTTTACTCTTTTCATGGACTCTCATTTTATCCCCACAATAACCCAATGTGATAGGTTCCATAAACAAAGAAACAGAGGCACAGGACAGATAACAAAGGTCATGATGCTAAGAGATACAGCTGACAGCAAGCAGTCTGGTCTCTCACTTATCACTGACACTCTCAAAGGATTTGCTACATGGCTTCTCAGACCCTAACATCCAATTGTAAGCAAGTGAAAAATGAGTGCTTATCTTCCCACCCTAAATAACTATATCCAATGCTATGGTAGGCACGAGACCCTCAAAAGAACCCAAAAGCATACCTTGGAAACAACCAAATGTCAATATACCTCTTCTAGAACAGATCACCACATCATTTTACCTCTTTTGCCTGTTTCTCCTTGTTGTTTTCAAACAGGTTTCCCTTAGTCTGGAAGGCATCCATAAATGTTTACTTTCAGATTAAAATTAACAGAGAAGCAAAGCATGGTTTCCTCATACCGTTGAGGAAACGCCTCCTAGCTTAATTGTTTCCACTGTGGTCCCTGAATCCTCTACAGCTGTCTTCTTCTCTGGTGGCACAGATGTGCCTGGCTCTCCAGCTGCTCTTTTATTTCCAATTCCGGACATCTTGGAATATGAGGACAGTCACGTTCCTAGAGGAGGAAAAGGCAGAAACTGAGGTAAGATATCCAAGAACAGCAACAATACAGAGAAAGCACCTATTATATACAAACTACCAATTTTTCTGGCCAACCCTTTCAACCAGATCCATTAATTTCCCCCCAAGCCACGCCACGCCACGCCAAAATTTCACTTAAGAAAAAGTTAAATTGTTAAGAATCAGAGCTAAACTGACATGACCATAGATTTCTATATAAGAATAAAATGTTAATAAGACAATGGTGAAAGGGTAAATAGACTATGAATAAACTTCAGGACCCCGGCTTCCTGAAATGCTAAAATCGGCAAAATAATGTTTGATTGTGACAGAGAGCTCAAAGGGATATGGGAAATGTTTGATAAGTCATTAACACTAGGCAAGAGTCAATCATTACCTCTGAGCCTCAGTTCCTAAAGCAAGAGTAACAGCATGCTATGTTTACAAGTATGGGTGATGTAATTACAGAATGACAGGCTTACACTAAGCTAATCACTCAAATATGAGTTTTCCCTTTTATTTTTGCAGTCTGTTTCCCTGATTCCAAATACTCTCCCCGATATTCAGTGCGGCTCTGGAGAAGTCCCACCTGGGGTGCGAATCGCAGTTCTTCCTGTTAGTGAACCGTATCGTCTTAAAAAGCTGAGTTTGTCAAAGGTTTCTGTTTGCTTGCCTGTAGAACGGAGATATATTTTTCGCATGTCCTACCTAACTCCCAGAGTGTCGAGGGTCGGTGCAGGCGGAAAGGATGCTAACGCAGGATGGCTACTTTCGGAAGCAAGGCTGCCATCACCAGACTGCGCACAACTCGGCTTCCGACTCCCAGTGCGGGAAAGCACAGATGGCAGCAATCTGACCTGGAACGAGAAGACAGCAGCGATGCGCACGGGCCGCAAGACGACTCGAGGGGGGCCCCCAAGACTGCCGCCTCGGGCCGTGGCCCGCAGCTGCCCAGGAAGATGGGGCCGCGGAGCCGGAGAGCATGGAGACGCGTCGCGGCACACACCATGCGCTCCTCCCTGAACCGAGATCTAACCTGGGTCCTCCGACGCACGCCCGTGGACAGAGCACGGCTCCGGCTCGCAGCAGTTATTCCTGTAGGCCCGCGTACAGCTCCCACCCCTCACCTCTGACCCGCCGCCCAAAGGGACCAAACTTCCGGGAGGCGGGGACGGCGAGCGGAAGAAGGGCAAGAGAAAAGGAAGTCGCTTCAGGACCGCCTGGCGCACTGGGAGAAAGCCGGGCGGAAGTGACGCCAAGGAAGGCGCGGGGCGGTCTGAGAGGCCGTTGTCTCCCCAGCCATGCTGGAGAGGAACAGGGGGTTCTCTCCTGGCCAAGACCTCCGCCAGCACCGGACAGAGAGCCCTTACTTTTAGTTAACCGGTTAGTCTGCGCTACTGCGACTTGTTTTATTCCTGGAAGAAACCGCTTTGTTAGGTTGCCTGTTATTGGTTCTAGAGAAACTCGTTCAGCCTGATGATTGGCTGACGGTCCTGTCGATCTCCGGATGGGCTAGAGCATGCCTCCGATGACACAGAAAAACGTTTTTCGGAGCCTTCGAATGCAAAAATGAGTGCTAGAGAAAGTCCCCGAGGGACTTGGCCGATTTCGAATATTGTAGAATTCTCTTGAGGGGTACTGTGTTCAGCGCTGTCTATACATTGAACTCATCTGGGAAATTTTATCCCTCAAGGGCCTGGATATTGACAAATTTATTTGTTATTTTCATTTAGGAGTGGGAGGGGGTCGCGCCACGACCTGTTATCTGCAGAACAGCTGCAGAAGCATGCGCCACTTTGTCCATCTGCCTTTTCGTTGGTACTGCGGAATCGAACCCTTGTCGTCAGGCTTTGCAAGCAAGTACCTTTAACCGCCGAGCCTCCAGCCCTGACGCTTTCCTTTTTTCAGCTTAAAATAGACTGGTATTAAGTCTGGCTCATCCTATACCATTTCCACCCTCCAGATTATTATACTCAAAACAGCTATGAATACTATTGCTTTTGTGCTTTAGAAAAGAAATTGACCAGGGAAAAGATAAGTATGCAAGCCAGTTATTAGTTCCTGATCTTTTTAAAAATTTATTTATTTATTTGAGAGAGAGGGAAAGAGGCAGAGAGAGAACTGGCATGCACCAGAGCCTCCAGCCACTGCAAACAAATTCCAGACGCATGTGCCTCTTGGTGCATCTGGTTTACGTGGATCCTGGGGAATTGAACCTGGGTACTTTTTGGCTTTGCAGGCAAGTGCCTTGGCCACTAAGACATCTCTCCAGCCCTAGTTCTAATCTTAAAACCAGTCTATTTTAAGCTAATTTACCATTGGAATTTTTAAGTTAATAATATGATGCTATTTCCCAGACTGTTAAACTAAATGTGTTTTAATGATAGAAAGCTAATCAATCTAACCTGCCAAATAAAAAGCTGTATATAAAAAAAAAAAAGCTGTATGAGTCCCAAAATCATGAAAAAGTACTAGTGACATCAGATAATGGTCCAGAATTGGAAGAATGTTGAACCTTTCTTTTTGGAGAGAGACATAGAGGGAGAGGAAGACAGAGATGGGCGCACCAGCAGCTGCTGCAAACGAAATCCAGATGTGTGAGTCCCCTTGTGGTCAAGTGCGGCATTGCCGCCCTTGTGTCACTGCATCTGGCTAAAGGTGGGATCTGGAGATTGGAACCGCTGGAGATTGGAACCAGCTTTCTTAGGCTTCTTAGGAGGCAGGCGCCTTAAAGGCTAAGCCATCTCTCCAGCCCTGTTGTACCTTTTTAAAAACAATAAATGGGGCTGGAGAGATGGCTTGGTGGTTAAGGCACTTGCCTGGAAACCCTAAGGGCTCAGGTTCGATTCCCCAGTGCCCACGTTAGACAGATGCACACATTGGCACATGTGTCTGGAGTTTGTTTACAGTGGCTAGAGGCCCTGGTGTGCCCATTCTCTCTCTCTCTCTCTCTCTCTCTCTCTCTCCCTCTCTCTCAAATTAATTAACTAATTAATTAATGAGTGAAATGAAAAACAATAAATGTAGGGTTGTTTGGAGAGAAACCAAATCTACATGGATTTCTGAGAGAGAGTGAAGAATGGTCCTGTCAATCTCAGAGAGGGCACAAGGCTTGCACTCGTATGGCCAAAACAATGCCTGTATAGTCCTTGTACTTGCTAGGTGTTACCTGTGCATGCAATAAGGTGAAAGTAAATTCTTGTGGCACTAGGTACTTTGCCTGGCCCAAAAGAGAAAAAATGGCTGTAAATTAACTTCACACTGGATTTGGGAAAGCAAAAACTTGACAACTGTATTTGATGACCCTCACACCTAATTGAAAAGTATCCTATGAGAGACAATGCATTCTCTGATCTCCCTCTTGCAGTTGTTCTACCCTGGCAAGCTTTGTCTCCACAGACTTACCACCGAATAGCAAGCAATGGCTCATCTAGTCCCAAGTTTGAAAACAAGGTTTTCACAGACTACATTTGGTTTATTTTGAACAGTATTGTTCACATTGTATTGTTAGAAACAACAAACACTAACTTCATTATCAACATTTAAAAATAGATTATCCATTTCTCTTGAAAATATCTTAACATCAAGTTTTGTTCGTGTATGGTCACATTTCTTAGAGAGAAGTAGTAGCTTCCTCATTTATTCATAGGTCATGTTATTTCTAGCTAACATAATCTCCACTATTTCTTATCAGTCCCGTGGTACTAGTTTTGTTTCATTAGCCTGTCATCATCTGTGTGCTGTAATGGGACACACCAATTACTTATACTAGGTGTCTGTCCCATGGGAATTAGTGGACGCCTACCTAACATCCAATCCCCCTCCATCATCATCTGCTTCAGAACTATTCATGCATCCACTTGAATTACATTTTTTTTTTTATTATGAAGCAGGGTCTCACTCTAGCCTAGGCTGACCTGGAACTCACTTTGTAGGCCCAGGCTGACCTCTCATAGTGATCCTTCTACCTCAGCTGAGAGTAAAGGGTGTTCTGCCATCCCAGGGCGATTACATGGTGGGGAAGAGCTAACAATGGTTATACTTCCCAGGCCAAACGCAGAACCTGAGCAGTGAAGACTACAATCACTTAGAATACTAGGGCTCAGTAGTTTTCTTCCAGAATTCTTGTGTCAGACTTGAAACTGTGAAACCTTCTTCCTGCCATTTTAGGAGTGGAGCCAGCACACAGGAGTGGACATTACCAAGAGAATCTCGGGGTAGTGGAATCAGAGCAACTGAATTACATCACCTCTAACTTGAACACACCAGAGTGCTAGAAAAGATACTGAGAAAAGACTACATCTTTTTAGAAATTTTTAATACTCACCATGAAAGTTAACCATTTTTTCCAGCTACTGGAAAGATTATCATTTTCAAATACCCTCATCAGTCATCTCATACCATCTCAGGTATCCGGAGTTCTCTGAAGAGCAAAACCAAGTGCGTGTGTGTGTGTGTGTGTGTGTGTGTACTCACGCACACGCACACATATGTGCATTCACCTGCACACATACATGTAATGATAAGGAAAATAAAAAGAACACCTTGAAGAATTGGCATATATAGATTGTGATTTGGTCCAAAATTTTTTGGGTAAGCTGGCAGGCTGCAAACCCAAGAAAGAGTTACAATGTGAGTCTTAAAGGTAGTCTGGCTAGGTGTGGTGGCACACACCTTTAATCCCAGCATATGGAAGGCAGAGGTAGAAGGATTGCCATGAGTTCAAGGCTAGCCTGGGGCTACATTGTGTCCAGGTCAGTCTGGGTTAGAGTGAGACTCTCCCTCAGGGGGAAAAAGTTAGTCTGCTGGCAGTATTCCTTCTTGCTGTGGATAGAAAGGAGGTCAGTCTTTGTCTTTAGTGTTAAAGCTTTTAACTGATTGGTTGAGGCCTAACAACTTGATGGAAGATAATCTTCCTTAGACCAGCCATTTAAATGTTATTTTCATTCAAAGAATACTGTTATATAAACATTCAGAATAATGTTTGACCTGATAAATACTCTGGAACTATGGGTGAGCCTGGTTGGAACATAAAACATGCCTTGCTAGCATTATTACTATGACCTGTCTGCTAGTAAAACTGGCTTTTCTGAAAGGCACAGTCAGCCTCTACCATCCTCATGGCAGCCTTATCCTGACTGAAAGGTAGCCTCACCTTAGAAACTGGAAAAATAGACTAGATGAAGGGGAAGATGAAAGAGTCTTACTCCTTGACCACATTTGCTATTTCTGAGTTGCTATTACCTGTTCATCACCTCAAGAGATAAATTAGTAACTCTAGAAAATAAATAAACCAAGAAAAATAAACTTTTCATTCACTCACAAATGGAAGAGCAGCATGAGCCGTGCTAAAAAAAAAAGAATTTCATTTTATTTTAAAGCTCTCTTATTGACTCAACATTGTAATTTAAGTAAAATAATATTTGTATAGTTTTGTTTTGTACTTTTGTACTTTGAGACAGAGTCTTACACTGTACTGTAGACGACTAGAACCCTCTGTGTAGCCCAGGCTGTCCTCAAACTCATGCCAACCTCCTGTGTACTGAGGATTATAGACCAAAAGTGCCATGCCCACCTATTTATATTTTGAAACAGGGTTTCATTATGTAGCTAAGGTTAATTTTGAAATCTTCCTATCCCCCCAAGTGCTGGGACTACAAGCATGTGCCACAATTCCTGTCTTAGTAATACTTTCTTAAGAGGAAAGTAAACTCTGAATTTCAAGTATTTTTTTCCAAGAAAATATTTATCTAAGGACCCAATTTGACTTCCAGCCTGTCTTCATTGACTGCAAGATTCTACCACAGGGTGGCAGCAGGGCATGCCTCTTGCGGTTTGTCTTTCACTGCTTTAATTTCAGAATAATGTGCTTCAGTGGTACCATACTCTTAGAAGCCTAAAGAACTTCGTAGGATGCACTCAATGCTCTCATGCAGGACAAAATTAACATAGGTTGGAATTTTACTTGCCATTCTACTCTGTCTACAAATGGTTTCCTGTAAGATCATTGTTCTATCTCTTTGCATTACTTGCAATATTCCTTGGACTCTGGCTTGGGTCAATTGTGCTAAACATAATTCTGGAGGTTTCTAACTTATGATTATTTTTAAACAAGTTATATTGTACCCAGAAGGACATCACCTGCTAAACAGCAACCAGATTCCATGAGCTCCTACTTCATTTAACGTGCTTAAAAAGCTGAGAGGTTTTTACATGGGGTCTTGGGATCTAAATTCTGGATCTGAACATTCTTAAAAAGCTGTGGTACTCATAGACTTGGTGTGGTGGTTTGATTCAGGTGTCCCCCAGAACTTAGTGTTCTGAATGCTAGGTTCTCAGCTGATGGAGATTTGGAAATTGACACCTCCAGGTGGTAGTGTATTGTTGGGGGTGGTCTTATGGGTGTTACAGCCAGCTCCCCCTTGCCAGTGTTTGGCACACTCTCTTGTTGCTATTGTCCATCTGATGTTGGCCAAGTGGTGATGTCCACCCTTCGCTCATACTATCACTTTCCCCTGCCATCATGTAGCTTCCTCTCAAGTCTGTAAGCCAAAATCAACCCTTTTTCCCCCAAAGCTGCTCTTGGTTGGGTGATTTCTGCCAGCAATGTGAACCTGACTGCAACACTTGATCTTTTGTATTCTTATGCCAGTGACATCATATGTGTGAGCTTCTAACACTTTGTCATTTTGATTTTCATTGTGCACTCATATGCCTATGATTTCCTCATTAAAGAATGAGAATTTAGAAAGCAAATGCTATGTTGAATCTGTGGATTTTCACTGGGTAGGTCCACTCTTCCATCTTGATAAAACCAGTATCATGAAATTCTTGTGTTAGGATTGGAATGGTAGATGTGGAGCATAATTTCAAAGTTAAGATTGGAAATTTCCATTTTCAACATTGTGACATGATCATATTTCAGAAAACAAATTGTGTCTTTCATAAATCCAAAGATTGGATTTCAGCTTAATGGAATTTTTTGAAGTGGATAAAGAGAAATTGGATTCTCATAACCTTGAAAAGGCAAGGGAATAGAGGCAAAGACCAGGAGCCATCATGTCTGAGTATATACAGGAGACCTCTTCCCGTACAACTATGGTAAGAAGGACCACTAGGCTTAAAGAAAAATATCTCAAACTTTAGCATAAAGATTTTGGGGCCTGCAGAGAGGATTCATACAAGCATGAGGATCTGAGTTCAATCCCTGGCTTCCACTTCAAAGCCAGGTGTGGTGACACAGGTCTGTAATCCCAGCACTCAAGAGACAGAATAGGGAAGATCATAGGGCTTGCTGGCTAATTCTTGAAAATGTTTAAAGGATGGTCCAACTGTAATTCATAGTACATCAGCATGAATTACAGTTGGAATCTTGCTTCTTTGTGGCAAATCACACATTTGAAGCTTGACCATCATTACAGGATGACATGATATCCTCTGTTGGGGGCATTTTTAAAGCAGGAGACCATGGTCTGATTTGGAACAGGTAGGAGGGAGTTTAGGGGTTTCTTGACACCTCTTTCCCATTCTGGTTGGAAACATTCATCTGAAATAAAAACCTAAATTATGAGGCTGAAACCATTTGCAACTTATAATTGAATAGGTCATAAGTAATCAATGCCAAGAAAATGAGCATTTTAAAAGTACTGACATATAGATGCTTTTAGTTGAATACATCCAAGTCAGGGGGCATATTACACTACATTGGCATTGTAAGTGTTCCATTAACTTTAATGACTAGCTTCCTTTGAAGCTACCCAGTTCTTTTTTGTTCACTTGTGAAGCCTTTTATTATTCTGATACATCCTTAAGGAAATGTGATATATTCCTCTTTAAAACATTTCAATATTTACTTTGATTAGCATGTGGTATTAGTACATACATCTGAGGTAGGTATAACATGTGTTGATTCACATATATATTTATATGTATATTGAGTAGTGGTGATATATATATATATGCATATGCAGGAAAATGATGTCAGAGCAATTTTTACATATATATCATATTAAACTTTCATCATTTCTTGTTGATGAGCATCTTCTAATTCCTCTTTCCTAATGAATGGTCTTTAACATTTAGTGTAACAGCAAAGAGACAGGTGGCTTCAAGCTGTTAAGTGATAAAGTAACTCAGATACTGAACATCATGTTTTGTAGTTCTTTCTTCTTATGGAGTCTGACCAATTTTTTAAAATGAGTGCCAACGTATCAATTTGTTCTGAAAGCTTACAATATGTCATACCTAATAATCCAGCTAATGAACTATGTGTTGTGAAGAAATGGAATCACATGTTTGTTTGAATATGGCTATACAAAATGCTTCCCGGAAAGTTATCCTTAAAATTGGAAGAAACTTCAATGAATGATGCTATCTATGTTCATAATAAATTCTATGCAGTGACTAAAATTGTGTTAAAGAGCTGTATTATTGGTATTAACCTGTTCTTACAAAAGTATTGCTGAATGAGTTAACCAGGTTACAGGAGTATAGGTATGGCCTTCATTTTCCAAGAAATATTTTTAGGGCTTGGGTGATGGCTTAGGTGGTAAAGTGTTTGCTACACAATCATGAGGATGTGAATTCAGATCCCCAGCATCCTCATAAATGCCAGGTGGACATTGCAGCCCTCCTGTAATCCCAGTGCTTGGAAGGCAGAGATGGGATCCTTGGGGAAGGTGGACTAGCCAAATCATCAACCTCTGGGTTCAAATGGGAGACCCTGTCTCAAGAAATAAGCTGGAGGGCCGGGCATGGTGGCACACGCCTTTAATTCCAGCACTCAGGAAGCAGAGGTAGGAGGATCACCATGAGTTTGAGGCCACCCTGTGACTACAGAGTGAATTCTAGGTCAGCCTGAGCTACAGTGAGACACTACCTCAAAAAACCAAAAATAAATAAATAAGCTAGAGGGGCTGGAGAGATGGCTCAGCAGTTATAGGTGATTGCTTGCAAAGCCTGACAACCAGGATTCAATACACCAGTGCCAACATGAAGCCCTATGCCTGAGGTGGTGCATGTATCTAGAGTTTGTTTTCAATGGCAACAAGTATGCCCATTTTTTCTCTCTCTCATAAATAAATAAAACATTTTTTAAAAGAAATAAAGTGGACAGCAATCAAGGAAGACACCTGACATTAACATCTGGCCTCCACATGCACACACATGTATTGCATCCACACATACACACACATCAAACACACATACACTTGGCAAAAAACAGATCGGTTGAGCTGGGTGTAGTGGTGCACACGCCTTTAATCCCAGCACTTGGGAGGCAGAGGTAGGAGGATCGCTGGGAATATGAGGCCACCCTGAGAGTACATAGTTAATTCCAGGCCAGCTTAGGCTAGAGCAAGACCCTACCACAAAAACCAGGAAAAAAAAAAAAAAAAGAGATCTTTTACATATATATTTAAAAACAATGATTTGCCAATGTAGGACTTACACAAATTATCTCTACCTGTAATCTCCACTCCCTCAATGCATTCACTTGGTCCTCCAAATCAATTTGTCACATCATAAGTAAATATGAAAACACTAGGCTCAGTGACACATTTGTAGTCCCAGCACTTGAGTATTGGAAGTAACAGGGTCACGTGAGCCCAGCAGTTCAAAATCAGCCATCTTGTAACCCCCATCTTAAATAAATAAACAACAATGCAAATAAAGGGTTTAATGCACAGACTCAGTAGCAGCCCCACCCCAGCTATTAAAGAGAGAACACTATTGCCACTATTCAAAGGCATCCCTCCCTCACCCCAAACTTGTCAAAGTACTGAGAAAGAGTGACTGCTGAGCGCTCAGCACTATCATCTCATCATGGTCCACCCCTCATGGTTCAGGAAACATTGTGGAAGAGAGGCCAGAAAGAATGTGAGAGCCAGAGGATGGGAAGGAGTGCTTTGAAATGTTGTGTTCTGAACATGAAGTAACTGTTGCATTCATAATCTCACAGCAGCTGTCAGTACCTCTATAAGGCCTGCATAATATTGGTTCATCAACATATCATCATAGATGGTGGAGGACAAAAACAAAGACATAAAAATAGAGCCAGGCTTGGTGGCACATGCCTTTAATCCCAGCACTTGGGAGACTACATAGTGAATTCCAGGTCAGCCTGGATTAGAGTGAAACCCTACCTTGAAAAAAAAAAAAGACATAAAAATAGAAGAGGGACTAGCTGAAAATAAGAGAGCTTTTGTGAAAAGGCGACAGGAAAGGGAGGACAAATGAAAGTAATGGGTGGGGATAATGCTCAAAATACATTATGTGCATGTGAAAAAAATATCAATAAAAGGTTTTTTTAAAAAAAAAAAAAAAAAAAGGTCTCCCTTGCTATCAGAAAGAGAAAATGGGAGCTGGGGGTGATGGTGCATGCCTTTAATCCAAGCACTCAGAAGGCAGAGGTAGGTGTATGGCTGTGAGTTTGAGGCCAGCCTCTGACTACAGAGTGAATTCCAGGTTAAACTGGGTAGAAAGAGATCCTACCTGGAAAAAAAAAAAAAAAAAAAGAAAGTGGAGTACTGTCAGACTAAAGCTTTCCAGAGAAGTTGGAGGTGAGGCCACATGTGAGTTCTGGAAAACATAAAAATGTGAGGACTGGAGACCCAAACTCCTAAACAGAAGCAATAGCTATGCTAGTCAAGCTCTCATCCTGGTGGTCATTACCTCCCACCACCCAACAGCCATCACTGAATCATGTCACTCACTCCTTTGCTTTTTCATTTGTAGTCTTCTTGTATCTAGGTGTGTTCCTCAAAGCAGTACACATTCTATTGGCTTTTCTAATTCCCTTGTTTTGCTCTTAAGACAAGTTTAGCATGTCCTCACATACTCTCCTTCTCCCTCCCTTCTCCTCTCCCTCCATGACATTGTTATACCTAGATATTTAATTCTATGTTAGGTTACTCATAGGCATATTTTCCATTTTTCTTCCTGTGTTTTCTATTTTTCTTTTACTAATTTTTTCAGTGATGCAGGATTTTGGGGTTCATGTGGGGACTCCCAAACTTATGGACCCCAATTTTGGGTCCTCATCCTATTTTAACAGAGAATTAATAAAAGGGGACTCAAGAAAGATAAATTAAGAGTTTTTGGCTTTATTTAGGGAGAAATTACAAATTGTGGGGCTTATTTAAGAGAAATTGGGGTCTAGGAAAAGGAAGGAACAGAATCACAAGCACATGGAAGATAGAAACACACACTTGTATGGAAGGCACAAAATAGCCCATGAGGTTCATTTAGGAGGAGCTGAGATCTAGGAAGAGGCTGGAACAGAGCCACAAGCACGTGGAAGATAGTAGGATCTATGTGGAGAGATTTAGAAGAAACACACTTGTATGGAAGACACAGCAGTCACCTTGGGACTCCCATGGAAGAAAGCTAAGAGTAAATGGTGATGACTTAAGTTTAGTGGAAAGAGTACCAAAGCAGAGACCAGGATATTCAGATAAGAAATGGAAAGTAAAGAGAGTCACATCCATGGCTACCTTGAATGTAAAGAGCTTACACAGGTATTAGGCCCAGAGTTTAGAGCAAATGCCCACATGGTAAATCTAGTATGTAAAAGAAATACACATGTGGTAGACTCAAAGATCAGAGGGAAGTCATACATGTAATTAAAATGAGAAGTTACCCCAAAGCATAAAGCAGAGGCAAACAGAAAACTCCCCAGGCCAAGAAACAGTGCTCTGGGGGAAAGCCAGACTTACATGTGTACAGATAAATATCACAGGGCAGAGAGACATGGGAACAGCATAGACAAGCCTTTATAGTGGATTTAAAAATGCATTCTTTCAAGTATGTAAGGGGAAGATCTGATTGGTTTTCAGAGTCAAGGGGATGACCCCAGAGGCCAGCTCACCTAGGAAGTGTGCTAGACTGAGATGGGGTAGGGAATGCATTGCCAGGACCTCCTGGCACTGCAAACAAACTCCAGATGCATGCAACACTTTGTGCATCTAACTTTACTTCAGTACTAGGGATTCGAACCTAGGCTGTCAGGCTTTGCAAGCAAGCACTTTGAACCGCTGATCCATCTCTCCATCCCCATCTCCAGCGTATACTTTCAAGGGGGAAGTTTCATCATGGTGGGGAAAGCATGTCAGGAGCAGGAAGCTGGCTTGCATTGCTATTTCATCAAGGTGGAAGTAAAGAGAGAACAGCAAGTGGGAATGGGCTGTGACATCTCAAGATCCACCCCAGTGACACACTTCCTTCGCAAGCAGTGTCACCACCTGGGGATTAAGTATTCAAACACATGAGTCTATGAGGGGAATTTTATATTCAAGCCACTACAGCTCTTAAAACTTTGTGACAAAAAAATTATTTATCTGAGACAGAGAACATGGGCACACAGGGTCCTTGTGCAGCTGCAGACAAACTCCAGGTGCATGTGCTACTTTGTGTATCTGGTGTGGTGGTTTGATTCAGGTGTCCCCCATAAACTTACATATTCTGAATGCCAGGTCCACAGCTGATGTCAATTTGGGAATTGGAGCCTTCTGGAGGAAGTGTGTTGTTGGGGGCCATTTTATGGGTGTTATAGCAAGCTTCCCCTTGCCAGTGTTTGCTCATGTTACTGTTGTCCACCTGATGTTGTCCAGGAGGTGATGCCTACCCTCTGCTCATGCCATTATTTTCCCCTGCCATCATGGAGGTTCCCCTTGAGTCCATAAGCCAAAATAGATTCTTTTCTCCCATAAGCTGCTTTTGGTTGGGTTCTTTATGCAGCAATTTGAAACTAACTACAACACATGTGTACTGGGGAGTTAAACCTGGGCCAGCAAGCTTTGTAAGCAAGTGCCTTCAACCACTGAGAAATCCCCCTAGTCTAAGTTTTTTTGAGTATTTTAGTATATGGGGGCTGGAGAGATGGCTTAGCAGTTAAGGCGCTTGCCTACAAAGCCAAAGGATCCCAGTTCAATTCTCCAGGACCCACATAAGCCAGATGCATCTGGAGTTCATTTTCAATGGCTGGAAGCCCTGGCACACCCATTTTCTCTCTCTCTCTCTCTCAAATAAATAATAAATAAATGAAATATATATTTTAAAGTATATGGACATATCATAATATAATAATTTGGTTGTGTTTCCATCCCTTTATCTTTTTTTGTCCCCTCCTCTCCTGTGAGATTTATTTATAGGCAATCTTTACTGGTATTTACAAATTTCAGTTACTACAGTTTAGTTAAGAAGCACCTAACCTAACAATTTGTCTCAGTTTCACTTACCTGTAAAGACACAAAATGCAAACCTTGCTGTTCACTCAAGTTGCCATGTAGATAGTATAGCCATTATAAGTGATAACCAATCACATCTTTTTGTTGTTGTTGTTTTGTTTTGTTTTGTTTTGTTTTTCAAGGTAGGGTCCAGACTAACCTGGATGGAATTCACTCTGTAGTCTTAAGGTGGCCTCAAACTCACAGCAATCTTCCTACCTCAGCCTCCCAAGTGATAGGATTAAAGACATGTGCCACCATGCCTGGCCACATTGGTTCTTTCAGTCTGTTGGTGACTAACTAGTCACTGTGCATCTGGTAGTTCAAGCATGACAAGCAAAGAAGGTAGCTAGAGATAGAAGATAGAAAATAGAAGGTAGCTTGGTTAGTGATAAAATCAAGAGAAAGTTGGCTAACAGATGAATTTGCAAAAGAAATGAAGTGATAAAGCTGAAATCTAAATAGGATGTAATTATGAGATTTGAAAATGGCAACAGGAAAGCAAGGTTGAGAGCAGGCTTGCACAATACTGTGATATGAACTGTCCTGAAAATGTCTGATAAGTATAACAAACAAGTCATGTAAAAATACTTTAATTTTAGTTGCACTAGGAACAGAAATTTTTTCATGTTTAAAACTGAGCATTAACTTCCACTTTTATTTTTAACTATTTATTTATTTATGAGACAGAGAGCAAGAGACATAGAGAATGGGCACACCAGGACTTCAAGCTACTGCAAAGAACCTCAGATGCATGTGCCTTCTTGTGCATCTGGCTTTACATGGGGACTACGGAGTCAAACCTGGATCCTTTGGCTTGGCAGGCAAGCGCCTTAACTACTGAGCAGTCTCTCCAGCCCAGCTTCCAACTTCCATTCAGGCAAAGTGTTGAAACTATTTGCACATAGAAAATAAATGGTAAGTACAAGGAAAATGAAGATGAGTCTTTAACTGCCAAAGAAGGCTAGTTCAGGCACATCAGCAGTTAGCACAGATTGATTCACGTTAAGCCTTGATTCATGTTAAGCCAGGTGGCTAAGATTGTCTGTGAATATTTTATACTAATGAGACCTGCTTTGTTGAAAGAGAACACCATAAAGAATCTATGCAACCAAGTATAGATTCTCAAAGTGACAATAAAGAATTAAGGGTAGATTCACTAAGGAGTAATTTAGGGCTGTGAGTTCAGATCAGTAGTAGAATACTTGCATAGCATAGATAAGACCCTAAGTCTGACCTGCACTGCAAAAAAATGTCATTTATCTTCATAATATATATGAAGAAAGGGAAGCACTATTTAAACTGCTCATGATAATTGTTTTCCTTACATTTTCACATTACATTATATAGTGTGTAAATGCATGCACTTATGATTTTGTCAGTTAAAGTAATATTTTAAAAGTATCATAAAACTGATCATGGTGTCACATGCTTTTAATCCCAGCACTCGAGAGGCTGAGGTAGGAGATTACCATGAGTTTGAGTCTAACCTGAGCTACAAAGTGAATTCCAGGTCAACCTGAGCTAGGGAGACTCTGTTTCAAAAAGAAAAAGAAAAGGAAAGAAGGAAGGGAGAGGGGGAAAGGAAAGGAAAGGAAAGGAAAGGAAAGGAAAGGAAAGGAAAGGAAAGGAAAGGAAAGGAGAAAACTCTGATGATAAAATAAAAACATGTGTTGTGTTTTAAATTTTTTTAATATTTTATTTTTTATTTATATGAGAGAGGAAAGAGAGAGAGAGAATGGGTGCACCATGGCCTGTAGCCACTGCAAATGATCTCCAGACACATGTGCCACCATGTGCATCTGGCTTATATGGGTACTGGGGAATCAAACCTATGCCTGGCTTCCTGAACCTTTGGATTTAGCTTCCCTGAGAAAGCAAAATAGTTCCCTTTATTTTTTGTGTGTGTTTATTTCTTGTTTCCCTTTCTCTTGGTAAGTGAATTTTCAGTCTTGAGAAGGTTTATAATTAACCATAGATAAAATTAATTAGGGGAAGAGATTGAGTAAAAGAACGGTGGAGGGAGGGCTAATCATAATCTAAGAGGATATAAAAAGTCATATGGAAACCTACTTTTCTGGACAATGGAACACTCGAGGCCAAGCCATAGATTGTTACGCAAAAAAAAAAAAAAAAAAAAAAAAAAAGTCATATGGAAAACTTTTTTCAGTGCCATGGGGTGCCAGGGATGGGATACCTTCCAGTGAGTTGTTGGCCAGGGAGGTCACAGATACCCCCAAAACATTATAGGCCATTGCAGAGGCCCTTGGTTTCCCACCAGGAATAGATGGTAAGACCCTATTGCTGAAGACTCCACTACTTGGGTGGCGAGTTCACTGAGAAAATCTGCTGGAGCTGAGCTGAAAGCCTCCTCCATGAGGACCAGCTGACAGAAAGTTGGAAAAAGCTACACTGCATGCAGTTCAATGGCAGAGAGAAATCACTGGTGAAGGTACTCAACAGTGAACACTGCAAGCTTTAAATTTGACCAGCCAGGCCAAATGAGCCAATGGGTGCAATAGTGGCATGTCTGTTATGGGGGAAATCAACTGCTCTCTAATTGGACTGGAGGCCTGCTCCATGGGAGGGAACACATCCCTGATACTGAAAATGTACGACAGGGGTGGTCATGAGCCCTAAGGGTGTAATGTCTGCTGGTGTCATGCTAAATGTATATACTATGCTCACCAAACTGCCCAGTAAGCACTTTTCTTAATGTCCATACCCATATATTAATGCTACTCTCACTTTTGGTTAGAGAAGCTTCTCTTTTCAGATGGTGGCAATCTTGGGATGACTCAGAAGGCACCATGGTGCTGAGAAGAAGTGACAGAGGAGTGCTCAGCACTGAAACATCTCAGACCTACCTTCCAAGGCTCAGGGTCCATTGTGGAAGAAGGGGCAGAAAGAATGTAAGAGCCAAAGGAAGGATAGGACTCCTTACAACGTGCTCCTCCAGACACAAAATGGCCTGGATATCTGTGACCTCACAGTGCCTGACACTACCTACACAAGACCATCATAATAGGAGAAAAAGATTATGACATCAAACTGAAAAGAGAGACTGATTGAAAGGGGGAGGGGATATGATGAAGAGTGAAGTTTCAAAGGGGAAAGTGGGGGAGGGAGGGAAGTACCATGGGATATTGTCCACAATTAAAGTTGTCAATAAAAAAACAAAAAAATTAATTAAACTAATCATAGAAGATTAATTAATTTAATTAAATCATTTAATTATATTCTTTCATTTAATATATGTGTTTAGTTAAACACATATTTTTAACACACTATGTGTTTAAAAGTTTTAGAAAATCTGACAGTCCTTCTGTTTTAAGTTGAAGGGCATAGAACAATATGACAGTGTCAAAAGTTCATTGGCCAGCCAACTGAAAGCTGGAAAAAGCTGCACTGCACGCAGCGTATGGGAGACAGAAGCCATCAACAGTGAAAATAGTGGATGCTGAATATTCAAGCTTGGCCAGACAGGCCCAATGACTGAACGGGTGCAATAGTGGCATGTCTACTCTTGGGGTAACCAAGTGCTCCATAATTGGACTGAAGGCCCTCTCTACAGGAGGGAATACATACCCAGTACTGAAAAACCTAAGTAAAAGTCTATGGTAGGTGAGGTCATGAGCCTTGGGGGTATAAGCCTGCTCATGTCTGACTAAATGTATATATTATTCCCACCAAGCTGCCCTGGGGACACTACACTAAATGTTCATGACCACATATTAACGCTATTCTCACTTCTGGCTAGAGAAGCTTCTCTTTTCAGATGGTGATGACCACTGGGATGACACAAAAGGCAACATAGTGCTGAGAAGAAGGGATGGAGGAGTGCCTAGCACTGAAACACCTCTGTCACATCCTCCAGTGGCTCAGGGACCATTGCGGAAGAGGGGGCGGATAGAATGGAAGAGCCAAAGGAAGGATATGACCTCTTACTATGCAGCTGCCCAGACAGAAATTGGCCTCGATATCCATGATCTTGCAGTGCCTAGCAATACCTTTGCAAGACCCTCAAAATAGAAGAGAAAGATGATGTCATCAAATTAGGAGAGAGACTAATGGAGAGAGGGAGGGGATATGATGGAGACCGGAGTTCTAAAGTGGAATGGGGGAGGGGAGGGAAATATCAGGTGGGGTTTTTTTGGTATGTAAGATTAAAAGTCAATAAAAATAAAAAAATAAAAAAATAAAAATAAATAAATAAAAAAGTTCATTGGATGTTTATAAGACTTTTATGGGTATTCTACAATTGACCTTGAACAACATAGACTTTAACTATATGGGTCTACTTATACTCAAACTTAATTGTTTGTTTTTTAGATTTATGACCCACCAAGTGGCATAGAAATATCAAAAAAGTCAAAGAAAGTTAGCTATTTTGTGAAATCACAAACGCCTAAAATATATTTCAAGGACACATGAATTTACAAAATGTATATAATAATATAGTGTTGGGCCCTGCCTGGTGTGAAGCCAAGTGGTTAGCCCAGCCAGTCTTGGCCTACTCCCGGTGAGGCCTAGTCGAGCTTCCAGAGCCTGAGTAGAGTTTGGCGACCTGTCCTTGAAGTGACTCAGCACCTAAGCTGAAACTGCCTCCGCCCAGCTGCTGCTGACGTGGTGAAATACTATTGGCCCTTATACCTTTCTCTCATCCCCTCTTCCCGCCCCCTTCCTCAAAATATATAAATACCTCCCTATGACAATAAAGGAGAGATTTCCGCCTTAGATGGTCTCCGCGACTCAATGTGGTTTTTCTCCCCAGTGTTTTGGGGGGGGAGGGGTTTGAGTCGCCGACACCCGCCTTCTCGCTCAGCCTCAAGAGAAGCAGCTGGCCCGGTTCTCTCTCTCTTCCGCTCTACCTGCCAGTGGTGGAGGGAAAAAACCCCGGCATCTGGCGCCCAAACGTGGGGCGCAACCATATAGTATTGTGTCATTTATCACCATGAAATATAAACAAATCTTTTAAAAATTAACATTTATCAAAACATAAGCGCACAAAAACTTCTAAGACTATATATGGTACCATTCATAGTAGAGAGAAATATAAGTAAATATAAATATGTAGTATTAAATCATAAAGTTAAGTGTACTACATGCTTCAGTACTGTAATGGTTTCTTAGTTACCTCCTGTTATTATTACTCAAGGGAATGTTGCAGTCAGGTTCGCATTGCTGGCAGAAATCACCTGACCAAGAGCAGCTTTGGGGAATAAAGGGTTTATTTTGGCTTACAGACTCAAGGAGAAGCTTCATGGTGGCCAAGGAAAATGAGCAGAGGATGGACATCACCCCCTGGCCAACATAAAGTGGCCAATAACAACAGGAGAGTGTGCCAAACATTTTGTGTGGGAAACTGGCTATAACACCTATAAGTCCGCCCCAACAATACACCACCTCCAGGAGTCTTTAATTTTCAATTGCCATCAGCTGGAGAGACTAGCATTCAGACTACATAAGTGTATGGGGGACACCTGAATCAAACCACCACAGGGAGTCTCAAGTTATGTGTTGATTTTTGACTGAGGGGTATGGGGACTTCAATCGAACCTGAATTGTTCAAGAGTCATTTATGTTCAGAAATACAGTAGATATTCAAACATTGTTTAAATGCTTAATAGGGTTTTGCTTTTTTGAGTTTACTATCAGGTATTAAAAATGAGTAAGCAATTCAGAAGTAGAGAATTGTAGCAAAGATGGTTGACATCTCAAATGGACAAGTGTTGGACAGTCAGAATCAGTCCTCATGGAGATTATCTCTGATAACTGATTTCTTTTGGTGAAAGCAGAGTTTGTGGTTTCATTTTTCAAAACTCTGCTTCAGCAAGATATGAAAAAAGGAAGAGGTTACGGAAGCTCATCTGACTCCAGATATGATGATGGAAAAGGGCCACCAGGTAACGCTCCCAGATAAAGAGTGGAATCAGTCATCTTTGTGGCCCTAGTCCTCCTCCAATGGCTGGTGGATGAGGAAGATAAATACCTTCTCTAAGGAGCAGACAACCAGACATGCACATTCATAGGAGGAAACCATCAAGAAGTGCTGAGCTGATCATGCTGGACAAGAAGATGAAGGTGTATGTCCTAATAAGGAGTGCTCCATGTCCTCACACACCAATGAGCTCATGCTGGGCATTCGCTCTGCTGGGACCTGGCCTGACTGACATTCAGGTCTTTAAATGTACATGTTTGTCTCATTATATTTTCTGTATAATTTACTAAACTATAAATATAGTTTTTTTTTGAGAGAGAGGGAGAGAAAGAAAGAGAGAATGAGTGTGCACCCCTTGTGTGCATGCGTGACTTTGCGCTCTTGCATCACTTCATCTGGCTTATGTGGGACCTGGAGATTCAAACAAGAGTTCTTAGGCTTCACAGGCAATTGCCTTAACTGTTAAGCCATCTTTCCAGCCCAAATATAGATTTAATAAGTAAATATTTTAGGTTGCAAAACTTTACTCAACATATTTACATAATTAAATCACAAAAACTCTGACCTTGAAAGTAAAGATGTATTCAGAAAAAAAGAGTAAGAAAATAAAATCTATTTAAATGTATAAATACAATTAAAAGTTGAAATTGTTTGCATATATTATTCAGTTAATAAACAAAGAGAGGTATAATAAACTTATAGGTTTAAGAAAAAGAAGGTTTTGCCAGGCGTGGTGGTGCACACCTTTAATCCCAGCACTTGGGAGGCAAAGGTAAGAGGATCACCGTGAGTTCAAGGCCACCCTGAGACTACATAGTGAATTCCAGGTCAGCCTGGACTAGAGTGAAATCCTACCTCTAAAAACCAAAAAGAAAAAAAAAGAGAAAAGGAAAAGAAGGTTTCAATTCAACAGTAATATTCTATTAATATTTAATATGTTGGGGTAGCAAGTGAGTTTAGGAAATTATTGCTGGTTTTTTTTTTTTTTTTTTTAGGGTCTTGGTCCAGGCTGACCTGAATTAGCTATGTAGTCCCACAGGAGGAGACAAATTTTCAGGAAGGCAATTTTACAACTTCCAATTGCTGGTCTTTCATTAAATGATGAGAATCCCCAGTCTGCTTCTAACTTATTTCCAAATACTTCCAATCCATTGTGAGATTAAAAAATGATCCAGCAAAACCTAACTTATAGGAGGTTCTTTTCTTTATTTTTATTTCTTTGTAGGGAGATTTTTTATTTATTTGCAAACGCCAGATGCATGTGCAACTCTGTATGTCTGGCTTTATGTGGGTACTAAGGAATCAAAGCTAGGCAGCCAGGGATTACAAGCAAGTGCCTCTAACTGCTAAGCCATGCCCTCAGCCCACCAAAGAATCTTTTTTTTTTCTATTAGTGAATATTTAAATATATTTTATTGGGGCTGGAGAGATGGCTTAGTGGTTAAGTGCTTGCCTAACGACCCCAGTTCAAGGCTTGATGCCCAGGACCCACGTAAGCCAGATGCACAAGGTAGTGCATACATCTGGAATTCATTTACAGTGGCTGGAGGCCCTTGTGTGCCCATTCTTTCTCTCTCTCTGCCTCTTTTTCTCTGTCTGTTGCTCTCAAATAAATAAGTAAAAGTAAAAAACAAAAAATTGGGAAAAAAGATTATTTAAATGTATTTTATTTATTTATTTGAGAGAGAGAGGGAGGGAGGGAAGGAATGGGCATGCCAGGGTATCCAGCCACTGCAAACAAACTCCAGATGCATGTGCCTCCAGTTTACGTGGGTCCCAGAGAATCAAACTGAGGTCCTTTAGTTTTGCAGGCAAACACCTTAACCACTAAGCCATCCATTCAGCCCCCCAAAAGATTCTTGATCGCAGATAAAAACCAAACACTGGCATGTTGTTGCAGTTACCTTTGTGTTGCTGGGACAAAACACCAGACCAAAAGTAGCTAACAAAGGAAACAGTTTATGATGGCTTACAGTCTTGAGGGGAAGTTTCAATGTGGCAGAGAAAGAATGGCAGAGCCGAGGTTGGGCATCATTTCTTGCCCCAGCAGCTGGCAGAAAGCAGCAATAGTGAGCTGAGATCTGGCAAGGCAAGGGGAAGCTGGGTATAATTCAGTAAAATCTGTTCCTAGGACCTCCTTCAGCAAAGTTCCACTTCCCAAACTGTCACCAGCTAGGGACCAAGCATTCAAAAACATAAGTTTATGGTGGCATTTGATTAAAACTACCACACATGTGTGTATGACCCCAGTTCTGGGGAGACAGAGACAAGCAGATTCTTGGGGCTTTGTAGGCAGATGCATCCCCAACACTAAGATTATAAACGTGCACCATCTTTTAAAAATATTTTATTTATTCATTTTATATTGAGAGAAAGAGGCAGATAGAGAAAATGAGTACACAAGGGCAAACAAACTCCAGATGCATGCGTCACCTTGTGCATCTGGCTCATGTGGGTACTAGGGAATCAAACCTGGGTCTTTAGGTTTGACAGGCAAGTGTTTTAACCACTAAGCCATCTCTCCAGCCCATCTTTTTGTTGTTGTTGTTAACATGGGTACTAGAGGTTAAACGTGGCTTCTCATGCTTGCAAGGCAAGTACTTTACCAACTGAGCTATATCCCTAGCGCTGAAAGTGTTTTTAAAAAATATTTATTTATTTATCTGGGAGAGAGAAAGAGAGTGAGAGAGAGAGAATGGGCATGCCAGGGCCTCTAGCCCCTGCAAAGGAACTCCAGACGCATGCACCACCTTGTGTATCTGGCTTTATGTGGATATTGGGGAATCAAACTCAGGTCCTTAGGCTTGGCAGGCAAGGGCCTTAACTGCTGACCCATCTCTCCAGCCCCTGAAGGTATTTTTCAAAACACAGGAACATGTCACTAGGGAACACAGTCTCCTATTCAGGTTCTTGATATTAATATGTCTTAAGTAGTGCCTGATAAGAAGCTAGCTATAAATGACCCTTTTCATTCCGTTTCTTGCTGGCATCCACTATCACCAAGACCTGACCTTGATAGCCTAGTGGACTCAAGCATTTCCATGCCATGGAGGATGAAGAACAGGACAAAGACTAGAACAGAATGGATGGATGCTCTCAACAGTTGCAGGAGAGACCAGAATTAGCTACAAGTTATACCTGTACTGCCTACAGGATGTAGACTATTCCACCAAGCTCCTAGTTCTGACCAATTAGTTCTCTGTTTTCCCCTATCCCAGGCCACTTAAATTCCTTTACTACTTCCCAATCAGTGAGACAAATTTGAATATGTCTCCTGTTTCCATGTATATCCCCCTAAAATTAAGCTGATTTTTCAGAAAAGCAAAACAAAGCAACCACAGTATTGGCTTCTATGTATGTATGTCAGAGAGCCCTTGCTCAGTAAGAAATCTTTAGGCTTACAAATATCAAGTTATAAATTATAGTTTAAAATATCATAGATTAATTACAGGCTTTACTTGGTCAAGCCTACCTCAATGACCCAAAACACAGGCATGGAAAAATTAAACTAGGTGTCTTTAAGATGGCTATACAAATGATCTACAGTTTTCTAAGTTACACTGCTTAAAAGATGTAATTTAGGGAGCTGGGGAGATGGCTCAAGGACCTGAGAGGGCCTCATGTGCCTTGAGTTCTATTCCTAGCCTGAGTTCTATTCCATATAAACAGCTAGGCATAGCCACACACATGTGTAACCCCAGTCCTGTAGTGAAAGAGACCAGAGTATCACTGGGGCTTTCAAACATAGCACCTTCAAATTCTGATGGAGACTATCTCAGGGAACTATACAGATGAGTGATAGAGGAGGACACCCAACATTCTTGGCTGGCTTCCACACATGTGTGCACAGGGCACACACATGTGCATACATCACACACATACTGCACCACACATATGTGCCAAAAGGATATAATTTATAACAAGATCTAAAAATTAAGCAAAACTTAAAATGTAAGCAAGGTTTAAAAATTAAGTAAAAATGGATCACAAAACCAACAACTCCACTGAGGAGGACCATCAGTGAATAGGGGTGGGGAGAGGGGATATAAGAGAGGAATGAGACCAACACATGATTTGTTTATACAGTAAAGTTCATAATTAATAAAAAACATTAAGTAAAAAATTAAATTAATTAAATAAACTTTAAAAAATTAAATAAATTAAATAAAAAATTAAATGAATTAAATAAAAAAATTAAATGAATTAAATAAAAAAATTAAAGTAAAAAAATTAAGTAAAAAAATTAATTAAAGAAGTTGTCAATAAAAAGTTTTTTTAATTAAGTAAAAACATATGAGCAAGTTTTCTTATTTCTCTTATCTCCAATTTATTTTGCAAGTGAAATCATCAAGTAGGTTTATGAGGTGAGTTATTTTGACTTAGGGGTGAGAGAGGTGTGTTGGCCCAGTTACAGTCAAGGTTATAAACACTGGGACCTAAGTAAGCACAATCCATTTATTGTTGCCTTTAGAAAAACATGCATTATCACTGTAGGCAACTCGTACTTTATTAGTTCTGTTGCAGCTTCTTATTTTCTTTTTTCTTTTTTTCTTTTAGAAAGCATGAGAGAGAATTGGCACACCAGGGCCGGAGCCACTGAAATC
Source organism: Orientallactaga sibirica (assembly GCA_036365145.1). NCBI lineage: Eukaryota > Metazoa > Chordata > Mammalia > Rodentia > Dipodidae > Orientallactaga > Orientallactaga sibirica. The sequence goes on from JAEOAD010000001.1 coordinate 12,086,323, forward strand.
GAACTCTAGATGCTTGCACCACCTAGTGGGCATGTGCAACCTTGGGCTTGCCTCCCCTTTGTGTGTCTGGCTTATGTGGGATCTGGAGAGTCGAACAAAGGGCCTTGGGCTTCACAGGCAAGCACCTTAACCACTAAGCCATCACTCCAGCCCTGTAGCTTCTTATTTTAAATAGTGTTATTTATTTGTAAAAGAAACAGACAGAAAGTTCATGAGTATGGGCACACCAGTGTCTCCTGCCACTTGCAAGTGAACTCCAAATGCTTACTCCATTTTGGGAATCTGGCTTTATGTGAGTACTAAGGAATTGAATCCAGGACTTAAGGCTTTGCAAGAAAGTGCCATTAACCACTGAGAAATCTCTCCAGCCCCCTATTGAAGTTTCTTAACTTTCAGTCATCGAGAAACTAGATCCCAGGGTGAGGGACTTTTTCCCCTTTGCATGTCTTCTTAATTTTCCCTATTGTCCTATCTTGCCTCAACAGGACTGAACACTAAACATCTTTATGACAAGGAACTAAAACTAGCCCTGAACAAAGACATGGCCTGTAGATCACCCATGATATCCTTCCGAAATAAAAGCAATTACCCCATGTTGGGAATTGAGGTTGTACCACTGTGGTTAATGTTGAGTGTCAACTAGACAGGATCAAGAATCACCTCGAAGACAACTAAGAAAGTCTATGAGGGCATTTTTAGATCCTGATAGTTGAGATTGGAAGACCCATCCTAAATGGCATCTTTCTATGGGCTGGGGTCCTACACTAAACAAAAAGGGAAAAAATGGGCTAAGTACCAGCATTCGTTTCTATCTGCTTCCTGAACACAGATGCAATGGACCAGCTGCCCTGTGCTCCTGCTGTCACACTTTTTCTTTCATGATGGATTGTGCCCTCAAAACTGTGAGCCAGAATAAACCCTCCCAGGCTGGAGAGATGTCTCAGTGGTTAAAGGCACTTGCTGCAAAGCTAGAGGTCTCAAGTTCAATCCCCAGTACCCACATAAAGCCAAATGCACAAAGTAGTTCATGTGTCTAGAGTTCCTCTGTGGTGGCAGGAACCCCTGGAGGGCCCATACTCACTATCTTTCTGTCTGCCTCTTTCTCTCTATGTCTCAAATAAATATTTAAAAATATTTACAAAAAGTAAACTCTCCCTTCCTCCTTTCTTTCCTCCTTTCCTTCCTCCCTATCTCCCTCTCTCCCCTCTCTCCCTCCTTCTCCCCTCCCTCCCTCCCTCTCTCCCCTCTCTCCCTCCTTCTCTCCCCTCCCTCCCTCCCTCTCTCCCACTCTCCCTCCCTTCCTTCCTTCCTTCCTTCCTTCCTTCCTTCCTTCCTTCCTTCCTTCCTTTCTTCCTTCAAGATGCTTTTGTCAGGCATTTTGTTACAACCACCTACAAAGAGCAGCCATCTCATGGGAATCACATTGTTCTCCTCTAGTGATAACAATGACAACTTCTTCAGAACCCTTTACAGAACCAGAAATCAGCCAAACCACTGGCCTAACCAAGATTATTTGCTCTATTAGCTATACAAACCCTCAGATGTGCAAACTTCCCACCTCTACTTTTGTTTCTTTTCCCCATAAAAATCTCAAAATCCTTGTCAGCCCCTTCACACCAGCCCTGGGGTACTGGACCTCTTGGCCTATTCTTCACAATCTAATTAAGCTGACTGAAGCTCTTTTCTCCACTCTTCACCACTGCTTGTCTCTGTCACTGACATATAGGGGTGACTTGCTAAAGCTAGTATAGGGGGACTCATGGAGCCAGTGCTTTGCTGTAAAACTCTGATAATATTCTTAGATTCAGAATGTTAGTTCTTCAGGACTTGGAATTTGAACAGGGACTCGGAAAGTGATTGTGGTAGTTTGAATAGATAGCCTCCAATATATTCAGTGTTTTATTAGTTTGTAGTTTGCATCTGCAGCCACCTGGCTGGAGGAGGTATCACTGGGCAGATCTTAAAGGTGTGGTGATGAGTTTGAAATTCCAATCTAAAGATATGCAAAGGGTGCCTAGCTGGAGTTCCTGAAGTGTGCTGTGTGTTATGGTTTCCCTCTCTTCCCCACCTCTGTCTCTGTCTCTGTCTCTGTCTCTGTCTCTCTCTCTCTCTCTCTCTCTCTCTCTCTCTGTCTCTCTCTCTCTCCTTGGTCCTGTGAAAGCAGGCCACCTTCTTCTGCCATTATGGAACTTCCCCTGGATCTATAAGCTTCAATAAATATTCCTTCCTCCATAACTGTGCCTGGTTTGGAAGTTCATCTCAGGGAACCTGAAGCTGTCTGCTACAGTGATCTTGCTGAAAGCAGTGACTTTCACTTGTGCTTTCAAGTTGACTAAAAACAAGAAAGGCAGGCTTTCATCTGTCTTCATGTTGTGTGTATGGTTTGGCTGAAGGCACACAGAGACTATTGTCCTTAACTTTTCCTCTTGCATCATCCTGTATTCCAGGAAAAACAAAACCTCATAGGACAGACAAATCCTCTCGTCAAATAAGGACAGTTATCCGTGAAAGTGAGTGGACACCCTTAGTGATTAACAGCATTACAATTTATTGGACCACTATGCAGGGTGGACCAACTTGGGGGACCATAACTGAAGCAATGGTGGGTCAGTGATTTATTTTAGAATTTCCTCTTGGGAAATTCTAAAATAAGAGTAATGACAGAATATTTAAGATTTAGCATGGAGGATGCCTGAAAACCAACCTGCTATGTTTTCAATGCATCCCCAAAGTTAATGTGCTGAAATTTACTCCCCAGTTGAAGACTGTTACAAGGTGGGGCCCTTGAGGTAGTTAGGTTTTGAGGGTTGTTTATGGAAGGAGTAGGTAGACAGACTATAGTTAAAGTGGATCTGTCATGCACTCTGATCAAGGACAAGTGCCCCCTTCCTTTCTTGTCCTTCTACTCTCCATATGGGAGGACACAGCAAGGAGACCTTTGCCAGGCACAGCCTTGGACCTTGGATGTTCCAGCCTCTAAATCTGTAAGAAACACATCCCTATTCCTTATAAATTAGCCAGGCTCCAACAGCAAAGGACTAAGACATATATGTGTAGAAGAAGACGGAAGTATCACAGGATATGAGCTACTCTGAGAGGCATTTATTTTTTTTTTTTTTAAAGAAGGCCACTGTGAGCTAAACAGATGGTGATGAGAAAGGAAGAATAAAACAGAAGCTTGTTTTATCTATGGGGATTTCAAGAAACTGGAGTCTGGAAATCTGAGCTCACCTTCCTCTTTTCATAAGCCTCTGGTTCCAGCTTGTCCATTGGTCAGCCATCAGATTCAGCCCAGCTCAAACTCTGAGCCTTTGCTAATTCTGAGTGCATTTCTCTGGTTGATGTACAGCATCACTATGGCAACAGCTATGACACAGACTGGGAAACCCAAAAGGAATCAGACTGTTCTGTGAACCAAAGAGAATATCAGATGTGCATGTGAAACATGGTTGTGTTGCTTCAGGCCATCCTAGAGACAGAAAAGACACTTTTCTTTATACCTTTCATTTCTGCTTCAAATAAAGGAAACCAAACACTCTCTGTACAGTGAATGTGAAGGAAATGATGGGGTTTACCAGCTTGCAGAAAAGATCCGCAGGGATACACTATGTATGTTCTTTGAAAGAAAGTAATCAATATATTGGAATAGAATTTAATGAAACAATTCATTTGTATTCAGTCTCCCACCAGAGGCATCAAGCTTTTCTGCTAAATTTAAGAGGATCCAGCTCTTAAGCAACTTGACAAACCAGAAATCCAGACTATCCCTCCCGGTCTTGTTTTGCTTCCAAGTCCTTTCAATTTCCTATTCATTATCTTCTTCCTATCTTTCTTTATTCCCTCTACCTCCTTGTCAAAAGAATTTACCAACCATTTTATAATCTACATCAGGAACATTGTGGTAAACAGCCTAAGCCCCTGACCCCATCCATTTCCTCCCAACCAGTGATTATGTCACCTTCCACAGTAAGAGAGAGTCTGCAAGTGAAAGTGTATTAGGGATCTTAAAGATGAGCCTGGATCATCCAGGTGAGCCTAGTATAATCACAACAAATCACAGCTTGTTAGAAGGAGAGCCAGAGTCAGTAACAGATAAAAGTAAGGGGTTAAAGAAATGCAAGGAAGGGGGTCAATGAGCCAAAGAATGTATGTGGATTCTAGAAAGTGAAAAAGAAAACTGATTCTCTTCTCAGAACATCTAGAAAAAAAAGAGCAATCCCAAGAAAACCTTGATTTTCACTTACTGAGACTGATTTTGGACTTCTAACATCCCAGACTGAGGTAATAAATGTATGTTCTTACAACATTAAAATTGTGATAATTTCTTATCACTAAACTAGGAAAATGATACAAAAGGCAGTTTTAGATTAAAGGCAATTGAGGAAATTAGGCAAATAAATTCAAAATGTGATCCTGCATTTGATCCTGAGCTACACAGTTTTTCTTCCTCTTACAAAAAAGAATTACTGAGATAATGGAGAGACTTAAAATAAGTTCTGTTAATTAGATTATTAGTACTGAGTCAGGTTAATTTTCTAATTGAGAATTTTATTGGGTTTCTCAGAATAAAAATTGGCATGGAAGCCGGACATGGTGGTACACATTTTTAATCCCAGCACTTGGGAGGCAGAAGTAGGAGGATCATCATGAGTTCAAGACCACCCTGAGGTATACAGTGAATTCTAGGTCAGCCTTGGCTAGAGCTAGACCCTACTTCAAAAAACCAAAATAAATAAATAAATAATTGACATAGAAATATTTATGGATAAGAGACATTCTATCTACAACTTACCATTTACCCTTTTAGGTAAAGGAAGAATGACACTGTACTAGACAGCTTCACATTGCTGGGATGAACTTTCAAACCAGGCACAGTTATGAGAGGAAGGAAATTTATTGAAGCTTACAGATCCAAGGGAAGTTCCATAATGGCAGAAGTCGGCCCCTTTCAATGGACCAAGCAGAGAAAGACAAAAGCCAAAAGCAACCACACCAGCACAGGCAAGCATACCTCGGACTCCAGGCAAAGCTCAGACTTTGCATATCTTTAGACTGGAATTCCAAATCTACCCCATACTGTAGGGCTGGACCCTAGGATCAGCCCAGTGACACCTCCTTCAGCCAGGAGGCTGGAAATCTAAATTATCAGCTTTAATAAACTCCTGAATATATTGGGAGACATCCATTCAAACTACTGCAGACACAAATAAGGAAAAGTGCTAGCTTTTAGAGAATTTGGGCTGATGTTATACTATGATGGTTAAGTTTGTGTCAATTTGATCTGTTTAGGAATCCACAGACATTCCTCATAAGTGTGTCTCTGAGGTTGCTTCAAGGAAGGATTAACTAAAGGAAGAATCCTTCCTCCATTGAGCCCTTCCTCCAGAGTGGGTGGCCCCTCTTAGAGGAGGGGCTGATTTATCTAAAGAAGCTCTGAGAAGGAAAGTATTCCCTCCTCCCACCGGCTGCTGATGCTGCTCACTGTTCTCTGCTTGCTGCTTGCTCCTTTCCAGCATGAACTGAAGATCAGCATCTCTCCAGGAAGCCTCCAGGCCTTCAGTGTGGGATTGAGACTGCTGAGGCATCCAGCCTCATGGACTGAACAGCTACCAGGTTCCTTGACACTCAGACCTGCAACCTGCTATTGCTGGACTGTTGTAAACTAATCCAATAAATTCCCCTTTAATACAATTCATTCTATCAGTTCTGTTCCTCTAGAGAAGCCTGACTAATACATATACTTTCTCTCTTTTATTACAATTTCATTTTAAGTCTAAAATTAATTACATACAAAAAGTGTATATTTACTGAAACGTTTACCTCTCCACTAGTTGTGTTGTTTTTAAAATAATTTTATTTATTTATTTACTTATTTGTAAAAAAGAGAGAAAGGGCAAGAGAGAGAATGTGAGACTGTATGTGCCACGGCCTCTTGCTACTGCAAATGAACTCCAGATGCATGTGCCATTTTGTATACTGGCCTCACATGGGTACTGGGGGATTGAACCCAGGGCTGTCAAGCCCTGCAAACAAGCACCTTTAACCACCAAGCCTCTCCCCAGGTCCAGTTGAGCTATTTTATTTTTAATTTTACGTGGTTCCTCACTGTTCCTGGGGATCTTTGGCCACCAATGTCCTGGGCACAGGAAGAGCTGAGGGGAAGCAGAATTTTGGAGGGGGTGAATGCGGTTGGCAACCAACCACCCAGGAGACAGTCTGATGGATAGTGTGCTCTCCTTTATTTAAAAGGGGAGTGGGTTTATGAACACTTGAGAAAGGTTGAGAAGGCACATACAGACTATAAGGTGATTAGATACATAGGTTTTGGGTTGTTATCTAATTGGCTGGTATTAGAAGGCCAAAGTTTGAGGGAGGAGCTGCAAGGGAGATAACAGAAGTGGCAAGAAAAGCTATGACTTCAGCCACATATTGAATGGCTACAGCTGCAGGGAAACTGTTTACTACCATATAAGGGTCTCTTGTGCAGCTGGCCACAAGGTCAGGAACTGTGGGGGTCGGGCAAAGTCTGACTATGGAATGGTCAGGTGCTTTTGGGATGGGGGAGAGCCTGCCAGTTCTGCCCACCCTGGGCGAAGATGGGGCACACTACAACCTTGAGAAGGGAGGGCCAGATCCATCACCAGAGTGGTTTCCCAATGACAAGGCCAACTACAACCCCCACAGCCCAAGGTCCCCAGCCATGTCTAACAGCCTAGGCTGGCTTCCTTACAGTCCCAGCCCGTGTTTAGCAATGCCCAACAACTCCCCCTTTGTTTTTAAATTTGGCAGTGTCATCTTGGGTAAGTTTTTTAGTGGCTTACTACAGGTCCAGTTAGAGCCAGACAATGTATAAGGACCCAATCGGTCAAGATTTGTTTATATTGTTTGAGCCCTAATTTACACATACAGGGAATTGTGCAGAAGAGTAGTAGCAGGGTGCCTTACACCAATAGTAGCCAAGTGAAAAGCTGAGAAAGAAACTGTCTGGGGGATAATTTTTGTAATGTGTTCTCTAAGGCATCAAAAAATCCTTTAGCTGCCTTAGCAGGATCACCAAAAGACAAGTGACTATGTGAAATAACAGATATTACCTTTTGTAAACTTTGTAAATCTATGCTGAGATTATTATGATTCCAAATACCCCGAATATGATTTTCAACTTTCCACCATTCAGTAGTGGTTCCATTGTAGGGTAGAGGAATAACACATATGAATTGATAATTAGCATGACAGACCAACTGCATTTGAGCCACCAGATTGGCAACCTGTTTTCCTAAATACATAACAACATCCTCTAGAGCATCTACCAGGACTAACACCTTTTTATCAATATCTATCTGTGATGAAAGGGCTTGAGATACATTTTTAGTCAGTCCATTAACATGATCAGCTGTCTTCATTGATTGTGCCAGGGCTACTGCTGCCGCAGTGGAAGAGGTGATGATGGTGATTGTAGCAATGATCCCCACAATTAGCCATTCTATGAATCTTCTTTTTCATGTCAGCAATCTGTTGAACTGCTGGAACACTTGAGCTCTGGAACTGGAGTACCAAGGCTCAATCATTTGACTGGGATAATTAAGTAAGGAGGCCGCATGACAATATAGACTACATTGGAAGAGTAATCCGCAGCTGTGCCTCCCTTAGAATTGATACAATTTGTGATGATACACTGGGTACAACTAAGATAGTAAATCCCATTTTGGTGATTGACCCACCCAGGCCCAACTATGAAAAGGTAAGGGAGGGGCAGACACATCCAAAACTTAAAATGACTCTCCTTTAGGGTAGCTACTGCTTTCCATAACTCTGGTTGACGTCGCCCTTGGGGGCTCAAGATGGGCAGTATCTCTGATATTTTGCCTTCCCAGGGTCCCAGTTGTAATCATAAGTTATATTTATTTTGGTATCCACCATCTGTAATTAATGGATGGTTTGCATACATTATGGTTTTCATCCTGGGAGCCTGGTGATCTTTCTATTATGCCTTGGCCCTGAGGATTGTATGGAATTCTTGTGTGATGTGTGATCCTCCATTGCACACAGAATGTTTTGAAGGAGGAGCTGATTATTGGTTTTTATTTGGTGAGGGATGCCCTTGATGGTGAAGGTGGATAGCATATGACATATCAGTGTTTTTATATTTTCTCCTATCTGTGCTGTGGCCCACATGAAGTGGGAGTTTGTATCCATTGTTATAAATACATATGTTTGCGATTGAGTTGTGGGACATGGATGACATCAATCTGCCAGAGGGCATTAGCTTTAAGGCTCTGGTGCTGGTGCCCATATTCTGGAGAGCTGCTGTGGTGATTAGTGAGGCGCAAGAGTGGCAGGTTTTTAAGAGACATTGGAGCTGACTTTTAGGGATTTGGGGAAAGCATGGTTGAAGCCCTTTGAGGTTTACATGGGTTTTAGAATGGAGATTTTTAGCCTCTTCAAGAATGGTTAAGAAGGTATCTGCTGGGCTTCTGTGTGAGGTCATCTGATCTGCTGGTGCTTTTCCCTCTGAATGGGGGCCAGGCAGGGGGCTGTGGAACCTTATGTGTTGTACATATAGAGGGGCTTTTCTCTTACAAATTAGGTTAGAAACTTTTATCAGTAGTGGTTAAAGGGGGTTTTCATCTATCCAGATATGTGAGTGAGCAAGCCAGGGGAGCATGTTAACAGCATATATTCTATGTGAGAAAAGATTGAAAGGACCGCATTCTTCTAATAGTGCCAGAAAAAATGGCATATAATTCTTTGTATTGTGGGGATCTATCAGGAAGTTCCTTAAAGTGAATGGTGGTGGGGGGTTGATCCCCTGGGTGGTGGAGAATTCCAGGTGCTCCTCTTTCTACCCCATCAGTAAAAATGGGGGGACCTCTGCAGGTGAGTTTTCTTAAAAAAAAAAAAAGGTGGAGTGGGAGGCATTTTAAGAGGGGTATTGCAGGGATCCATTTTTCATTAGGGTAATTGTCAATTTGACTGATTGCAAATTGAGAGTCATTCCTGAGTAGCCTTTGTATAATAGAGAGGGGAAATGTTTTTATGATAGTGTCAGGTTCTTTGCCCCAGTTCTGGAGGGCCTGGTCTCATCCAGTTCTAACCATGGTCTCAAGTACATCAACCTCTGTTAATATGTGGGCGGCTTCACCAATACAGGTGTGGAGCCATTCTAGGTCCCCTTGAGGATGATGTAGCACCTCCATAATGGTCAGAGAAGAGTTAAATGTTCAAAGTTTGATCGGCTTGTCTGGCGAGTATCAGGCAAGGGCCATATCAGAAAAGATATTATTAATCTTATTAATGCCTGTTTTGCTTCTGAGCTTAGGGAGCGTGGGGGGAGGATGATGGGCCCTTTAACATGTTGAATAGGGGTTGTAGATCACTGTTAGGAATGGGGAGCCATGGCCAAAGCCAGTTGAGGTTTCCCAGAAAGCTCTGGAGTGAGGCTAGTGTGAGCTCTTGTGGGAAGGAGACAGTGGGTTTTAGGGGCTAGGCAGAAGTAGGGGAGCACTCCATTCCCCAATAGGTTATGGATTGGATTAGTTGCACTTTATGTTGGGCGATTTTAAAGCCTGCATCAGTGAGGGAAGGTAGCAATTGGTCTCTTAGTTTTATTGGTGAAGTTCAGGAGTCTTTTGAGACAAGAATATCATCCAGGTAATGATAAATGTTAAGGTCTTGGTTTAAATGAGGCCTTAATGCTGTAACAACCATCTCTTTGCATATGTCAAGACTGTTAGCCATGACTTGAGGCAGGAGCATCCATTCAAAACATTTGGAAGGTCCCAAATTACTGACAGAGGGAACAGAGAACACAAAGCGCTGTTGGTCCCTAGGGTTCAGAGGGATGGGAAAGAAGCAATCCCTGATGTCAATGGCAAGGAGGGGAGTATTGGCTTGTATGGCTGAGACAAGGTGCAGTCATCTTTGAGGGGTGCCCCAAATGAGCAGGCCTTGTTAATGGCTTTAGGTCCTGTAATAATCTCCATCCTCCTGAGCTCTTTTTAATTACAAACACAGGAGTATTCCATGGGCTTCAAGAAGGGTGGATATGGTTAAGTTGAAGTTGTTCTGTTACTAGCTGAATTAAGATTTCAAGTTACTCCCTTGGTAGAGGCCACTGTTCAACCCAGACTGACTCATTAGAGAGCAATTATAGCATGGAATTTCCTATTTAACAGCGGCATTTAGGATTGGGGGTGACATTGGCAGAGATACCTCTCATAATCCTCCATTTCAATGCCTTCTTCTTCAATGTTGCTGGCAATAACTTCATCTAGGATGTCAAGAATATCTCTTCCTAGTAGGTTATTTGTCACATTGGCCACTAGGGCTCTAAAAAAGGTCATAGTGCCATCTGGGTCCTGCCATTTGCAAGCTCCTTTGGCAACATATGCTTGTGAAGGACCTCCTATCCCCATTAGTTAGGGTCCTGGGATGAACTCCCAGGGTTGAGGGAACTCAGATTGTTTCAGAATAGTTTTATCTGTTCTAGTGTCAATTAAACATTTAAAAATTTTTGCTCCTATGTGTAGGGCTAATCTTGGGTAGGCCCCTTCCAGCATACCTGTTACCCATTGTATTTTATGGGTCTTCCCTCTTATTGACAGGGCTGAGGGCTGCCCCTGTTGATGTTTAAAGGCCCCAGGGATTTTCCTTTTACATCATAAGTAGAATGACAATCTCTTTTCCAGTGAAAGCCTCTGCAACATCTAGGGCAGAGTGTTTTTGGTAGGGGGGGACCTCTGGAATTTGGTTGGGGGCCTCTGGGACATTCCCCTTTCCAATGTCCATCTTCCCAACAATTGAAACATTTTCCTTTAGTTTTTAGGGCTGCTGCGAAGGCCTGGGCTAAAGAGGCAACGTGTGTGAGGCAGTCCAATGTCCTAGGAGGCAATTATCCACTTTTCATAATGTTCATATTAGAGCCCTTTACAAACTGCCCTGCACTCAGAGGTCATTCTCTCCCATAAAGTACTTTTGAGGATGATGTCCCTGGCAGTAGGGTGGGGGAATTTGATTCCTAAATTGATACTTGTTTTAAAAATGAAATCAGAGAGTGCATCTTCTGGTTTTTGGTGAAGAAACAGGAGGGAAAAGATATTGTCTTGGGAATTGGAGGGTGGGGTCAATCTATCCCAAGCCTGGAGGGTGCAAAGGCAGACTTGGTCATAGAACCTTGGGGGTTCTTGGGCTTGTTCAACCCTCCATGGAGAAGCTGTCTTGTCCAAACATTTCATCAAAGCTCCAGGGGACATTTTGTTGATTTTGGTTTCTTTTTATCTGTTGGAGGCAGTGATGAGCAACAGATATCTTGCCAGTCTTGGGAGGTGTTAAGAAAGCCCTGTAGGCTCTGGAGCAGGGATTTAGTCCAAGGTGCTTGGATCCCATCCTCCCTGACTGCTATCCTGAGATCCTTACCAGTCTAAGGGCTGAGCTCGAGTTGGCTGAAGATTAACAGGAAAGGCTGTGACTTCTTGATTGTAAGTAGCTCTGTTGTTATCTCTAGTTTCACAGAGCTGTTGGGTGGGGGTTCTTTTGGGAAAGCTCCAATTAGGGGAATTCATCATGTTAGGGGATTTTTCTGTTCCAGTAGGAAGTGTTCAGGGGGGCAGCCAGGATCAGGGGGTGGATATGGTGGTAGGGGTGGGTAGAGGGGGGTGGCTGTGCTGTCTGGAGTGACCCTTTTTCAATTTCTTCTTTTGCTTTCTCTAAGGAGCTGGGTTCTTTTGCTTTTTCTAAGGAGCTGGATCTTTTGCTTTCTCTAAGGAGCTGAGATCCACCACTAGGCAGTCCTCAGCACTGTCCTCGTCAGAGTCATGGTCTGACTTGGGTGCAGAAGCATTTTTTGAGGGACTAATACATTGTTTAACGGCTGCAATAATGGAAAGTAAAGAGAGGGGGTTCCCCTCTTGGATTTCCCATCTTCTGGCTAGATATGCTATAAGGGTCCATGTGTCTGGGTCATAGAGGTCCCCAGAAGCCATCCAAGGGGCTATTTGAAGGACTTCTTCCCAAAATGAATTGGCCTCTTTCTGAGAGAGTTTTATGCCCCTAATTTTAAGAAACACCCTCAATCTGCTGATTTGGGATTCCTTTTGACAGAAGGTGGTGTTTCCCATGATAAAGACCAGAAACACCAAGACCAGAGGGCAACATTCCCAGGGAACTATGGCACCACAGAAGATTTCCCAAAGGTTCAGACTCAAGCCTGTCCACAAGTTTAACAGACTGGTGATCACCCTGAAGGCTTTTACTGATCAACGCATTACCCGTTTGTTGATTGTGAAGAGAAATAGATGGAAGGCTGTTGCCAATGCCCGAGCAGGCTGTCAGTGTTCAAACAGTGGGCTAGGGGCCTTCAGTCAATACCCGAATGTAGCCCTGGTCAAAAGATGTCAGTTGCCCTTTCACCTTGATTGATCCCATGCAATGGCACGAACTGAAAGTAAAGAATGAAAAGAAAATAGCTTCCCTCTCATGGAAAAAGGGGAAACTTGCCTCTCTCTGGTAGAGAGAGGAGCCTGCCTTCCCCTGATGGAGGAAGGAGAAACCAAAACATGCCAGCCCTCCATGGGGAGGTAACCACAGGGGGCCGTTAACCCCAAGGGTGCCAGCTGTGGGTCCTTGCTGTTTCCGGGAGGAGGAGCTGAGGGGAAGCAGGGTCTTGGAGTGGGTGAAAGCAGCGGGCAATGACCCGCTCAGGAGATGGTCTAATGGATAGTGGCTCTCCTTTATGCAAAAGGGGAGTGGGTTTATAAACACTTGGGAAAGGTTGAGAAGGCACATACAGACTATAAGGTGATTTGTTACATAGGTTTATGGGTTGTTATCTAATTGGCTGGTGTTGGAAGGCAGATGTTGTGAGGCAGAAACTGCAAGGGAGATAACAGAAGTGGCAGGAAAAGCTATGTGACTTCAGCCACATATTGGATGGCTACAGCTGCAGGGTGGCTGTTTACTACCATATAAGGGTCTCTTGAGCAGCTGGCCACAAGGTCAGGAACTGTGGGGGGTGCAAAGCCTAACTATGGAATGGTCAGGTGTTTTTGGGATAGGGGCGAGAGCCCACCAATTCCGCCCACTCTGGGTGAAGATGGACCACACTATAACCTTGAGAAGGGAGGGCCTTCTCTGTCACCAGAGTGGGTTCCTGACAATAAAGCCAGCTGCAACTGCCATAGCCCAAGGTCCCCAGCCATGTCCAATGGCCCAGGTCAGCTTCCTCATAGTCCCAACCCATGTTTAGCAATGCCAAATAATTTTAATTTTAATTTTTGGTTTTTCAAGGTAAGGTCTTGTTCTAGACCAAGATGACCTAGAATTCAATATGTAGTCTCAGTCTGGCCTCAAACTCACAGTGTTCCTCCTACCTTGGCCTCCTGAGTGCTAGTTTAAAGGCATGTGCAGAGACACATACAGAGAGAATGAGTGTGCCATGGCCTCTAGCCATTGCAAATGAACTCCACATGCTTGTGCCACTTTGTGCAACTGGCTTTACATGAGTACTGCAGAATCAAGCCAGGGTCATTAGGCTTTGTATGCAACCACCTTAACCACAGAGCCATTTCTCTAGCACCAATTGTGCTGTTTTAAATGAACACCAAATGCAACCAAACCTTCTAATGATTTTACCTGAATATGACTGCATTCAGCAATTATATGACTCTGGCAGAATTACCAAGCAGTGACATTGGTCAATACTGGCACTCTGCCATTAAATTCCACACCTTTCTCTGTTCTATACCCTTCAGTACATGGGATGGTTGTGTTCCCCTGTTCCCTTCACCCAGCCTTTCCAGCTCCTTTCTCACCTGCCTCTGCTAATAAAGTGAACCCAAGAGATGCAGACCATTGAAGACATGATCCTCTTCTCTGACGATAAAGGAAGGCTCACAATATTGCTGCCATTACTTGAGTCTTTTCTACTGCCAGCAACAGCATTAGTGACACTTGTCATCATTTTAAAATCTCAAGTCTCCAAGTGTAAGACCCTGAAGATTGTTCCTTGGTTGTATTTTATGTGCTCCGATGACAATTTCCTTTAAAAAGGCTTTTTTTCTCAACCATTGGCATTTCCTCTCTTCTCAATTGGATAATTTGAATAGCTGTCATCTTATTCTCAGAAGGAAACATCAGAAGAACTGGGTATGATGGCCCATTTCTGTAATCTTGCCTGAGGGAGGAGGATAGCTGCAAGTTTCAGTCCACTCTGGGATAACAGTGAGTTTTAGGGCAACCAATGCTACATAACAAGATTTTAGATTAATAATTAAATAAATAATCAATCAATCAATAAATAAATGCTACAAAAGAAATGCCAGGATGTCAGGAATCATGGGAGATAATAATCTAAATGAAGGATTGCTGGCTTTTTTATTTGCTATGTGAGCTACATGAAATTGAACTCTGCCCCATTTCTATGGTCAATATTTGTAACTTGTACTCCATAGGGGTTGACAGCTATGCTTATTTCAGATGTCCACAATGCTTGCTATTAGAGTCATTTGTGTACCAAAATTTTCAGTATGATTCTATCAAAGTTTGATACTGCCACTGCCAGTGAATCAAGTTTCTGCATGTAGATAATAAAAAATAAAACAACTATGTTGGAAAACATCAAGCTTGTACAAGAATGAGCAAAGCAGACAAACAGAAGATGATGTCGGACACAGGTAAGGACCTGGGTGAAAGCAGGCCTAAGCTATCAGACACAATTAGGGCCCCCAGGCTATGGAGAGGTTGCAGCAGCCTGGACCGTGAGCGAATCTTGGGTCCCAGGAACCGACAGGAGTAAGGCTCCTCGCCCCCCTCGGGGGTCACAGTGAACCTGGACCCCCGGATGAATCTTGGGCCCCAAGACTAGCAGGAGGGGGGCCACTCCCTCCCTCCAGCCAAGGGTGCCTAGACATCCTGATAAGACTTAGGCTTTGCTCACAGCCCTGTGATCTTTGGCCAGTTACCTAGGAAACACCTTAACAACCAACAACCTTTACATAGCCCCAGCCCCATATGACTCATACCCTATACCTCTTCCCACAAACTACGTAGACCATCTGACCCTCTCCCTACATGCTGGAATGAACATCCCTATATGCCAACTAGGCATTGGCAAACAACTTTTGAACCCACCAATCCCCTTGGAACCTCTTCCCGCTTTCTTTCTCAACTGTTTATAAAAACCCAGTTCCATGTTGAATAAATGCGGGCTGTTCTCTGAAGCAGTCTCCTATGTGTTTCTTCCCATCTCACTCACAGCTACTCAAGACCCTGCTCCACAGTTGCCTGGATGTCTCCCGGGAGCTGGTGAGCAATGGCCCCTTGAGGAACCAGGAACCCACAAGATGATAATTACCAATGAATAGATTCATCATTTGCTAAATGTCCTGTTTTAGATCACTGTCTGCATATCTTTCTCAGTGAATTAAGTATGAAGAAAACAGAAGTGGAACCTAATGAATTACAGTTCAAGTAACCACCAATAGTTGACTGGTTATATCAAACTCTTTGCAGATAACTTTTGAAAATGTAAAAAGGCGTAACATGGCTGAGGAGATGGCTCTGTTGTTAAAGCACTTCCATTCACATGTGAGAACCGAAGTTCAGATCCTCAATACTCACATAGATGCCAAACTGGCAGGTGGCTTGCCTGATATGCAAGCATTTTCCTGTAATCCCAGGATATGGGAGGCAGAGACAGGATCCTCGCTGCTATGGCTGGCTAGATTGGCCAAATTAGCACTGGGCTCAAGTGAGAGACTTTGCCTCAGGAAAATAAAGAGGGCAGCAATTGAGATAGACACCTATATCAACCTCCAGCCTCCACACACATGCATGCTTACCCACGTGAGCCCACATGTATGCACACACATTCATACCACACCCACATACACATACAAGAAAGTAAAGGAAAAGGCACAGAAAAGGAATATAAAGAAAGCAGACACTAGAAGAGACATTTCTTCTGAGAAACTACATGTTAGCTTTCTAATCATTGTGACTGAATAACAGACATTAGGAGGAAAGATTTGATTGCTCATGGCTATCTGACCCATCATCTCATAGTGGGCAGACAGCAGAAGGGACAGAGGACTATGTATAATTCAAAGGTACTCTCACAGTACTTCCTCCAAGTAGGCCTGGCTACTGAAGTTTCTAGAACCTACCAAAAGAATGACACCAGGTGGGGACCAAACATTCAACACATCAGACTACGAGGACATTTCATATTCTAATAAATTGTGACTTTCTGAGGCCATTTTTCCATTTATTTTTGTTGTTGCTTTTTTTTTTTTTTTCTTTTTCTTTTTTTTTTTTTTTTCGATATAAGGTCTCACTCTAACCCAGGATGACCTGGAAGTCACTATTGTAGTCTCAGGCTGACCTTGAACTCATAGTGATCCTTCCTACTTCTGCTTCCCAAGTGCTGGGATTAAAGACATGCACCACCATGCCTGGCTATTTTTCCATTTTTGAAAATATTTTAGGGCTGGAGAGATGGCTTAGCGGTTAAGGCACCTGCCTGCTAAGCCTAAGAATGCCTGTTTGATTCTCCAGGTCCCACATTTAGCCAGACGCAGTGATGCAAGAGCGCAATGCCGCACTTGCCCAGAAGGGTGTGTACATGTCTGGAGTTTGTTCACAGTGGCTGACAGGCCGCTGGTGTGCCCATTCTCTGTCTCTGTCTCTGTCTCCCTCCCTTTCTCTCTCATTCATATATATATATATATATATATATATATATGATTTATTTATTTGAGGGAGAGAGAGATGTATACACACAGAGAGCAAAGTGAGTGTGAGTGCACCAGGCCCTCCTGTCACTTGTAAACAAACTCCAGATGCATATGTCACTTTGTGCATCTGGCTGTTCATAGATACCAGGCCATCAGGCTTTGCAAGAAAGTGCCTTTAACTGCAGTTGAGCCATATCTCCAGCCCTATTTTTCCATGTTTTAATCTCTGTAGTCCTTGAAGCACAAATTATGAATATGCAGTGAGTGGCTGAGATAACAGCATGAGAAATCTGGATGCTAGCTTTCAGAATATAGTATATTCCTTGAACCAACATCCAATATGTGGAACCATGTGCCCATGGTTGAAATTCAGAGGAATCACACTATTATACCACATAATTTACCTTAGTGGATTTAGGAACACAAATATCCAAAAGAGGAATAATTCCATCAGGAAACCCCAAGGATTGGAATGGAAATTGGGATACAAAGAAAACCATTACCATATGGTAGTAGGTATTTGACTTTAATACAAATGGGAAAATGGACAGTAGCTAAGGAGCATGTGAATGAGGACTATATTTAAAACCCAGGAATTCATTGGCAAATCTGTGATGGGTGGAGAAATACAGTAACCCAAAGAGAGGCACCAAGGTTGTAGGATCAGAGATTTCTGGGGCTGAGGAGATGGAAAATTAGGTAAAGTTGCTATGCAAGCATGAGGAACTGAGTTCTGATTCCGAGAACCCATGTAAAAGGCAGGCATTGCAGCATACACCTGTACTTCCAATGTGGGGTTGGGAGGTGGGCAGAGAAAGGAGGATCCCCAGGACTTGCTGATTACCTTTTCTAACCAAATTGGTGAGCTCCAAATTCAGCAAGAGACTTTGTCTCAAAAAATAACGTGGAGCTGAAGGGATGGCTCAGCGTTTAAGGTGCTTGCCTGCAAAGCCTAATGACCAGAGTTCAATACCCCACTAAAGCCAGATGCACAAAGTAGTGCATGCATCTGGAGTTCATTTGCAACTGGCATGCCCATTCTCTCTCTCTATCCTTGCAGATAAATAAAATATTTTTAAATGTTTTAAATAATAAGGTGGATAGGGTCTGAGATACTCAATGTCAACATTTTTCCTGTACCCATACACACATGTACATGTACCCACATGTACCCTTACATGTATAAGCATGTACACAGATATGACCACCACACACACACACACACACACACACACACACACACACACACACACATGAAGGTTTCTGTCACTCTGTAAAGAACCTCATGCACTGAAGTGCTGGCACAGAGAAAGAGGAACATGCAACGTGTGCTGGAATAAAGATGCTTGATCATAACCAATCATAACAACAAGGTTTCTAACAGTTATGCCATGCTAATTAGCTGTTTTACTCTTTCTCCTTTTCCCATAACCTTATAAGAAGAACAACAGTAATGACTAACATTTTACATTTCAGGCGACAGTATGTGTAAATTGAATTGTCCTGTTACAACATGATAGCTGACAGAACGTTTCATGTGTCCCTACTGACGTCTCCAGTCTTTATATTAATAAAGAGTAAGAAAGAGGCAGGAGGCATAGATTTTACTGGATATTATCTATTTGTGCCTCTTAAAATCCAACCCACTTTGCATCATGCGTATTTGACCTACGTGGACTGAATCAGTGGCTTCTGGTTTCCCATTGTGTGCAGGCAGTGGAACACAGTAGGAGGATGTAAGATGATGGGAAGAGAGAAATTTGGCTGTTTCCTCCTTGGGTCTCACTTTGAAGGGTCACCACAGATTCATTGCCTCATTCTGTGAAGGGGACAGATCCCATTCTCCTATAGGATGGGCCCCCTGTCTATAGTTGTGTGTGTGTGTGTGTGTGTGTGTGTGTGTGTTTTGCTAAGAACTGTTCCCTTACTTTTCCCTTTAGGCCTAGGATTGCTAGGGGTTTCTTGGTGTGATAAGCCCTGGGATTCCAACAACATGCCATGTTTATTTTCCATAATCTCATTTAGACATTTGGGAAATATTTTAATTAAATTCTTCTCAATTATCCTATTATAATGTACTATTTCTTACAGTCTCACTGACAAATCACTCCATTTGTTTGAATGCTACAAAGATTATTGTAACAGTTACGGTAGTACATGCTGCTAGTCTTGAACCCCTTAACCTAGTTTATAAATCTTCACTTTTTTTTTCTATTTTTACATGTTAAGAGAATGGACTCTGGAGTCAGACTACATAACATAGTTTTGACTTTTTCCATCTTTTTATCAAAGTTTGACTTTGGATAACTTACTTAACAAATCTACCTCATGAGGTTATTGCATTGTTTTAAGAAGTGTTACATTCACTGGTAGTGGTGGCACACACCTTGAATCCTAGCACTCAGGAAAACAAGGTAGGACTGCAGTGAGTTTGAGGCCACCCTGCGACTACATAGTGAATTCTAGGTCAGCCTGGGTTAGAGTGAGACCATATCTCAAAAAACAAACAAAAAGAACTGCAACATACACATGTCCAGAAATAGTACACTATAAGAGGACAATTGGGAAGAGTTTAACTAAAAATATTTTCCAAATTGCTACAGAACAATATTAATTATAGAAAGTTCTAGGTATGTGATTTTATTATTCAATATAATAAACCACTTGATAAATTTTGCATTTGTTTGTTTTTAAATAATCATCCACTGAAGCATATGTTTCTTTAAGGGCCAAGACGATGTGGATCACTGCTGAACTCCTGGGGTCTGGAACACTGTCCAACAGACTTCTCTGCAATGGGAGAAAGGCCCTATATCTGCACAATCATACATGGTAGTCCCTACCCATAGGTAGGCACTGAGCATCTGAAATGTGGCTAGCACTACTGGGGACTGACTTTTAAATATCACTTTAATTAATTAAATTTTAAATTGCTTATGTCTGGCTGATGCTACCAAATTAGACAGCATAGACATTAGCAAGCACAATATAATCAGGTAGTCATGTTTTATTAAACAAATGAATGTCAACTGTTTGTTGGAAGCTACCTATTTTGTCACATATACTGCTAAGTAATTTATATACATTATCTCAGGTAAACCTCTCAAACTGTGAAGGAAATACCACTATCCTTGTTATTCAGACAAGATACTGAGGAATGAAGGGGCCTATAGCCTGTATATACATTGGTGCTTAGCACTGGGCCATTGACAGTGATTTGAATTAGACTAGGTTTGTCACAGTCCTTTGATTTGTGAGTATCAGACTGCTAGAGTCTTTTCCAGGAAATGGGAATACATTCACAAGTTCCTTTCCTGTTAAGGATCCAGCTTTCAGACTTTCTAACATCCCTAAATGCAAATTCAAAACAGTGGGTTGAGTCAGACATGTAGTATCTATTGTACCAGCTACTCAGGACACTGAGGTAGGGGATTGCAAGTTCAAGGTCAGCCTGGGCAATTCATTGTGACCCTGTCTTAAAATGAAATTTTTTTAAAAAGAGCTGGGGCTATAGCTCCATATGAGCATTTGCCTTTTTTAATGTCTTCCCTTCTGACAACCGAACAAACCTTTGAGGTAGGTGCTGACAGGAATCAATAGTAATTCCTTCAGGCTTGGCGGGATAGAAGTCTCTGTCACACTTGTGGTAATTATGTGCCAATGCTTTTTCGTCATCAAAATTCAAATTTCATGTATTAACGTCTCAAAGTATTCTTCTTTTAATTTTCTAAGTCCTGGCCTATACAGGTAGATTGACCTGGAACTAGAAGCAACGAGGAAAGGTGTGGTAAAGCAGCTTGGGGAGGCCAGGCAAGAATGCGTAGAATGAAGGCGGATGTTATCTTTCCTTGAACCCGCACGTTGTGTTTTTTTTCTCCCTTTAGCACATTTCATATTTTCATCCCGCGTTGCATTCAGGGACTGTTCTAAGCCCAGAGTACATATTTTCTCACAGCCCGGGGTGATCACTCCCCAGAGCGGTCTGTGTTTATTCAGAAGGCTTTTAAGGAGACCGGACCATAGAGAGATGGCTTCGCGTCACGCACGAGAATACATCCATCTCGGCGTGCCCACCTGATGAAATACAACGTCGGCTTCTCCCGAGACAGGGACGACCCCAGCTTTTCCCTCGCTGCCCCTCAGTTGGCGCCTTTTTTATCCGCCCCCGCCCCGCATCAGCCGGCTCGGGGGCCGCAGTTGTCCGCAGCAAGCTCGCAGGTCACATGGCCGGGCGGAGCGCGGGGCGCCCTGCCCGGGAGCAGCGGCGCGGCGGGAGGAGGTGAGGCTGCGCCGTCGTCCCCGCGCCCGCCGCACCGCGCCGCGCCCGCCGCCGCTCCCGGGCACTCGGCGATGGCGCCTCGGCCAGCCGGCCTCCGCCTGGACCTCCGCGGCCTCGCGGCGGGCGGCGGGCGCCGAGCTGACCGGCTCCACCGGGTAGGTTTCCGCCGTGCGCCGTGCGCTTCTGTTACCCTCCGGAACACCCATCGGGGAGTCACCCCGGCCGGGGCGGGCCCGGGGCGGCGCAGCGCGGGAGGCCTGTGCGCCCACCCTGGCCAGGCTGGCTCGGCCCGCGGCCCGGCGCCGGAGTCCCGCGGGCACCGCACAAGGGCGTCTTCCACGGGGCCGGGACGGGCGCGGGCGCGGGGCCGGTGGGACGCGTGAGGACCTGGGGACGGGCTCGTGCCCACGGGTCGCTCGCTAATGGCCGCTGGCGAGCGGTGGTCCCTCGGCGCGTCGGCCGCGGCCCGCTGGATGCGCACCGGGTCCTCGCCGCCCTCTGCGGCCCGGGAAAGGTGACTCCGGTCCCTCCTCCCCCGGGAAGGCACCCCACCCAGCGCCCGGAAACACCGGTTGAAGGGAAGGAGCCAGCCTGGCGACCGTGACCGTCAGCCTCTGTCTGCAGGGTGGGGGAACGGAGACCCGAGGGCCGGGGGCTACTCCCTCCAAGGTCAGCGACAGACCCTAGAACCGGGGCTCGAGCCAGCCTCTCTCTTGCTTCTCCCTACTGTGATGAGTCGGGACCTCTCGGGCGTGTCCCGCGTGCCCGGAGCGGCTCTGTGCGCCTGCGGCTTGGGGTCCGAGCCCCCCACAGGCTCGGCGTGACCTGGGCATCTCCGGTTCGACCGTAGCTCTCTGCAGGGGACCGCTGGGGGGCCCCAGTGATGATCTCACTATGCGGACCATTAGCAAAACCTGCAGGTGTGTGTGCACGCTCGTGTGGCTGGTACCCAAGAGAACTAAAACCTTGTAAGGGGAAATAGTGATTTTGGTGACAGTTTTCTAGTAGAGGTACTTCGTTCACCAGATAGTTTATAAGACGAGAATTGAAAACGTGTGGCTAACACCTAACGTGATAGAGAATTACTAGAAAATTTAAAAGAAATATAAAATGAAATACAAATAAAATTTCATCTTCTAGATTGTTGAGGTTATCTGGGTATGTGAATTTTTTTCTACACGCATGCATTTGAAGTTTTATACCAAGCAATAGCAGAGAAAAAAATAGCATCTTGTTTTAATTTCATTGTGTTTAATTACCCATAGGAATCAATACCTAATTCCCTTGTGTATTAGTCTTTTGCATTTGTGTGGATGGATTCTTAATTCTCTTCCCCAGTTTTTTTTTTAATCTTATTTTTATTTATTTATTTATTTTGGTTTTTCGAGGTAGGTCTCGCTCTAGCCCAGGCTGACCTGGAATTCACTGTGTAGTCTCAGGGTGGGCTGGAATTCTCAGCAATCTTCCTACCTCTGTGTCCTGAGTGTTGGGATTAAAGGCCTGCGCCACCACACCTGGCTCTTCCCTAGTTTTCAAATGGAATGTTTTTCTCCATAGTTTTTTTAGTTCTAATGCCAGATAATCCAGGGAATACTTCCATCTATTTTAAAATTGTGGCGGTAGTTATGTGGACATGTGAATTTGACAAAACATATGTATTACATTATACATAATTAAAAGGTACATTTTATTGTATACAAAGTATTTCTTCCCCGATACAGTTGATTTATTTTAAGCCAGGAGAATTATGCTGTGTCATGAATCTCCCTAATTAGATAATAAAACCTGGTTATAAAGCCTCAGTAATTAAAATAACAAAGTCGTGGCACTAAAATACTCAACAGAAACAAATATCCCCAAACAGGTTGGCATGGTGGCGCAGGCCTATAATCCCAGCACTGGGGAGGTTGAGCCTAGAAGATTCCAAGTTCCATGCATTATATAGCAAGATCTTGGTCTCAAAATAAATAAATAAATGTTAACAAAATAAAACCTCATAAATGTGCAAATGTATAATAACTTAATACATCTTAACTCTAACCATTTGAATTAGGGATTTAAAGAATGGGAAAAGAAGAGGAAAAGAAAAAGAATGGGTTTAGGTTTCCTGACTGTAATGCTCACTATCTCAATGCCTGGCCCAAGACTGTTTATTGAATCTAATGTTGAATAAATACACTAAAGTGGTACATGTTCTTTGCAGAAATGTAAAAAATAAAACAGGAAACCTTCTTCCATACTCTATTTTATGTATATTATGAATATATAGTGTTTTGTATATAATCATGTAACTGGAATGGTGATGCATACATGTCATATATATGTTTATATATGTGTGCCATATGTATATACACACATACATGTTATATATTGTTTTTATGTATTAAATCTTATCTCCACATCTCAAAAGTCTTCTACCATTTCTAGTGGCATTGTAGCTAATTTTCTTGGCTCTAAATTTGTTTAGAGGCAGAAATGCATGCTGGTTGAGAACACAGGTCCTGGAATCAGAATCTTTTCTCCCCCACTTAAAAATCTCCATTAACCACTGTAAAAGTTCACTGTGCCTTAGCTTTTTCAGCTGTAAGATGGACATAATAACATTCCTGCCTACTCTGTGGCACTTACAATCTTTCTGCCCCTTCTTCTGCAATGTTCCCTGAGGAACATTAGGCCTATTGGCAGTCTAATTTAGTGTTGAGCTCTTTGTAGCCTAGAGATTCTGCTTAGATAGGTTTTGATTGATCACTGTGTCTGCCACCATCACCCTGGAGCTAGTTGTCAGGTTAGCACTAAGAGCAGTATTCATGGTGTTGCTTCCACTGCAAGTTCTCCTGGGCTCCCCACTGATATGGAAGAGGTGGCAAGTCTCATGGTGGGCTGTTGATTATCTTCTTGTCTTGTTGATAGATCTTGGCTCTCCTCTGTTTTCTCTGCCATTTGTAAAATAAAGCAGATTCTCCAAATAAGAATGAGAGCAGCATGGATTAAAGGGGGTATGCAAAGTTGGTTGAGGGATTTTTGGTGTACACACCTACTCTTCTTCAGAGAGCAGTCTCTCTGAAATCTGAGTTTTCTGATTATGGGATTCTGACTTGGTTTCCAGTACCAGATATGAGTTCTGTCCCACTGAGCAGGCCTCATGAACAATCAGAGAACAGTTGGGTACCCACAGAGGCTGTATGCCACTATTGGTTAAGTGTGCACTTCTTGTGTGGCTGGTTGATTTCATAGTCTGCAGGGTCCCCTGCTTATTCATGCTGTTGATGACTGTTGTCCTCCAGAGGCTCTAGAGGACTAGCCAGGAGGGAGCTGGTTTCCCTTTCAGTTCCAGCATGTTTTTCCAATGTCTTGTGACTGCAGCCTGTAGTGTCTTCAGCAATAGGGTCTTACCTTTTAGCTCTGGCAGGTAATCAAGTATTTTGGCAATGGATCTCCCTGGCCAACAGCTCAGTGTTGGGGGCAACCCAACTCATGGCCATAGACCATGGTTTTAAGGTTAAGTTTCTTCTTCCTTCTGTCCAAACTGTCTCCCCTCCCACTTTATTGGTGGTTATATCTTGTAGAATGCTAGTCAGAATGAGGATTTCTATGAAATTGATTCATGTTGTATTATTTATTTATTTAGTTATTTATTTATTTGTTTGTTTATTTATGTTGGTTTCTCAAGGTAGGGCCTCACTCTAGCCTAAGCTGACCTGGAATTCACTATGCAATCTCAGTCTTCCCTCAAACACACAGCCATCCTGCCTCTGCCTCATGAGTGCTGGGATTAAAGTCATCCACCATCATGCCTGGCCTTTTTATTTTAAGATTTTATTATATTTATTAATTTATTTGAGACAGAAAGAGGGAAAAAGAGAGAGGGAGAGGGAGAATGGGTGCACCAGGGCCTCTAGCCACTGCAAACGAACTCCATATGCGTGCGCCCCCTTGTACATCTGTCTTAAGTGGGACCTGGAGAATCGAACCAGGGTCCTTAGGCTTCACAGGCATGCGCCTTAACCACTAAGCCATCTCTCCAGCCCATACCTGGCATTTTTTAATGTTTTTCAATTAAATTTTATTTTATTTTATTTTTTGAAATCCTCAATGTTTATTCCCAAAACTCCATAATTAGTTCTCACCTTACGTGTTAAATTTACTTACACAACATTGCATAGAAATAGGACCACAGAAGCTTTTCAAAACAGTATAGAGGGCTGAAGAGATGGCTTAGCAGTTAAACACACTGGCTTGCAAAGCCTGACAGCCTGAGTTCAGTTCCCTAATATCTATGTAACGCAAGAAGCACAAAATGGCAAATTGCTGGAATTTGCAGCAAAAGGAGGCTCTTGTGTGCCAGTTCTCTCTCTCTCTCTTATAAATAAATATATATTTTTAAAACTCTGTATAGGCAAAGAGAACCCCTTCATAGAATGCTTGTTTAAAGATTTTTAACATAAAAAAGAAGAAGAAAAAGAAAATCAGCTAGGACTGGTGGCTCACTTCTATAACCCCAGGATATGAGAATGTGTCAGTTCAGGGTTAGCCTTGGTTAGATAGTGTAAGCCAGCCTGGATTATGTAGTGAGACAATGTCTAAATTAATTTTTAAAATTAAAGCAATAAACATTGCAGAGATCATACTTTAAAATACTTACAGTATTATTATCAGTAAGTTATTTCTAATGTTTCGTTCCATGGAGCTACTTATTTTTTCTAATTTTCAAAATTTATTATTATTAACAACATATTCTGTATGGATATATCATATGTTGTTCTTTTCCCTTGTCCCTGCCCCCATTCTGCTGGGGACCCTTCTCAGTGGGATTGCAGGTATTCCCTATGGAGTTGTGGGTTATGCCTTGTGGGAGCAGCAGTCAGTTATTTTGGGGGGGGGCAGGGAATGCCTCCTGTGGCTCTTATAATCTTTCCAACCCCTCTTCTGCAAAATTCCCTGAGCTGTGGTGGGTATGTTTTAAGTCTACTTCAATGATGAGCTCTTAGGAGCCTCTGGATCTCTGCTTTGTGTATAAATAACTTTTGTGTGATTCTCTCCCCACCCTCCTTTCCCACACCCCCTCCATACACCCCCCCCCATATTTTGTCCTCCTAACTTGTCAGGTAATTCCTCCCCTCTCCCTGGTCTTTTCTCTTCTGGTCTCATTCTAGTTTTTGGCCACATTCCTGGTGCTGACTACCTTTTGCACTCATCTCCAATAGATCCCAGTCAGGAACCACAGATGAGAAAGTACATGTGGTGTTTGTCTTTCTTTGCCTGCATAACCTTGCTTAGAATGGCTTTTTCCAACTCCCTCCATTTACCTACAAATTTCGTTATTTCATTTTTCCTTACCATTGTTAACTCATATTTTTGCAAACTAGTCATTCAGTCATTGAATGAAGGATGTAATCCCAGTTCCTCTGGCCCAAGGTGGGGTGCTAGGTTCTGGATCACAATGTCCAAAATATTTTCTTCTTCTCCCTAAGGAAGCGTGTTTCTCACTGATCATTGACTTTGGGCTTTTAGTTCCCTCTTTCCACAGGAAATTTAAACATTCCTGCTTTGTTGAGCTGATGATATAATATGATTGGTCAGTGAAATGGGAGTGGAAATGATGTGTGTCAGTTTGGAGCAGCAGCTTTGAACGCTAGCTTGCAGCTCAATGTCTCTTTTTTCTCTGTGGCAAAACCACCAATGTCCAAGCAAAGGATAGTTCCATCTGTCTGGGCTCTGGAATGTACACAAGGAAAAAAGGCATACTTGACCTTATGAAAAAGTAACACAAGCAAGAGCTGAACCTTAGAATAAAAAAGAGGAAAGAAAGAAAGAGAACCAACATACTTTGTGGGGGTTGTAGGAACACAGTTCCTTTATTCTTACATCAGTATGAGCCAATGAATGTAGTGTTTGCTTTCCAAACGGATGTTCTCTGTCTCTCTTTATGTTCATATAATCACCTAAAGTGCATTCAAAGGTACTCCAGGATTAGAATCCATTTATTAGAACTTAATAGTGATATATGAGAATAGAAGGGTCTGGGGAGATGGCTTAGTGGGTAAGAGAGCTTACTGTGCAAGCATGAGGACCTGAGTTTAATCCCTAGCACCCACACAAAAAGTTGGCTATAAGGCCGGGTGTGGTGGTGCACACCTTTAATCCCAGCATTGGGAGGCAGAGGTAGGAGGAGTGCCATGAGTTTGAGGCCACCCTGAGAATACAGAGTGACTTCCAGGTCAGCCTGAGCTAGAGTGAGACCCCTCGAAAAAAAAAAAAAAAGAAAGAAAAAGAAACCTTATGCCCCCTCCCTGCAAAAAAGTTGGGTATAGCTGTGCATACCTGTATACCAGTAAAGGGGGAGCAGAGACAGGAGAATTGCTGGTGCTCACTGGTCAGCCAGTCAGATTGAAAAACTGCTCAAGCTTCACGTTCAGTGAGAGACCCGGTCATTAAAGAAATAAGGTGGGGATTGAAGAGATGGTTTAGTGGTTAAGGCACTTGCTTTTGAAGCTTAAGAACTCATGTTTGAATCTCCAGGCCCCATGTAAACCAGACACACAGTGATACAAGCACGCAATGTCACCATACACACAAGGAGGCACATGCATCTGGAGTTTGTTTGTAGCAGCTGAAAGCCCTGGCACACCCATTCTCTCCTTCTCTCTCCCTCACTCTTAAATAGAAAGAAAGAAAGAAAGAAAGAAAGAAAGAAAGAAAGAAAGAAAGAAAGGAAGGAAGGAAGGAAGGAAGGAAGGAAGGAAGGAAGGAAGGAAGGAGGGAGGAAAGAAAGAAAGAAAGAAAGAAAGAAAGAAAGAAAGAAAAAGAAAGACAGGAAGGAAGAAAGAGAAAGAAAAAAGGAAGGAAGGAAGGAAGGAGAAAAAAGAGGAACAGCAATAGAGGAGGACACCCAATGTGCTTCCTCTGTCTGACCCTCCACATGTATGCACATGGGGTACACATGTATATTATATAATTTTTTATTTCCTCTGTGGAATATTCAGAATAAAATACATTTATTGCTTCTCTCCCTCATCCCATTCTTCTTCTTCCCCATCCTCACCCCCTCCTTCTTTTTCCTTGTCATATGCATCTGAACTGTTTCTTGCCATGGATAATAAAAAATATATATATATATATATACACACACACACACACACACACACACACACACACACTAGTTTTTAGAAACCATTGAGATTTACAGATCATTTCTGAAGCCTGTTTTGGCTAATACAAATACATAATGATTGAGGCTGTGTCTTATGCCCTGTGAGAGTTTTGGAAATGTCTCAGGCAGATAGATTGATCTGTTCTTCTCATCTGAAACTGATTCCAATTCTTCCTTTTTACTGGCTTTGCACTTCTTCTTCCATTGCTCTGTGGAAGAGTGAGTTTCCCTGCCCCATGACTTTGGCCAGTGAATGGAGGTGAGTGAATCCTTCAGCAAGGATGCAAACACACCTGCATGTTTTGACTCAGCTTCAGCTTCTAACTGACATGGTAGTAAGACCAATGAAGCCATGCCCTCTGCACTTTGGTCCAGAAGGCGAAGCACTTCACATGATCTGCTTCCAATCTACATTCTGGACCAGAATCCAGCTAGGCCACAGCTATCTGCAGACCAGTGTGCAAGACATTTATGTTAGTCTTGTAAGTTTGGGGCTGTGTATCAACCCAGAAGTTGCTGATCCTTGCAGGCAGAGACCCTGGGTCCTCTGGTTTGAGTCCAGCTCCTTTCTGATCATCAATGCTTACTTTCCGAGCCTCATTTTTTTAAGTAAAGGACTTTGTGAGATTTTGTTGATTTCTTTTTATTGCCCCCCACCCAGGGAAAATTGCCTGGGATTAAAGGTCCTTTTAATGTCAGTTTGGGAACTCCCATTTTTGCCCCACCTGCCCTAGCAGAGTGAGCAATCCCATTTACTGTGTACCTAACATGTTCTAAGCTGCCTGCCTTATCTTGTTGGCTGTGTTTAGTTCCTTCCTCTAGATGACCCAGCTCCCTTGAGTAGTAGCAAGGGCAGGGAGAATAGTGTGAGCAAGGAACCACCTGAAAGCATCTATTTCCAGAGCCACCACAACATTGGCATGAGATCTGACTAACTCTAGTATTTGGTGTCTACTAGTTGTGATGTAGAGCTGGTAAGGTCAGGCGGATGTGCAGCTTCAAGGCTTGTACACTCTCCATGTGAGCAGGTCACAGGGAAAACAATCAGCCTAGTCCCCCGATGGTCACACACCAGCAAGCCTGGGGCTGTGTTTCCAGACCTCTTTCCTCTGCTTCTTTCCTCTGAGTATTCTCCAGATCTCTTGCTAGTTCTGCTGTTGTCTTTGTCACTTGTCTATTTCCTTGAGTCATGTCTCCATTCTATAGAAAGAAGCTTGGTGTCCTACACAATTGGAGAGGGCAGGTCAGACTTTTGTAATAAGTCCAAAAGTCATTAGTAGCTCATTTGTATAGCTCAACAAAACAAGCCACTGTAAGTAGAAGGAAGGCTGGGAGGTGAGCAGTGGGAGGGACCTCTGTCCCCTGCAGTTCCTCAAGGACCCAGACATTTGTGGCCTGATGTTTGAAACCTCCAGTTCTCCATCTAGCTGTCAGGTTGGAATAGAGAAAGCAGAAAGGGTACATATACTGGTCACCTTGGCCCAGGTGTTACACCTGTCACTTTATTCATACTTTAGTGGAAAGCCTGGAAGGAGGTGGGCTAGGAAATGAATTTTCTGTGTGCCTTCTTGGGGGTGGGATATGGATATGGAGGCACTGGTGTATTTTACCTTTGCAACCTCATGGGTTACACTCCATCATCACTCAAACTAGAACACTTCCTGCCAAATGCCTACAAATTATCATGCATATGAGGCAAGAAGCATACTTCTGATACTAGAGATAGAACCTAGTTTTGCATTAATTCTGTTTGTTTTTTTGAGAGAGAGACATACAGAGAGACAGAGAGAGAGGGAGAGAAAGGCAGATAGAGAATGGGCGCGCCAGCAGTCTCTCAGCTGCTGTGAATGAACTCCAGATGTGTGCGCCCCCTTGTGGGCAAGTGCATCATTGCGCCCTGCGTCACTTTGCATCTGGCTAATCGTGGGACCTGGAGATTGGAACGGGCATTCTTAGGCTTAGCAGGCAGGCACCTTAACCGCTAAGCCATCCCTCCAGCCCCAATTCTACTGGTTTTATACTGACTTTATCCTTTTAATTTTGTTGGGTGCAAATCTGTTTTCCATCAGAACATTAAATCTCCTTGCTCCTAAAATATTACTTGAGTATGAACATGGTACCAGTATAATTCAATAACATTTTCCTCAGAATTATTTTACTCTCTAACACATTTAATTTATTCATAGGAACTCCATAGGACTAGAGAGAGATGACATGACTTCCCCCTCTACTGAGTAGCAGAGCCAAGATTCACATCATGATCCTGAATTGCATTGACCAGGACCAGCTGTTCCTGAACCTGTGCTAACCCTTTACCTCCCTCACTGAAAAGATATATGGAGATTTCCCTCCAGGATGTGTCCTTCCCTCTTGAAATCTAGGGGTCTGATTTGCTTGCTTAAGAAAGATACTTTTGGGCTTGAGAGATGGCTTAGCAGTTAAGGTGCTTGCCTGCAAAGCCTAAGAACTCATGTTCAAATCTCCAGGCCCCACATAAGCCAGATGCACAAGCGTGCAGTGTTGCACATACACACAAGGGGGCACAAACATCTGGATTTCTTTTGCAGCGGCTGAAGGCCCTGACACACCATTCTCTCTCTCTTTCTCTCTCTCTCTGCCTCTTTTCTCTCTTAAATCAACTTTAAAAATTAAGATCTTTTTGGGCTGGAGAGATGTCTTAAGCAGTTATGGCACTTGCCTGCAAAGCCAAAGGACCCAGGTTTGATTCCTCAGGACCCATGTAAGCCAGATGCACAAGGTGACACATGTGTCTGGAGTTAGTTTGCAGTAGCTGGAGGCCTTGGCACACCCATTCTCTGTCTATATCTGCCTCTTTCCCTTTCTCTCTCTCTCTCTCAAATAAATAATGAAAATAAAGTATTTTTTAAAAAAGAAAGATTCTTTCTCTGGTTCCAATGACACTTATTTAGTAAATACAATGAAACATGCAGGATTAAGTTACTGTACAATTTGGAGCATAGATGCATGACAGAAATAAGACTTGAAGATGTCATTAAATGACAGGGAATCCTAAGAATTCCTTTTCTTCTTTGGGTATTTAGAAAAGATCATTTTCAGAAAACTACACAGAAAAGGTGCTGTGCACTATGCTGGAGCTTGCTTAAGTGTATGTACTACTTTGTCAAGGCTTGTGTTTGGGTATCTATGTTAACACCTATGTCACTGTAGCTAGTGGAGAGCAGTAATGATTTCACCAACTGAGAGGGCAATTTTCTGGCACACTGTCAACCTAGCAAAGCATGTTTCAGTGTGGAAAGTTGGCTGAATGCACAGAGCTATCCCTCCTCAGAACATCCTAGAGCATCCCAGATCTCACTGACAGATACAGCCAAAGAACAATTCATTGCAGAAAATTCTTTCGGGTTTCTGCTAGCTGCACAACCTCAAACTAGAAATTCTGATTAGGTATGTGCTGGGCTTAGTTGTTGGAATTGTTTGAAACTTTTTTTATTTCTGTTTCTCTCTTTAGGTTTGACTTGTGTGATTCTAGCCCAATTTCCAGGATGGTTTGTTCTTGGGACCAGACATGACCAGAAGTTGACCTCATGAGCATGTCAACCTCTCCAGCCGCCATGCTTCTCCGGAGGCTGCGGCGACTCTCCTGGGGCAGCACTGCTGTCCAGCTCTTCATCTTAACTGTAGTGACATTCGGCCTGCTGGCCCCTCTGGCCTGTCATCGGCTTCTGCACTCATACTTCTATCTGCGCAATTGGCATCTGAACCAAATGAGCCAAGAATTCCTGCAGCAAAGCTTGAAGGAGGGGGAAGCTGCCCTCCACTACTTTGAGGAGCTTCCCTCTGCCAATGGCTCCGTGCCCATTGTCTGGCAGGCCACACCCCGTCCCTGGCTGGTGATCACCATCATCACCGTGGACAGGCAGCCTGGCTTCCACTATGTCTTGCAAGTGGTGTCCCAGTTCCACCGGCTTCTGCAGCAGTGTGGTCCCCAATGTGAGGGACACCAACTCTTCCTTTGCAATGTGGAACGGAGTGTGAGCCATTTTGACGCCAAGCTGCTCTCCAAGTATGTCCCCGTGGCTAACCGCTATGAGGGCACTGAGGATGATTATGGGGATGACCCTTCGACCAACTCATTTGAGAAAGAGAAACAGGACTATGTCTATTGCCTGGAGTCATCACTGCAGACCTACAACCCAGACTACGTACTGATGGTGGAAGATGACGCTATTCCTGAAGAGCAGATCTTCCCAGTATTGGAACATCTCCTGAGGGCTCGCTTCTCCGAGCCACACCTCCAAGATGCCCTGTATTTAAAGCTCTACCATCCTGAGAGGCTGCAGCACTACATCAACCCAGAGCCCATGCGGATCCTGGAGTGGATCGGTGTGGGCATGTTGCTGGGGCCTTTGCTGACCTGGATTTACATGAGGTTTTCCAGCCGCCCGGGCTTTAGCTGGCCTGTTATGCTCTTCTTCTCCCTGTACAGCATGGGGCTGGTGGAACTGGTGGGCCGGCACTATTTCCTGGAACTGAGGCGTCTGAGTCCTTCCTTGTACAGTGTGGTTCCTGCCTCTCAGTGTTGCACCCCTGCCATGCTCTTCCCGGCCCCTGCAGCCCGCCGGACCCTCACCTACCTGTCCCAGGTATACTGCCACAAAGGCTTTGGCAAGGACATGGCACTGTATTCACTGTTGAGAGCCAAAGGAGAGCGGGCCTACGTGGTGGAGCCCAACCTTGTGAAACATATCGGGCTCTTCTCCAGCCTCCGGTACAACTTCCATCCCAGTCTGCTCTAGGGTGCCAAGAAATGCCTTTCTAAAGTTGGCCTCTCCCTGGAAACTCATATACAAGCTCTTTGTGTAGACATGGTTGCTTGCAGATATTCCATTGTTTGATATTGCGAGGCATAAAGGCACTAGGTCAGCTGAGGAGTGCAGATACGTCAAGAGCTCTGTCTGGTCATCCCCCAACAGAAGCAGCAGTTTGTCACGGGTTCAAACCTCTCCCTCCACACAGCCACACTGCCTCATGCAGTCTGTCCCACCCAGAGAGGGTACATGTAATATTTTCCAATTGTGTGTAAGCTCTGCCTTGTGTTAGAGCTGGTAACTGCCAAAAGTCTCGTGTACAGTGAGTGGTATATGAATTATTTTAGAATATTAAGGGTAGAATTTGGTGAAAGGTGAGATCCTTTTGAATGGATTTCTTTCTCATGGGGTATGAAAATGGTTTATGTGTTTAGAATCTATGCCCAAAGAGGCAGGACCATGTTGATATATTCTGTTTGTTTCCTTGACCTGGTATAATAAAAACTGATTGAAGCTGTGCTGTGCCTGGTGTCTTTGAGGATGGAGATCTGACTTTACTGTGACATAGCAACTTCTCGCTCCATATATCTATAGTGTACTCACAGTCCATATTGTTAGTGAGAACTTTAAGTCACAGCAAGATCTGGGAAAGCCCTTCATCATAATATGGATTTAATATTGAGCTTTTTGTCACATTCAGATTCTTTTACATGTGAACATTGTAGAAGGATAGACAGGCAGGGAGATGGCTCAGCGGTTAAGAATGCTTTCTGTGTAACCGTATGAGGGCCTGAGCCTGTCTGAGTTCTATTCCCCAGCACCCCCATAAACAGCTGTGTATGGCCACACATATCTGTAACCCAGTCCTGCGTGGGATGAGGACTGGACAACTGCTGGGGCTTGCTGACTGAAAAAAAAATGGCTAAAAACAGCAGCTCTGGATTGAGTGAGGGACTTCATCTCAAGGAAACAGGCAGATGAGCAAAATGAGGAACCCTGATATTCTCCAGCCTCCATACATACATGCATCCCTACTCGTCACACATGACAGCACACATACTCTATACACCCATGTGCAACAAAAGAAAGAAACGTTTTTGAGCAGTGAGCTCTATAAAGTAGCACACCCGTTTCCCTGGCATGGCTGGCTAATGGTCCACCCTCATTTCTTTTTCTCCTGAGAGCATAGTGGTTTTAAGGGAAAAGCATAGACTGAAATCAGACAACCCAAACTTTTATTTCAGATCTCTTCCATGCCTTTATGCTATGCCCTCAGGTTATTTAACTGTGTTAGCTTAGGTCTCTGATTTCCTCACCTGTAAGGTAAGAACAGCAGCACCTACTTTTAAAAGTTGCCCTGAAGATAAAATGACAATGTTGTGGAAAACACCTGGTAGCCGACAGAGAGATGCCTGGCAGATGTTCCTTTCTCTCATAATATGCATTTAGGACACTGGTATCTTTTGAGAAAAGGTAGTAGTGATGGTGTTGCAAGGGTAATATGGGGTCATGCCTGTGCAGTAGCTGTTTGAGACCAAGCACTGCTTGGATCAAAATTGACTTGTCATTGAGGCGTCTAAGGATAGGAGCTCAGCTTTCATTTCACGCCACCTCCAACAACAGCAAATTAACTGAGAGTCCAGTTGAACTTAGTCCAAGATTAGCATCTGAAAGTTCCCTTTCTCAAAGGTTTCAAATAAATGTCTTTGCATAATACCAACCAAATTAGAGGCCAGCGAGGCCCTTTATCAGGTGGAGGATTATATTAGTGTTCACACTGGTGTCCCATTTATTTCATGCCACGTGTTCTAGGTGCTGTTAAATTTCCATAGTGATCCTCTCTGCCTTGAGAGCTCATGAACACTGAGGGAGAATGCAGACATTGGTCCCGCATGCTCTCCACGTGAGCAAAGGAAAACCCAAAAATGTTAAGGTTAGAAATGAGTAAGGGGCTGTCGGATAACTGAGATACCCTTCCCCATGAAGGGACACAGGTTATGAATTTTGATCATAGTCAGGCTTAAGAAACCCCTAATGTGTAAGCGTCTTCACATCAGTATGACAGTTAAAATCAAAGCACTCATTTGAGAATTCCTGAGAAGACTTCTGCCATTTCTTTTTTTTTTTCTCTTCCTTCCCTTTCCTCCCCTTCCCTCCCCACCCCCCATGCTGCAGTTCAGTTACTGGGATAACACATGAGCCACAACAGTGCCATTGCAGAACTAATATATTCAGGATTGTTTCCCCTTCCAGTTATATCAGATGCCCAGTTATTGTTGATACTGTACCACAGGTTTTCCAAATAATAGCCCATCTAACAGATAGTTCCACCTAGCATTTCTCAGCAAATTTTCTAGTATTTGGATCTCGACATCCAAATGATTCATAAAGCTTAAAATTACCCAGTTTTATATCATGTGGTGTGCTGCATTAAACCCATAGTGCACAGTGTATATAAAACCCCTCAGTCATCAATTCCAGTTAAAATGTCTCTCCATCCAAATTAGATTACCAATTAAATACCCATAAATGAGTATATCTAAGATAAATCAGATTGATCAAGCCAAGTTTGTATTTTCCAACTGCATTGTAGAATTCTCACCATTTTTATTTAGATGACCAGAGTACAGATTTTAAATGCTTCTATTTAAGAGAAAGCAAGATCAGTTTTTAATTCTTAAGCAAACAGCTATGTCTAATTCTCCATTGTGTTCCCACCTCCACCCCTGTAAGCTTCAGCTTCCATTTGAATTTCTCTGGGTGGGAGGGGATACACAGAATCAGAGGTTTTCTTGTGAGGCACACACTGGGACTCTTCAGAGGTTTACCTCAAGCAGGGAAGTAAATTAAGCCCATACACTGCAACTATTCTAGCAGATTTCTTTCTAACTGTGTTTGTGTATCTCCTCTTGTCTTTCTCAATGAAACTCCTCTCTAGTTGAAATATATCCAGAATCCATAGCCAGCAGGGTTCCTTAAACCTAAGCTTTTGCCTAGCTTCGCATCCTATGAGTTTTATGATAAAAGCAACAGGCCTCTTCTTTCTGTGATGTACACATAGAGTATTCCCCCACCCACCCACAAGTAAAAGAAAAAATAATAAAACAGCTTTCTATCATAGGGACAAAACAATAAACTTAAAAGAGGGAAGACTTAAAGCCGGGCGTGGTGGAGCACGCCTTTAATCCCAGTACTCGGGAGGCAGAGGTAGGAGGATCGCCGAGAGTTCGAGGCCACCCTGGGACTACATAGTTAATTCCAGGTCAGCCTGGACCAGAGTGAGACCCTACCTTGAACCCCCCCCCAAAAAAAAAAGAGGGAAGACTTATCTTGGTTCATGGATCCAAAGTTTTCCATTGCTGGTTGGTCTTTGCAGTTGCTTTGGAGCTGTGGTGATATATATGGCCATGGTGAGAGCCTGTGACAGAGGGATGCTTACCACTGCTCACTGCTTACTGGCCAGAAGAGAGTCAGTGAGTACCTGAGCGCCCAATATTCCTGAATGAATGTTCTCTCACTTACCTAACTTTCTTCTACTGGGCTTTATTTCCTAAAGTAAGCCCCTCTGATAGTGCCACAGGCTGGTGACCAAGCTTTTAACATACAGGCTTTGGAGGCCATTTAAGATCCAAACCATAAAAACATGTGCATTTTTATGTTTGTTTTTGAAGCAGGGTCTCACTCCAGCCCAGGCTGATCTGGAACTCACTCTGTAGCCCAGGTGGGCCTTGAACTTATAGTGATCCTCTTTCCTCAGCCTCTCGAGTTCTGAGATGATAGGTGTGAGCCATGACGACCTGCACAACATCTAAAAATTTAAAGTTATATAAATAAAAAGAATGGCATTTGTCACATTCAAGATTATAGATCATGTATTATTCTGCAAAGAAGTGCATCAATATAAGTAAATTTTAACTTAGCAGTTTATCTCCATCTTAATGAATACCCATATTCTATTAGTGGCATATATTGAGATAGCTTGGTCTTTTTTCTTTTTTCATCTTGCTGACTTAATAGCTGAAATGTTCCAAACTGCAGAAACACACTCCTATCTTTGAAACAGAAAAGACTTTGGAGAAATTAGAATCATATTATCATCTACTTTGCCCAATAACACCACAAGAACTTCAGCCAAACTAACCTCTTATTATCACACATAAAACATTAATCTTCACACTGAGGCAGACACACATTAGAATTCAGAGTTGCAGTTCATAAGCCCTTTAGAACAAATCTATTTTTGTTCTATAAGAGGCACTGTGTGCCATATCTCATGTTGATTTGTGTTTACTTAGTACTTAAATGATAATAGCTCCTGTGCTGACTGGTAGAGACACAATGGTGAGTGAATAATAATACCAACTTGCTTCCTCTTAGAACATTGGTGTCTCACAGGGGGAGGTAGTACACTGAGGTACATCCAGGATACTAGGATCATGGGGTACTGTTTATAAATTGCCCCAGAACATTGAAACTTTAGGTTACCCCAACTTCTTCAACTCCTTTATTTCTAAGGACAATATGGCCCACTGAAAAAGTCTCCCACTAACAAAAGGAAATGTATTTTCTGAAACAGTTGACTTCCAAACTTGTTGAAAAATGAATTATCTAGTTGGGAGCGTCTGACCGCCCCATAAAAATCCTACTCAAATATTTCTGGAAGTCTGCCAAAATGTGCCCTACATGTAAATATTCATAAAGAAGCTTGCCAGCCATAGCCATTACATAGCACCTCATTTATATTTCCTCTCTTGGCTCCACAATGCCTACAAAGTAAACCTACAATGGTAATGAAGAATTTTGTAAATTTCTCTCCCTCTCTCTCTCTCTCTCTGTCTCTTTCTCTAGATCTCAGGTAGCCCAGGATGACAATGACCTTCTGATCCTCCTACCTCTGCTTCTCAAGTGCTGGGATTATAGGCATGTGCCATGCCCAGTTATATGGTTCTGAGAATCAAACCCGGGGCCTCATGCACAGCAGACAAGCGCCCTATCAACTGAGACCCATCCCCAAACCATAAACTGCCTCTTTTCATTGAAGCTGTTCTCAGTTTTGAAAGGCTTAACATATTCCTAGCTTTTCTTAACAGATGTATATGGAGTAACTAAGCAAAAGAAACACACTAAAAGTACACTAACCATAAGATACATTCCAATAAAAATCATTCACAAGTTTAGCGGATATCTTGTAGGAACCAGTCCTAGGATTGTGGGAAGAAATGTGCAGGATCAGTTTTTGTAACTTCCAGGTGCCCACGTGATGAGCTCATCTTCTCTGCCAGTCTCGGGTACTTTCTCAGCAGGGAAGAACTAATACACTAAAAACCTAGACTTCATGCTCACCCAGAACTGGTTTTCCTCTTTTCCCCAAGTCATATGGAATCCCTGATACTGAGATTGTAGCCAGAATCCACCTTAACTCTTAGAAATGAAATTCCTGTTCAATCAATTATTCACTCACTCAGTGGTATGTTGAGCACATGACACTGTTCTCAGGATATAGCAAGGAACAGGACAGACAGGCATGCTTGATCTCATAAAGCTAATAATCTAGCAGGAAAGATATATTTTTAAAAAGTATCCCAATTTAAAAATCATATAGGTTCCGAAGGTTCTAAGAAAAATCAAACCTACTGAAATGTGTATAAGGCATATGGGCTGTTTCTAATAAGGTATCATGAAGGTGACCTCTAAGCATGGTCATGAATGATATATATGGACACATGAACTATGTGAAAATCTGGAATATAAGATCCCAGGCAGGGAGATCCGCAAGTGACATAAGGCCTTGAGGTAGACACTCACTAGCCTATTTAAAGATTATAAGGGGCTGGAGAGATGGCTTAGCGGTTAAGGCGCCTGCCTGCTAAGCCTAAGAACCCAGTTCCAATCTCTAGGTCCCACGTTTAGCCAGATGCAAAGTGACGCAAGGGTGCAATGCTGCACTTGACCACAAGGGGGCGCACACATCTGGATTTCGTTCACAGCAGCTGAGAGACTGCTGGTGCGCCCAGCTCTATCTGTCTCCCTCTCCCTCTCTGTCTGTCTCTCTGTGTGTCTCTCTCCAAAAATAAATAAAATAATTAAAAAAAATTAAAGAATATAAGGAGGTCAGTATGACTGAGTTATAATGAAAAAGGGAAGTGATTAGAGATATGGTGCTTTCAGGCCCCAACAAGGAGCTGGCATCCTATTGTAAGAGTGATGGGAAGCTGAAAGTTAGAAATGCTCTGGATCCTCCACTGAAGCTCAGAAGAAAACTTGTGGGTGAAGGTTGGCATCGGAATTTTTATCTAGTCTCTTCTGCAAGCACCCATATTTCCTCTACCACAACCACATGACATAAAAGCTAAGAGAAAATGGTTATTTTGCTAGAAACCAAGGTAAGGGGCCAGACATTTGCTATGGACTTGGGAGAATTTCTGCAAGATACAGTGTTAATGGGAATCATTCAAGAAAATGGCCAGTGTAATCTATGGCAGCTCAGTCATAAGAAGGAACATCTAACAAGAAGCCTGGACTTCAGTATAGCCCACCCACTTACTTAGGGGCTAGGCCCAGGGATGATAGTGGAACAAGACAGAATCTAACGGTATATCTGGAGCCTCCTGAATCACTCTAGGACAGTTTGCTACTGCAGCTCATACTAAGCAGGTTTCCAATATAACTGATGTCAACATGCCTTCCCCAAGGGTAAATATGCTTAACAAATATCCAGGGTATTACCTTAGTGAGTTGTATGGATTCAACTTGACATGACCGTAGCCATTTTTAATTGCAGCACTATGCTTGCCTCAGAGTAACCACAGTTACCTTTTTTTTTTTTTTCCACAGAAAACTACATAGAGAAAAATATATCAAAGTAATATGTGACCCTGGACCCAGGCATGTTCCTAACTCTTGCATACTGGTTTAAAATAAACCAGGTTCATTGTGGCTAGGACAAAGTTACTGTTATCCTGACCAATATACATCTCTTTCTGATCCAAATTGCAGAGGTCCATCTGGTCTTGCTTCTCCCTAGCCTGTACCTCTATGACTAATTCTTAATCAATTGCACTGTGTGCCAGCCTGCATCTGTCAACCACTTCTCTTTGGTCTCATTGTACCTTGAGGTCAGTCCTCATGCATGGTGACTCAGTTGTTTCAAAACACTGGTATCTAACAAGACCAACCTCACCCTGCAAAGAATAAAGGCACAGACCAAGCCACTTTCAATTATGCAAGTAACAATTAACAGTCTTTAGTTTACAATTCAATTTCCTAGCTACAGCTGCTTTGGGGCTTGGTTCCTTCTACTCAACCCCTAGACGGCTGGATGCCTAAACTGGTGAAACAAAACTGCATTAAAATAAAAATGATGTCATATATCCCTTTGTTGGAATATTACATAAATCTAGGAAGACTAACTTCCCATGCAAGACAATCAGAAAGCATCCTAGGCCTCCTTCTTTGAGAATGAACAAACAGAAAAATTAAAAAAGATGATAAAGAGACAAGGGACAAAGAAGATGGGAGAAAATTAAGGACTCAGAAAACTGTCTTCCAACAAAATATAGTTGCTATAAAAAATAAGAAAAATTTTAGAAAATTTCTAAATCGAGTTTTCTCAAGATTCACGAGGCTATTGAAACTTCAAATCTAGCACAGACGTGAAATGTTAATAAAAACAAGATCTTGACAATTTGGTGGATATGAGAGTTTGGCAGACATATCTAAGTCGCAAATTTCTGAAGTCCATCCTAATCATCGTTCAATAATACCTTGGCAAAGACCATCACTTAGAATATGTGAACAGAAGACATGTTATGGCAAAAATCATCCCAAATCCTGACGTCAGCTATTCTCGTGAGCCTGGATCAGACCAACTACCTCACAGGAGTGAGTCCTTTACCTGCCCATGGGGCTTCTCTCTGGTTCTTCCTAGTCTTCCAAGTGGAGACATAACTCAGCCTCCCCAGTGCTAGCATTACAGGCATGAGCCACTACACCCAGCTTAGGACAGCCACTTTTTCAAATAAAGGGAGACCTAAAATCCTCCTACAGTACCAGCTTCATGGGAGCAAAGAGAGAAAGGACTCGAGGAAACATCTAAGATCCCTATACCAGGAGACACCAGAACATTATAGTCAGTTTTGCTTATGTATGGCGTGTATTCTTCTTACTGGATATACTTTCCAAACATTAGAGGAGAAAGCCTTGCGCTCCCCCTAGAGGACACAGTGTGTGTAGCACTTCCCACCCGGTGTGTGACACATGTTTGCCCTTCAGAGGAGGTTCTGAAGGCAGCCTCCTTGCATCCCTGGGCACACCTCTCCAACCGTTTGACAGCATTGGAATGTTAATCTCATCATTCCCTTGCGCATGTGACTTACCTGAGGTTGACAAGAGTATCCGCAGGTCTTCTCCATCCTTCACAATGGCAACCGGTACTTGGGTCTTCAGAGCTGTTTGTTGGAGAAATGAAAGCAACGATGATAAACAAAAGACATGAACACTGCTAGAGTCGCCATATTTTGCCATGCAGGGCTCACTTATTTCTCCTATCTCCTTTTCTATTTTTACTTCCATCCATATTATAGCTCATAACTTTACAGCCTTTGCACGCTGAATACCGCTTAATTCTCACAAGTCTACAGAGGCAGATAGATCTGCACCTCAGTTTCTTAGAGGAACAAGTAACATTCGAATAGGCTGGTTTAGCTAGTTGCTCAGGGGCACACAGTCAGAACAAGAGAGCAAAGCTAGGTTTTCCTAACTTTGATTTCCAAGGTTAGAGAGACCACTTTACTATTGTCTTTTGGCCTTTTGCTAGTTCAGGCCTCAGTTTGTCTGTAACAACTTGTGTCGGTTCACACACATTGCATAAAAGTTGGCAAAATGAAGCTTACTTTCTGTGGCTCACCCTTCTCCCTGATTTATAAAAAGGAACAACATTAGTTCTCAAGCTTGGTTGCACATTATAATCATTGGGAGGAATTTTAAAAATTCTTAGCTCTCGAGCCTCATCCAGAGCAATTCTCATGGACTCGTTTAGAGGGCACAGTATTCTGATTTTCAATGAGTTTGAAACACACCTTCTAAACAGAACCACTATAGTACAGAAAATTTTCAAGAAATAATTTTCTAAATCTACAGTAGCATCACTCAGAGATAACCACTACTGTTAATATTTTAGTGAACTTCTTTGCATGGAAACTACACTCATTGTGACATAAGCAGGACATCATGCTCATGTGTTAAAGGCTTCATTGCTAGCTGATGGGATTTGGAAGAAATAATTGGATCATGAGGGCTAACCTCCTTAATTAACTAATCCAATGAAGCAATTATATATTGAT
Organism: Orientallactaga sibirica; assembly: GCA_036365145.1. Lineage (NCBI taxonomy): Eukaryota > Metazoa > Chordata > Mammalia > Rodentia > Dipodidae > Orientallactaga > Orientallactaga sibirica. The sequence continues at coordinate 12,128,610 of JAEOAD010000001.1, forward strand.
AGCATTATTGGGAGGTGGTGCCTAGTTAGAAAGATGAGTGGTGTAATAAATTTTTTCTTGCTGTGACAAAGCACCTGACCAAAATCGGCTAATGGGAGAAAAGTTGTTATTTGGGCCTACAGTCTCAAGGGGAAGCTTCATGATAGCAGGGGAAAGCATGGCATGAGCAGAGGCTGGACATCACCTCTGCCACACAGCAGGTGTAAAACAGCAGCAGGAGGGTAAGCCAATCCCTGGTAAAGGGGAGCTGGCTAGAACACCCCAAAATCTACTCCCCCAAACACAGATCTAGCAAGGTGTCAACTCCCAAGTTGCCACCATCTAGGGACCAAGCATTAAGAACACATGAGTTTATGGGGGACATCTGATTCAAACCACCATAGCCAATGTGTACTTCAGAAGGCTGTATCTTGACCCTAACCCCTTCTCTCTATCTCACTATCTAGCTACGATAAGATGAATGGCCTCCTCTGCCACAGTGCCCTGCCTCCGTGATGTCCTCCCTCACCTCAGGTCCACATCAATGCAGCCAGCCAACCACAGACTAACCTCTGAAACAAGGAGCTAAAAGCACTCCTTCCTCCTTTAAATTGATTATCTCAGGTATATTGTAAAAACATGGAAAAGCTGACCTTTTTCCCCACAGCCCAGCTGTGGTACATGCATACATTCACACAAATATATATTCATAACTTTATGCCATGCATAAGTGTTGACATCTCACATAGAATTTTCTTCTGATGAATATTTGTATATAAAAATATTCTGTTAAAACCAACATTTTAGTTGACACCTATTATGCTCCCACTCATTATCACAATATTTACTTCTCCAATCTAACTTAGGCTTCATTACAACATTCATAATTCTCTGACATTAAGAAAGAGAGGGCTGAAAGATGGCTTAGCAGTTAAGGCGTTTGGCCTGCAAAGCCCAAGGATCCCAGTTCGATTCTCCAGGACCCATGAAAGTCAGATGCACATGAATCTGGAGTTCGTTTGCAGTGGCTAGAGGCCCTGGCATACCTATTCTCTCTCTCTCTGCCTCTTTCTCTCTCTCTCAAATAAATAAATAAATAAATAAATAAATAAATAAATAAATAAATAAACAATATATTTTTTAAAAGAATAGAAAAGAAAGAGACAAGAAGGAAGAAAAGAAAATCTAAAAGGCAAATCAGAGAAGCAGGGATTTGCAGTAAGATGAACAGGAAGACATGTCTTTTCCCACTCATGCCATTAGCCATTGTTTTAGAAATTACCTTGCAATTGGGCTGGAGAGATGGCTCAGCAGTTAAAGTCATGAACAATGGGAAACCCTACTGCATCCTTTCTTCTGTGTGTCATTTCCTTGAACTAGCTAGCTAGTTAACTTGACAATGATGACATAAAAAGAAAGGAAAGATAGAACAGCCTACAGTTCCTTTTCTTCTCCTTCCTTCCTTCCTCCTCAGCAAGTCAAAGGCAGAGTGAGAATAGAGCATGTGTTATCAAGAAGTGAAATTAAAACACTGAGTTTATTTTGTTAAGCATTTCTATTCGTCTTATATGAATGACATACAGGGCTGGAGAGATGACTTAGCAGTTAAGGAGCTTGCTTGCAAAACCTAAGGACCCAGGTTCGATTTTCCATGTCCCACATAAGCCAGATGCACATGGTGGCACATGTGTCTGGAGTTCATTTGCAGTGGCTAGAGGCCCTGGTGTGCCCATTCTCACTCTTTCTCTTTCTCTTCCTCTCTCTGTCTCTAATAAATAAATCTTAAAAAAATTTTTTTTTAAAAGAATGAAATAGGCTGGAGAGACAGCTTAGCGGTTAAGGAGCCTGCCTGCTAAGCCTAAGAACGCTGGTTCCAATCTCCAGCAGTTCCAATCTCCAGGTCCCATAAAGTTTAGCCAGATGCAAAGTGAAGCAAGGGCGCAGTGCCACACTTGCCCACAAGGGGGCGCACACATCTGGATTTCGTTTTCAGCAGCTGAGAGACTGCTGGCGTGCCCATCTCTGTCTTCCTCTCCCTCTCGATCTGTTTCTCTCTGTCTCTCTCCAAAAATAAATAAAATAATAAAAAAATTTTAAAAAAGAATGAAATACAGCTGGGTGTGGTGGAGCATGCCTTTAATCCTAGCACTTGGGAGGCTGAGGTAGGAGGATTGTCATAAGTTCAAGGCCAGCCTGGAGCTACAAAGTGCATTCCAGGTCAGCCCAGGCTGGAGTGAGACCCTGCCTCAAAACAAACAAACAAAAAATGAAATATATTAATTACAGACTTTAAAAATTGCATAACTTTTATGATTCAGTACATGGATTAAGTGTTCTTATATATACATGTAAAAATTGGCTCTACAACTCTAGTAATGAATGGGAAGTCATGCTAACAATTTAAATTTCTTACCTGTGTGTGATATGTGTTTGTATGTGTACACTTGTGTGTGAGGAAGGTGAATGTGGAGGTCAGAGGTTGCCATCAGATGTCTTCCTCAATCACTCTCCACCTTATTTGGGGGTATGGTCTCTCGCTGAACCTGGAGCTCACCAATTCTGCTGGACTAGCTAGCCAGTGAGTCCTGGGGATTCTCCTGTCTCTGTCTTCTGCTGTGCATGTGAGGCTTTTCCATAGGTGCTGGGAATCTGAACTTGGATCTAAACTCCTCATGCTTGCCGGGCAAGCACTTTACTAACTAGGCCATTACCTCAACCTGCCATGATATAAATTTGAGCTTTCTTTACTTAGAACAACACTAAACAGTGCTTTAATCAAAAGACAGAGTATAGAAGAGAAACTTTATATTTTACCACCTTTAATGGCACATTTCCCCTCCTCTTTGAACAAGAGCTACACATTTTCATTTTACCTCTTAACTGCTTTCAACATGTACAACATGTGACTTTTATTCATGTTTAGCTCATGGAAATGAAGTTACATCATCTGGGAGTAAAGGAATGACGGTTTCTTGTTAATTCTTCCATGGTGCCCTCTGGCCCTGTTCCACTCCCATGGCCACAGAGCAAAGGACAAGGAGGAAAAAGACCCATGGAAAGACTGCTCTGTACCACGGCTTGGCACCAATTCCAACCCTCCATCACACACACACACACACACACACACACACACACACACACACACACGCGCGCGCAACCTGCAAGTTCTATCAAAGCAGGAGCCAGCACACTCCCAATTCTGCTCATCGCTCCCTCATTCTGATTCTTCTGACAGTCTCAAAGTTCCTTCACCTTTTCTCTGAACTCATTTGCGAAGCTCTCCCTCTCCTCTTTTGGGGCACTCCCCACATGGTATTGGAATATACTAAAAGGAAAAGCCAAGATTGTGCTGTACTGACAACAGTGCCTATAAAGCAAAGTGTCGCTTGTCAAGGGAATTCCCAAGGCTTCTGTGAATGGCTTGTTGCTAACAGAGCAGATGGCCCTTCCACACAGCCCAGTAAGTTATCTTATTTGGAGATGCAAGGTTGGGAGGTGAATTGGGGCATAGCACCTGGTAGAGAAAAAGCAATTCAGATCTGTAAGAGAAATCTGTGAGAGAAGAGGTAAGTAGGAGAGACATGAAGGGAGATGAGGGGAAAGGAGAGTTCATAGAGGTCTTTTAGGAATAGAGATAATTAATGTTCAATTTTTGTATTGTTGTTTTGAGGTAGAGTCTCGCTGTAGCCCAGGCTGACCTGGAACTTTCTCTGTAGGCCCTGGCAGTTCTCAAACTCACAGTGATCCTCCTACCTCAGCCTCCCAAGTGCTGGACTCTATGCCTAGCTCTTAAATTGCTCTTTTCCCCCAATGATGTGATACTTTCTTCACCTGTATCTACACTCACTTTGTAATTGTGTGTTTGTGCTTGCTTTTGTAAAAAATATTTTATTTATTTATTTGAGAGAGAAGTGGGAAAGAGGCGGGGGAGGGGGGGTCAGGAGAAAGAGAGAATGGGCATTCCAGGGCCTTTAGCCACTGCAAAACAAACTCCAGGCATATGTGCCACCCTGTGCATCTGGTTTACATGGATACTGGGGTATTTAACCTGGGTCCTTAGACTTCACAGGCAATTGCCTTACCTGCTAAGCTATCTCTCCAATCCCTGTGCTTGCTTTATAATTTTTTTAATTTTTATTTTGGTTTTTGAAGGTAGAGTCTCATTCTATTCCAGGCTGACCTGGAATTCACTCTAACCCCAGGCTGGCTCATATTCACAGTGGCCCTCCTACCTCTGCCTTCCAAGTGCTGGTACTAAAGGCATGCACCACCCAAAAGCTACTTGCTTTTTTAATGGGAAACAAAAGAAGAAATCAAGTTCCCTATTTTGGCAAGGGCTGGACTGGTATGAGGTGGCTGGAGATGACCCATGGCCTTCACTGTATGGTCTGAGTGGCCTGTATAATATAAATACCCACATACACTCACAACTTTACCTAGCCTAAGGAAGACTGGAAGTTCTAGAACAGAGATGAACCAACTCTGTCTGGACCTTAAAAGCATGGCCAGCTGAGCTGAGCTCTGAGATCTGTTCACATTTGTGATCTTGCCTTCCATTCCTTTCAAGAGGGATCCTCACTGTTGTACATGCAATACGTACTGTTTCTCTCAGGAGTGACGAGGGAGGATGTGCAAACCTGAGACAGGTTCTTTGGGGTTGGGAGAGGGTGGGAAGGAATGAAAAAAGATGACAGACACACTTACCTCCCCAGACTGTGTCAGCAAGAGCTCTGTGGTAACTGTTTGTTTCCACTGACAGGGAAATAGGATTATCTTTTCATAAGGACCTGTTCTTTTATTCTTCTTGATTTTTGAAGTGACACCTTTAACCTCCTTGCTAGAATCAGAGGCATTGGATTCTCCCTTGCCCAGTGACTCAAAGAAGAGCTGGCTGAAAGCACAATCAGGAAGGGGGATGTGACTGGTCACGGGGTAGGAAACAGATCTCCCTCCTTGCTTCACGCACCCTCCCCAATCCAGGAGCCTGGGCATGGCTGCCTGGTCATGATCATTCCACGTGCACCTCCCAGTGGGTGCAGTGTGCAATGTACCTTTAAGGAAACCTCCCCTGGCTCCTTGCCACAGAGATAACTTACTCAGCCTCTTCTTTATACCCCATCTGGCAGCCCAGCAGGGGCGCTAGCCAGCCTGGAGTCAGCTCTAACTCCTGGCAGGCTGCTTCTGTGCAGTCCTCATGGTGCATGGCCCATGATGTAGCTCAGTCTGCAATGTGGGAGTCAGAAGGGTGACCCTTCTGCCACTCAGTAAGATTCTGACTCAGGGTACATGACCTTTAGCTTTTAGTCATCTCCCTTCCTCCATTCCCCTTGCCATTTCTTCATTCTCCTCAAATGTGTTTTTATCTCTGTCTCCCCTGTGCATAAATTGGTTCACTTAACAGTGGGAGGGGGAGTCTTTCCTTATTTCCAGTCCCCCACTACTCTCCAAGGTACCTTTTTTGGGAATATGGTTATGCAACTTTGAGATAGCCTTGGGTATTGCTTAGAGTTTTACATGTTATATGGAAAATTATTTTGGGTTGGAGAGATGGCTTAACTGTTAAGGTGTTTGCCTATGAAGCCCAAAGAACCAGGTTTGATTCCCCAGTACCCACGTAAGCCAGATGCCCAAGATGGCACATACATCTGGAATTCATTTGCAGTGGCTGGAAGCCCTGGCACACTCATTCTTTCTCTCTCTCTCTTTCTCTCCTCCTTTTTCTCTCTAACATATAAATAAAATATTTAAAAATTATATTGAAGGTAGGAATGAGATAGGGAGATTCTAGGCAAAGGACCCCAAATTGGGTACTTAACAAGCAAGCTCTTAGGAATAACTCCTCTTTGGTGACAAAGAGGGGGACAGGAATTTGGAGACTGGAAAAAGGACTGCTATAGTCCATGGTGACAACACCTGTCATTTACATGGTATTGACCCTTTGCCAGTCATTATTCTTAACCATTTGGCTTACAATTGAACCCAATCTTCCAACAACATTATAGGATAACTTTTTTTTTAATTTTTTTTTTTTTTTTTTTTTTTTTTTTTTTTTTTTTAGAAAGACACAGAGAGAGACAGAGAGTGAGGGAGAAGGAGACAGATAGAAATGGGCGCCAGCAGTCTCTCAGCTGCTGCGAACAAAATCCAGATGCGTGCTCCCCCTTGTGGTCAAGTGCAGCATTGCGCCCTTGCATCACTTTGCATCAGGCTAAACCTGGGACCTGAGATTGGAACCGGCGTTCTTAGGCTTAGGAGGCAGGCGCCTTAACTGCTAAGCCATCTCTCCAGCCCTAGGATAACTTTTATTTATTTATTTATTTATTTATTTATTTATTTATTTTTTATTTTATTTTTATTGACTTTTAATCTTACATACCAAAAGAACCCCACCTGATATTTCCCTCCCCTCCCCCATTCCACTTTAGAATTCCGGTCTCCATCATATCCCCTCCCTCTCTCCATTAGTCTCTCTCCTAATTTGATGACATCATCTTTCTCTTCTATTTTGAGGGTCTTGCAAAGGTATTGCTAGGCACTGCAAGATCATGGATATTGAGGCCAATTTCTGTCTGGGCAGCTGCATAGTAAGAGGTCATATCCTTCCTTTGGCTCTTCCATTCTATCCGCCCCCTCTTCCGCAATGGTCCCTGAGCCACTGGAGGATGTGACAGAGGTGTTTCAGTGCTAGGCACTCCTCCATCCCTTCTTCTCAGCACTATGTTGCCTTTTGTGTCATCCCAGTGGTCATCAACATCTGAAAAGAGAAGCTTCTCTAGCCAGAAGTGAGAATAGTGTTAATATGTGGACATGAACATTTAGTGTAGTGTCCCCAGGGCAGCTTGGTGGGAATAATATATACATTTAGTCAGGCATGAGCAGGCTTATACCCCCAAGGCTCATGACCTCACCTACCATAGACTTTTACTTAGGTTTTTCAGTACCGGGTATGTATTCCCTCCCATTATGAGAGGGCCTTCAGTCCAATTATGGAGCATTTCTTTGTTTACTCCCTAGTAAGAGTCCAGCACACAGTAGGGCCATTATTGCACACTATTGCACCGTTCAGTCATTGGGCCTGTCTGGCCAAGCTTGAATATTCAGCATCCACTATTTTCACTGTTGATGGCTTCTGTCTCCCATACGCTGCGTGCAGTGCAGCTTTTTCCAGCTTTCAGTTGGCTGGTCTACAGGGAGAAGGTTTTCTGCTCAGCACCAGCTTGCTTTCTCAGTGTCCTTGCCTCTCAGGCATGAGATGTCTTCAGCAATAGGGTCTTACTGTCTATTTCTCTAGGGAAACCAAGGGCTTTGGCAAAAGCCTTAATGTTTTGGAGGCTACCGGGACCTCCTTGGCCAACATCTCACTGGAAGGAATTCCATCCCAGGTACTGAAAATTTTCTAGTAACAGTCTACATCTTCTAGACGTGCCCTTATTCAAAAAAGTAATTTTACATATGTCTTATTGATAATATCTTGAGTTTAAATTGTCCCTCCCCCTGCCCTTTTTGTATGCATTCTCTTCCCATGGCCTCGCTTAGGCCATTCCCCTCCCTGTACTCAGTTCTTCTACTTACATATGTGTATTATCATACACTTAAGTCCTTCCCTTTCTTCCCTCCCTTATAGCCTTTTACCAGCTTACTGGTTTCTGGTACCTATTTTTGGTTCCAGTTCACACACAAGTCTATATATTTGTAGCTAGGATCCACATATGAGAGAGAACATGTGACGATTGGCTTTCTGAGCCTGGGTTACCTCACTAAGTATAATCCTTTCCAGATCCATCCATTTCCCTGAAAATTTCATAATTTCATTTTTCTTTACTGCTGAATAGAACTCCATTGTGTAAATGTACCACAACTTTATTATCCACTCATCTGTGGACGGACATCTAGGCTGCTTCCATTTCCTAGCTATTGTGAATAGAGCAGCAATAAACATGGTTTTGCAAGTATCTCTAAGGAAGTGAGAAGAGTCCTCTGGATATATGCCTAGGAGTGCTATAGCTGGATCATATGGTAAATCTATTTCTAGCTGTCTCAAGAACCTCCACACTGATTTCCACAGTGCCTAGGATAACTTTTTTAAAAAATATTTTTGTTGGGGGCTGGAGAAATGCCTCAGTGGTTGAGGAACTTGCCTGCAAAGCCTAACAACCAGAGTTCCATTCCTCAGTACCCATGTAAAGCTAGATGTGCAAAATGGTACATGCATGTGGAGTTTGTTTGCAGTGGATGGAAGCCCCTTTGCACCCATTCTCTATGTCTCTTTTCTCCCTATCTATCTAAAAATAAATATTTTTATTTATTTATTTGAGAAGAAAGAGAGAGTGAGTACGGGCATGCCAGGGCCTCCTGCCATCACAGATGAGCTCCAGGTGCATGCACCACTATGTGCATTTGGCTTTACATAGGTACTAGTGAATTAGAGAAGTTTTCCCAAAGTAACATAACCAGCTCTGAACTGGAATTTGAAGCAAGTCCCATCTAACTTCAACATTCAATGGCCAAATTATATTGACTTGCCAAGAAAACAAATGGCTAGACTTTCAGAGATTCAGAGGATTGGCTTGACAGATGGCTGCATGAATGACCAGGAAAGCTGAGTGGCCTCGTTCTTCATTTTAAGGGAGAGAAGGAGGCACTGTGGCGGCTGCTTGCCCCTCACCAGTCTGATCCCCTACTGGTACCACTTTCCAAGAGAGCATATCCTGGATCTAGAAAGGTTGGCACTCTTCATTCTTAAGAGTACTAAGGGAGGGAGATGTAATCCCAAAGATTGGGGGAGGGATTAGAACCATCCCATTTCTTCCATCCATGCCAGCATTTCAATATCCCTAGGCAAGAATCAGTGCAGAATTCATATGGGCAATGCTTTCTAAAACAAGACACTGTGTGGCCTAAGTGTCTTCTATGGTCTTAAACCATTCCTTTTGTTCTAGACTCCTTATACGATCATGTTTTATAGCATTTCCTCCCAAAATTGCATACTTTTGGAAATGCTATAAAACATGATCGTATAAGGGGAACTTTCCTTCACGTAGCAGCAAGCACAAGGCATGGAGGAGTTTATAATTATAGACCTGTGTTTTCAGGCCCTGCCTTGCTGTTTACTAATAGTATACTTTGAGCAAGATGCCTATCCTGCTGAAATACAGAGATTGAATGGTGTATCATTCTACGAGAAGTGCCTAGAGTCCTTGGGAGGAGTAGGTGCTCAACAAGAGGCAATGCACTCCCATGCGTAATGGCATTTAGCTATTAGGAGCAGAGTTAGCACAGAGTCTTTTTGTCTGATTCTCAAATGTGCACCTGTGTGGAGTAATAGGGTTTATAATAATTTTCAATTGTGAGGGACTTTACCATGTTTAGAGCACTCATTTAGATGCAATGGCTTGAGCAAAGGAACAGCCCAGTAAAGTGTTGGGCAGGATGCTATTTCTAGGCCCACTTTATACACCAAGGAAGGCCAGACCAGGAGGAGGTTAATTCTCTTCAGTCCAGTGGCTTGCCAGGAACATAGCTGACCCCAGCACCCTCTTGTTTCTTCATCTGGATATTTTGCTTCTGATACATAATGCCTTTCCGCCTAAAGGCTAACTGTTTTCCAAAGAGATAAGGAACAGTGAAAGAAGTATTAGGCTAGGGATCATGAATGACATAGTCATTGCCTGATTAGATAGGAGAAAATTGGACTTTGAGATGATTGAGTAAAAAGCAAAGAGAAAACCCTGACCTGGTAGGAAATAATCCAATACAAGGACTATGGGAACATGGGGATTGATGGCTACTGAGAACCACAGCATAACTCTTTCCTATTAGGAACACAAAGGCCCTTCAGGAACTCTGGCATTCTTTCCTAGTCATTCTACCTGTACAGCTTCTTAACTGGTGAACACATTTCCTCAAGTAGGGAAAACCTCAAATTCTTGACAAGTAATGACTGCTGATTTCAGAGTCTTATGATTACCCTAACCAGGAAAAACCTGTCATGCCAATTGGAGAAAATATTTTAAAATTCCAGCTATGATTCTTCTACCCGACTCTTGCGCAAGTGGTCCCCTTTTATAAAATTTCTTTGTCTATTCCAAGCCTCAGTTTTAGTCTCTAGTATCTAGGGAGGTGGGATTCTTCATCCTTACAATACGGATACTCAAGGAAGGAGGAGACTATTCACAATGCTGTCTTCCAAACACAAAGTGGCCTTGATATTCATGACTCACAGTGGCTGACACCATCTACACAAGACCTGCATGTGAGGAGGAAAGAAAAACACACAATGGCATCAAAATAGAAGACAGTCTACTTGGAAAGAAGAGAAGGATTCACTGAAGGGGTATTTGGGAGGTGGAAATGGGAGTTGTGGGAGGGCATGATGATCATGGCATACTGTCTATACTTATAGAGTGGTACTTAGGAGGCAGAGGAAGGAGGATTGCCATGAGCTTGAGGGCACCCTGAAATTACAGAGTGAATTCCAGGTCAGCTTGGACTAGAGAGAGACCCTACCTCAATAAACCAAAAAAAAGAAAAAAAAAAGAATATGGATAAATTCACTGACACTAGACAACTCAACAGAAAAAGGAACTCATGGCTTCTCAGAATTGCTTGTCAGTGAAGACGAACCAGAAACATTTCAGTAAGGAAATGGAGGATGAAACTTGGCTCTTTTATTCCCCATTTGTTACTCTGCCTTGTTATGATATGGTAAGGCTATTTTAATTCTCTAAGTCTGAGCTTTTGGAAATGAACTGAGGGCTGAGAAGATACAGGCAGTAAACTGCTTTATAAGCATGAGGACATGAATTCTATCCCTAGTATCCACTTTTAAAAATGTTTCATGGGGTAGAGCACATCTGTAATTCCAGCATGGGGCACAGTAGGGTCTCTCTCTAGAGAGATTATTCAGTGATTAAGGCACTTTTCTTCAAAGCCTAAAGACCCAGGTTTAATTCCCTATCCCTTTCAGAGTCCACATAGGAGAGAACATGTAAACTTGCCTTACCTGGAATTCACAATGTAGTCTCAGGCTGGCCTCAAACTCAGTGATCCTCCTACCTTTGTTTCCTGAGTGCTGGGATTAAAGGTGTGCACCACCAAGCCTGGCAAGGCAGGAAATTCTAACACTTGCAACATGAATGAAATTTGATGACATCATGGTAAGTGAAACAAGTTATAAAGGACAGCAATTCAATTTAAGTGAAGTAGCTAGAGTAATCAAATTCATATAGGTAGTGCACATAATGGTGGTTGCCAGGGGCTAGGGCTAGGGTGGAATGGAGAGTTATGTAATGGACTGAGTTTCAGTTTCCCACAAGTTCTGGAAATCCATGGCGTTAAAAATGTATATAAATGCTACTCAACTTGACAATTAATATGATAAGCCTTATGGCATGTATATTATTTTTCACAATGCTTTTTGTTTAGAAGTGGGTAATTCTGATTCTTGTGTAGCATTACAAGGAAAAGTCCAAATGACCAGTGATAATAGAGCTTTCAAAGACTCAGAGCTGCAGAAAAATGTGATGGTTATTTCCTACCTGCCAGTTATTTCAAAGAGCCCAGGGATGAAAATTATAAGCCGATTATTACATATTTTGAGATTTAGATTAATGAATTACTATATCTATTAACTTATTTATTCAAGAAAAATGAGTTCAATACCACTGTATTCTAAACATGGTACAAGATGTTGTGGAGAGTGTTGACGATACCTACCCTCATAGGTCTAATGGGTGGGCCAAAACAATTGGTGTGAAGCATTAGTCATATTCAAAACTGGATTATTTAGATTTTCCTTCACTCTCTTCCCATATTATTCAGACAGTCATTCGTGGACACCACAATAGCAAACATTATCATTAACACAACCACCACCACCATCATCTCAATCACCACAATTTCTTAGTACTTTTTATATGTTTAATTGGTCATTTGATTTGATTTATGGCCTCAACCCTTTCCTTCCACCTCTGACATTATTTTATTTTATTTTATTTTATTTTATTTTATTTTATTTTATTTTATTTTATTTTATGTTTTGGTTTTTCAAGGTAGGGTCTCAGTATTATAGCCCAGGCTGACCTGGAATTCACTATGTAGTCTCAGGGTGGCATCAGGTTCATGGCGATCCTCCTACCTCTGCTAGGATTAAAGGCATGTGCCACCATGCCCAGGTTGACATAATTTTCATAAGTTAGGCCAGGGTTGCACCTTTTGTATCCTCAACAAAGATGTATCTCCTACAAAATGTCTCTACCATTGTTAGAATGCCAAACACACAACAAGGGTTGTGTGAAATATTCTGAGATAACACTGGCCCTATGTCCATGACCATTACAATGACTACTGACTGAAGTCATGAAACTGCTCTAACAATGTAAGCAGATGGCAAAACAGTAAGGAGATATCTGTATAAAACATTGGAACAGACTTTTTTTTTTTGAGTAAGGTCTTACTTTAGCTCAGGCTGACCTGGAATTCACTATGTAGTCTCAGGCTGGCCTAGAATTTGTGGCAGTCCTTCAACTACTGCCTCCCGAGTGCTGGGATTAAAGGCGTGTGCCACCATGCCCAGCTGGAGCAGACATTTAAATGTTTTTTTTCTATTTTTGACATTGAAGAACATGTTTATAATGTATTTTTTTAAAGATTTTATTTTTATTTATTTATTAGAGACGGAGAGAGGGAGAGTGAGAATGGGCGCACCAGGGCCTCTAGCCACTGCAAATGAACTCCAGACGCGTGCGCCCCCTTGTGCATCTGGCTTAGGTTGGAACTGGAGAATTGAACCAGGGTCCTTAGTCTTGGCAGGCATGTGCCTTAACCACTAAGCCATCTCTCCAGCCCCTATAATGTATTTTGATTTTATTTACCCAATTACCCTCCCTTTAACACCTATCTTTTCCCCTTTAATCCCCATTTTACTTTCATGTCTTTTAGAAACCACACTGGGGCTGGAGAGATGGCTTAGTGGTTAAGGTCTGTGAAGCCTAAGGACCCAGGTTTGATTCCCTGGGACACATGTAAGCCAGATGCACAAGGTGACACATGTGTCTGGAGTTCATTTGTACTGGCTAGAGGCCCTAGTATATCCATTCTCTCCCTCTTTTTCTCAAATAAATAAGTAAAATAAAATAAAAAGGAGAAAGTTTTTTTTAATTAAAAAAAATAAAAAGAACATTGAATTAAATTAGGGTTGCTTATAAGATCAAGGGTGGAAATTATTTACATGCAATGGGAAATAATAGCTGCACCACTGAGGACCCTGGCTCCCCTCTCCCAGCTGACATTAGCTACTATGGGATGTGTGGGGTCTAATGTAACCTGCAGAAGATTTTTTTAAAAATATTTTATTTATTTTTTTACTTGAGGGAGAGATAGAGGCAGAGAGAAAGAGGCAGTCATAGAGTGAGTATGGGCACACCAGGGCCTCCTGCCACTGCTCACGAACTCCAGAGCCGTGTGCCATTTTGAGCATTGGCTTTTTGTGAGTGCTAGGAAGTCAATCTCAGACCATTAGGCTTTACAAGCAAGCACCTCTAACCACTGAGCAATCTCTCCAACCCCAGAAGATATTTTTAAAACCCAGCCATGATTCTTCCATTTGTATCATATAGAAGTGGCTTCTTTTATTATTATTATTTTTTTTACATAAACCTCCATCGAAGTTTTTTATTGAGCCAAGCTTGGGCATCATATCACATGGTATGTATCACTTGCTGATCTATGATAAGATAAGTAACAATCTCCAGGATTCCTGTCCTTTTGTGGTGGGTTATTGTGTAGCCTTAAGGGAGCTGTCCAGAGAAATTGTTCCAGTAGTAATATAACAGTTAATTTATCAGACTATACACTTTTCCTTAGTGCTTGAAAATTACTTTAGAATACTCTCCTTCCCTATTCCTTAAAATCCTCAGGCATGGATAGTTTCTAGCAAAGGGAAGCACAAAAATAAATCATTGTTGAGCATCTAGCATATTATGTTAGTCCCTTTCTGTGGGAGCTTCTTGTTGGAGTTCATAATCTTGGTCTTAGGATTCTGAATTGGTTCCCAGTTTCAGCTGTGGGTTTCTTTCCACTGAGTGGATCTCTAAGACAATCAGGGAGCCATTGAACCACCTAGGCTGGGTGCCACTATTGCACAGGTGTGTATACTTGTCAGGCTGGTTGCTTTCATATAGCTTACTAATAACGTTGTTGGCCATTTTCCACCAGCAGCTCATGTAGCACTTCCAGCTACATATGGGCTAAACTATATATAGCCATATGTATACACACACACACACACACACACACACACACACACACACACACACTATATCCTTCCAGATTCCAGTGATCTCTCAAACATCATGTGGTGTCTTCAGCAATAGGCTTTTACCTTTTACCTCAGGCAGGGAATCAAGTGTTGTGACAGAGCCTGTCTTGTTTTGGAGACCTTGTAGGTATAGGTCTCTCCAACTAACAGCTCATGTGGGTTGTAACCAATTTCTGGTACTGGGAGTTACAAGCCAGAGCCAAATGTTTTAGGATTAGGCTTCACCCCACTCTCTCTAGAGCCCTTCTTACCAGATGATTCCCCGCCCCCCCCCCATACTCCTATTGAAGGTTATATCTTTTAGTCTGCTATCCAGGGGAAGGTTTCTATTGTTCCAATTAATTTTGGATTTAGTCGTGTGTATATCTCTCCCTGCTTCTAATTACCCTTCCCCCAAGCCCTTTCAACCCTATTATCTATCCCTTAAGTTTCTATCAGGTATGCTTGCAACTCAAGCTGTTCCAGCATAGGAGCCATATATAAAGGAGAACATGCGGCATTGGTCTTTCTGTGTTTGTGAGTTTGCTTAGTATGATCTGTTCTGTTTTTTTCCTACAAATTTAATTATATCATTTTTCCTTACTGCTGAGTAGAATTCCATTGTGTATACATACTACATCTTCCTTACCCAATCGTCAAATGATCTGGGGCATCTGGGTTGATTCCAGTTCATAGCTATTGTGAATTGAGCAGCTATAAACATGGTTGAGCAAATCTCTCTGCAGTGAAGAGTAGAGCCTTTAGGGTAGATGCCCAGCAGAGAAATAGGTAGGTCAGTTGGTAGCTCTTCTTTTATCTTCGTCAGGAATCTCCATATTGATTTCCAGTGTGGTTATACAAGTTTGCACTCTCACCAGCAGTGAATGAGGGTTCCTATTTCCCCATCCTCACCAACATTTATTGTAACATGCATTTTTTATTAGCCGATATGAGAGCAGTTGGTTATCCACCTAACCATTGTGTGTCTGTGTGCCACTACTGCGCTTCTGTGAGCATCGCGTCAGGCTGTTTGCTGCTGAGTAGCTTAGACTTCGAGTTGCTTGGACAGATGTTGGCCGCTTCCCCCCAATAGCTCATGTAGTGCCTTCTAGCACTAGATGGGCAAACTGTCTGGGAACTGGCTCTCTTCCAGATTCCAGCCAGGTACCTCCATGTACCGTACCAACAGCATATGGTGTCTTTAGCAGTAGGGTCTTACCATTAACCTCTGGTGGGTAATAAAGTGCTCTGACAGAAGTCTGTCTTGTTTTGCGAAACTTGGTAGGTATCTCTGATCAACAGCTCATTGTGGGTGTTGACTGCATCCTGGTACTGGGAGTTATAGGCCAGCACCAAGGGAAAAGAAAGAAGAAAAAGAAAGGCCATAGAAAAAGAAAGAAAGAAAAATAAGAAAAAAAAAGAAAGAAACAGGAGAAATTGAAGTTTGGGCTTCATGTCACCCTCTCCAGGGCCATTTGATTCAGTTGCTCCCTCTAAGGTTTTGATGAAGATTCAACCTTTTAGTCTGTCTTCCAGCATATAGGATTCTATGGTACCAGTTCTATTTGGGTTCAGGTTTGTGCCCCCCCACTAGTACCCTCCCTTCCCTATTGTCCAAGACTCGAGGTACCTATTAGGTATGTCATCTTCTCAGGCTGATCCAGGTTAGGAGCCGCAGATAAGTGAGACCATGCAATGATTGTCTTTCTGTGATTGTTGTGAGTTCACTGAATATGATCTATTCCAAGTTTGTGGATTTGCTGCTCATTCTGTGTAAGAATGCATTTGACTTGTGTATCTCATTCAAACTGGAAGGCTTTGGAGTGGGGCAGGGGGTGGAGAATAAAGGAGCACTGACAGTGATGTCTAATGAATGACGTGATATTGCCTCCTGAGATGATCTGTAATTAGAGCGCTCTAAATCAGAGTTCACACGTTCAAATCCAGCTACTTAATGAAAGTCGGCTTTCAGTTAAACTCATATTATGCACTCATATTTTATAGTCAGTTTTTGTTTGTGTGGTTTTTTGTGGTGATAGGGCTGAATCCAGGACCTTTCTTATATGTACCAGGCAATGGCTTTATCCCTGAACTACACTTTCAGGTTTCATAACAGGGGAAAGTGTTGAGAGTGGCTGGGGAGAGATGGCTCAGTGAGTTAAGTGCTTGCCATTTAAGCATGAGTTTGTATCCCCAACACTCATGTAAAAAAAATGCCAAGTGTCGTACCACATGCCTCTAATTCCAGCACTGGGGAGGTGGAGATGGACACGGAGATCGTGGATCCTTGGGGATTGCTGACTAGGTAGTCTAGCTAATTTGGTGAGTTCCATATTAAGTTAGAAACCCTTCTCAAAAAATAAAGAAAAAATAAAGGTGATGGAGCTGGATGTGGTGATGCATGTCTTTAATCCCAGCATTCAGGAGGCAGAGGTAGGAGGACGAGTTCAAGGCCACCCTAAGACTACATGGTGAATTTCAGGTCAGCCTGGGATAGAGGGAAACCCTACCTTGAAAAGCAAACAAACAAACAAAAAATAAGGTGGTGAACAATTAAGCAAGACATGTAGACCTCTGGCACATGCACAGGTATACATTTGAACACAGTCTCTCTCATCTGTGCTCACACATATATGCCCACACATTTGAACACACACACACACACACACACACACAACACAACACACACACACACAACACAACACACACACACACACGGAGGGGCAGAATTCCCCACTGTTTCATAGCTTTAAATCAAATAATCTTCCTATACATCATGATATCTCAATTTTGAGCATTTTACATTGTTAGGAGACTTTCAGACAGTCTCCCAACCAATGAAGGAGCAAACAAACAATAAAACCGCTCGACAATGACAAAACAAACAAAAACCAACCAACAGCAAAAAAAAAAAAAAAAAAAAAAAAAAATCTTGCAGCCTCTCTGAGCCAGCCATTGCTGTTTTCTAAAGTCCATCAAGCTGTAAGCTTTGCTCGCCCAAACAGGGTGGCAGTTGCACTTCAAGCCCAGGAGTTGGGCATGCTGATCACACAGGAACAGCAGCTAGTGCTACTGCTGGGGACCGGTGTGCTCCTGCTCCTCTCATGCATCTGTCCAGGCTGCTGTTCACGTGATACAATGCTCAGCATGACCAGGAACATCTAGGTCTGCCAACCAGACATGTCTGATGAATGTAGGTTTAACGTCCAAGGTTATAAACTGCTGAGAAGGGAATAGGGAAAGAGTGAATCAATGTTGTATGTGGTCACCAAAAATGAAAGTAGCTCTGCTTTACACCACTGACTTGGAACAAGACTGACTCTCTGTGTCCTGTAACTCTGGACAAGTTACCCTTTCTGAACCAGCTTCATTGTGTATAAAGTAGGGGTAATAAACCCTTCGTCAGAGAGAAAGTGAGTGAAGATCATGCATGACAAGAACCAGGTACATGAGAAAACAGAAAAGAAACAACAGGTATCATTATTGCTATTGTTATTCTAATAACAAGAATACTTCAATAGCTCTTATTAGCAGCATGTGGAACAAGACAGAAGGTTTAGTTATGGTTCTGTCCACTCCAGCTTCATAGCTATAGCCATCATTATTTTAACTCATCCTTCTTTCATCACCATCCCGTATTCTTGGTTGGGGAGGGGATTGGGGATCAAAACCAGGGCCTTGGGCATGCCAGGCAAGTGCTTTACTATGGAGTTATATCACCACTCACCTCTGTTCTCTTTTAAAAATAATTATATATGATGAAACCTCAGAAGTGTCCAGTTTAGGTCACCTAGATGAAATGAATTAGGTTGAAATAAAGGAACCATAAAATTGCCATTGGTGCCAAATACAGTAAGGGGGCTGATGGAGACATCACCTGCTCAAGCCCTCTGACACACTTAGGAAAAATCTTGGTTAAATGTCCCCTGGGCAAATGATATTCATTTTTGCCTTTCAAACATTTAGTTTTCCTTAAATAATCACACTCGATGTCTATCACTTGATCCTTCTACAAGGTGAGTCTTTGAACTCTATGTAGAAATGTTATCGCTATTTTCCTGTTTTGGGTTACACTTTTCACCCGTCAAGCCCTTTGGTTTGGTTTCTCATATTATGATTTATGTCAAAGGAATACACTCCAGAGAATTTATAGTTCCCTGTAATTGTGACCATTCTATCAATTTTAGATTTCTGCTTTGTATTTGCTTCATTCATTATGTGTCTCAGGAATCATTTAATATTTTTATTTACCTTCTCTAGTGTTAGATTTGGGTCTAATGCTCAGGGAGGAAGTTCTCTATGATCAATCCACACTTAGTGCCATATTTGTGGTACTGATGGCTTAGAGCAATCCTTTGAGTTTTATTCAAAATTTTACTTTTTGAAGACCAAAGTAGGAGGGTTGACAGAGTGAGAATGATGTAAAAGGCAATAATTTCTGGCACTATACACATCGGAGTACTCAGCATAACTTCTTTAGACAAGGGGATAGAAAAAATTATTTAAATAAATTTTGAAAAATATTGAATTTTATTTTCCATTAAAACAAAATTCACACTGAGGAAACACAAAGATTCAGGAGTTTTTTTCTTTCACTGAAAGATGATTTCAATATGACTGTAAATTATAGGATAATTGTTGCAACTAGCTACAAAAGAAACATTGACAATAAAGAATGAAAACACAGCATTGCTTAACTAATTTGAAATTAATAACTCATGAATGACTCCTATATACAAAAATTTCATAAAATCAGTGATCCTGTGAGAGATTTCATGTTACAGAAGAAGAAATTAAGGCTCAAAGAAGTAAAATAAATAAATAAATAATTTAATTAATTAATTAATAAAATGAAAGACCTTAAGTAAGTTCATGTGTTTGAAAAGTGCCAGAGAAAAGACAACACCTTTCCAGTGTCTCTCAATGGAACCTAATGCTCGGTCATGCCCTAGCTGCATGGTTTGGGGGCAACCTTGTAACACAGAGTATTAAAAATTTCTCTCTGACAAAATGTAAGGCTTGGATTAGGAATCACATAATCTGAAGAATCATTATCACTTTAACCTTCTCTGAGCATAAGGAGTGTGTGCAAGCTGATGGCAAGGATTGGTTGTTTATGAGCCAATGGGAACTATTTAATAAACACCTCCTACTGAGCCAAGGTAGGAAAGGGGAGGGCAAAAGTTTAAAAAAAAAAAACAGACTGATGAGAAGTCTATAAAAACCTAAGCTCCTGAGATCTGTCATGCTTGGCAGCTGCCGCCTCGCCTCACTCACCACTTCTGATACCTGAGAGGACTCTCCTCCCTCACTGTGTAAGTCAAAGAACTTCCTTCTACTACCTGGGCTGCACCAGAGGACGGATTAATGATAACCTTGCACCTGCAGAGGGGAAGGTTTGTTTGCCTTTGTTTTCAGAAAACGTGTGCTGGTGTCTAAAAACACGATGGGTCTGCAGATATGACGGTTTTCCTCTAAGCATACATATTAATTCTCATCTTTCCTGAAGATGGCAAAATGCTTAGAGACTGATAGCCAGTTACTACTTACCTGTATGAGGCATTTCTGAGTCTTTGGTCTAGGAAAACATTACTGGAACACTTCTATTTTGTTAAATTCTATAGTTTTTTTAGATTCCTAGTTATTTCTACTCTGTAATTATGTAACAATTTTCCTAACAATTGCAATGCTGTACTTACATATCTATCACCTCCTGTTCTTTGCTACATTCTCTTCCCATTCCTACTGGTACAAGCACTGAAGTTTCTTAGTTGCAGAAATGAACTTCCCAGAGCACACCATCATGTGATGATGAATTTTCAGGCCCTCCATTCATTTAATGCTTTTCCTAACTTCCTGGGAGGCATGAGACATTAATATATGAAGAATCAAATCCTGCTGATTTATTTGCTCTACTGTCTGAGTAATAGGCATAGCATGAGAAAATGTCATTTTAGGGCTGAAGAGATGGCTTAGTGGCTAAGTGCTTGCCTGTGAAGCCTAAGGACCCCAGTTCAAGGCTCAGGTCCCCAGTACTTATGCAAGCCAGATGCACAACATGGACACATGCATCTGGAGTTCATTTGCAGTGGCTGGAGGCCCTGGTGCACCCATTCTCTCTCTCTCTCCCTCCCTCTCTTTCTCTGCCTCTGTCTCTGTCTCTCTCTGTCTGTCGCTCTCAAATAAACAAAAATAAACAAATATTTTTTAGAAGAAAATGTTGTTATTTTCATAAGCTTCTCTTTAAATAGTTACCTAGAGCTTCTTTGGTAGCTTGGATTAGCAGGGACTTGAGCTCTGCTGGTGTCGCATTCATCACTTCAGCCAAGGGACATCTGGGGAACACAAGTGCTGGTTAGTCAGAGGTGGTAGGGCAGAGAACACAGTGTACTTGCTGAAAAGCTAACAGTTCCTTTGGTTCAGGGGCCAGGCTGGAAGAAAGAGAAACACTGCAGGCTCTTTCTGGGCTTTTCCATGTTCAAAGGCACTAGCAATTAGGCTACCCAAGGCAACTCCACCCAGATCACCTATGGGTATTGTGTCTCTGTGGCACTGGAGTGGGTAGCAGAGCAGTATATATCTTTGTGCTTCTATACACAGCACTGTGATCAGTGCTTGGAAATCATAGGTTTGCAATTAATTACAGCCCCACCCAGGTTTATCCCTGTACATAAACAAGTAAATGGAGTCTGCTCTTAAGTTCTCTAGGAATTAGCATCCACATTTTACAAATGACTGTCTTTCCACAGAACATCTTCAAGCGAGGCATAAAGAACCACACTGTAGGATGCCATTATTTAACTGAAGGACTAGAAATAGGGTTCTATGCCATAAGCCAGTAAGATGTGACTTGCAGTCCTAGAATATTACAATTTAGAAGGCTCATTAGATGTAGTCTTCCTGGGCCTCAGTTTCTTCGTCTCTAAAAGGATGGGTTTGACACAAATATCTCTGAGGTCACTTGTAGTGCTGTACTTACTCTCTACTCATATATGTTAATATTCAAAACTTTCTTCCAATTATATAAGTATATGTGTATGAATATGTATATATAAAACCTGTTGCATATTGTATAAATGCATTTATAACTACTCATTAAGAGCTCACACATGACAAAGAACATGCAAAATGACATGTGAAAGCTTTTCTACCCTATTCCATTCCCAAGGGGTAACACAGACTGACTACTGTTTATTTATGTAGACCTACAAACAGTATATGGGCATATCTTTTTGTTTGTTTAGCTTTTAATAAGACAATAATATGCATTGCATATGCATAAATATAAATAACTTTCCATCACACTTTTAAAACTGAGGAGACTTTAGACTTCAGCAACCAGAGAGGCTGAGGGGGTGTAAAACTCATTTTCTATCATTATCTATTCTAGGCTGGCTGCTTGTCTTCCAGTGGTGAACATTGGCCTGTGACCCTGTTTTATGATTAACAGAAGGGTCACATTTATGCTGATGTGGTCAAGACCTTTAGTCCTTCTGTAGAAGGTTAACTTCCTGTAAACAGCACGGGTTTGACTTGACTTTTCCCTGTGACTCTTTTGAGTCAGCATACTCAGAATGAAGAAAATAATTTGGTAGTAAACAGAAACATGAAGGTCCTTTAAAGGTGATTTTACTCAACAACAAGAACAGAGACAAAGTAGTACCTTGCATTTTCATATGCTTCATAAAGCATTTTTGTGCTTATCATGCAAGCCAACAGATATGCTTTTGGACAACTACAGTGAGCAAGGTGCTCAGAGATTGCATTTGAGTCACTTGGCAATCTGACAACCCAAACAAGTGCTATCGCCATTGAATTCATAGCCAACTAAGACTCAGAAAATTTACTTGACTTTCCCATGTGTTCAGCTAGAGAGGCAGAGCAGGCCCTTGGACTCAGGTCTGTGTGATGTACCAGCAACAACTCTCTGTGTGGGAGTGTCAGGTGTTTATGAGCTGGTAATGTCTGGATATGATGAGTCATAGCCTACAGTACACTGGGGTTGTCATTAAGAAAATTAGGAAGCATCCAAAGGCTAATTCCTTCTACCAAGCTCACTTTTCCCTTTGACTAAAAGGAAATACCATCTCTTGCCACAAGTCTGCATTATTAGGTATTAGTACTTGAATTAAATAATTTAACTTCTCTTAGATTCCTTGCGAATCTAATACATAAGAAACAGAAAGAGTTTAACTGCTTTCTGGGTCTATTGTGAGAAATAAATTATACAGCGAATGGAAGAATAAGCAAATGGAAGAATAAACTAATGGAAGAATTATTGACAATTAATGATAATGTGTTGTTATTATTATTACCTGATTTTTTTTCCTTTTGTCTCATGAATAAAACTTTTTTGGTAATTGTCCACTCCTTTGTGATAATACCCAAACAGAAGAGAAATTTTGGTCTGAAAATAAACCACTTTCTCATTAGCTTTCATTGGCATAAAGGTAAGGAAGCCAAATTCAAAGCTAAAAATCCCTTATTAGGGGATCAAGAGGACAAAGACCATCTACCTGTAGCTGAGATGCAGTGGAGCCTTAGAAGGCCATTTTCTCTAGAAAGTGTTGCCCCCTAGCTAGTTGATGTGCCCAGTGACAGTATGATGGCTCCATTCCCCTGGGTTGAAACAAGAATTTCTGTTGAAGTCATCAATGGACACATTCTATGATTAGTTCAGTAGACATTGACTCATTGACTTTATATCAAGGGAAAAGTACTAAGAGCCTGCCCTGAAGGGATGTAGACAATGTGAAGAGACAGATTTGTCATAAAGGACTGTACTAGGTGGGATGCTCTGCTTCATCCCAGCTTGGGCCTTGGATCACTGACAAGGAGGCTGCTGGGTAGCAGTCTCTCCTTGCTAAAGCAGCAAAGCTGAGAGTGACTGCAGCAGGGATGGCCATTTGACTTCAACATTCACAGATGCCAAAACCCCCTGCCCAGAGGCACTTAGGAAAATTTCTCACTGATGTGCCCCAAATAATATCATACATGGTCAAATAAATAAAAATAAAACTTTGTATTTCACCTTTTCTAGCCCAAAGTCAAGGGTAGGTTAACTACAAAGCTAAGTGTAGATTTCTCCACTCAAACTTGTTGATTGAAGAATAAACTTCTGGGACTACATAGTAACAGAGAGACGGGTTTAGGGGGTAACCACAGAGACCCTTATTGTGGTCTTCAGCCATTCAGAGTATCCCATGGCATAAGAATTCACAGAACAGAGAACTTGTCCATGGCTGAATTTCCTTCTATTTGTCAAATTTTAGTGAACCACAAATTAGTTGGTTTAGCCCCAGAATCATTGTTCCCCACAATCTTCTGGAAAGCATATTTAGGGTCACTATGAGCACTTGATATCCAGTCTTCATCTATTATGATTAATTGCAACTACTTAGCAAAGGGGAAATAACAGAGGACATTGGAAATGGCCAGATGTGTCAAAGGGGCCTACACAGCTATGTACACACTGCAACTGACTTGGTCATTGATCCACTGGTGCCACCATAGCTCTGTGACCAGCTCTCCTCCATTCTTTTCCAGTCACCATGGCCCACCGATTTCCAGCCCTCACCTCAGAACAGAAGAAGGAGCTCTCAGAAATTGCTCAGCGCATTGTTGCCAATGGAAAGGGCATTCTAGCTGCGGATGAATCTGTAGGTAAGTAAGAGAAACAGTCATGTCTTGCAACAGTCTCATGGACTTCGCAAAGGCCATCTGGTAATCGCTCTCTTTCCTCTCACAGGAAGTAAAGGTTTTTGCACTCATCCCCAGTGAGTATAGGCCTCTTGATTCCTGCAGTTCTAGTAGGCAGATTCCATAATACCAAGAGAAGAGGGTCAAGGTCTCCATTATGGACGTCGAGGTTGTTTGAATCTAAACTATATAAAGTCCAGAGTTCAGTCACTGTGGTGAAGTCAGCTATGCAGCCATCTTCTGCTAATGAGAAGTCAGGAGACTAAGCCAGCCTAGTCAAGGAGGCGTCTGGGCTAGAGCAGAGCTTGTGGCTGAGGGAGTCCCCAGCTGGCACAAGGCACAGCTAGAACAGGCTTGCATAGTCCACTCTAAAACGTTGGGAGCAAAAGTCAGGAGCCTGCCCCCTCTCTCCTTTTACTGCATATACAGTCAGTAAGATTGAGGACTGGAATAGCAGAGGTCTAGAGAAGTCTGAAGGTCTTCCAGTACCCACCTGGACCCAAAGTGCCTTCCCCCTGACCTCGTGGTGTCAGTCTGGACACCTCCTAGTTTGTATCCTGACAACTGTCTTTCCGCTTGAAGATAAAAAAATCAGACATGAGCTTTAAAGATCTGAATTTAAAAAGGAGTGGTCATGAGGACCACTGAGTGTGGAAGAGTCACAAGGAAGCCCTGGGTTGCTCCTCTTCCTGCTGCCCTCACGGCACCCTCTCCCCAGGCACCATGGGAAACCGCCTGCAGAGGATCAAGGTAGAAAACACCGAAGAGAACCGCAGGCAGTTCCGAGAAATCCTCTTCACTTCGGACAATTCCATCAACCAGAGCATTGGGGGAGTGATTCTTTTCCATGAGACCCTCTACCAGAAGGACAGCCAGGGAAAGCTGTTCAGAACCATCCTCAAGGAGAAGGGAATCGTGGTGGGCATCAAGGTGAATACTTCCATTCCTACCACATCCAGCCTCCTCCTTCACACACTCCCAGCATACTGAGTGGCACATGGCCAGCCCTCAGCATCATCCTGCTCATCTTGTTCCTCGCCCTCTTCCACCCTCCTTCCTCCACCAGTCCTCCCCTACACTTTTCTTCAGTCCTCTCACCTTTAAACAAGTCTTCTACAAGGTACTTAATCTCTGTACCTTTAGTCCCTTTTTTTTGGAGAGAGACAGACAGAGAGAGATGGAGAGGACAGATAGAGATGGGCGTGCCAGCAGCCTCTCAGCCGCTGTGAATGAAATCCAGATGTGTGCGTCCCCTTGTGGTCAAGTGCTGCATTGTGGCCTTGCATCACTTTGCATCTGGCTAAACGTGGGACCTGGAGATTGGAACCCGGTTCTTAGGCTTAGTAGGCAGGCTCCTAAACCGCTAAGCCATCTCTCCAGCCCTAGTTCTTCATTTCTTAAATGGGGAGTGTTAGAACCTACCTTATGAAGTTCTTATGGGGATGAAATGAGTATTTAAAACAGTTCTCATCTATAACTGTTCAGTTGAAGTGCTGGTTTTTCTATCTTCTAACAGAGTCTTCAAATATGGCATAAACTTCTCCAGTGAAAGCTAGCATTTGTTCAGTGCTTACCATTTCAAGCATTCTTTTCTCCACATAAATTCTGGAAGTAGATTATTACCCTTATTTTAAAGAGGAAATGAGAAAACTGATCCATGTGGGGTGATAACTTGCCCACACCCAGCACACCTGACTTTACTATAAAATAGCCTTAGCCTAAGCCGCTTCACAGAGGGCTGCATCTTTAGTCATTTTACTACCTATGTGAACACGATGCCTGGTAGCGCAGATTCTCAACAAATATCAGGACTGACACTCTCACACCGCCCCTGTAGGTAACTTCCCTTCGGCTGTGGGCTGAATTGCTCCCCCTAGTGGTTGAGTATGCTTTGCTATTTATTTCTTGGTTTGTGAAAGATCCTAACAGCACCAGGAAGCTCTGCTTGAGTTTTACTGTTGTGTGACGCATGCCAATTACTTGTTCAATATTTTTATCCACAGTTAGACCAAGGAGCGGCTCCCCTTGCAGGAACAAACAAAGAAACCACAATTCAAGGTAAGGACAGTGCCTACCAGTATGAGTCAATGAATGCCATAAAAGCTAGAGATGAATGAGAATAAAGAAGGAAAACAGCAGAGGTAGGAGAGTCACTGTGAGTTCAAAGCCAGCATGGGACTACAGAGAGAGCAGAGAGAGTTCCAGGTTGGCCTGGGCTACAGTGAGACCCTCCCTCAAAAAACAAAACACAAAAAAGGGAAGAAGGAAAATATGAATATTATACTGATTTTAAGGCAGGTGGACATACCTGTTTTAATATTTGTACTTTTCTTCATTTTTCCTTCCTTTCTTCCTTTCGTTTCTCCCTCTCTCCATTCCTTCCTTCCTTCTTTCCTTTCATTTTTGACAATGTCTCACTCTATAGCTCAGTCTGGCTTTTAACTCACGGAAATTCTCCTGTCTCTGCCTCCTAAGTGCTTAATTACAGAAGTGGACTACCATGCTAAGAGTGTGTGTGTGTGTGTGTGTGTGTGTGTGTGTGTGTGTGTGTGTGTGTAACTGGAGATTGGACTCAGGATCTCATGCATATTAGGCAAGCACCCATTGAGTTATATCCCCAACTTCACATGCATTTCCTTTCTTCCTTCTCTGTCTCCCTTTTTCTTTTTTCTTCTTTCTTTCTTGTATGCATATATAGTATGGGAGGTGTGTGTGTGTGTGTGTGTGTGTGTGTGTGTGTGTGTGTGTGTACATGTACCCATCTGTATGAACATGTGTGAAGGTCAGAGGAGGATGTTGGGTGTCACCCTTTACCTGACTTCTACTGTATTTGCTGGCACAGAGTCTCTCACTGAGCATGGCATAGCTGTTGTTCAGTTGAACTGGTGAGCTCCAGTGATCCTTCTGTCTCCACTCCCCTCAACACTGGGCTTATAGACACACTCAGCCACTCATTTCTTTTTATGTAGGTGCTGGGGATTGAACTCAGGTCCTCATCCTTGTGCAGCAAGCACACTTACCTGCTAAGCCATCTCCCCACATCTGGTTTTTAGTTCCGGCTTCTCCATTTAATAACGGTGTGAACTTAGGCCAATTGGTTAAATGTTCTGAGATTCAGTGTTCTCACCTTAAAATGGGGGTTACAACACCTACTTTGCAGAATAGTTGTGGGGGAGTATATTAGAAAATTTACATAAAGTGATTACCATAGCACCTTGACCAGAAAAGATACACTGTGCCTGGCATGGCAAACTCCAGCAGCAGTGTTAAGAAAGGCCCCAGATTTTCGGGTCAGTTTAAATTCCTGTTCCATCACATGCTACACAGTTCATTTTGCAGGGTTGTTCATTGCCCCAGTAGACTGTTATTAACCACACTACCAGGTTAGCTCAGCAGAATTTGAATCTCACCTCTGCCACTTTTTATATGTTCAAACTTTGTGGGTAAATCACTTGAACACTAAGGGCCACAGCTTCCCCATTTATAAAATAAAGACAACTATTGGTCTCCCCTGTTCTTCATAGAGTTCATCAAATATGTATATCAAAGCCATGTTGATTAAGTCTACATCTTTGGGCCCCATACTGTGATTGATGCTTGTTTGTCTGGGCATTGTCAGTACTCAAGCTCAGTCAGTGGGGAACTTCTTCGCTTTACCAAAAGCTCCAGAGATCAGGTACAGAGTATAAAGGAACCCTTCTCTCTCTTGTGATGTGCAGGGCTTGATGGCCTCTCAGAACGCTGTGCCCAGTACAAGAAAGATGGTGCTGACTTTGGGAAGTGGCGTGCCGTGCTGAGGATTGCTGACCAATGTCCCTCCAGCCTTGCTATCCAAGAAAATGCCAATGCCTTGGCCCGCTATGCCAGCATCTGTCAGCAGGTGCTGTGCCTTCCCCCTGGGCTAAGACACAGTGGGGTAGAGCTTTCTTGAGCCCCACATTTCACTTCTTCTTCCCTCATGCTAGCAGCATTTCTAAAAATTATTTTTACTATAGCCATGTGTGAAGGGAGAGATTTGATCCCACAAACCAGCAGGAGTCCACTAACTTATGAATTCAAAGGTCAATGACATCATTTGCTGCCCTTTACCCAAACCCCATAAACCCGCTCTTAAAATGATCAGGTTCTTGAGGCCAAGGCTCTTACTTGTCTGTAATCAATAATGTCCCAGATCTGATCCTCTTAAATCCCTACCTAGAGGGTGAAAGCTTGAACTTAGTCCCAGCCCAACTTATTTCTGGTAGGATGGTGACATAGATTGAAGCATCTCTGGGTCAGCACTAAGCTTGATTTGCATCTGTAGGTGCTATGTTTGGGTTACAGGAATTGTGGGCACCTAGAAATTCCCAACTAGACCTATAAACTCTTCTTAAATTCCTTAATCCATTTCAGAAGTCTTTTTTCATGATTTCAACTTGACTTCTCTAAAGGGATCACAGCTAGGTTCTAGGGTAGTTAGAAGAGCCTCTAATGAGACATAGAAATTGCTTGTATTATTTACCAATTTCTGAAAACTTAAACCTCATTTTTTTTGCGTATAGCTAAGCCATAAGGGCTCACTAGACACTCTGCCAAATATTTTTAGCCACCTTTAACTCAAGCATATAGTATCTCTCTCTACCAGCTTCATTTAATATCCATCATGTTTGTTGACTCTGCTCCCAATGGAAGGGTCACACTGAGCACCACTTCACTTTTGCTTCTCCTCCCGTTTCCTTTCTAGAATGGGCTGGTGCCTATTGTTGAGCCAGAGGTGCTTCCTGATGGAGACCATGACCTGGAACACTGCCAGTATGTTTCTGAGAAGGTAGGTTTTTAATATGAAGGTCTCAAATGCAGTTGTAGAGTTTTGATTTCTAACTAACAGTATATATGCTGCTGTTGTGGAAGAGAGAGTTTTTAGTACCAAACTTGGCTTAGAGAATCCATTTGCCCTGTTGCAGGACCTTGGACAAGTCATATTACTTCTTGCAGACCTCAGTTCTATTATGTGTACACTACGGAGTCTTAAAATATGAGGTTCACATGTAGTTTGCTAAATTAGTCACAGCAGTTCTGAAATAGGGTGGTTTTCCTCATATACTGTGAGAAAGTGTGAGAGACACAATGTCACCTGACCTTAATTTCTCCACTTGTTAAAAAAAAATAAATGTAGACTGAAATGACATTTGAAAGCATTTTGTTTCTACAGTGTAGGTATTTATTACCATTCAGATTCTATGAGAATGGAGGGTGGAGGCTAGTTTAGATGTCTCTAATGAGCTAAATCAACGTGCTGTCATTAGATGATAATGTTGACTAAGGAAGGAAAGGGAAGAGAAGGGTGAAGAGTCTCTAGGAAGCAGCTCATGCTGATATTTTATGTAGTGGAACATTTGGAGTCAATTTGGTGAGGATCGTCCAGCTTGGTTGGGCTCAATGCCAGTTTTCAAGGCATTATTTAGAGGAGGCCTGGAAGCTAATTTAGAAGCACTGACCAAGAAACATACAGGAATTTCTTTTATTTGGAATCCTTACGAGATGGAAGTATCAGATGTGAAATAGATGAAATTCAATAAGTGGTACATTCACCTGTTTGTGCTATTCAGGTCCTGGCTGCTGTCTACAAGGCCCTCAATGATCATCATGTTTACCTGGAGGGCACCCTGCTGAAGCCCAATATGGTGACTGCTGGACATGCGTGCACCAAGAAGTATACACCAGAGCAAGTGGCTATGGCCACGGTCACAGCTCTCCACCGCACTGTCCCTGCAGCTGTTCCTGGTAATAACTTCCTTCTCTTCTCACTCAGTGTCAGCCCTCATGCTCTGAGGAATGACACCAACATTTGTGCTTGTGTGCAGTCTGTTTCTGTCTTTGAAATCGGATACCCACCATCTTACATTCACCCAGCACTATTACTCCCTGATGCCAAGAATCCTGATTCTATCCAAATGTCCACATCTGTGCACTTCCTCAACATTTCACTGCTTTCCTAACTCATTAGAGCTCTTCTCTCCTGAGCCCAGCCAGCATCAACAAAGACAAACTAAATTCTCCAACTCATTCCCATGCAAATTAAATAGAAGAAAGATCGAGACATTCCATGTCTCACAGGCCATTACTTGCTTTCTCAAGTGGGGTATGTAAGCGGGGACTAACACACTGGAATGGCTTCTCTCCTTCCAGGCATCTGCTTCTTGTCTGGAGGAATGAGTGAAGAGGATGCTACTCTGAACCTCAATGCTATCAACCTGTGCCCTCTGCCAAAGCCCTGGAAGCTGAGTTTCTCATATGGACGGGCCCTGCAGGCCAGTGCACTGGCTGCCTGGGGAGGCAAGGCTGCAAACAAGAAGGCAACCCAGGAGGCTTTCATGAAGCGGGCCCTGGTAAGAAGCTGCCACCTCTTATCTTCTTCATTGAATTGATACGTGGAGTCTGACATTCTTGCTTGGAAAGGAATTGTCTTCCTCATCCATGAATGTGTCTGCAGATAGTGCCTGCTAGGTATTTGAAATTGTATCATGCAAACTCAGTAGGAAGACTGAGGCTAGAGAGAGAACCACCAGAGAATGACTGGTGACAGAGATTAAAGGACAGTTGCAGCAGAGGCACTTCACAAGAAGAAGAGGATCATTGTCTGAACTTGGGAGGTCTTTCATTTGGGAAGATGAGCAACAGGAACCACCATGAAAATCAGTAATTATAAAATAGGATGAACCAAGGATTCTAGGAATAAATAGAAAAGAGTTTCAAGAGGGTCAATAATAAGTGCTACAGAGATATTAAGAACAGAGGCTGAGAGGAGTTACTGAGACTAGCATTAAAAGTGCACGTCAGTGACCCTCAACAAAGCAGTTCCAACAAAGAAAGAAGGTTCCCATTCAAGAATTTGTTAGGATGGGCTGGAGAGATGGCTTAGCGGTTAAGGCGCCTGCCTGCTAAGCCTAAGAACCCAGTTCCAATCTCCAGGTCCCACGTTTAGCCAGATGCAAAGTGACGCAAGGGCACAATGCCACACTTGCCCACAAGGGGGCACACGCATCTGGATTTCATTCACAGCAGCTGAGAGACTGCTGGCACACCCATCTCTATCTGTCTTCCTCTCCCTCTCTCTCTGTCTGTCTCTCTCTGTCTCTCTCCAAAAATAAAAAAAAAATAAAATATTTTTTAAAAAATGAAAAAAAAAGAATTTGTTAGGAAATGACTCAGAAAGGTGATCAGGAGAAATGAAAGCCAAAATAAAAAAGTTTTAGTCTACTACCAGCCATAAGTTTAAAAATGCACTCTATGAGCCACAGACACTGGTGAACAAGCCAGACACAGACCCTTAGGAGATAGGATGGAATGATTTAATGTAAAGTGTACTCCACTGGGAAAACTAAGGACCTAGAGGTTACAGGATTGCATGAACTTAATATTATGTATGACCTTGGAAAGACAAAAAGGAGGGAACATTAAAAAGATGAATGAAAGTGGGGTTTGGTTGCTATCAGCTTGGTAGGAGGATAGCAGTTGGTCGTGGATTACAATTTCTGAGAATGAAAAAGAAATGGGAATTTCAATCCAGACACAGGAGATGGATTTGAGTATCTGTTGAAGGACTCTGTTATGAAATAAACCTGACATTATATCCAAATATAAGCGAGCATCAAGTGAGGCACAGCTGAAATGAGATGAAGTTTGGGATCCATGAGCTTATTTCCTGAATTTTTCTAACAACTCTATAAGGCCTTCAGGGAGATGCAGATAAATCTGAATGGAAAATAGCAGAGTAGAAGAATAACAGGGAATGGGCTGGAGTGACGGCTTAGCCGTTAAGGTGCTTGCCTGTGAAGCCTAATGACCCAGGTTTGATTCTCCAGATCCCACGTAAGCCAGATGCACAAGGGGGAACATGCATCTGGAGTTTGTTTGTAGTGGCTTGGGGCCCTGGAGTGCTCATTCTCACTCGCTCTGTGTCCCCCTCTCTCTGACTCTAATAAATAATTAAAAATAAATCAGAAGAATAACAGGAAGGGAAAAGAATGTTGAAGTTTGGTGAGAACCTCATTGGGTTTGCTGACAATACAGGAAGCTGAGTTTGTTAAGATGTCTTAGGATGAGGCTAAAGGAAATGAAGACTAGAAGAAGGCTAGAAAATCATTTCTGAGGCATAAGGGAGTGAAAGGGTTCAATGGTAGCACTTTATCTAGATGACAAAATGCAGGGAATCAACATGCTGACATAGGCTGATGGGATGGGGAGATAGAACTCAGGATGGAGGGATTGTGACAATGAAGGTCCTAAGGGTCATCCACACAGAAAGGGAGTTTTGCACATAGGATAGGGGTTTTCAAACTTGAATGTACAGGTTAATGAACTTGAGGGTTTTATTAAAATGCAGGTTGTGTTTTTAACTCAGTAGGTCTGGGGTGAGACCAAGAGGTATCTATTTCTGATAAATACTTAAGTCATGCTATTAACCAATGAAAGGCCTTTTGAGAGTCACTGATGTAAGATGTCAAAATCTTAGAGTCCTTGAGACAGTAGATAATAGCAATAGTGACCTGAAGAAGAGGTATTACTGAGTGACATCAAACTATCACTATAAAAATTCCATAATTCTGAATTTATCTTCAATTGGAATGTACACAGGGAATCAACTAATACTTTACTGATAATATAACAATTATATATTCTTGTGACAGATATAGGTAGAACCTGAGAACAATTAACCCCCCCTTTTGCTATCATGCAGTAGTGAGATGTTTCTCAACTTTAGCTTCGAGTGTTCCTGTTGCAACATGGTTGGAATTAAAAGGCAGTTTTCTCAATAACTGAAACAAACCTCAATCTTGCCAAAGAGATGATCAGAAAACTAGGATAACTAGGGAGAAAACATATTACAAAGAGAAGGGGTGATGTCAGCAGTGTCATTATACAGAGGAAAAAAAATCCAAACAAAGGGAAGGAGGTTTGAAACCAGTAAAGGTTGGTGAACCAGAGGCTGGATCTTCTAACTTGGTATCCTCTCTCATGCTTGGTTTTCAGGCCAACAGCCAGGCAGCCAAAGGACAGTATGTTCACACGGGCTCTTCCGGGGCTGCTGCCACCCAGTCGCTCTTCACAGCCTCCTACACCTACTAGGTCCTCATGCCCACCGGCTAGTCTCCAGCTCTCCTATGTGTCATGTTACAAGGGCTGAAAGGGTTTCAATCAACCCTAGAAATTACACAAAATTCAACTGGAACAGCTGAAAATACAGTGTATGTAAATCTTAAATGCAGGAGAAAAGTCTAATCAGCTGTTGAAACATTAGTATGAATACCAAGTAACTGATGAAAATTCATAGGATAATTTCCACACACTTCCAGCTCCCCATACTCCAGATCATTCACCCAAGAAAAGAACAGGCTTTACAAGAAGCCCAGGTCTCTACCCATATTGTACATGCTGAGGGTGGAGAAATGCATCTTATGAAATGATTTCAGCCATGGTAGGTTATGAAGGAGACAGCGACAATGGAAAAAGAAATAAAAATGTTTTGTAAACCTTAGTTTGGCATTGTGTTTCACTCTTTAGCTCCTGTTGACAGATTCCAGGGTTCATTATCTCTGATTCTACTAGACATGACTGGCTTTAGCAGTCAAGGTCCTCAGCTTTGGATACTTATTGGAGTCAAATGGAAGATGTTCAAGCATGATTGTAGCCCAATTACATCAGAAACTCCATCTGATTTTCAAAAATTCTCTTGGTGTATTCAGGTTTGAAAACCAGTCTAAATTTCAAGTTATGAAATCTTTGAAAAATATTTACACTGTACCATGAACCCAGCTACAATGTAGAATGATTTTACAACTTGTGGAGTGTAATGAGTGATTCAGTGTGCCTTTGATCTTGGAGCAGTCCTCTCCAAGTGCACAGATTTGGTGACACACGATTATATTTTCACTTTATAGTCAAGTATGCACCCTAGTGTTTTAAAAATTATTTATTAAGAAAGAGAGACAGAAAGAAAGAGGGAAGGAGAGAGAGAAAGGGAGAGAGAAAGAGAGAGCATGGGTATGCCAGGGCCTTCAGCTACTACAAACTAACTCCAGACACATGTGCCACCTTATATATGTGGCTCAGTTGTGTCCGGGGGAATAGAATCTGGGTCATTTGGCTTTGCAGTCAAGTTCCTTATCTGCTAAGCCATCTCTCCAGCCCTGAACCCTAGTTTTGCAATAAGTAATATTCATATAATTTTAGGTTTGTTTTTTGGTTTTTAGAGTTAGCCTACAGAAAAGCATTTAAGAAAATCAGAGTCATAAAACAGAACATAAACATTGCAACTATGAATAGTGGAGAAAGAGTGATGTAACTATATAGGAACAGGGACATATCAAGGAATGAATAAGAAGGGAAAAGTGAAGGGAATTTGGACTACTGTGTAAAACTGATGGGTTAGGGAATAATGCTTTAAGTCTATTAAACTGATAAAGGGAATAGACATAATTAAAATACATAACTATAACTGAAATATAGAAGGCAGAAAACTAAATTCTTGAATAACATAAAGAGGAGTAATTCTATGTAGATAAGCAATAGAGGCATAAACATATCATTTAGACAGAATAAATCCAAAGGGGTTTCTTCCAAGGAGAAAGATTTGGGGTAAGGCATAGGAAAATGATGCTTACTCGATATATGCCCTCCCCAACATTAGAATATTTATTTCCATGTACTCTTCATTACTTATCTAGAAGCAACTATAGTCATTTAAACAATCAAACCTACCTAAAACCACAAACCTAGGTCTATTAGCAAAGGGGTTTCATTTTACATTTGACAAAGCCCAGAGCAGTGACATGACTTGCCAAAGGTCACCCAAGTATAGTAGAGCTGAGAGATTAGGATTCAGGTCTTTCTCATATAACAAACCCAGAGTTGAGGGAGGAATACTTACAAGGCAAGTTTCAGGCAGTGTTTAATACCTCTGCCACTGGTGCAGGTGTATCTTCCACATTTCTTCCTGCATCCATTTAGACAATCAACAGGAACTTGTGTTCTAAATGATGATTGGAGACCAGGGCTGTAATTCATTCTGCATTGGCTTTGAACATGCTTGTGTCAACTTCCAACTCCTGGGTTTTCAATATAGGGACAAACAGTACAGACCTGTTCCAATGCTCCATTAAAACATGGGAGACTATTTTGAAGTTCTCTGTGTGTAGAAATATGCCTCATTTGAAAAATATCAAAAAGGATGCATATTGAAAACTGGCACTAAACTGGTGTCCAGATCTTTTAAAAAAAATCCTAAGAATAAAGAAATAGAGAGAAAATTCAAGCAAGAATTTGAGGTATTGTCAGATGCTAGAAAAATGGTACCTCTACCATAAATATGGAAAAGAAGGACCAAATAGTGGGGGAGCAGGTAGAAGTTATTCTGGTAATCTGTTGGAATTCAGCACCAAATTCCAGAACTCAGAGAATGACTTCAAAGAATCATTTGGCAGAAAGGAACCATTTTCATTCAACCTCTTTGCATTGGAACTTTTTTGAAAAGTTATTTTCAAAAACTATAATTTTCAACTTGAGCATTCAAATAATAATTGTTCTTATGCAATAAAAAGACACTCATGTGCTTACTATGTGCAACACTGTTTAAAAAGCTTGTAGGTAACACCCTATGGAAAGAGATATTCTGCTTTGAAGTTTTTTTTTGCGGGGGGGTGGTTTCAAGGTAGGGTCTCACTCTGGTCCAGGCTGACCTGGAATTAACTATGTAGTCTCAGGGTGGCCTCGAACTCTCGGCGATCCTCCTACTTCTGCCTCCCAAGTGCTGTGATTAAAGGCGTGTGCCACCACGCCCGGCTTGCTTTGAAGTTTTATGTGGAGCTTATGAGAATTGCTGAACCCATGCTGTAAAGACACCTTTTAAATGTCCAGTTATGGGCCAAGCATAAATTTACAATCAAGGTTGAGTTATTTGTGTCATTGGTCAAGTCTGAAGTACATTTCCCTGGGGATGAAGATTTAGATGAATTTTTCCTACATGCCATTTGATATTCTTTTCCCACTATAGTTGTCTTTGAAATCCCAATTTTTCAAATATAGGATAACAAGACAGTTGTTATGAATATTCAGGCTAGAATTCCTATTCTTTCTGTCGTCACTAGGTAAAAATATTTGTGCTATAATTTTCAACTTGAGCATTCAAATGATATTTGTTCTTATGCAATAAAAAGACACTCATGTGCTTTAGTTAGATTTATTCTAGCAGCGACTGAATGCCTACTAAAAATAACACCTGGTTCTAGATGTAAGAAGTAATTAAGAGAAATTTAACCTTTATGGAAAATATAATATTCTAATACTAGACACAGTTAAATAGCTCAGGAAGATATGTACAAACCACTGATAGGAGTTGGTAAGTGGGGAGGAGAGACTAACCAGATGGCTGGGTATAAGAAAGGAGGAGGTGGCATTCAGAAGAGACATCATAACAGAATCAAAGGCAAGGGGACTCACAGAAAAGGAATGGCTAGAGGCTGAAGAGACAGTTCAGCATGTAAGAGTACTTACCGCACAATGAAGTGAGCTTGATTCACCCTGAGTTCAATTGTCTACCAAACAAACAACGGGGCCTGTGTAGCATGCATGACTGTAACCACAGTTCTGTGGGAAGCTCAGACCAAAAAAAAAAAAAAAAATCACTTCAGGTTCAAAGAGAGACTCCATCTCAAGGAACTATGTAGGTGAGTAGCAGAGGTATATGGCACACATAAATCACACCACACACATGTAAAATAAGTAAATGAAGTTAAGGAATTCCCTTTGTGTAAAAATAAATATTTGGATAAATCACTAAATGGAAGTTAGTATTTTGAGGCCATAATTACTTAGAGACAATGCAATAAAAAGTCAATGTTGGGATGAGTAAAATCAGGAATTTTTTTCTCTGAAAGGGAGAGGAATAAAAGGAGGGAATAGACAGAAATTAGCAAAGAGATGAAGAGTGAGAAAGGAGACAGAAGTTAGGGCAATTTGTAAATTAAGGAGGGAATGCCAGACTTTGAAGAGGAGTGGCAGCTATGAAGAAACCTAAAGATACTTGTCTTCTTGTGAGGGACAGCAAAGTTTCAAACACGAGTCTTACCTTATATACTTCAGAAAAATGATACTGAGATGTTATGTAATACTTCACAGTGTGAATTTATTTGGTAAAAGCTAATTGTGACAATGGGAATACAAGCCTTCAGAAACTTGCAGAGACCATAGGAAGGGTTTTAGGCCAAGCAATAATGGACTTAAGGTTCCCTTGATTGAGTTTTTTAGGGGAAATTCTCACAGTAAAAGGAGTAAACTGATGTCCATACCCTAATAAAGAGGTCTCAAGTCACAAGACCAGTTGGTGGGACTTAGCACCACTATGATTTGAAAGCAGATCCTAGACTTGAGAGCCTTTATTCAAATGCTGGCTTTGCTATGGGACCATGGACACATTTTACAAGCTTTCTGAGGTTCTGCTTCTTCATCTCCAAATTAAGAAAAACTATATTCCATACATTATCAAGAGAATAAACAAGTCTGCATACCTCCATAACAGGCTTATACTCCTTTACTCACAATTCCTAAAAATCTCTAACAACTCTGTTTTCTCATAAGTGTGCAGGAAATTATTTGGTAGCAAAATCGGCTGTTATCATCATTCCACCTGGTGCAATGCAAAGAAACTAATGGTGTCTGGTTGTAGATGCTGCCTAAGACCTGTGGAGCCACATAATATGCATCATAAGCATTCCATTCACTATATCAAATCTGAATGGTTCTGATTTCTAAAACATATATGGTCTCAAGGCTTTCAGATAAAGAACTGTGAACCTGTCCTTAGAATACTACCTACCACATATATAGAGTAAAAGATAAATTGTTCACTGCTGTGACTAAAATCTAACAAGAAACAGCTTAAAGAAGGGTTTATTTTGACTTACAATTACCAGGAGGTACAGGCCATCAGGGCATGGAAGGTGTGATGGCAGAAGCAGGAAGTGGGTGTTAGCATCAAACCCATAGTCAGGAAGTAGAGAGTCAACCAGAACTTAGACTGGGCAATAAAACCTCAAATACCTGACCCCTGCCCCACACACTCAATGACCCCCTTCCTCCAGTAAGCATCTACCTCCTAAGGTTCCACAACCTTCCTAAACAGTGCCATCTTCTGGGACCAAATGTACAAATACATGAGTCTATGGGGGACATTACAAATGTATTCATACCACAATACTCATTTTCAATAGAGCCCAGAGTGCTCGAGTAATGCTACAAATTCTCTAAGTTCGTTTTCTAGAGAGGATGAATTAATTAAGATACAGAAATATCCAAAAGCTCCAAACAGCTATTCCATCTATTTTTACATTACTCATGTCAACATGACCTTCTGGCTACAGTATGCTATCTTAAGAATCTTAAAATAGTCCAAGTACTCAGTGACAGGCATCAATACATGCACAGAAGTCAGTCAATGAATATTCATTCAGCACTACAGCAAGATGGTATACTCAGTGCTATAAAGATACTACATAGACCTGTAAGCTTATCATTAAGATGAAAAACCAGTGTAGAATGAAGAAACAAAAGTCATGTAAGAGGCTGGAGAGATGACTTAGTGGTTAAGGCATTTGCCTGCAAAGCCAAAGGATCCTGGTTTGATTCTCCAGGACCCACATAAGCCAGATGCACAAGGGGGTGCATGCATCTGGAGTTGATTTGCAGTGGCTGGAGGCCCTGGTGTGCCCTGTGTGGATTTTTTCTCTCTTTCTCAAATAAATAAATAAAATATAATTTTTAAAAAGTCATCTAATATTGTGATAGAGTGACAGAGATTGGGTGCTAAGACCAAAAGGGAAGGAATACTTCATCAAAGAGGTAGGATGACCTGCAGTTTATTATTATTCCTATGGCTTTGTTTCTTTTGCCTCAGGTTCCACATCTGTGGAAGCTAGAACTTTGCACTGCATAAATGAATAAATATTAGTTATATTTTTCTATGAGCCAGCTCTTGAAGAATGGCAAAGACACTGAGTGGGAGTGAACACAAATTCTATGTGTCCTCACTGAAGTATCCACTCCCCACTCCTCATGCAAATCAGTTACAAAAGGCTAAAAGCCACACACTCAGGTTTCTAACAGTAATAACCTCACTTCTGGCCACCAATTTTACAGTTGCAGTCAGATTTGTGTTGCTGGCAGAAAACATCTGACTAAATGCAGCTTTTGTGAAGAAAAAGTTTATTTTGGCTTACAGACTAGAGGGAAGTTCTTGCCATGCTGGCAAGGTAAAACATGGCATCAGCAGAAGGTGGACATTACCTCCTGGACAACATCAGGTGGACAACAACAGCAGGAGAGTGTGCCAAATACTGGCATGGGGAAGCTGGTGATAAAACCCATAAGTCATCCCCAGTAATACACATCCTCCAATAAGGCTACAATTCCCAAATTGCCATCAGTCAGGGACCTAGCATTCAGAACACATGAGTTTATGGGGGACACCTAGTTCAAACAATCATATTCTGTCCATGACTCCCAGAAACTCCTATTCACCCATAATGTTTAAAAATGCCATAAATTCAGTCCAACTTTAAAGTGTCCATATGTGGTGGTTTGATGCAGTTGTTTCCCATAAACTTATGTGTTCTGAATGCTAGGTCACTAGCTGGTGGCATTTTGAGAATTGGCACCCCTTGGAGGTGATGTATTTCATGGGCAGGCTTATGGGTGTTATAACCACCTTCCCCTTGCCATTGTTTGGTACATCTCCTGCTGCTGTTGTCCACCTTATATTGACCAGGAAGTAATGTCCACCTTCTTCTCTTGCCACGTTTTCCCTGCCATCATGGAACTCCCCTCAAGTCTATAAGCCAAAATAAACCATTTCCTCCCCAAAGCTGCTCTTGGTTAGGTGATTTCTTC
Source organism: Orientallactaga sibirica (assembly GCA_036365145.1). NCBI lineage: Eukaryota > Metazoa > Chordata > Mammalia > Rodentia > Dipodidae > Orientallactaga > Orientallactaga sibirica. Next base: position 12,168,505 of record JAEOAD010000001.1, read on the forward strand.
CAGCTTTGTGAAGCTAACTGCATCAGTAAAATTGGTACTGAGAAGTAGGGTCTTTGTTGCTAGAAAGCTGTGTGAGCTTTTGGCCTATTTGGACTGATTTGAGGGAGGAATGTGAAAGATTTGAACCTTGACCTAAGAGACACCTTGCAGTGCTGTAAGTACAGCTTGATGGACTATTCTGATCAGAGTTGAAAGACCATAATGAAGTAAGAACTATGGGCTGTGAGGTTTGGCTTATGAGGGTGAAAAAGAACTTTGTAGGGACTAGGGTAGAAACAGTTTGTGTGAGAGGCTTGCTGATCTGCCTGTGTCCTGAGAACTTGTGCAGGGTTGCATTGTGAAGAAATGGACTAGTGTGAGCAGAGATATAGGGCACAAAAGAAAATGTTGTCTTTGGGCCAAAGTGCTGCAATTATTTGAGAGATTACAACCATTGAGATTTGAGTCAGTTGACCTGCACTGGGACAACAGGAAGAATGTAGACCCTTGGGAAGAGGCCTGAATGCTGAAGGAGTGTGCTGCTCTTCAAAGACTTTTTTATTCCTCTGAGGATTAACAAGTTGGTAGCCCACCTGGTATTACTGAGTATAACAAATGCAAGAAATATAGGGTCATTGAATTTGCAACATGGTCTTTTTTGGAAATGGCCATGGGCAGTGTGAAGCAGACATGTTTGGATTACTTATGTGGAGACCCAATGGAGCCATGTGGATGAACTGTGGGTTGCAGTGAAGACCTAAGAGATGCCAGGACTATGGGAAAGTTGCCAAAGAGAGCTACTGGTACTGGATGAAGTTTTCTGGGACTATGAGCAGCCCAGCTAGAAGGGCAGAATTGGAATTCCAGACTCATCACTGGTTACAATTACTGGACTTGGACACATGTCACTGGTTAGAGTTGTCAGACTTGGAGCTACAGAGTTTAATGTTTTCCCTGTTTGTTTTAAATCTTGCATTTCTTTGTTGTGTCCAATGACATCTTTTGCAGTGTGAATATTTATTCTGTGCCATTATGTTTTTTTTCTTGTTGTTGTTACAGCTCAGTTAAAAGGCTTTGGACTATGGTCATGCTTGAACATCACTAGGATTGATAAGAACTATGGGAACTTTTAAAGGTGGAATGAATGTATTGCATTTTACATTATGGATGGTTATCAGTTTATGGGGACCAAGGGCAGAATGTAGTGGTTTGATTCAGGTGTCCCCCATAAACTATGAATACTGTTGGAGTATCTGGTCTACACATTTTTAAAAGTTGAAGTTGATTTTCAATCAAATACTGTATTCAATTATGTATGCATCTAGACTTGCTGATGATATTCTCCTGTAGGAAGAAAAAAGAATGTCTCTCATAAAAATTATAGAGAAATGGTATATCTTAATGGTTTTTCCACTTTCTTGCCAACTTTTACCTGCTTGTTTTCAAATTTTGTGTGCTAACATTTTGAATTTCCAAAAGTAATACAAGTCACTTTATATCAAGTCTTTTACTATATTTGGGCTCTAAACAAAATTCCACAAGACATTCCTTTAAATTTATTTATTTTATTATTGACCCCAAACCATTTATACCCCTTCCCTCTCTAAACATGAATTTGCTAATTTTTCAAAACTGGGCCATCTCAGGGTAATTCAATTTCTAACCTTCCCTAATCCAACACTAAATTTGACCTCTTTCCCTTTCTCCCAAGTGCTAGGATTACTGACATCAGAGGTATTAATGTCAGGATTCACTGTAGCCCATCAGTAAGTAAACCAGCCCTCCTACTCTTCATTTTCAACCTCTTCTTCATCTGGTATCTTTCCAAAATAGAAAAAAATCCTAATTTTTAAAATGTACAATGTCCTTTAAGTTTTTTTTTTGGGGGGGTCAAGGTAGGGTTTCACTCTAGCCCAGGCTGACTTGGAATTCACTGTGTAGTCTCAGGGTGGCCTCAAACTCATGGCAATCCTCCTACCTCTGCCTCCCAAGTGCTATAATTAAAGGCATGTGCCACCACACCTGGCTCCTTTTAAAATTTTATTGACAAATAATTATGTACATCTTGGGGCACATTGTGATACAGTCCTCTTTACGCTCACAGCCAAGTAACTTTATTTTTTGACTTTTTCAGACCAGTAAAACTAGTATGTACAAATAAGCAATAAAGGATTGTCACATTTTTAGGGCAGAGGTGATTCTTGTTATGTAGCTCATGCTGACCTTGGACTTGGTATATAGTCCAGGATGGTTTCAGACTCATGATCCTCCTGCCTCCCAGGTGCTGGGATTACAAGATGATACCATTATGTTTGGTTCTGTTTTATTTCCAATTAAGACATACATTTGAAAAATGCAATCTCACCTTTTCCCCTCACATCACTGCTATTTCATATGGAGATATTTTGCTCTAAAAAGGGAATTTCTGAATAAAGGTCCTCAACCAACTGAGCTTTACAGATACCAGATGGACTTTATTCGTACTTTAATGTAAATTTCTATCTGAATTTGCAGTATTTGGGAGCTGATGATGTAGTTTTCAGACAAGACCCTGAAAATGGGCCCTTTCTGACTCTGGAAGCTGCTCAATATTAACTCACTAATTACTTCCAATGGTCAAGTCTAAGGATACTCCTCCACCCTGCACTACCCGATACAGCACTTTGAGAGGTCACTTTCTCTAGCATTTATCTACATGCTGGGTCTTCCATGTTCTGGATGTTCTTGTCTCCTTACTATCTTATTCATTAAACAAGTACACCCTTGTCCATTTCCAGACTTTTCTTGTTCTACTCTTTCCTTACATCCACGTATCTAAGCATTGAATTCCTAAGCCAATCTCTCCCATAAGCAGCTTTTCTTTACCTCCAGTTATCTATGGACATCTCTACTATCTCACAGACCACTCAACAGATTGTACTGGTTAATATTAATTTTTTGGGTTGATCAGCTTGAGAAGCCTCTGGGAAGGTAGTAAACACAACTGTGTGTGTCTGTGAGGAAATTTGCAGGGAAACCAGATCATGAGGGTTATAACCTAATGGTTGATTCCATTTATGGACTCAGAACTGAAGACTACTGGGAAGAGGCAGAACTGTGGAAGGTGGTTCCCTGGTTGAAGGAAATACATCATTGGAAGGGTGTCCCTTGGGATTCTAACTTGTCTGGCCCTTTGTTACTGTTCCTGTCATGAGGTGAAGGTCTTCCTCTGCCACATGTGCCCGTCACTATGATTTTCTGCTCAGGTGTATGGGAACAAGCCCCCATGGACTGACATACCCCTTTGAAACAGTGGACCAAAGTAAGTCTTTCCATTTTTTACTTGTGACACCTATATCAACAGGTCTTAAACTTCTATGATCTCATTCTCTACCATGTGTACCTATTTTCTGTTACAGCAAGAGGATCAATCATTCAGATCTACGTTGGACCTTTACTCTTCCTTTCTCCTTCAATTAGGCTTCTCTTTATATGTATTCCCCAAACCCATCTCCTCACATGCCCATGGCTTTAGTTGAAGCACTGATAATCTCTTGACCATTCTAAGAACCCACATCAAACCACCAAAACAATACTTTTGCATGTGCAATTTGATGCAGGTAGGACCCAACCTAAGAAAGGTCAAGACCTAGATCCCTAGGGGTAGTGGTTCACACCTTTAATCTCAGCACTAGGGAGGCTGTTGTGAGATCACCATGACTTTGAGGCAATCCTGGGCTACAAAATGAGTTCCAGGTTAACCTGGGCAACGCTACCTCAAATCTTTCCCTCCATTGCATTCAAATACCTTTTGAGTGAAAGATATCTTAAGGTTACCTCAAAATATCTTGGTAGTATTTGGAAAAGGTACATAAAGAGTATTGCTTATACTGACTTCCAATTCAATAGGTATTTGGCTATGAAAACTCAGAACTATATAATTATGTGCCTTTTAGTGCACATATCAGACTTAACTACACTACTACAATAGAAGCTGTAAGCAGAATAGGTTAACATGACAGCTAATTTGATCTGCCTCCATCAAGAGTTGCCTTAAGCTCCTGCTACATTCCCAGCCACCAAGGAAGGTGATCATTATGCAGGTTCTGATAACTCCCCATCTTCAGACATTTGTTTCACTATTACTCATCTTTTACTCTCATCCCAAGCATCTCCTCTTCAATGACTTTATTTTTCCCTTGCCTCTTCTAAGTTCTTCATTTTCTTCTTTAGAGCCTGTGGTAGTTTGAATATATGTCCCCCCAATATGTTCAGTGTTTTATTAGTTATAGTTTGCATCTGCAATCACCTTGCTAGAGGCAATGTCACTGGGGGCTGGTCTTAAGGTGCGGGTTTGAGATTCCATTGTAAAGATATGCAAATGTGCCTAGCAGGAGTTCCTGAAGTGTGCTGTGTGACCTTTTGGCTGTAGTTTTGCTCTGTGTGCTGTGGTGGCTGGTTGGCTTTCTCTCTCTCTTGCCTGGTCCTGTGAAGAGCAGGCTGCTTCTCCTGCCTTTATGGAACTTCCCCTGGATCTGTAAGCTTCAATAAATAATATCCCTTCTTCCATAACTGTGCCTAGTCTGGAAGTTCATCTCAGTGAACCTGAAGCTGTCTGCTACAGAGCCCATAGTCTATTTCTGTTATTTTGAGAGGGGGATAATGAACACATCAATTGTTTCTTAAAAAGAATATGTTAGCTCTTTTTAACAGGTAACGAATTATAGGTATTAAGCAGTGCCCACTGCTCCTGGGAGTTTTGACACTCATTTCATATCCAAGGATGTTAAAAGCCATGCAATTCATGTGTGTGGTGTGGTGGCGCACACCTTTAATTCCAGCACTCTCGAGGCAGAAGGATCGCCGTGAGTTCAAGGCCACTCTGAGAGTACACAGTGAATTCCAGATCAAGATAGGGTGAGACCCTACCTCAAAAAAACAAAACAAAAAAAACCCAAAAAACAAAAAAACACCAAAAAAGCCATGCAGTTCTAGTGAGCACATTATTATACAACCATGATCCCAAACAATAAGGTGAAAAGCACATGGGGAAGGAGAGTGGTTTATAATGAACTCACTGAAATTGCAGTGAACAACAAAGTCCTATTGCTCGGCCTTTAGTTAAAACAGTTTGCATTAGGTTTTGTTTTGAAATAATGTGTCTAGGTTTAAGACCATGATTAGCTGAGAGTGGCCTATGAACCACTGGTACAAAATAAATGAAAAACTGAGGAGATTCAGGGCAGGAGTATTTTGTTGAATTAGCTTCAGTTTTTTTAAAAAATATACTTTCACTTGGATAGATTTGTTTTGGAGTACTAACTGTATACTGAGTACCTAATATGCACAGATAGACAGTTTTATAGACATACGATAAACTCCACACTTACATGCACAGAAAGATGTGCACACAATACTCACCGATGAGAACAATGTATGGAAGGAAATTTAGAATGGCTGGTATATCAGAAAAAGAGGTTATTTGTTCAAACTAGTAAGAAGTTAGAATTATAGTTCTGATCACTTGTAATTCTTAAGAGTCAGATTATTTTAGAATAAAGACTTAACCTTATTTTGAACCATTCCAGGGGAAAAAAAAAATTAGCCACAGCAGAACAAGTAACAGAGAACACTTAGACAAAGCAAAAATCCAAATAGTTTTACTAATTAAAATAGATGAATAAATAATATTATAATAGCCATTAAGTAAGGGAAGCCCTAGAGCCAGAAATAAGGATTTTAAAATTGCATGCAAAATGTAGTTACCACAAAAAACTCAATATCCCAGCTTCCTAGCATAAACTCTGTCTTTTTATTTCCAATTCTTGGTAACCAAAATACGTCTACTTTCACATGCTTCTGGTTATGCAGGGATAAGCTTATATCCATATAGTATTACAAATCTCTTTCACAGATGGGATGGTATAAAAGAACAGTATCTTCTACCATTCTGGGCCCATCTTGTGAGGGTAAGGCACTCCCAAAGATTCCTTGGTAACATTTTAGTTTGTTAATTACCCACAAGATCTTTATATGTAAACTTAATGAGTTACTTATTTTACTGATATGGGACCACCAGGCACTGGAGCCACCTTTCATGCCAAACAACTGATAGTCTGAAACAATGACCAGACTCTGTGTGCTCAATTAAAAAATACTCAGGCACCACAGCTTACATGTCTAATCTTGGGTCTTTGGCATGTATACCCAAACACAATGGTACCAGAAAATATAGATCTATAAGTTGATAACAGAGGACTCTGAATAACTATTCTAGCAACAGCTGCTCCCAGTCCCCTTGCACTAATTTATCTTTGTCCTGCTGACCATCTCTCACATGTTCTGCACCTGGGTTCAACTTCTTCAATGAAAGGTTAAAGAAAGAGGTTTAGAGATATTAAGTTGTTCTCTGTGTCTATGAAAGCAAGGAGTAACTGGAAGTCAGTTGCTCACAGCACTGCCCACCATTCGTAGGCTATCAAGAAACTATATGTGTGAGGCCAAGCAGACTCTCCCTTATCACTAAGTCTGACCCAAGCTGAGCCACACTAAAGTATACTTTGGTAGCTCGTCTCAAGTCTGAGCATAGACTGTTCTACATTGACGGCATCCATGCAGTATGCAATTTCTGATGCTGAACTAGAGAGATTTGACAACTGAAGGCTTCACCACAAGCATCACATTCATGGGCTTCTTGGATCTTCACCTGTGCATGGATCTTCTGATGGTTGACAAGGCTGCGCTGTTGGCTGAAGCTTTTGTCACATGTCTCACACTTGTAAGGTTTCTCTCCAGTGTGGATTCTCTGATGTTGAGTGAGACCTGAGTTCCGGCTGAAGGCCTTCCCACACTCCTCACATTTATGGGGTTTATTACCTGTGTGAACACCCTGATGTCGAATAAGATTACACAGTTGGCTAAAGCTTTTGCCACACTGTCTACACAGATAGGGTCTCTCACCAGTGTGGATTCTCTGATGTTCAATAAGAAATGAGCTCCGACTGAAGCTTTTCCCACAAACAGTACAAAGGTAGGGCTTTTCACCAGTGTGAATCCTTTGATGTTGTACAAGATGAGCACTAACACTGAAAGTTTTCCCACACTCATCACATTTATATGATTTTTCCTTAGGGTAGACTTCCTGCTGTATAACAAGACTATCATTTGGATTAAAACTTTCCTTAGCTTCATTGTATGGAAAAGTTTTTTCTCTGATGTGAATTCTCTGATGCTGAATAAGACCTGAGCTTCTACTGAAGGCTTTTCCACATTCCTCACACTTATGAGGTTTATCTCCTGTGTGGATCCTCTGGTGACGAGTAAGGTTACAAAGTTGACTGAAACTTTTCCCACACTCTTTGCACTGATAAGGTCGTTCACCAGTGTGGATCCTCTGATGTTCAATAAGAAATGAGCTCCGACTGAAACTTTTCCCACATTCAATACAAAGAAAAGGCTTCTCACCACTGTGAATTTTTTGGTGTTGTATAAGGTATGTACTTAGTCTAAAGGCTTTCCCACATTCTCCACATTTATGAGGTCTTTCCCCAGTGTGAATTCTCTGATGTTCAACAAGTAATGAGTTTCGGCTGAAACTTTTCTTACATTTTGTACAGTGATAGGGTTTCTCTCCTGTGTGAGTTCTCTGATGCTCAATAAGGTGTGACTTCCAACTAAAGGCTTTCCCACAGTCACTACACTTATGGGGCTTTTCACCTGTGTGAATCCTCTGGTGTTTAACAATGCTTCTTCTGTGGCTAAAGCTCTGTTTGCATTGACTACACTGATAAGGCCTTTCTCCAGTGTGGATTCTTTGATGCCTAATGAGGGATGAGCTCACACTAAAGGTTTTCCCACAGTAATTACACTCATAGGGCCTTTCCCCAGTGTGGATTCTCTGATGTTCAATAACAAATGAACTGCGACTAAAACTTTTCCCACATTCATTGCACTGAAAAGGCTTTTCACCAGTATGAACCCTCTGATGTTGGATGAAATGGGCCTTACGGACAAAACCCTTTCCACATTCTTCACATTTATGGCATTTTTCTTCTGAGTTTGTTCTCTTATGGATGTTAGTGTTTCCTCCAAACAGTTTCTCTTCCTGGGCCAAAGATTCCCGTGGTATTTCCCATAAGAAGATTCCTCTTTGTTTATCTAACCTACCAACAAGTTCAAAGCTTTCTCTACTAATGGGATCCTGATCAATTTCACTTTTGATTCTTGTAAGTATTACACCCTGTGGTTCCACTTCTTCCTCAATTTCTTTGATTTCTTGTTTCACAGTTGGTTCATCATGCTTATCTCTGTTTAAAACATCTGTAAATAAAGAAACACGATTATCAGCCAAGCTATTAAATGATATGGAGAAACAATTTGAAAAACAGGTAAAAAGTGTTATCTATATATAGTTTCTCTATTTTGGTTTTATTGTATTAAACTACTTCACATATATAAATCATTTAAATAGTACCTGCCAAAGCATACAAGACTCATAAACATTATTAATCTTTATAAGGCAAGGTCCTGCTATGTTGTAGGCTTGCTATGTTGAGGATGGCCTCAAATGCCTGGACCCACATGTTCCATTTGCTTCAGAATCCTGAGTAGCTGATTTTGTTTGTCACTATGCCTGGCTTATTATTATTTACTTTTCAAGGCAGGGACTCACTAGCCCAGGCTGACCTGGAACAGCTTACTCTGTAATCACAGGCTGGCCTCGAACTCACAGCGATTCCCCTACCTCTGTCTCCCAAGCACTGGAATTAGACGCATGTGCCACCATGTCTGGCTATTAGTTAGCTGATATACTACATTCTGTTATTTTAGAGGTAGGAGTATCAAGGAAGAAAGGATAAGAAGAAAATAGTAAGTTCAGAAAAATCTAAGACAAGAAACCATTATCAGAATATGAGCAAATCAAATAGTTGAGAGTAAAGAATACATCCTATGAAGGATAAAAGATAACAGAGGATGCTACAATTAATTCATTAACTACAATTTATTCACTGACCATCAAAAGCATGCCAGATATTCCTATGTAGTGAGCCAGGATTCAAAGACAACACATGAAACTCTCTACAAATGGATGTTGAATACAACTGGAAAGAGAAAATAAAATATTAAGTAAAATGCAACACTAATAATAAAGTATTGAATTGACATGCTAACTATAAGAAAGAATAAAATAAAGGACCATGGTTAGAGTTAATGGAAGAAATTAATAAAAGAGCAGCAGCCTATAGTAGCTTATGACTTCATCTACCATAAGCCACACATCCTTCATGTACAAACAATTTTCAACCCTCTGAAGATATAAAGACCCAAGGTTCATTCGCCCTTTTTCAAAGCTGGAACTCTCTATTACATCTGAGAAATAAAAGCCTTGGACATGTTAGAAAAACAACATAAATGTCTATGAAAACTCAGAGTAGCAGACTAATTTTCCATCTTTTGCTGTCTGTGTGATTACTCTACTAGACGATTCTAATGGCATGAAATTTACATGACTCGAAACAAATTTGTTATCTACCTTCCTTTTTCTCAATTTCCTAGTTATCTAAGGTTTTTTAACTTACTTACTTCAAATTATTCCTAAGTTACCCTCCCCTTCAAAGTAAAAAAAAAAAAAAAAAAAAAAAAAAACTTTCTTGTACTCCCCTAAGCAACGACTAGAACTTCAATTTCTTAGGCAGCTAAGTCTTTCCTCCCAAATTTACCTTCACTGGACTGCTCCCTTTCATACATTTCAAAAGGAAGAAAAAAGCTCCCTTTGGCTTTCTGCCCCTAAGTATAAAGTTACCTGCAACAATACATGCATATGCCATTCATGACCAAAGGCAATTCACTCTCCTCTGAGCATCTGTTCAATTCTTTCCTCTCTTGTTTCAGTATATGCCTCCCAATGACACCTTCCTACCATATGACCTTTATTTTGAACCTGAAATCATTTTCTTGATGAAAGCCACCTGAAATGAAATGTCAGCACTGCAGTTTTCTGTTAGTTTTTTTTCCAAATTCAACTTTTTCTTATTCAATTTATTCTGCAGACAATGAAATAAAGTTTGTTTCTAAAACAAAGGGAAATGTCTCCTCAAAATTCCAAGTCAAATCAATGACTTTCACATAGCACCATAGATATTTTCTCAGTCTTTATTTTATTCATCAGTATCCAACCTTGTGGACTAGCCCATTTCCCCCTCAGGCAAGGTCTCACTTCAGCTGGGGCTGACCTGGATTTCTCTCTGTAGCCCCAGGCTGGCCTCAAACTAGCAGTGATCCTCTTACCTCAGCCTCCAGAATGCTGAGATTAATGGTATGCTTCACCACACCCGGCCTCACCCCACTTCTTGACCCTGTTTCTATTTTCTATGGTACTTCTTTAGTTCCCTCCTATTTCTTTGTGCTTTTTCTAAAAGTTACCCTTTTAGTGATTTCTCTACTTTGGCAACAGTTTTATGTAACTGCTACAGGTATATATCCTTACTTATTCTATATACATTCTGAATATCATCACCTGAATGGCTTTCAAGTGATCCTTCCTTACAAGTGTTCTTACAAGAAGAAAGAGAGGTATCTTCTCACTTGCCTATTCCCATGTCATATGAGGACAAACTAAAACGGTGGCCATCTGTAAGAAAAGGAGCCCTCACCAGGAACTGAGTTTGTCACCACCTTAATCATGGACTTCCAGCCTCTTGAACTGTGAGAGATGAATATCTGCTATTTAAGCCACCTAGTCTATAGTATTTTGTTAGAGCAGTTCAATCCAAGGCAGAATAATTCTGACTTCTTGAGACTGATTCTATTTCTAGACTTATTTTAATCAGTTATAATCATGCTCATAGATATTTAAGACATCCCCATGTCACTATAATAATCCCTTTACTGGCTTAAGCTAGCTTAAGTTAATAAACTTTTACTAAACAGACCTAATAATATGACAGCTGAGAGACAGATGGTAAGAAGATAAATGAGGAAGTGGATGAATTTTAGGACTGCAGTTGGCAGAATGTTTTTTTAAAGGGACAGACAATATATTTGTTCTATGAGCCATGTAGTTCTCTGTCATTGCCTAGAAAAAAATTATAAACAGTATACAAGGAACAGGTGTCTGTGATTCAAAAAAACATGATTTATAAAAACAGGTTCTGGGCCAGATTTGACTTGAGGGGCACAGTGGCTAACTTAACTAAGAGAGAATACAATGGGCTCTTCCTAGTAAGCAGAATGGGAAAATGAGAAGAACCGAAATTTATAGGACCTGGTACCATGTTTGATAACCATTAATTGAACAACTTAATAAATAACTGAATAGAGAATATAATCAAACAAGAAAAACGATGAGTTAAAGACCTTGTACGCTCAGTGACTCCCAACTCTGATAAGGTCCAATATGACTCATGTAGACAGAAAAGTCAGTGACACAAAAGAAGCCAAAGAGCCAAGAGCTCAAGCTATTGCCTTATCATCAGTATAACTGCTGAATTCTTGAAAGAATGAAGAGCCAAAATTGTAAAGATAGAAGAGAGTTGTGTTTTGAAAAGTAAGCTGAAGTGAAGAGGAACAATATATTGGACCAGTAGACTAACAGGTGACCCCTGATTAAGAGACATTTGTCAAGGATAAAGATGGGATCCACTGAGGAGTTTGAAGTTATTGTGGAAGGAGAAATAATGAATTATGGAAAACTGTGTGTGAGTTGAAATATAGAAGACAGCTCACAGCACAAGATCAGATGAGTCCATATGGTGCACTCATATGTACAGGGGCAGGCAGGGCTGGCATTTGCCTGGTTCTATCAACCAGTGTGCCATATGTATGGATAATCAGGCAATGACCCAGAGAAACCTTGGCATACTGAAAACAACAACAGTGAACATGGCTGAAGATTAGAGTTGTATGGAATAAGAAATAATTGAGACAAGAAGGATAGGTAGAAAATGAATTTGGGGGCTGGGAAGATAGCTCTGTAGTTAAAGGTGCTTGCATGGAAAGCCTCCTAGCCTAGGTTTAATCCCTTAGTATGCACATAAAGCCAGATGCACAAAGTGACACATGCATATGGAATTCATTTGCAGTGCCAAGAGGCCCTGGTGCACTCATACTCTTGCTTATCTCTTCCCTCACAAATAAATCAATAAATGTATCTTTTAAAAAATAAAATGAATTTGAGAAGCTCTAGTGTGATAGGAAATTAAGATTTTCATCTTTCAAGCTACCAGGAATTACTAGAAGTTTAAACAGTAAACTAAAACAAAACACTTTGGTGACAGAACATATTAAAAGTAAAAACAGTGCCCAGAGTCTAGTTTAGGGCTAAAGCAATCATCCAGTTAAGAGAAACTGAGCCATAAAATTAACTTATGTACTTACTCAGACAAACAATTATTTAAGAAGCATATAATACAGGCCTGGCATTGTAGTAAGTGCTAGAAAAATCAAATGAAAAAGATACAGTTACTATCCCCATGCTGATTGCAGTAACAAAATGACTTTCAAGAGCATATGATAAAACTGGAAGTGAAAAAAGAGAAAAAGGACCAATAACTAGAAAATGTCCTTGAGATCTTAATGGATTAAGAGTTGTCAGATATGAGTTACTTATATGGTCTTTGAAAGACAGTAACTAAGAATTTGGAGCTCAGGGGCTGGAGAGGTGGCCTAGTGGTTAAGCACTTGCCTGTGAAGCTTAAGGACCCCAGTTTGAGGCTCGGTTCCCCAGTACCTACGTAAGTCAGATGCACAAGGTGACGCATGCATCTGGATTTCATTTGCAGTGGCTGAAGACCTGGTGCACCCATTCTCTCTCTCTCTGAATCTTTCTCTCTGTGTCTGTCATTCACAAATAAATTTAAAAAAGTAAAAAAACTAAAAAAAAAAAAAGATTTTGGAGCTCAACAGATGAAAAGATGAGGAAACTGACAACTAATACTTATATTGTGCTTATTACATGTTAGTTGGTGTCCTAAATGCTTTACACATTTTAGTTCAATAATACTGACAATAACCCTATGAGGTAGGTGCTACTATTCCATTTTTCTGGGGAAAAAACTAAGGCACAAAGAAGTAAAGTATTCATTTGTAGTCACAAAGCTAGTAAGTGGCAGAACTAAGATTTAAATATAGGCAGTTAGGCTCTGTGGTCCATTTCTTAGGTGAAGATAAAGAGTGGGAACTTAACATCACACAGCGGCAGCTGATGACCTGAGTACAGATAAGGTCCTTCAAGCAAAGTATACCTACTGAAAGGAAACCTGAGACCACAAAAAAAAATGGAGGGAAGTAGGGATGAGTTTCAAATAGACAAGGTGTGACAGGAATGCCTGTAATACCAACACTTGGGACACTGAGACAAAAGGATTGTTCTTTTGAGGCCAGCCTCAGCTATGAAGCTAAAACCTGTCTCAAAACCAACCACCAACAAAATTGTTCTTGACATTGAAGTTATTATAAACCACTTATAAACAAATTAAGAGAACTGTTGGAGAAAAGACAAAAGACCTAGAGAAAGTAGAAGGCAAAGTAGTATAGAACACACATTACTTACAAAAAAGTTGGCTGTGAAGAGAACAAGTAGCAAGTCATAGGAAAACACGAAAAGGGACACTAAATTATCAAAGGTTCTTTGCTTTTTCTTTTTCTTTTCTTTTCTTTTTTTTTTTTGTTTTTCGAGGTAGGGTCTCTCTGTAGCCCAGGCTGACCTGGAAGTCACTATGTATTCTCAGGGTGGCCTCAAACTCACAGCGCTCTGATCTGAGTGCTGGGATTAAAGGCGTGCGCCACCACACCCAGCTAAAGGTTATTTTCTGTTTGTTTCTTTTCCCCCCATTTTGCAAGGCCATTATTAAACTCATCATAAGAACAGAGGTTCTAAGGGTAAATGCATGGAATGTAGCTGAGGTAAGATGGATGCTTAGCTAAGTTTCTGGTGAAAAGATGGAAGCAGCTTTAAGTGTGAGGATGAAAGACAGAGGGGCTGAGAATCCATGCCTAGTGGCCTCTGTGTTCTCAATGAAACAGAAGGTGAGGCCGACAGATGGAAAGTCTACATTCTGAAAGAATTGCTAAAATAAACAGGGGAAAAAATGGTGCACATACAGGACATGAGGCCTTTCAGTGAATTTTTCCTGTTGTAGTTGGCAACTACATAGGAGAAGAAAAAAGGACAGATCTTATAACAAACCCAGGGTTCAAAGTTTTCTGAATGAATGGCAAGATGGCATGTTGTAATTAGGTGAGGTCAGGAAAAGGCTGAAAGCCTAGAAGAGAAATAAACACATCAAATTACAGAAAACACATTAACAATGAATAAGTTTAAGTGGAAAGGTATGGGAGAGATGGGAAGATAAGCTGTCATTAAGCTCCACAGGGCCATACATACCTGTTTTTTAAAATATTTTATTTTTATTTATTAGAGACACAGAGAGAAAAAGAGAGAGAGAGAAAGAAAGAGAGGGAAAGTAAGAATGGGTGTACCAGGGCCCCTAGCCACTGTAAACGAACTCCAGATGTGTGGCTCCCCCTTGTACATCTGGCTTACGTGGGACCTGGAGAATTGAACTGGGGTCCTCAGGCTTCGCAGGCATGTGCCTTAACCTCTAAGCCATCTCTCCAGCCCAACATACCATTTTATATAGTCAACAATATCTACTGTTGGAATATGTGGTCAGAGAATAGATACCAGGTTTTCAGATTTTCCCATTTTAACAAAATTACAAGGTATGGTCTATCACTGATACAAGCAGCTAAATAAACATGCAAGGCAGGATCGTTAATGTCTACATGATCAAGATCCACTGAAGCTCACGTAGTAACTAGTTTAAGTAAAGAAGACTGGAACATGTAGCAAAGTTAATGTGTGAAGGGGGAAAAAAAGAGCTGACAGATGATGGTAAACAGGAACTGAGTGAGAATGGGTAGTGAGTAGGACAAGACTGCAAAGGATATTTTGTTTGAAGGTGGAAAGCTAATGTTTTGGAAATAATACTGAAGAGCTGGAAGAACAATTGTCACCATTCCAGCCTTCAGACAAAGGAAAAGGAAAATGGAGGATGTGGGAGGTTGAGCATCCCCTGTTTGAAGGACTGCCAGAGAAGTAGTGTCCTTGGAAAAGTGCCAGGTTGCAGTTAGGCCAGGAGGGGAAAGGAACATTGTGTGAAGAGGAAGGGGGGCTCCAGAAGGCAGAGTGAAAAGGAGTGGGAGGAAAACAGTGGGAGGATGAACTGGGAAGGAAAGTACTAAGCAATATGAGAATGAGATCAGTAAGCCAGGAAACCAGAAAAGCTTCTTGCATTTTGGTCACTATGAATAAGCTAAGCATAAAAAAGCCATAGGAACAATTAATGTCTGAAAGATTTGAGTCTGACTGTTACTATCTTCTTAGATATCTTCTTCAGTTACACATACAGCAGATTCTTACCCAGCGAGACCAGGTTTCCATAATTCTCCGTCATGACATCTTTGTACAGACTTCTCTGTGCTGGATCCAGATAATCCCATTCCTCCTGAATAAAAAGCAAAGACATCCTCAAAAGTCAGCAACTCTTGAAACAGTACAGTTTCTGTTGTCTTAAGGACAATTCTGCCATTTTCAGCAATCACCACTGGATAAGAGGAACATGGTTAGAACGCTAAAAGGTCCCAGTTCTAGGAACTGACAGGTATTTCAGACTAAAAGATAGCTGGGCTAGATCCCTGCCTTCTGAAGTAGTTTAATACTTATGCATTACTATCACACTAATATGTTAATTTCAGCAAACTGTTCCAAGGCCTCTGCGGGCTACTATTGCTTCACTGTCCCCCTAAAATGTTCTTTTCCCACTAGCCTGTAACCCAACTCAATTCAGTTCAGTTCTGTCCCATCAGATTCTTTCCCTTGAGTTCAGGCATCACACCAGGAGCAGAAGACACAGAAGAGGGTCAAAAAGAGTGCCTCACCTGGGGAACTCACATTCTTAATTTTTTCCAGCCGATTTATCAAGTCGCTCTTGGAAAACGGGGGCCAGCGGGCAGATTGTCAGTGAGCTATACCCCTGAGCACTGGGGACACCGGCGGGAGATGGGGGCGGGGAGAGGTGGGGGCGAGGCCTGGCCAACCTAGCGACATAACGGAAATTTCCCCCAAGTAGTAACTGACCTTTGGCTCCAGCGTGGGGCTTGGAGATGCCATCTCCTGGGCAGAGAATAGATGCCACACAGAAAGGAGGCTCTGGTGAGGCCTAACCGACTGCTGGAAATGAGGCCCGACCAAGACGAGGCTCCCTGGCTGGGTCCTGCCAGGTCCTGGCTCGGTCCCGAAGCGGTCACGTTCCCAGAAGCATAGCAGATGCACCACCTGGCTATCTCCTAACTCCGAGGTCCCCTTCCTGCCCGCTGGCGCAGTGTTCCAGGCCTCACTAGAACCTCCTCCGGTTTGCCCGTTCCTCCTCCATACAGCCAAGCAGCGCTATGACTGTCCGCCCCCAGACCAGAAGGCGTCACCCAGAACCTTCCCGGGACGCTCTGCAACTACAACTCCCATCATGCCCCGGGAGCGCGCGCGGCCCAGACTCCACAGGCACCAGCAAAACAGGACTTCATTTCCCAGCGTGCAAAGGGCGTGTTAGGGAAAGACGGAACAGCCGCCACGAAGCTGGCACCCGATTGGCTGAGTCAACAGAGGCGCCCGGAGGGCGGTCCCCCAAGATGGCGGCGCTGTACGTGTCCCGCGTTGCCAGAAGAGGCTTCGCGTGGGTAGTCCCGGCTGCGACACGCAGAGGGTTTTGGTCTCGACCCAGGTAAAAGTGAAGGTTGCTTTAGTGGGTTACGTTTGTCGAAAGTAAGGGAGAAACTGAGGAATATGCAGAGACGGGTTCAGACCCGAGACCCAGGCTGGAGGAGAAAGACGCGCGTCGGAGTTCCAGTGCAGAAGCGTCAGCCTCGGGTTCTGAGCACTGGGGCCCATTCGCGACCCCGGCCGGCCTCGGTTCCCCCCAGCGGAGCTACCGAGCCCGTCCCCGCCCCGCCTCGCCTGGAAACGACCGCGACAGTGCGTGGTGAAGGGACGGGCTTCACAAGCAGAGTCGGAGACGAAGGACAACCTGCAATGTGTTCGTTTGTTGGTTCATTGAACAAAGAGTTTCTAATTTTTTTGAAGTAATTTTTAAATTTTTATTTATTTGAGGCAAAGAGAGTACAGAGAGAATGGGCACGCGAAGGCCTTCAGCTGCTGCAAACGAACTCTATATGCGTGCACCATCTTGTGCAGCTGGCTAATGGGGATACTAGGGAATTGAACCTGGATCCTTTGGCTTTGCAGGCAAGCGCCTTAACCGCTAATCCATCTCTCCAGCCTAAACAAATGGTTTCTAAATACCTTTGTGCCGGCTTATGCCGAAGAAGCAAAGTCCCTTCTTAGCGCCAAGTACTGTAGCACGTAAGGAACTGAAGCCCACAGAAGAGAAGTAATTTCCCTCAAATCACAAAGCAAGTTATTGGCAGAGGTGGATCTAGAATCCACGTCCCTTTAACTGCCTAGCTACTGTTTTCCCACTGCATCATGTGGGATTGGTGTTTTCATGTATGGTGGGAACCTAAGGGTGCATCATATACCTTAAGTCTTAAGTCTCCACTCCAGTAGTATTTCTTTTTCTTTTTTGAGGTAGGGTCCTGGCTCAGGCTGACCTGGAATTCACTATGTAGTCCTCAGGGTGGCCTCGAACTCTCGGTGATCCTCCAGTAGGATTTTTGAATCCTCAGCTTACGTGTTAGTTGGCTTTCTGGTCAGTGCGTACTCTGTGTCAAATCTTCAAGTTTGTTTCCTTCACTCACTTTAATTTAGTGTCTATACTCTTATCTATTACATGTACTCTGATTAATTAGACTAAATATCCTTAAAAGAGAGTATGTTCCAGTGGAAGAAAAGATGAAAAAAAAAAAAACTATGAAGAAAGCTATAGCAGTGTAAAAGATAACTGAAGGGCTAGGAAATGGGGTTCAGTGGTAGATAGCTTGCCTAGCATGCTTAAGCCCATGGGTTCATGCCTCAATACTAACCCCAAAAAAAAATTCTTAGAAATAAAAGATAATTGAAATGGAGGGAATGAATAGCATTTCCATTTTTTTTTCGGGAGCTCATACAGTATTCTTCAAATCCCTTCTGTGGGCAACATGGTAGTGCTCTTCTTTCTGTGACGCTTCTTAAGTGGTCCCTGAATACTGCCTTCAGTGTAGCTCGACCTAAACATAAAGCTTATCATGAAAGTCAGGCATAATGGAGTTTCTGATAGACAAACATGGGATGATGCACTCCTGCAAAGCCTTGGGCATTTCCCCTGTAGACTGAGGTCTACCAGGTCTCCCAGATGAAGCGTAGTACCTGCCCTCTTGTAATTCTGTTCAGCAGCTGGGATTAAAGGCATGCACCATCATGCCCCACTGTGGAGTTACATTCTAACTCCATGTCATAGTCATAGTCCTTGGGTGGCTCTTACCAGTGCCCTACTCAAACGGAGAGTCTTCGCCCTCTCCACTTAAAGTTTTTTTCGTGGGGGACTTAAATAGATGAATATACTGTAATTTGATTGTGTTCCCATCACGCTATCCTTTTTTAGTCCCCTCTCTCACCCCATCCCACTGAGGACCCTCTTTTTTTTAAAACTATTTAAAAAATAACTTATTTACTTGAGAGAGAATGGGGAAGGGAGAGAATGAGTGCACTAGGGCCTTGCGCCACTGCAAATGAACTCCAGATGCATGTGCCACCTTGTTTATCTGGCTTTACGTGGGTACAGGGAATCGAACCCAGCTCATTTGGCTTTGTAGGCAAGCACCTTAACTGCGGTGCCATCTCTTCAGTCCCTTTTAAACTTTTTTATTGACAACTTCCATAAATATAAATAATTTTCCATGATCATAATTGCCCACTACCCTCATTTTCCCCTCCCACTTTGACTGAATCCCTTCTTTCCAAGTAGTCTTCTATTTTGATGTCATCATTTTTTCCTTCTATTATGCAGAGCTTATTTAAGTAGCATCAGCCACTGTGAAGTCATGAATACCAGGTCACTTTGTGTCTGGAAAGCAGTAAAGTTACTTCCTGTCCTTCCTTTGGCTCTTGCATTCTTTCTGCCTTCTCTTCCACAAATGGTCCCTGAGCCTTACTTAGAGTGTGTGACAGAGATGTCTCACTTAGTACTGTTCACTCCACTGTCACTTGTTCTCAGCACTTTAGTGCATTCTTGAGTCTCTTCTGTGGTCTCAGACATCTGAAAAGAGAAGCTTTGTATAGAGAACACTCTTGAGAATTTTTGTTGAAAAAGTGAATGGAGGCCAGGCATGGTGGCACATACCTTTAATTCTAGCAGTAGGGAGTTTGAGGGCAATCTGGGACTAGAGTGAATGTCAGGTTATCCTAAGCTAGAGTGAGACCCTACCTTGAGAAAACAAAAAAGCAAACAAACAAAAAAAGTCAATGGTTGATAGGGGGAAACATAGAGTCTAGGGTAAATTTTTTTCTTTAAAAATGGGAAGTATTATTACATATTTTAGAATATTAGTCCATTTTCTATTGCTGTAAGAATAACTGAGATGGGGTGATTTGTGAAAACTGAATTTATTTGGCTCATAGTTGTAGAATCTGCTGTGTCTAGGAGCTTGGCATTGTTACTTGTTTGTTTGTTTTTGTCTGTAGAGGGCTACCTTGCTGCCTTGTAACTGCAGGTTATCACACGTGGGGAAACAGCTAGCATGATAGAATGGCTCTCCCTCCTCTTACAAAGCTCTTAATGCTTTTATAGAGTCCTCACTCTCATGACTGCATCTCCTCCCATCACTTCTCAAAGACCCCACTTCCAGATGCCATTAGCATATGAATTTGAGTATTATGTGCCCAAGATGAACATTTGCAGGGCACATTCAAGCCATGACAAATCAATAGTTGAGACATTGATAAATAATTGATACAGAAAGAGCAGTTGATTACTGGAAGAAAGTCTTAAGTAGACGAGGAAAAGTTGCATTAAAAACAATATTCTTGGCCAGACCTTTCTATTCCTGTGGGTTTTCTGTAGGGTTGGGCACTTCTGGTCAGATGCCAGTTCTGTGGGAAACAGGATTCTGGGTACTTAACAAACAAGAGTATTTAAATGGTATGTTAGCCAGAATACCATCCATTCGTCCATATAATGAATACTTATCAAACAGTTGCCAGGATTTTCAGAGAACCCCCCACATTAATAAAACAGGTCTTTATGTTAAAGAGTTTGCTCTGTGGTGCAAAGGTTCTCAACAGAGGCATTATTGCCTAATGAAGACATTTTGGCAGTGTCTTTTGGTTGGTGTGACCAGCCAGGCATACTGTTGAGCATCTTACAGTGAACAATATAGCCCCTCATAGCAAGAAATTATCTAGTTAAAAATATAAATACATTTGGGACTAGGAATCCTGAACATGCAAGCAAAGTAGAATGTAAATAAAATTTAAAGGTGGGTAGGAGATAATATACTCTGAGAAATATTTAGTGAAGACCATAGGAACTTACATTTGATTGGGGCAATCAGGTTAAATGTCTTGGGAGACTGAAATCTTGTTTTAGGACTTATAGAACAAATAAGATGTCTATAAAGATGAAAGATTGGCATTTAAGAAAGTATATAACAAATTAACAAGTGTTAGGAAAGTGGGAGTGTGCTTGGGAACCAGAATATAGCTTGGTTTGCATAGTCCAATAATGCATTTAAGAAATTAGTGGGAGGAGATTTTAGTGAGATATAGTAAGGATACATCTCACAGGACTAGGAATCCCAGACAGAATAATTCCCTTTGAGCCGGGCATGGTGGCACATGCCTTTAATCCCAGCACTTGGGAGGCAGAGGTAGGAAGATTGCCATGAGTTTGAGGCCAGCCTGAGACTACACAGTGAATTCCAGGTTAGCCTGAGCTAGAGTGAGACCCTATCTCAAAAAAAAGGAATAATTCCCTTTGGTTTTTCACCCACTCCTAAGAATTCTTAGAGTTTGTAAAATAGGTGTTTAGTTTTTGTTTTCTGTGTGTGCTGCTCATTCAGTTAGAAACACTTGAAGTGTAAGTGCCTGTCTTCTTTTTACGCCCCGCAGTGCTCAGAAAGAAGTAAGTACGCAAAGTACTTGTTGATTTTGATTGCTAGGCAAGATCCAGTCAGGAATTTGTTAGCTTTATTAATATTGTCAACCAAGATTCACATTGTGGTTTTGATCATTTCAGAAAACAGGAAGAGCCAGTGGTGGCTGAGGTGGGTGAAGAGGTGAAAAAAGAGCCTGTTCTGGTGTGCCCACCATTACGGAGCCGAAGGTACATACCACCTGAAGATCTCCAGAGTCGTTTGGAATCTCGTGTTAAAGAAATTGTTGGTTCGTCGCTTCCTAGTGATTGGCAAGACATCTCTCTGGAAGATGGTCATATGAAGTTCAGTCTCTTGGCAAATTTGGCCAGTGACTTGGGCCATGCAGTGCCTAACTCCAAACTTCACGAGATGTGCAGGGTCAGAGATGTTCTTGATTTCTATAAGGTTCCTGTTCAGGAGAGATCTAAATTTGATGAACTTATTGCCAGTGATTTGCCTCCCAATTTGAAAATCACTTGGGGTTACTGAGCGGTTTAGAAGATGAATGTATTGAAATCATGTTGTTCTACTTAGTGAAGTGACTCCTAATTAGACCTCCTGCAATATTACCAATCAGAACTATTCTCAAAACCTCCCACATTTATGTTTGACTGTTTTTCTACAGAGAAATACATTATCTCTTTTTCTTACAAGAAATTAACAAAAAATATGTAACATTTGCTGCCTCTTTCCCCCAATAGAGTATGGTCTTATTTATGGAAATTTCTTTTTTTTCTTAAAAGCTCCATCTCACACTAGTCCAGACTGGCCTCAAACTCACAATGATCCTCCTTCCTTGGCCTCCACAGTGCTGGGACTAAAGATGTGTGCCTGTCTTTATGGAAATTTTCTTTGTCAGGATACTAATTAACTTCAGTTTAATATAGGAAGATATGATAAGTTCAAATGTTTCCTTTACCCTTCTTATAGATAAAGTAGTAGTTGCAAGAAAATGTTCTGATCTTGCTAACTGTAATATTTAAGCTAGAATTGATATATATAATATACACACACACACACACACACAAATAAGGAAACTTTGATTAAATATTTGAAAGAAACATAAAAGTTTTGTTCTACTATAAAAAGTTGTTCATTGTTTGCTCTACTGCCTGAGTAAAAATGGTAGAAAATATGCTGTCTCTTGGAATTAAAGTAGATTTTTTTAAAAAACATTTTTATTTATTAATTTTTAGGAGGAGAAAAAAAGAATGGCACTCCAGGGGCTCTAGCCACTGCAAATGAACTCCAGAGGCATGTGCCACTGTATTCGTCCAGCTTTATATGGGTATTAAGAAATTAAACCTGGGTCATTAGGCTTTGCAGGCAAGTGCTGTAACCACTAAGCTCTCTCTTCATCCCTAAAGTAGATTTCTTAAAGTAATTCTGTCTTTAATTGTGTGTGTGTGTGTGTGTGTGTGTGTGTGTCCATGTGCACACATAAATGTACATGCATGCAGAGACCAGAGGATGACATCAGGTGTCTTTTCTCATTTTTCTGCTTTATTTCCTTGAAACATGGTCTCTCATAAAACCTGGAGCTTGCTTCATTGTTGTGTCTTGTCCTTCCCCACCATCAGACTGGCTAACCAGTGAGCCCCAGCGGTCCCCCTGTCTCTGCCTCTCCCTCCAGCAGTGGCATTAGAGGTGTGTGCAGCCATGCTCTGCTTTCTACATAGGGGATCAAACTCAGTCCTGATCATTGCACAGGAAGCATACTGACCAACAAGCTTTTTTTTTCTTTCATGTTTTTAAGGTGAAATTTGTTTTTATAGATGTTTTGCCATTTTTTTAAAGTTAGTATAACTGAAAAAATTAAAATACCTAGAAACTATTGAGTAACCACTTTTTTAAATTAATTTTTTTATTGACACCTTATATATTTACATACAAAAAAACATATTTTCCTCTTCTCCCCTTCCCCCATTCCACTTTAGAACACCAATCTCCATCATATCCCCTCCCTCTCTCCATTAGTCTTTCTTTTAATTTGATGTCATCATCTTTTTCTTCTATTTTGAGGGTCTTGCGATGGTATTGCTAGGCACTGCAAGGTCATGGATATCGAGGCCAATTTCTGTCTGGGCAGTTGCATTGTAAGAAGTCATACCCTTCCTTTGGCTCTTCCATTCTATCCGCCCCCTCTTCCGCAATGGTCCCTGAGCCTTGGAGGGTGTGACAGGTGTTTCAGTGCTGGGCACTCCTCTATCCCTTCTTCTCAGCACTATGTTGCCTTTTGGAGGTCCCAGTGGTCATCGCCATCTGAAAAGAGAAGCTTCTCTAACCAGAAGTGAGAGTAGCATTAATAAGTGAACATAAACATTAAGTGTAGTGCCTCCAGGGCAGCTTGGTGGAATAATTTATACATTTAGTCAGACAAGAGCAGGCTTTATACCCCAAAGGCTCATGACCTCACCTGCCATAGACTTTTGCTTAGGTTTTTCAGTACCAGGCATGTATTCCCTCCCATAGAGAGGGCCTTCAGTCCAATTATGGAGCAGTTGGTTACCCCAAGAGTAGACATGCCACTATTGCCCCCATTCAGTCATTGGGCCTGTATGGCCAAACTTGAATATTCAGTGTCCACTGTTTTCACTGCTGATGACTTCTGTCTCCCATATGGCTGCATGCAGTGCAGCTTTTTCCAGCTTTCAGTTGGCTGGTCTACAGGGAGATGGTTTTCTGCTCCGCACCAGCTTGCTTTGTCAGTGACCTTTCTTTCAGGCAAGAGATGTCTTCAGCAATAGGGTCTTACTATCTGTTTCTCAAGGGAAACCAAAGGCTTTGGCAAAAGCCTTTAATGTTTTGGAGGCTACCGGGACCTCCTTGGCCAACAACTCACTGGAAGGTATCCCATCCCAGGCATTGAAATTTTTCTAGTAACAGTTTACAGGTTCTAGATGTGCCATTATTCAAAAAAGTAGGTTTACATAAGTCTTATTCACAATATCTTGAATTTAGATTGCCCCCCCCCCGCCCTTCTTTTATGCATTCTCTTCCCATGGCCTCGCTTAGGTCATTCCCCTCCCTGTAATCTGTTCTACTTACATATGTGCAATACCATACACTTAAGTCCTTCCCTTTCCTCCCTCCCTTATAGCCTTTTACCAGCTTACTGGTTTCTGGTACCTATTTTTGGTTCCAGTTCACACACGCTTATACATTTGTAGTTAGGATCCACATATGAGAGAGAACATGTGACATTTGGCTTTCTGAGCCTGGGTTACCTCACTTAGCATAATCCTTTCCAGATCCATCCATTTCCCTGCAAATTTCATAATTTCATTACCGCTGAATAGAACATCATTGTGTAAATGTACCACATCTTTATTATCCATTCATCTGTGGAGGGACATCTAGGCTGGTTCCATTTCCTAGCTATTGTGAATAGAGCAGCAATAAACATGGTTGTGCAAGTGTCTCTAAAGTAGTGAGAAGAGTCCTCTGGATATATGCCTAGGAGTGTTATAGCTGGATCATACGGTAAATCTATTTCTAGCTGTCTCAAGAACCTCCACACTGATTTCCACAATGGCTGGACCAGATTACATTCCCATCAACAGTGTAGAAGTGTTCCTCTTTTTCCGCATCCACGCCAACACTTATTGTCATTTGTTTTCTTGATGGTAGCCATTCTGACAGGAGTGAAATGGAATCTCAAAGTGGTTTTAATTTGCATTTCCCTGATGACTAAGGATGTGGAACCTTTTTTAGATGTTTATATGCCATCTGTATTTCATCTTCTGAGAATTCTCTATTTAGTTCCATAGCCCTTTTTTTTTTTTTTTTTTTTTTTTTTTTTTTTTTTTTTTTTTTTTTGAGGTAGGGTCTCACTCTGGCCCAGGCTGACCTGGAATTAACTATGTAGTCTCAGGGTGGCCTTCAACTCATGGTGATCCTCCTACTTCTGCCTCCCAAGTGCTTGGATTAAAGGTGTGCGCCACCACGCCCAGCTTCCATAGCCCATTTTTTAACTGGGTTGTTTGAATTCTTATTATTCTGTTTTTTTAGTTCTTTGTATATTCTGGATATTAATCCTCTGTCAGATGTATAGCTGGCAAAGATTTTCTCCCATTCTGTAGGTTATCTTTTTGCTCTATTCACAGTGTCCTTTGCTGTACAAAAGCTTTGTAATTTCATAAGGCCCCAGTGGTTGATTAGTGGTTTTATTCCCTGAGCAATTGGAGTTATATTCAGAAAGTCCTTGCCTATGCCAATATGTTAAAGGGTTTCCCCTACCTTTTCCTCTAGCAGTTTCAGAGTTTCAAGTCTGATATTAAGGTCCCTGATCCATTTGGACTTGAGTCTTGTGCATGGAGAGAGACAAGGATCTATGTTTATCCTTTTACATACAGATATCCAGTTTTCCCAGCACCACTTGTTAAAGAGGCTATCTTTTCTCCAATGAATATTTTTGGCATTTTTGTCAAAAATCAGGTGGCTGTAGCTGCCTGGATTAATATTTGGGTCTTCTATTCTGTTCCATTGATCTACCTGTCTGTCCTTGTGCCAGTACCATGCTGTTTTTGTTACTATGGCTTTGTAATATAACTTAAAATCGGGTATGGTTATACCACCAGCCTGATTTTTGTTGCACAAAATTGTTTTGGCTATTCGAGGTTTTTTGTGTTTCCAGATGAATTTTAAGATTGTTTTTCTATTTCTGTGAAGAATGCTATTGGGATTTTAATGGGGATCACATTAAATGTGTAGATTGCTTTTAGTAAGATTGACATTTCACAATATTGATTCTTCCAATCCAGGAGCATGGGATGTCTTTCCATTTCTTTGTGTCTTCTGCAATTTGTTGCTCGAGTTTTTTAAAGTTCTCATTGTAGAGATCCTTCACTTCCTTGGTTAAGTTTATTCCAAGTTTTTTTTTTTTTTTTTTTTTGAGGCAATTGTGAATGGGAGAGATTCCCTGATTTCATCCTCTCCACATTTGTTGTTAGTGTATAGAAAAGCTACTGATTTCTGTGTGTTTATTTTGTATCCTGCTACATTGCTAAAGGTGTTTATCAGCTCTAACAGTTTGCGGGTAGAGTCTTTAGGGTCTGTTATGTATAGAATCATATTGTCTGCAAATAATGATAATTTGATCTCTTCCCTTCTGATTTGTATCCCCTTTATGAGTGTCTCTTGCCTTATTGCTATGGCTAAGACTTCCAGTACTATATTAAATAGTAGTGGGGAAAGTGGACATCCTTGTCTTGTTCCTGAATTTAGAGGAAAAGCTTCAAGTTTTTCCCCATTTAGTATTATGTTGGCTGTAGGTTTGTCATAAATAGCTTTTATTATGTTGAGATATGTTCCTTCTATTCCCAGTTTCTGTAATACTTTCACCATGAAGGGGTGTTGGATTTTGTCAAATGCCTTTTCTGCATCTATTGAGATGACCATGTGATTTTTGTCCTTCAGACTATTTATATGGTGTATTACATTTATGGATTTGCATATGTTGAACCATCCCTGCATCTCTGGGATAAAGCCTACTTGGTCGGGGTGAATAATCTTTCAGATATATTCTTGTATTCTGTTTGCCAGTATTTTGTTGAGAATTTTTGCATCTATGTTCATGAGGGAGATTGGTCTGTAATTTTCTTTTTTTGATCTGTCTTTGTCCGGTTTGGGTGTCAGGGTGATGCTGGCTTCATAGAAGGATTTTGGTAGAATTCCTTCCTTTTCTACTTTATGGAAAAGTTTGAGAAGCATTGGTGTTAGATCCTCCAGGAATGTCTGGTAAAATTCAGCAGTGAATCCATCTGTGCCTGGGCTTTTTTTAGTTGGGAGACTTTTTATAACTGCTTGGATCTCTGTGGTTGTTATAGGTCTATTTAAATGGTTTATCTCATCTTGATTTAATTTTGGTAGGTCATATGAATCAAGGAAATCATCCATTTCTTTCAGGTTTTCAAACTTAGAGGCATATATATTCTTAAAGTATGTCCATATGATTTTCTGAATTTCTTTGGTATCTGTTGTAATGTTGCCTTTTTCATCTCTAATTTTATCAATTTTTGTCTCTTCTCTCTTTTGGTCAGAGTTGCTAAGGGTTTGTCAATCTTGTTTATCCTTTCAAAGAACCAACTCTTTGTTTCATTGATTTTTTTTTTTTTTTTTTTTGGTTTCCATTTCATTAATTTCTGCCCTAACCTTTATTATTTCTTCCCGTCTACTGATTTTTGGTTTGCCTTGTTCTTCTCTTTCAAGGCCTTAAGGTGAAGCATTAAATTGTTTAGTTGTGGGCTGGAGTGATGGCTTAGTGGTTAAACGCTTGCCTATGAAGCCTAAGGACCCCGGTTTGAGGCTCGATTCTCCAGGACCCACGTAAGCCAGATGTACAAGGGGTGCATGCATCTGGAGTTTGTTTGCAGTGGCTGGAGGCCCTGGCGCACCCATTCTCTCCCTCTCTCTCTCTCTCTCTCTCTCTCTCTACCTGCCTATTTCTGTATCTCTCTGTCAAATAAATAAATAAATAAATAAAATTTAAAAAAATTGTTTAGTTGTGAACTCTCTAATTTCTTAATATAGGCACTTAGAGCTATAAGTTTCCCTCGTAAGACTGCCTTCATTGTGTCCCAAAGGTTTTGGTATGTTGTATTCTCATCATCATTTGATTCTATGAATTTCTTGATTTCCTTTTTAATTTCTTCAGTGACCCATACATCGTTCAATAATGTACTGTTTAGTCTCCATGAATTTCTGTATGCTCTAGTTTTTCTTGTTGCTGATTTGCAGTTTAATCCCATTGTGGTCAGATAGCGTACAAGGGAGTATTTCAATTTTCCTATATTTGTTAAGATTTGCTTTGTGCCCTATTATATGATCTATTTTAGAGAATGTCCCATGTGCTGCTGAGAAAGATGTATATTCTGCAGCATTTGGATGGAATGTTCTGTATATATCTGTTAGGTCCATTTGTTCCATGATATCATTTAATGCAGATGTCTCTCTGTTTATTTTTTGCTGGGTAGACCTGTCAAGTGATGAGAGTGGGGTATTGAAGTCACCCACTATTATTGTGTTAGGAGTTATCTCTGACCTTAAGTCCAATAGTGTTTGTTTGATGAAATTGGGAGCCCCCATGTTAGTAGCATATATGTTTAGGATTGTAATGTCCTGTTGGAGTGTTCCTTTAATCAGTATAAAGTGACCTTCTTTATCTTTCCTCATTAATGTTGGTTTGAAGTCTATCCTGTCAGAAATTAGGATAGCAACCCCTGCTTTTTTCCTCAGCCAATTTGCTTGAAATACTTTGTTCCAACCTTTCACCCTAAGAAGGTTTCTATCTTTTATTGAGAGATGAGTTTCCTGGAGGCAACAGATGGTAGGATCCTGCTTTTTAATCCAGTCTGCAAGTCTGTGTATTTTGGTTGGGGCATTGAGGCCATTGATATTAAGAGTTATTATTGAAAGATAATGTATCTGCTCTCACCATTCTTCTTGTTTTGTACTTCTTCCTGTTTTCACTTTAGTCACTTGTTTTAACTGTTATTTGAGTATGGTTTATTTTTTCGTATTTCCTGCTGTATGTGTTTTGCTTTCTCTTCAGCCTGAATGATTCCTGTAAGTATTTTCTGTAGAGCTGGTTTAGTTGCCATAAATTCCTTTAGCCTGTCTTTGTTGTGGAATGTCCTTATTTCTCCATCAATTTGGATAGATAGCTTTGCAGGATAAAGTAATCTTGGTTGACAGTTTTTATCTTTCAGAACTTGGAATACCTCACTCCAAGCCCTTCTGGCTTTTAAAGTTTTTGTTGAGTAATCTGCTGTGATTCTGATAGGCTTGCCTTTGTAGGTGACTTGCTTTTTCTCTCTAGCTGCTTTCAATATATTTTCTTTGGTTTGTATGTTTGGTAGTTTAATTATAATATGGCGGGGAGAGGTTCTTTCCAGGTTTTGTCTGTTTGGTGTTCTAAAGGCTTCCTGTATCTGCATTGGCATCTCTTTCCCAATTTGGGGGAAGTTTTCTTCTATGATTTTGTTGAAAACACCTACTATGCCTTTGGAGTGAGATTCTTCTCCTTCAACTATCCCTTGAATTCTTATGTTTGATCTTTTCATAGTGTCCTGAATATATTGAAATTCCCATTCATACCTTCCTATTATTTTGTCTTTCTCGTTGTTAGACTGTATTAGATCTGCCCCTCCCACCATCTCTTACAAATAAAGAAAAGTTACTTGCCAGTATAGCCCTTTAAAACAAGCCACAGCTCTTAACAGTTGCTACGTGTGCATCAGCAGTCAGAACACTAAAGAACTTCACAAGTGTCAGAAGTCTGGAGCCTTAGAGCTTAAACAGTGCAGCTGGCATAATGGTGTCCCTTCTTCTTCTACTGTGTGAAAGGATTCAGCATGGAAACATTTGGATTTTTTAACTGGAGAAATGACTATAAAAACCAGCCTCCATGTTATTCAAGTCTTAGGTTAGAAGTTACTCTATTGTGCTTAGAGCAGTGTTTCTCAAAGTTTAAATATGTACAAGTTGTTTGAGGGTCGTTTGAAGAAAGTCTGGAATGGGTTGTAAGTTTTTGCATGTCTAAAAAGATCATAGGTATGCCTGATCATATTTTCAATAACATGGCCCTCTAGAGGCTGGCATTGAGATGGCAGAGAAGTACCGTTCCCTGAAATATCCACCCTGGTAAAGAAAGGTAGCCAACCAGCAGGTAAGCCCCATGCACAGCACATCTGTCTGTCTGTACCTCTAGAGGGCATCACTGGTTTACTTGACAGGTCAGGACAATGACTGTTTCACAATAATGAGCTTTAGTTTTCCTGAAAAGAATAAACTATTAGCTGACTTGTTTATTCCTGAGGTAGCCAAACGTACATAAGTGCTTTGTATTTTAAAAAACTTTATTATATGTAAGGGATATAAGGTAACAACTAATCAGTTTTATAATTGACTCTATAAGTGCTGTGTGCATTACATAAAACAATAAAATATCAATTCCAGATCAGTTGACGTCATACATAATACATATTTCTAGTGGCAAAAGACAGACTTTTCCTTTCTTGCTGTTTTAAATGTAGCATACTCGTTAGAAAATTATGGAAGATTTAAAAAAAAAAAAACAAAGGAAAAGATCATATTCCCGCTACTCATAATCTAATGTTTTGGTACATCTAAATGAATGAACTATATTTTCTGGATCATAAAGCTACTGTGACATTTTGTGCCAACCTCTTGCACATGAGCATTTCCTTGTAGCTTTAGTGTTGAGAAAAATATTTTGGGAAGTTTCTAGGAATTTTTAGATGCATTTCAATAATTTTACATTTACTGAGATTTAATAACTAGGTTATGACATCTTTTTAAAAAAACATTTTTACCTACTTATTTATTTATTTGACAGAGAGAGGGAATGGATGCACCAGGGCCTCCAGCCACTGCAAATGAACTCCAGATGCATGCACCCCCTTGTACACCTGGCTAACGTGGGTCCTAGGGAATTGAACCTGGGTCCTTTGGCTTTGCAGGCAAATGCCTTAACCACTAAGTCATCTCTCCAGCCCATGACATCTTTTTTTAATTTTTGTTTTTATTGGGGTTAAACAGTGGGCTTCATGCATGTTAGGCAAGTCCTGCACTACCAGTGATGATCCTCCCCAGTCATGTCTTGTTGAGTATTTCATGTGCTGGTTAATGTGCTCTGAATAGCAATTTAGTCAAAACTGATGATAGATGATAGTATTGTTTAAATCTGTGCCTTTACTGATTTTTGTCAAGTTCTATCTATTGCTGAAATAATCTGGGTGTGATGATGCACACTTTCTTTTAAATCCAGCACTTGGGAGACAGAGGTAGAAGGATCACTGTGAGTTTGAGGCCACCCTGAGACTGTAGTGATTGCCAGGTCATCCTGGGCTAGAGTGAAATCCTACCTCGAAAAACCAAAAAAAGAAAAAAGTCTAGCCACAAGTTTAGAACTGCCTGTTTCTTCCTTTTTCTGTCAATTTTGCTTCATATATTTTGAAATCCATTATTGGAATTTATGGTTGTTTATGTTTTTGTCATCATACAGATTCATGATGTTTATTCTCTCTGAAATTCAGTATAGCTGATGCTAGTTCAATCAGTTCAGAATTTTCTTTTTATTTTTGCATGTGTATATGTGTCTATACAAATGGACACACCCTATGCGCACACATGTGGAGGCCAGAGGAGGCATCAGGAATCCTCCTGTATCACTCATCTGCATGTTTCCTTGGCATGGAATCTGTCACTGAACCCATTTTCAGTCATACTAGCTGACCAGTGAGCACCAGGGATTCTCTGGTCTCTGCTCCCCATAGGACTTGGGTTAGAGTTATGTGAAGCCACCCTCACCTACGGACTCAAACTAAGGGTGAATCAGGCCCTCCTGTTTGTTGGACAAGTACTCTTACTTAATGAGCCATCTCATCTTCCTAGCCCTAGTCTTTTCTTTCTTTCATTATTTTATTTTTCCTATTGTGTTGCTGGGGATCAAGTTTCTTATACTCATTTGTAATTATCTTGTCATTGCTGGGGCAAAGCAACCAACCAAATGCAGCTAAGCTGATAGGAAAGTTTTTATTTTGGCTTAGAGTCTTGAGGTGCAACTTCATAATGGCAGGGGAAGGCATAGCATGAGTAGCATCTGGATGTCACTTGTGCTATAGCAGATAGAAAACAACAGCAAGAAAGTCCAGCATTGGCAAGCGGGAGCTGGCTATAAGCCTGCTCCCAGCTACACCTCCTATAGCAAGGCTCCACCTCCCAAATTGCCATCAGCTAGGGACCAAGCAATCAAAACACATGAGTAGAGCATTCATGGCTCTGCTTCCTCACTGTGAACTGAATGCAACTAGTAGCTCTCCCTGGCATAGTCCTGGCATCTCAATAACCCTGTGGTTTCCACTTCAACCCATGCTTTCTGCTCATTGCACCATCAGGCCTCTGCAAAGGGAATCCAAGAACCCTGCTTCACTTTCCCCAGTAGCCATCTCCAGCAAACTGCATTGCACATCCAATGACTCATCCTTTCCTGCATTTGTTACACTCCCGTAGTACCAGGTAGGTTACCAAATCACTAATCCAGGGAGGAAAGCCAACTTTGAAGAGTAGAAATTCAGCATTCTTGTCCCCTATTTCAAATAAACATTCTTTCTGCCATCCAATGCAGAAAGCTGGCTTAATCTTAATGTTGGCAGTCTCAAAACAATTGCAACTTAATGTGGCTTTTTTTTTTCCTTCCCCAAACTACTTTCTATGTCATAACCTTCTGCTCACACTAATCCATTTCTTCTAAATTCAGTCTTGCTCAAGTTGTCAGAACATAGGCAGAATGCAGCAATATTCTCACACATACTGCTTCTAGCCCAGTTCAGGCAAAGCTCTTCCTCATAAGCCAAGTCTGCACAGCTTTTTCTGCATTTTGTTCTTTAAACTCTGACCAAAATGGCCCCTCAAACTCTCCTTATAGCACTACAAGGTGTCTCCTAGCACAGGTTTCAAATCCTTATACATTCCTCCTGCATATCAGTTCCAAGAGGCCAAAGCCTCACAGGTTTCTAACAGCAATGACCCCACTCCTTTGGTATCAGTTTTTTGCTGGAACAAAGCACTCAACCAAAAGTAGCTGATTGGAGGACACTTTTTTATTTTGGCTTATAGTCTTGGGAATGGCATGAGCAAGAGGCTGGGCATTACCTCCTTGCCTCAGCAAGTAGAAAACAGCAGCAGGTAAGTAGCCAAGCTCTGGCAAGGAAGAGCTGACTATAACATCTCAAAGTCCGACCCCATCAACAGACCTTCTCCAGCAAGGCTCTACCTCCCATATTGCTACCAGCCGAGCACCTGTTGGGCCTTGCTAGTAACAGGCTGGAGTGGTGAGGAGGCTGGCCTGAACTATTGGACATGGCCAGGGGCCCTGGGCTGTGGGGTCGCAGCTGGCCCTCTGTCAGGGGTCCCTGGAGACGGTGATTGCCTTCCCTATGTTGTAGGGTGCAGTGAGCTGTCATCGCCCAGCGTGGGCAGAACTGACAAGGTGCTCCCCCTAGACCCCCAAAAGCTCTGACCATTCCATAAGTCAGACTTTGCCCCCCACAGTTTCTGACCTGTGGCTAGCTGCCCAAGAGACCCTCATGTGGCTAAAGTCACGTAGCCTTCTCACCCCCTCCCCACAGTTCTGAAGTCACAGCCTCCTGTTAATCTCTTCCGCCCTTCCCCCTACCTTCCCTTATCCTTCCCCCATAGCTTTGAAGTTACTAGTCCTTCCTCTACCTAGATAACAGCCCATAAACTATGCATCCAATTGCCATACAGTCTGTATGTGCCGTCTCAACCTTCCCCAAGTGTTTATAAACCCACCTCCCCTTTCAATAAACGAGTGCTGTCCATCAGATGGTCTCCCGGGTGCTCATTGCCCCGTCATGTGTTCGTATGCACTCACCTGCCCAGCCAGATGACTGCTGTTTTCTCCCTCGATGTCGGTGGCCAACGACCCCGGGGAACGGGGACCCACAAGCACCAATATTTCAGAACACATGAGCTTCTGGAGGACACCTGATTCAAACCACCACACTTGGTGATCTCCCTGCCTCAACCTCCTGAGTACAGGTATTCATCAACATACCTGGCTCCTTCTGTGTGTTTTTGTCCTATTACATAATGCTTCTAACCAGATTTTAATTGCTGCATAGTGTTACAGAAGATGAATGTTTCATCATTTATTTAGCCATTAAATTGTAACTATAAATGCATAATTCAGCAGACACAATCAGCTGACAAGGGGTTTATAAGCCTTTGATATGAGTATCTAGATACAAAGTTATATAAGAAAACCACATGGATTTATGGGGGACATCTAGCTAAATCATACTGTTGTATGATTTTTTTCCCCATCCACTTATTTACTAATCATCAATGTTAACTACATCGATAAGTTTCAATCTGACTTTAAAAAATATTTTTATTTATTTATGAGGAGAAAGAAAGGGAGGGAGATTGCACCCACCAGGCTCTCTTGCTGCTACAAACAAACTCCAGACACATGCCACATGGCACATCTGGCTTTATGTAGGTATGGAGAAAATTAACCTGGATTGTCAGGGTCAGGGTTTTTTTTTCTCTTTTTTGAGAGAGAATTACAGAAATAGGCAGGTAGAGAAAGATTGATAGAGAATGGGCATGCCACAACCTCCATCCACTGCAAACAAACTCCGTATGCATGTGCCCTCTTGTGCATCTGGCTTATGTGGGTCCTGGGGAATTGAACCGGGGTCCTTAGGCTTTGCAGGCAAGTGCCTTAACTGCTAAACCATCTCTCCAAGCCCCAAGGATCAGGCTTTTTAAAGAAGTTCCTTTAAACACTGAGCCTTCTCCCCAGCCCTCTGTCTTATTTATAATCTTTTTTTTTTTTTTTTTTTTTTTTTGTTTTTATTTTTGTTTTTCAAGGTAGAGTCTTGCTCTAGCCCAGGCTGACCTGGAATTCTCTGTGTAGCCTCAGGGTGGCCTCAAACTCACAGTGATCCTCCTACATCTGCCCCCCATGTGCTGGAATTAAAGGCATGCACCACCATACCTCTCTTTTTTATTTTATTTTATTTATTTTTGGAGAGAGACAGAGAGGGAGAGGGAGACAGAGATGGGCATACCAGCAGTCTCTCAGCTGCTGTGAACGAAATCCAGATGTGTGCACCCCCTTGTGGGCAAATGTGGCATTGTGCCCTTGTGTCACTTTGCATCTGGCTAAACGTGGGACCTGGAGATTGGAACCAGGTTCTTAGGCTTAGCAGGAAGGCACCTTAACCGCTAAGCCATCTCTCCAGCCCACACCTCTCTTTTTTTTACTCTAAAGATTTAAAATTATACACTATGGTTTTAGTTAGGCATATACAGATTTTAAGAGTCATTTGTATTCACTTATGACTGGCTTCTGAAATCATATTTTTGAGGCTGGAGAGATAGCTCAGTG
The DNA here is from genome assembly GCA_036365145.1 of Orientallactaga sibirica. Taxonomy (NCBI): domain Eukaryota; kingdom Metazoa; phylum Chordata; class Mammalia; order Rodentia; family Dipodidae; genus Orientallactaga; species Orientallactaga sibirica. The sequence goes on from JAEOAD010000001.1 coordinate 12,203,528, forward strand.
GTTGAGGCACTTGTCTGCAAAACATAATGACCCAAATTCAGTTTCCTAGTGTAGGAAACTGCATAGTGTTACTTAGGCTTTATGGGCTAAATAAAATTATTATTTCTTTTAAATATTTTATTGATTTTTTTATTTGAGAGGGAGGGACAGATAGAGAAATGGGCACTCCAGGGCCTCTAGCCACTGCAAACAAACTCCAAACATATGTGCTACCTTGTGCATGTGGCTTTATGTGGGTACCAGGGAATTGAACCTGGGTCCTTTGGCTTTGCTGGCAAGTGCCTTAACCACTAAGCCATCTCTCCAGCCCAGTGTGGGCAGAACTGGTAAGGCCCTCCCCCTTGACCCCAAAAGGCTTTGACCATTCCATAAGTCAGACTTTGTCCCCCACAGTTCCTGACCTTGTGGCTAGCTACCCAAGAGACCCTTATATGGCTGAAGTCATGTAGCCTTTCCACCATCTCTCTCACAGCTTTGAAGTCACAACCTTCCACCATTTCCCTTATCTCTCTCACAACTCCTTCCCCCCACAGCTCTGAAGTCACAATAGCTATCTCTCTCACAGTTTTGAAGTTATGTAGTTCTTCAACCACTTAGATAGCAACCCATTAAGTATGCATATAGTCTGTATGTGCCATTTCAACCTTCCTCAAGTGTTTATAAACCCACTCTCCTTTTGAATAAACGAGTGCTATCCATCAGATGGTCTCCCAGGTGTTCATTGCCCATCATCGTCACATTCATCCACTGCTCCAGGATGGACCCTGCTTCCCCACCCACCAACTCCCCTCCTTCACCCAGGACGTCGGTAGCCAACAACCATGAGAAATGGTAAAGACCCACAGCTAGCACCTGAACAGGGACCCTCTGGATGCGTAGTTAATAGGTGAGTGACCTCTTGAGGGACATCCTCCCTCTGGAGCTAATGGCCCCCAGTGGGCCACCTCCCCATTGAGGGCTGGCAAGGTTTGGTTTCTCCTTCCTTGATGAAGAAAGGCAGGCTTCCCCTTTTCTCCATCAGAGAAAGGTGGATCTCTGTAGAGAAGCTATCCTCTTTTTCCTTCTTTACTTTCAGTTTGCACCATCACATGGATTGAAGCAAAGGGACAGGGCAATTGAGGTCATTTGGCCAGGGCTACACCCCAGTATTGAGTAAAGGCCCCTAGCTCACTGTTTGAATCCTGATAGCCCGCTTGGGCATTCGCAACAATCTTCTATCTATTTCTCTTCACGATCGACAAACTGGTAACACATTGACCAGTAAAAGCCTCTAGGGTGGTCGCCGGACTCTTAAAGTTGCTGACAGGCTTATGGCAAGGTCTTTGTAGAATCCCCCGTGATGCCATAGCCCAGGAACGTTGCCCTCTGGTCTTGGTTTTTATGGTCTTTATAATGAGAAACACTAGCTTCTGTCAAAAGGGATCCCAAATCACCAGATTGAAGACATTTCTTAAAATTAGGGGCATAAGACTCTTGGAAAGAGGCCAATTCATTTTGAGGAGAAGTCCTTCAAATAGCCCCTTGGATGGTTTCTGGGGACATCTATAACCCAGACACATGGACCCGCATGGAATATCTAGCAAGAAGATGGGAAATCCAAGAGGGAACCCTCTTCTTCTCTTCCCATTATTGCAGCAGTTAGACAATGGATCTTCCCCTCAAAAAATGCTGCTACACCCAAGTGAGACAATGACTCTGATGAGGACAATGCTGAGGACTGCACAATGGTGGATTGCAGTTCCTTAGAAAAAGGAAAAAATTGGAGCTCCTTAGAAAAAGGAAAAAATTGGAGCTCCTTAGAAAAAGGAAAAAAATCTCAGCTCCTTAGAAAAAGAAAAGGATCTGAGCTCCTTAGGAAAAATAAAATAAAATAAAAGAACCCAGCTCCTTAGAAAAAAAAAAAGAAGAAATTGATAAAAGGGTCACTCCAGACAGCACAACCACCCCCTCTACCCACCCCTACCACCATATCCACCCCCTGATCCTAGCTGCCCCCCTGAACATTTCCTACCAGAACAACAAAACCCTAACATGATGAATCCCCCTAATCAGAGCTTTCCCAAAAGGACCCCCACCCAACAGCTCTGTGAAACTAGAGATAGCAGTAGGGCTACTTAACAATCAAAAAGTTGCAGCCTTTCCTGTTAATCTTCAGCCAACTCGAGCTCTGCCCTTAGACTGGTATCCATATCAGGCCAATAACCTTAATGAACTCAGGCTAGCAGTCAGGGAGGATGGGATCCAAGAACCTTGGACTAAATCCCTGCTCCAGAGCCTACAGGGCTTTCTTAACGCCTCCCAAGACTGGCGAGATATCTGTCGCTCATCTCTGCCTAGCCCCTTATTTCTCCAATGGGAGGCTCTCTACAGAGATGAATGCCTCCAACAGTTAAAAAGAAACCAAAATCAACAAAATGTCCCCTGGGGCGTTGATGAAATGTTTGGACAAGACAGCTTCTCCACTGGGGTTGAACAACCCTGGCAACCCCCAGGGTTCTATGACCAGGTCAACCTTTGTGCCCTCCAGGCTTGGGACAGACTGATACCACCCTCCCATTCCCAAGATAATACCTCCTCCCTCCTTTTTCTTCACCCAAAACTAGAAGAAACACTTTCTGTTTTCATTTTAAAAACAAGGATCAATTTAGAAAGAAATATCTCCAACCCTACTGCCAGGGACCTCCTCCTCAAAAGTATTGTGTGGGAGGGAATTACCTCTGAGTTCAGGGCAGCCTGTCAAGGGCTCAAAAATGAACATTATGATAAATGGATAGTTGCCACCCAGGATATTGGGACTGCCTCATGCAAGGCTGCCTCTTATAGCTCAGGCCTTTGCAGCAGCCCTAAAAACTAAATATAAATGTTTCAATTGTGGGGAGGATGGACATCAGAAAGGGGAATGTCCCAGAGGCCCCTCACCAAACTCCAGAGGCCCCCTACTGAAAACAGTCTGCCCTAGATGCCATAGAGGATTTCACTGTCAAAGGGATTGTCATTCTACTCATGATATAAACAGCAAACCCCTGGAGCCTTTAAACTTCAAAAGGGGCAGCCCTCAGCCCTGTCAATAAGAGGGAAGACCCATAAAGTATAATGGGTAACAAGTGATCCTGGAAGGGGCCCACCCAAGATTAGCTCTAGAAGTAGGAGGGAAAATTTTTAAATATTTAATTGACACTGGAGCAGATAAAACTATTCTCAAACAATCTGAGGTCCCTCAACACTGGGAGTTTAATCCTGGGACCCCAGCTAATGGGGATAGGAGATCCTTCACAAGCATATGTTACCAAAGAGGCTTAGAAATGGAAGGACCCAGATGGCACTATGGGCCTCATTAGACCCTTAGTGGCTGATGTGACAACCAACCAACTAGGAAGAGATATTCTAGTATGTCATGTCAGAATCTTCATTTTATTGTTAATCCATATTTAGTTGTTTCTGGTGTGTTTTTTAAAATTAAAAAAATTGTGCACTATATAAAAAAATTACATGTGCACTTCAGAATCTCTTGCATTTGTAAATATACCCATCTGGCTTTATGTGGGTGTCTGGGGAATTGAACCTGGGCTGGCAGGTTTTCAAGTAAGCACCTTTTACAGATCAGCTATCTCCCCAGCACAGCAGTGTTTTAATAGCTTGACAGCTGCTACTGTAAATATTCTTGTACACATTTTGTGGTGTACCTGACCTGACCACATATTTTAAAAAATTAATTACATATATATATTCAAAGGTATACTCTTATCACCTCACCAATGTTCCCCGAACAGGCCTGTTGGCAGTCTGATTTAATGTTGAGTTCTCTGTAGCCTCTGGATTTCTGCTTTGATGGGGTTTGATATATCACCATGTCTGTCACCATCACCTTGGAGCTGGTTATAAGGCGAGCAGTAAGAGCAGTGTTTATGTTGCTGCTTTCTCTCCAATTTCTCCTGAACCCTGGCAGATGCGATAGAGATGGCACAGGTGGTGGTGGGCAGTTGGCTCATATTAATGAATCTTGGATCTCCTCCATTTTCTCTGCCATCTGTAAAGTAAAACAGATTCTCCAACCAAGGGTGAGAGCATCTTTAGTTAAAGGACATATGCATAGTTATTTGAGAAACTTTTTGGTATATAAACCCACTCTTCTCCAGAGAGTATTGGGGGTTTCTGTCTAAAGTTTATGAGTTTTCTGACCATAGGATTCTGGCTTTGTTCCCAGTCCCAGATATGAGTTCTCTCCTACTGAGTGGGCCTCTTATCCAATCATGAGGCAGTTGGTTACCCACAAAGGCTGTGTGCCACTGTTGCAGAAATACGTACTTCTTGCCCAGCTGGTTGATTTTGTAGTCTCCAGGGTCCCTTGCTTATTCATGCTGTTGTTGACTGTTGTTTTCCAGTGGTTTCCATAGGGCTTTGCAGCACTATAAGGGCTAGTTAGGAGGGAGCTAGTTCCCCTTTCATTTCCACATAGTATTCTGATGTCTTGTGACTGCAGCCAGTGGTGTCTTCAGCAATAGGGTCTTCCTTTTAGCACTGGTAGGTAATCAAGTGTTTTGGCCATGGCCTTCATTGTTTTGGGGTCCTTATGTGTTGCCCTGGGCAACAAGAGCACATTTAAAAAATTTATTATTTCTATTTATTTATTTATTTATTTATTTATTTATTTATTTATTTATTTGGTTTTTGGAGGTAGGGTCTCACTCTGGTCCAGGCTGACCTGGAATTCACTCTGTAGTCTCAGGGTGGCCTTGAACTCATAGCGATCCTCCAACCTCTACCTCCCAAGTGCTAGGATTAAAGGCATGTGCCACCACACCCGGCTTCAAGAGCACATATTTTTGATGTTTATAAACAGAAAAAGATTTGCTGAATCAAAGTGGATCATATTTTTAGTTATGAGAAAATTATTAGATATTATGTTATAATCATGACATTACTGGATAGCAATATCAAATTGCTTTCTATGTAATGACAATTGTGTACATTCTACTTGCAGAGCATGAGACTTGGTGATCCAATCACTAAACAATTATTTTCAGAATTTTTCACTTTTGCCAACCTTGTAAACGTGAAATATACCCCATGATTTAACTTTGTGTTGTTCTGATGACAATGAACGTAAGACTTCATTCTGTATTTTTATGATTGTCCTTCCTCTTCTGTAAAGTACCTGTTTAAATCTTTTTCTCATCTACCATTCAACTGAAATTTTGTAACTTACAGAATTCTTTAGATATTCTGGCCTGAAATCTCAACTGATGATATCTTCCCCCTTACCATTTGTATGTTTATTGAGATTGGACCTTGTTATATGCAATCATCCTGCCTCAGCATTACAAGTGTTTGGATAGTACCACATCTGGCTCCACTACCCTTTTTTTTTTGTGTGTGTGGGTCTGTTATTACAACTATTTTATTTTTTTTATTTATGTATTTGAGAGAGAAAGAGATACAGAAACAGGCAGGGAGAGAGAGAAAGAGAAAGAGAGAGAGAGAATGGGCGTGCCAGGGCTTCCAGCCACTGCAATGAAATCCAGATGTGTTTGTCCCCTTGTGCATCTGGCTTACATGGGTCCTGGAGAATCAAGCCTTGAACCAGGGTCCTTAGGCTTCACAGGCAAGCGTTTAACTGCTAAGCCATCCCTCTAGCTCCCTATTACAACTATTTTAAAAAATACTAATTGGTTTTTTTTTTGTTGTTGTTGTTGTCTTGTTTTTTGTTTTTCAGTGCTGAGGACCAAACCCCAGGCCTTGCACTTGCTAAGCAAGTGCTCATCCACTGAACTAAATCCCCACCCCCCAAATCAATATTATATACCTTATAAAATCAAACATAATTACATTCTCTTGGTAGAGTGACTAATCTTTCGACTTTTGTGAGAAAACACAAATGAGTCTGCTGTTTCCTCTAGTAGGCTGGCACAGACTGTTAAGCAATGTATACAAAGAACTACTGTCTGAGCATTATTCAAAACCCTGGTAATCTTATAGTACCCTGTGAGGGTTTGAATCAAATGTCCCCCATAAACTCATATGTTCTGAAAGCTTGTTCCCCAGCTGATGGCAACTTGGTAGGTGGGACCTTGCTCAAGAAGGTGTGTTGCTGGAGGTAGACCTTAAGACTTATTAGCCTCTGGCTTGCCAGTGTTAGTTTTGCAACCTTTCTTGCTGTTATTTTCCACCTGCTGTGACAGAGGTGATGTGCAACCTCTACTCATGCCATGCTTTCCCCTGCCACCATGAAGCTTCCCTTTAAGACTGTAAACCAGAATAAATCCTTTCCTCCCACCAGCTTCTTTGGGTCAAGTGCTGTGTCCCAACAATGAGAAGGTAACTACAACATACCATGAACATTTTACATCCATAAAATGAGAAGTTGGACTTTGAACTAGGTGTAACTTTTTTTTCCCTCATCCTCTTCCAAAGACAGATATAGTAAATATGTAGCCAAAGGCAGGGTTATCCTTTTGCAAAAACCTCCTCTTGCCATTTGATCCCACTAATACAAATGTGTAATAGATTTGGTCTCATAAAACTGTGGGGAAGGGTATAGCAGACCGTGAAAGATTGCCTTCTTTTATCTGATATGGGAGTAGAGAAAGGGAAGATTGGAACCTACACATCCCAAGCTTGTCGTGCTTGTTGCCCCTGGCTTTGATGTCTATGGGTGTCTGCAAGGAATGATTGTTCTCTTCCTCACACAAATAAGTTCACAGTGTTGGAGTTACTTTCTCATTTGATGGGATAAAGCACCTAACCAGAAGCATTTTATGGGAGGAAAGGGTTTATTTTGGCTTACAATCTTCAGGGGAGGCTCCATAATAGCAGGGGAAAGATGGTGGAGCAGAGTCTGGACATCACTTCCTTGCCATTGCTTGTGGTGAAACAACATCAGGAGAATGAGCTAAACTAACACTAGCAAGCTAGGAGCTAATAAACTATTAAAGTCCACTCTGAGCAACACACCTCCTCCAGTCAGGTTCCACCATTGAGAACACATGAGTTTATGGGAGATACCGAATTCAAACCACCACAACAAGAGTTTTGGTATATGTTCAGTTTCATTCAGTTGAAAATATTTTACCATTTTTTATTTCTTCTCAGACCTGACCCATGTTAAATCCATTCCAAGAACTCAATATCTACTGTGATTTTGGTACATACTTCTATTAGGTCAGCTTCTTCATTTAACTTCCTACATTCTAAAGTTCTTACATTCAGTCTCCTACAATCTATGCAGAAATCAGTACCTTGGTTTCTTTTAGTTGCATGAGATGTATGGGACTTGAGCACCAGTGACTCAGGCCTAGTCAATCAGGTTGTCTTGACCACTTATTGAACGCCTCTGGGGAAGTGAGGCTTGGAATGCTGGAATCTGTCTCTAACCAGGACCACAGGTGGGACAGTAGGACTTAGTCAATTTCCATAATAATAGGTAGTGATTATCTGGTTGAGAGCATAGCTATTGGGGAGAGGCCAGCCTTCTTGAAATCTAACATTTTCAGCCTTTTTTTTTCATAAAATAAAGCAAAGAGATGACACCATAGGAAAGAGAATAGATGTGGGGAAGCAATCTGGGGTGATGGAGGAAGTGATTGTATCTCTAACTGCTTTGTGCTGGACTGGAGCATTGTGGGTTCAGTAGGCCTTCTATTCTTGGGGTGTCTAAGTACTCCCTCATCAGGATAATGAGGATATCCATGTGGTATTTTGGGGGAGGGGTGGTCTAGATGGATCAAGTTAGACCAACTGGAAAAGGGCCTATGGATATAAGAATAAAAATTATTATTGAGGACTAGCAACAGGTATGCTGAGACCCAGGAGGAATTTTGAAACCATTTGGAGTTGGATCTGTTGAATTTTGGAAGAAATGAGCTGTATAAGTTAAGTGTACAAGTTCCATGAAAGAAGTAACCATACTCATGATATTGAAAAGAAAAAAAAAAAGGCTCAGTAAAGATTAGCGTTAGGATAGAGAAGAATGATTTTACCTCAGAGGAAGTGATCAAGGTCTCTCATGCATAGGTCTAGCTTTAAAAGGACTATGTCTAGAAATGAGGACAAGAGGTGTCTCAGCTTGTCACTGTCAGGTTCAGTGTTTGCAACAGGGGACCGAGACTGATAGCTTCATGGGCTCAAAGTTTTAACTAACACCAGGTTGGGTTCAGACCAAGAGGGAAGGGGCAGTTGGGGGAATGTCTCACCAAGTTGCTTTTGAGTAGGAGTTTGAGGTTACCCAAGAGGTCACTAGGAATAATTTCTTTGACATAGAATGTTTATTACCATTATCAGCCTCTTCAACTGCACATGGAAATACCTCCACCCATATTGAGAATGTGTCTATCATAAATCATAAGAATATGATTCTTTTAATGGGTGGCATATGGGTAAAGTTAATCTGCAAGTCCTGGCTAGGGTTGAGAAAGGCAAAGTCTGAATGCATCTCTGGGGCGATGACATTTGGCATATATTGCAGTGTCAGTTACATCATAGAGACCTCTGATAAAAAGAGAAATCTTCAATTGCATGTGAAAGGAGATTAGCTAGAGGGGGATTGCTCACATGGAATTAGTTATGGAAGACAATTAGGATGTTAAATCAGTTTTCTTTTCTTTTCTTTCTTCTTTTAGTAAAATTATTCTCTGCTTTTTAAAAAAATTTATTTATTTATTTATTTTATTTTTGAGAGAGAGAGAGAGAGATAGACAGAGAGGGAGAGGGAGACAGAAATGGGTGTGCCAGCAGTCTCTCAGCTGCTGAGAACGAAATCCAGATGCGTGCGCCCCCTTGTGGGCAAGTGCGGCATTGCGCCCTTGCCTCACTTTGCATCTGGCTAAACGTGGGACTTGGAGATTGGAACCGCTGGACATTGGACCCAGCATTCTTAGGCTTAGCAGGCAGGTGCCTTAGCCACTAAGCCATCTCTCCAGCCCTCTCTCTGCTTGTAAAACCAGTCTTGGATTAAGGTAGTAACTTCTTGGGATAACTTCTTTTTCCCCATGTAGTAAGGGGGAGGATTAGTTGGCAAGGTGATGAGGAGAGGGGGAAAAGCTGGTGACTTGGAATTTTACTTCTTTATGAGCATTATTATTCTCTATACTGATAAAGGAGTTCTGTCTCTGGTGCCCCTTACAATGGAGAATGGCTGCTTCTTGGGGTTGAGAAGTGGCCTGTAACAATTTTAATATTAGGGTATTATTTATTATAGGTAACCCCTTGGAAGTTAGGAAGCCTCTCTCCCTCTAAATAACAGTGAATGATATGAAAAGCATGTTTGAATATGTATGAATATTAACCAACAAGCCCTTGGCCAGAATTAATGCTGTGTTCAGTTGTATGGCACAATGCAGACCTGGCCCTAGCCAGACCACATGGCAGAGAAACCAGGAAGTGGCTTCTGTGAACATGGCGTTCTGCTCAGTCCTGGTGTGACAATAGCTACAGTCCCATGCTCCCGAGAAACCTGGTAGGAGATGATCTGTCTGGAGACAGACTGTCATTGGTCACAAAAATGGGACCACCCCATACAATGATTGGCCAGTCAAGCCCCTTAAAACTCCGTGTACTTCCTCAATAAACGAGTTTGCAGCGGCTCACCCTCTGCTGCTCACCCCAACTCGGCAGAGACCCTACCATCCCTCCTGGGCTGGCCTTGGGGGGGACCGCAACAATCAGTGCAATGAGCTTTGTTTGTGAGATGGTTCCAGGCAGGAGAGGTCTCAACTCTAAGACGGAGTCTAAGATGACCTGCTGGGGTCATTCCTGCATTTTGGGTGAGCGCCCATCTATAAACCATGTGGGGACTGAGATAATAGGGCAGAGGCACAAGAATTAGTAAAGAAGAGAATTAAGAAAATGATGTAACATTTCAGAGTGATCATGAGAAGGAGTGCTTTCTTGGCTTGGGGAGATGAGGAGTAGAGTGGCTGAATTTAGGGAATTAGATCAAGAGATTGTAGGAGGGTGGCATGTATAGCTTGGATATGGGAAGGGGAGATCACAAAAATTGTTTGGTGAGTTAGAAGCGGTTTTAAATGTAGATGGAGGTAGGGGACCAGTTTAAAAGTCTCTTAGATCAGGAGTGCAGTGGCTACTGAGCCTGCAAGCAGGAAGGCCATCCCAAATTAGGGTTAATTAAATGTTTGGGAAGGTAAATAATCATTCATTTGTCAAGTCCATACCATTGTCCCCAAGTCCCCAGTGTCTATCCCTGCTGGGTGTCTAGGTAGAAGAAAGGCTTAGAGGAATCAGGTAAAGCTGGAGGTGGGGGCAAATGCTCAGGCTTTTTTGAGGACAGAAAAAAACCCCTTGGTAAAAGCTAAACAGATCAAGAAGCTCATGGGGGTCCCCTGAGACTAGTTGGTATAATGACTTGATAAGTAGTTTAAAATTGGGGATCCAGAAATGGAAAAAGTTAGCTAGATTCAAGAAGGAAAGAAGTCAGTGGGGCAAAACTATCTTGTGAGGCAGGGTCAACAGGAATGGTAAGAAATACATCTTTAAGCTCTATTACATTAACATGGACGTTTGAATGGGGATAGAGTAAAGGTTAAGAACCAGAGGCACAATAGATCTGAAGCCTTCATTAATAGCCTTGAGGTCTTGAACGAGGTGATGTGAACCAACATTTTTTTTTTCTTCCAGCTAAGACAGGTGTGTTATAGAGAGAATTGGCCTGAGAAAGTCAGAGTTAAGAAATTTCTTAATAATTGGTTGAAGGCCCTGTAACACTTTGACAGTAATTGGACATTGGGTCTGATTAGGGAAGAATGTGGGGTCTTATGGAATGACTTTGACAGGGCTGGGAGGAAATAGTGTTTAGCTATTTGAGGGCACTCAATGTCACAGCAGTGTGGAGAAGGAGTGTTCTCATCTGGTTTGTGGGTAAGTAGACAGAGATAGTAGCATGAAGTTTATTTTTATTTTTAAAAATACTTTACTGAGAGAATGAAAGAGAGAAAGAAAAATAGAAAGAGAGAGAGAGAGAATGAGTGAGAGAGAATGAGTACACCAGAGTCTCCGACTGCTGCAAATGAACTCCACACATATGTGCTACTTTATGCATCTGGTTTCATATGAGTAACGGGGAATTGAACCAGGTCAGACAGGCTTTGCAAGCAAGTGCCTTCAACCACTGACTCATCTCTCCAGCCCAGTAGCATGATGCTTAGGTTAGATAACTCTCTCTAGGAATAGAGTAGAGCAGGAGGGAGATATTTAGGAAGCACTGGATGAATGTCAGATAGGTAGGACACAGGAAAGTGCCTGGGTTTTTAAAGGCTTAGGAATAATGCCATTGACACTGTAACAGAGATAGAATATAAGAGTAATGGTCCTGCATATTCAACTAGAGCATAATGGACAGTGCAGAGTACAAAAGAATATAAATCAGTATACCTGCAACAGTAATGTTTACCCTGGACTCAGCCTTGGCGGTGGACAGAGTCAATAGGACTTTTTAAGCCAGGGCAGCCTGAGTCTTTAGTGGCCAGTCCTGAGAGGCCAGGAATTGAGAAGCCTGGCTCTGAGGTAGGGTTTGGATCAAGTAGGCTTCACCTAGGGGTCATGGATGGGCTGATTATTAATCTCCCTTCTCTTTGTACCCTGGTCAGACAGGTTCTTTCCCAATGACCCTCGTTTTCTCTGCATCTCACATGACATTTACATTTTATACATAATAAGAATATTATACCTAAGGTTGAAAGTAGTAAAAGTGAAGGTAGTGAGGAGACAAGGAATATTGTCTGTAGAAGTAAAACATTTTCATTGACAGCTCAATTAAAAGTAAGGTTAGCATAATTTGTATCTTTTAGGACTATATATCAGGGGAAATTTGAAATACATTGGACAATTTAAAATTATTTTGAGCATGAGGAAAAGCCAGGTGTGGTGGGGCACACCTTTAATCCCAGCACTCAGGAGGCAGAGGTAGGAGGATCACCGAGAGTTCAAGGCGACCCTGAGACTACATAGTTAATTCCAGGTCAGCCTGGGCCAGAGTGAGACCCTACATTGAAAAAAAAAACAATAAATAAATAAATAAATTAAATAAATAAATAAATAAATAATAATAAAATTATTTTGAGCATGAGAGAGTTTAAGAAATTAACCAGTTATGAAGTTTTTGTTATCAGTTCCAAAATAATTTTTATAGTATACTTGGTATTTACTTGTTAGGGCAATAATTAAGTGTTTTCCAAAAGATTTAGAAGAAACTCATAATGAAAGTATGTCTAGCTGAAAAAACTAATTTATTACTGACAGTTGATTATTTGACCCTACCATTCAAGAGGACTAAAAATCATGGACATAATGAAATTGTAGGCCAAATTTATAAATAGATTTAAATTTTTATCCATTAGAATAAGTTTTCTAACAATGAAAGCTTCATGCAGTGAGAAAACATACATACAGCATTTGGATATGATTTATCATAGGTTTTTAGTGTATCATTTAGTAAAAAGACAAAATACAAATCCTTGTTTTAAGCCAGTTTTGTAGACATTGTAAAAGCAAACAATACTTTCAAAACCCTTTTGTTGTAAACAGAGAATCAGACATTGTAGCATTTAAATTTTGACTTTAGAAATTTAATCGTTAGTTATAACCAACTTAGTTAAATTTTACCTTAGAAACTTAAAAACCTCCAATAATAACCAACTTAGTTGTATCCATGTTACCTTTTTATAGTTTAACTATCAAAACCTTTAAAAAGTAACCAGAAATTTAGTGATCTTTAATGAAACCTCCTTTAATCTTCTTTATCAGAAATTAATAACTTTTCTTGTGTTAATAACTTTTTTTAAGATCAGAACAGTTTTTTGCACCCCAGATGAGCAGTGGGCAGAGGCAGGCACCACATACCTGGACTGAAAGGTGGATAGTGGCAATCCCTGGCAAGCAGGTACCACCATGACATTGGCATTGACCCCATGGAGCTGGGAATTATGGTGACCTCCACTGCCAGTACCTAAGGCAAATAACAGAACCCAGTGTCACTGAAGGATGATGGGGATGAGGTGTTATAACGTTTATATCTCCTTTTACTTGATGTTCCAACCTGAAATAGTATTGTTCTTACAATATTTAGAAACTGTAATTTTGAAATGAAAACCCAGGAAGCTATATGAAAGACTGAAAACATGTATATTGTCCAACAGCTGTAACTGCAGGCTATCCATTTCAACCGTCCTGTGTTTTAAAATAAATCCAAGTTAATTACTTGTTAAAAACATTTTTTTCCCAAGGTCAGATCTCATTCTTTCCCAGGCTGACCTGAAAGTCACTGTGTAGTCCCAGGCTGGCCTTGAACTTACAGTGATACTCCTACCTATGTCTTCTGAATGCTGGAATTAAAGGCATATGCCACCATGCCTGGCTGAGTTATAATAAGAGATTAGAAACTAAATAAAACAAAACAAAATGCTGACTTCTCACTTGATTTTGTAAGACAATTTAAAAGGCAAAATTAAGTTATGGCATTTTTGTTCATCCTTGTAACATCTGCCTACCATTGTAGTAAACATGAGCACACATTTTTCTTTGTTTAAATTTTCAATCTTTTTGAATTTATTTATGACAGAGGGAAAGAGAGGGAGAGAATGGGCATGCTGGAGCTTCTAGCCACTGCAAACAAACTCCAGATGCATGTGCCAACATGTGCATCTGGCTTGTGTGTACTGGGGAATCAAACCTGGGTCCTTAGGTTTCACAAGCAGTGCCTTAAGCACTTAGCCATCTCTCCACCCACATTTCTCCTTCCTTCCTTCCTTCCTTCCTTCCTTCCTTCCTTCCTTCCTTCCTTCCTTCCTTCCTTCCTTCCTTCCTTCCTCCCCCTCCCTCCCTCCCTCCCTCCCTCTCTCTCTCTCTCTCTCTTTCTTTCTTTCTTTCTTTTAGTATTTCTATTTATTTACTTGAAAGAGATGGGGAGAAATAGAGAAAGGCTATGTAGGGCTTCCCACCACTGCAAATGAACTCCATGTGCAGGCACTACTTTGTGCATCTGGCTTTATGTGGGTACTGGGGAACTGAACCCTCTAACTCAGGTCATCAGGCTTTGCAAGCAAACACTTTTAACTCTTGAGCCATCTTTCCAGCCTAAAAATTTTCTTTTAAAGATAAAATCACAGAAGAGTTTTGTTTTAAATACATTACAAAAATGTATCTAGCAATTTAACATTTTAAAATGTGTCTGAGTACATGTGCACATTCTAGAGTCAGAGCACCTAATAGCCATGGATTTTGTTATGTAGTTTTTGGAAACAAAGGCACATAAATTCAGGCTACATGGAAAGAACATGAATACATGACAGAAGCCAGCCAGCCTGAGACATATGACAAAGCACATGTAATATGATTAAATGGAAAAGACACTTTTTAAATTATTTTTTTTATTAAGTAGAAACTTCATATGGACACATCATTTTCCTCCTCCCTGGCCTCCATTGAGGGCTGTCCTTAATGGAATTGCTGTTATTCACCATGTAGTTGTAGGTTATGAGTTGTGAGAGCAGCAGTCTTAAAATTTTATTTTAGGCTGGGCGTGGTGGTGCACACCTTTAATCCTAGCACTTGGGAGGTAGATGTAGGACTACCATGAGTTCAAGGCCACCCTAAGACTACATAGTGAGTTCCAGGTCAGCCTGGGCTAGAGTGAGACCCTACCTCGAAAAACCAAAAAAAAAAAAATTATATTTATTTGCAAGCAGAGAGACACACAGAGAGAGTGACAGAGAAACAGAGAGAGAGAAAAAGAGGGAGGCAGAGAATGGGAATGCCAAGGCCTTTAGCCACCACAAACAAACTCCAGATGCATGTGCAACTTTATGTGGGTACTGGGAAATTGAACCTGGGTCCTTAGGCTTTGCAGGCAAGTGCCTTAAATACTAAGTCATCTCTCCAGCCCCACATCTTTTTTTTTTTTTAAATGCATTACACTATGAATTGAAAGGGATTTTGAGCTACTTCAATAAATTAATTTTTTTTTAATTTTTGGAGACACAGAGAGAGACAGAAAGAGAGGGAGAGGAAGACAGATAGAGAATGGGCGCACCAGCAGTCTCTCAGCTGCTGTGAACAAAATCCAGATGTGTGCGCCCCCTTGTGGGCAAGTGCGGCATTGTGCCCTTGCATCACTGCATCTGGCTAAACGTGGGATCTGGAGATTGGAACCGGGTTCTTAGGCTTAGCAGGCAGGCGCCTTAACCGCTAAGCCATCTCTCCAGCCCTACTTCAATAAATTTAACTCACTTATAAAATAATGTTACCATATCAATAGTTGATGGGCTTGCAGAAAATATCTTTCAAGACAAACAAAATTGTCTTTGAGCTGCCTAGCAGGTTGGAAACTCCAGGCCGAGAATCATAGAGGTGCTTGTCTTTATATTAGAGAAGGTAAATCTGTTTATTTTCAAGGTCATAGGCAAAAAGTTCAAGCAGAAGTGAGTAAGGAAATTAAAATGAATATATCTTAGGGAAGACATATCAATGTATTGTCAAGGTTATAAGGTTTGAGTAGTAGGTAACTAATTAGGGAGCTTAAAGAGAGAACATCTGGGGATTGCTTCTAAGAGCTAATGACAAAAGGAGAATATATGTGAAAGGGAGTATGGACTTACCCTAGCTAAAGGAAATACAGGGGCACTTAGAAAAGGATTCTGCCTCTACTATGGGTAGAGGTGGCAGAGAAAAAAAAATCTGGCTAACATGTCAGCCTTTGAAAAAGAACAGAGCAGTACAGAATATATGAAGATGGCACATAGAAGATTAGTGAAATGTATCTACTGCTGGGGATTAGCAATGTGCCAGCAAGGCAGGTGCAGAGTGGATTAAAAGTGCAACTTTTTTTTTTTTTCAAGGCAGGGTCTCCTTCTAGCCCAGGCTGACCTGTAATTCACTAAGTAGTCTCAGGCTGGCCTCAAATTCACAGTGATCCTCCTATCTCTGCCACCCAAGTGCTGGGATTAAAGGCGTGTGCCACCACACCCAGCAAAAGTTCAACTTTGAATCCCAACAAACAACAGACAAATAGACGTATTGATAATGTTTGCACTCTTCAATATAGACTGAAAGACCCAATCATTTTGTAGCTTTCAGTTAGATCTCTCATCTTCCATTTAAATTGCTGCTTTGATTATTTTCTCCATAGCACTAAACAGTTCTTGCTCTAAAACCTGTACTTCCAAAAGTACACTGTTTTTAGGAAACTTACATTAAATACAAGGCTTAATGTGAAAATTTTAAAAGAACGTATTTTCCCCCTTTGTTTCTGGGAAGACTAGGCTGTGGCTGCAATATGGGAGGGAGAAGCATGCTCAGGGGAACGGTATTTGCCATCCAGTTGATGGGTGGGCTGGTCAAACTTCATCTGATGCCATTAATTTCAGTCCAGGTGACTGCCACCATGATGATTGGCAAATGTGGGCTCTACCTTGCGTCCATAGGTGTGTATATTATTTTTAAATATTTATTTGTTCATTTAAGAGAAGGAGAGGAAAGCAAATAGAGAGAGGGAGAAAGATAAAGGGAAAGAGTGAGAGAGAATGGGCACACCAGGGTCTCCAGCCACTGCAGACGAACTCCAGATGCATGTGCCACCTTGTGCATCTGGCTTTATGTGGGTACTGGGGAATCAAACCTGGGTCCTTTGGTTTTGACAGCAAGTGCTTTAATGGATAAGCCATCTCTCCAGCCCAGGTGTGCACATTTTTATCCCAGCATGAGCTCCGTTATGGCAGGGGAGAAGGGTGTGCCCCCCTTTATATTGACAGGACAGTTAATCAAGTACCTGAGAGGCCAACTTGCTAAAAATTAACCTGCAAGTGCCTCCATCCAAGTCATGGCACTCTTTACATAAGGCTCAGGTTTGAAAGATTGAAGACTGAGGCAGTTTCTTGGGCCAGCGATCTTTAACACCAGGAGGAGACAGCAGTATCTGAAGTGAGAAAGAAAGAAAGAAGCTCCAGTACCCTTGATAAGGGAAAGGGGAGATTTCAGGAGTTGCTGGAGTGCTGAAGGGGAATACTGCACTGTGAGGGCTGGGCCTGAGGGGGCAGTGGCTAAGCACCAGTGACTCAAGCCTATAGAATCAGGTTATTCAGACCACCTATTGAACTCCTTTGAGGAAGTGGGACTTGCAGTGACTCCAACCAGAGCTACTGATGGAACAGTAGGGCTTAGTTAATTTCTAGACTAGCAGGGGTAATACGGTCCCAAGCATAGCTGCTGGGCATGGGGAGGAGAGGCAGCTTTCTTGACACAGAAATGTTTCTCCTTATGTTCAGCGAAGGCTTTTATCTTGATATCCAAATTGACATATATTATTAAGTATATAATTATATAATAAATATTTCATCCAAGTGGAAAGTATTGTCCTACAGTCTTTGTGTTCGCATATTTTTCTCCTTTTTCATTTCAGCTTTTCAATTCTTTAATCAACCCATTTGTATTTAATGTAATTTTTTTTTTTTTTTTTTTTTTTTTTGAGGTAGGGTCTCACTCTAGCTCAGGCTGACCTGGAATTCACTATGTAGTCTCAGGGTGGCCTTGAACTCACAGCGATCCTCCTACCTCTGCCTCCCGAGTGCTGGGATTAAAGGCGTGCGCCACCACACCCGGCTTAATGTAATTATTAATATGATTGGGTTTTAATATCCCATCTTAGTATATTTTACCATCCATCTCATGTCTTTTATTAAAAATATTTTATTACTTAAGAGAGAGAGAGAATATGAACATAACAGGGCCTCGAGCTACTGAAAACAAACTCCAGATGCATACACCACCTTGTGCATTTGGCTTTTTGTGGGTACTGGGGAATCAAACCTGGGCTCTTAGGCTTTGCAGGTAAGCACCTTCATTGCTGAGCCATCTCTCCAGCCCCCCATCTCATGTGTTATTTCTCCATTAGTCTTCCTTTCCTGTTGTGGCACATTGCATTTCCTGAAGATATGCAAAAGCACATGAATATCTCATTCCACATGTAACTAATATTTATCCCATGGTGGGAAAAGTCTGAGTACTTTTCACTTGAATTCTGATGGGGTTTGTGACTCTTCCAACCTATATAAAATGGTAGAGGTCATAGCTTATGCCTGGAACTATCTCTTTTCATTCTGGTAGAGATTAGGAGGAAGGTAGTCTTCTTCTACAGGTAGTTAGTTGAAAACACAGGCCCAAAAGAACATAGATTCCAACCTGCCCTGGTGAATTAGAAGACAACTCCAGTTTCCTGTTCCTTCCTCTTGAGTTTTCCATGGGATTTTCCCCTTCCACAGGCTCTTTCTGAGACTGTGTGGTTCCCTGACCCACCATCCAATCAAGGTCCACCATATACAATTGGACTTGGCTGCTAAATTTCATCCTAACTGGGTGCCTAATTTACATTTCCAAGGTTATAAGAAAACCCAATCCAAGTCAACCTGCTCAGGACCCCTTCATCTTGGGAGATTTTCTGCTTTATTTCCCTAAAATAAATCTTTCTTAATTTACCCTTCTGTGTATCTACACTTGCCACTTTTTGTGCATCCTAAGATAAGAGTGTGAAAGCCATTTGCTTAAAGAATTAGAATGGCCATTTAGGGTCTCACATTCTAATCCCTAAACTATGCTTATCCAAAGCTCAGAGGGGGTTCTGACACTCTCCAAACCAGTAAAGCTTCCAACCTACCATGGTGTGAGGAAACCCAAATTAGCTCATGCAGGAAGACCACAATGAGGCCAGATATACCGGAAGTAATGCCACCAGTTGTGAGCCATTATTATCACCTCCCAAGTATTTGAATGACTGTGTCTCAGATGGTTTTTCCCTCTTGCCTTTGAGACTTCCATTTGAATTACCAAACATTGCATACAGGCACTGCATTTTTTTTTTTTTTTTTTTGTAGACAGGGTTTCCCTTCGTAGCTCAAGTTGTCTTTAAAACTCACTCTTGCCTCAGCCTCCCTAGTGTTGGGATCACAGGCTTTTACCACCATACCCTGGCAACAGATTGTGTTGGAGAAGAACTGCAGTCACCTATAACCATTTTTGTAAAGTTTATGTTATTTATTTGAGAGCCAGAGAAAGAGAGGGGGAGGGAGGGAGAAAGAATGGGCACACCAGGGCCTTTAGCCACTGCAAATGAACTCCAGACACATGTGCTACTTTGTGCATCTGGCTTACGTGGGTCCTGGGAAATCGAACCTAAGTCCTTTGGCTTTGCAGGCAAGTGCCTCAACTGCTAAGCCATCCCTCCAGCCCTCTATAACCATTTTCATTTGCACTCCTGGCCTGGGTGTGCTTTTATTTTCAGTTCTTATGATCTCTGGTCTTTGATTAAGGTCCAAGGTCCTCCCTAGCACTAAAACTCAGCCTTCTTTTATCTGGAGGAAGGGTGAGATGAGAAGACATTTTCCAGCTCTAACTGGATATCCAGCATTTTTCAACTCCTACTGGATCTATAGAAAGAATCAGAGCCTTTCCTTGGGGACTCTCAACACAGGGAAGGCCTGTGTATGTGTGTGCTGTCCACTGACCACTCTAGAGATCCCATCACAGTGAGTCTTTATTCCTTCATTTGCAGCTTGTTGCTTTGATTACTCTGACACCTGACCTCTCTCTCTCTTTCTCTTTTCTCTCCTCACTTTCTTTCTCTCTTTCCTACCTCAGTGAGCTCCTAACATGTCCTTTAAATTATCGCTATCTGCTGAAAATTGTGTATTATTTGAAAACAGTGATATAAGAATCTTATAACAATATGATTATATTTATCCCACTCCCACCTATGTCACTGTCTTTTATTTCGATCTCCTATATAAATCCCACAATACAATTTTTATTTTAACAGTCTCTAGGTTTTAAATTATATTTAAATGCACACATATATTTATATACAAAGGGAAATAAATATATATTTATATATAAGGGAACTTTCAAAAGGATTTTTATATTTTTCCAGATAATACACTTGTACTTTTCACTATTTTGCCCATAGATCAGGTTGTATGCCTGTTATAATTTCCCTTCCATATAACATTTCTTGAAGTGCTGATTTATTGATGCTTCTTGCTTATCCCCCCTGGAAATATCTTTATTTTGAGGTATATATTTGTTAGCTAAGAAATTTTATGTTTTATTTTTGCTTTTCTTTTTTTTTAATTTATTTTTTACTGACAACTTCCATAATTATAGAAAATAACCAGTGGTACTTCCCTCCCTCCCCCCACTTTCCCCTTTGCAACTCCACTCTCCATCATAACCTTTCCCCCTTTCAATTAGTCTCTCTTTTATTTTGATATCATCATCGTACCCTCCTACTATGATGGTCTTGTGTAGGTAGTGTCAGGCACTATGAAGTCATGGATACCCAGGCCACTTTGTGTCTGGAGGAGCACATTGTAAGGAGTCCTATTCTTCCTTTGGATCTTGCATTCTTTCCACCACCTCTTCCACAATGGACCCTGAGCATTGGAAGGTGTGATAGAGATGTTTCAGTACTGAGCACTCCTCTATCACTTCTTCTCAGCACCATGGTGTCTTCTGAGTTATCTCAAGGTCACCACTATCTGAAAAGAGAAGCTTCTCTAACCAAAAGTGAGAGTAGCATTAATATATGGGTATGAGCATTCAGAGAAGTGCTTACTGGGCAGTTTGGTGAGCATAGTATGTACTTCTGTTTTCAGATGGTGGTGACCTTGGGATGACTGAGAAGGCACCATACTGCTGAGAAGAAATGATAGAGGAGTGCTCAGCACTGAAACATCTCTATCACACCTTCCAAGGCTCAGGGAAAACTTGAAAACTTCAGCCATTGTGTTTTGGTAAAACATTTCTTTTGTGCCTATCTATCAACTCTCTCAGGTGACAATATAAGAGAATTAATATTACATATTCAAATATTTTCCCATACATCTCAAGCTTTCTATTCTTTGACATTTTTTTCTTTGTAATTTAATTTGAAAGCTTTGATTTGGGCTGAACTTGTGTTTGGTAGTCACTTTCTACTTCTTGTCTAATAATTCAAATATTTAGGGTATTTTTGTTTCTAGTGTATGGTTTATTCTTATGGTCATGAATCATCTTTGGGGTGTGTGTGTGTGTGTGTGTGTGTGTTGTGGGTACACATGTTCATACATGTGTGGGTGCACAAGTGTGTGCAGACCAGAGATTGATACTGGGTGTTCTTCTTTGTAACCCTCCACCTTAGTTTTTTATTTTTATTTATTTATTTTTTTGAGGTAGGATCTCACTGTAGTCCAGGCTGACCTGGAATTCACTATGTAGTCTCAGGGTGGCCTCAAACTCACGACAATCCTTGTTCCTCTGCCTCCAGAGTGCTGGGATTAAAGGTGTGTGCGACCATGCCCAGCCACCTTAGGTCTGAACCTTGCTGAGCCTGGAGTTCATTGATTTGGCTAGACTAACTAGCCAGTAAGTAATAATGACAGTGCTGGGACTGCAGGCACATACCACCACACCAGGGTGTTGGGGATCTGAACTCAAGTCCTCATTGAGCTTACATGACAAGCACTTTTCTACTGAGGCATTTCCCCAGCCCTATGAATCTTTTTCTCAAAAAGAGTTGCTTTTTTTCTTTTATGTCTCACAATCTCTCTCTTCCTATCTATCTACTTATCTATCTGTGTACAGGCACACCAGTATCTCTTGCTGCTGCAAATGAATTCCTGTCTGGATTTACATGGGTAACTGGGGAATTAAATCCAGGATGTCAGGCTTTGCAAGCAGGTGCCTTTAACCACTGAGCAATCTCAATAGCCCAGTGTCTCATAATTTTAAAAAATAGAATCCTG
The DNA here is from genome assembly GCA_036365145.1 of Orientallactaga sibirica. NCBI lineage: Eukaryota > Metazoa > Chordata > Mammalia > Rodentia > Dipodidae > Orientallactaga > Orientallactaga sibirica. The sequence goes on from JAEOAD010000001.1 coordinate 12,225,301, forward strand.
GATATTGTATATACAGATGATGACTGAAAAAAAAAAACAATACTTAGCTCCAGAAAAGTGGCTGTGTCTACTCTGTCAGTGTTGGGATTAGGGTCTAAGTCAGTAGATGCTCTATGTTGTGTGTGAGTGGGTCTAGGCTGTGGTATCTTTATTTGATTCAGAACCTCATTGGCTTCAATTATTTTTTTGATTGCAATATTAGGTCCTTTCTCATCAGAAGAGCCTGGACTCTCATTAGTGAATTTATGGGGAAAGCTTTATCTTTTCTGTCCATTTCACTAACTTTTCAAGTTGATGGACATTCTGAGTTGTGGTTCTTTTGTGTACTTTGAAGTGTTCTGGGCTTTGCAGCAAGGCTTCTTGCTTTCTGAGCATGGTGACATCTCTCTCTCTGCTCCTGAGCCTTCATCCTGTGGAGAGCAGTTGTTCTACTTTCTGTGAGGGCTTGACTGCACCTCAAGGGTTTGTCTCAGGGAGTTTCTCTGCTGTCAGCACATGTTGCACTCTTCTTGAGCCCATGTGAAGTCCTGTAGAAAGCTGACAGATGGAAGAATGCTCAGTAAGTAGTTTCTCAGAATTCTACTCTATCAAATTAGCCACCATTAGAAGTACATTAACTTTTCTGTTTATATCTTATTCTTTTCCATGGATTTTTCTTAGTTTTTTTTTTTTTTTTTTTTTTTTTTTTTTTTATGGTAAGGCCTCACTGTAATCCAGGCTGACTTGGCACTCACTTTGTAGTCCCAGGCTGGCCTTGAACTCACAGTGATCCTTCTACCTCTGCCTCCTGAGTGCTAGGATTAGAGGCATGTCCCACCATTCCCAGCTGGTTGGCTTTGTTTTCAATCTTAAAAAAAATATTTATTTATTTATGAGAGAGAGAGAGAGAGAGACAGAGAGAGAAATAGAGAATGGGTAGACCAGGGCCTCTAGCCACTGCAAACAAACTACAGATGCATGTCACCATGTGCATCCCACTTTATGCAGGTACAGGTTCCTTGGCTTTGCTGGCAACTGCTTAAACTGTTAAGCCATCTCTCTAGCCATTGTTCTTTTTTATAAAGAAAGTTGATTTTTATTTATTTGCAAGCAGAGAGATAGAAGAGAGAGAGAGAAGAGAGACACAGAGCAAGAATGGGCAGGCCAGGGCCACCAACATCTCCAAATGAACTCCAAATACAATCTGGCTTTACATAGGTTCTAGGGGAATCAAAGTCAGGTCATTAGATTTTGTAGGCAAGCGCCTTACTATTGAACCATCTCTCCTGCCCTATTCTTTAAAAAAAATTATTTATTTATTTATTTATTTATTTGTAAGGAGAGAGAGAGAGGGAGAGTAAAGAGACAGAGAGAATGGATGCACCAGGTCCTACTGCCACTTTAACCAAACTCCAGATGCATGTACCACTTTGTGCATCTGGCCTTTATGTGGGTACTGGGAATGAAACTTGGATTGTTAGGCTTTGCAAGCAAGCATCTTAACCACTGAGCCAATTCTCCAGCCTGTTCTCAACTCTTGATTGGGCTTTTAACTCAGAAGTTAAGGTGCCAGATACTTGTGATCATACAAAACTTCCACCGAGTCAGTGACCTCCAGGTTCTTGTCCCATGAATTCATAGAAGGAAATCCACGGGCCACAAATAGTGAGGTTTAGCAGGTTTCCATAGTGTAGTGGTTATCACAAATAGTGAGGTTTAGAAAGAAGGAAAGGGGCAGAGTTTCCATATATTAGGAGGGATCCCCAGAAATGAAGTACCATTGAAGGTTACCACCTTGGAGTTAATAAGGCTTTTCTGGACAGGGGAACAAGCTGCTCAGTCGAGTTCCCATGCTTATGTCTGGTTTCTAGGGAAGGGGAACTCCTTTAGGGAAAAGACATAAGGAAAAAACAGATTATTATTCTGGCATTACTTGCTGTTAGGAATCCTTTCAGGTGAAAAATAAATAAGGTAATCAAAACCAGGTCTTCCTTGCAGGCTCAAAGACATTCCCCACTTTTATCCAAGAGGGGAAAAAAAAGCCTGTTGACTTTTAGAGTTCTGTTCCCCTAAACTGTCTAGCCAATTTCTTAATTGATATTGAGGGATAAGGTTATAAAACATTCAGCAAGACTTCCATGTACCTGAAGGTTTTAGCTTCTAATTTTGCTTTAGGACTGGGTAAATCCTAAGCGCAAAATGATGGCCATTTTTTTTCCTTTAGGAAGCAATGCCCATCTCCTTGAAAAGGAGGTTCTTAGTGGGGTCACCTCTTCTGTATAGAGAAATGTTCAATAAATGTTCAATAAATCAGCCTGTTTTCAACCTCACATCTTAGTCCTGTTTTTCAAGAGTTCTGCATGACAGGTGGTATCACTTTCCCTGAAGTGTTGACGTCATTCATGCATTGCTGCTTCAAGTTATAAAACTTACAACTCTTCTTTCTGCATATTAGAAATTTGTTGAAAATTCCCAGGAGTCTTGCACTACAAGATTATTGCAAAATATTTGTTAAACCAATACAAAATTAAAACTGAATCCTAAGAGGTCAGATTCCTGGTTCTTTCTACAATTCTTGAACCTTATCACTACCTTGTTTCATTCCTCCTTATTTCTTTCTATTTTGAGGTTTTGTTGACAGTATTGCTGAAGAATCATTCAAGGTACCACACTGAAAATGGCTCAGCTGACGGCTACTCCTCTCAGTGCACTTGTTGATGAGCCGGTGCACATCCGAGCTACAGGCCTAACTCCTTTTCAGCTGGTGTGCCTTCATGCATCCCTGAGTGATGAGAAAGGGAACCTATTTTATTCTCAGGCCTACTATAAGGCCAGTGACACTGGTGAAGTAGACCTGGAACAGGATCCATCACTTGGAGGTGACTTTGTGGGAGTCCACCCAATGGGTCTTTTCTGGTCTTTGAAACCTGAAACACCATTAAAAAGACTGATGAAAAGAGATGTGATGAATAGCCCCTTCCAGATTCAATTAAAGCTTTGCGATCCACCTTTTCCAATTACTAATAGAAATTCCAGTTCCCTAACAGCCAGCCTGACTTTGGAGAGGTGGTATGTGGCACCTGGTGTCACACGGATTGAGGTAAAGGAAGGTCGCCTTCGGGGAGCCCTCTTCCTCCCTCCAGGTGAGTGGAATCATTCTGGTTATTGTTATCCTTATTTTTTCCTAGTTTAAATGCCGTTTGCCTCTAGGAACTTAGCTTGTATGTAGTTATTAGAGTGTGCCTTTCCTACCTGAGAACTGGGTTAGCTTTAGATCATTCAAGCCATTTCTAGAGCTTGTCTAAGGACACGATTGCATACACTTTATGGAATACCTACATTTTGAGGTTTCCAAAGCTGTGGTTATAAATTAAAAGTATCTGCATTACAACTCCTACATGGAGACTCTAATCTTCTTTTAATGGCAAGTATATCACACCTCATTTTTTTGTGGGTGGGGGGACTCTATCATGTTGAGTTTCAATTTAAACACCTTATTGAATTGTTGGCAAAATATGCTTTTGATGTGATGGACCAAGCGTTGGCAACAAATTCAGAGGCTACAAAGGCAATACATATTGTTGGGTTGGGGAAATGGCTCTGTAGGTAAGAGTGTCAACAAACATGAGGGTCTGAGAAGACATGGGAGTGCCTGAGTTAGATTACCAATGTCAACATCTGGGTGTGGTCACACAGTCCTGCATCTTCAGTAACTGTGGGACGCAGAGACATGAGAATTGCTGGTGCTCACTGGTGAGCAAGTCTGACCAAAAATGGCAGCTCCAGGTTTGATGAGAGACTCCATCTCAAGGAAACACTTCTAGCCTCTTCTAGCCTCTACACAAGCACCAATGGGGCATATGCATCTGCACACGCATGAGCATGCACTATCCCACATACATATACCACACCATGCATACTATGTATACACATGAAAATATATTGTGTATTTACATAACATTGCATATAGATTGGAATATATGTCAGATAATACAGCGTGTTCCCTAATGAATATAAAACTTATGAAAATATGATTTCCCACAGCTGTCTCCTCAGACCACTAGGAAATGGTATCAAACTGCTGTGATCAGAATTTATTAGGAATGAAGGTCACAAAATTGATTTCTCAGAAGACTTTGGCAGGCAAGGTTTTAAGTATGAGCTTGATCCCCTTATGTTATACATTTTCATTGCTATAACAAATATCAAAGACGATCAATCCACTCATAAAAAGAAAACATTGGTTCAAATCCAAAATCTGTAGCATTTCTTATCAGCAAAGCACATATAAACATAGATAGAACATTTCATATCTAATTTTATGATCTCATAGGTTTTCATGGACTTTAGCACATCTGTGTACCCTTCACTGTATTCATGGCTTTCTTAACTCCGGTCCTGTAGAAATAATTCATATTGTACCAGGCTGCAAAGATGAAACATATCAATTGACATGGTTCCCAAGAACTCCTCCAGATGTTGTGTCCCATGACATATTTAGTAGGCTCCACTGTTGGTGCAGACAAAAGGTTGAAAATTTGGGGATTCTATTTGGAAAGTGATGCATTAATTCCACAATCCCCAATGCACTTCTTTATGGTTTCATACCTTCATTTTCTTTTTCTTGCCGTCCTTTCTAAAACAGTTCTGTCCTACATTGTTATTTTTTAGGAGACAATCAATTTCCAGGGGTCATTGATTTGTTTGGCAGTGGTGGTGGACTCATCGAGTTCCGGGCTGGTCTCCTGGCCAGTCGTGGCTTTGCAACTTTGGCTGTGGCTTATTGGGGCTATGGTGACCTGCCCCAGCAGCTGACGAAGGTGGACATAGAGTACTTTGAAGAAGCTGCCAACTTTCTTCTGAGACATCCAAAGGTAATTTGTGACTCTTCGGTAGGGTTTAGTTCTGGTTTTCTATTGACCATAATGCTCTGTGTTTCCCCCCTGTGGCCTTGAAGTTCTATTTTGTTACCCATACTCTTCTCATGAGTTATTTCTTACCTAGTAAGAAAAAATTGCAGAGGAAGTTAGGTTCTGTCCATATGGTAATAAAAGGCACTGACTTTGCATGTAGATGGAAATGAGTTCTATTTCTGACCCCACCTTACCTGATCAAGAGAATTTAAGAAAATTACTTATACCCTCATATTCTCAGTGTTTCCTCCTACTTCAATATTGTAATGATAGTACCTCATAAGGTCATGGTGAGATTTGAAGGGGATGTTGACAAGCAAAGAAACTGTCCTTATAGCTGGCAATTCTAATTACTCAGCAAACAGTTATTATTAATTATTGTCATTATTTCTTCATCACCACACTTATGCAGACAGATCTATGTATTTCTTTGAAATTTGGATCTGAATCTTTGTATACTTGAGAGGACTTGAATGTAGTTCTGTAGTACTTTCCTATCCATACTCCTTTGAATATTAAAACATGGTCTTTGCTGCTATAAATAAGGTTGTTGCTTGTTATTTCTTACTAAATTACCTGATTTTTAAAAAAATCCAGGCTGTGTTAAACAGGCACTCATGTAGTTTGAACTGGCCTTGAATTTGCTATGTAGGCAAGAATTACTTTGAACAGTTGATGCTCCTACCTCTACCTTCCAAGTGTTGGTGTTATATTATGTGCCAACATACCTTACTCTTTTTCTCTTAATAAAATTGAAATTAAATAAAATCTATATACAATGTAATTTTTCATGCAAGGACCCCACAAAAATATAGTCTGGCTAACAGTAATAAGATGAGCAACCATTACTGCTGTGCTGAAATTTTACATGGCTAGTTTTAGTGCATAGAATAGAATTGTCCTTGAGCTCTCGGCAATGGTGTTGTTATACTAACCCTTTGTTTGGCTTAGGCATGAAATGGAGAGATTTTCATTTTTCTTTATATTTCCTTTATATTTCCTATGTGACTTTTTTCCATCACTTTTCTGCAAGTGCCAACAGATAGCTAGTGAGTAATGTAGAACTTATCCCTTAGAACTGGATACATGTTCTTGACACACAAAATTAAGATCATGTTAGCCTTGAAATTGTGAAGGATGGTGCTTTTATGGACAACTAACAGTGTCTGCTACACTCAGTGTACTACTCATTATATCCCGCCCCCCCCTTTTTTAAAAATTAAAACTCAATTTGTAGCTCATTATTCTTCTGAGACTACTTGATCCTGAGAATCTGTCTGCATGCATGGTTATAGAATTGATAATACTCTAATCATCAGGACACCTCCCACCTTTCCATTTGGCAGGGAAGTCCCCAATGACAAGGCACTGGGCTTTCCATCGAGGGTCTTCCAGTGCTTGCCACATGGTAGGCAATCCAAAGATGCTTATTAGATAACTGATAATGGAAAAGGAAGCTGAGATAAGTTCCCCTCATTAGAGCTTCTTTTGAAACCAATGCTCTAGTCTCATTTCCCTTCTTCATCTCTCCCTATAGCTTACCTAGTCCCCTGAACTTTCTGAGGCCTCAGACTTGGTGTAACAAAGATTACTCTTCAATTATTTCCTGACTCATATTACTCACTAAAGCATATTCATTTTTATTACTACATTTATTTGTTTATGGTACCAAGGACTGAACCTAAGGCTTTGTGCTAAGCAAGCACTCTACCACTAATCTATATTCCCCAGTCCTACATTTGTATGTTTGAGGGCATTTTAAACTCAGAATCAAATATAATGTTGAATCCAACATTTTTATTCATTATGTCCTCATACTTTAAAAGAAAGAAGTATTTCTATTAAAAATACACTCTACATTCCAGAATTTAAGCTATGTCATATATAAGCATGTGGTTTTTTTTTTTTTTTTTTTTAACTTGCTTTGTTTCCTTTTCTCATTGGAGTACTTGGTTGTCTGAAATTATGGGTTTCCTAACTGGAAGAAAGAATAACATTTCATTTTCATTGTTTTCAGGTCCTTGGCCCAGGTGTTGGGATACTTTCCATATGCAAAGGAGCAGAGATTGGACTCTCTATGGCAATTAACCTAAAACAAATCACAGCCACTGTACTTATCAATGGGCCTAACTTTGTTATTAACAATCCACATGTATATCGTGGTCAGATCACCCAGCCCACACCCCACTCTATAGAGTTGATATCCTCCAATGCCTTGGGACTTGTAGCATTCCATAGAGTTTATGAGCAAACAGTAGATGTGGACAGCCAACATTTTTTTCCTATTGAAAAAGCTCAGGGACATTTCCTTTTCATTGTGGGAGAGGAAGATAAGAATATCAACAGCAAATACTATGCTCAGCAAGCCACAGCACAGCTGACGAGAAATGGGAAGGCGAACTGGACCCTGCTATCTTACCCTGGGGCAGGCCACCTGATAGAGCCTCCCTATTCCCCACTGTGCTATGCTTCAAGGATCCCCTTTGTACACCCACCTGTCTTGTGGGGAGGAGATGTTATCCCACATGCAGCTGCACAAGAACATTCTTGGAAGGAGATCCAGAAATTTCTCAGGAAGCATCTCACTCTAACGGGAACCAGTCAACTCTGAGAGGTTTTGATGGTATCACAGAGAAATAGAGAAGTAAATCTTACAAGCACCTCCCAATTTTCATAGAGGAATGTTTGTGATCTCTTATTTGAAGATTAAAGTTATCTTTTCTTTAAAGTTTTTGAGGTAGGGTCTCACTCTATCCAAGGCTGACTTGAACTCATTCTGTACTTCCAGGCTGGCCTTGAACTCAGTGATCCTCCCATTTCTGCCTCCTGAGTGCTGGGATTAAAGGCATGCACCACTTCACCCAACTAAGACTAAAGTTATCTTAAGAAAAGGATATGAGGACTGAGAATGATAATACCTTGACTTTTCAAAGGGAAAAGTGTTTTTCATTTAGTGAAATATCTTACACCTACATTTTTATAGCTTTGCCTGTCCTAAAATAGTCATTATCATTGCAATTCTCAACAATAGCAATTATCAAGGGAAAAATTTACCAGTGATAAAGCACAGAATCCTATGGTTTAAAAGCAGACATACATAGCTGGAGAGATGGCTTAGTAGTTAAGTCACTTGCCTGTGAAGCCTAACAGGACCCATGTAAGCCAGATGATGGTGGCACATGCATCCATAGTTCATTTGCAGTGTCTGGAGGCCCTGGCATACCCATTCTCTTCTCTCTATCTGCCTCTCTCTCTAATAAATAAATAAATAATATTTTTTTTAAAAAAGGCTGGAGAGATGGCTTAGTGGCTAAGGCATTTGCCTGCAAAGTCTAAGGACCTAGGTTCGATTCCCCAGGACCCATGTAAGCCAGATACATAAGGTGGCACATATGTCTGGAGTTCATTTGCAACAGCTGAAGACCCTGGCATGCCCATTCTCTCTTTCTCTTGCTCTCTCAAACAAATAAATAAAAATCAAAATCAGCAGACATACAAAGAATCATATGCTGATATTTTTAGATTTATTGAGACTGAAATTGAGTATACTTAGATTTCACATTTGGGAAAATATTTTCATGGCTCATACTTGCTTCACTGTCATTGGAAAACTAGAGCCAGGTATTTTGAGGCAACATGGAAACTTACATGTATATAAAGTAATTGAATCAGTCTATAATCAACAATTTAATGAACACAAATAAAATTTTTGTACCTAAACATTCACAGCGTTTTGTCATTCACTACAATGAGAGGAGCAATCTGAGATTCATAGACTTGCAACTCAGGGAAGTGGCTTTGGGGATGAACTGTAAGAATGAACAATGTAATAGTTACCCTCCCAGTAGACTATATATTAATAGGAAATGAAAGACTTGAGATGAGAAGTATATTTCCCAAGGATTATGGGTTTGTTCAAAATAAAAGTGATAAAACCATAAAAAAGGAAAGGATGGGTTTAAGAAGAGCTTGTTATTGTTGTTTATCACAAGGGAAGGTATAAGGACATTATGGACCAAGAGCTAATGAAAAAAAAAAACTGAAGACAATATGGGCAGGAGATATAGCTCAGCAGTAAAAGGTACTTGCTTTTAAAGCCTAACAGCCTGGGTTTGATTCCCTGGCTCCCAAATAAAGCCAGATGCACAAAGTGGTGCATGCATCTAGAGTTCCTTTATAGTAGCAGGAGACCCTAGAGTGCCAACTCTTCACTCATTCTCAATCTCTCTCTCGCAATCAAATAAAATTATTTTGTTTTTACAAAAAAAATGAACTATGGGAAAGAACTGTGGGAATATTTCTTATGGCCCTCACAAGCAATTTTTCTGAGATTATTGCTGTGAGATACTAAAATTCTTACTTGTAACTTGCCCTAAAGTTATTCTTAGAACTAATCCACCTGCTTAAAACAATGTGAGTAGGTTTCCTCTGCCTTGGTATAGCACTGGTCTGAACAGACAGATGACCAATATTGACAATATTGTCAGTGTTTAGAGATGCTGACTGATCTTAAGCTATGCTCTTTAGTTTATTAGTTATGTAGACAGTGTGTAAACAGTCATTCTGGTAAGATCATTAGCCTCCTCCCTGTCTTTCCCCCTCCAAAAGGACTCTCCTCATTGGGGATTGTGTGTCATGCATTATGGGGGTAGCCATCAGTTATGGGGAAGAGGCAACGTCTCTGTGCATAATGTCCCAACTTGTGGCTCTAACAATCTTTCCATCCCTTACTCCATGAATTTCCCTGAGCCATGTTGGGATCGTTTTAGGTCTACTTCAGTGATGAGGTCTAGGGAGCCTCTCTGTCTCTGGACATCTGGTTTGGTAGGAATTGAGTGTTCTCTGTGTGTATCTCTTTCACCCTTATGTTGGTACCAGGTTCACCAAGAAAGCAGCACTCTCGCTCATTTCCCTCATTATTCTATGGTTTCATCTGGGGCCCTGGTGAGGTGTGATGGGGGTGATTCTCTCCTCAGGTTCTGTGTCCATCTGAAAAAGAGAAGCAAGTTTTCCAATGGAGAGAGAGGTCAGCACTAGATGAATGGGATAACCATTATTATTTTAGAGAGACTTTCATAGGTGTAGGCCCTCTTGTAGCCCACGATTTGTGGGAGCTTGATATTGGAGAGCAGGCTCATTTTTTGGATATGGTTCTGACTTGTTTCCCAGTTCCAGCTATGGATTCCATTCCACTGAGCAGATCTGTTAGCCAAATCAAGAGCAGTGGGATACCCACCATGGCTGTGTGCCACTATTGCCCTTGTGTGAGCATCATGTCATGTTATTTGCTACTGAGAAACTTGTACAGTTGCTTGTACAGTTGGTCACTTTCCCCCAGTTGCTCATGTCACACCTTCTGGTACTAGACAAGCTAACTGTCTGGGGAGTAACTCTCTTTCAGATTCCAGCTAGGTCACTCCATGTTCCATACCAAAAGCATATGGTGTCTTTGGCAGTAGGGTCTTACCATTAACCTTTTGTGGGTCATCAAGTATTCTGACAGAAATCTGTCTTCTTTTGGGAAACCACGTAGGTCTCTCTGATCACAAGCTCATTGTGAATGTTAACTGCATGCTGATACTGGGAGTTACAGGCCAGCACCAAGGGAAAAGAAGGAAGAAAAATATAGGTAATGTAAAAGAGAATGAGAGAAGAGAGAGAGAAGTAGGCGAAGCTTAAGGTTAGTCTTCATCATACCCTCTCCAGGGCCCTGTGAATCAGGTGTTCCCTCTAAGGACTTGATGAAGGTTCAACCTTTTAGTCTGTATTTCATGATATAGGATGTTATGGCGCCATTTCCATTTGGGTCCAGTTTTGTGTCTCCCCCATGCTTACCTTCCCCTCCTGCCCCACCCTCCCTATTGTCTGATCCTCGAGAAGCATATTAGGTATGACAGCATCTCAGGCAGATTCAGTTTAGGAGCCACAGATGAGTGAGACCATGCGACGATTATCTTTCTGTGATTGGGTGAGTTTGCTGAGAATGATCTGTTTGAGGTTTGCCCATTTTTCTTCAAATTTCATTGTGTCATTTTTTTCTTACTGCTGTGTAGAATTCCATCATTAGATATACCACATCTTGGTTATCCATTTGTCTAATGATGGACATCTGGGTTGATTCCAGTTCTTAGCTATTATGAATTGAGCAGCTATAAACATGGTTGAGCAGATCTCTCTGAACTGAGGCATGGAGCTTTTAGGGTAAATGCCCAGTAAGGGAAAAACAGGGTCTGTTGGTAACTCTATAATCAACATTTTTAGGAGTCTCTATATTGCTTTCCATAGTGGTTGTACCATCTTACATTCCCACCAACAGTGAATGAGGATTCCTATTTCTCCACAACCTCTCCAGCATTTGTTTTCATTAGATTTTTTAATGTTTGCCATCCTTACTGGGGTAAGGTAGAATTTCATAGTTGTTTTAATGTGCATTTCTCTGATAATTAGAGATGGTGAACATTTTTTTAAAGTGTGTGTTTGCAATTTGTATTTCTTCCTCTGAGAACTCCCTGGACAGTTTTCTGTCCCATTTTGTGAGTGGGTTGTTTGACTTTTTATTGTTTAGGTTTTTGAGTTCTTTGTAAATTCTAAAAATTAGGACTCTGCCAGTTGTATAGCTGGCAAAAAGTTTTCTCCCATTATGTGGGTAATCTATTGGCTCTGCTTATTGTGTGTTTGTCTGTGAAAAAACTTTTCAGCTTCATGAGATCCCAATGGTTGAGTGATTGTTTAATTTCCTGACCTACTGGGGTTTTGTTCAGGAAGTCTTTTCCCACTCCTATATCATGGAAAGTTCCTCCTATTTTTTTCTTCCATTAGTAGCAGAGTTTCCAGTCTTATATTGAGGTCTTTGACCCATTTGGACTTGATTTTTGTGCATGGCGAGAATGTGTCAATTGAGTTTCATTTTCTTGAATATGGTTATCCAGTTTATCCAGAGCCATTTGTTGAAGATGCTGTCTTTTCCCCAGACTACATTATTAGGGCCTTTGTCAAATATCAAGGAGCTGTAGTTACTTGACCTAAAGTTTGGGTCCCTGATTTTGTTCCATTGGTCTATAATCCTGTTTTTATGACAGTACCATGTTGTTTTTATTACTATGGCTTTGTAATATAGCTTTAGATCAGATATGGTGATGTCTCCAGAGGTGTTTCTTTTCCTAAGGAAATGCTTGGATATCCAAGGCCTTCTGCCATTTTCATATGAATTTTGAGATCATTTTTTCTATCTCTGTGAAGAAAAAATGTTGGAATTTTTATTGATATTGCAATAAGTCTGTATATTGCTTTTGGTAAGATTGCCATTTTCATGATGTTAATTCTGCCTATCCAGGAGCATAGGAGGTCTTTCCATTTTCTCAAGTCCTCCTCAATTTATTTCTTGTGTGTTTTTATGCTTTCATTATAAAGGTCTTTCATATCCTTGGTTAATGTTATTCCCAAGGGTTTTTTTTTTTTTTTTTGGTTGTTGTTGTTTCTATTGAAAATGAGACAACATTGCTTATTTCTTTCTCTGTATCTTTGTCTTTTGCAGCTTTCCTCCCTTTCTCCACCACTGGGACAGCCATCCCATTCCCCCACCCCACTGTGCCACCAGGACCACCATCCCATCACCATGCCCTCCTGCACCACCAGGACCACTGTCCCATCCCTCCACCCCAACACACCACCAGACCACACATCCCATCATCCTGCCACAACATGCCACCAGGACCACATTGTCTTATCCCCCATCCGCCACCTGCCTCCAAGACCATGCAGTCTTCAGGCTCCTCTCCCCATTCTTCCACCAGGTCTCCAGGTCCCAACCAGGGACTCAACTCCTCCTGCCTGAGAAGACAGGCATCTTTGCCATTAAAAGCCTAATCTAGTCAAATATAAAAGGGAACAATCACTGAAGATACTTCAAGGGTAAACTACAGCTTCCTCCTAAATTAAATAAGATTCACACACAGTGAAAAAGGAACAACAGAAAATATGAAATGGAAGTAACCCAGCAAGGTTGCCTACTCCCACAATGTAAGTCTCTAATCAAAACATAGAATAAACAACAGGATCAGAACTCCAAAATGAAGACAAAAGGTATGTGACCCTGACCAAGCAAATAGTACAACTTGCAGAAAATCAACAAAAGTCTAACAGTTGTGTGAATGCTATCCTTACTAGGATGGACCTAATAGAAAAAAAACAGAGGGCCTGGAGAGATTTCTTAGTGGTTAAGCACTTTCCTGTGAAGGCTCAATTCCCCACTACCCATGTAAGCCAGATGCACAAGGTGGCGCATGCATCTGGAGTTTGTTTGCAATGGTGTGCCCATTCTCTCTCTCTCCTCTCTCTCTCTCTCTCTCTCTCTCTCTCTCTGTCACTCTAAAATAAATAAATAAAATATAAACAAAAATTAAAAAACAAACAGTCTTTCAGAGACAGTTAAATGATCTGAAGAAAAGCCGACCCCCCTCAAAAAAAAAAATAGAAGACCTCAATAATAAGCTGGATAAGCTCAATGAAGACATAAATAAATGCAAGGATGAATTCCAAGAAGCATTAAGAAAATCAGAAAATGACCGGAAAAGGGAAATTGAAAGAGGGATAGATAGTATACAGAAAAAAGTGATAGAAAATATACACCAAACTGAACAAGTCCAAACCTCCCTCAAGAAGAGTCAGTCATGTGGAAGACAGAACCTCAGAACTGGAAGGCAAAACTGAAGAAACAGTTTGTGAGTCCCAAAACTTGAACAAGTTCAAAAATTTTTGTGAACAGACCATGAGGGAACTGTGGAATACCCTTAAACACCCAACATTTGGATCATGGGGATACCATAAGGATAGGAAATTCAGACTAAAGGCATGGAGAACTTATTCAACAAAATTATTGAAGAAAACTTTCCCACCCTCTCAAAAGAGAGTCCCATCAAAATACAAGGAGCTATCAGAACACCAAACGGACTGGACTAAAGGAGAAACTCTCCAAGACATATTATCATTAAGACTCTAAACAATGAAAACAAAGAGAAAGTCCCAAATGCAGCAAGAGAGAAACAACACCTTACATATAAAGGTAACCCCATCAGAATTGCCTCAGACTTCTCAATGGAAACCCTGAAAGCCAGAAGGGCCTGGAATGTCTAAGAACCTATGGCTTCCAACCCAAACTACTCTACCCAGCAAAAGTATCTCTCATAATAGCTGGCAAAAGAAAAACTTCCCACAATAAAAGTCAACTTTACAACTAAATGAACACAAAGCCAAACCTACAGAGAATACTTCAGGGAATCCTACACACAGAAGACAAACAACTGATCTCAAGAGCCTACAAGAAAGACCACAATAACCAAACCCAAAGAAGGCTCAAAAATATTCAAAGTCCAGGAAAACACCAAACCCCATAAAGCACCACAATATGGCAGGAATTAAATCAAATATCACAGTTATTACCCTAAACATTAATGGCCTCAATTCACCCATCAAGAGCCACAAGTTAACAGGGTGGATCAGGAAAATGGACCCCTTAGTCTGCTGCCTTCAAGAAACCCACCTGACCACTAAAGACAGACACATCCTCAGGGTGAAAGGGTTGAAAATAATATTCCAAGTGAACAGAAATAAGAAACAAGCAGGCATTGCTATACTAATATCGGATAAAATAGACTTCAAACTAAAAGTAATCAAAAAACAACAACAACAAAAAAACACAAAGAAGGTCACATCTTATTCATGAAGGGACTGATCCAATGAAGGGATCTAAAAGCCGGGTGTGGTGATGCATGCCTTTAATCCCAGCATGCAGGAGGCAAAGGTAGGAGGATCTCCATGAGTTCGAGGCCACCCTGAGACTAAATGGTAAATTCCAGGTCAGCCTGAGCTAGAGTGAGACCCTACCTTGAAAAACTGAAAGAAAAAAAAAGAAAAGATTTCACAATCATCTGTCATTATGTACAAAACACAGGTACACCACAATTCATAAAACAAAACCTACTTGGCAACAAAACAGAAATAAACACCAATACTATTACAGTTGGGGACTTCAGTACTCCACAATCATCCATAGATAGATCATCCAAACAGAAAATCAATAGGGAAGTAAGAGAGCTCAACTACACCATAGATCAAGTGGATCTAATGGACATCAACAGAACATTCTACCCCAAATCCACACAAGACACGTTCTTCTCAGCAGCCCATGGAACCTTCTCCAAAATAGATCATATACTGAGCCATAAAGCCTGCCTCCATTTATTTAGGAAAATTGACATAATTTTCTGCATGATATCAGACCACAGTGTTATAAAGCTAGAAATTAACAAAAAGATATGCACCAGGAACTTAATTAACTCCTGGAGACTGAACAACACACTTTTAAACAATAAATGGATAGTTTATGAAATAAAAAATGAAATTTAAAATTTCTAGAATTGAATGACAATGAGAACACATCATATCAAAACCTATGGGACCCAATGAAGGCAGTCCTTAGGGGAAAATTCATGGCACAAAATGCATTCATAACAAAGACACAGAGATCCCAAACCAATAACCTAACCATCCACCTAAAAGCATTGGAAAGCCAAGAAGAATCTAACCCAAAAAGCTCCAGATGGAAAGAAATAATCAAGATCAGAGTGGAAATTAATGAACTGTAAACTAAGAAGACAATTAAGAAAATTGATGAAACAAAGAGCTGGTTCTTTGAAAAAATAAATAAGATTGATAAACTCCTGGCCAATTTGATCAAGCAAAAAAAAAAAAAAAAAAAGGAGAGAGATGCTTCAAATTAATAAGCAGAGGTCACAATAGACAAAAAGAAAAATTTGAAGAATCCTCAGGACTTACTTCCAAAACTTCTACTCCACAAAACTGGATAATGTGGAAGAAATGGATAAATTCCTGGACACATACCACCTACCAAAACTAAATTCAGAGCATATTAATCTGCTAAACAAACCTATTACAGCCATCAAGATCGAAAACATAATCAAAAACTTCCCCCAAAAGAAGAGTCCAGGACCAGACCGCTTCTCAGATGAATTCTATCAAACCTTCATGGAAGATCTGAAACCAATTTTCCTCAAAATGTTCCACATAATCAGAGAAAATGGAAAACTCCTCAGCTCCTTTTATTAAGCTAGTATCACCCTAATCCAAAACCAGACAGAGATAAAACAAGAAAAGAAAACTATAGGCCTATATCCCTGATGAACTTAGATGCAAATATCCTTGACAAATCCTTGCAAACTAAATTCAACAACACATCAAAAGCATTATCCACCTTGATCAAGTAGGATTTATCCCAGGAACACAAGGTTGGCTCAACATATGGAAATATATCAGTGTTATACATCACATAAACAAGCTTAATCACAAAAACCACATGATCATTTCAATAGGTGAAGAAAAGGCCTTTGACAAAATACAACATCACTTCATGATAAAAATGTTGGAGAGAATAGGCAAGGAAATTCTATATATCAGCAAAATAAAGGCTATATATAAAACACCTAAAGCCCAAATAATAATTAATGGGGAAATACTCAAGGAACTACCACTGAGATCAGGAATAAGACAAGGATGCCCACTCTCACTTGTGCTCTTAAAAATAGTACTAAAAGTCCTAGCCCAAGTAATAATACAGGAGAAATAAATAAAAGGGATACAAATTGGAAAAGAAGAAGTCAAATTAGCACTATTTACAGATGAAATGGTCCTATACATAAGTGACCCAAGAAGCCGCCAGCTTCCATCTGAAAACTCTTAAAGATGATTAATTCATTCAGCAAAGTAGCAGGATACAAAATTAATGTTCAAAAATCAGTAGCCTTTCTATATGCAAAGGACAAAGATGCAGAGAAAGAAATTGTGACACTGTCCTATTTTTAATAGCAACAAAAATAAAATAAAATACCTTGGAATAACACTATCCAAGGATGTGAAAGACATATATAATGAAAACATAAACACACGCAAGAAAGAAATTGGGAGCACTGGAGAAGATTGAAAGACCTCCCATGCTCCTGGATAGACAGAATTAACATTGTGAAAATGGCAATCCTACCAAAAAGCAATATACAGATTTAATGCAATACCAATAAAAATCCCAACATTATTCTTCACAGAGATAGAAAAAAATGATCTCAAAATTCATCTGGAATGACAGTAGGTCTCAGGTACCCAAGCATATCCACAGCAAAAGAAACACCTCTGGAGGTATTACCATACATGATCTAAAGCTATATTACAAAGCCATAGTAATAAAAACAGCATGATACTAGTGTAACAACAAGAATATAGACCAGTACAACAGAATTGAGGATCTGGACTTTAGGTCAAGTAACTATAACTACTTGATCTACAGAATGGGAGAAAAATTTTGCCAGTTATACAACTGACAGAGGCCTAATTTCTGGAATCTACAAAGAACTCAAAAACCTAAACAATAAAAAAAAATCAAACAACCCACTCACAAAGTGGGGCAGAGAACTGAATAGCGAGTTCTCAGAGGAAAAATACTAATGGCAAACACACACTTAAGAAAATGTTCACCTTTCCTAGCCATTAGGGAAATGCAAATTAAAACAACTAAGCAATTCTACCTTACTCCAGTAATTTTAGCAAACATTAAAAAAATCAAATGAAAATAAATGTTGGTGAGGATGTGGAGAAATAGGAACCCTCATTCACTGTTGGTGGGAATGTAAGCTGGTACAACAATCTGGAGACTCCTAAAAAGTAGACTATAGAGTTACCAATAGACCCAGTTATTCCCTTACTGGGCACTTACCCTAATAGCTCCACACTTCAGTTCAGCAATATATGCTCAGCCATGTTTATAGCTGCTCAATTCACAATAGCTAAGAACTGAAATCAACCCAGGTGCCCATCATTGGATGAATGGATAACCAAGATGTGGCATATCTACACAATGGAATTCTACTCAACAGAAAATATGACAAAATGAAATTTGTAGAAAAATGGTTGAACTTGGAACAGATAATACTCAGCAAACTCACACAACCACAGAAAAACAATTGTTGCATGGTTCCACTCACTTGCAGTTCCTAACCTGGATCAGCCTGAGATGCTGACATACCTAATAGACATCTTGAGGACTGGACAATAGGGAAGGGAGGGTAAGGGTGTGTGTGTGTGGGGGGGACACAAAAGTGAACCCAAATGGAACTGGTACTGTTAAATCCTATATCCTGGAAGACAGACTAAAAGGTTGAACCCTCAGCAGAACCTTACAGGGAATACCTGAATCAAAGGGCCCTGGAGAGGGTGAGATGAAGCCTAACCTTAAATTTCTCTTGGTTCTTTTTTCTATTTTTGTTCTTTTTCTTCTCTCTGTTTTCTTAGTGCTGGCCTGTAACTCCCAGTACCAGGATGCAGTAAATACCCACAAGGAGCTATTGATCAAAGAGGCCTACAAGGTTTCCCAAAACAAGACATATTTTTGTCACAGCACTATATTACCCACCAGAGGTTAATGGTAAGACCCTACTGCTGAAGACACCATATGCTGTCGGTATGGAACATGGAGAGATCTGGCTAGAATCTGGAAGAAGGCCAGTCCCCACTTAGCCTGTCTAGTGCTAGAAGGTGCTACATGAGCTACTGGAGGAAAGTGGCCAACATCTGTCTGATCAACTCAAGGTCTAGGCTACTCAGAAGCAAACAACCTGAGATGATGCTCACATAAGTGCAATAGTGGCACACAACCACACAGTGATTAGGTGGATAACCAATTGCTCTTGGATTGGCTAACATATCTGCTCAGAGGAAAGGAACCCATATCTGGAACTGGAAAACAAGTCAAAATCATATCCAGATAATGAGTTTGCTTTCCAATATCAAGTTCCTACTAATCTTGGGCTACAAGAGGGCCTCACCCATTAAGTTCTCTCTAAACTAATAATGGTTACCTCATTTAACCTGTGCTGACTTCACTTTCTGTTGGAGAATCTGCTTCTCTTTTTCAGACCAAAGTGGGATCTGAGGAGAGAAACGACCCATTGCACTTCACCAGGTCCCAACTGAAACCATAGAGGAATTGGAGAAATGAGCAAGAGTGTTGCTTTCTCAGTGAACCTGATATCAGCACAAGGGTGAAGGAGATTGACACTGAGGACACCTAACAATCCAGAGGTCCAGAGGCTCCTAAGAGCCCATCACTGAAGTAGACTTAAAAGGAACCCAACATGGCTCCATGAATTTTGAAGAAAAGGGGGCGAAAAGATTGTTAAAGCCACAAGTTGAGACATTATTCACAAAGACTTTGCCTCTTCCCCATAACTGAGGGCACAATGCACAACCCACAATTCCCATGGGGATGACTGGCATCCCCCACAAGGAGGGTCCCTTTTGAGGAGAGGCAGGGATGAGGGAAATGATGGTACCAACATGTGCTGTTTACATACTGAGTATGTCCATAACTAATAAAAACGGAAAATATTTTACTTATTTATTATTTAAAAGATAGAGAATGCAAGAGAGAGAAAATAGGCAAACCAGGGCCTCCTGCAGCTGCAAGTGCACTCCAGACACATGCACCACTTTGTACTTAGGCCATAGGGTTTTGCCTGCAAGCACTTTTAACCACTGAGCAATCTGTCCCCACCCCAAAGAATCATTTTTACATTTGTAAATGTTTGGAGGAAAATGTAAGAAAGTTACTATTTCAAAATAAAATATTATATGAAGTGTAAATTTTAGCACACAAATAAATGTTTAATTGGAACACAGATACAGTCACTCATTATATATTGCCTTTGTTATAGTAACAGAGACATACTGGCAAAGATTTTATAGCTCACAAAGCTAAAAATATTTATTGTATAGTACTTTACAGGATAAACATTTGTCTGCCCCTAACCTAGAGGTCCTGTTTGAGGACCACAGCCCTGAGTGGGCAAACTGCTTCTAGGAGCAGAGCCTGAGAAGTGGGAGGTCAGTCCAGGAATGTTCTAGCTGCCTCTCGCAGAAATCCGAGGAAAAAAGAAGATGAAGCTTGAAGTTTAGTCTAAGACATTAGTACACACACTGCATCTGCTGTCAGTGCTACTCTGATGTTACTGCAGCTGTGGCTTCTTTAGCATGTAAGGTACTCATTAGCATTTTTGCTGAGTAGCAAAAACAGTAATATGTAAGTAGTGCATTGTCTGAGTAAAGAATAAGGTAAATTTTGACTTGTTAAACATTTGTTTTAAAAAAAGGCATTTATGATCTATTTGATTCTGCTGATCCAAAACCCACGTACACTCTGTTCATTAATGTAAGCACATTAAACCTGACTGATGGCTTCACCTGATCTGTGGGCCCTTAGTTACTGACTGACTTTGTTGTCTTCAATTGTCATCACATGCTTGCTCTGAGTTAAGAGTTCAACTAGGTCACCAAGGAAATCGGAAAAAGAGCATAGCTTAAGGGTAAAGATGGTGTCTGTCTAACCACACCTCACCTCACAGGGAAGGAATGGCAAGACATTTAGGGTTAAGTGGGGTTTCTAACAGTCTGCAGATTCTAGTAAACCTCCAGTGGGAGGGTGTGGAGGAGCAAAGTAGGGAATCCACTGATTCTCATGCTCTCAGTCCCCCAGTCTCTTCAAGCAGCCGTCAGAGCCACAGTCCCAGCTGCAGTTTCCTTCTGCAATAACCTCAGGCTTAGTGGACCCAGGACAACAGGCTAGCATTCACCCCTCCTGCCGCTGCAGAGATCCACATGTGAACCCCATCCCACTCACCACCACTGCTGCGCCAACCCAGGAAACAGGCTAGCATTTGCCCGGTTCCACCATGCACCAACGTAGGCTTTCCTGCCCCCGCAGAGCTCCACAGGCAAAATCCATCTCAATTGCCTCTGCCCCCCTGCACAGAACAGGCCAACAGGCTAGTGTTCACACTGCCCCACCCTAACTTAGGCTTTCCTGCTTCTGCAGTGCTCCACACGCAAAAGCCATCCCACTCACCACCAACCTCCATGAGTGGAACCAGGTCAAGGGTAAACTACATCTGCCTCCTAAATTTAATAAGATTCCTTCACTGTGATGGGCAGACCACAGCACAAAAGGATTAACAAGAAAAACTAAATGCAAGTAAATCCAACTAGATTTCCAGTTCCCACAATGGATTTTGCTAATGAAAACATAGAAGATACAATAGGATCAGAACTCCAAAATGAAGACACAAGCAATGCAACCCTGGCCAAGAAAATAGTAGAACTTGCAGAAAATCAACAGAGGGCCAACAATTGTATGAATGCTATTCTCAGTAGATTAGACCTAATAGAAAAGAACCAGGAAGGGTTCCAAAGACAGTTAAATGACCTGAAGGAGAGTGAAAAAAGAGAGGACCTCAATAATCAGCTGGCTAAGCTCAATGAAGACATAAGTAAATGCAAGGATGAATTTAAGAAGCATTAAGAAAATCAGAAACTGATGTGAAAAAGGAACTTGACCGAGGTATGGAAACTATACATACAAAAGCAGTAGAAAATACAAATCAAATTGAACAAGCCCCAAACCCTAGAAACTCTCACAAATAGAGTCAGCCATGTGTAGGATAGAAACTCAGAACTCAGACTAAACAGAAGAAACAGTTGTGAATGCAAAAGTATCAATAACTTCAAATTTTTTTGTGAACAGAACATGAGGGAACTGTGGGATATCCTTAAACATCCCAACATTCAGATCATGGGAATACCAGAAGCAGAGGAAATTCAGACCAAAGGTATGGAGCACTTATTCTACAAAACTATAGAAGAAAACTTTCCTGCTCTGTGAAAAGAAAGTTCCATCAAATAACAAAAAGCTAACAGAACTGCAAACAGACTGGACCAACGGAGAAATTCTCCAAAACATATTGTCATTAAGACTCTAAACATCAAGAACAAAGAGAAACTGCTCAAAGCAGCTAGGGAGAAACATTTCATTACACATAAAGGTAACCCCATCAGAATTACTCAGACTTTGCAATGGAAACCCTGAAAGCCAGAAGGGCCAGGAATGGAACATTGCAAAGTCTAAGAACTTGTGACTTCCAACCCAAACTACTCTACCCAGCAAAAGTATCCCTCATAATACATGGTGAAAGAAAAGCTTTCTACAATAAAACTCAGCTTTACAATTATATGAACACAAAACCAAACCTACAGAGAATACTTCAGGGAATTCTCCACACAGAAGAATCAAACAGCCAACCTCAAGTGCCTACAGAAGCAGATCACAATAACAAAACTCAGAAGACAAACAAACAAACAAACAAACAAACAAACAAACAAACAAAAAACTACAAAGTCCATGAAAACACCAAACCACATAAACCATCACAACATAGCAGAAATCAACTCAAACCTCACAGTTATTACCCTGAACATTAATGGTCTTAATTCACTCACCAAAAGAAATAAACTAACAGGATGGATGAGAAAATTAGACCCCCTCAATCTGCTGTCTGCAAGAAACCTACCTCACCACTAAAGACAGACATCTCCTCAGGGTGAAAGGGTGGAAAATAATATTCCAAGCAAACAGAAATAAGAAATAAGCAGGCATTGCTATACTAATATCTGATAAAATAGACTTCAAAACAAAAGTAATAAAAAATGACAAATAAGGCCACTTCTTACTTATCAAGGGAACACTCCAAAATGAGGATGTCACAATCATCAATCTTTATGCACCAAACACAGGTGCACCACAATTCATAAAACAAAACCTACTTGACAAAAAAAACAGAACCAACACCAACACCTTCATAGTTGGAGACTTCAATACTCCACTATCAGCAATAGATAGATCATCCAAACAGAAAATTAACAGGGAAGGAAGAGAGCTCAACAAAACAATAGATCAACTAGATCTAACTGACACCTAGAGAACATTCTACCCAAATCCACAGGTTACACATTCTTCTCAGCAGCCCATGGAACTTTCTCTAAAATAGATCATATACTGGGCCACAAAGCCTGCCTCCATATTTTCAGGAAAATTGACATAATCTCCTGCATGATATCAGATCACAATGCTGTATTGCTAGAAATTAACAACAAAAGATGTGTCAGGATCTCACCAGCTCCTGGAAACTGAACAACACACATTTAAACAATAAATGGGTAGTGGATGAAATAAAAAATGAAATTGCTAAATTTCTAGAAATGAATGACAATGAGAACACATTGTACTAAAAGTTATGGGACACAATGAAGGTGGTCCTCAGGAGAAAATTCATAGCACTAAATGACTTCATAACAAAGACAGAGAGATCCCAAATCAATAACATAACCGTCCACATAAAGGCATTGGAAAAAAGGAAGAATCCAACCCAAGGAGCTCCAGATGGAAAGAAATAATTAAGATCAGAATAGAAACTAATGAATTGGAAAATTAAGAAAATTGATGAAACAAAGAGCTGGTTCTTTGAAAAATTAAATAAGATTGATAAACCCCTGACCCATTTGATCAAGCAAAAAAACAACAACAACAACAAAAAACAACAGAGATGCTTCAAACTAACAATCATAAATGAAAAAGGAGAGATCACAACAGACATAAGTGAAATTGGGAGAATCATCAGGACTTATTTCAAAAACCTCTATTCCACAAAACTGGATAATTTGGAGGAAATGGATGAATTCCTGGACACATACCATCAACCAAACTTAAACTCAGAGCAGATTAATCTCCTAAACAAAGCTATCACATCCAAAACCTCCCCCAAAAGAAGAGTCCAGGACCAGATGGCTTCTCGGCTGAATTCTATCAAACCTTCTTGGAAGAACTGAAACCAATCCTTCTCAAACTGTGCCACACAATTGGAGAACAGGGAAAGTTCCCCAGCTCCTTCTATGAAGCTAGTATCACCCTAATACCAAAACCAAGCAGAGATGCCACAAGAAAAGAAAACTATAGGCCTATTTCCCTGGTGAACATAGATGCAAAGATCCTGAACAAAATCCTCACAAACTGAATTCAGCAACACAAAAGCATTATCCCCCTTGATCAAGTAGGCAGGAACGCAAGGGTGGTTCAACATATAGAAGTCTGTCAATGTAATAAACCACATAAATAAGCTTAAACACAAAACCCACAAGATTATTTCTATAGAGGCAGAAAAGGCCTTTGACAAAATACAACATCACTTCATGAACAAAACATTGGAGAGGGGCTGTTGAGATGGCCTAGTGCTTGAGGCACCTGCCTGCCAAGCCTAAGAATGCCCATTCGATTCTCCAGGTCCCACATTTAGCCAGACACAAAGTGACACAAGGGTGTAATGCCACACTTTCCCACAAAGGGGCATGCTCATCTGGAGTTCATTTACAGAGGCTGAGAGGCTGCTGGTGTGCCCATTCTCTCTCTCTCTCTCTCTCTCAAAAAAAAAAAAAAAAAAGCACATTGGAGCCGGGCGTGGTGGCACACGCCTTTAATCCCAGCACTCAGGAGGCAGAGGATCACCGTGAGTTCAAGGCCACCCTGAGACTACATAGTTAATTCCAGGTCAGCCTGGGCCAGAGTGAGACCCTACCTCGAAAAAAAAAAAAAAAAAAAAAAAAAAAAAAACATTGGAGAGAATATGCATGGACATTTTATATCTCAACATAATAAAGACTATATATAAAGCTCCTAAAGCCCAAATAATACTTAATGGGGAGAGACTGAAGGAATTCCCACTGAGATCAGGAATAAGACAGGGATGTCTATTCTCACCTCTGCTCTTCAACATAGTACTGGAAGTCCTTGCTCAAGCAATAAGACAGGAGAAAGAAATAAAAGACCTCATCACTGAAGTAGACCTAAAATGATCCCAACATGGCTCAGGGAAATTCATAGAATATGGGGTGGAAAGATTGTTAGAGCCACAAGTTGGAACATTATGCACAGAGAAATTGCCTCTTCCCCATATCTAATGGCTACCCCACAGTGCACGACCCACATTCCCCAACGAGGAGTGTCCCTTCAGATGGGGGAGGACAGGGAGGATGCTAACAATGGTACCAGCATGTCTGTACACACACTATCTACATAACTAATAAAAAAATTAACTTGAATAAAGTAACAATCAAAAGAAAGATACCTGCTTAGAAATTTATGTCAACAGAATGAACATCTGTAAATCCTAATAATAACAAAATAATCAACAACCTCACTAAGAGTAAGACTTGATACTAAATATATAATTATGTATGAATTGTGAATATCTTCATTTTATTGCTTATTACAAACATTACTGGCTGTGTTAGTCACTTTTTTTGTCACTATGACCAAATACCTGAAAAAAATAACTTAAAAGTGGAAGGATTTATTTTGGCTCTGTTTCAGTGGTCACAGTCCATAGTCCGCTTGATCCACTGCTGTAGGCCTGTTTCCACCTAACTATATCCTATTGACAGGGGCAAGACACAGGGTCATTGGTCACTCTATTGTAGCCAGGGAGGAGAAGGACAGACAGAAAAAAGAAGAGGTGGGGAAAAAGAAGAAGAGGAGGGGTATGAGGAGAAGAGGAAGCAGGAGGAGGATGAGAGGGAGAGAGAGGTGTACCTCCATTTCTATAGGGTGTGCCTCCAGTGGCCCACTCACCCTAATTAGGCTCCAACTCCTAGTATCAACTACTTCCCAACAATGCAATCATATGGCTACTTCAAGGGAGTAATCCACTGATTATAGTGGAGGACCATTAATTTCCAGAAATGGGAGCAGGTTCTCATCAGGGAATTTTCACAAGCTTCTTGCAGAAATCCAGAGTGGATAATCCCCATGTCCAGCCAAACTGCTGGTTGTAGAAGTACAGTACCTATACCCCAAACCTGCAGTAATCCCAGAAACCAGTCCTGAGCTTTGATCAGCAAGACTGCTCTTATCTGCATGTCCATGTTTATGTTGCAGAGGTAGCCTTACTGGAAGTTCCATGTGCAGAGGCTCATGCTAACCTCTCAAACCTGTACAACAGTGCATGTGGACTGCCCACATTCATATGGTATGAATTATGTGCTGGGAAACCACATGCAAAGAGACTCCCTCTAAACTGAACAAGGAATTTTCCAAAATGAAGAATTTGCAGCCCTTTTCCTTACACCATAGGTAGTTTACTTGTTTTTGTCCAGCTGCTGCCCTTGTGCATGGTACTTTTCTTTCTACTTTGGTTTAGATGATGCCCACTAGTCCTGTTCATTTACTGCCTTCCTGTCCTACTGCAGTGCCTAGTAATAATTAGGCCAATATTTCCAGAAAGTTTGTCAGCTGGTCAACCAAGTACCCAGCACATGAGCCTTCAGGAAACATCTTAGACTCATGCCATCACACTGGCCTGTTAAAAACACAACTAGTTATGTACTATAAAACAATTACTGAGTTATTTTTCTATTTTGAGTTATTTTTCTATTTTCTAACTTCTAGTGATAGTAATATTATAATCTTTAGAAATTAAGATTTTTTTGTCTTATTATGGTAGAATAAAGTACATTTTATCAAATTATCATATTTTGATCTTCATTTTTACTCTTGCTTCAGGTTCCACAAATATAGAAGATAGTCTTGGACATTAAATATGTAATGGACATAATTTTGCATGCAACAGTGGAATGTCTGCTATGGGGGAAACCAACTGCTCTCTGATTGGACTGGAGGCTGGCTCCATGGGAGGGAATACAACCCTGATAGTTTTAATTTGATAGAAATTATTTTTACTTTGGAAAAATATAAAAAAGCATTGTGCTGTCTTCTTGTCTGGGTTTGTGTACAGTGATTTAATTCTAGTACCACATTATATACACTGCCTGACTGTGCACTAGGGAGTATATTTAACCAAAAATTTCATAGTAAGTGGAAGGAGGATAACATTAAAGATAAGACAGCTTTGAAAAAGGAATGAGGAGGAGTGAGGAATGAACTTTCAAATTTCTTTTCTTGTTTGGGGAAAATAAGGCTTATATGTAGGGTTAGGTGGTATGGGTTATGATCATTACCACTAACTGTATGCAAACTTGAATACGTATTTAGCTTTCTGAGCTTAATTTCCTAATTTATAAAGATAGTGATCTATTTGGGTCCCATAATAGCTGTATGATCTCCAGCAAACATGATCTTGCACAGACCTGGAAAACTAAAAATGCTTTATTTTGGGGATTAATTTTATCCACTATCTAGCTTTTGGTAAATGTTCAATAATTATTTTCTGTTAAAGAAAAGGAGTTGGGAATGAGAGAATATATTCCAATAGCTGTTTAAAATAACCAGTGCTTTTACTTGCTTTATAAACTGTTAGATTGTGCAATTTGTATTATCGCTAACACAACTCTCAACAATAAGTGGCTTAATTATAAATACAGAGATCTTGGTGTGTAGTCTCTTGGGAAATGACTGAGACAGTGGTAACTCTTAATCATTTATATTATGGGATCACCTATAATCCTACAATCATCTTCCATTTTAAATTAGTTTTCAGAAATCATCCTACTAGACATTTTTATAAAATGCAAATACCTGCCAAGACACAAAATAAAATAGCATAATAAATACTAACTCAGAGAAGCCCTCCCCAAGGCAACAATTTCTTATTGAAGTGTTCTTCTTACACTGTTCAAACATTGCAGTGTTTACAATGATAGCAAAGTATCAAGGGGAGCTGAATGGTTAGTGCATATGAATTCATTTTTAAGAGTGTAAATTTCCCTCTGATGGTCAATTGCACCAATGAAGATGGTTTTGTTCCTTAGCTCCTTCCATAGAGCTTAGGAGGAATTTGTTGGAAGCAAATTGAGAAGGAAAGGCACAATCTTTCAGCATACTCTCCTCCTTGTGTATACAGTGCCCACTCATCATCTTGAGCTTTTCTTATCTCACATGCAAAACAAAGAATAGACTCAATCAACTGAATATGGTGCTTTAGTGTGCCACTGTATGGGGATGAAGGACCTATACAGAGATTGCTAATAGGACTAGTTAGCCAGTGTCCTTTATTGTGTGCACCAGTATCACATGACATTTGCAGTCTAGAATCTGTTGGCTATTTCTTACTAACCGCTTTTATGATAGCAACTATGAAAATCACTGTGCATTTGGCTTTACATAGGTACTGGGGAGTTGAATCTTGGCCAGTAGACTTTGCAAACAAGTGCCTTTACCACTGATCCATCTCTTCAGCCCAATTTCAGGTACTTTTAAGGATAGTGTGGGTAAATAATCAATCTTGTAAGGAACATTAAAAGAAATGGCAGCAAGCAGTGTTCCAAAAAAAAAAATGTCTTCCTTTCTCTAAGAATTAGAAGCATGTAAATCATGAAGGATACATGAAGATGACACAATCAGAGGAGCTATTGCAAGACCTACTGAGAAGAACCAGCATACTAACCCCACATCTTTCTAGTGATACTGCCTCTGGGGAGAAAGCTTCACTCGACTCCTTGATCTTTTAACTCCCAACTAGAAATTAAAGTTAGAGAATTTGAGGTGGTCATTAAAATTTTGTTCCTTACTTTGGTGATAGAATATATAAATACAACCCTCATCTAGGAACTATATACTTTAACTTGCTATTAGAGAAGCTGTGAGTAATAAAATAATATTGGATTTCTAGTGGTCAAACAAGGAGCATCTATGCCATTGTTAATACTTCCTATTGTACCTAAATTCACAGTGCAGGTCAGGTAGAAGAACAGTTTATGTCTAAATTTAAAGGCAAGGCCAACTTTATCATTGGAGATAGTCCTGGAGATATTCTGGGACTATTTTTCTTGGTAAGGCCTATGAATTTTTAAGTTCTTATTATGAAATGTATTGGTAATTTTCTCATTACTATGACCAAATATTTGAGATGAAACTTCAGGGAGGTTTCATTTTGGCTCCTGGTTTGTGGAGATAGTGTCCATCCTAGCCAGGAAAGTAAGGCTCCAGGACTCACTGGTGTCTTGCAGCTTCCCACACTCCTTGTCTTCTTCATTACTTTCTCCTTTTTCTCATTCCATAGTGATTTGAACCTGTTTACAGATAATAAATAAAGTGAAATAAAAGAAAAATAGGATCTGGGAACATATGAATTATGATCACACACATTGGTCACAGAATATGAAATGTAGAGCATTTTTGAGCTTTAAATTTGGTACTAAACTACTGTTCACCAAAAGAAAAAAGCCTGTCTTATCAGTTTTATTGTTCTAGTTATTCTCTGTTCCCCTGATAACTTTATCCTTGTGCTCAGTACACTTTACCTGCTCCTGACTCAGATTTAATTCTCCTCAACTTCCCTTCCATGTCCATTCTTAAATTCTTCTATTAATGAGACCAAGAACCTGCAAAGGGTTCTCTGTGCCACCAGTTGCACCACTGCCATACTAGATTGCTTGTTACATAACTACCCTAGATAGGAATGGGGCTGGAGAGCTATACTGTTTTAGAGACTTTAATCCTGTGTTATCCTTTCCCCTTGATTCCTCACAAATACTCTCTGAAACCAACCAGTCACATGGGTGGGTATAATTTCAACAGGATTAAAGCTCACTTTATTCAAAACCACAAAACTAACAGTGTTAGAATGGCAATGATAGGAAACTGTGGGGTAAGCTCTAGCTTGAATTCCCAGTTCTACTATCCACTATTCCTGAAATATGAGTATATCACTAAAACCATTTCCTCATTGTACAATTAGACTCATTAATTCTTGGCGTACAGCCTCTTCCCTCCTCCAAAAGTTTTGCGCATTTTGTACCAAGTACATGGAAGTTTAAACTTGTCAGACCTGACTTCATTTTTATATTGTCCTTTCCTTGGATTTTAAATCTCCACATCAAAGTCTCCTTTCCCACTGCAGAGAAAGAAGCATTACTTGCTTTACTTACAAGCTTCAATGTTCCAGCTGATAGCCACCCCTTCAAGTGCCCTTGCAGATGAGCCTGTGACCATCCGAGCGACAGGCCTACCTCCATCCCAAGTGGTGACCCTCCAGGCCACACTGAAGGATGAGAAGGGGAATCTGTTCCAGTCCAAAGCCTTCTACAGGGCTAATAAGGCTGGCGAGGTAGACCTGGAGCAGGATCCAGCTTTTGGAGGAGACTATGTAGGGGTCCATCCCATGGGCCTCTTCTGGTCTATGAAGCCCATGGTGGCTTTCCAGAGGCTGCTCAAGCGGGATGTGATGAACAGCCCCTTTTGCATCACTCTGGATCTGTATGACTCTGTCTGTTTCAAAGATTCAGCCAAAGTTCCACCCAAGGCCAGCCAGATGGTACAGCGCTGGTTTTCTGGCCCCGGGGTGCAGCGGAAGCAGATCCGGGAAGGTCGAGTGCGAGGAGCACTTTTTCTCCCTCCAGGTAAGAGTAATCATTGGTAATACGGAATAGGACTTCTTTTTTAAAAAATGATTATTTACTTATTTGCGTGTGTATGTGTGTGTGTGTTCATGCACATATATGTCAGAGTCTCTTGTCACTGCAAATTAATGGCTGTCTTGCTTTATGTGGGTGGCTGAGGAATTGAAGCCAGTCCAGTAGGCATTTCAAGTGAGTGCCTTTGACTGTTGAGCCATCTCCCCAGCCCCCAGAACAGGACTTCTTAATTTTTTTCCATTTACAATTATTTTTCACTTGAGAATTTTTTTAAAATATATTTTATTTATTTATTTGAGAGAAAGAGGGGGGGAGAGAGAGAGAGAGTGAGAATGGGAGCACCAGGACCTCCAGCCACTGCAAATGAACTTCACATGCATGCACTCCCTTGTGCATCTGGCTTACGTGGGTCCTGGAAAATAGAACCCGGATCCTTTGACTTTGCAGGCAAATGCCTTCACTGCTAAGCCATCTCTCCAGCCCTCACCTGAGAATTTTATACCTGACCCCAGGTATATAGGAACATAAAACAGGTACAGAAATAAACATTACTGACAATAAATCATAAACACATTTATTTAAAAATAATTCTTAGATATATAATTTTACCACTTATTAAAAAATCAAATTTGAATATTAATGAAATGGATGTGTTTATTTTTTCAAAAAATAATTACATTTTGGATTATTACTTGATACTGTAGGGTATAGACATAGAACTTCTTAAATGTTGTTATTTTGATTTTATAATAATTCTAAGAATGCTTCACATGAATACATAGTACAAAATGGTAGAAGTGTGTTTACGGTTATTTCAGAAATAGGAAATAGAAATAGGAAATATCTCAATCTTAAAGTGCATTTAACAATTTTTAAATGAAACTCAAGAAAGTGTATGTTAGTTTTTCATTACTATGAACAAAAACATGACCAATATCAGTGTAGGGAAGGAGTTTGTTCTGTTTTAGTTTTTAATATTTTTATTTATTTATTTACAAGCAGACAGAGAGAGAGAGAGAGAAAGAGAGAGAGGGAGAGAGAGAGAGAGAGAGAGAGAGCACTGCAAACAAACTCCAGGTGCATTCGTCACTTTGTGCAACTGGTTTTACATGGGGACTTAAACCCAGGCTGTTAGGTTTTGCAAGCAAGTGATTGTTGAGCCATCTGTTCAGCCTGAGTTTATTTTGACTTATAGGTCCAGAGGGTGGAATCCATCATGGTGGGGAAAGCAGGTGGAGCATCACATCAGTAGGGAGGAAGGATAGGAGAAGAGAAGAGAGGAGAGGAGAAACAGGAAGAGAGAGAGAGAGAGAGAGAGAGAGAGAGAGAGAGAGAGAGAGAAGCACCAGGCTGTAAGACCTCATTGCCTTACCCCAGTGATACACTTCTTCTAACAAGGCTCTACCTCCTAAAGTTTCTAAAACCTTACCAAACAGCTCAGGATCAAGTATTCAAACACAGTGGCTTGTGGGAGATATTTTACATTAAGACTCTCACAGCTAGTTAAGCAGCAGTTTTAAAAATCAAGCTTTCTACTACAATACAAAGATATACTAATACGTTTTATATGCTGAGGAACGATGGTAGGAAAATATTAATGGTCTTGGTTTTTGCAATTAAACCATTATGTTTTTATAAGAGTATAAAACTTTGTATGTCCAGTAAAAACACTACAATTCATAATGTGCTACAAAGAGTCCCAAAGTAAACCAAGTTGTTTCAGGCAGTATTCACTGGTGCTGGGTGACATGATGGCACACACAGTGCAATGTGTACACGTGGGTTCAGAACCAAGAATGCAGTAAAGTCCCATTATGCAACACGGATGAGAAGTCCCATGATGTAACAGTGGCTGCCAGAAACACCTTGAGTTCATTACACATTTGATTTTGAAGTAAATTTTGGCCCATGTATTTTGCCAAATCATTTTGCTTATTGTTGCCTTTTTTTCATTTGTTTTTGTTTTTGTTTTTGTGACTGCCACATTCAGTTATGTGATGCCTTATGGGCTCATGACCTACAGTTTAAGAAGCCATGATATAGAAAGCTTTTTCTAATTACATGAATTGTGTCTGCATTGTGTGTGTGTTTGTATATCTGTGTGTCCATGTGAAGATGGAATTAATTTTGCTTAGGTTTTTTTGCCTTCACTGCTATTCTTGTCTCTCTTCACACTTTTGATTATTCTCTCTGTTTTGCTGCCAGGGGAAGGTCCTTTCCCAGGAATCATTGATTTGTTTGGGAAAATTGGGGGTCTAGTTGAATTTCGGGCCAGTCTCTTGGCTTCCCATGGCTTTGCAGTGTTGGCCTTAGCATATTTTGGCTATGAAGACCTGCCTGAAAAGCTGCTGGAGGTGGACCTGGAGTACTTTGAGGAAGCTGCCACTTTTCTGTTATCGTATCCCAAGGTATTTGAAATACTTTCCATTCTGGCTTGCAACGTTGCAGGAAAAAAAATATCACAAATGTCTGCTCTGTTTTTATCAACTATGCAGACTTGAGCATAGCACAGCTCATGTTTAAGTGAGAATGATAAAATCTGCCTTGTCAATTGTTTCTTTGATTAGTAATGTTCGTTTATTAATTAATTCTGCACATATATTTTCCGTGTGTATTCTTGTTTGTTTGTGTGTAGGCCAGAGACTGGCATCAGGTGTCTTCTTCCATCACCCTCCTCCTTATTTACTAAGGCATAGTTTCTCACTGAACCCAGAGCTCTTGGCTTCTGCTAGTTTAGTCCTCCCAGAGCCTCCCTAGTGCTGGGATTACAGGTGGGTACCACATCCACCTTCGGTACTGAGTATCTGAAATCCAGTCTTCAAGCTTGCATGGCAAGTGCTTTATTTACTGAGCCATCCCTCAATCTCATTAACTAATTAAAAGTCAGGGTCTCCCTATGTAGTTTAGGCTGGCCTGGCACTTGCAAATTCCCCTGCCTCACTTCCTCAGTGCTGGAATTACAGGCCTTTAATACCACCTCTGCCTCTAGAATGCTACTTTTTTTTTTTTTTTTTTTTTTTTGTGGTAGGGTCTCACTCTAGCCCAGGCTGACCTGGAATTCATTATGTAGTCTCAGGCTGGCCTCAAACTCATGGCAATACTCCTATCTCTGCCTCTCCAGTGCTGGGATTAAAGGCATGTGCCACCATACCTGGCCTAGAACTCTACTTTTGATAAAGAGGTTTTCTTTGTTATTTCCCTTGCTCGCCGTCACAACGCTGTAAGGTGGATGATAATGCTTAGAGAAGGTGAATAGATTTTTGATTCCTTGTTCTTGGGGATAGAGTCTCCTCAAAGATTGGTCTGTGACTGGTTCCCTCTGTTTGGTATTAAAGATCCAAAGGCCGGGCATTGGTGTGATCTCCGTGAGCAAAGGTGCTGAGATTGGGCTGGCCATGGCCTGCTACCTGAAGCAGGTGGTTGCCACTGTCTGCATCAACGGGTTCAACGCCGTGTTTGAAGTTCCGCTTAGGTACAGGGATCTAGTTGTGCCACCCATCCTCCCAGCTATAGAGCGCATCCAAGTCCACGTGTCAGGGGCTGTGCGCCTCCAACACTGTTATGGAGAACCCCAGAATAAGTCAAACCATCAGAGCGTGCTTCCTGTGGAGAAGGCTGAAGGGAAGATCCTCTTCGTCGTGGGAGAGAATGACGAATGCATCCACAGCAGAGCATTCGCGGGGCGGGCCATGGACCAGCTGCGGAACCACGGGAGAAGCAGCGGAAGGATGCTCACATATCCCGGGGCTGGCCATCTCATAGAGCCTCCCTATGCTCCCTTGTGCTTCTGGTCCTGGGACCATAGACTGGCCTGCCCTGTGCTCTGGGGAGGAGACCCTGTTGCTCATGCAGCATCCCAGGAGCATTTCTGGGGAGAGATCCAGAAATTCTTCAGGCAACACCTTGTTAAGACCACAAACAAACTCTAAGCAAAGGAGTGAAAAAATAGAGCAGGATAAAAAGACTGGAATTGATGTGTGTGTGTTGGGGGTGGTGGTGGAGGGAGGCGGAGAATGAGTATAAATAAGGCAAAGATGGGGAAAGGGTGTTCTGGTTTCCTTAGATTCACAAGTCATCCCCAATCAACTGAAAGGAAACTAGGCAAAATTAATAGATCAGGATGTGTATGCATTTGAAGTGTTTCTGACAACTTTGCATGTGCATTGCCGTTTTAGAAACTGCATCTTAATTTATATGCATTGGGGTAGTTTGCTCTTCTGCAATGATAGCTTTGAATTCAATGAGCTTTGATTTTTATACCCAGGTAAGGATACCTGGGATCCAGGAGTACACTTCCTTTTAAAATTATTTTAAGTTGGGTTTCTGAAACTTATTATAAAAGTTCTTATACCACTAAATATAATCCTTGCAGTAGATTTCCAGCAAATACCTAAAGAGCAGTATGATGATGCTTCTCTTTATCCTAGGTATATATTACCATTTTAAATCAAGAATGGGATTGAATTCAATCAAGTGCCTTTGTAGCATTTATAAAAATTAAATGTTAATGTATCTAACCCTTTTAGACCAGTGTCTTACATATAACTTTCAGAGTTAGCTGTTCTGATTTTCATAATGCTTTCCTCTTTCATTCTCTTTTTAAGAAAGATATTTGTGAGAAAGTCCAAGTGTGTTCATGGCACAGCACATGTGTGAATGTCAGAGGACAGTTTCCAGTGTTGGTCCTCACCTTCCAACTTGTTTGAGGCAAGCCTTTGCTGCTCAGCTCTATGTTTTCCAGGCTAGCTGGCAAGTCAGCTTTTGATTCTCCTGTCTTTGCCTCCCATTCCACCACAGGCTTGCTAGGATTCACTTTATCCACTGAGCTATCATACCAGGCCTTCTTTCACTCTCTTAGTGTGGAGAACTACATTCATTAACAGACTCAATGTCTTTTCATTTAATTTGAATAGATGACTTTCTGATATTGACTAACCCAGGTTCTACAGATTCCTTTGGACCCAAACCAATCACTTACATTTCCTCAGAATTTTACTTATGTTTTTTATTTATTAAAAGTTTTATATTTATTTATGAGGAGAGTTAGTATGTGTGTGTGTGTGTGTGTGTGTGTGTGGGGGGGGGGGAATGTGTGAGAGAAAATAGGCACACCAGGACCTCTTGCCGTTGCCAACAAATTCCAGAGGCATATGCTATTTTCTGTATCTGGCTTTACCTGGGTTCTGGGGAATCAAACCTTAGTCTTCAAACTTTGTAAGCAAGCACCTTGAACTACTGAGCAATCTTCCCAACCCCTTGCTCATGTTTTCTCAAACATCTTTTTCTCATATAATATTTCACATGGTTCTTGTTATTTATCTCTTTTCTCAGCCTGACTCTCTAAAAAGTTATCTTTTCAGATGGCAACTTTTGGTTTGTTTGCTGGTTGATTTTTGTGGATTTATTAATTTGTTATATTTTAAAAATCAATTTAATTCTTTCAGCAAGATTTCTTTAATGACCACAACCTATGTATGTCTGTGAACTTTCAAAGTAAAGAACTAAGAAAGTTGCAGTTACCTTCTCTTTGCTGGGACAAACAGCTACCTAGAAGAAGCTTATGGGAAGAAAGGGTTTATTTCAGGCTTCCAGATGCTAGGTAACTTACTGCACCTAAAAGCAAAATCATGCACCCCATCTTCTCCATGGCACTCCTTTATTTACAGATTATCATTTTTTACAAGAAATAATTATTTAACTCTATCTATGTTTTGACAATTTTATGATTTTTCAAAAATGGGTGCACCAGGGCCTCTAACTACTGCAAATGAACTCCAGACACATGTGCCACCTTGTGCATCTGGCATACATGGGTATTGAGGAATCGAACCTGGGACCTTTGGCTTTGCAGGCAAGTGCCTTAACTGCTTAGCCATCTCTCCATCACTCATGCTATTTTTAAACACTGCTTGAATAATTCTTTATATTCCATTTTGTCCTTTTTCTAAAGTATAATTCAGTTCTTTTTAAAAGGTCCATATTTATCTGAATCTTTGCACATCTGAAAATGTTTATATTTTGCTCTCTTTAATGGTAATTTGTATAGAGCTATATCTTGATATTAACAATTATTTCTTTTCACTAGTTCAATTATTTTTTTCCAAAACGTCCAGGCTGGCTTCCAACTGGTGATCCTCTGTCTCAGCCTTCTGAGAGCTGGGATCACAGGCATGTGCCAACATCCCAGCACTTCAGTCTTTTCATACTGGCATCTGTTCTTGACAAAGCGTAGTCTGATTCTCATTACTTTGTTTTCTCTCTCTCTCTCTCTCTCTCTCTCTCTCTCTCTCTCTTCTCTCTCAAGCACACCACCACCTACATTTTTATAATTTTATCTTTATGCTCAATACTACTCTTAAATATGAACAAGGGTAGATTACTTTTTACTTGTGTTCTCTTTCTCTCTGTCTTTCTTTATTCTTTTATTTTTCCTGGCCCAAACTGAAAACTGTTTCAAACTGAAAACAGTTTTTCTGTGGTTTCACTGTCTCCCTTTTGAATTTCAGTTGTTGAAACTTAATAGCCAATTTGATAGCATTAACAGGTGGGGTCTTTATGAGGTGATTAGACTATGAGGTCCGCCTTTTCAAATGGGATTGAGGTTCCTGTAAAAAGGCTTCCTACAATAGTCCCCTCTCTAGGTTTTCCATTGTTCCTGTTATGTGAATACCCTGCATTCCTTGTCTCCAGAGGATGTAGCACCAGGGAGCTGTCCTGGAAGCAGAGAGCAGCCTTTGAGGACACCAGATCTGCTGGTGTCTTATCTTGGACTCCTAGCTTTCAGAGCAGTAAGAAACATTCTGTTCTTAATTACCCAGTCTCAGGTATTCTGTTATGGCCACACAGATGGACTAAGACTGCCTTCAGTTTTGGGATCATTGCTTCCATTAATTATTTAACCACTTCACTCCTCCTGTACTTTTTGTTCCTTCCTCTGGAGGTCTTTGAGTACTGTGCTCAAAGTAAAATAGCTAAATATTATTTTTTTTCCCTCATACCTTTGTTTGTAGTCTGCTGCCTGCATTCTCAGATAATTCCACAGCTCAACCTACTCATTTCTTATTCTTCTTTCTTCTCCTTCCTCTTCCTCTCCTTCTCCTTCTTTTTCGAGGTAGGGTCTTGCTCTAGCCCAAGCTGACCTGGAATTCACTATGTAGTCTCAGGGTGGCCTTGAACTCACAGTGATCATACCTCTGCCTCCCAAGCGCTGGGATTAAAGGCATGTGCCACCACACTTGGCCCTCATTTATTCTTAATTATGTCTAGTCTATGATCTAGCTCATCTTCTGGGTTTTATTTTGATGATCATTTTTAGTTTCCATGATCTTTAAATGGATATTTCCTTGGGGCTAATTCTTATTTTATGGACAGGCCTTCCCTCCCTTCCCTTCCTTTCTTCCTTCCTTCCTTCCTTCCTTCCTTCCTTCCTTCCTTCCTTCCTTCCCTTCCTTTTCTTTTCTTTTCTATTTCTGTTTTTGGTTTTTCGAGGTAGGGTTTCACTCTAGTCTAGGCTGGCTTGGACTTCACTATGTAGTCTCAGAATGGCCTCGAACTCACGGTGATCCTCCTACCTCTGCCTCCAGAGTGGTGAGGTTAAAGGCATGTGCCACCATGCCTGGCTTCCATCCTTTCTTTTCTTTTCTTTTTTTTTTTTTTTTTTTTTTAAAATATTTTTATTTATTTATGAGAGAGAGAAAGAGAGTGTATAGGCACATGAGGGCCTCTAGCCACTGCAAATGAACTCCAGATGCATGTGCTATTTTGTACCTCTGGCTTTATGTGGGCACTGGGGAATCAAACACAAGTTGTGAGTCTTTGCAAGAAAGTGTCTTTAACCACTGAGCAATCTCTCTAGTCCCATCCTTTCTTATCCCTTCTTTTTCCTGTGGCTTTACCATGAACATACCCAGGTTAATTGCAGATTTTCAGGGGCCTCTTATTGAGATTTAGAATGCCATTTATCTCAGTGGCAACCAGATCTTACTTTTCTAGTCTCTGATTTTAGCCCAAAGATACACATTTCCTCTTTTTTTTTCTTTGCAAGTTCCCCCCCCCCCCCGGGTTTTAGCCTCTAACTCCCCATTTGATCTTGGCTTGATTTTACTCAATATTTGGAAATCTGTCCCCCCCCCTTTGGATGTGTATGTTTGTGGCATGTGTGCATGTGTCACCCAACTCTGGACATGTGGGTGTGGGCACCAGATGTTGACATCAGATGCCTCTATCTATCTCGCTACATCTTATTTACTAATAATAGGGCTGCTCACTGAACCCAAGCCTAACAAATTTAGCTAGATTACCTAGCTTGCTCCAAGGAGCTGTCTCTGCCTCCCCAGAGTTGGGATTATAAGCATGTGCCAGCCACCCCACCCAGATTTTATATGTGTGCTGGAGATCTGAACTCAGGTCCTCACACTTGTAGCAAGTGCTTTACCTGCTAAGCCATCCTAGCCCCTCAAAATCTATTTTACAGGTTGTCACATGTAGGCAAACTTGCTAATTAGTAAGTTCACAACTGATGCTGCCTTGCTAATGAGCTGTAGGTGTGGACCTCATTGGTTTTCCTGGTAGCAACAGTGGAGTTTACCTGCCTGCCTTTATACTTCATACCTGTGGCTTTTGAGAAACAGAATGAGGAACACCCCAATGGGAAAACACCTAACTACCTTCAATGAAACTGTTACTGGAAAAAGGGAGCATGAGAAAGGGACATGTTGTAGTTGCCTTCTTGTTGTTGGGATAAAGTATCTTACCAAAAGCAGTAGATGAAAGGAAGCTCTATGATGGCAGGGGAAAGCATGGCATGAGAAGAGGTTGGACATCACCTCTGCCACAGCAGGTAGAAAACAGAAGCAGAAGAGTGAGCTGAACTCTAGCAAGAGAAGTTGGCTATGATACTCCTAAGCCCACCCTCAATTACACACCACCTCCAACAAGGCTTCCCCTCCCAAATTACCATCAGCTGGGGACCAAGTACACAGAACACATGACTTCATGGGAACATATGATCCAAATCACCACAGGACATAAATATTTAGTACAGAGTCATGTGCCTGCAGGAAGTCTGGGTTTTTCTAGTTATGAAATATGAAAGGTCAAGCCAGGTGTGGTGGTGCACGCCTTTAATCCCAGCACTCAGGAGGCAGAGGTAGGAGGATTGCTGTGAGTTTGAGACCACTCTGAGAGTACATAGTGAATTCCAGGTCAGCCTGGGCTAGAGTGAGACCCTACCTCAAAAAACAAACAACAACAACAAATAAATAAATAAATAAATAAATAAATAAATAAATAAATAAATAAACAAAATTCAAAAGAAATATGAAATGTTATTACTGGAAAAATTTCAAATAGTATTGATTTATAGGGTGATTCAGTAGAGGAATGACATTATGTAACAACATTACACATCAATCCCCACAAGAAGATCTGTTCTTTGTTCCACAGTATTTAAGATAAATGGATAGATGAATGTTCTATTATGGTTCATAGGGGAAAGTTAGTAGTGCTATGAGAGTCTCTGAGGAAAAGTGCCAGCCTGTACTCTTTCCTCTACTTCCTAGATGAGAGAGAGAGAGAAAAGAGAGAGAGAGAGAGACAGAGACAGAGAGAGAGAGAGAGAGAGGGAGAAAGAGGCAGAGGGAGAGGGAGGGTGAGAGGGAGGAAGAGAGAGAGAATGAGAGAAAGGCACACCAGGGCCTCTAGCCATTGTAAATGAACTCCAGATGCATGTGGCATCTTGTGCATCTGGCTTATGTGGGTAATGGTAAATTGAACCTTGGTCCTTAGACTTTGCAGGCAAATGCCTTAACCACTAAGCCATCTCTCTAGCTCAACTCTTGACATTTTATTGACAGCTCAAGATTATCTCAAGCAGGCTGAAGACTAAGGTATCATGCTAGATATTTAGAATATACATCTGGTTTCTTAATCATTGAGGAAGTTCTTTCATTTTACCTAGATGTGACACACACACACACACACACACACACACACACACACACACACACTTTTTTCTCTCTCTCTCAATGACCACTCAGTCAAACTCCTATTTGGGTTAATCTTATCTCACTTGGAACTGAAAAGCAAAACCACTTGCTGAGGTCACTTCATGGTGATTCCCTAAATACCTTTGCCCAGTGAGTGAAACTGAAAACAAAGGACATGAGTCAGAATACATTTTGTGATAACATTTTTTTCTTCTCTTTAGAAAAAAAATATGTACAAAAAGCTAAGAAGACCCAACATGGAAATGTCAAGAAAACATTCTGATAGGTACAGACAAGGAACTCCTTCTTTCAAAGGAGGAACACATTAGTTATCACCATGCTAGAAAAATGGGATGCAGTTAAAATCCTAGTACAGTTAAAAGCCACAAAGTGACACTGTTGCTCTGGGGCTCTATGTTGTAGATGCTCTGATACCCTTTCTGTAAAATAATACTGTGAAAACTGTAAAATATTCATTTTCATATAAAGTCAATACAATAAAATATACAAAACAGTTGAGTTGACAGGCAAGGCTGGGGCTGGCTGTATATATATACATATATGTTTTACTTTTTCTTTTATTTTTTGAAAGAAGGCTAAAGTGTCACTTGCCTTCCCAAGAACATAATTACAGATCTTTAGTTTCTTAAGTGGGCAAAGCCATGAGCTAAGAAGGAATTGTATAACTAGAACAATCCCTCCCCCATCTCAGATTCTGTGCCAGTGGTTTTGTAATTGGACAACTTCCCTCATATATTTTTTAACCTCAAATACAGTGAACGGTTTATAGATCAGAACACAAAGTTCTCTGAATATTTTTTTCCACAATTTACTTAGAGATTTACCATTAACCAACATTATCCTCCCTGAAACTCCAAAGTTTAACTTTTATTAAAAATTCAAAGTTTCTGGAGGAGGCATCACTGTGTTAATAAAAGGTTAAAGGGAAGTTTTACATTTATTTGTATTTATAAAACTAAGAAAAGAAGGTTGTGTACAAATATCACAAAACAATATCAACCATTGAATAAATGTGATTCTTCAATTCACACTTGAACAAGAAGAGTATTCTGTTGCTTTGAAAATTCTGGCATAAATATATTAAAGCTGACAAAAAAAAAAAGAGATCAGGGCAAGCTACATCACTTCTTCATACAAAAAATGTACAAAACATTAGCTTCTAACTAGATAAACATAATACTTGTCTTCACAGTTTGACGTTGAGTAACTGTGTGTTTTGAAGTATTGACTTGGAAGGTGGTTAAAAAAACAGTTGCATCACTTCTGCTTCTCAGGTGACTTCAGTCATGGAGGCCGAGTGATTCTGCAGAGCAAACAGGATACAATGTGAGAGTTGGATAAACTGACCCCACGTACATACTTATGCTTGAATATTTCCTTTTTATTTTATTTTTTTTTTGGTCTTCTAAATTGTGCTGTGTCCTAAGAGCTCATCACTGAAGTAGACTTAAAACACACCCATCATGGCTCAGGGAATTTTGTGAAGAGGGGGCAGAAAGATTGTAAGAGCCACAGATTGAGACATGATGCCCAGAGGCACTGCCTCCCCCCCTCCCCCAAACTGACTTCCACAGTGCATAACCCCATGGGGCATTCCTGTAATGCTGTGAGGAGGGTCCCCAGTAGAATGGGGGCAGGGACAAGGGAAAAAGGGTACCAACACACGACGTATCCATACAAAACATGTTACTAATAAATACAAAAAGAAAAGGGAAAGTAAATGAGAAAAAAAATAAAGCGTGCTGTGTTTTCTGCCTAATATGCTCTTCTAAGGCCCTTCAAATTCCACTATCTCTTCATGTAAAGTAGAATCATGTCTCACTGTTTTTCTATATGACTTTGCTTTAACTATTTTATATGTATTTATATTGACCTCAAAGTGACATCAGCTTGCATCTCATACTTTTTAAGTGTTTTAAAAAATATTTTATTTATATTTATTTATTTATTATTAGAGACAGAGAGAGGGAAAGAGAGAGAAGGAGAGTGAGAATGGGCATGCCAGGGCCTCTAGCCACTGCAAACGAACTCCAGACATGTGTGCCCCCTTGTGCATCTGGCTTACGTAGGACCTGGAGAATTGAACCGGGGTCCGTAG
This sequence comes from Orientallactaga sibirica, assembly GCA_036365145.1. Lineage (NCBI taxonomy): Eukaryota > Metazoa > Chordata > Mammalia > Rodentia > Dipodidae > Orientallactaga > Orientallactaga sibirica. Next base: position 12,267,606 of record JAEOAD010000001.1, read on the forward strand.
GCTTTGCAGGCAAATGCCTTAACTGTTAAGCCATCTCTCCAGCCCTTTAAATGTTTTTAGTAGTCAACAATATCAACTAAACATTTTCATATGATTGTTGCAGTTAGTTTCTCATTGCTGGGACAAACACCTGACCAGGAACAGCTTATGGGGAAAAAAAAAGTTTATTTCAGGATTACAGATTCCAGGGGAAGCTTCATCATGGTGGAAGAAGCTGACTCACTTCCATAGATCCATAGCAGAGAGATACTACCAAGCCAGCAAATACAAACAGCCATAGCTCAAACTGGCTTTTTACACACCTAGTAGGGCTAGATTCAAAGATCTGACCCCAGTGACACCTCCTCTTCCAGCTAACTGCTAGATACTTCAGTAGGAATCTTAATAAAATATCCCCAAGGTTATGGGGGACATACATTTAAATTCAAACCACCATAATGATCCATCCTTATGACCATGAGTTCTATAGAAGTGAATTTAACATTTTCCAATAGATAAGAGGGTTTGGGGTGGACTTTAGTTATCTTTATTTTCTTTTTCTCTAGACAATGTGGTCTGTATGATAAAAAGACACTCACATTTCTTAAGATTTGCTTATATCTGATTTATTTTGATATTTCATATGTGTTGGGAAGGATTTTATGTGTAATGTAAGTTAGGTCAGTTTTTTCAACACATACATCCATGTATATGCATTCAAAGGGTTTGAATATTCCACTACAACCTATAGTACATAATGATTTATATATCATCATCCTACTATTTTCAAGATAGTTAAAGATGCACTAATCATAATTTTGTATATCTTGGTAACAAGTGGTTTTGAAAGTTTGGTATTTTATTTTTTAATATACAACCTTTAAAATATATCCTGGAAATCTCTTGGCCTAGTCAACTATGAGTAGTCCTGAAGAAGAAAAAATAAGCCTGGGGAAGGAGTCAGACAGAGGCTAATGCCTGCGTACCATTGCATAGAATGATATTATTCTTTGACTAGGATATTCAGTGGACAGTATTTTAAAGGACATACAGATTGATATATTTGTGCTACTCAGAAAATATTTCAATTCATCTTTGTCTTTGGTTACTTCATCTCAAAAGCAGTGTCTACTGTGATCTCCCTGGGCCTGAAAACTTAGATAGCAAATAAAAGTGCAGAGATTCCACTTAATAATTTCATTATAAGGTTTTAGTTGATAATATCTCATCAGCTTACAAAAACAAGCTGTATACAATTAAACCAGAAATATCTTCCCATATATTATTTCTAATTAGACCATTTAAAACGTTTATCTTAATTCAAGATAAGGAAAAACAAGCAAGGAAAAATACTTGGTACTGGGTTTAATGGTAAGCCTTAAATATTTTCCCACCATAGAAATAGATTTTTGCTTCCCCTGACTCATTAATAAAATTAAAGGTTTAAAGAATACCTTGTATTAGTCAATATTTAATGAAAAATATTTCCTACTGCCTGATGAGTCACATGATAATTATAATGGGAAGAACTTTTTCTTTGTACCACCTATAACTTTTAGTAATAAAAAGTAAACTATAAACAATATTTCAAGATAAAAAAGATAGTACACAAAACAAATATTGTAGTAGGACTCCAGATACCTGAAACAGTGTTTTAAATTAACTATTCTCCTGTTTGCTTTAATTGCTGTTACTCATTTGAGCTCTCTTACTTCCTTGCTATGCAGCCTTGGGCAAGTAGTTGAATAGTACTGACTCCAATATTTTAATTTTTATCTGGGAAATGGGAATTTACAGTATCTATTCAATATGATGCTTATTCAAATAAGGATATCTATTGTGGCTTAAATTAAATGTCCCTCATAAACTCACATGTTTTGAAAGCTTGATTCCCAGCTGTTGGTAATTCGGGAGATGGAGCCTTGCTGAAGGAGGTGTGTTGCAGGGGGTAGCTTTTGGATGTTATAGCCAGCCGCCCCCCCTTGTCAGAACTTGGATCACTCTCCTGCTGCTGTTTTCCACCTGCGTTGTGTGTGTGTGAATGCAGGTATGAGGGTCGCACTGTGCACATGTGAAGGTCAGAGGACATCTTTCAATGTTGGTCCTCACCTTCTACCAAACAATGTCTGGCTTTTATGTGGGCTCTAGGGATCCAAACATGGGCACTAACACTGCGGTGGCAGGCGCTTTATCCATTGAGCCAGCTCCCCACTATCAGATTCCTATCATTGCTGGCTGGGTCCAGTGGTGTCCTGCCTCCAGCAGGGGAATGGATTTATTGAGTTCTCACAATCATAGATCTGCGTCCCTAGGTTTGGTTGGCTAAAACCACATTACTATACCTGTGCACTTAGGGTTTCCAGAGGGCTTTCTATCCTTGGGAAAGCCATTAAGGGAACTCCACGGGGATCTTCAGGTTTGGGTTTTGAAGGAGATCTTTGTGTTCCTTTAAAGTTATGAACCACACACATTCCCTGCAGGATGAGGCGAAAAGAAACTAGGGTTAGACTACAGCTGTCAGTCCCTGGCTATTACTGAGGGTGGCAGACCTTTGTCCTTGAATATCATCACCAGAGTGATGATTTTCTTTGGAGTAAGGAGGTAGGGACCAGTGAGAGACTTATCTTAAGAGACATCTGTTTATTCACCAGATGTCTGCGGACAGCCAATTCTCCATGGAACCCATGTTTTTTCAGCTGCAAAATGAGAACAGGAATATCTGCCTTATTGCTTTGTGACTGTTAAACATGAAGGACATAAATCACCTTTTTATAACAATGAACACTTAATGAGGATCATGTGCTAGCACTGTCCAGAGTGTTCTTACCTCATGTTGTTTAGCCCAGCCAACAATTTCCAGCACTAAAAAGGGAAGTACTGTTATCTCCAGCTTGGAAACGCAAAGCTTGATAATTTGCCCAAAGTCATGTAGAAGTTTAAAGTCCAGGGCCTTTAAGGTATACCACTGTATAATTTCATTTCTCAAGTGCCATACATGCAGGAAGCACCCAGCCATTGTTGGTTGATCTTTAACTTCTACGTAAGTTGATTATCCTCTAGTCATCTGATTATTGTTTACTCAGGATTTAATAATTCACTAGCTGTATTTTTTTTATTGCTACCATTAAAATACTTTGCCTATAAATTGTTACTCACTCTTATTATTTCTATCCACAGTAATAATTAATGTTTTAAAACCATCTTCTCTTCTCATATAAATTGCATCTGCCTCCTTCCATTCTTCCTTTCAGTCTCTAGCATCTTTGTTTCTACATCTCATATGTTTAAACATTTTCTGCCATTTAAAAAAATTTATTATTTTTATTTATTTATTAGAGACAGACAGAGGAAGAGAGAGACAGAGAGCGAGAATAGGCACACCAGGGCCTCTAGCCACTGCAAATGAACTCTAGATGCGTGTGCCACCATGTGCATCTGGCTTACGTGGTACATGGAGAATTGAACCTGAATCCTTAAGCCTCGCAGGCATGTGCCTTAACTGCTAAGCCATCTCTCCAGCACTTCTGCCATTTTTTAAACCATGCAGGACATTTACACAAACACTCTACCTGTCTCACCCCCATTTCACCTTGCTGCTCTTCATAAAACTTATGCCACTGAGGAAGTGGGAGGAGGGGAAAAATGTCAGAGCCTTGGAGTTGAGATACTGGGATCAGGTCCATGACTGAGTAATCAGTTGACTACTAAGTAAGTTATGTAATTTGAGGCTCACTTTCCCTACGTATAAAATAAGGTAAAAATATTGCTAGGGTTGCTCTAGGACAAGCAATTTGATGTACATTGAGTGTAAAGTACATCGTAATTGCTCAACTAGTGATTTCCATTTCTTTGCACTCTTCCTATTGGAGAACACAAATGTGTATAACACCCCCTCTGTCTCTTCTTTAAATCTCTGCTCAGGAGTAGCTCCAGTTGCTTCCATGATCTCTCCCCCTTTCTCTTTTCCCAGGTGTGTGTGTGTGAGTGTGTGTGTGTCTGTGTGTGATGCATTGTGCACATGTGCATGGGAGTAAGCAGACAGCATGATCTTCCTATCATAGCAATTTAATAGAAGATCTGATTTTAGATAAAAATCAGTGGGAGAAAACACATTTTGACATGAACTGCAAAATCAGCTGAAAATGCTATCAGATCAAATAGTAACTGCATGATAGGAAATAGGACAGCAAGTTACCAAGACAAGTTTAATGTTAAAGCAAAATTTGTATATAGGTCCTTGGCAAGCCCCTACACAAGCTTTCATAGACATATCTCACACTGACCCATCTTTCTTTCTCTGTAGCTAGGGGTAGCTAGCTCTTGGACTGATGGGCATCATAATTGTTTGGCTCTTCTTCTGAGCCCAAGCCTTCATTCATGTACCAGTGATCTCCTTCTCTCTTCTCTTGAAGACTCTCTCTTCTCTTGAAGTCACCTGTATTTTTTCCATCTCTAAAAATACGTTCCTCAGGAAATCTCTCTCCTGAGATATCAATATCTTGGGATCATTTCAGCCTTTCATTGTAACTTCCTCCAGGAAATGTGCATTTTAGTCCTTCCTCTCATGGTAGAAAGAAAGTTTGGATCTGTTCGATCAGGTTGAGTTACAATGGAGCTTCAAAATCAGGGAAAACAAAGGGAAACTGAGAGGCTGGGCCAGGCATATGTATATGTTGTATGTGGAGGGCATGAAGGAGGGAAAGAAAAGGAGTTAAATCATATGAGTGTGTGAATGTAAAACTCACTCCAGGGGCTGGAGAAATGGCTTAGTGGTCAAGGCACTTGTCTGCAAAGCTGAAGGACCCAGATTCAATTTCCCAGGATCCATGTAAGCCAGATGCACCAGGTGGCACATGTGTCAGGAGTTCATTTGTAATGGTTGGAGGCCCTGGTGTGTCCGTTCTCTCTCTTTCTCTCTCTCCCTCCCCCTTTCTATTTCAAATAAATAAAATATTTTTAAAATCCATGTGTGACATCAGTCTTAAGGTGATTTGGACTGGAAAGAGCAGAAAAGGTGGTGGTGGTAGGTCCTTTGAGTCTTTTGATGGCCTTTTTCTCCTTGGGAAGAGACTATAGATAGGGGATTTATTTCAAGCAGAATATGTGTGTTTCTAGGCCCCATGACTCATTGTAAATCTTTCATGGCCTGTTTTGAATCCTTGAGGGTAACACACAACAAAAATCCAAACTGTACCTCTATGGAATGCCCATGCAAGGAATACTTTACAGTAATAAAAAGAATGAACTACTGATGCAGTCTATAACATGAATAAGTTCTCAAAAATATAATTTATGATGGATACAAGGTGCTAGAAAAATATGTATTATATGATTCCATTTACATACAATCCATATCTGGACTAGGAAAAATTAGTAGAATGATAGATTGGTGATGGTCTAGGGTTTAAAAAAAAGAAAAATGCTGGGCATGGTGGCGCATGCCTTTAATCCAAGCACTTGGGAGGCAGAGGTAGGAGGATCACCATGAGTTTGAGGCCACCCTGAGAACACATAGTGATTTCCAGGTCAGCCTGGACCAGAGTGAACTGGACCAGAGTGAAACCCTACCTCGAAAAAAAAAAAAAAAAAAAAAAAAAAAAAAAAAAAAAAAAAAGACAGAAAAGCAAAACTGATGGGTGTGTCTGTGCCAAAATTCAAATTGGGCCTTATATACCAATGCAGACCTAGCATACCTCAATAACAGTTGAAAAAGATAAAATTAGATTAAAAAGAGTATAAATTCTCCTTTTCCAATCTACATCATATTAAGGGATTTCTAGGTAGGGACATGACCAGGTCTGCCTGTGTTTGAGAAACCAAAACATCAGAGATGTAAAGATGAAGAGGAAAGTTTGTTAGCCAAATCCTTCTTTAGGAAGATTAAATGCAGAAGCCACATGTGCTGGAAATAGGGTGCCCATGATGCGAGTCCAGATAAGCAGGCCTTTTAGAAAGAGTGGGTGTGGTTAGCTGCCAGGTTTACATGTTCCTGAGAGGAATATACGTATACTATGGTTGTTGGTGGGGCCAGAGCTAAGTTTTTTGCAATGCTGGACAAGGGAGAAGGGAGTGTCCACTTCTGCCAGTTGCCTTTGCCTAGAAACATTACCTTCTGATCCTCTGAAAAGAGAGAAAATTCTTCAAGACAACTGGTTTGGAGGTACACCATATTTTGTAGTCTGCCTGCCCCATCCCCAAATGCAGGGTTGAAGGAAGCTGAATCCTTTCTGGGACAAACCTCTCCCTGGCAGACCTCTTAAAGAAACACATTATCATAGTTTTGGAAAAAAAAAAAAAAGGTTCTCTGAAATCATTCTTGCAGCCAAAAAAAAAAAAAAAAAAAAAAAAAAAGAGGAGGAGGAGGGAAGAAGGAGAAGAAGAAGAGGCAGCAGCAGCAGCAGCAGAAGAAGAAGAAGAAGAGATGCCTAATGATTTGGAGAATTTCAATGTGGAAGCATGGGACCAGAGAACACAGACTCTGAGTGAAGTTCTGGAAACTCAGCTTACCATGTCTTTAGACAGAGGGAAGTGGAGAGAAAGATGACCTACCAGAAACAGGGCTACTGCAGTCCCCAGGATGAAGCCAGCAATCACATCTGAACAGTGGTTCCGGTACTCTGAAACCCGGTTGAGGCCAGTCAGAAAGGCTGTACAGAGGGTCCCCAGGCATAGCACCGGCTTGGCCAGGCGACTGCTCTTAGCCTTGATAGTGCTTGTGATGTACATCTGCAGTGGAGATAGACCAGGGAATGACCAAGCAGCCTCCTCACACCTGTGTATCCATGTGTATGTGCCTGAACATTCTGAGATATGCCCAGAAGCTATGATAAAGCATCCTATCTCCTTGAACAACTCTGGTAAGTCACTTAGTAAAAAGATTAGGAAAAAAACTAGTGCTACACGGACAGTGAACATGTGAACATGTGCACATTTAATTCCATTTACATTTGAGGGGGCAAAGGAACAGAAGTTAATTTGCGTAAGGAGTGACAACAATAATGACTGGGTCCAAACATCCAGTTTTTAAGCAACAAACTAGAGAATCATTTGAGAGTATAAGAATCTCAAGTATCAAGCAAATCTTCTGTGGGGATGAATTCTGTGGCAGAGATCAGGTGGGTGAGTGATTACCCAGTGTATGTTCTGTATTCCTGGTAGTCCTGGGATTTCTGGAGTCTTTGGGCAATAGTATAAATGTTCTCATTGAGTAGTTGATTGGCTGAATCACAACTTCCCAGTCAGTGTCACACAACAGGTGAGAGCTGTACTACAAGGTGACTCTGACATTTCTCAGGTCAGCTGTGGTCAGCTCTGCCCATTCATTTACTGCAGAGGTTTTAAAATACCAAGCTTTTCTATCTGCCATAATATACAAGGTGGTGAAAAGCCAAAAATAAACAACTGTGTACTGTTGTTATTTCATTGTGAGGAGCTGTTGTTATTTAATGTGTCCCTCATGGTGTACAGTTTGGAAATAATGGATCTCTTGCAAATTAGTTAAATCCTTTGGTAATTGTTATAACGCACCACTAGAGGGCACTATAGATCCTTTTTTTTTTTTTTTGGTCATGGTCTTGCTATGCTTGCTTGGTACTTGCTATGTAGCCCCATTTAGTCTTGAACCCATGACAATCCTCCTGCCTCAGCATTATGGATACTGAAATCACAAGCATGCACCATCATTTTTAAAAAATATGTTGAGTTCAGTTACCCTAAAATATAATAGGCTGATACTTAAATTATAACCTATAGTGTCTTTGTATGGCCTACACATATGTAAGTTCAAAATGATGCATCTTACAAAATTACAATGGAAATTTAATTTCCTAGTACAGTGGGATTCAGGAGTCTCTTTTCTATGTAACAGATGTCCTACAATACTGTGGTAGATCAAAGTCACATAAATCACAGCATTTTATTATAGCAGTCTGTATGGTAAATGTTACTTAAAATGTTTACTAAATATATTCTCAAGTTCATTTTTATGCTCCTATATTATTTTCTAATTATATCTTTTATAAATCTGTCCTATCACTTGAACCTTTAGGGCCTATGGTTAATATTCTTCACAGTCTTTTTGTGATTTTTTTTTAAGTGCTGTGGCCCATACTCAGAGCCTTGCACTTGCTGGTCCAGTGCTCATCCACTGAGGTAAATCCACTTCTTCATAGTGTTAACTAGTACCTGGTAAATCATTGTTGAACAGTGTTTGGCTTATATATCTCTTTTTCCTTGACACATAATAATTGTAGATATTTATGGGATGCAATGTGATTTTTCAATACATCTATGCACTGTGTAATGATCAAACCCAGGTAATTAGCATATCCATACTCATGAGTAATTCTGAAGGCATTAATACATAACAGAGGCTCAGAAAATGTTTATACAATTGGAATCTTCTATTGGGGTTGGTCTAATTAGAGTGCAGGAGGCGTGATTTGAATTGGGTTGTGTCTGAACCCTCAAAGCATTCTCCAACAGCATCTATCCTGTGTGTGCTGACAAGATTTGATTCTTTTGTACCCAGTGAAGTTTAAGTCTCATTTGATGATGAGACAATGGTTTATTTTAAGCAGCAGACTTATTTTTTATAATGGCATGATCAAAACTAATTTCACACAGCAGTGATTAGAATGATAAAGATACAAGACAAGGCACAAGAGAACACTGCTTTACACAGATTGGGTTCTAGATAATTTAGGACAAATCAATATTCTGAAGACTAGGAAATGTACAAAATTCTTCAGAGGGTTCCAGGCATAATTATTAATTTATAACGCAAAGCAGTCTAACGAGATGACAATCAATTTGTTCTATACATGTGGTGTTTCCTTGATGTAGGGAGGCTGGAATGATTTTTGCCATGCATTCATTAGTGACTAGATCTGAAAGGATTAGCTATGAGATTTATACTGGCTTGTGGTGGGCAGCAAATGTGAATGGGACAGAAAGGTGCTACCTGTTCTAGTTGTGTAGAAGAGAATATTCACTCAGTAGTGTAAGGAGCTGCTGTGCAGATTAGACTTGTAGTCTGTCTGGGTAGCATAGCTTTCTCATGCCTGCCTATAGGTATGCAGGGGGGACTCAGTTCTTAACAGACAAATGTGCCCCATACAGTGTCTCAAGGGGAAATTGGAGCCTGCTTTCCCGTACTCCCTACAGATATAGCTAAAGGGGTAGGGTGAGAGCATCCTAAAGCATCTGGGTGGCTTGAAAGGGGACTTTCTTTGTGTTCCCCTCCCTCTTACTTAGAATCCCTAGACTAGTCATATCCTGAATATAAGCTGGAGTAAGGAAAAGGGTTGGCCCTGACCATCAGCTGCTCCCACTAGTAAATGCATGGGACACCCATCAGCGACCTTGTGATATTAGTGTGTATCCTTTTGAGCCAAATGTCCTCCTTCTGGGTTATGTGTGCAAAAGCAGCATAGATAGAGAAAGGTGAAATATGGTTATTTCTCAACATGAATATTAGTGTTGCTAGTTAAAATGAGGGAAAAGAAGAAAACACTTTTTTCCCCCTGCTAAGAGCAAAATGGAACAGAATGCACCAGCAGGACAGTCAAAGACTGTGTGATGGGGGTAGAAGTGAATAGTAAACCTATGGGTATGAGGGCCCTGTAGGATGACCCACCTCCTACAAGGTGATAGAGAGTGCTGGAAGAAGCAAAGGAAAGCTGTGCCCTGATCCCAAGCCTGCACCATGATCACTGAGCCAGCCATTCACCTAGGTCACACTCACAAATTTGTAGACAGGTGTGGGAAAGGTCAGCTGTTTCACTAAGCAAAACTTTTGCAAAGAGTGATGTGAAGGGTGGTGAGAGAACCCCAGGCATGGTGCCAGGACCCCGAGTCCCAGCTCTGACTGTGTGTTCTTAGCTATTTTCTAGACCCCAGTTTCTGCATCTCTGAAATGGGAGGGGATTATCAAAGATTTTTCCAGTCCTCTGGCAGGATTATGAATATATGGCAGGATATTCTATTGGGATGTAGGTGTAAGTTCAGGATAGGAGGATATTTTATCAATAGCAAGATATGATATGGGAGAAACATGTTTTATGTGATTTTAAAAACCATATGTAACAGGGATGAAAGAATGGTGGTGGGGGAGGCAGAGAGATACTTCCAGTAAAACTTCATTTTGGGGGATACAGTAAGACTTGCACACTCACCGTGGCATATAAGGCCGAGTAAATGCTCAGAGCAGCGTGTTTGGAGGGAAAAGACCTCCGCGCCTTTTCTATCACTTCCAGGTCCCCTGTGCAAATATTCCCGTTGCTTATGAACTGCTGATGTGCCTGGCAGTCTGAACTGGTATAGTTTGGCTTGCACACTGTCAGGAAGTACGGTGTTAGATGCCCAGTGACCACTTGTCCAGCGTTTACAAAAATGTCAGTAGCAAAAAGTCCAAATGCAAATACACCTATAAGGAAATTTGAAAGAAATAACAATGGTGATGTACAATTGGTTTTGCCCCAGAGAGGACACAAAGGGGATAGTCCATGATAATTTATCAAAAAGATCCTAAGAACTCCCCACATTCAAATTATCCCCTCATTGTCATCCTTCCAGGGAGTGAAGACTGCCTCCCAAATCACCATTTCTTTCAAACTGAGGCAGACAGTCTACTCTTGGCATCTAATTGCTTTGTGCAATTAATTTAACAGAAACATTGTCTCAATAGAAAGAGTTTGAATTTTGGAGTCTCTGGACCTGGGCTCCAGTCCCAGCATTGTATTGGTGGGCCATTCACTGCGTGAGTGGCAGGTCTTTAACTCCTTGGTACCCTTCACTGGAAGTGGAAGTAGGTGAAATGAGATGTACAAAATAACGAGCATAGTGTCTGGCTTTAAGTAATTATTCAAAAATTCTTTCTATACAAAACGTGCTTGTAACAGACAGCTTCAGGTTTGCTGAGATGAACTTCCAGACCAGGCACAGTTATGGAGGAAGGGATATTATTTATTGAAGCTTACAGATCCAGGGGAAGTTCCATAATGGCAGAAGAAGCTGGCCTGCTCTTCACAGGACCAAACACAGAGAGCAAAAGCCACAAGCCAAAAGCCAAACAGCACAGCATACCTCAGGAACTCCCAGCTAGGCATACTTTGCATATCTTTACAATGGAATCTCAAACCCACCACAACACCTTAAGATCCAGTGACACTGCCTCCAGCCAGGTGGCTGCAGAAGCAAACTACAAACTAATAAAACACTGAATATATTGGGGGCCATCTATTCAAACTACCACAGTGCTCTTCCTGGTTTTATTTAGAATGACAAATACTCCCTGGAGGAATGAAGTAAAATTATGGTAAGTAACAGTGTACATGGCTTTTAGGGACCACTCCCTGTAACAGAAGAAAAGGTTATTCTAAAAATTTCATTGAATTGGATATTTTGTTTGATGTTGGAAATAGTAAATGAGGATATAAGAAAGGTGATAAAGATACATGTTATTAATGATATTAGCTTATTACTATTGCTATAACAAATTTCCACAAACTGATTGGCTTAAGGTGTACTCTGAGGCATTGTCCCCACCACAGAGACTGACTGGTATATTCCTGACCCCACAGTGACTACTGATCACCCCACTGAGGAGGCCCTTCAGCATGTCCTGGAAGTTAAATGTACAAAGGAGGTTTTACCAGGCAAAACCCAATGTGCTCAGAAAGATGTATTTCCTTGGAGCGCTCCAGGGTAGGAGTTACTCTCTTCCTCACTGTATCTGAACCTGACCTCCCCTTTGTCTTTTTGTTTGCATTTAGTCCACCTGGCTCACCCAGGCTGATCTCAAGGTAATTAACATAATCAAATCTTCAATTTCCCTTTTGATATGAAAGGTAACATGCTCAGTTTCCAAGGATATGGCCATCTTTTGGGGTGTGTGTTTGGGTGTGTGCATGTGTGCTATTTGGCTGAGAGCCCTATGCATAGGCTATACTTCTAGATTTTTATCTATTCTCAACAAGCTTGAATATGGATAAGCAGATTCTTTTAAAAATTTTAAATTATTATTAATTAATACATGAAAGCATACAACTGCACAAACTTATACAGCACTGTGTTGATACTTAGACACATGCACATTGTGTAAGGTTTAAGAAATATCTATAATGATTTATTCCCCCAATCATTTATATCTACCTTCTCAAACATTTGTCATTTCTTTATTGTAAACTCAACTTTCTCTCTTAGCCTTTTGAAATATATAGTACATTATCATTATCTATAGCCACCCACTGTGCAATACCTCAGCTGAACTTCATATCTAACTATAATTTAGTACCCATTTATCATTCTCTCCTCATCTCTCCCTCCCCACTACTCTCCCCAGCTTCTGGTAATCACCATTCAGCTTCTATGAAGTCAACATTTTTAGATTCTATGTATGAGTGAGGTATTGCCAAAGCACTTGTCTTTCTCTGCCTGGCTAATTTCACTTAATATAATGACCTACAAATGACAGTATTTAATTTTCTTACGGTTGACTAGTATTCCATGCTGTATATGTACTGCAATTTCTTTATTCACTTGCTCATCAGCTGATGTTCACTTAAATTGTTTCTGCTTCTTGGCTACTGAGAATAACAGCATAACCCAGGAGGAGTGTCGAGCTGCCCTCAGTATACTCATTGGGTTTCCTTTGGATATGTATACAAAAGTGGAATTGAGCCAGGCGTGGTGGTGCATGCCTTTAATCCCAGCACTCGGGAGGCAGAGGTAGGAGGATCGCCGAGAGTTTGAGGCCACCCTGAGACTACATAGTGAATTCCAGGTCAGCCTGGACCAGAGTGAGACCCTACTTTGCAAAACCAAAAAAAAAAAAAAAAGTGGAATTGCTGGATCATATGTTCGTTTTGCTTACATTTTTTGAGGAATCTCTCTACTGTTTTCCTTATGGTTGTACTGATTTACATTCCCACTGACAATGTACAGAGTTTCCCCTTCCTCCATATCCTAACCAGTTTGTGTTAACCTTTTTCCTTTTTATTTAGTTTGTTTCTTTGTTTTGGTTTTTTGAGGTAGGGTTTCGCGCTAGCCCGGGTTGACATGGAATTCACCATGTAATCTCAGGCTAGCCTTGAACTCACGCGATCCTCCTACCTCTGCCTCCTGAGTGCTGGGATTAAAGGCATGCACCACCACGCCGGGACAACCCTTTGTCTTTAAAAAAAAAAAAATTTTTTTTAAAATTTATTTATTTAGGAGAGAGAAAGGGAGAGAAAGAGGGAGGGAGAGAGAGAGAGAGAGAGAGAGAGAGAGAGAGGGAGAAAAAGAGAGAGAAACAGAGAGAATGAGCACGCCAGGGCCTCCAGCCATTGCAAACGAACTTGACACATGAGCCACCTTGCATATCTGGCGTATATGGTTCCTGGGAAATCAAACCTGGGTCCTTTGGCTTTGCAGTCAAGTGACTTAACTGCTAAGCTATCTCTCCAGCCCCCCTCTTGTCTTTTTGAATAATAGCCATTCTTATTTCTGCAGGTCTGATTTGATCTTCCCTGATGATTCTTGGCCATTTTTAAATGTGAAACAGATTTCTTTATAAGAAACTTTGCCTGTTCAATACATATATAGATTAACTTTTAAGTGTCTGGAAAGACACTGCATAGAGCCATGATCCTAGTGGGGATGAGGGCAGTCTTGAAATGGAACTCCAGAAGAATCTGCCAGGTGAAGAGGCAGCATGAAGTCTGGCAATAATCAAGGGTCTGGTATCACTTCAAGTAATTTTCTACACAACTTTGATTCCAATATTCAGATTTCAAATCTGCAAACTGTGCTGATTTCAGTTAATCTGTTATAGCAAAAATGAATAAAACGTTGTCAGAAATCTTCATCCGGTTTCATTTTGATCTGTGTTGATTCCTATAATTTTCCTTTCTGTGCCTTTGCCAGAACATACTTTATCACAATGAGAACTGGCGCTGCTAATAGCGTCAGCCGGCTCATGCTTCTGGGCTCTGACCTGGAGAGCAGGCTTCCATTGATCATGTTTGGCAGTTTTCACCCCCAGGTTCTGGAAGCGTGAGTTATGGAAAATATTTTACATCTTCAAGCAATATTCTCAAAGACCAGGTCTGTGACTTTTTTCAAGGGGCCATAAGTCTGAATAGACACACTTTTCCAAGAAAGTACAGTCATAAATGAGTTGAAAAAGGGAAGGTGACAGTGTTTTTCTCTGGAATTTTACTTGTCAGAAGTGCCTCCAATTAAGGCAGCTTTGTTCTTTCTAGGGTCCTCAGATCAGTGCCTAAAGTGCTAGCTCTGTGGTCACAGTCATCCTGGAACTGTCTGCAAGCCTCAAAAGGTATGCTCTAAAGGGGGTGTTTTAAGAATATCTTTGTATCTTCACTTGATGCATAAAATTCCTTAAGTGAGATCATATTTTTGAAAATTTAGCCATTTTTTAATTCTTATAGCTCCCCCGTTCCATATTCCAATAGCTGGTCCTGTTTGTCTTATGGCTCTTGTATCAAGAGCATTCCTTACGTTGGGAAACTTATGTCATTTCAGAATGGAACTCTGAATTTACAACAGCCACAAAAGTCTAAATATAAAGCAGTTCTGATTTGCAAGAAGCACATGATTTAGATGCTTATGGCTGCTGTTACTACTTCCTGTGTCCCAAAGTCTGAAAGAATTTTAGAGAAAAAGACAAACGGTAGGAGGATGAGACAACCGAGTTTCTAAAGTCAAACACAGAGCAGGGCAGGATGTGTGTGTGTGGGGTGCGGTGAGGATGCCACACCAAGAGGAGAGTGGGTGGGGCCTAATTCCAATGCTCCTGCCTCATGCTAGTGATTTCAAGATTGGGCATTGGGAATCTCCAGCATCCTATTTTGGAGATGCAGGTGAAGCATGGTGTGTGTGTGTGTGTGTGTGTGTGGTGTGTGTGTGTGTGTGTGTGTGAGGATCCAGTTCAGGAGCCCTGTATAACTCTTGGAGAAGCTCCACTTCCAGCCTAGCACCAGAGCCATGGTAATAATGCATTAGCCATGGCTGAGGGAAGTTACATGGGTGGAGGAGAGGCTTGTGATTAGAACAAAGGGACTGGATCTGCTGGTGACCATCACAGTCCCTATCATGAGGGCATGGGTCATTTCAGCAAACCAGAGGGTAGCTCTTCTTGTAGCCTAAAAGAACCTAATGACACATACTGGGTTTGGTGGTTTGATTCAGGTGTCCTCCATAAACTTAAGTATTCTGAATGCTAGGTTCCCCAGCTGATAGCAATTGGAAATTAAAGCCTCTTGGAGGTGGTGTGTTGTGGGGGGGGGCGGGCTTATGGGTTTATAGCCAGTTTCCCCATGCCAGTGTTTGGCATACTCTCCTGTTGCTGTTGTCCACCTTATGTTGGCCAGGGGGTGATGTCCACCCTTTGCTCATGCCATCGTTTTCCCTGCCATCATGGAGTTTCCCCTTGAGCCTGTAAGCTAAAATAAACTTTTTTTTTTCTCCCAAAGCTGCCCTCTGTTGGGTGATTTCTGCCAGCAATGAGAACCTGACTGCAATACTGGGCAAGGGCAAGGATGAAGGAGGAGGAAGATGGAGGTGTTGAAAAACATCTTGTTTTGTTCTCAGGGCTTTACCTGGACCCCATATGATTTCAGATGGGACATCTTTGGAGAAGGTCATCACTGGTATTTTAGGCCATGGGAAATGCTGAAATCTGGTACTTGCTGTGGGTTCAGTGCAGGTTCTAGCCCTTTTACTTGAAGACTGTGATAGAAACAGCAAAATAACCCGGGGATGTGCATAATAGTGAGATAACCTGGGAATGTGAATAATGAAGCCACAGACAATTGGTTTTTCTTGCAAAAAAAAGAAAAAAAAAAAAAAGACTCATGCCAAGGTGCAGGTCTTCACCAGCCCAGAATCAGGCAGCCAGAGTAATCTGATCATCAGCAGGGACTAGGGAGGGAGGGAGAAAAGAAAGGAGGCGATATATTCCTTTTCACTCCAAAAAGCCTGTGACCTTAGGTATGGACTCCAAACTACAGGCCAAATGTTGTGTACTAAATTACGAATGTATAATTTTCCAGTTAAAATCGAACCTGAGGCCAACTTCTGATGGATTACCTCTTAGTTATTCACCAAAATATACATGAAACTACAAAAGCATCGGGACTCAAAACAAAATCATGAGTGAGGACTGATTCCAACCTGCCGGGAGCATCCACAAGGCATTTCTACTATGTATAACTTACAAAGGGAATACATTAAATCTCTCCCAGGTTCCCTGCTTTGTCAGGTCTCCCTCCGTCTCTCTTTGTTTCTGTTTCAAATGTGTATCATCTTATAGAAAACTCAAGCTTCTTAGAAGACAGAAACCACTATAAAATCTAGAGAGGAATTTCCTCACTTCCTTATTGTCTGCCCTGGACCCAGAGATCCAGTATTTAGACTGCTCAGAAAATAAGGCTGCTACCTCTCTATCAGAACAGGTTTGCTCTTTGGATTTGTCTGTGGACTGTTTTCTGTCCTCTCCAAATGTATTTAGAGACCTCCCCTCCTGGCCAACAACCCATCAGAAAGTGGCAAGGACTTAGCAATGGCACTTTTGATCTATTTCACGTCTGTGTATTTATGGTTCTGGTGATAATTACACTTTTTTTTTTTTTTGGTTTTTCGAGGTAGGGTCTCACTCTAGCCCAGGCTAACCTGGAATTCACTATGTAGTCTCAGGGTGGCCTTGAACTCACGGTGATCCTCCTACCTCTGCCTCCTGAGTGCTGGGATTAAAGGTGTGTGCCACCACGTCCAGCAATTACACATTTTTTTTTCATGAAGATAGTGATCTTTTTTTCACTTCTTGACACAGGCCTTATTTCAGCATCCTTGGCATTACTATTCCCTCAGCTTTTGCTTATCTTGGAGAATTTTTATTTCTTCATTTCTGATGGATAGACTGCTGGGTATGATAATCTTGTTTGGCAAATATTTTGTTTTAGTACTCGGAATATGCAATTCCATTTCTTCTGTTCTATAGGATTTCTCTGAGAAATCTGCCACTAGTCTAATAGAAATGTCCATAAACATGACTTGGCATTTCCTCTTGCAGATTTTTAAAATCTTTATTTTTTTGAATAAGTTTTGACGGTTTGGCTATATCTACTGTGGTGAAGATATTTTCTGGTCCTATTTGAAGTTCTACTAGTGTATAGATATCTATATCTTTCCAAAGATTAGGGAAATTCTCTGCTGCTATCTTACTGAATAGGTTTTCTATGCCTTTAATCTTTATCTCCTCACTTTCTGGGCTTCCAAGGATGAAGATACTTGTTCATTTAATAGTATTCCAAAAACTTTAGTGCTCTCTTCCTTCTTTTTATTGCTTGCCTGAATAGGATATTTCAAAAGACTCATCTTCATATATTCTTCTGCTTGATCCAGTCTGTTTTTGAGGCTCCTCATTATACTTTTAATTTGACAGATTGAACTCATTTCCAATATTTTTGTTTGACTCTTTTTCAAAATCTCTATCTAGGGACTGAAGAGATGGCTTAGTGGTTAATGTGCTTGCCTGTGAAGCCAAAGAACCTAGACTCAATTCCCCAGTACCCATATAAGCCAGATGCACAAGGTGGCATATGTGTCTGGAGTTTGTTTGCAGTGGCTGGAGGCCTTGGTGTGCCCATTCTCTCTTTTTCTCTCTCTCTCTCAAATAAGTAAATAAAATATTTTAAAAATCTCTACCCTATGCTGCATTTCTCATTCATATCTTGAATTGTCTTAGTAGTTGTTTAAAAATAATTAATTTTTAAATTTAATTTTCATTTATTTATTAGAGAGAGAAAGTGAGAGAGAATGGGTATGCCAGGGCCTCTAGCCACTGCAAAAAAAACTCCAGATGCATGTGCCACCATGTGCACCTGGTTTACAACCTGGAGAATTGAATATGGGTCCTAAGCCTTCACAGGCAAGCACCTTAACCACTAAGCCATCTCTCAACCCCAAATTAAAATTATTTTTATTTATTTGAGAGACAAATAAATAAATAAATAAAGAATGAATGAATTAATATGGGCATGCCTCTGCAAACAAGCTCCAGGTACATGTGCTACTTTACACATCTGATTTTATGTGGATAATACTGGAGAACTGAAACCAGCTGACAGGCTTTTCAAGGAAGTACCTTTAACTGCTGAGCCATCTCCCCAGTCTTATCTTCCTATTTTTGTTTTAACCATTTTACTGTATTCTATTATACCTCATTCAACTTCATTTTATTATAATCCTTTGAAATTTGTTGCCAGGCCTTTCATCCATGCTACTTAAGGTATCTGATTGCCTTGGTTTCCCATATTTATGATGACTGTATCTAGAGAGTTGCACATCTGATGGATAGAAATTTCTATTGATTTTTAAAGTTCACTTCTTAGTAAGTGGCTTTTCTCTGTAGGTATGTCTTGGAAGTACTGGTTTGTTATCTAATGTTGGTCGCAGCTAGGCACCATGACATAGTCTCATTGTAGCTTCTTTGGACTGTGATTAAAAAGTTGGTCCATTGTATGTTGGAGTCAGATAAACCCATGACCTTTGCAGGCAATGAAAGAATGGGGCTACTCTATCAGTTCAGGTAGGTGAGGAGAAGACAGCTCTGGGTGTGGGGTCTCATTGGATGGCTATTACTATAATGTGAGTGGTGGCCCTTATTGGGTGATAGAAGCTTCCTCATACACTTCCAATGTTTGCACTTCAACTAAATGGGCCTCTGGTTCTTGCAGTACCTGTAGATCCTAAACACTTGTCCTCTGACCACTCGGTGGTGCCAGGCTACATTCTGCATGGGAAGAATTTATGGTAAGAACCATGGAACTCTCTCTGTGGCATACCTGAGCCTAAATGATAAGGTATGGAGGTGGCTGGCCCAAAGGAGTATGAAAGTGAGATGGCAGCATAAACTGTTTTGTCCTCATTTACTACTGTAGTAGTGGCCACCCAGGACTAAGATCCTGGTCAGAGCTGGACAAACTTGCATTCATTCCCCCCAGATATGCACATTTGTAGAGAAGAGACAGAGACAGAGAAGTTGCTGGAGGCCACCCTATCATTTACCTGTGGGTAGGAGATCAACAGAACTGTGGCATTACCTCCTGCCATTAAGAGCAGGCGCCTTAGTGGGGCACAATGGAGAGGGGTTGTGGAAAGTTCCTGAGTGCCTGCTTTTAGTCCTAGCACCAGTGAGAGCCCAAAAGGGCAAGTGTGCTAAAGTCCTGGATGTTAAAGGTGGTATCCTATGCTCCTCTTGTGTCACTGTTGTGGTTTGAATGAAATGATCCCCATTGGTTCATGTGTTTGAAATATTTGGTCCCCTGCTGGTGGCAATTTGGAAAAGTTGTGGAACATCTGGGAGGTGGAGATTTGGAGAAGGTATGTCACTGGGGTCAGGTCTTGGGACTTTATAGTCCAGCACTGTCCCCCTTACCAGTGTGAGCTAACTCACTCTTGCTGCTTCCTCTCTGGGGCCAATGTGGATCGGGATTAGTCCAGGAAGTATGCTCTGGATACAAACTAATGTACACAGAGAAGTCTGTCTGCTGTGGAATCTGTAAACAGCAATATCTTGAGTTTTCAGAGGGCTCCTAGAACTCTGTAAACCTGTCCTTTGTAACTCTGTTTATAATTCTCTATAAATTTGAAACTGCTGATGTGAATCCACCACCATTACAATCTCCAGGGCTGCATCATGGCCCCTGGGTAGCTGCCAGCCTTGTTGGTGGTTAATAGACACTTATTGGAGGCTGCTACCCCCTGCATGATGCATTTCCCAACCATTTTATTATGTTATAGTACAATAATTTAAATGGTTTCCAAAGCACACATTTTTAAATTATGGAAAGTTTTGAAATGACCCTTTAAAACTGTGGGAGCCAGTTCAGATAGTATTTTTGTACCTTACTAATGCAGAATTTTGTTATATGTTGCATAGCGAAAAATAGTCATAACTTTTAAAACAGTCATTAAAATATACTTGCCTTCCTAAGCATTTACAGCAGTAGTGCTCAGCTGAGAGTAATCATGTACTCTTGGGGATGAATGGAACTCTCTGGAGGAAGGGATATTACTGGCACCTTGGATGTTGCTCAGTATTCTACATTGCATACAGGACAGCATCCTACTCCTACATAAAATAGAACAATCTGGCCCAGAATGTCAAAGCAGCTGAGGGTGAGAAACACTGCTTTGTAGCAATTAAATTCACTGAAGTGTTGTGAATCTGCCTCAGCCAACTTGCAAAGTACTAGGAAAAGTAGTTCTCTGCTCGGATTAGTCCTTTTGAGTCCCATTGATAAATCTCACTGCTGGATATAGTGTTCAGAGAGGGATCTCTAGGGTCTATGACTCAATGTCTTCCTTCCCAATAACTGAGAACACAGAATTCTGGGTGAGGATTCTATTCAGGTTTATAATAATCTAGACTACTGAGGATAACATACAAAAGAGAATATTCATTCTCTGCACTGAGCAGAACAACAAAAAGCAAGCCCATTTGCAAATTTCTGAATTCTGAGCAGAAATTGCTCCTTGACTGTGCCTCATTTCAAGCCAACCATGGCTCCGAGCTTCAGCATCCTTCCTCCTACTGCAATCTGGAATACATGCATAGTTGGGCAATACCAGACCTCTGCAGTAAGGAGTACCAAACACAGTAGTCTCAAATTTTAATGGCTTGAATGCTCACTAGGTCAAGAATTTGGGGCTCTAATACTTTTTAGTCTCTAATATCTATCTTCCTTCTGCTGATCAAAGTACTGAGCTTCCAATTTGTTTCCTAATTCTGAGACCTAGAAATACCTCCATCTGCTGCCCTTCTGCTTCCTGGCTATGGATTTTTTTTTTTAATGTATGGTCTAGACTCATGGCTCAGGGAAAAAAAATGGGTGTCAGGAGTTAGTTTTAGAATAACTTGGCAACTTAATTTCTTCAGTCAGCACAAGAAGATGGTTTAGTTCCTTTGGTACATAGTTCTCTGGGCTTGCCCTATCTTGATTGCTCTTTCTATGAGGTCTTTGTCAACTCGAGACAATTCTTAATCCGTGACAGTGCCCCTCTCCATTGAGAATTGCATATCTGTCAACATGAACACTCTACTTCATTTCCTCAGTTACTTTCTATCTTCTAATGGACATTATTATTTACTTATTTATTTTATCTAATGTCTGGCTTTCCTAATTAGAATATAAACTCAACTAGAGCAAATTAAATTCAATTTCTTTGACTAATATGCTCTGTCATATTATCAGTGCCTAGCACACAGTGGGTGCTCTATACATTATTGGTGGAAGGTTGAATGCACATGACTAGTCCCCACCTACATTTTAATTATAAATAATACAAGTAGAAATAAGCCATTTGAATCATGTGACAACTCTTTCCTGAAAAAGTACAATTAAATGACTTTCAGGATTGAGAAGGACTTTCTATTTCTCAAAATGGCTGACATTAAGCTTGTCTCCGGGTATCAGTTCTTACAACCATAAAACACTATGACCTTTGAAACTGCATTTAAAATATTCATGCTTCATTTAGCTCACACTTAATTTATGGCAATTAATTAGTGTTACATGAATTAACTGTTTACCATGGCATTTTCTATTCTCTCCAGTACTTCCTAATCCTTGGACTTGACCTAACTGGCAAAAGACTTGCTTAGTATTTAATTAAACTTTTATTAGAAGTAATAATGAAACAGCTATGTGATGCCCAATGAAATCCCAACTGAAAAGGCCATAATAAATACTTCCTGGATGACAGGCTATTTTAGGTGCCAATAGTCAATGGCTGGCATGCTTGTAGTTTTTTTCCCCTCATTAACTACAAAAAAAGTAGCTATTCAGGAAGGATAAGTTAATTTTCCTTCTATATGACAAACAAACCAACATTTGTTGGTTTAATTCTTTTATTTTTTCAGTATTACATAAAAAGTAATTATTTAAGAACAAATGCTTTGCTCAAGTACATTTGCATGAACAGAATTTAACTGGAATTATCTTTATAAGGTTTTTTGGGAAAATGTGTGAGTTCCTTATTTAAGTCTACTGTTGAACAAAGTATGCTAGAAGCATTTCTGCTTTTGTGTTTACATATATGTGTAGTAGGTATGGTGTGTTTGTGGTACATGCATGTGTGCAGATGCAGTGCCCTAGGTATGTGCATGGAGGCCAGAAGATGGATGGCCAATGTCCCTTTCCATTGCTTATCCACTTACTTCCTTGAAATGGAGTCTTTTCACTGATTATGGATCTTTGGCAGTTTCCTGACCCCTGCAGGACTGAGGTTACAGACATGTGAGTCCATACCAAGCTATTTATGTAGGTGCTGGGGAATCAATTCAGCAATCTTGGGCCACCTCTGGTCCTCATGCTTGAGTAGGAAGCATTCTTTACCACTGAACCATTCTAGCCCATGGGTTTATCTTTCTTGAGAATTTGAGAACACACACACAGTGATTTTTGAGGTAGTGTCTCACTCTAGCCCAGGTTCACCTGAATATCACAATTCTGTCCCAGGCTGGCCTCACTCTTATAGTGATCTTCCTACCTCAGCCTCCTGAATGCTGGGATTGAAGGCATGTGCCACCACACCTGGCTTTAAGGCTGTATTTTAAGGTGAGAAATGCAATGGGTTAAGAAGAAAAGAGGATGGAGAGGTGAAAATGAAGAATAAAAGTCTATCTATTACCATTCTGACTACATTTGTGTGCTGTTTTGTTATATTTTACTTTTTGGACAGTGTCTCACTGTGTAGCCCAGTCAGGCTTTGAGTTCCTGATGTTCCTGCCTCAACTTTCCAAGTGCTAGGATGACAGACATGTTCCACCACTGCTCGCCTGAGTACATTTGTTTTGAGGACATTTGTCCAATTTGTTCAGCCAGGTCCTTTCTTCCCTTCCCACATTGTGTACATACAACTTGAAGAATTATACAATGGTTTAAAAGAGGTAGATGAGCTTAACTGTGAGGGGTTATACTTAAAACCTAAGAAGCCATGCACTCCTTTTATAAAATAAGAATCAAGGGGCAACATTGTGAAGTTTATGAGTCAGAAGAATTCATTTTTTTCCAGTTAGTCAACACAATTGGCATTTGCTAAAGGAGGAGATGCTTTAATCTGAATTTTTTTTTCTTTACCACTTTCTCACTTAAAATTTTATTAGGCTCTGGGGGATGGATTAGGGCTGTCCATTCAAACCTAAGCTGTGCAGACTAGAGAAGACAGAATTAGAGGGCCAAGGGTCACTTTCAACTGTCCTTTCTAAGCTGAAGGTCACAAGCTTGACCATCCTTCTTTACCTTTTATTTTGCTACCTATCTTTTTCTTTTAAATCTCTAGCTCATTTTCTAATTTTAAAATTGCTCATATTCAATTCATAAATGAACTGCAATTATAGAGCAGTAGAAAGCAAAAGTCTTTCCTCATTATCCTGTAACTCAGAAGTGACAAGTGTATTTTTTTTTACAGGAAAGATAAATACAACATTTACTTATATAATGATGTGTCTATGTTTTTTCTGAAATGGGTTCTTGCTTATGTAGCCCAGGTTGGACTTGAATTCTCAATCTTCCTACCTCATGCCCACCCCCACCCTCAGTGCTAGAACTGTAAGTGTATCCTACCATACCTTGCATCTAGAATGGTAGGAAAGTTTCAAATGTTTCACATAGCATTATATCATTAATACGGACCCTTCATTAACCAGGCTTAATACCAATTTTTGATATTACAACTTAATACTATAGCATTATTTTTAATGTTATATTATATTAGGTCAAATTAACTTTCATCCATAAAATTGATCTGTATTTTTATTTTCTTAGGATACACTATTTTTACTGGAATTTTGAATTTAAGAGGACTTTAACAATTTTTTATATATATATATATATATATATATATATATATATATATATAGTAACAGGTTATACTTTTTGACACCCTTACCCCTGCTTCCCTTACCCTGGAGGACTTTCTTAATGGGGTTATAGTATTCACTGTAGGATCATGAAAGCCTCAGTCAGTCCCTGTGGAATAGCAGGGAAGGGAGAGACACTATGCCTCAGGGTCTTCCCACCCACTCTGTGGCTCTTAGACCTTTCTGTCTCTTCTTCTGCAACATTCTCTGAGCCATGACAGATCTATTGACAGTCTGGTTTCATGTTGAGTTATAATAGGACATTTTTAAGCTTAGTGAAGTATGCTGTTAAATTGTTATGCATAAATGTTGTATCAACTTATTCCTACCAAACTATCATTTTTCTTATCTTTGGCACTGTGAAGCACATTTTCTTAAAAAATACTTTGCTCATCCATTAGCCTTTTTATTGATGACACAAAACTGATTGTGTTTGTAGGAAAATACTATTTATAATGGACTAGCGAATAGTTACATAAACTGCAAGAGGAAATAATGCTATTGTAGATTAATTAGAATAGTGACCCGAAACCATTGTCATTTTGCAATGCCAATTGCATAGTATGCATTCTGGTAGAAAAAGACTACTAAGCTCTCTACAAGAAAGTTTCCAATGTGTGTTTATGTGTTTTTAATTTTCATCAAAGGAAATATTTCTACTTAAAAGGTCTTTATTATAATTAACACATTTTCTTTTAATGAAAAAGAAATAAACCATAGAGAGTCAGAAACAGTAAGTTATCTTTATCATGATACACAGACCTCTTAGCTTCCAACCCTGCTATGTGGAAAGTCAGAATAGGCTTCTCAGGCTTTCTCTGAGAAACTGCCTTGTTGGAGCACATTCAGGTCCTAGAACTAAGCTGAAGAGTGGCAACCAAGGTAATTAAAAAGGAGATGAATGAGTATTTAGGAATCAGTATTTCTGAAAGTAGTTTTAGGCAAATCTACTATTTAACAATGTTTATCTTTGCTTTTCACTCATCCAGATAACAAAATTACCTATCTAACCCTACTTTTATTGAAAATGCATGTATCAAGCACTCTGCAATGTACTGTTGATCCACAGTGATGCTTGGAGAGGACCAGGTATCATTAGGAGACTTAAGTAATTTTACTGAGATGGTAAGTGACTATAAACGATGAAGGTGCAAGGTTCAGTGAGGCCGGGAAGAAAGGGGAGCTAGTTGTTTGGATGTTTCAGCAAGTAATTTTTAAACAGATTCTGAAGAATGAATAGCATCGAGCCAGATTGTATGTTAAAAGGGTGGCAATGGGATACTCTATGCAGTAGGAGCACCACATGAACACAAATAGAGATCAAACATCTTATGGTCCCACTGAAGGACAGTAAAGGAGTTTAGCCTTCATGCATGCATAACAAGCACTATTAACTGCTGAGCCATCTCTCAGCCCCAGAAGCACATATTTTTTAAATCCAGTAACTCCTCAAGGCTTACATGTTTCTGCTGGCTGTCTCTCTACTCTGCATCCATTCCTTATAAGCATCATCCTGTGATGCTGAACTCTAGTTGATGTCTTTGAATACCTCTGTTTTATGCTTTCAGCTTATATATCTCTATTAGGTTGTGACAGACTCAAATGTGTCATTGATTATGAATGGGAATTTGATGTCCGCCAGGATGAAAAATTTCGACTTTAATAGTGATGATACTGAAACCATGCCTTAGTGCACTGTGGTGTTTCAAATGGCCATTTCATAGACCACAGCAGGCAGTATGGAGGGTTTATTCTTGGGTGGTAAGGCTCTTCTAATATCTCTCCATGAACACTTGTATAGGTTATAGATGCTTACAGCAGTGACAAATGCTAGTTAAAATTCCTCTCCTTTGGACTTTGCCCCAACTGGGGTAAGTCATGGCTTACCTATGCCAGGGAAAAATAACAATGATTTTTAAAACTATTTATGGTTAATTGCAATCCAATAACATTCTGCTTTGAATACCTTGTTTAATTAATGTGTAGGAAATATATTAAATGAAAGTCATACAATCTTGAGTCACATTATGCATAGGTGTGCATTAGTCACTAGACCCCACTTTCTTTTTTTATGGCTTACATGGGTCCTGGGGAATCAAATCTGTAGACCCAATTTTCTATTAGGTTCTTCATCTGTACATTCAGAACAATAAAATACTTTAGGGGTGTTGGATGGATTAAATGAAAATATTCAATAGAGCATCTACTTCAACCTTCTTTATGACTTCTGATTTTCCCTTTGTTTTATTGTTGACTTGCCACTGTGGTGGGTTTTGGTTTACCTGGACATCTTTGAAAGGAACCATGGTTTGGAACAGGTAAATAAGCAGTGGCTTCATATTGATTACAGTATACCCAATGAGCCAAATGTAATTTTCCAAGTCTATAAACCTTTCATTTATAGATGTTTGTAAATTCCTAGGACTACCTTCATGTGAATTTTTAATATTGCTTGTTCCATATTAAATTTTCTTAGGCTTCTCACTCTTCTACTCATTCTCACTCCAATCAGAGACACAGTCTATTTGACTTTGACATAGTCATTTGTTTATGACTTGAAGAAGCTCAACCTTTTCCTACATTGAGAACAAAAAAGTACTGATCACTACCAAAAGTGTTGAAGGCATGATATACCTGGTTTTATATGTTAAATGGTCTCAATGCTTACTACCAGCCATAATCACAGTTTAGAAATTTTACTTTGGCTACTATGAAGTTCTGATCAGGATATTTTCAAGATCTCATCATCTCACAGTCACAATGATCACTTATTGAGTACTTAATGTAAAAGAACTCAGCAAGACCTGTATTTCTATCTGCATACACACTCCCATATCCTTAACTATTATCCATAGCACCCCAGTGACTTTCATTATACAGTACATGCCTTCATTATTTCTTGTCATGAACACTAACAGAAGTATTTCTTTTCCAACTTTGGAAATACATTGCTTATGAGAACCTGATGCATAATATTTTCCATCCTTTGTTAAATTCCCTGTATAACAAAACTACAGTATAGGAAATAATTGTCTGGAAATTTGATTATTTTATGTTCATTGTATTGATGTACCCTTGTGCTCTTATCCTTGCCTGACCCTGACAAAGGTATATGTTAATATCTGAAATATGTCAGCATTTAAGCATATATCCAGGTAGAATATCAGATAAATGTTGAAGAAAATGAAAGATGAAAATCATTTCTATAAAACAGTTTTATATACCACTTTAATGTTCAAAACCTTGACTTGGCATAAGGATTGAACTTATTTTCTGTCCTTCCTAGAGAACAAAAGCAGCCCTTGCATCTAAAGAGGATACTTACACCTAAAAGGTGATTAAGCATGCTCATCAAGCTTAGTAAGTTTCACCTACACAGAAGCACATGGCTCAGCAGGCGCTCCACTCACCTATGAACCTGATGATTCTTCGGAGTAAGGGGTTCAGGTAACAGCATTCTCCAGTTAGAATTGTTTTCTCCTCGGCAATCAACGATTCTCTTGTTGACTTTATGAAGTACATGGATAGCTCACCAATAAAAATCTGAGGGAGTAATGTTTAAGAAATGTCAGGCTGGAAGGTTGCTTGAGTAAAGATACATAAGTGGCTTTTTTCAAAAAATAACATTTGAGGATACATGCTCACAGTCCTTTTAAAAAAATATCATGTTGGGAGATGGAGTTGGATGGTAGTTTGTATTTAATTCTCTGTTAGAATTGGAGAAAGCAATATTGATCATTTTAGATACAGCCCAAGATAAGATATTACATTCTAAGGTCATATAAAGTGTAAACTGAAATAATAAATTGTAAAATTTATTTAGGCTTGTCGTGATATTTAATTTTTTAACTCAAAGTGTAGGTTGCTATGGTGCAAAATGATTCAGATGGCTAATGCACCCAAGAAGCATTATATAGACACATAATAATACATTATTCATTATGTGGTAAAACTAACTAGCATTATTTGCATTATAAATCCTTCTTTTCTCTTGTACATTTCTCCTACTCTAAAGTGCTTTGATTGTCCCTTCTTTATTACAGCACTCCTCTGTCTCCTTGAACTAACACCCTTTAAATCATCATGCACTTACATAGATAGTAAACTCCTTGATGTCAGAATCTACATCTTACATTTAAGAATTATCCTTATAGCACCAAGACAGTATAATGACAGTTAAAACAGGGACGTAGCATACAGCAAATTTTAACAAACTGGGACATTGCTACAACTGAAAGCTGAGCCCACGGATGAACAAAGTTAACAACTACTGCCATCTGCGGAGGCTTCAGGTGTATGGCACGTTGGCAGAGCAACTTGCTCATATGATTTTCAGTGTATATGGAGTCTTGCTTTCCTGCAGAGGAGTGAAAGTTCTCCAGAGCTCACAGCTGGCACAGGGGAGCACTGAATTCAGGTCAACTTGGTTCAGTCTCCATACTTACTACTAATACATCATTCTGATTTTCCTAATCCTAACTTCAACATAAATCCAGAAGAGTGTGACTTTATCTAATTTTATTTTATTTATTTATTTATTTTTTTGTTTGTTTTTGTTTTTCTGAGGTAGGGTTTCACTGTAGCTCAGGCTGACCTGGAATTCACTAGGTAGTCTCAGGGTGGCCTCGAACTCTCGGCAATCCTCCTACCTCTGCCTCCCAAGTGCTGGGATTAAAGGTGTGTGCCACCATGCCCAGCTTTATTTTTTATGTATATGTATGCAGGCCAAAAGACAACCTGGGTGTCATCCTCAGAGATGCTACCCACATCTTTTTGAGACAGGGCTCTCATTCGCCTGGAGCTCATTCGTTAGGTTAGGCTGCTTGGCCAGTGGGCTGGAGGGATCTGCCTATTTTCACTTCCCCAGCCCTGGACTTACACCACACCTGGCCTTTATGGTGGTGCTGGGGATCAAATTAAAGTCATTCTGTTTGGGAGGCAGACATTTTACTGACTGGAACATCTTCCCAGCCCACAAGAGTTTATATATGATTTTTTTTTTTTTGCTACCTGTACACCTATAATCTTACAAAACAAATTATCAGGCTGGAGAGATTGCACAGTGGTTAAGGCATTTGCCTGCACAACCTAATGACTGGGTTTGACTCCCAGTATTCACGTAAAGTGCGATTCACAAAGTGGCATAT
This sequence comes from Orientallactaga sibirica, assembly GCA_036365145.1. NCBI lineage: Eukaryota > Metazoa > Chordata > Mammalia > Rodentia > Dipodidae > Orientallactaga > Orientallactaga sibirica. The sequence continues at coordinate 12,296,661 of JAEOAD010000001.1, forward strand.
ATGTCTGGAGTTTGTTTTCAGTGGATAGAGGCCCTGGCATGCCTATTCTCTCTCTCTCTCTGCCTGCAAGTAAAATAATAAATACATAAGTAAGTAAATGTTAAAAACATATTATCAATGTTTTAAGACTCCTTATGCCTTATATTCTTCTTATCATGAAACATATGCTTGGGTAGATAAGATAAAGTAACATTAAACATTAAAGAAGGCACTTGAGTGATGGAAATGAAAGTATAGATTTTTTCAAAACTGCTATCACTTAACAAGTGTTTTTCCTTTCCTTTACGGTCCAAGAAACTGAAGGCCTAGGGGCTTGGCCACACATAGCAGATAATGTCCAAAGAAGATCTAGAATGTGGTTAGTGGTTCTATTTACTCTATACCTTTTAATCTCATACTTTAATTTCATATGGACCTTTCAGTAGCCAAAGGAGATAGTGTTCAACCTGTTTTGCTTTCAGTATTAATCACAAATTCAAATATTTTTATTGGGTCACTCTGATGTACAAGCACAGTGATAAAGAGAGAGAGCTTTGAAGCTTTTCTTAGCTGTAAAGTTGGGCCTGATGACCTTGGACACACTATTTGATCTTTTCAATGTCTTGGCTAACTTATCTGTATGAGCAGGTTAACCATATAGGTTTAACCAAATATGTATATAGACATGCATGCATATATACATTGTATCTAAGTACATGCATGTTGGTGTGTAGACAGATGAGTTGTTGAGAACAATGGATCATTATATTCACTACAGAAGGAAAATTTTACTGTTGTTAAATCAATAAAATAATTGCCTCACCATTGTCACTGTCATTATTACTATAATTATATCATTGTCACAAAGCACTTTGCTAACTCACTGGAGAAGCAGATTCTATGATAAAGGCTTCACCCAGCCATGAGAACACGATTTACTAGAAACATATACATATAAAGATCTTGTAAAATCACACACATTATAACCTTAGCTTTGAGCATTCCTGGGTGTAAGAAGAGGATTTCCCTCCTCCAGGAAAGCCAGACTTACTCCATCAGTCTTCATCCCTAACGTCAAATGTACTTCCAGGCTGGGAGACTCTGCTGCTTGGCATGTATTCACTATGCTTCCTCTCTTCACAGGAGGAGAGGCGGCCTTTCATCTCCTCTTCCAAGCATGCCCTGACCCATGCCACTACTATGGTTCTTATCCCATCACATGGAAAAATGTCAATGTTTCTCAGAAAACTTTGCAGTCCCCTAGTTGAAGGCTATTAATATTTTTTAACTGGGCAAAATTTAGTTTTTAGATCTGAAGAGCCTGCTTTAAGATATCTGTCATACTCTTAAAAAGTGACAAGACTTCCTTGAAGAGCTGGAATGGATATGCAAGAGCACGTAGTACCATGGGGACTGAGTCAGAGAAAGCCACTGAGAGAGCTGCTAAGGAGCAAGATAGATGAAGCATAGTGTAGCAGACAGCTTCAGGTTCCCTGAGATGAACTTCCAGACCAGGCACAGTTATGGAGGAAGGGATATTATTTATTGAAGCTTAAAGATCCAGGGGAAGTTCCATAATGGCAAGAGAAGCGGCCTGCTCTCCACAGGACCAAGCAGAGAGAGAGAAAGCCAACCAGCCACCACAGCACACAGAGTAAAACTAACTACAGCCAAAAGGTCACACAGCAGACTTCAGGAACTCCTGCTAGACACATTTGCATATCTTTACAATGGACTCTCAAACCATCACCACACCTTTCCCAGTGACCTTGCCTCTAGCAAGGTGATTGCAGATGCAAACTATAAGTAATAGACCACTGAATATATTGGGGGACATATATTCAAACTACCACACATAGGTTGACTGCAGGGGGGACAGTGGTTCAGGACTGGCACAGAGGGAGTCACGCAAGTCAGCAAGCTGGTCCTGAGCAGAAAACCTTCTCCCTGTAGACCAGCCAACAGAAAGCTGGAAAAAGCTGCACTGCATGCAGCGTATGGGAGACAGAAGTCATCAGCAGTGAAAACAGTGGACACTGAATATTCAAGTTTGGCCATACAGGCCAAATGACTGAACGGGTGCAATGGTGGCATGTCTGCTCTTGGAGTAACCAACTGCTCCATAATTGGCCTGAAGGCCCTCTCTATGGGAGGGAATACATACCTGGTACTGAAAAACCTAAGCAAAAGTCTATGGCAGGGGAGGTCATGAGCCTTAGGAGTATAAAGCCTGCTCTTGTCTGGCTAAATGTATATATTATTCCCACCAAGCTGCCCTGAAAGCACTACACTTAATGTTCATATTCACATATTAATGCTACTCTCACTTCTGGTTAGAGAAGGTTCTCTTTTCAGATGGCGATGACCACTGGGATGACCCAAAAGGCAACATAGTGCTGAGAAGAAGGGATGGAGGAGTGCCCAGCACTAAAACATCTCTGTCACACCCTCCAAGGCTCAGGGCCCATTGCAGAAGAGGGGGTGGATAGAATGGAAGAGCCAAAGGAAGGGTACAACTCCTTACAATGCAACTGTCCAGACAGAAATTGGCCTTGATATCCATGACCTTGCAGTGCCTAGCAATACCTTCACAAGACCCTCATAATAGAAGAAAAAGATGATGACATCAAATTAAAAGAGAGACTAATGGAGAGAGGGAAGGGATATGATGGAGATTGGAGTTCAAAAAGTGTTATGGGGACAGGGGAGGGAAATGTCATGCATTTTTTGTATGTAAGTATAGAAGTTGTCAATAAAAAACATTAAATTAAAAAAAAAAGAAATCTCCATAGAGACTTCAATGCTAAACCAAATAAATAAATAAATAAATAAATAAATAAATAAATAAATAAAAATAAAAAAAAAAGAACTGGGATGAGAAGGATTATACAGAATCCAGGGCCTAAGAGGCAATGGCTCACCATGTATTACCTTGTCAAGAAAATGTTTAGAAATGGAGAGTTAACAATGATTTGATATTCTGCCTTACAGATTATATATATCTCCATTGTTTTGTGTGCTAACCAAAAACAATAAAAAGGGAAAATAACACAAAAACCTATATGGCAGGTACTGGCAGTTCCTGGAAATGTGCTAACTATAATGAATGCTTTCATAAGGAATAAAGGAAAGAAAGAAGATGAAGGAAGATGAGGAAAGAAGTTATAATCAAAATGCAGGGAGGCATTCTTGGCTTTTTGTAAGACTGTGATGGATAGAAAAGTTTCTTTTCCATTTTTTTTTTGATTTTCATTTTGCTTGCAGGTATGTAATCCATTATGTTTCCCCAGCTCCCTCCCTCTCTCTCTCTCTCTCTCTCTCTCTCTCTCTCTGTAGGTAGGTAGGGGGAGTGCTTGCCTACAGTAACCTGAGCAGAACACTGGGTGTCCTGTTCCATCACTCTTCTGACCGTTCTTGTTCTGAGTTAGAGACTCTTTACTGATTCTGGAGCTTCTCTTGTGGTACTGGGGTTACAAGTGCACATGGGCATGCCCAGCTTTAAGCATAGAATTTGAAGATTTGACCTTGGGCCCTTTTGCTTGGGCAGGAAGCACACTTAACTGCTGAGCCATCTCTCCAGCTTGACATAAAGGTAACTAATGAAACAACCCAGCTCCCACACCAACTGGGCAGGCTTCCTTATATGGGGACTCTTCTTTCTAAGCACGCACCTGGTGCTATTTCTCTAATTCACTAGGCCATATAGTTTGATAAAGGCACTCATGCTGCTTGGAGTGTGAAAGACTGTGAAGATAAAGGGTGTTTCTTTTCCCGCCAAGTCCTAGCCCACATTGGATGCCATTTTGCTCACAGTGGCAGATTTGTGACTCTGGGTTTGGCAATGCTTGGGTCCCTCCATCTGTACCTCTTCCATACCACTCAGTTTCAATCTATCACACTGTGCAAAGAGCAGCTGGAGCATGTGGGCCTCTCCATGTGTTTGGTCCTGGCTGCTTTGCCTATTTGGGCCTTTCTGATTGTTGGCTAACAAACACCATATCAATCATGGAAAATTAGAGTGGCCTCCAGCGACAAATGGTCAAGGCCAATCTGTTTCTGAAATGAATGCCCAGCAAATAAATTCCATTAGTACATTTTCATCTCCCAGCTATGCTTGCTACAGTCTTGTGACATCTGACCTTTAGATCATAGTAAGTATTCTTTAATTAATGAGGGTAAGTGTTGTTCCTGTTATCTTTCACATATGAAAATCCAAATAGCAAATACCTAAAAAACTCTTGAAACACAATGTATCATTTTTTTATGTATAGTCTTTTATACTACATTTCTTCACACTTTACAAAAATATTTTAAATAGGTAAAGAGACACATATTTATGTTTAGCATGATGTTTTAAAGTGCATTCTGGCCATAAAGTACAAATGGGGTCATTAACATACACATTACCTAACAGCCATCGTTCTGGTAATGAGGGGACTTAGCATCCACTCAGCTTATTTCAAGGACACAATATATTGTGGTGTACAATAAGATTCTTAAATGCATTAGTTCTTACTTAGCTAAAATTTTATATCCTGTACCTTCTCAACTCCTTCTCCATAATCATTCAAACCTCTGGTAATCATTATTCTATTTGTTTTATCTTTTTAAAAAAGCTATTCCTTCTTTTTATGGGATCAATATTTTCATATTCCACATATGAGGTCATGTGGTATTTGTCTTTCTGTGTCTGCTTTGTGTTACTTATAATAATTCACTCTAGGTTTATTCATGTTACAAATGACAGGGCTTCCTATTTTTTTATAGTTGATGACCACATTGTCCTTATCCATTCATCTGCTGATGGGCACTTGGGATGATTTCATATCTTGGCTCTAGGGAATAAGGCTGCAATGTGCACAGAAGTACAGGTATCTCTTCAACACACTGGCTTGACTTCCTTTGGATGTACACCTAAAAGTAGGATTGATGGAACATATAGGAGGAAGTTCTATGTTTAATTTTTTGAGGAACATTCATACTGTTTTTCCATAATGATCTTTCTCCCACTGATAGTAAGGGGTTTTCCATATTATCACCCATGCTTAATATATCTTTTAAAGTATTTTTATATATTTTATTTTATTTGAGAGAGAGAAAGAGAAACATAGAGATAATGGGCACACCAGTGCCTTTGGGCACTGCAAATGAACTCTATATGCATGTGCCCCCTTGTGCATGTGGCTTACATGGGTCCTGGGGAATTGAACCTAGGTTCTTTGGCACTGCAGGCAAGCTCATTAAACACTAAACCTTCTTTCCAGCCCATTATGTATTTTTTATTATAGTAACCATCCTAGCAGGTATAAAGTGCTATCTCATTGCTGTTTTAATTTAAAATTCCCTGATTATTATGTTTAAAACTTTGATTTGGGGTTGGAGAGATGGCTTAGTAGTTAAGGGGCTTGCCTGTGAAGACTAAGGACCCATGTTTGATTCCCCAGTACCCATGTAAGTCAGATGCACAAGGTGGCACATGTATCTGGAGTTTGTTTGCAGTGGCTAGAGGACCTGGCACACCCATTTTCTCTCTCTGTCTGCCTTTCTCTCTCTCTCTCTTTAAAATAAATAAATAAAATATTAAAAACTTCCCATTTGTATGCCAACTTTTGAGAAATGCTTATTTAGAAACTTTGCCATCTTTTTGTCTTTTCTATAGCTGAATTTTTATTGAAATTTTTCATACACATGCATAATATATTTTGCTATAATCTCCTCCCATTAATTCCCTCCCATTATTTTCTTTAGTCTCCTCACACCCCCTCCATAGATACTCTATATAAATCCTTCTTTTGCTCTTTCTAGTTATTCTAGTTTGGTGTTTTTCACCCCCTTTAATCATTTTATTACTACTGAGTTCTTTATGTACTTTAAATATGGGTAAAACTATACTTATCATGTATAGTTTGTACACATTTTCTTCTGTTTTGGAAGTGACCTTTCATCCTGTTAATTGCTTCCTCTATTGGGCAGAAGATTTTCAGATTGTGACTCCATTTGTTTACTTTGCTTCTGCTGCTTGTATTTTGGGGGTCATATCTAGGAAATCATTGTCAGACTTGTGTGTACAACTTTTCCTCTATGTTTTTTCCAGTAGTTTAATGTTCTAGGATTTACATCGAAGTCTTTACATTTTGAGTTCATTTTTTGAACATGGTATATGATAAAAGTCTAATTTCATTATTTTTTTTATAAAACTCAGACATCTTTTTAAAAAAATTTATTTGTAAGCAGAGAGAGAGAGAGAGAGAGAGAGAGAGAGAGAGAGACAGACAGAAAAATGGGCACACCAGCGCCTCTAGCCACTGCAAAAGAACTCCAGATGCATGTGCCCCGGGCTTACGTGGGTCCTGGGAAATCGAACCTGGGTCCTGTGGCTTCGCAGGCAAACACCTTCACCACTAAGCCATCTCTCCAGCCCTAGTTTCATTATTTTATATATAGATATGCAGTTTCTCCAACATTTATTGAAAAGATTGTCTTTTCTCCATTGTATGTTCTTGGTACCTTTGTTGAAAGCAATTGGCTATAAGCTTGTAGATTGACTTCTGGGCTCTTGATTTGTTCCATTGGTGATGTGTCTGTTGTTGTGCCAGTTCCATGAATCTATGGCTATTATCACTGTGTAGAATATTGTGACATCAGATAGTGGGATGCTTCTGCATGTTCATTTGGCTCAAGATAGCATTTATCATTTGAAGTCTTTCAAGGCTTCAGAATAATTTTAGTATTACTTTTTAAAATTTCTTTGGAAAATGTCATTGGTATGTTGATACAATTTTTATTCAGTTTACATTTTACTTTGGTTGCATGGTCACTTCTACAATTTAAATTCTCTCAGCCCATCAACATGTGTCTCTCCTTAGTGTCATTTTCTATTTTTTTTTTTGTTGAGGTAGGGTCTCACTCTAGCTCAAGCTGACTTTGAATCCACTTATGTAGTCTCAGGCTGGCCTGAGACTCAAAGTGATCCTTCTACCTCATCTTCCTAAGTGTTGGGATTAAAGGCATTTGCCACACTGCACAGCTTTTTTTAAAAAAGTTTTTAAAAAAATTTATTTACAAGCAGAGAGAGATAGATAGAAAAGAGATCAAAAGAATGGGTATGTCAGGGCCTCCAGCTACTACAAAGGAACTCCGGATGCATGTGCCACTTTGTGCATCTGTGGAATCAAACCCGTGTCCTTAGGGTTTGCAAGAAAGTGTCTTAACCACTGAGCAATCTCTCCAGCCATATTTCTTTCTTTTTTATTTTTTCTAGTATTTGAGAGCATGGGAGAGGAAGAGGGGGAGGGGGAGAGAGAGAGAGAGAGAGAGAGAGGAAGACAGAGAGAGAAGGAGAGGGAGATTGGGCATGCCAGGGCTTCCAGCCACTGCAAACGAACTCCAGATGCATGTGCCTTCTTGTACATCTGCCTTACATGGGTCCTGGGGAATCAAACTGAGGTTTTTTGATTCCCCAGGACCCATGTAAGGCAGATGTACAAGAAGATCAAAACATTAATAAAAGAAATAGGGGGATGAAGAGATCTTCTTGGTTAAATTTATTGTTAAGTATTTAAAATTACTGTAGCCACTGTAAATAGGTTTGTTTTCTTGATTCCTTTTTCAGAGTTTGCAGGTAGTATATAGAAATTCTGATTATTCTATATATCAACTTTATGTCCCTCAGCTTTACCAAACTTGTTAGGTTCTGGAGTTGAAATCCCCGATCTCTCTCATTTCTTCTTCTTCTTTTTTTCAAGGTAGGGTCTCACTCTAGCTCAGGCTGACCTGGAATCCACTATTTTGTCTCAGGGTGACCTCGAACCCACAGCGATCCTCCTACCTTTGCCTCCTGAGTGCTGGGATTAAAGGTGTGCACCACCATGCCTGGCTTCTCTCTCATTTCTTGATGTGACTTTGCAAGTAAGTGAACCTTTTTTGAATTTCAGTGTTGTTTATTTCTCCATTATTTGAACATGGTGGCAATAACTGTATCAGAAAGATTTTTAAAATGCGTGCAAAATATCAGTAAGTGTTTAGTAAGTCATTGCCACTTCTACTATCCATGTCCTATCTATGTAAGAGTGTGTGTTTACATAGAAAAAGAAATCATTGTGCTTAGTCTTGGTATGAAGAAATACAGTGTGTTTCTAGCTTAGTTCCAAACCAACCTAATCTTGGACTGGCTGCCTCTTTGAACTTGTTTCACACCTTTCAACTAAAGTTTTACTACAAAATGCTTCAGTGATTTTTTTTTGAAGGTGGTAGGGAAAGCTTTTACCTTTATGATAAAAGTTGACATGAGAGAGCTCATTATCACATAATGTACTTCAGTCTTGGATCACTCAGTTAAAATCTCCAGGGCTCCTCAGGTTTCTTACAATACTGTTTGCTTCATCCATCATTCACTTCTATAATCTATGGTAATTCACCTTCACTGAGTAACTTTCCCTGAACAGCAAGTGGATGTAGCTTACCCAAAGCCATCACATCTCATGCTATCTCTGCCATTTTATGCTTCCAAAGGACAGCAGTCTGGGGCCTAGATCTGGCCAACTTTCTGACTATATCTGACACTGTAGGAAGGGGAGAGTTCTTGATATACTCAGGATTAACATCTAGGAACGTCAGAGCTCTCAGTCTGACCTGTTAGATGATTTCAGTATTTGCCAGGGAGACTTCCATAGAAGATTTTGTTGTTGTTGTAGATTTCTCAAGTGATCCAGGAAATTTCAAAAGTATAGATTACCAGCCTTTATGACAATATCTGTATTCTTGGCTTTTATCTTTCTGAATGAGTGTCCTTGACCATCTCAGTTCTGCAGAGAGGTTCTGTTTTCCTTACTTGCTGAACTCTGGTTGGCCTAAGAGTTCTTGGCTTCTACTTTTTACACACACACACACATGCACACTAGACTTGGTTGCTGGACATTTCCTGTTCTTATAATACATTTGGAAAATCACGGTATATCTGGATAATCCTGGAGACTTCCTCTTGATTTTACCACAGAGTCCATAGCCACACACTCAGAGAGATACGAAGAGAAGATATGAACCGTAACAGCAAGGTGGTCATGTACATCCCCACAGCACGCTGTTTGCTTGATACCTTTTGTATTGCTGGACAATAGGGGCAAGAGAAATGGAAATTTAAAATATTTTATTGAGAGAGGGAGAACTGGAGAGATGGCTTAGTGGTTAAGATGCCTGCCTGTGAAGCCTAGGAATACCCGTTTGATTCTCCAAGTCCCACGTTGAGCCAGATGCAATAGTGAGGCAAGCATGCAATGTTGCACATGTCCACACAGCGTCTTGAATTCGTTCACAGAGGCTGAGAGGCCACTGGCATGTCCATTCTCTGCCTCTTCCTCTCTCTCTCCCTCAAAAAAAAATTTTATTGAGCTAGGCATGGTGGTACATGACTTTAATCCCGGCACTTGGGAGGCAGAGGTAAGAGGATTGCCATGAGTTCGAGGCCACCCTCAGATTACATAGTGAATTCCACATCAGCCTGGGCTGGAATGAGAACCTACCTTGAAAAAAACAAAACAAAACAAAACAAAACAAAACAAAACAAAAGTAAAAATTTGTTTTTGAGAGAGAGAGAGAGAGAGAGAGAGAGAGAAAATGGGTGCACCAGGGCCACAAACTACTGCAAACGAACTCCAGACACATGTACTATCATGAGCATTTGGCTTATGTGGGTTCTGGGGTGTTGAACCTGTGTCCTTAGGCTTTGCAAGCAAGTGCCTTAACCACCAAGCTATTTATCCAGCCTGAGAAATGGAAATTTAAAATAAAAAAGCAGAATCAGTTGTAAATCCTAAGTAAATTAACCAGCCCATATTTTTTAGGGGGAGGTCAGTGGACAAATGTTATTCTTTTCAAGAAATAAAGGTTCAAGCTCCTTAACACAGTTGCCCATCCATCATTCATCAGAAGGGAGATCCTGATGGTGAGAAGTATGTATTTCTTATTTGTCTGCAGAACAATGCCAGGCAAAAAACATTTTCTTAACAGAAATCTAGCTCACTAATCTGAAGTATGGGCAGAAAATGGAGGACTAGATCAATTTTTTTTCACTAAATTAATGATATCTGTATTTTTTTCCATAAGAAAATATAAATTGTAAAGACTGAGTATATTAGCAAGACTGGTTAAAAATATGGCAGTCTTTAAAAAAGAAATTATGTAATAATGTACAAAACAGGGGAAAAGATGTGAATGAGAAAATCTTAAAAGGAGTTTCAACAGAGGAGATTGTCCAGAGCCTGGAAGAGGCTAATTATGAGGGGGTGCCAGGCCCCACAATGTCGCCTTTGCTTCAGCAGCTGTGCCCCTCGTCAGCCAGCCAGCAGACGTGCGTCACTGAGTGTCCACTCTGTGATCTACAGTGTGATTTTACATTTGCTCTAAGAGCTCCCAGACTAGAAGCTCCCAGATAAAGAGTCACAAGTTCCTCCACATTGTGCCTCTCTATCAATGGCACTTGTCTCTTCCTTTCTGAGGAAATTGCCTATGAGTCCTGTATACGCATGTGCACACTGCCCATGACAACTGTGAATGGCCTCAGTTCTCTTGGGCAGGGAGTCAAATGTGCTGCTGCTCTGATACTACGTACTCCCCCGTCACTTTGTTGTGAGACCCCAGAAAAGGTTTAATAGCTACTTTCTCATGTCTTGTGCCACTGGGACTGAGATAAAATAAGGGTTAAATCAGATTTTGTGCTGAGTAAATCCTCTTATCCAAACAGGCTCTCTTCCTTTGCCACTGAGTCTATGAGTTTATTCAGAAGGCCCAAGGCAGTAGTTATCCAAGGTTTCCAGGTGGTCAGAACACACTCTGCAGATTTCTTTGAAATGTGGGTCACCTCTGTGGGCAAAACAGTTTTGGTCATGATAAATCCTCCATGCATCAACTTATCCTACAGAGCTGGGACAGCAGTGACCTTGGCTGTGTGCAGTCTATTCCAAGTGGCCTTCTCTGAACATGATGTTGATATTTTGTGACAGGAAAGCACAAAAGGAGAAATCACAAATGGCAGGTCAAACAGCAGAGTCTTTTCCCTCATGCCTTTCCTGTGTATGCCTACAGCTGTTTTTAGGGATGTTAATGTCCATCCGTGGAGACAACAGCAGGGTAGGGCACTCTATTCTGCCATTGACAATGTACTTAAAGATGCACAGAAAGCCCAAGACAGGTCCAGGTTGAGCTACTTGTTTGAAACTTGGTCTGAAAAGCTGGCTCAGCAGTTAAAGGCGCATGCTTCAAACTTGCTTTATATTAGTACCATACATATCATCCAAAAGGAGCCCTGATTTCATTATGCTCCAGAGAGAAAAATAAATGTGTTTAGATAGGAATACAAAACCTGTACAATTCTGTGAAATAGTTGTTCAGCCATAGAAGTACAAAGCTGAACCCCAGACAGGCAGCTGTGACTTGTTGGGAATCTCACGTGTGGAGACGTCTGAATAAAATGTTCCTTCTTTTGTTCCCATGGAATTGGAGAATTGGAAGGATTATGGAAATAATTTAGCCCAATGCTCCTTTATAAGTATAAAGATGAAGAAACTAAACCTGCAGAGGGAATGTGTGGAACCAGAGGCTAATACCCTTACTGGGGGCAGGACAATGACTGGGGCCCCTCACCTGAAGATGACCACACAGTGAGAACAATGAAGGCAGAAGTGAACACACCTCCTTCCTGGGGCAGAAGAGGAATTCTGTTTTGGTGCTGATTCCCGGTGATTAGTAGGAGTGAAGACTACACTGTTTTCCACCACTCACCCATCAGCTATGATAAGCTCTGGTTTCCTGCTATGTCCTTATTTGAGGTTTTCCACCACTCTTTAATCCCCATCAGCTATGATAAGACTCTGGTTTCAGCCTGGACCAGAGTGAGACCCTATGAAAACAAAACAAAACAAAAAAATAAATAAAAAAAAATAAAAATAAAAAATAAAAAAAATAAAAATGTAACCAAGTGGACAGCTGCTTGTCCAGTCACACAGAACTAGCTGGAACTTTCAATGTAACACTTTCTTGACTGAAAGATGGAGGGAGCTGGGCCATATGCATTCTCTGTGTTCTTCCATTTCACTAGGCTGTTGTGAGGACCAGCTGGGCAATGACTGCAAAATATGTGTCAATTACACGACGGTTCACTTTTTTATTATTTTTAGTTAGCATAAATAAAAATAGGTTTCATTATGACAGTTTCATATACACATATCTGCACTTTGTTCATACCTCCCATTTATCCTTGGCCCCCTCCTCCTGTTCCCTGTCTTTGCCCTGACTCCTGTACTCCAACCCCAAGTTCTTTTCTGCTTTTATGTCATATGTACATTGTATGTATGTATGTTTGTATGTATAAATTTAGATTCCATATATGAGAGAAAACATGTGGTGTGTGTATGTATATTTTTTTTACTCATTCATCTGATTGGCATCTAGGCTGGCTCATCACTTATGGACCACTGCTCAAGCACATATTTTGGGAGCTTACTGTATTATCGGTCACATTTTTTTTTTTTCACCCAGAGAGCAGATGAATGGAGAGGCTGAATCAGGGCTTCACATCTGCCAGATGAAAAGGAACTACAGGGCTCTCAGACTCTGTGCACTGTCCATTGACCACGGCCCATTGGGGCATTTGGTCCAGATTTCAACTTTGTATCATCAGGCGAAATGAATGAATGGTCGAGAATGGATCAAGAGTTATAGTCTGAAAGAGTTGCTGCTAAAAATCATAATTTTAAAGAGGAGAAAATTCTTCTTTAAAAATTATTTATTTATTTATATATTTGAGAAAGAGAGAGGGAGAGAGAGAGAGAGACAGAGAGAGAGAGAAAGAAAGAGAGACAAAGAGATAGAGTGAGTATGGGCCTACCAGGACTTCTTGCCATTGCACATGAACTCCAGACACATGTGCCACTTATGCAGCTGGTGTTATGTGGGTACTTGGGATTCAAACCCAGGCCATCAGGTTTTACAAGCAGGCACCTTTAACCACTGACCCACCTCTCCAGCTCAAGAGAAAACTATAAAGTTGTGTTTTTCTGTTTAAGCTGAGTATATTATTTTGTTTGCTAGAACTGTGATTTTAGCCGGGTGTGGTGGTGCATGCCTTTAATCCCAGCACCCGGGAGGCAGAGGCAGGGGATCACCATGAGTTCAAGGCCGCCCTGAGACTGCAGAGTTAATTCCAAGTCAGTCTGGGCTAGAGTGAAACCCTCCCTCGAAAAACAAAAACAAAAACAACAACAGAAAGAATTGTGATTTTATACTTTATTCAGATTGGTCATGTCTTATTTTTTTTCCAGAACTAGAGTACACAATTTGTCTTAAGGATATACTTTTTGATTTTTAAAAAATAATATATCCTCATGAAATTTGGAAAGTAATGTATAAAAGAAGAAAAAAATAACTTTAGTATTTAGGGACCAAAGATGAAAGTATTTGCCTCATTTCCTTCTAGTCTTTTATTTCCCAAGAGAGAGTCAGAGGGAGGAAAAGAAAGAGAACAGGTACCCCAAGGCCTCTAACTGTGGCAAATGAACTCCAGATATCAATGCTACTTTGTGTGTCTGGCCTTATATGTGTACCGGGGAATCGAACCTGGGTAGTTATGCTTTGTAGTTACGTGCCTTAACCACTGACCCATCTCTCCAGCCCTTTCCCTAGTCTTTTTATATAGTTATACATTTAGTGTTACAAGTGTAATACCCACAAGGTATCGTCTTAGGATCTATTCAATATTCTGATCCATAAGCAACAACAGGCTACATTTGCTGCTGGTCCACTTGGAAGATCTGCAGCTGTCTAGGAAGGCAGCCCTGCCTATTCATCTTTAGAACATCTCTGTCCTTGTCTTGGCTCAGCTGAGCAGTACAGCTTCAGGGGCCACAGAAGCTGCACAAACATCATGGGATACAGGAGTCATTCCGGCTGAATTTACATGCCCATGTGAGTCCACTGGTGGAGTAACAACTCATAGCTGTAGCTTCCAGGATCCCACAGCAGACATGCCAAATTACCAGAGTCACTGCCATTGGAAGACTTAGACATGGCACTCCCACAGGTAACAATGACTCTGAGAACAGAAGTGACTCACCAGTCAGAGTTCACTTTTGCCTAGCAATAGGTACTACATAAGATCCTTTTTTCTTTCTAGAGAAACAGACACATGATTAAAACATGGTCAGATTCTCTCACAAAAGAGAAAAAGATTTTATCCACAATACCATTTATATTTATTTTTTGCTTTAAAAATCTTAACATGAAATTGTGAGCAAGTTCTATCACTATTTATGGCATTAAAAAAACAAAACATGACTACACATAATATATTTAGTCAATTCTCTAGTGTTTGCTCATTTAGATATTTTCACAAATTTTGCTGTTAAAGTTATTGTTGAGATAAATATATTCTTAATTTCTTAATAAACTCAGGAAAAAGACTTATTACTTGATATCATAATAGACTGCTCTTGAGACAAGAAAATACACAGACTAGACTTGAATGAATATATTTTCACTTTTGACAAAATGGGCTATACTCCTTTTTAAAATTGACATTTTAATGCTGGGAAAGTGTTATACCTTTAAAAGTTACTATAATTACTGATATATTTAGAAATACTTTATACACAATAGCATTTATTAGCTTAAAAATGATGTTCTTTCCCTCCCTAGCTTTCACTTTGGGAAGTTAAACTTCTTAAATATTAAGATACTTATATTTTAATGTCAAGGGCAAAAATGTTATTTATAGGTTTACATTACTTTTGATGAATACTTTTATTTTTAGGTAGGCAGATATACTACTCTGTTTAATATGCTGATATCAACACTTCAAAGTGAAAATGTTACTCATTGCTTTTGAGGGTAGTTATGTGAAATCTCTGAGTATTGGCAATCTATATTTGTGTTCTACAATATGCTCTGAAAAGCATATTGAAAAGCTTTCCATTTATTTTTGAACATTTTATATAGTTTGGGATTTTCATTTCTCAAAGGGTAGAGGAAGTTACTCAATAGCTATATGCCAGGACGATTTTTGAGATAAATTTTAGATATGTTAAAATTTGTTTTTTAAGAAAGAATTTTATTTAATTGTTACCTATCTGTTCAGCATTGCTGCATATTTTTAAAGGTACTATGATTAAATTGAAATGTAAGCATTTATTAGCATAGAGTAGTACTTACAATTTAAATAGAAATATGTAGATTCTTCAAGGATTGCTCTTTTCCTAATATGTTCTTTTCTTTCTTAGCTGTTTAATTCTTCCTTCTTTATATTAAACTAGCCAAAGAAATGTGCATTTTGCTTTACAAAGAATTAGCTCTTGTTTATGTGTGTGTGTGGCAATGCACATGTATGTGCCTTTGCAGTGCCCTATATGCTAGCTCATGGAGGGGGAAACTTGCCTGCAGTGACCGGAATGGAATATTGGGTGTCTTGCTCCATCACTCTTCTGCTCAGTTTTGTTTGAGCAAGAGTCTCTATTTACAGTTTCTGGAGCTTGAGGGGCTCAGAAGATTGATTCTTGAGTCTCTGCTCCTCTGCTGGACTGGGGTTACATGTGTGAAAGTCCGTTTATATGGGATCTAGAGATTTGAACTCTCTGGCAGTCTCAGGCCCTCTCAGGCCCTTTCCATTGAGCTGTCTCTCCAGCTCTATATCCTGATTTTATCTATCAATCCTACTTTGTTCTAATTTTTTGCACATAATATTTATTAATATGTCTGTATTGTTCTTAAAATTTTTAATTGATCAATCTCTACAATTACAAAAGTTATAGGGGAATATAGGCAATGATACATGATATTTTCTGAGACTAGGCAGTAAGTCAATAGATAACTCAAAGATATATATTTGAACACATAAGAAAACCATATGCTTATGAGACAGGAAAAACAGGATCCATTCTAGACAAAACCCACTGCCTGGAGTTAGAGCCACCGCTATACTCTTCCAGAGAGAACTCAGTCTGCTTTCTTGTTTTCTTGGGGAATGGAATGTGCCACCTTGTAAAGTATAGAAGAGGGGGTCTTCTATCTATGCTCTTTCCTTCCCCAGGCTGTTAAGCAAAGATAATGTAAGGGAAATGTAGAATTTAGTCTTTGTCTGGAAGATCTACCTCCCATTTTTCTATAACAATGCAAAGAAGCCATAGAGGAATTCTCTGTGCAATCTCATTCTTCTCAGATAAAAGTGCTTTTATCTGTGACTCCAAAGAGGGAGAAGAATGGTTTTCTGCCAATACCTAATCGTTTCCTCCTGACCATTTAGTATAGTCCAGGAACCACATGAAGTCATCTCTAAATCTAAATATGTGACTTATCCTCACTTTGTGTGGAAGAGATCAGTGAGGTGACTGTTCCAAAGTCACTCAGCCTAGATGTGAACCTGTGTATGTCAACCTTGTGTCTATAACCATCCTAATACATCACATTACAGCTGATAAGTCAGTCAGCAGTCTTATTATTGAAGGAGGAGCTCTGCTGAGGCTGATAGCAATGGTCTGAATTAACTTAAAGTACTATGGCTCATTATTTATAT
This sequence comes from Orientallactaga sibirica, assembly GCA_036365145.1. Lineage (NCBI taxonomy): Eukaryota > Metazoa > Chordata > Mammalia > Rodentia > Dipodidae > Orientallactaga > Orientallactaga sibirica. The sequence goes on from JAEOAD010000001.1 coordinate 12,313,195, forward strand.
ACTTTCAACATTATATTTTTTATTTCCTTGATGGAGAGAGGAGGATTATGTTAGAGGGAAGGTGGGGAGGCAGAAAAGTAGATGGAGGCAGCAATTAGAAGAGAAAGGACAGAATAGGATGTGAGATTATATGTTTAGACATAGAAATGTTTAACACTGCCACAAACTATTATTTTAAAAGTGATGATATCTAAGTGTCAAATTGCCTGACCAGCAAATATCGACCTGCAGGCTTTATGCCCATGAATCACTTTCCCTGCAGGATTATTTGGACAATTTTTTTTTTTGGTCTCAGGAGCGACAAAATAAAATAAACAAAGGTTAGGGGTACAACTGTGTGACATGGAATATAATGTGGGAATAGTCAAAGCCATCAAGAATGTAACAGGAAACTTTGGGTCAAATAATTTCTTTCATCTCTGGTCTCTGGAAGTTCAATCAGAGCAGCAGGAACGGGGTAGGGAAACTGTGACACTCTCGTCTGAGTCTGAACCAATGCCAGTGCTTACAGTAAGGATCTTCTGAATACACACAAGTCACAGAACATTTTTCTCGAGCACAGTAGCTAGATAACCCTAGTTAGCTAACATGCTAACTAACCATGGCATTCACACATGCTTCTTAAAATACATAGTTTTAAAAATTCAGATACTGAAAAGCAAAAGCCATCTCTAAAAGACAAGAGCTATTTCAATGAGTTTTTAGGCAGAGCTCCATTCAGTCTTAGCGGAAACAGGATACCATTGGTAAGGCTGCGGGTGAATGCTTAGGAAAAAGGAGAAAAAAAGCAGTCAGGAAATATTCTCTGGTATCTGACAACAAAGAAGGAAATCTATTTCTGTACTTACAATGGCAGTGGGGGTGGCGGCCAACACGCAATAGAGCACCAGAGGAGTGATGACGCTTTCTTCCTCTGCCCCTGGGTAAGGCTTCATTAAGTCTCCATCCTGACAGAAGAATCCTTGGATATGCACCTGAAAAGTGTCAGTGCATTCGAAGTAGTAGGCAAGCAGCACTGTCCCAGCCATGATGACAAGCTGAAAATACAGCATGGCCACACAGAGACATTAGCAGGGCCTTGGGCAGCGCTCGCCCCTCAGAGCACACTCCCTCCATCACCCTGCGGCTCTTCTGGTGTTGGTATTGGCAAGTGTGTGCATGCCTGGCTCAGCGTGCTCTGCGCTGTGGGAATGTGTGCTTGCTTGTCTGCCTGGTAACATCTGTTGTAGAAACCTTCCAGCACATAATGTGCAGCTCCCATCTGAAAGGCAGACCACATCCACACTCGTAGAGACCCAGCTTCTGCGGCCATGCTCTCAGAGTATACGTAGAAACCAGGGCAATCGTTGCGTTCAAGACTGAGGTGAAAGGTCAAAGGGCAGTGGCATAAGAATTGGAAAGATGTAGCTGTGAGATCCATTGATGAGATATGTTATAAAATATTTCTAGTTAGACTTACCTTATCCAATGTTAGTCATTTACTTCTGATTAACCTACTTATGAGTGAATGACTGAATGGAAGAATGGATAAATGAATGAATAGGATGAATAGGCTAAAGCCTAACATGGTTAGGAAGATTTTTAGAACCACCCACTAAATTATTGACAGGAATTTTCCAACAGTCATGATTTTAAACTTTTTACCAATTTTTTTACTTTTGTTCCAAAATGCTTTCTTATAAGAAAACTGAAGACTTTGCTGGTGAGCCTATGTTCTTATAGCCATGCATCATTCATAACATTTAGACACAAAGAGATACAATTTCCTCTTCATTTTGACTCATACATTTTCCAGATGCTCACTGGTTTACATAGTCTTTTATAGGTATTTGGAATTGAGAGGCTATGGAAGAGTAACATTATTTTTATCCCGTTTATATTTAGAAGACATCAAAATGTCAAGATAAGACAACAACAAAGATGGGAAGAAAATAGGACTTTCAGGTTATGCAGTTGGATGGCCTTAAGCCAGAAGAGAATTTAGACTTCTAGTTTTACGCTTTCATTCCATAGATGAAACAACTGAAGTCCACAGAGTGAACCTGACTGCACCCTGCTGACTGCTGCATTACCTACAAAGGACTAAACATGTGTCTAGATTAGGCACTAAAACAACAGCAAAAGTAAAGTGGAAAATTATTTTTAAAAGTATCAAAGTAATCATTATGGGAAAAGTCATAACTTTCTAGGACATCTTTTACATCTATGGCTTAAAGATGCTTGTGTTCCTAGTATGTATCAGGAAGTGAGGAGAAGCTATTAATGTTCAGGTTTAAGAAGTCTAAAGTTCTTATTCCAGTCCAGCAATGACTGATCCAGAGTTACACAGCTTATCAGAGTTAACGCCAGGGTGAGAAACTCACATTTCCATATCTCCTAGACTCACCCTCACCCAACCAAAACCCCTAAATGTGGCTGTGGAGATGGCTCAATGGATAAAGTGTTCACTGACCAAGCAAAAGTACCCAAGTTAAATCTCAACTTCCCATGTAAAAACCAGAATCCATGGCAGGCTTTTGTAATGTGAGCACACTGACAGTAAGACAGTAAGGTGGAGGCAGAATTTCCTGGAAGTTTGTGATGAGCACATCAAAGAAGAGGACAGTGAGGAAGGTGAGCATCGACCTGAAAGTTGTCCTCTGACTTCCACACAGGTGCCTGCACACACACACACACACACACACACACACACACACATGAACAAGTAAACACAGGAACATGCATGTGCATATACACACACACACATACACACACACACACACACACACACACACACACATGCACCACCTTTAGCACAGTATCAGAACTGCTTCCTAGGGCTGGAGAGATGGCTTTGCAGTTAAGGCACTTGCCTGCAAAGCCTAAGGACCCAGGTTCAATTCCCCAGGACCCACATAAGCCAGATGCACAAGATGGCATATGCTTCTAGAGTTCCTTTGCAGTGGCTGGAGATCTGGAGTGCCCATTCTCTCTCTCTCTCTTTCATAAATAAATAAATTAATTAAATTAAATAAAATAAAATACTGGAAGTCTTTAAAAAACTACATCCTGTACAAAAATATAAGGAGAAAACAGAATAATAGGTCAACTCTGGTACAGAGAGGCACAGTTTGTCATTCATATCCACTTTCTTTCCTTTATCTACAACACTGAAGTATGGCCTCACACCCTGCCCACTCTGGAATCAGCCCAGCTTTGACCTCTGGGGTGATTCTTCTGTGAGCCCACCACACGAAAGCAGAAAGCATCATTTTGCTCTAGTCTCATTTGGATTAAGAATACTTCCCATCTTTCTTTTCTTAAAAATATCTTATTTGTATTTATTTATTTATTTATTTATTTGACAGAGAAAGAAGGAGGAAGGGAGGGAGGGAGGCAGACAGGGAGGGAGGGAGCGAATGAGAATGGGTGCACCAGGGCCTCTGGCCATGCTGCAAATGAACTCCAGACACGTGAACACCCTTGTGCATCTGGCTAATGTGGGTCCTGGGGAATCGAACTGGGTGTTTTGGCTTTGTAGGCAAGTGCCTTAACTGCTAAGCCATCCTTCCAGCCCTACTTTCTAATTTTACCTCTTTCCCTATGCCTTTGTTCTTAGACTCAGAAGGCTTTTGAATCTTCCAATTGTATTATGTTTCAAATACAAACTCCAAATCACCTGACACAAATGCTTTTTTTTTGACTATGTCTATCACTGCCTTTATTTTTACTCTGAGAAGGTCACAAATAATATTTTCCATTCCCTGTCCCTTATACATGAGTAACTTTTAACTCTACAAGGATTATATGCTTCTAGTATCTGGCATTTTCTACCCAGTGGCTCTTTTGTCATAACTTCTGACCATCCAGTCATCATCTCTGGACCCTCCTATGTATTTCTCATGCTGCAATTGTTTATTGGTACCATGTGCCAACAACCTTTCTTCCAACCATTCTACAGTTTCTCATATAGGGAAGAATCTTGATAAGCATGTTTTCTATAAGGCCGAGAGATAGGTGCTCCATCTTGCCTACACCTAGCTGATAAAGTCAAAGCCATGGGGTTTCTATTTCTTTTGCACATGGCTGGTCAATTGAGTTGATCCAGTGGAAAGGAACTTGACAGTTGACTTGAATCCTTTGGAGATGATTTCAATCATTTTGAGGTGCTGCTTGTGCAGCTATCTCTGTGTCCTGCACAGGGAAGATCTAGAATTTTTGTGTATTTAATTCATGTGGCGGGAAGAACATTTGTATATTTCTTGGCTTTAAATATATGAATATACATACATACATACACACACATATGGAAAGGACGCAATACAAAGGCAAAGAACTTGAAACACAAGTGCCTTAATGTTTGATACATCAAAACCAACTGTAACAAAACCCTCTCAATCTGAAATCTATAGAATGAACCTTGAGTAGCTGATTGATTTACTCCTAGTATCAGCTTTCAGAGAGAAATGAATGAATCAACCATTTCAGGACATAAAGAACATTATGGCCTCCCTCCACGCATCCCTAAACGGGCACAAGAATGAAGCGTAGATGGCAAGTGTGCATACGCGGCCGGAGTTTCTACTTGCACCCACCATGCAGTCTCCATGGGTGCAAGTAGAAAGTCCAGCAGCTGATGCATAGGATTGTCCCACTAGCCTGAAGAAACTTGTTATAGCTTTTCTTTTCCGAAGCACCTAGAAACCTCTTCCTGTAATTTTTAACTAATTCTCAAAAGCTTTGGAATATTCCTAGTGCTGTCATTTACAGATGTAAAGGGGAAAAAATAGAACAAGTCAGATCTTGATTTCTAACCTTTCCTATTTAGCATTCTTCTGTGATCACATGTTAAGAAGCCAATGCCATTGATGCAAGCACAGAAGCACATTGATTCTGCCTCCATGAGCTGAGTGGCCCGCCCCAGTGCACTGATGATGCTTCCCAATTAGCCACCATGCATCCTGCCTGTCCTGGGTCATGATTCATCACTGTCTAGGTTTGTGTTACTGATGCCAGCTGGCACACATGCCATCTCTGCTTCATTCTCATGCCCATTTAGGGATGCATGGAGGGAGGCCATAATGTTGGTGTCACACAAACAGATGGTGAGACTATGCTGGGCTGAGTACTTGTGGAAGGGGTGAAGATGTCAGTGTGACAGAGGCAATTATGGCTGAAGGAGGATAATGAGGTGTAGGGAGATAACATACCAGGGACTTTTCTCAGCCCTCACTTCTTAAAAATTGACAGTGTAAGGTAAGGAAGTAAATTATGTGCTGATCATGCCACCAAGATTCAAAAGGCAGATGCCAGTCACACCAGACATCTAACCTCTCATGTCTGAGAAGGTAAGGTTTTTACCTAGGCCCTCTGATAATTAAAGTAAATGTCAAAAGAAAGATGGTTAAGGCACTTGTCTGGGAAGCCTAAGGACCCAGTTTCGATTCCTCAGTACCTACATAAGCCAGATGCACAAGGAAGCACATGTGTCTGGAGTTTATTTGCAGTGGCTGGTGGCCCTGGTGTGCCCATTCTCTCTCTCTCTCTGCCTCTCTCTATATATACCTGTCTCTTTCTCAAATAAAAAGAGAAAAAATATAGAAAAAAAATAAAAAGAAGGGCACAAAGCTGAGCAAGGTAACATGAATGTTTGGAGAAAGTATGGACCACTAATCTACATACTTGATAGAAGCTGGGGCATTAAGGTGCCACGCAATAGTGCTATGAATCATGTGTATGTGTGTGTGTGTGAAAGGAGTGAATGTAAAGTTGGAATGAGAGGCTTGGAATCCAGTTTTAAGCAAGAGAGGCACTTTTCAAACTGGGGCATCCTAGCATTCCATGACCACCCTTCCAGTTTGCCTACCACTGCTGGACTCTTTAAAAACACTCCATTCTCTTTTCTCAGCCTTGTCTACAAATGGCAGTGCCCTTCAAGGATCCTTAACCCCTTTGTCATCTTCTTTCTCTGTTCTTTCCTGGGGAGGTTTCATTTTTTCCCCAATTCCATTTATCCTTATATGGCTGTTGTTGATTCTATGTTCTCTGCTGTCCAGCAATGTGATGGTCATAAACACTCCCGATGCCACACATTGAAACTGGAATTTAGCATTGCTGGCCACAGCCAAGATGTAGTAGTTTCTCTTGTATTCCCTATCAAGTACATGCAACCAGCATTCTCTCAGACAGAAATCTCAACATTTTAGACTTTATCATCTACAAATTCATGCCATATGGTCAGTAGCTAAGTTTTATTACTACAACCCCCCCCTTATATTCATCTCATTTTCTTTTGCCAGTAGCAACTGTCTCACTCACATCTCCCTGTTGTTTCCTCTGCACCACTGAGATGTTTCCTATGTGCTTTTGCTGTCTTTGGAATTTCAGACTCTCCATGCCATCATTTACCTTAGTATTAAAAAAAATTACCATTCTGGATGGGTGTAATGGCTCACACCTATTATCTAACCACTTGGAAGGCTGTGGCAGGAGAACTGCAGCAAGTTCAAGGTCATCTTGGGCTATATAGCTCAAAACCAGCCTGAGCTGCAGAATGAGACTGTCTCAGAAAAATAAGTAAAAAATTATCATCCTGATTCATAGCAACAATTATAGTCTCATAAATAGGATGAGCATCTTTATAAAGGAGATATGATAGATTTATTCTCTCTCCTGTCCCCCCTCTCTGCCATAAGAAGTATATAGTTACAAATTATCCCAAGACACTGAGTGCACTAGTATTTTGACTTTAGACTTTCCTGTCTTCAGAACTGTGAGAAAGAGGGACTGGAGAGATTGCTCAGCAGTTAAGGTGCCAGACACACAAAGTGGCACATGCATCTGGAGTTCATTTACAGTGACTAGAGGTCCTGGCCCTGGTGTACCCATTACATACCCCCATCTAGTCTCTGTCTCTCTGCTTGTAAATACAATATTAAAAAAGAACTGGGGGCTGGAGGGATGGCTTAGTGGTTAAGGCACTTGCCTGCAAAGTCAAAGAACCTAGGTTCAATTCCCCAGTACCCACATAAGCCAGAAGCACAAAGTAGCACACACATCTGGAGTTCGTTTTCAGTGTCTGGAAGCCTTGGCGTGCCCATTCTCTCCCTCTCTCTCTCCCACTCTCTCACTCTGCCTCTTTCCCTCTCTCAAATAAATAAATAAAAATATAAATATATAAAAAAGAACTGTAAGAAAAGATGTTTGTTGTTAAAGTCACTGAATCTCTTACAATATGTTGTGCAATGAGAGCTAATACAAAGCTATCCCAAATAAAACAATTTCTTTGCAGTGAACACATTGGCATTTTTCATACTCATTTCATGGTAAAAGAGAGAATCCTGCCACATAAATAGAGTCTACTCCAGCAAATGCCCAGAGTCATCACTTCCCAGTGGAATACAGTCTACCTCTCAGTCCTGCTGCCCACACCTTCTGATGTAGCTCCTCCTCAAAGAATAAATACATCCATATCTTGATTTAGACCTTTCCTTCCTACTTCATCATGTTGGTTATTCATTATGGATTACATGGAGAAATGCAATGTATGACAATGTTATTAGGTAGTTTGATGAACAAACTACAGAAATTATCCCTGAAAGTATAGTCATTTATTAGGTAGTTTTACAATTATACCAGGGAAGGTATAAATATTGGGTAGAAAAAACACTAAATTAGGCCACAATTTTTTCTCTTTGATCTTTTGCTAGCCAAGATTTTATTTTCTAATTCAATCATATGGATGAATACATAGGAGCGATGCTAAATGTATGTGGCACAAAACTGGCAGGCATAGCTAATATCAGAAAAAGCAGCATGAATATTTGAAATGATTCTGACATTTGGGAATATTCTTTAGAGATAAATGTTAAGTCCTCTGGCAAGGGTCTGCTAGTCAATAATTTAGGGGCTTGGAGAGCAGATGCATGGAACTCTGGCCTGAGATGCCCAAGTACTGTGTTCATCCTTAGGGCAAGCTCAGACTGGGAAAGTGCAGAGCTTCAGTTCAAAGTACATGCATGAGAGAGTGGGAGTGATGCAGAAAGAGAGATCTGATGATTTGATGTGCAGAGGTAGAGGTAGGTGAGGAAGAGAGAGAGAGAGAGAGAGAGAGAGAGAGAGAGAGAGAGAGAAAATGAACAATGGAAGCACTCCATCAGGGGTCTCTGTGGTCTAATCCTTAAAGTCTTGCCACATCCTTTGTTAAAACAATCTAAGTTGATTTGGGTGCTCACTTGAAGTCGCATGAGAAGCATTAGTAGTCAGAAAAGTATGGATAAACACCAGTTCTGTGACACCCCTCAGCTGCTTGCTAGCATTACAAAGATGAATGAGTTCATTTAGTTTTCTAAATCTGGCAGCACGAGGCAAAATGCTTAATGTTACTACAAAATTGGTTATACTAGGCAGATGTATGGATGAGTGGTTAGATAAAAAGCTGTACAAATATTCCAACGCTATCAGGAAGAGACTGAAAAGCAGCAAGTCAGCAGTGAGACACTGGAGCTGGTTACCACGCTGGATAGAAAGGTCTGACCTTTGAGCTTGAAGACTCAAGACCAGTACTAGATTGACTATTAACCACCTATGTAGCTGGTTTAGGCAAGTATAAAATCACTTTGAATCTTGGTTTATTTGTATACACCTTAAAGACTCAACATTTTAGTATAGAGACACTTGCTCAGCCATGTTTGTTGCTGATCTACTCACAATAGCTAGGAAATGGAATCAGCCCAGACACCCATCAACTGATGAATAAATAATGAAAATGTGATCCATATACACAATGGAGTTCCATTCAGCAATATGGAAAAATGAAATTATGAAACACACCGGAAAATGGATGTACCTGGAAAAAATACACAAAGTGAGGCAATTTAGTCTCAGAAAGAAAATTGCCACATGTACTCTCTAATATGCAGAATGATCTTAGAATAGTTATATTGGTTTGTATGTTGTAGTAAGTTTCAGTACTAGTGGTCAGGAAGCTAGAATGTGGCTTGGAGAGAAGAGAAGTAGGGAGGAACTAGGGAAGCAGATAATAGGCAAATGGTAGAACAGAATCCAGGACAGGAAAGTGTAAGTTAGGGGCAGGGGAAAGGAAAGTAGGAGAGACAAACAAAAATAAAGACAGTATAAATAAGTACTACTTCATTAGCTAACTAAAAGAGAAAAATGATTTTTAAAAAGAGGGATAGCATGGAGCTAAAAAGCTTTTGTACAGGTTTCCAGTCAAGATGGCATCCACCTAACCATGCTTCAGCTCTTGGGGTAATACCAGGAAAGACCTAGAATTGAATGACAATGAGAACACATCATACCAAAACTTATAGGGCACAAGGAAGGCAGTCCTTAGGGGAAAATTCATAGCACTAAATACCTTTATAACAAGGACACAGAGATCCCAAATCAATAACCTAACCATCCATCTAAAGGCATTGGAAAAACAAGAAGAATTTAACCCAAAAAAGCTCCAGATGGAAAGAAATAATCAAGATCAGAGCAGAAATTAATGAATTGGAAACTAAGAAATCAATTTTAAAAAATTGATGAAAGAGCTGGTTCTTTGAAAAAATATGTAAGATTGAAAAACCCCTGGCCAATTTGATCAAGAAAAAAAAAAAAAAAAAAAAAAAAAAAAAAAATAGAGAGAGATGCTTCAAATTAGTAAAATTAGAAATGAAAAAGTAGAGGTTACAACACACAAAGGTGAAATTGGAAGACTCCTCAGGACTTACGTCTCCAAGACTTCCACCCCACAAAACTGGAAAACCTGGAAGAAATGGATAAATTCCTGGACACATACCACCTACAAAAAGTAAACTTGGAACAGATTAATCTCCTAAAGAAACCTATCATAACCATCGAGATTGAAAAGGTAATCAAAAACCTCCTCCAAAAGAAGAGTCCAGGACTAGATGGTTTCTTAGCTGAATTCAAACAAACTTTCATGGAAGAACTGAAACCAATATTTCTCAAAATGTTCCACATAATCGGAGAATAGGGAAAGCTCCCCAACTCCTTTTATGAAGCTAGAATCACCCTAATACCAAAGCCATACAGAAATACAATAAGAACAACAAAAACTATAGGCCTATATCCCTGATGAACTTAGATGCAAAGATCCTGGAAAAAATTCTCGCAAAATGAATTCAACAATACATCAAAAGCATTATTCACTTTGATCAAGTAGGCTTTATCCCAGGAACACAGGGTTGGTTCAACATACAGAAATCTGTCAATGCAATACACCATATAAATAAACTTAATCACAAAAACCACATGATCATTTCAATATATGCAGAAAAGGCCTTTGACAAAATTCAACATTACTTCATGATCAAAACTTTGGTGAGAATAGGCATGGACGGTTACTATCTCAACACAATAAAGGCTATATATAAAGCACCCAAAGCCCAAATAATCCTAAATCTGGAAATACTCAAGAAATTCCCACTGAGATCAGGAACAAGCAATACCCAGTCTCACCTCTACTCTTCCACATAGTACTAGAAGTCCTATCCAAAGCAGTAAGACAGGAGAAAGAAATAAAAAGGATACAGATTGGAAAGGAAAAAGTTAAGTTAGCACTATTGGCAGATGAAATGGTCCTATACATAAGTGACCCGAGAGCCTCTATCTCAAAACTCCTAAAGGTGATTAATTCCTTCAGCAAAGTAGCATGTTATAAAATCAACACACAAAAATCAGTAGCCTTTTTATATGCAAAGGACAAAGATACAGAGAAAGAAATTAGCGACACAGTCCCATGTTCAATAGCAACAACAGCAAAAAATACCTTGGAATAACACTAACCAAGGATGTGAAAGATATATTATAATGAAAACATTAAAACACTCAAAAAGAAATCAAGAAGGACTTAAGAAGATGGAAAGACCTCCCATGCTCCTGGATAGGCAGAATTAACATTGTGAAAATGGCAATCCCACCAAAAGCAATATACAGATTTAATGAAATACCAATAAAAACCCCAGCATTTTTCTTCACACAGACAGAAAAAAATAATCTCAAAATTCATATGGAATGGCAGCAGGCCTTGGATGTCCAAACATATCCTTAGCAAAAAAAAAAAAAAAAAAAAAAAAAAAAAAATCACCTCTAGAGGCATCACCATACCTGATCTAAAGCTATATTATAAAGCCATAGTAACAAAAACAGCACGGTACTGGCATAACAACAGGAATATAGACCAATGGAACAGAATTGAAGATCTGGACTTTCAGGTCAATTAACTGTAGCTACTTGATCTTCAACAAAGGCCCTAATAATTTAGATTGGAGAAAAGACAGCATCTTCAGCAAATGGTGCTAGTCAAACTGGACAACTATATGCAGAAAAATGAAACTAGACTCATACATGTCACCATACATAAAAATCAAGTCCAAATGGATTAAAGACCTCAATATAAGACCTGAAACTCTTCTACTATTGGCAGAAAAAGTAGGAGGAACTCTCCATGTTATTGGAGTGGGGAAAGACTTCCTGAACAAAACTCTAGTAGCTCAGGAATATAAACAATCACTCAACCATTGGGATCTCATGAAGTTGAAAAGTTTTTGCACAGACAAGCATACCATTAGCAGAGCCAATATATTACCTACAGAATGGGAGAAATATTTTGCTAGATATACAAATGACAGAGGCCTAAAATCTAGAATCTACAAAGAACACAAAAACCTAACCAATAAAAAATCAACCCACTCACAAAATGGAGCAGAGAACTGAATTGGAAGTTCTCAGAGGAAGAAATACAAATTGGCAAACACATACTTAAGAACATGTTCAACGCCCCTAATTATCAGGGAAATGCACATTAAAATAATTATGAGATTCTGTCTTACCCCAGTAAGGATAGCAAACATTAAAAAATCAAGTGAAAACAAATGTTGGTGAGGATGTGGAGAAATAGGAATCCTCATTCACTGTTGGTAGGAATGTAAGCTGGTACAACCACTATGGAAAGCAATATAGAGACTCCTTAAAAGGATTCATATAGAGTTACCAACAGACCCTCTTATTCCCTTACTGGGCATTTACCCTAAAAGATCCACATCTCAGTTTAGAGATATTTGATCAACCATGTTTATAGTTGCTCAATTCATAATAGCTAAAAACAACTGAAATCAACCCAGGTGCTCATTATTGGACAAATGGATAACCAAGATGTGGCATATCTACACAGTGGAATTCTACTCAGCAGTAAGAAAAAAAGACACAATGAAATTTGTAGAAAAATGGTTGAAATTGGAACAGATCATACTCAGCAAACTTATACATTCACAGAGAAACAATCATCGCATGGTCTCATTCATCTGCAGTTCCTAACTTTGATCAGCCTAAGTTAGTGCCATACCTGATAGGCATCTTGATGCCTGGACAATAGGGAGGGTAGGGCTTGAGGGGAGGGGAAAAGTGGGGAACACAAATCTGAATCCCAATTGAACTGGTACCATAGAAACCTATATCCTGGAAGACAGACTAGATGGTTGAACCATCAGCAGGACCTTAGGGGAAGCACCTGAATCAAAGGGCCCTGGAGAAGGTGAGATGAAGCATAACCTTAAATTTATCCTGTTTCTTCATTTTTTCTTTCTCTTTCTTTTTTCTTTCTCCTTGGCACTGTAACTCCCAGTTCCAGGATGCAGTTAACACCCAAAATGAGCTGTTGATCAGAGAGACCTACATGGTCTCCCAAAACAAGACAGACTTTTGTCAGAGCACTTGAGGTTAATGGTAAGACCCTACTGCTGAAGACACTATATGCTATCAGAATGGAACATGGAGAGACCTGGCTGGAATCTGGAAGAGAGCCAGTCCCCAGACAGTTAGCCCATCTAGTCCTGGGAGATGCAACATGAGCTCCCGGGGGAAAGTGGCCAATATCTGTCCAAGCAAGTTGAGATCTAAGCCACTGAGAAGCAAACAACATGACGTGATGCTCACACAAATGCAATAGTGGCACACAGCCATGGTGGGTAACCAACTGCTATTGGATTGGCTAACAAAAGGAACCCATATCTGGAACTGGGAAACAAGTTAGAATCATATCCAGATAATGATTTTGTTTTCCAATATCAAGGTCCCAGTAATCTTGGGCTATATAATAGGGTCTACACCCATTAAATTCTCTCTAAACTAATAATGGTTATCCCATTTAACCTGTGCTGACTTCACTCTCCAGTGGAGAATCTGCTTCTCTTTTTTAAATGAAAGTGGGACCTGAGGAGAGGAGAGAAATGACCCATCACACTGCATCCTAGCTCCAGCTGAAACCACATAGGAACTGAGGAAATGAGCAAGAATGCTGCTTTCTCTGTGAACCTGATATCACACAAGATTGAAGGAGACAGACACTGAGGACACTCAACACCTACCAAAGCAGAGATCCAGAGGCTCCTAAGAGCCCATAACTGAAGTAGACTTAAAAGGAACCCAACATGGCTCAGGGAATTTTTGTGGAAGGGGGGCAGAAAGATTGTTAGAACCACAAGTTGGGACATTATGCACAAAGACATGGTCTCTCCCCCATAACTGACTGCTGCCCCAGAATGCATGACCCACAATTCCTATGGGGATGATCTGCATCCCCAATAAGGAAGGCCCCTTTGGAAAAGGGACCATGATGAGGGAAAGGATGGTACCAACATGTGGTGTTTACATACTAAGTATGTCCATAGCTAATAAAAATAAATTTAAAAAGTAGAAGAGAGACCAGTTGGAAAGAAGAAGGGATTCAGTAGAGGAGGTATTTGAGAGGAGGATATAGGAGGGTGGTGAGTTGTGAATGATCATGATATTTTGTTTGTATTTATGGCAGTTCCAATAAAATTTGTTTTAAAAAAGCTTTTGTACAGACAAACATACTATAAACAAAGCCAACAGACTAGCCACAGAATGAAAGTCTTCATCAGGTATACCACTGAAAGTGGCCTAATATATAGAATCTACAAAGAACTAAAAAAAAGCAATAAAAAATTAAACAACCCACTCAAAAAATGGGGTAGAGAACTAAATAGGAAATTCTCAAAGGAAGAAATACAAATGGCTAAAACTCACCTAAGAAAATGTTCAACATCCTTAATTATCAGGGAAATACAAATTAAAACAACTATGAGATTCCACCTTACTCCAGAAAGGATGGCAATCATTAAAAAAAAAAAAATCAAATTATGGGCTAAGATAGATGGCTTAGCAGTTAAGGTATTTTCCTGTAAAGCCTAAGGACCCAAGTTTGATTCCCCAGTTACCCACATAAGCCAGATGCACAAGGTGGAACAAGTGTCTGGAGTGAGTTTGTAGTAGCTAGAGGCCCTGGCATGCTCATTCTCTCTATCTGCCTCTTTTCTCTCTCTCTCTCTCTCTCTCTCTCTCTCTCTCGCTCAAAAATAAATAACTAGATTAAGTATTTAAAAAAATCAAATGACAATAAATGTTGGTGAAGATGTGGGGAAAGAGGAACCCTCATTCACTGCTGGTAGGAGCGCAAACTTGTACCAACACTATGGAAATCAATATGGCGACTCCTGAAAAAGAAGAAAATAGAGCTACCAACTGGCCTAGCCATTCCTTTACTGGGCATCTACCCAAAAGGCTCTGCTCTTCACTGCAGAGATAGATATTTGCTTAATCATGTATATAGCTGCTCAAGTTGCAATAGCTAAGAACTGGAATCAACTCAGATGCCCATTTGTTTGATGAATGGATAATGAAGATGTATATATACACAATGGAATTCTACTCAGCAGTACGGAAATATGATATAGTGAAATTTAGAAAATGGACGGACTTGGAACCAATCATGCTAAGTGAACTTACACAAGCACAGAAAGATGAAGTGAGCCATCTCTACAGCCCAATTAGAAATATTTCAAAAATAAAATCTGTAACACTGACTTGTGAAAATTAAAATGTGTAAGCATTCTTATTTAGTCTGTTGCTTCATAATACTTGCTAAGAAAGAACAGTGTCTTACACTCCCTAGACTCCCATCACACAAAAAATTCTGGAAAACATTCTGTAAAATCAACTGGCTGAAAAACTTCCTAGAATTTAAGGCATTACAGAGTATGTTCACATACAAGCCCCTGCAGCCCTGTGAAGGACAGGTTGACTAGGAAGGTAAAGAGCTGGAAGAAGTCACCCAGAATTGGAGCAAGGAGGGACAGCTGTGCTTGGCCTCTTCTTGGGGCCATCAAAAGCATGGAGAGGTGCCTCTAAGGGCACTGCAAGTACCCTTGGTCAGGACCGCATCATATCCAGATGATACAGAGGAGAACCAACAAGGAGCAGGGGCAGAAACTGGTAATAAAGGCCTGCATTTTTATACTGTCATTGTCTGCTGTTTAATTCTAGGCACATGAGACTTTAGCTTCTATGATCCTTTGACCCATCTGGGAAGAACTATCCTAGTGGGTATAAAATGAGAAACAGAATTACAAGAGAGGGATAGATATTGCAACATCAAAAAGAGAATGGATATTAACACAAATACATGGGAGGGAAGGAGGGAAGTATTCATGGGCAGGTAGGTAAAGCGCTATGAAGACACAGATGCTTAATGAGTACAAAGTGACTAGCTAAGAACATGGTTTGGAGGTACACATGCTTATCTTTTACATTTTCTTAAGTTTATAAACATACTTAGGCCCCTCAATTAACCTAATTATCCTTCAGGCTGAAGGATGATGATGGAAGGACTGGTGACATGGAGACAGGATCAGTCCCACTCTTCTTTTTCTTCACTGCATTATGCCAGGCAGAAGCCCAAGCCAACTCCAACATATCTGCCTGTTGGTATAGATTCCCTACATAGTCAGGCTTTGTGGGTATGAGCAGGACCTCTTAGCATCCTGAATGCTGCTCTATGTTTCATTATCTAGCAAGGACAAAGGAGTTGTGATGATGTAATTCAGGTCCTAAATCAGTAATCTTTGGCTTAATTAAAGGAATGATGATCCTGGTAAGTCTGGCATAACCAGTTGAGACTATTAAACAAAAATCAGAGATTTAAAGCAGCAGGGAAATGCATCATGTGGTGACCTATGCCAGAAATGGCAGGTAGCCACTAGGAGCTCAGGACCTCCCTCCAGTGGCAAGGAACTGAGGGGGAGATCTGGTTAATATGTGTATACCCAGGGACAGTTGGGACAGACATTCAGCAGTTCAGCCAGAATGCAAAGTCCCCAACACAATTTACTGTCAGCAACTTGCTACTGTTGTGGATGATGGCTTCTGCAGTCAGCATACTCCAGTTACTTCCCCAACACAAAGGACTTTCCAAATGGACCATCAAACAGCTCAGGACACCTTGAATTTTAGGTAGAAACAGCCTCAACATACTTATATTCCCAGAATTCAGCCCTTCACATAACTCCCTGATTCCAGGGCTCCCATCCATCCCATGGGTGTTTTTCTGCTTATAATAAAGTCTGTTGTTTATGCTTTCACTTTACTTTTGATTCATGTTCAATAAAAAGCCTGCTGCATTCCTCTCCCAATGGCCTTGTGAAGTTTCCCACGGTGTGGGATGGTAATTCTTTTCCAGCAGAGCTCTCATCACCCCAGCTTCAAAACTGAGAGCTGCCAAACACTGTGAGTATGGAAGAGAATGCTGAGCTTCTGGAAAGGTTGCAACTCCCTCTGGCATACTGATTTTCACCCAGGATTTCCTGATCTGAGAACCTAGTCAACTCATATCTGGATTGCTAACCCATAGAAGTTGCAAGACAATACACTTACGTAGTTTTAAGTTAATGAAAATTTTGTGACAATTTATTTCCTAGAATAGAAAGCTAATAGACTATGTAAGGGGAGAAACTGTCCTGTGATGCTTATGAATTGATCAGTTTTGCCAAGGCTCCCCTAGTGGGCAGGAAACAGACAGATTTTGTGCTTTCACTGACTCTTCACATGTAGCAGGACCTGGATTTGTCTCCTGCTGTGGCTGAGGTTGCTGAGCTTTGCAGCATGTCCGTCTTTATTCTCCTTACTGAACTATAATGCTTAACACACAGCATCTGTTTATTAAGGAATAATTAATTTGATTTCTACTTTGAATTATAGGTACAGAGATTCTGCATGGTATGGGGAAACAATCACACTGACTACTACTACTGAATGTTTATTCCTTGTTGGACTAATGTGGACACATGCACATTTCATTTCTCAAGTTTTTTTTTTTTTTTTTGCAAGCAGAGAGCAGAGAGAGAGAGAGAGAGAGAGAGAGATAGAAGAGAGGCAGACACAGAGAGAATGGGCACACCAGGGCCTCTAGCCACTGCAAAAGAACTCCAGATGCATGTGCCCCTTGTGCATCTGGCTTACATGGGTCCTGGAGAATCGAACCGGGATCCTGTGGCTTGGCAGGCAAATGCCTTAACCGCTAAGCCATTTCTCCAGCCCCCTTTTTTTTTTAAAAAATATATATATATTTTATTTATTTGTAAGCAGAGAGAGAGAGAGAGAAGAGCTTCTCAAGCTTTTTGAAAGACAGGAAGTAGCTCTCTGCCCCTGGCAGTTGACATCATTTAAGATGTTCTTGGAGATCATTATTTTCATCTTTTTTTGTTGTTGTTTTTTGTTTTTTTGAGGTAGGGTCTCTGGTCCAGGCTGACCTGGAATTCACTATGTAGTGTCAGGGTGGCCTCAAACTCACAGTGATCCTCCTTCCTCTGCCTCCCTAGTGCTGGGATTAAAGCCGTGCGCCACCACGCCCAGCTATGGTTTTCATCTTTGAGAACTACATGTTGAAATTTCTCTCATGAAACTGATTCTGTAGCTATAATAGCTGAAAGGTCACTGTCTGGAGCAAGTTATTTCTAGAATTTGAAGCAAGATTCACAGACTTTCATGTGTTTTGTTGACCAGTTGAATTCAGGACATAGTTGCCAAGGAGCTACAGAGCTGCCCTGTGTGGCCATCTGATCCTGACAAACTGTAGAAGCTAATCCATCAAACACAGAGAAAGAAACAGGCATTCAAAGTGAAGAAAACACAGGCCTTGGAGGGAAAGAGTAGACGTGATTACTGATGGTTATACAGTTTCTTATTGCATTTCCCATTGAGGCCAGTCCATACTCCTTGGATTTCATATGACAATTTTCTTTTTTTGTGACTTTCATTAGGGTTGCCTACAGGATGCTGGGTGAGGGATCACTTATAGGAACATGGGCTCCATACTAGTAGCCACACCACTGAAGCAACTGTCTCTCCCTCTCCCAGTGACCAGTAACTGCCTATAGATTCTACTCAGGTAGAGAGGCAGGGCCTCATGAGTCTCTCTTCTCTATTATACTCTGCCTATGAGATCAGAGAAGTCACTTTTATTATTAAAATTTCCCCTTTTCTGGGCTGGAGAGATGGCTTAGCCATTAAGGCACTTGTCTACAAAGCCAAAGGACCCAGGTTAGATTCCCCAGTACCTGCATAAAGCCAGATGCACAGGATGGTACATGTGTCTTGAGTTTGTTTGCAGTGGCTAGATGCCCTGGCATGCCTGTTATCTCTCTCTCATAAATAAAATAAATAAATAAAATAATTTAAATTTCCCTTTTTGGCTTCACACAATTATTTGTTATACTAATCTGAAAAACCATGGCCCAAATCACTCATTCTGACTTGGAGGAATTACAAAACTGAGGGCTATGTCTTGGCACTCTAACACTGTCCTAGTGTTTGCCTTCTTTGTTGGAATGAGAACCACTGGGTAAGCTACAAGGATGGCAGACATTCCGTGTGAATGCTGGGTAAGCTAAAAGGACGGCAGACATTCTGTGTGAATGCCTGCTCTCACATGCTAACACCACAGGGGACACTTTCTTTTTGGGAAGTTAGTGGGGAAAAAAACCTTTAAGTCATTTACTCTGGCCCAAAACACTGCAAAACTAGCATGGTCCAAGCATCCAGAATACTGATCTCCACAGAAATGAAATAAGACCTGTGTCATGTCTGACAGCTGAGATAATTTTTATGAGAATAGGTATGTTGATAAGGGTTTGAGTGGGAATAGAGGTGAAGCCTTATTAATCTATGAGGACAAGGCCTCCTCAATTTTTAAAGAGCCAGTTGACAAAAACTGCAGTTATAATTTGTAAAGAAAATCTAATTTTCTTGTCATCTTTAAAACTTCCTTCATACATAATTGAAAGAGGTTTTCAGTAAGAGAGATATGGACTTAATCAGCAGGCATAGCCACTGTGTGAGCACAACGTGACATCACAGCTACTGGATAGCCTGTATTCCATTATTGAGGCAGCTGTGCTTTCTGAGTTAATTGGCTTTGGGAAGGCCAGTTCAACTTCCTGCCTAAAGTGTAGCCTCCTAGCCTCTCACTTGACTAACACATCATTCAGAGTCTTGTGTTCAGGCAGAAGAAATAAAAAAGAAATACATCATTACTTTTCTTGGCTTGTTCATGTTGCAATAAAAAAAATCCATAATAAAATTTTAATGTGTGATGTTGCAAGTCCCAAGAAAACATAATTTACTTAAGAATTTAAGACACAGATTAATCCTCTTAATCTAAGGATTAAATTTTTACAAGTTTTGTTACTGGGATATTCTCAGGGTGTAAAGTCTTTGAAACTAATTTGAGAATGAAACCCCTTCCCAAGGGGCAATTAGTATCAACTTCCAGATTATTCATCAAATGCAATTTGGAAAATTAAAACTCATCTTTAAACAAACAAAAAATCCAGTTATACTTACTTCTTCAACAGTTTCTGTTTAAATTGCAATAGGAATTCTTTTCTTATCATGAGCTTTCAAAAAATATTATGTATTACTTATTTGCAAGCAGAAAGAGACAGAGCACACATAGAGATTGGGAATGACAGGGCCTCCAGCCACTGCAAAGAAACTCTAAGATGCATGAGTCATTTTGTGCATCTGGCTTTATGTAAGTACTGGGGAATTGAACCTAGGTAGTTAGGTTTTTCAGGCAAATGCCTTAACTGCTGAGCCATCTCTCCAGGCCCTATCATGAGCTCTTAAATTCAGGATCTTTTTAGACAACATGATATTGAAAAAGTGATTTTGTTAGTACATCAGCATGAAAAAAAGGAACAGTGAAAATTTGGCATGCCATGTGGAACCAAATGCTAAAGTTTCCAAATGAAGGGAGAAAATTAAGGAAGGTAGAGCATTCTGTGTTTGCTTTAAAACAGCTTTAAAATGGTATCCCTGCCAGAAAGGAACAAGATTCTTTTTTCTCCCAATGCATTGCTAAGTTACTTGAAAATTAGGCAAATGAGAAAAAAAAAAAAAAAAAAGAAAGTGTTCTCTCCAAATCACCTAGTTTGTTCTTTTCTTCCTAATTAAAACAGGTAAATCTCAGCACTGCAAAATATTCAGATGTTCTCATTTTCTTTCAAAGAAGAGTGGGTAGGGGTTTTATTTCTGTTTAAAATTACTCAATAGGCTGTGTCTAAGGTAGTTTCACATTCAGGCATAAAAAAGATTCTGTATAAATGAACCCAGGCTGAGATGTTACATATTCCTGGTAGCTGTCGGATCACAGGTGCTATCTGCACCTGCCTTTCTCCCGCCACATCCAAATGAAGCCAATTATCCCAGGGAATGCTATCAGGTGAATACTTGAAATGTGGCTACTGTAACTGTGGGATGAAATTTTATTTTATCTTAACTTATTTAAATTTAAATAGGAACATGGCGCTTTTGAGTACATATAGGACAGAACATGATGGTCTTGCATTAGCAGGGTGGCACTATGAATGAAGCATACATCTGAACCCTTTAAAATTAAAAATATATAAATAAATTGGAAAATAAACCATCAATAAAACTTCATTAATGTCTAGTACATATTCATTCTGCCAGACCTTTTATTTCTCCCCATATATATAAAAACATACAATCCATAGACAAACTTTATAGTCTATAAAATAAAATTGCACCTCACATATGATTTTACCACTTTTCTTTTAACAAGATGCTGTGACCATCTTTTTATGTAAGTACAAAGAGATACAGCTGTACTCTATAGCCTCTATGATGCCTTCTTTGCTAGCCAATCTCATGTTTGTCCTTTCTACAGAAGGAGTCCTGACTAACACAGGTGTGCTCAGGACCAGACTCACTTTTTAGGGTTACTGTGTTGAGGCATGGAGATCCTGTCTTAGGGTGAAGGAAGAGAAGTGGGTGGCAACTCAAAAGAGGAGGGCTTTGGATGCCAGATGAAGGAAGCTAATTTTTCTTTATATTTCAAAGAAAACCACTAAAGAATTTTGAGCAGGGAAGTGGATCCCTTTGGTCTGTCATTGAGATGGTGAGTAACTGTAAGAGACGGACTACAGCAGAGAAATCAAATCAGCAACAAAGGTTTGTTTACAGGTCAATGGCCCGTACCTCCAGCACTTTTTTTAAAAATTAGTTTGTTTATTTTTGGAGAGAGACACAGAGAGAAAGAGATAGAGAGGGAGAGGAAGACAGATAGAGATGGGCGTGCCAGCAGTCTCTCAGCTGCTGTGAATGAAATCCAGATGTGTGCGCCCCTTGTGGTCAAGTGCAGCATTGCGCCCTTGCGTCACTTTGCATCTGGCTAAACGTGGGACCTGGAGATTGGAACAGCTGGAGATTGGAACCAGCGTTCTTAGGCTTAGCAGGCAGGTACTTTAACCACTAAGCCATCTCTCCAGCCCCCTCCAACACTTTTGCGTTAGCTCCTATTCAGAGCAGCTCACAGATGCCCTGTAGGTCTTTCACAATCAAGTGGAAGTAAGAATCATGTTTTGTCAGTTTAATTTGCAGCTATTGTGGAGATATAAAATAATTCATTAAAATAAAATATTTCATTCATTAAACTTTCCTTGAGTACTTACTGCATGACAGCCGGTAGGGAATTAGTGGTATACGAAATGAAGTCCATTTGCTTAGGATACTGTGAAGGGAGATTTGAGGGATAGGGGCAATAAGAAGTTTAATTTCAAACATAACTTTGAAATGCCCTATGAGAAAAAAAAGAAGCATTCGGTATCAACACAATGAGAAATGACAAAGCATGTCATAGGCCACCTCCTTTTTTGTTATAACAAACATGGCAGCAATTCTTGAGTCTTTCCTGTTGGTCATTTCCTATGTGGTTTCCAATCACTACCAGTTGATTAGAGCTGGACCATCTGATGGCCAAAGTAGTTATCTCATTTTTAAATACATGCAGTGGGTTCAGAAATGAGATGGACTATAATGAGTTTTAAAGTAAATACTTGAATGGTTCATGTACTCATTAGAGTACCCCAAGTTCCTCAGACAAGAAAGCTCTTGTTACCTAGTATCCTCTCCAGGGGAGAAACGCCCAGAAGACAAACTACTTTGGCATGCTGCCAGACACTTCTTCATCAATGGCTTAATTTTGGAAGAAGCCAGACGACTAGAGTGAACGTGGATATCTTTGACCATAGGCAACTCTTCAAGTGTATGCTATCCCACAACATTTCCTGCAGTCATGGTGACTCTGCCAAATTGAGAGCACTGAATGAAGCAAAGGGGGCTTATTTCACTTTATTTTTTGCATGTGTGTGTGTGTGTGTGTGTGTGTGTGTAGACCCAAGACTGATATCAGATGTCATACTCTATTGCTCTCCACTTCATTCTCTTGAGATAGGATCTTTCACTGGAGCTCACTGACTTTACTATACAAGCTAGCCAGCAAGCTCCAGGGATTCTTCTGCCTCTTCCTTCCTGTGCTGAGATCATAGGTGCTCTGTACTACCATGCCTCTTTTATATGGGTGCTGGGAATATACACTCAGGTCCTCACATTTGTGCAGCAGGTACTTTGCTCACTGAGCCATTTCTCCAGCCAGTTTGTTTACTATTAAATATTTTTATTTTATGCATATATGCTTAATATGTGGGTGGCTGCATACATGTATGTGTGCATATCCACTTCAGGCACCACTGTCTTTTTCTGACACAGGTTCTCTCATTGGCTGATTGATTAGGCTAGGTTGGCTGGCCAGTGAGCCCCAAGGATTCTCTGGCCTCTGACTCCCTATAACCATAAGCATGTACTGGCTTTATTTATTTATTTATTGGCCAATAAATTTTTAAATAAGTTTTCACCATTATTGGCCATTATGGAACTGATAATTTAAACTACTTTATGATTATATCTTGTCCTAGCCAGAATTGTGATCATCAAGAAAACAACAAATGCTAGTGAGGATGTGGAGAAAGAAGAATCCTTGGCTTTTCAAATTTTCAGTGAGGGATATTGGATTCAAACTCAGGTCATCATGCTTCCATGGCAAGCATTCTACCAACTAGCTATCTCCCTAACCCTCGAGCAAAGTTTTAAAATTTTATTTTATTTTATTTTCCCCTAATCTCAGATTACATTGTCCCCATGTTCTTACTTTGTTAAGATGTTATGCCTCCCTGACATTCCTTTACACCACTTTTCAGTTTGAAATTTGGCCTGGGAAAGACACTCTTACCCTTCTATTTGGAAGGCACACCCAGGTAGACCACAGAAACTCAGAGCTTGGTGTCATTTGGTTTCACTTAGAGAAGCATTCACTGAGCAGATACTGAGGCTTTGTTATGTTCTTTCAAGACTGAAATAAAGTAAAAACAGGCATTAAGCTGCTTTAGAGATCTGAATTAGGGGAACAATTATCCTAGTACACATGATAGGGAAAAGGCTCTCAGAGCCCCGAACCCATAATCACTGGATTCTTATGAAAAACTGTCACTCTGCATGGCCATGCTTGACTGGAGTTTCTGAGAAATCACCTAAGCCTCCTTTTCTCACCGTTATCCTTTTGGATTGAGTTTTGTTCCTTTTGAAAATGACTGTTCCACTTTGAAACTCTCTGAACATGGCACAATACATAATCTGTTTCTGTTAGCAGTCGAAATACTCAGCCTTTCTGCTAGTGTGCATGCCTTGTCCATGTCAATGAAATGTGAAATTACTTTAGAAGACATATTAGGGCATTTGATTTTAGGCCAAGCATGTTGAAAAGAAAAGGTTCAAGAAGGTGTGTGTTCTTTAGAGGTTAATGGTTGTTATCACAGGGCATGGTGGTACTGGGTAGGTAGGGATGGGGAGGGCTTTGTGAATGACAGGCAAGCACTTCTCTACTGAGCTCCATCCCTCAACTCTGCTGCTTCAGCTTTTTGACCTGTCACAAGGGCCAGTGTCTTCACATTATTCTGGTATCTTGATGTCAGAAGTATCCTAACTAGAATACATAGTCAGGAGGCTGGTCTGAGCCCCCACACCTGCACCTTACACCACCTTGGTGCATTCCAAATGTACATCCTGGAAACTCAGTACTGTAGGCTGCTCTCTTCCTGGCCACGGGCTCTTTTACTTTTTAAGAAAGTGGACACCTGAACCATGGGAAATTGGAGAAAACACCATGAAGACCAACCTTAATTTTCTCCTGCTTTACTCTCTCTTCTCTCCCCCTCCCTCTTTCTATCCATTGCCTCTCTATACTCACTTTCTCTTTTATATTATCTATCTTTCTCTCAACTCACCTTCCCTAGGCGCTGACTTATAACTCCCAGTATTAGCACAGGGTTAACTTTCACAATGAGCTATAGATCTGAAACACCTACAAGGTTTCCCAAAAAAGACAGACTTCTGTCAGAGTTCTTGATGACCCACCAAAGGTTAATGGTAAGACCTTACTGTCAAAGACAGCATACACGTGTGAGACCAAACATGGAGAGACCTGGCCAGAATCTGGAAGAGGGTCAGTCCCCAGACAGTTAGCTAGTCTAGTGCCAGAGGGTGTTACATGAACAACTGTGGAAAAATGGCTGACATTGGTCAAAACAACTTCCAGTCTAAGATACCCAGCAAGAAACAACCTGACGTAATGCTCAAACAAGTGCAGTAGTGGCACACAGCCATGGTGGGTTACCAACTGCTCTTGATTTGGCTAATTGATCCACTCAGTAGAATGGAACTCATTGCTGGAACTGGGAAATAAGCCAAAAGCATGTACAAAAAATGAGCATAGTCTCCAACCAAGATACCATCAAATGTGGGCTAGAAGAGAGCCTACCCATATAAAATTCCCTCCAAGCTCTATGGCCATCCCATATATCTAGTACTAACTTCTCTCTCCATTGGAGAATTTGCTTATTTTTTCCAGATGGACAATGAACCTGAAGGGAGGATCAGCCAATCACACCTCACCAGGGCTCCAGCTGAAACCACAGAGTAATGTGGAGGAAGGGCAAGAGTTCAGCGCTCTTGGGGATCACGACACCAGAAAAAGGCTGAAGGAGATAAACACAGAGAACATCTAACTCCCACTAAGCCAGATATCCAGAGACACAGAGGCTCCCAAAACCTCATCACTGAAGTAGAGCTAAAATGACCCCAATGTGGCTCAGGGAAATTTGCAGAAGAGGGGGCGGAAAGAATGTTAGAGCCACAAGCTGGGGCATTACGCAGAGAGACTTGGCCTATCCCCCATAGCTCCTGACTATCCCCAAAATGTGTGAACCACATTCCCCATTGATGAGGGTCCCTATGGAAGAGGGAGGACAGGGAGGAAAATAATGGAGTCACCACTATGAATGTAAAAACCAAAATAATATACATAAGAATAAATAACATTAAAAAAAAGAAAGTGGATAGGATCTCCATTTCTTTTTTCTTTTTTAAAAATTTATATTTATTTTTAGAGAGAAAAACAGATATAGAAAGAATGGGCATGTCAGGGCCTCTAGCCACTGCAAATGAACTCCAGACACATGTACCCACTTTTGCATCTGGCTTATGTGGGTAATGGGGAATCGAACCTGGGTCCTTAAGCTTTGCAGGCAAATGCCATCTTTCCAGCCCCAGGATCTCCATTTCTTAGAAATAAGGAAAACTCTTTGTAGCTGGATTTTTTTAAGGGAATGTGATAGTGACTCAGCATGTTCAAAGATCAAGCAGATGTGGGAGACATGACAGCAATCATGAGTCACAGTAACTCCTAGAGTCACTCCAAAGAGCACCTCAGGCCTAGAAGACATGTCCTCCTATATAGGGACCTGTGGGAAAAAGAGATTCCCCAGGGATTGCAAACATTGCCCAATGGTTGTATCCAGAGCCAGGTATGTAGCTCGTGCTCCATGAGGCCAGGAAGTGGATGGAAGTCAGAGCAGAGCATTGTAAGGTCAAACATGGGCAGCCAGCTGGGTGTCAGAACACAGGATGCATTCACAGCTCAGCTTTTCCTCAAGATACCTGTTGGTAGGAAGGGGTGCTCTGTAGATTGCCACAGTCCATCTAAGCCTAGAAATGTAATACACATTTTCTTTATAAATATCCCTTTAGGCTCTCTTCCCTGTAAAAGTCCTTCTCTCCATTTGAAAGAGACAGAAGAAAGACAGTTTCTTTTAGCAGGTAGGGGAAGAAGCCGATAGAGGGAACCAGGAGATGCCACTATCCTGGCCTTGACACAGCTGGATTTCAGCATCTGAACCAGTCTCATCCACCATGGCCGCAGTGCTCCCTGCTGCTTCTCCAGTCTAGCACACTACCTAGATGGACTAGCTTTTGCATCAGCCCCAAATCCACCAACTAACCAGGTCTCTCTCCTACACACCTGAGTCTGATGACAGAAATCCATCCTAATTAACTGTAAAAGTTCATCCCTGCTAACCTCTTCCTCTTTTCTTCTTTGTTGACCTGATTGAGTAAGGATTTCTCTCCCCCAGACAGCCTCTTATTACCTGCCTGGGTACTTCTCTGTTCATTCTTCACATGAATTCTTTTTCCAGACACCTTTTTCACTTTGTGATGATAGTTCTCTAAACTCTGGGTCTACCATACATGTGATTCCTCTAAATCTTTGGATTTACAAATGTGTAAAAACTCTCTTGGCTTTCTTTACTCATTTTCCAGGTGTCTGAATTTCTCAGTCTCTTCTTTGGTGCCTTTTCTGTTATTTTTTGTTAAGCCCTGAGTCCATCACTCACCTTTCTTCTCTGTAGATATACAGGGCTGGTGCTTTTGTGCTCTGTGCCACATGAGTGTGTGTTCCTTCTAAATATTTTGGCATGGGCATCTAAGTCCTGTCTTCCATGTGTATAATCATTCTAGCCTTTCCTAGATGCCAGTTTTCCTTAAATAAACTTCATAATTCATAACTTATCCCTAAATAAACTTAATAAATGATAATCTGTCCTTCTCAGTCTGGTTTTTTTTTCAATTCTTTGTTAAAAATAGGCAAGAGCCTGAAAGTTGGGGACCACAAACCTTGGGAGGGACACATACTTAAACCCAAATCTTAAAGCCAGAATGGCAAGGGTGAGGGAGTCATTGATGTGAGGTCATCTGGGAGCTTGAAGGAAGAGAGATTTGGGGGTGGGTTGCTTTTGTCTTGCTGTTTCCTTTCCCCTCGTCCCATCAAGCACCTCTGGAGCCCATTTCTGATCCAGTCTAAAGGCTTGGTTCCAGAGGACGCAGGCTTGGGCCTTCTTCCTTCTAGGACATGTTGCTCTTGGGGGCGGGGAACAGCTACACTGCCAGGGCAGCTGCAACATCTTTGGGCATCTGTCAGCATGGTCACTCAGTGGTGACCATGGTAGATCAATGGTGTCTAAGGCCTCAGTTCTAGCCCCAGACCTCCATGCACATATGTTATTGGCCTTGGTATTCCTACTGCTAAGGAGGAAGGACTGGCATAGGGGAATGTGAGTGTGTTGATGTGGCTGACACAAGGCGCAGGCATGTGGTATTCATGTTTGCTTTTGCGACTTCTCTACCATTGCTAGAAGAATATGTCTGGGATGCAGAGTTGGAGGGATACCAAAGTCACACCAAGGTGATACAAGGCATCCCCTGGGTGATAACAACTTCCCTCAGATGTGTGTGCCACAGAAGATGCGTGGTCAACTCTTATACCAGGAGACTGGCCTGCATATTCCAAACAGCTACAGACTCATGAACTCAATAAATGTTTATATACATACTGGAGTGGTTTGCTATGCAGTGCTGTTGTGGCAAGCATCAACCAATACAGCTACTTGGCCTTTACCCATGAGGGCTTGGATAGTTCAGTCAATGGGGGACTGGACTGTATAGAGACCTTTGGCTCTTTGCCTTTGCCACTCATTTTCTGTAACAAATCACTTCAACTCAATACTCTTCAGTTTATGTCCTGTAAAATGGAGACAACACTATCTACCAACATGGGGGCTAGTGTGACGCTTAAGCTAATTATACCTGAGAAGCTTAGCTCAGTCCCTGGCATACAGGAAGCCCAGCATTGCGCTTTCATATCTGCAGTTCTGTGGATGCGCACAGGTGAAAAGTCTTCCAGGTGGATATGATCCTGTATCTCTCAAGGTCTGCTTGGAAGTACATGGTCTTCTCCCAACTAGAAAATTTGAGTCCTTTTTCTAAGGAATTTTTTAAACCTATAACTCCTGTTGTGTCAGGGTGGGCAAGAAGTTTTAAGTTGGTCTCAATACCTTCTTTCTTCTCATAAGTTAATCTGTTTTATTTATATATTTATTTATTATTTTTATTTTTTGGTTTTTCGAGATAGGGTCTTGCTCTAGCCCAGGCTGACCTGGAATTCACTATTTAGTCTCAGGCTGGCCTCGAACTCATAGCAATCCTCCTACCTCTGCCTCCCAAGTGCTGATAATCTGTTTTATATCGGTAGACATTTGTTGAGATTTTTGTCACTTGAATGTTGTTTTTCCCCTAGATTTCCTTGTTTATCAAAGTTTTTAATTTTATCTTTTACTGTCATTAAAATTTTGAAATGAATATATGAGGGGGAAATGGGAGGCTAATGGTCAAATAGCTATTTGTCTTAAATAGCTGTTGTGTGTGTGTGTGTGTGTGTGTGTGTGTGTGTGTATAACTTTTAAATGATCTAATACAACCTTGTTTATTTGTTTTTTATTTGGATTTTTCTATGTGTTTAGTATATGCTGGTAAACTATAATTCATTGCCTCTTTCCTCATGTTTCTAGCAAATGTCAACATGTATAATTAAATGCTTATTGGGGAAGTTCCTTAACTTACATGCTTTGTTATTTCTCTGAAACATGAGATTATAGACTCTTGGGAATGGAAAGCACTTTAAAGATGATCCAAGCTCTCTTGTTACAGAGGAGGCTAAGATATGTTAAACATCTTATTTGAGGTTTCAGAACAGTTAGCAAAAGATAGGATACAGAGTTATCCCAAGCCAGGTAGGTTCTTTTTTATTGTTTAATGTTTGATATGGGTAAAAGAGTATGTGTAACATATAAGCTAAACAGACAACAAAATATATATCTGGAAGTGATCACCTTGTTTCAGAAGTACACCATCATCACGGACTTAGAGGCTTCGTATACTTGAATCTCTGATCCTACCCTATTGTATCTTGTTGCATCCCCAACCTGATACATCTCCCTGAGAGGTCACCTCTTTCCTGAATTTTATTTGCATTTCTTTGCATATTGCATGTTGAGCTAATGTGCACACACACACACACACACACACACACACACACACACACACAACTATTATTTGAGAGGGGGCTAGACAGAGAGGAGAGAGAATGGGCTTGCCAGGGCCTCCAGCCACTGCAAACAAACTCCAGACTCATGTGCCACCTTGTGCATCTGGCTTTATGTGGGTAGTTAGCAATCAAACCCAGGTCCTTTGGCTTTACTGCCAAGTGCCTTAACCACTAAGCAATCTCTCCAGCCCAAGATTATATATATTTAAAAAATAAAAGTTT
Source organism: Orientallactaga sibirica (assembly GCA_036365145.1). Classification (NCBI taxonomy): domain Eukaryota; kingdom Metazoa; phylum Chordata; class Mammalia; order Rodentia; family Dipodidae; genus Orientallactaga; species Orientallactaga sibirica. The sequence continues at coordinate 12,342,911 of JAEOAD010000001.1, forward strand.
ATTATCTGTTTTTTTACTCAACATATGTTTCAATATTCATCTATGTTTTTTCATTTACCTGAGGTTTGTTCATTTATTACTGTTAACACTGAAGGTTTGTAAAAGTCATTTGTTGCTGTAAGGTAAAAAATACTATAAATAATCTTCATTATGTCAACTGAGGCATGCATAAAGTTTATAAAGTTTCTTAAGGCTGTTTACAAATGGATTTTCTGGATCATAGCATGATATACATGTTCATCTTTGAAACATAATGCAAGATGGTTTAGAAAATGTTTTTTTTCATTATCCATGCCCATCAGCTGGGTTTGACAGCAGTTTGCAATCTTTCATTTTCTTAAGAACTAGCAAAGTTGAGCATCTTTTCATATATTTATTTATCCTTTGTGTTTCCTCTTTTATGAAAAGGCTGTTTAGGTGTTTTTTGTTGTTGGTGGTAGTGTTTGTTTGTTTTTGTTGTTGTTTTGTTTCTGTATATTTTGTCTTTTCTTTTAACCTGAAGTAGTTCTTAATAAATTTGGACACCACTTTGGACAACAAAATTTCCCAAGTGCATACTGACTTTTTTCAGTATATATATTGATTTTTCGAGGTAGGGTCTCACTCTAGCTCAGGCTGACCTGGAATTCACTCTGTGTTCTCAGGGTGGCCTCGAACTCACAGTGATCCTCCTACCTCTGCCTCTCAAGTGCTGGGATTAAAGGCATACACCACCATGCCTGGCTTATATGGTATTTTTTGATAAACACACATTCTTCATTTTAGTATTGCTGCCAGTATGGTTTTCATATTATCCAATTATATTTGTTGTATGACAGCATAGAAAAGGCATTTGAATGTACAAATCATCCTATGTTTTAGTCAATCACATATCTGGATGGAAAGAACTTAATAATTTCATAGAATTAAAAAGAAGCCATAACACTTTTTTGTTGTTTGTTTCTTTTTAGTTGGGGTCTCACTCTAGCCCTGGTCAGCCTCAAATTCATAGTGTCCCTCCTATCTTACCTCCCCAGTGTTGGGTTTAAAGGTGTGTGCCAACATGTTTGGCCAACATTTGTGATAGAACAATCAAATATACAGGGTATAACTTCACAGAATACAATGCCCAGAGCAACAAGACAGGCAAAAAAAAAAAATGTGTATAGTACCAGCTATTAACTAATTTATATTTTTGTACATCCTCTCCATCTAGTAATTTTTCTCTGACTTATAAAAATATTTATTTATTTATTTAGAGAATGGGTGTGCCAGGTCTCTTACAACTATAAACTAACTCCAGTCAAATATGCCACTCTGTAGAGTCTGGCTTTACTGGGGAATTGAACTTGGGCTATCAGGCTTTGCAAGCAAGCACCTTTAACCACGGAGCCATCTCTCCATCACATTTTTTTTTCTCTTCTCGAATCTTAAACATTCCCATCCTCACCACTTCTGAGGATATTTCCAACATTGAAAGGAAACCAAATGAAACATGAAAACATACCTTCCCTTAATTTTTTACTGCTTCTAACGATCACCTAATCTGTTTATATTCCTACACTGCAAAGCTACTTGAGTTAACTTCATTTGATCACTCTCCTCAAATTGCTCTCATGAAGCTCATCAGTGACCACTAATTGAAAAATTCATTAAGGACTTTTCAATTCTAGGCTTATTTGAAGTCATTTGACATTTGACAGTTCTGACCAGAATGTCTCTTGTCTCTTAATTCTTTCTTTACAGTTATTTTCCTAACTCTCAGCATTCCACATCAAGTTTCTTGTCAACTGTATTTAGGTATGTACCTTAAATGCTGCTGTCTTTCACAACCTTTTCTTTTTAAATATTTTTATTTATGAGAGAGAAAGAGAGAGAGGGAGGTGACAGTGAGAGTGGGTGGGCCAGAGTCTCCTGCCACTGCAAACAAACCTATGTCTGTGTCATTTTGCGCATCTGGCTTTATATGGGTACTGGGGAATTGAATGTTGCCATTAAGCTTTACAAGCAAGCACCTTTAACAGCTGAGCAATCTCTCCAGCACCCAGAATCTTAATATTAGCTTTGAATCCCCACTGTTTGTGCAGGTGAATGCATATACTTACATATACTCACATGCATTCACTGTCTCTAAGATATTGAAATCTTTACTTCTTATATGAATTCCTTTCCTATGTCTTGGGAGTACTTAATACTGAGCTTCTCCAATGGCTTAAAGTACATATTGATGTTTGAAGATCTATAACTCTACTTCTACCCCATCCCTTTTACTCCAGATCTTTATTTCTGATGAGATCAGGCACATTCAGGGTGGGAGGGTCATAGTCTAGATCTTCATTTCTAAGTCCACATGCAGCATCAGCCACCAGGAGCCTTTTAGTCACCTTATACTCAAGATCTTCCACTGAATCATAGTGTCCCTCCCTCTACCCAATATGGGGTCTGTGGGGTTCAAGGACTTCCCTGGACTCCCGGTAGTCATCTTCTTTCTTTTCCTCCAACAGTAGTTAGAGTGTCATCTCATGAGAGGGGAAAATATGGGGGACCAGGTTAGACAGGTTTTTTTAGGCAGTCAGACATGGACCGGCCCACCTAAGACATCACACCCTTGCACACCTATCCCAGCCTCAGTTGTTATGGGATTCAATGTTGGCCCATCTCACCCATTCAGTTCTCTCTTGAGCACAGCACCCTGCCCAGGTGTGGATGGATGATTACTCTGAGCCAGGGCTGATTGGCAGGGATACCTGGTGCAGGTATGCCCACCCCATCCTGAGTAGGGACTCAATATATATCTTATTTGGGCCCACAGAGAAGGCTTCTTATCTTTTCTGGCCCTTGAGCTGCCCACAAGGACATGCCTGGGTTGAAACACCTGGGTTTTTGTGTCAGTAAGATTCTCTCTCACACATACCCCGGTAGTTGAACTGCCAGGGTGGGGAGGGACACTTTTCATTACTGTTTTTACTTTTAATCTCTTTGGAAATGCATGTTTGCTTTTTAACCTCTTCTGACATTTTTTTTTTTTTAAAATTTAAGGTCTATGTTCCTTTACATGGGCTTCTGGACGACATGGTGTATTTCCCCTCTCCCCATTTTACCTTCCTTTCCTCAGCTCTTTCCCTCCCTTATATCCCTGTGATGTTTGAATAAAATGTGGTGATTTAAAAATCATTTTCTTTAGTCTGGATTGCCAATTCTTTGGTTAATTAACAGATATGAACTCAGGGCTTGGGATACCAGGATTATTCCTAAGCACCCCAGCACCCCATTTTAGTTACACCTCCTCATATTATACCTACTGCAGCCTCCTCTTGTCATACTTCTTTCTCTGAAAATTGTACCACTATCTATACAATTTTTTAAGGTAGAAAGTGGAACATTGTCAAGTGTTCCTTTCTTCCTTCCCCCACACAACACATTCCACCAGAGCACCAGGCTGATCAATTCTACTCCCTCTCCTGCTCCCCTCGCCCCTCCTAACCTCCAGAGTGCTGGGGTTACAGGTGAGTGCACCACAATTTTCTCTTAGCACTTTTCAGAGTTGTTTCTCTTTTTATCTTCTGCTCCTTAATTCAAGACTTCATTATTGCGTGGGGCTGGGGAGATGGCTCACTTGTCAAAGATATTTGCTTGCAAAGCCTGACAGCTCAGGGTTAAATACACAAGGCATACATGTAAGCCAGAGCCAAAAAGTGGCTCAAGAGTCTAGTGTTTGTAGAGGCAATAGGCCCCAGTGCCTCCCACCACTACACAACTAAATAAATAAAGATTTTATTTTTTTAAAAAAAGACTTCATTATTTCATCCAAGAAGTAGCCTCTTAATTAGATGCCTAACTTTTGGTCTCACAATGGTCCAAAATAATCCATATGCACACTACAACTCAAGCACTTTTTCTAAAGCTCTGATCTATCAACATCTCTTCAAAGCACAAAATTCCAGTTCCTTAGTATATCACCCCAAATCCTGATGAGCTAGTTCCCTTCCTGTAAGTATCCTAGCAACAAAGAACACATTCCTACCTAAGCTGGACTCATGTTTGCCACAGCTCTGTGCCTATTTCTGTTTTAACTTCTGCCTCAATTTTTCTTCCTCCCATTTCTTTGCCTGATGAATTTCCTTTTAAGGTATAGTGCAGGTGTTTATAAGCATGGGGAAACCTTTGCTTTCTGTAGGCAGCATCAAAACCTTTCCATTCTGTATTCATTTAGGTCCTTCTTTCCCTGCCATAGTACAAAATACACAGCAGTATTTACTTGTTTGGATGACTGTCTTTCCTGCTGAAGTCCTCAAGAAAAGTGACCCAATCCCATCTATCTCATTGTAATTCCAGCAGTTACAGTTCCTGATATCCACTGAGCATACTTAATCAAGGTATATGGAGTTAGTTGATACATATGAATTCTGTAGAGTCTCTTCTACAAGAGCACATGGCCTACCTAGCTCTCTGTATAATTTGAAGTGATAGTTCTGCTTTAATCTGGGATGATCAATCCATACGTAGAACATTCTGATGTTATGCTGTTTAAGCTGACAGAGAGTGAAAAACTAAATGGAGGGCTGGAGAGATGGCTTAGTGGTTAAGGTGCCTGCCTGCGAAGCCTAAGAACACCTGTTCGAATCTCCAGGTCCGACGTTTAGCCAGATGCAAAAGCGATGCAAGCACTCAATGTCACATATGCACACAAGGGGGTGCACATGTCTGGAGTTTGTTCATAGCACCTGAAAAGGCCCTGGCGTGCCCATTCTCCACCTGTCTCTCTCTGTCTCTCTCAAATAAAAAAAAAATTAAAAGGAGAGCAGTCAAGAACCCAACATCACTTCAAAGAACAATGATTCAGGGCTGGAGAAATGGAGCAATGGTTAAGGCACTTGTCTGAAATGCATAACAACTCGTATTTGATTCCCCAGTGCCCATGTTAAACCAGATGCACAAAGTGGTGCATGCATCTGGAGTTCATTTGCAGCAACTGGTGTGCCCATTCTGTCTGTCTCTCTCTGCTTGGAAATAAATAATGTTTGAAAAAAAAAAGAACAATGATTTAGTAGGGATTGTTCACATAAGAAAATTACCCACTGAGCTCTCTCCTCAAAGTGCTTGCCTTGCAAGTATGAGGATCTGAGTTCAATCTTTGGTACCTGTGTAAAATGCCAGGCATGGCAAAGTGTTCCTGTAATCCCAGCACTATGGAGGCAGATAGATAGATCCCCAGATGTCACTAACCATCTACCCCAGACCAACTGTTGAGCTCCAAGCCAGTGACAGACCCTATCCAAAATAACAACAACAAAAAAGAGGTGGACAGAAGAGACTGTGTATGGCATCCATACAGTGTAGACACACAGGCATGCACTCCCCCCACATACCCATGCATTCACATACACAATACACGTGTATGCATGTGCTCAACCCCCCCATAACACACATTTTATAACACCTACTCTAATTGCACTGCACACAAGCTCTCTCTCTGTAGCAAAATGCAGTAATGGTAACATAGAGGACACAGTCTTTGCTACTTCTCCCACCAAGTGGTAGAATCAGCTTCAAGGTCATTTCCTCGTCCAATGGCGTAAGGTGAAGAGTGGACTGCAAGACGTATACAACTAGATTGGTACAAAGCCTCCAGCCTCTGCTTTGTTCACTTAGAATGTCTCCTCTTGGGGTGCCTATGCTCCAAAGCCCACTTGCTTGGTTAGAGAAGTACAAGGCACATACCAGTAGGCACCCTGAGTGCCAGATTGACTCCTGGCTGACAGCCAGCTTCAGCTGCCAATGATGAGTAAAGCATGCTGGACATTTAGTCTAGGAGAGCTTTCAGATAACTGTAGCTCCACCAACATCTAACAGCAGTCACATTAAAAAAATGCAGGCAAGAGCCAGCCAGCTTTCCTTATCCATAAAATCTGATGCAATTTTTTAAAAAACCATTAAACTTGGCATTGAAATGATACAACCAGGTGCCTGATACATAGCAACAGTCAGCTAGAGCAGCATCTACAGTTGCTGATTGATTGATGGAAGAGGGACACGATTATAAGAAATCATTGTGGCAAAACCCAAGGTGTGCAATTTGGATCTCCCTTTAAGAACTGGCCTATATTCCAATTGCAAAGGATGTGGTCATTGGCAGCCTCCAACTGTTCAGGGTTTACCTCACATCTGAGTGTGAACTTGCTTTTTATCTTCATCCCTAGCCAATGACTGTGTAAGACAATGGCAGCCAGCACCACATTCTTGGAGTGCTCCAGCCAATGGCTAAACCAGATGGAGTAGAAAAGTCTAGCCATTTCTGTACAGCTGGTCGCTCCATGAATGAGTGATCTCCTTTCTAGAGGATCCTCCACCACCAACATTGGTCTGGCAGAGTCTCTATCCGTCTGCTTCATAGGCTGATGTCTCTTACCAGTTCAGTACAGCTTCCTCATAACAGTGATGTTCCCCCAAAACTCATTACATGCTTATTCCTTCTCAGTGTCTGTTTCCTGGAAAGGAACACATCCAACCACCTTGCACTATCTTAGAAAATTATAACAACAAAGGACAATGTATAATTTGTTTTACCTTACCAAACTCACCCATCCATACTAATGTAGCTCTTGGTCTTGGTTGCTAGTGGCATAAAGTTGTTACGTTCTTTATTATTATTGAAGTAAAATACAAAAATCGACTTCATTATTGCCTACTTAGATATACCACAAACTAGGTCTGCAAAAATGAAGGAGGGGATGTGGGTGGGTGTGGTGGTTTGATTCAGGTGTCCCCCATAAACCTATGTGGTCTGAATGGTAGGTCCCCAGCTGATGGCAATTTAGGAACTGGAGCCTCCTGGAGGCAGTGTATGGTTGGGGGTGGGCTTATACATATTATAGCCAGTTTCCTTGCCAGTATTTGGCTGCTGTTATCCACCTTATGTTGGCCAGGAAGTGATGTCCACCTTTTGCTCATGCCATCATGTTTCCCTACTATCATGGAGCGTCCCCTTGAATCTGCAAGCCAAAATAAATCCTTTCTTCCTACAAGTTGCTCTTGGTTGAGTATTTTCTGCCAGCAATGAGAAGCTGACTGCAAGGGTGGGCTATACAGGAATTTTGATTTTACGCCTGCTGAAGAGAAAGGTAGATGTCTCCATGGAATAATAAAAGCATCTCTTGAAGATCCAACTGACCCTGGAAGATGTTTGCGAATTTTAAAACATACCTCAATCCAAATTCATTCATTTCTCAATAGCATCAGAAAATCCTTATCTGAGGTTGCCTAAGAATAGGTGGCCGAGCAAGGTGATCAGTAACTTTTTTTTTTTTTTTGTATTTTTGAGGTAGGGTTTCACTCTAGCCCAGGCTGACCTGGAATTCACTATGAAGTCTCAGGGTGGCCTTGCACTCACGGTGATCCTCCTACTTCTGCCTCCTGAGTTCTGGGATTATAGGCATGTGCCACTGTGCCCAGCTCAATAAGATTTTTAGTCATTGGGGAAAGAGTCCTGAGATTGGATCTCCTGGTGTGATTACATCATCACTGAAGATGTCTTTGCCTTCTGCTTTCTTTGTTGATAAAGGTTGATCATGTTTAAAGTATATGGTAACCATGAAGGGAATGTGAGTGAGTGAGTGTGGTGGTGGTGGTGGTGGTGGTGTGTGTGTAAGGGAAAGGAAGGGAAGGGAAAGGAAGTCTAACAACTATTCCATCATTTTAAAATAGAAATTTAATAACCTACTGCGTACTGCTCTTTGGTTTCACATTTTAGAACTATTTGCCCTTTCTCTAACAGCTGACATTACCCTTTCTGGGGAAGAAAAGAATGTCAGGAGAAGGGCTTGATCTTTCTGTTTAAATATTTGAGGAACTGGGCTGGAGAGATGTCTTAGCAGTTAAGGTGCTTTCCTGTAAAGCCAAAGGACCTAGGTTCAATTCCTCAAGATCCATGTAACCCAGATGTACAAAGTAGCACATACATCTGCATCTGGAGCTCATTTGCACTGGCTGAAGGCCCTGGAGTACCCATATTCTCTCTCCGCTTTTTCTCTCTCAAATAAATAAAAAAAAATATTTGAAGAATTAAGAGGAATTAGATTTGTCATAGCAAAAGTCATTATAGCAGCCAAAAGGCAGAAAATGGCTGACCGGTTGGAAGCTGAACACGAAACAATGGTTATGAGCTTTCTGGAGGCATGTCACAGACACATGGGCTGCTTTGGTAGATGGGGTACTCTCTGCTGCTAAGGGGACCAAACATTATCCAGCATTCACGTGCTAGAAAAGGCACTGGAGGGCACCAATAATTCTTTAAAGCTGCTATACCAGAAATTATATAAATATTGAAGAAACAGAGACAAATGTGAAGGCATTTCAAGAGACTTCCTCTGTTAAATATAAATATAGTGTAACAAGAATTCCATTACCATAATCAAATGTTAGCTCAGGTTTCCATTTCGTCAGGTATGTAGCTCAGCTGATATTTCTAAAATTGTTTTTCTAATAAAGCCAACCAAGCATGAAATAACTTCTTAGCTGCTTTAGTAAAGACTAGTAGAGGAAATTACACTAATGAGAGGCTAATAAGGCAGACTGAGATGACCCAAGGAGCCCTCATCTTTCTCAGATGAGGCTGGTAGGGTTTATGTTCTTATTTTTCTAAGGATGGGTTTAGGGCAATTTGTCAGTAGGGGGCACTGGTGTACTATCAGCAGGAAAATTTGACCTGACCTGGGGACTAGGTACTCTCTGTAATGCTGAGCACTTTAGAATGATCAACAAACCAAAGCAAATAAACTATTTTTCCCCCCTGGGAAATCTGCATGGAAATAAATGTAGGAAATGAAAGTAAAAGATGTACATATTTTTTCCCTAGATAAATGGAAAGATGTGTGTGTGTGTGTGAGAGAGAGAGACAGAGGGAGGAAGGGAGGGAGGGAGGGAGAGAGAAAGAGAGAGAGAGAGAAGGGGGGAGAGAGAGAGAGAGAAGGGAGACTGATATCACAGCAGCTGCAGATTCAGCATTTCCAACCCCAGGAATTGACAGCGCATTTGCAGTGCAGGGAACTGGCATCACTAATGCTCACAGCTCCCACTTAATGGTAATGAGAGTGAAATTAAACAGTTCTCTCTGTGACAAACTTCTCCAGTGCAAGAAATTTTGCTCTATTTTTCTCTCTCCCCTTCTACTTATATAGGCAAAGCAATGACGTCATAAAATGAATGGGTTAAAAAGGGAAACTTGCAGCTCTGTAATAACACACAGAATGAGATAAAGAAGTTCATTTTCCACCTGGATAAAAAGACATTCAAACACTAATAAAGCTCAGTGGATTTTTTCACATCCACCATAACGTATATGTCATCTGAGATAATTATGTGTACATTATTACATTTTATACAAAACTTGATTGCCCAGTTCTCTTGACCTCTATCTTCAAGAATATTTAGCTTCATATCATGGAGATAGATGCTTGAGAATTAATAAAATTTCGTATCTCCAGGTACAACCAAAGGAAGGATACATTAAAACACTTACCCACAGGTGTAGATTTCTCTGAGTCTACTAGACACATGAGAAGGCTAGTTCCTACCCAATTTTAGGGCTCATCTGGGTGTTTTACCTTCATCTGTTTAGTAAGACATCAATGAAACCGTTTCTAAGTTGTAGACACAAGGTAGGTAGTTCTTCCCCTAAGTTGGTCTTGACCTTGGGAACTGGATCCCAAACTCCTAGAGAAGTTCCTAGTTGACTCTCTCTCTCTCTCCCCCTCCCTCCCTTTCACCCTCCTTCTTTTACTCTCCCTCTGTTGTTCTCTTTCTCTTACACACAAACCCATTCCATCTTAATAAACTCTAACAGTACTTATTGAAGGTATAGAAGGTATGGAATATTTATTTATTTATTTATTTATTTATTTATTTATTTATTTATAGAAACTACACTGGCAGAGAGAAGGTGAAACCCTAAGGATATGTGTTGGTAGGAACAAGATAATAAAAGAGGGCTATTGGTTCTATATTTTCAGTTAATGATGAATTTGCATACGGGGAATGGAGAGGAAAGGAGGAAAGACAGTGAGGTGGTTCTTTGGGATGAAATAGCCAGGAAAATCTTTCCAGACTATAGAAAAAATTTCAGAAGGAATATCTAACATCAGGGCACAAATTACTGAAAAATAATTAGGTGAGATCCAATGGTAATAGAAATAGGGAAAAGGAAGTCTGTAACAGGTCCCTATAAACAACTGGTATTTTCTCTATATCCAATTTACAAGATTAGGTGCTTTTATACCTATTTTATAGGTTGAGAAAACTGAGACCCAAAGAAAAAAAAGTAATTTCCCAAATATCTTCACAGGCAGGATGAGGTGCTGACAGACTTGAAATGCTAGTATAATTCACATCACTCCTTGGAGCCACAGATGCAGCCTGTGAGCCAGATAACTAAGGAAATGAGTATAGGCCCAAGACTGTTCCATTCTCAAAGCACCCTTGAACAGCATAGAGGGAATGGACTGATGATCAGACCAAAGTAAGACTCTGTTACTCATTACATCTGTGACCTTGGACAAATCACTCTAGCTACCTTATTGCTCCAGTTTCCTCATTTATTTTGATTTTGATTTTTTTTTTTTTTTTTGGAGAGAGACACAGAGAAAGAGGGAGAGGAAGACAGAGATGGCAGCGCCAGCAGCCTCTCAGCTGCTGAGAACAAAATCTAGATGCATGCACCCCCTTGTGGTCAAGTGCGGCATTGCGCCCTTGCGTCAATTTGCATCTGGCTAAATGTGGGACCTGGAGATTGGAACCGCTGGAGATTAGAACTAGCATTCTTAGGCTTAGGAGGCAGACGCCTTAACCCCTAAGCCATCTCTCCAGCCTTCCTCATTTATTTTGAAAAACAAAAGAAGTGGGGAGAGGATAGAATCATCAGTCCAGCCTGCAGAAAGCTCCCTGAAAAGAACATCTTCAGAAGCAGTAAGATGGAGACCCTTGGGGACAGTGGTCTTCAGTGGGAACACAGAGTTCCAAGGCCCCTGGTGGACGTGGATGGTTTTTATACATCCAGAAGAGCACACGAGCTGTAATCCTGGGGTTCTCACAAGCTTCTGATGAGCCGGCACAGAAACTTTTGGAAAATCAGTTGTTTACATTCAGAGATATTTTAAAAAGAAGCAACACCATCAAAACTGGCTCAGACAAATCAGTTCACCTTCCTGTCACTAACTGCACTCAAGCGAATGTTTTGTTTATATACTCATGGCTCCACTCAGGCCTCTTCTCCCATGTTAGTATGCTTCTGCAAACAGGGAAATGCTGAAATGTTCACTGCATATGATCTTTTCATTTACCTTTGAAATTGTAAGCTTTGAAGATTACATTTTAACTAGGACATGTGGTTTGATGATCAAAAATGGAAACCGTGAAGCAGATTAAAAATGTCAAAATGTATAAGAGAGATAATGAGGGAAATTGAGAGCACTAGGCATCTTTATGAGTTGGAATAAACTTAGCAATCCCCTGATGCCGTTGACAGTAGCAGTAAGGAAACTAACACTACTCTGTTCACAAGTTGATCAATGGTGAGTCAAGCTTATGCCAAATAAAATAAGAGATACCTGCATGATTCTCTAAAATATGTTTCTGGTTTTGATTGTGACAATACAGATGACTATTCATCTTGTTCTTTTCATTTGCTTATTTAGATAGGGTCTTGCTCTGTAGCCCAGGTTGGCCTTAAACAGATTTTGAAGAAAACAACCATCACAATTGTTTGGCAATTGAAAAAAGTCATGGCAAGGACACAATAATCAATAGCATACTCAAATGAGACATTAAAAAAAATTGTGGGCTGGAGAACTGGCTTAGCAGTTAAGACACTTACCTGCAGAGCCCAATGAACTGAATTTGATTCTTCAATAAAATAAAGCCAGATGCACAAACTGGCCCAGGCATCTGGAGTTCATTTGCCAAGGCTGGAGGGCCTGGCATGCCCATTCTCTCTGTCTCTCTTCTATCTCTCTCCACTTGCCAATAAATAAATACAATTCTTTAAAAAAAAAAAAAAAAACATCGTGGAATTACTCTTAAGTTTGTTTTCAAAAGAACACAAGACCTGCACAGTTCTGAGCCCGTCACTACCTTCACATAAAAGATGAAGGAAGACAAAAGGAAGGAGACATCAAAACAGACGAAGGCATACTTGGAAAGAGGAGGGAACTCAGGGGTGTAGGATAGGGGACTGAGGACAATGGAGGCTAAAGAGAAAGGAATATAATCAAATTACAGTAGGCTCATGTATTAAATTTCTCAATAAAAACATTTTTTAAAGTACCAGGGAAAATTATTACAATTGAGAAATTTGGTAAATCCTTGTTTCTTCTGTTTGGGAGCAGCAAGAAACCAAATCTAAAAAAGTACATCCTGGAGGGGATATGATGGAGATTGGAGTTCTAAAGTGGAATGGGGGAGGGGAGGAAAATATCATGTGTTTTTTGTATGTAAGTATAGAAGTTGTCAATAAAAAAATAATAATTAAAAAAAAAAGTACATCCTGATGCTGAGCCAGAGATATCAGGCTACTAATGGCTGCAAAGCAAACCACTGTTCTCTTCCCAGGATTTGTGATAGGGCACCATTTTCCATTCCCCCTTTCCCTTCCTTCTCTGCCTCCAATGCTCATGGTGATGAAAGGACTGGTCCTTGGGGTGGGTTCTGGGAGCACTGGGATAAAGTGAAAGAAAACTCTCTTACTTTGAAGCTTCATAGTACAAGCCCCTGCTCTGCTGAGAGAGCTTTCTTAAGTCAGTTAGCTTCACCAAATCTCACCAAAATAAGGGAAATTATTCCTTACGTGACAATGGCAAAATATTAACATGTGAGAACTGGTGTTTACCAACAGCCTCCTGCCAAGGAAAATTCTGGCCATGGATACTCTCTATGTCTATTCTGCACCTCTCCTTTTCATTTCCTTTGTCCCCCACCCCTCCCAGTAAATCCAAACTAACACTGAAAGAAAATATAGCAGTATAAAAATAAGTGAAAAAATTAACACAGGGGGCTGGGACTAAGTGTCTCTATCTCTATCACACCCTCCAAGGCTCAGTGCTCATTGCATAAGCAATGACTGAAAGAATGTAGAAGCCGATAGAAGGGGAGGAGTGCTCTGCAATACCATCTTCCAGACACAAAGAGGCTGTGTGGTATTCATGACCTCACAGTGGTTGATGCCACTGTGTAAGATATGCATAGTCAGAGGAAAAATGATGACATTGGGATGGAGAGATGTCTCAGTGGTTAAAGGCTCTTGCTTGCAAGGCCTGACAGCCTGGGTTTGATTATTTAGTACCTACATAAAGGCAGATGCCCAAAGTGGTATATGCATCTGGAGTCTGTTTGCAGTGGCAGAAGGTCCTGACACGTCCATTCTCATTTTGTGTCTGTCTCTCTCTACTTGAAAATAAATAAATACCAAAATAGAGGAAAGACAGTTGGGAAAAGAAGGGATTCTGTGGAGGGGAACTTGGAATAAGGAAAAGGGATGGTGGTGGGAGGGGATTATGATCATGGTATATTGTATGGAGGTTGTCAATAAAATGTTAAAAGAAGCTGAGCTTGTAAGCTTAGTGGCAGAATGCTTGCCGCACATGCAAGAGACTGTAGTTCAATCCCAAGTGCTACCAAAAACAACAAAAAAGTAAAATTTCAGAACAGAGAGTGATTAATATGCAAAAAGAGAGAGAGAAAAAAAGAACCACCCAAACCTCTAAGATCCTAGCTTTGAATTTTTTTGATTTTGTGTTTAAGCTGGAATGAGGCCAGGAAGCAAGAAAGGAGTGATAAAGTATGTATGAGGGGTGGGAAAGGCCATTATGTGAGGACACGATGAAACACATGTGGTATGTAAGTAGGAGGGAGAGACTAGGTGTGGAAAGGTTTAAACAGATATAAAGGAATGGGTGAGGGATGGAGGCAGGAGGAGGGTTAACTAAAACTAAAGATATATAAAAAGTCTATAGAACCTGTTGCTTTCTAGGCCAAGAAATATAATTTAAAAATAAAACAACCCCACACCTTTAAAAAGTGTATTTCTGAATTACTAGCCTTAGTGTTTGGTAGTATAAATAGGTATAAAACAGAATATATTTTAGCCCACCAAATATTTCGGCGGGAGAGAGAGAGAGAGAGAGGGAGGAAGGAAGGAAAGAAAGGAGGAGGGCGAAGAAGAGGAGGGAGAGAAGGAAAGGGGGAGAGGGAAATCAAAATAGTTTTTCATTACTTCTAAAGGATGGGTTAGAGGATAAGGCTTAGATGGACCTTCTAGTACTGAAGCACAAAACTGAGTAGCGGCACCTCATCAATCATAGCACTAGGAGACCACAATCCTTCCCATATAGATACAAAAAAACAGATGAGAACATACTTTTCCTGTGGTATAGATGCCCCTTCCTCCACCCCTTGAGGTGAAGAAGGAAGATGAGCCAATCACGTCCAGTTCTCTCCATCTTGCCTGTCACAAAATAGTCTATCTCAGGGGAGAAGCAAAAGTGGTAAGAAGCTTATATCCTTGTGGACCTCCCTCCGCAGGATCAGAAATAGCAAGCATGGGCAATGTGCTTCTGTGAGCATCCATCATCTGTATTCATGCTCAGCAGATGAATGAACTGGATTTTACAATAATGAAATTTATGGTAAAAAGGAACTCTGCATCAATAACCCTTCATGTTTAAACAGACTGCATTTCAGCACCCCACTGAATACATTCCTGGGTTTATTCTGGAATGCACTGAAAGGAGAGATGATATATTTGGACTTTCCTTTTAATACATTTATTTCCCAGAGGTGACTGGATTGGTTCCAGGAGGGGAGGGGAAAAGTGCATATGCATCTGTAATGATCTCTGAAGCATGACAGGGCGCACTGATTTTTACAGCAGTAGTCAAAATTACAGTAATTAGAGAAAATACCCACATCTTTATAAACAGAGTGTTAACTGATTCAAAGGGACTTAATGAGAACTTAGAAGAGCAAGAGCACTTTTGCCTCTGAATATTAAACATTAATTAAAGTCAGAAGACACTAGTCAACTTGTCTCCACTTTAGTCACTTGGCAATGCACAGAAACTGGAGAGGCTGTGGATCTGCTGACGTTGCTGGCTGTGACTTCCGGACGGGCTCTCTAAATTCTTGACAGAGAATTCTTACTGAAGAAATTCAGAGGTGAAGGCTTTTGAATGCAGAGCATTTTAGCATGAACTGTATCATTTTTGAGAGATATCTTAAATGTCCTTTTTATGGCAAAGATCAGTAAAAGAAGCTCTACATGAAATATAGCTTGATCCCAATTATGAAATAAAATGTACAAGTAAAATACTGGAAAGAAGTACGGCAAATCATTAGAAATGGATTTCATTAAAGAATTGAACATTAGGTGACTTTTCTGCATTTTATTAGCCCTTGTTTTATAAATAGGAAAAAATAAAGAAAGTTTTAATGTCAAAAGCTTTGCTTGTTCTAATGGAAGAACTAATGTGTATCACCAAATTAACAGAAAATTGTGTGTGTGTGTGTGTTTGCATGTTAATGTGCTCAGATGTGTATATGTGTAAGTTTGGGTGCCCTTGTGCCATGATATGTATCGAGGGCAGTGAACAACTTTTAGGTTGCTCCTCGCCTTTGCTTCTCATTTGAGGCAAGATGTCTCTCTGAATTCTCACTGTGCTGCTATTGTCTGCTGCATTTACCATGAGCTTCTGGGAAATTCTCATCTCTGTATCCCATCAAGGGTTAGCAGCTGGGATCATAGAAGACTGCCACAGCATCTGGCTTTGCATGCAGAACACTGGGCTCAAACTTGGATACTCTGCCTTGAGCAGCAAGCTCTTTATCCAATAAGCCATCTCCGCAGCCCAGGAAAATTACCTTTTGATTCTATTTCTAAAACCTGGGACTATGGAAAATTTGATGAAATGAAAAAAATTCAAAACATGGCCAACATTTGAATCTTATACGGTACATTTGGAGAGTTTTGTTGTGTTATCCAGGCAGACCTTGAACTTGAGATATTTCTGCCTTAGACTCCTAAGTGTTGGGATTATGGGTGCACCACCATGCCTGCCTATACTTTTTCTTTTTAAGCAGAGTCTCTCACTGTGCCCCAGGATGACCTGGAAGTCACCCTGTAGCCCAGGCTGGCCTTGAACTCAGGGTGATTCATCTGCCTCAGCTTCTCAAGGCAGGGATTGTAGGACCTACCACACCCAGATATTTTATTTTTTATTTATTTATTAGAGAGAGAGAGAATGAGAATTGGCAAGCCAGGACCTCTAGCCATTGCAAATGAACTCCAGATGCCTGAGCCACCTTGTACATCTGGCTTATGTGGGTACTGGGGAATCAAACTGGTATCCTTAGGCTTAGCAGGCAAACACCTTAACGGCTAAGCCATCTCTCCAGCCCCCAGATATTTTTTTTAATGAATGATCATACATGAACTTTAGTCTCATTTCAATATAAAGCTTTGCTTAGGGATGTGTCACTGTAGCTTTGATCCAATGATTAGTAAGAAACTTCTAGAAGCAAATCTAACATTTACTCATTCTGAATTTGGAACTGGCTGTTTTTGACAAGCATTTGATAGAAACATTCAGTTTGTTCAACTGAATCTTCTTGGGGGATATAGCTCAAAAGACTTTTCACTGATTCCCATGTCAATAATATAATGACTTAGGGCAGTCACTTCATTTGATTATTTTGGAATACTTATTTTTTATTCATCTATTTTGATTTGCCATTATTTTCTTATTGTTCCCGTTTACACAACTCACCCTCTTTAAAATTTAGCGTCTACTTGTTCACTTCCTGAAATTATTTACTATTTTACTGTTTTAGAATGTGACTGCACAGTTGGATCTACTTTGAAATAGTTCCATTACAATTTATCCCATCACCAAAAGTGCCACTGGAATTCATGTCAGTTTCAACCTCTGTCCAAGTTTTTTCTCCCTGTGGGCTTAAATCGATTAACTAGACTTTGCCCTTTCGTTACTTCTGTAGGCCTGAACTCAGGTACTCATTCTTGCATGGAAAGTGCTTTACCTACAAAGCCATCTGGCCCAATCCAGTGTTTGGAACCCACTGTACCACCACTGTGTGTGACTGGCACAGTGGGCACAGCTTCATCCAGGTAGACTCATGTGAGGCCTGGCAGAGTTTGCTCACACTGATGTCATGAGCAAAGGTTATCTGTAGAAGTGTTTCTCATGACATAGATTGGTTTTGCCTGTGCTCCAGTAGCTGGGAGCTCCTGGAGGAGGGAGAGAAGGAAAGGGGAGAGGGGAAATCAAAATAGTTTTCATTACTTCTAAAGGATGGGTTAGAGGATAAGGCTTAGATGGACCTTCTAGTACTGAAGCACAAAACTGAGTAGCGGCACCTCATCAATCATAGCACTAGGAGACCACAATCCTTCCCATATAGATACAAAAAAACAGATGAGAACATACTTTTCCTGTGGTATAGATGCCCCTTCCTCCACCCCTTGAGGTGAAGAAGGAAGATGAGCCAATCACGTCCAGTTCTCTCCATCTTGCCTGTCACAAAATAGTCTATCTCAGGGGAGAAGCAAAAGTGGTAAGAAGCTTATATCCTTGTGGACCTCCCTCCGCAGGATCAGAAATAGCAAGCATGGGCAATGTGCTTCTGTGAGCATCCATCATCTGTATTCATGCTCAGCAGATGAATGAACTGGATTTTACAATAATGAAATTTATGGTAAAAAAGGAACTCTGCATCAATAACCCTTCATGTTTAAACAGACTGCATTTCAGCACCCCACTGAATACATTCCTGGGTTTATTCTGGAATGCACTGAAAGGAGAGATGATATATTTGGACTTTCCTTTTAATACATTTATTTCCCAGAGGTGACTGGATTGGTTCCAGGAGGGGGAGGGGAAAAGTGCATATGCATCTGTAATGATCTCTGAAGCATGACAGGGCGCACTGATTTTTTTACAGCAGTAGTCAAAATTACAGTAATTAGAGAAAATACCCACATCTTTATAAACAGAGTGTTAACTGATTCAAAGGGACTTAATGAGAACTTAGAAGAGCAAGAGCACTTTTGCCTCTGAATATTAAACATTAATTAAAGTCAGAAGACACTAGTCAACTTGTCTCCACTTTAGTCACTTGGCAATGCACAGAAACTGGAGAGGCTGTGGATCTGCTGACGTTGCTGGCTGTGACTTCCGGACGGGCTCTCTAAATTCTTGACAGAGAATTCTTACTGAAGAAATTCAGAGGTGAAGGCTTTTGAATGCAGAGCATTTTAGCATGAACTGTATCATTTTTGAGAGATATCTTAAATGTCCTTTTTATGGCAAAGATCAGTAAAAGAAGCTCTACATGAAATATAGCTTGATCCCAATTATGAAATAAAATGTACAAGTAAAATACTGGAAAGAAGTACGGCAAATCATTAGAAATGGATTTCATTAAAGAATTGAACATTAGGTGACTTTTCTGCATTTTATTAGCCCTTGTTTTATAAATAGGAAAAAATAAAGAAAGTTTTAATGTCAAAAGCTTTGCTTGTTCTAATGGAAGAACTAATGTGTATCACCAAATTAACAGAAAATTGTGTGTGTGTGTGTGTTTGCATGTTAATGTGCTCAGATGTGTATATGTGTAAGTTTGGGTGCCCTTGTGCCATGATATGTATACGAGGGCAGTGAACAACTTTTGGGTTGCTCCTCGCCTTTGCTTCTCATTTGAGGCAAGATGTCTCTCTGAATTCTCACTGTGCTGCTATTGTCTGCTGCATTTACCATGAGCTTCTGGGAAATTCTCATCTCTGTATCCCATCAAGGGTTAGCAGCTGGGATCATAGAAGACTGCCACAGCATCTGGCTTTGCATGCAGAACACTGGGCTCAAACTTGGATACTCTGCCTTGAGCAGCAAGCTCTTTATCCAATAAGCCATCTCCGCAGCCCAGGAAAATTACCTTTTGATTCTATTTCTAAAACCTGGGACTATGGAAAATTTGATGAAATGAAAAAAATTCAAAACATGGCCAACATTTGAATCTTATACGGTACATTTGGAGAGTTTTGTTGTGTTATCCAGGCAGACCTTGAACTTGAGATATTTCTGCCTTAGACTCCTAAGTGTTGGGATTATGGGTGCACCACCATGCCTGCCTATACTTTTTCTTTTAAGCAGAGTCTCTCACTGTGCCCCAGGATGACCTGGAAGTCACCCTGTAGCCCAGGCTGGCCTTGAACTCAGGGTGATTCATCTGCCTCAGCTTCTCAAGGCAGGGATTGTAGGACCTACCACACCCAGATATTTTATTTTTTATTTATTTATTAGAGAGAGAGAGAATGAGAATTGGCAAGCCAGGACCTCTAGCCATTGCAAATGAACTCCAGATGCCTGAGCCACCTTGTACATCTGGCTTATGTGGGTACTGGGAATCAAACTGGTATCCTTAGGCTTAGCAGGCAAACACCTTAACGGCTAAGCCATCTCTCCAGCCCCAGATATTTTTTTAATGAATGATCATACATGAACTTTAGTCTCATTTCAATATAAAGCTTTGCTTAGGGATGTGTCACTGTAGCTTTGATCCAATGATTAGTAAGAAACTTCTAGAAGCAAATCTAACATTTACTCATTCTGAATTTGGAACTGGCTGTTTTTGACAAGCATTTGATAGAAACATTCAGTTTGTTCAACTGAATCTTCTTGGGGGATATAGCTCAAAAGACTTTTCACTGATTCCCATGTCAATAATATAATGACTTAGGGCAGTCACTTCATTTGATTATTTTGGAATACTTATTTTTTATTCATCTATTTTGATTTGCCATTATTTTCTTATTGTTCCCGTTTACACAACTCACCCTCTTTAAAATTTAGCGTCTACTTGTTCACTTCCTGAAATTATTTACTATTTTACTGTTTTAGAATGTGACTGCACAGTTGGATCTACTTTGAAATAGTTCCATTACAATTTATCCCATCACCAAAAGTGCCACTGGAATTCATGTCAGTTTCAACCTCTGTCCAGTTTTTTTCTCCTGTGGGCTTAAATCGATTAACTAGACTTTGCCCTTTCGTTACTTCTGTAGGCCTGAACTCAGGTACTCATTCTTGCATGGAAAGTGCTTTACCTACAAAGCCATCTGGCCCAATCCAGTGTTTGGAACCCACTGTACCACCACTGTGTGTGACTGGCACAGTGGGCACAGCTTCATCCAGGTAGACTCATGTGAGGCCTGGCAGAGTTTGCTCACACTGATGTCATGAGCAAAGGTTATCTGTAGAAGTGTTTCTCATGACATAGATTGGTTTTGCCTGTGCTCCAGTAGCTGGGAGCTCCTGGGGAGGCAGAGAGGGAGGGAGAGAGAGAGAGTTTCTTCACAGAGCAAAGCACCTCAAACATACTCAAACATGATTTGCCTTTGTTTGTCGAATTGACCTGAATTAAAAATGACAATAGCCACAAAACAGAAAAACTAAATACCTCATACCTACTTGGTAACTTTGGGTTCATGTTGCATGCTTGTTAGATCAAAGGAAGAACCAAAAGGGTAGGAGCAGGTGGTTGGCGTTACTGAACCTCAGGATGAAATGATGTAGCGCTGATGACTCACAATTAGCTCTGAGACTCTTGAGAAGTCTCGGGTCTGACTACGGCATGGGTGCATTTGCAGAGGTCCTGCATGGTTGTACCTGGGCTGGTTCTTGGGGGTACTCTACAGAACAAGACACAGACTCTTTTTTCTTATGAGCATTGAGTCTAGCAGGGAGAAAAACAAATCACAAATAGTTACACTGAGGAGGGTCAAGTGCAATTTGACACATATTTACAGGAACAGCAATAGCCCAGAGGAGGGCATGTCTGCTCAGGAAATGCTTCAAAGAACAGATGAAATTCCATCTCATCATGAACCCAACATCATCAAGAGGAAATTACTAGTTTTGAAGTTGGGCTGTTTTATGCACTGAAAAAAAAATGCAATGGGAAAAAAAATGAATTCCTGTTATAGAAGCACATGTAATCCCCACACTTGTTTCATTCTAATTTTTCAAATAAAAATAGCAGGTACTGTGATTAATAGTCTTGATTATGAACTAGTGCTTAAAATTCCTTTTTTTTTTTTTTTAAAAAAAACTTTTTAAGTCAATTTATCACTATGGATGAACAACCAACATTTTGGGCCACAGAAAATTACTCTCAGTGGGATTTTTTGGGATTCCCTTGCTGGACTTCAGTGTATCAGAGCAGCCCTTTGGCTGCTGGTCTATTCTGGTTAGCTCTGTATGCAGCCCTCACTGTGCAGTTCTCAGGTTTCCTTCAAGTGCCAGAAACTCTGCTACTTCTGAACCAGCTGCTGGTGCTGGGATACCCAAACCCAAGGTCCAGCCTCTACTGCTGTCCTGTATGGTCATCACCATTGAGTTCTTGCCAGTCCACAGTAAGTCTTCCACCAAAGAGGACATATTTCCTGTTAAATGAAAGGCCCACTCACTTGGTTCCCCTTTTTTAGTTTTGGGGAATATATACCTTCTTGTCTTCAAAGATGATCTCTTCATCTCCCTGCTTTTCCACATCTACCAGTGCAAATACTTTAAAGAATATAAACTCTTATAAAATATAAATGTTATGCTCTGAATGCTTGTAACTCTCTTTTATCAAACTCATACCTAGAAATTCTCACTGCCATGGCTTTTGGGAAGTGAATAAGTCATGAGAATAGAGCCCTCATAAATGTGATCAGTACTTTTATAAAACCCTAGAGTGACACCTCCACCTCTTCATGTGAGGACACTGTCAGAAGATAGCCATCTATGAACCAGGAAGAAAGCCCTCACTAGAACCCCAACAAGCCAGCTCAGTACTTTGGGATCCCCAGACTTCAGAAATGTGAGATATAAATTGCTGTTGCTTATAAACTTGGCTCTCTATGATGTTGTGTTAGAGCAGTTCAAATAGACTAAGATAATGGGGGAAGGCAACAACTTTACATTATTTCAGCTGTTTTTTTTCTGGAGTATATCCTTGTGATTAAAAAAGTATACTGAAACGTGTGCGCGCACACACACACACACACACACACACACACACACACAAATCCACCAACCAGTCTCTCTAAACATTGTCCTGAAACATGAGCAGCAAGATTCCTAGGAAATTCACCTTGTGGAAAAGCTATTGTGACACCTGTTCTTAGTGTAAGCAACTGGCCTGCCAAGTCAGCATAAGCATAGGAACTTAGAAAGTGTAAAAGCCATGGTTTCTTTGGTCCCATAGAAAGAACACTGATTCAAGAGTCAGGAGACATGACATCAGGACGTCATGTTCCCAGCAACCCTGTGTGATCTACAAGAAGTGTCTTTTATGGATTGATCTTAGAAAGGCCTTCAATCTCCAACACTGGTAGCTGGTTTGGCATAACAGGAGAGGGAGGATATGTCACATTGACAAAGCCCCCTAATAATTACCAAATCACTTGACACAAGTTATATCGTTTGACACCACAGGTAGATGGGATGGTGAGAAAATAATGGTCTCTGGAGAGTTGAAGCCTTGTGACTGCATGCAAGGTGGGAGTGAGATATGCTGCCTCCAACGCATCTCATTTCCAGCCATCTTCACTCTATGCTCATATTGTGTTTATCTGCACAGGTAATTTCTGTAAATGGGAGACGTTCTGGGAATTAGGAGCTTATGGATGAATAATTGTTTGGTGCTGGCCTGGCAATTGTTTTGGATGAGCTTTGTAGGCCCGGGTTGAGCCAATTTGCCCTGTGTGGTGAGATGAAGCATGGCACTCATTAAATCTGTCTGCTATGCCTTCTAGTTTTGTGAAGATGCAGTTGTAATGAGTGATAATATTTATGTACGCAAATGGCCCATAAGAAACATCAAAGATGTCATGTGCTCTGTAGGAATTAAAGATTTTTTTCACATTAGGAGGAATGGCTGGTAAAGTACATTCTTAAATGACACCAGATGATAAATCCCCAAACAGGTGTGACTTCTGGGTAGACATGCGAATGCAGCATTCTCACACCAATAGCATTCTCCATTCAGTCCATGAAGCCCAATCCCCAGCCTCCTGAGCATGCCACAGGGCTCGTAGTGTACACCTGCCAATGTAAAACCATCACCAGCATGCCGTCTGTATAAAGAAGAAATAAACAGTCTGGCAAAGATTCAATCAATGACAGATGCCTGAGCTACAGTAACTGCAGGTTCAATGAAAAGGAAAACCAACTCAGCCACCGCAGTGGAGGCTTTAATTATGTTCCTCACTATGAAGTGTAATGGTTGCCTCCAGTGGACAGTAGACCATAGCTTTTTGGACATGGACCCAGAATCCTCCTCTCCCTACCCCCTGCCACCGGCTGAGCATTTCTAACTATTGTTAATGTGTAACTATCAACAAAAGCACAGATTTCTACCCTCTGGTTTGTACAGAAAATCCTTTCTGCAGAATCTCTCCATTGGATTCAGAGGCTCTGACACAGTAGGATCTTATTTATTCCTCACAATAGACCCTCTAAGGAGGCTAAAGGGCTGGTTTTCAGCTTTACAAGATAGGGGTGATTTTAGATCCAGATACAAAGCCACGGGTAACAGTGTCATCAATAGAAACAGGAGAGAAGCACAGGCAGGGAGTTCATCTCATTATATAACTTGGTGAACATTTGTTAACAATACAGTTTAAACACTGACTGCTTGTTTTCGAAAAAAATGTTAAAGTACTGGTTTGGTTATATCTGCTAATGTGTGTATACATTTCAAAAGAATATAGACATATAATTTTCTTTAAGTTGACACAAATATGCTGATGGTTTTATTTACATTAGAATTGTCATCTCATCACTTCACAGAGGCCTAACGTCTCAACATAGAACACAGATTTTCCAAATCTGTATCTTGCACTCATGTCCTCCTACTCTCAGGTGGCAGATCAAGAGGGAAAACAGCAGCCCGTAGCTGGGATCGACCACCCAAAGGCTTAAGGCCTCAGTGCCAACTTAGAATTTATCATTCAAGGCCCTTGTTCACTGTGGGCGAGTAAAAAGAAAGGTTTCACTTCCATAGCAGGTGCATCTCGGATCACACAAATTTTTTTAGATGCCATATCATTATTATATACCAAGAAATATATTCCCACATAAAATTTAGGGAGACTTCCACTATTAGCTGCTGTGCCCCCACATTGGTTGACCTATATTTTATTTGAGAACCTAGGATTCTGAGAAGAGCTCAAAGGCTACAGAGACAGGCATGCACTTCCCTGTAGGATTTTAAGTCTTTGCTACAAGTGAAATGTCATCTCCAGCCACCATCTCAAATATAGCTCCAATATTAGATGTATACAGAGGAAGAGGTACCTTAACAGACCTGGTACAGGGAGGAGGTACACAGGCTTCCTCCTGGCCTTCCTATGACCACCTCTGAGTCTCATGCAGAACACAATTTGATGGCACCACTGTGGGGTATCTGCATAGCAAATTATATACAACTGTTCATTTGTAATGAAGGATTCTACGTATATATTATGGACTATGGGTAACCGAATGGACAGCAGAGTTTAACTCATAGTTTGCAGCCCTATAAAGGCTAAATGGGCCTGGGTGACAATTATATTGAAATTGAGTTGGGTGGAGTGTTTTGCTAGATCATATATGTATATATGGTGTGTATCATTGTGGTAGTTTGAATATATGTCCCCCAATATATTCAGTGGTTTGTTACTTACAGTTTGCATCTGCAATCACCTTGCTAGAGGCAAGGTCACTGGGGGCCCCAGTCTTAAGGTGTGGTGATGGTTTGAGATTCCATTGTAAAGATATGCAAATGTGTCTAGCAGGAGTTCCTGAAGTGTGCTCTGTGACCTTTTGGCTGTAGTTTTGCTCTGTGTGCTGTGCTGGCTGGTTGGCTTTGCTCTCTTGCCTGGTCCTGTGAAGAAAGGCCAACTTCTTCTGCCTTTATGGAACTTCCCCTGGATCTGTAAGCTTCAATAAATAATATCCCTTCCTCCATAACTGTGCCTGGTCTGGAAGTTCATCTCAGCGAACCTGAAGCTGTCTGCTACAATCATATATGTTTATATATATATGCATACACACACACATTTGCCAGAAATATTTTAGCTGTGAAAGGAGCTCAGAAATGAGCAAACACTCCCCATTTTTGGTCGTGTTTGGATTGTAGCAAAATCCACCCTAGTGTTTATCTACACATGTCACTCTCCACCAGGACTTTCCCGGGGCACAGCAGCCTGGGGGCTGACCTGAGAGACTTTACCAGGGTGCTATCATCTGTCATGTACACTGCTAGGTGCCCCAATTTCTCAGGTCTTGAATTCCCACGTTGCTATAGGGATGTCCTAGCATCTGCTAATTTCCCTGGGGACTGGTATAGCTCCTGGAAAAAGTCACAAAGTGCATCCCGGCTGAAGAGCCTCCTTCATTGTTGCTAGAGCTGCTACTGTCATTACATGTGATCTCCATACTGCTAACATGGCTAAGGATCCTTGTGCTGCATATGTGTTTATACTGCTTATTCTCTTTCCTTCTTCTACTTGCTTATTTCTGGGGAGCATGGAAAAGGCTTTGCATTCTCTCATATAAATACTGTTGATCACATAGTTTGACGACTAATAGATTCTCAGTAAATGTAGCTTTGCATTCTCTCATATAAATACTGTTGATCACAGTTTGACAAATAATAGATTCTCAGTAAATGTAGATTCTTAGTAAAAAAAAAAATACACATATATATTTCTAAAATGTTCATTCCAGAGAACAAAAGCACAGGCTTTGTGATCAAAGGGACATCAGTTTTAATAAAAATTCTGCTTCTTATAGGTGGTATGACTACGGCACACTACCCATGCTACCTCACCTCTCTGAATGCCATTTCCTCATCTTTAAAGTAGGTATGAATAATCATCTCACAAGGTGATGTTAGGAAGAAATGGTAGGGTATAAGTGGTGAAAAAAAAAATCAATGCTTAAACAGGCAAATTACTGTGGTTTTGTCCCTCATGGAGTCTCAGGGGTCCAGAGAAGTACTGGCTCTTCCACAGGGGCCAGCAGGAAAGGACTCTATAAGGAGAAGAGGGTGGGCAAAGGATTTTGGTCCACTATACTTGCCCTGTGACTATTGGGCTATATCAGGGCATTTCTCAGGGTGTTTCCAGAAATTCAATGCAAAGGAAACAAAGAGCTGTATGACAAAGTCTCAGTGATGAAGTGGGGAGAGGGAACATTATTAAATAATAATAAGTAAAGAAACTACCAAGTGTAGGAGTCTGATATATTGGTTTCAAAGCATGTTATTTTTCTTGTATTCCAGCACTCAGTCCTGCATCTGCTGAGATGGTACTCCTAACTTCCATGATAATCCACTTCTCTTAGTTTTTTGGCTAATTGAAGTGGCGTTATCCCTACAAGTAGCTCCACAGCTGATCCTTGATTGGCTAAAGCCAATCACAAATTTAACCTTCTGCCTGCAATGATTGGTTGAGAGATGGTCATATGGCTTAATGAGAGCTAATGAAATATTCTCTGGGGCATTAAGGAAAAGGAGTTTATATAACTTTGCTCAAGAATAATTGCATCATCATACAGTAGTGCCATGTAGCAACCAGGGATAATTTTTTTCTGCAGTATACTTTTTGGCAATGTCTGGAGATATTTTTGTGGTCACACCTGGAGGAAGGCTATTCCTGGCATTCAGTAAGACAGGGATGATACAGGACACAGCCTATAACCATGCAGCACGATGTTAAGAAACCCAGAACCAGAAGACTCATCTGCTGATGCTTGGAGTGTACTGGGGCTGCACTATTTTTACAAGAACCCTATGCAGCAGCAGAGAGAATGTTACGCAAGAAGGGGAGAATGGAAGATGGCACAATGAGTCAGAACATAAAATGAACCAACAGGCAAGATAGAAGCACTTCCTGCCCCTTTCCCCGAGCAAGGAGAGTTTAACCTTCCACCTGTGGATTTCAAGTAAGAGAGGAGAAACAGTGTCCTACTGCGAAAGGTAAGGGATGTGGAGCGCTGACAGTTGCATACTTGGGTACCTTTGGTGTTCACAGCAGTGCAGCAACTAGGGGTGTAGTGCTGTCCAGGTGGGGGTGGGACTTGCTATAGTCTCTGGCCCAGAATGCTCCCTGCATCTTTAGGTATTGTGAAGCAAAGCATAGTGGACATGTTGGGAGCTTGTTGTCAGAGCAGAACATCTTAATTTCCTTCACCAGTTATAACCTCTGCTAGGTACTCTATCGCTTCAAATTCCTTAAACATATTGCGTCTACCGCTCTGGGATAAGTCTTTGCACGACCTGCATGGCAAGGAAACTGAACATTGCCTATCTCAGTCCAATGGAGAGTTGCAGGTGATACGGAGACAAAAAGAAGTTTAGATATTCCTACCAATAATTATATGGCCCTTTGTAACAATGATAATTATCAGAATACTGCAGAATGCTTCCAAATTTAGCCATCAAATGTTTCTTTTCTCACAAACATTCCTGACACCAAATGGCAAGAATGAATTCAGTATTGTGCACCCACCTCACAGACCTAGGCAGAGTTGCTAGGGGTAGAGAACTTACTGGGAACCCAGTCTGCCCATTTCTGTGACATCCAGCAGCCTAGCCACCTGCAGTAATAGCTAAGAGTAAGGATAAGCACCGTGCTTTAACTTCTTGGCATGTTTTGCAGCAGGGGAGAAGCTGAGTGGAGGATGTTAATGACACACAACAGGCTTAATAACCATCCTTTCCTCTGCTGCTTCACTCAGTCAACTTCCATAAAAGCCACAGAGTTAGGTGTGTGAGTGTGTGTGTATGAGAGAAAATATCTAGTAGAGACTTTATTATGCCTCATTGTCCT
Organism: Orientallactaga sibirica; assembly: GCA_036365145.1. Classification (NCBI taxonomy): domain Eukaryota; kingdom Metazoa; phylum Chordata; class Mammalia; order Rodentia; family Dipodidae; genus Orientallactaga; species Orientallactaga sibirica. Next base: position 12,370,806 of record JAEOAD010000001.1, read on the forward strand.
TTCCAGTGCTCATTCTAATCATTTCTGTCAGTCTGCTTAGCAACTTATTTTAAGGCATTTTAGCAATTCTTTTTTCCTATTGGTGAAATCTTTAAAAGTCTTTATTATCTTTCTGTTTTAAAAATTTTGTAATGCTACCTGCTGAGATTGCTAGAGCCTTAACCATCGCATTGTAAAAGACAATTGTTCTTTCACTGCACAAATAACATCTTTTACTTTCCCATACTTTATTAATAAGACTGTAATGATAACAACAGCAGCACTATTCACTATTTGAAAACAGTGTGCTGTGCTATATAGTATATATTTTCATTTCAGTCTCATTCTTGTGAGATAGGTAGAACCATGTTATTTAAATCTCTTTTTACAAAAGGACATTGAGTCTTGGAGAGGCACTGATTTGCCCACTATCATGCTGTAGCAGACAGCTTCAGGTTTGCTGAGATGAACTTCCAGACCAGGCACAGTTATGGAGGAAGGGATATTATTTATTGAAGCTTACAGATCCAGCGGAAGTTCCATAATGGCAAGAGAAGTGGCCTGCTCTCCACAGGGCCAAGAAGAGAGAGAAACCAACCAGGCACACAGCACACAGAGCAAAACTACAGTCAAAAGGTCACACAGCACACTTCAGGAACTCCTGCTAGGCACATTTGCATATCTTTACAATGGAATCTCAAACCCACACCATTAACACCTTAAGACCGGGCCCCCAGTGACCTTGCCTCTAGCAAGGTGATTGCAGATGCAAACTATAACTAGTAAAACACTGAATATATTGGGGGACATATATTCAAAGTACCACATTCTGCCCCTGGCCCCCAATATATTTAGCTCCTGGCCCCCAATAGATTTATAACTATCACACATTGTAAATTGTATTCAGTCCAATTTCAAAGGTTCTCACAGTCTTGATCAACTTAAGATAATGAGTCCTGTAAAATCAAACAAGTTAAATACTTTCAACATGTGAAGGCACAGAGTAAACATTTTTAACTGTATAAGGCATAGCAAGGAGAGACTAGAACAATGCAAACTCAACCACCATCAGCAGTCATCAAACTTTTGCAGTTCAAGTTCAATATAAACAGAGACTGACAGTCTCCAGGTTTTCCAATTCCGCCCCTCCAGCTGGGCAGAGTTGCCAGGGAAAACTTTGATCCCAGGCCAACACTGCACTACATGGGAGTCCTTGCATAGTCCTGGTATATCCAAAACATCTTCAGGTCTTCATGCAAACCACGGTCCATCTTCCAAAAGGCTCTTCCAGCCTATTCCTGAGGGTCTTCATGCCCTGCCTCATGCCGCATCTCAGTAGCGGCTCCTGGAACCGTGTGCAATTCATGACCACTCCATGCATTTTTCATGTTTCCAAAACTAATACCAGGTGTGTAGGACACAGCCATATTCTTAATCCAGGGACAAAATAAATCATAGTCTTGAAAAGCAGGTTCCTTCTCCAGTCAGCTCTTTCCAAGAATTTGCATTTCTAACAGTCTTTCCTCAGGCATCCTCTCCATTGTTTTAATGCAACTGCAGAAAGGCCACCTTCCTTCCACCTTCCTTAAGATTGCTAATGTGTTGACAATAGCAGCTCCAGTAACCTAAAACCAGTCTCAGTGCCTATAATTTTAACTTGCTTGAGGTTTTCCAGCTTAAAATCTTAAAATGTCAGTCCGATATCTTTAGCCAAGCACATCAGTCCATTACAAATTTAACCCTGATCAAACTTTCTGGGCCTGGATAGCGGAACGTAGCCATCCCTTATGTCAGTAGCCCAGTTCCAACAAAGTCGTCTGCACTCTTTCTTTCCCCTTAGAAAGCTCATAAGCCAAGCCTCGAAGTTCAATACTGTCTGCACTTAGCATTCTCAAACTCTCATCAGAATAGTCCATAAAACGTGGCTTACCACTCCAGAAGGCATCTTCAGTTGCAAGCACCAAGTCCATGCCCATTCCTCCAAAACAAAGGTTCCAAAAGACAAATATCCACACGATCTGGTTCATCTCACCCCACTTCTGGTACCACTTTACTGTAGCAGACAGCTTCAGGTTCCCTGAGATGAACTTCCAGACCAGGCACAGTTATGGAGGAAGGGATATTATTTATTGAAGCTTACAGATCCAGGGGAAGTTCCATAATGGCAAGAGAAGCGGCCTGCTCTCCACAGGGCCAAGAAGAGAGAGAAACCAACCAGGCACACAGCACACAGAGCAAAAACTACAGCCAAAAGCCCAGCACACTTCAGGAACTCCTGCTAGGCACATTTGCATATCTTTACAATGGAATCTCAAACCCACACCATTAACACCTTAAGACCGGCCCCCAGTGACCTTGCCTCTAGCAAGGTGATTGCAGATGCAAACTATAACTAGTAAAACACTGAATATATTGGGGGACATATATTCAAACTACCACACATGCCAAATGGTGCCTGCCAATCAGGACAGGGCCATACCACCAGCTCAGTTATGGACTTATTCTAGAGTTCGTACTCAAAAACTCATCCTCCAGTTTTTTTTTTATCACTGTGCTTACGTAATTTTTAAATTTTAAAAATGTTTTTATTTTTATTTATGTATTAATGAGGGAGAGAAAGAGAAAGAATGGACATGCCAAGGCCTCCACCCACTGCAAACGAACTCCAGATGCATTGCTCCACCATGTGCATCTGGCTTATGTGGTTCTGGGGAATTGAACCTAGGTTCTTAGGCTTTGGAGGCAAGCACCTTAACTGCTAAGCCATCTCTCTGGCCCCAGTTTTACATTTTTAAGCATCACATTGACAGACTTTATCATCCATTATTTCTACCTAACAGAACATTAAAAATACTTTTAAGTAGCCACACCATGTTCATAAGGATGAATATTTTTATTAACAATATAGTTGTGGTAGATTGACTAGATGGCCCCAAATATATTCAGTGTTTTATTAGTTTGTAGGTTGCATCTGCAGCCATCTGGCTGGAGGCAGTGTCACTGAGTGGATTTTAGGGACCAGCCCTAAGGTGTGGTGGTGGGGTTGAGATTTCAATCTAAAGATACGCAAACTGTGCCTAGCTGGAGTTCCTGAGGTGTACTGTGCTGCGTTGGCTTTTGGCTTTTTGGCTCTGTGGCTCTCTCTTGCCTAGTCCTGTGAGAGCAGGCCAGCTTCTTCTGCCATTGTGTAACTTCTGTTGGATCTGTAAACTTCAATAAATATCCCTTCTTCCATAACTGTGCCTGGTCTGGAAGTTCATCTCAGTGAACCTAAAGCTGTCTGCTACAATAGTCTTTTGTGAAATTGGCAGATCATACTTGACCAGACTCCCATTGTCACATCTTTCTGTGGTTTTGGTTTTTCATCTTTTAGAAGTAACTAAGTATTGAATATCTTCATGCATGTACCATTTTCTCTCATCTAAGTTTTACCCAGGCCTGCCCCTGCTAATCTTCTGAGGTTACGTGAAATTGGTGGTGCTTAGGTTGGTATGTCTGTTTCTATTGTTGACTAGTATCTTGGGATAAATTCTCAAGAGTGAAGTTACTGAACTGTTGTATAGCCATTTCTTTGGAATTGAAACATTCCCTCCTAGAAGATGAGAAAAGCTCATGCAACTTAACAGGCTCAGAAAGCTCAGGACGTTACAAGATACACAAAGTCTTTCCCAATGCTATGTAATTAGTAACAGTAAGTAGTTGGGGAAGAGACTGCCTAGCTGCTCCAGCTGTCTGCAAGCTATGCAGGAAGTTCCATGGATACAGCTTTCCTGAGTCATCACCCATGATGGGGAGGGGTAGTCAGGTGATGCAGCTGTCTTTGGATCATCATGCTCCTGTAGGTAACCCCAATAAACTCATTGCTTTATCAAGCTAGATAGACTTGGGTGATCTTATTTCTTTGGTCTGTCATCAGTACCCTACCTATGTGAGTGAACAGACTCACATCTCCCCAAGAAATTCTATGCCACCTGAGTGAAAGAGTAGCACCCTTACAAAAATAATTTAAGAATATCTTTTAAACATTTTCCAAGTTGTTGGAGTGAGAGCTTTGTGAGTTTACTAGGTTCACCATGATTCACTATGATGGAAATTCATTAATTTAAACCTGTATTAATTCGGCATTCTTTAAAATTTTTTTTAATATTTATTTTTATTTTGGAGAGAGACACAGAGAGATAGGGAGAGGAAGACAGATAGAGATAGGCATGACAGCAGCCTCTCAGCCGCTGCCAGTGAAATCCAGATGCGTGTGACCCCTTGTGGGCAAGTGTGGCATTGCATCCTTGCGTCACTTTGCATCTGGCTAAACGTGGGACCTGGAGATCGGAACTGACGTTCTTAGGCTTAGCGGGCAGGCACCTTAACCCGCTAAGCCATCTCTCCAGACTTAATTCAGCATTCTTTAATAGACATTTATGTGAAAATAAAACTATATATGAGGCTGGAGAGATGGCTCAGCAGTTAAAGGCACTTGTTTGCAAAGCCTATGGCTTGGGTTCAGTTTCCCAGTACCCATGTAAAGCCAGATACATAAAGTAAGCACATGTGTCTGGAGTTCGTTTACACTAGCAAGAGGCCATGGAGCACCCATACTCTCTCTACCTCTCTCTCCATCTCTCTCTCTCTCTCTCAAATATATAAGTCATTTTTTTAAAAAGAAAATTGAGCTGTATAATTCATGAATATATGGTTCATTTCATAAGCATTCTGCATAGTATAGACAAGGGGTCAGTAAACAATAGCTAACAGGTCAAATTTGCCAGTGCAATTAGTGAGCTATGCTTCTGGGTATATCTCTGAGGTGCATTGTCAGAGATAATTAGACCAAGAAAGCTCTGACCCAATCAATAGAGTAATCCCTTGATAGATATAGAATGCAATGACACTTTTTGGAAGTTGTCAAAGTTAGGAGGTAAGGCATACCTGAAGGAAGTAGGTCACTGGTACCATGTCATTGGGGCTACATCTTGCTTTAGCCCCTGTGGTAGTTTGAATAGATGTCCCTCAATATATTCAGTGTTGTATTAATTTGTAGTTTGCATTCGCAGCCACCTGGCTGGAGGCAATGTCACTGGGCAGATCTTAAGGTGTGGTGGTGGGTTTGAAATTCCATTCTAAAGATATGCAAAGTGTGCCTAGCTGGAGTTCCCGAGGTGTGCTGTGCTATGTGGCTTTTGCCTTGTGGCTTTTTCTCTGTGTTTGGTCCTGTGAAAGCAGGCCAGCTTCCTCTGTTGTTATGCAAATTTCCCTGGATCTGTAAGTTTTAAAAAATCCCTTCCTCCATAATTGTACCTGGTCTGGAAGTTCATCTCAGCGAACCTGAAGCTGTCTTTTCCAGCCCCTTCCTATACTTATTTTTTTCTGCTTCCTGTAAGATATGTAGAGAACAGATATACTCTGCTATATACTCTAAACACTATGATGTTGGGCCAGAACACATGGGGTCAAGTGGCCATGTACTGAACCCTCTGAAACCCTGAGTCAAAATAAATCCTTCTTCCTATAAGTTGTTGATGTTAGATATTTTAGTCATATGTATTCTTTCTGCACCTGACTTATTTTACCTAACAAGGAACTCAAAAAACTCAATAGCAAAACTGCAATTGGAAAATAAGCTAGAGACTTGAATAAATATTTCTCAAAACAAAACAAACATTAAAAAATTAAAAATGTTCAGCATCAGTAATCATCAAAGAAATGAAATAAAAACTATAATGAGGGCTGGAGAGATGGCTTAGCAGTCATGGTGCTTGCCTGCAAAGCCTAAGGATGCATGTTTGATCTCTCTCCAGATACTATGTAAGCCAGGTGCACAAAAGTTACACAAGCGCGAGGTTGCACATGCACACTAGGTGGCATACACATCTGGGGTTTGATTGCAGAGGCTGAGGCCCTGGCATGCCAATTCTTTCTCCCTCACTCTCTACCTCTAAAAAAACTATAATGAAGTATCACCTAATCCCCATTAAAATGGTTACTATCAAAAAGCCAAGAAGAAAGTATTGGTGAGGATGTGGACAATTCAACATCAAACCAAGTCCAGGTCCCATGTCCATGAAGTCCTCTCTATCCACAAAACCAACAACATTTATTGTTTGGGTCTTAATTGAAAGTTTACATGTTGACCTGAAATCATTTAAACCTTGTTCCTTGTCTCTAACTTCCCTTTTAATTTTATTATGCTACTTGTGTTAAAACAATTGGTGTTAATTTTTATATGAGATAGAAATTTTTACTCAATGAACACCACCGAAGGATCAGATACATCTACTCTCTGTTAGCTTAATGACATTAATTCCTAATAATTCATAACATTAATTTTAAAGGGTTATATGAAATATTTGATGGGCAAATCTGTTTTTTTTTTTGTATACATGTGTGTGGTATGTGATGTGTGTATGTGTGTGCAGATGTGTGTGCACGTGCAGAGGTTAGAGAAGAATGTTTGGTGTCCTTCTCTGTTTCATCTACATGCTTGCTTGAGACAGTATCTCATGAACTCAGAGCTGCTGGTTTTGATCAGACTGGCTGACCAGTGACCTCCAGCAATTCTCCTGTCTCTGCTTCCAACAAGACTGGGGTGATAGGCATTATGTGGCCATGCCTAAGTTTTTTTTTTTTTTTTGTTGCTGTTGTTTGTTTATTTATTTATTTATTTATTTAAGAGCAACACAGAGAAAGGGAGGGAGGCAGATAGATAGAGAATGGGCACTCCAGGGCTTCCAGCCACTGTGAATGAAATACAGACGCATGTGCCCCTTGTGCATCTGGCTTACATGGATCCTGGGGAATCGAGCCTCAAACCAGGGTCTTTTGGCTTCACAGGCAAGTGCTTAACCACTAAGCCATCTCTCCAGGCCTATGCCTAAGTTTTTATTTGGGTGCTGGGGAATTGAACTCAGGTGGACTAAGGCTCTCTCATCTGCTGAGCCACCCCCCCCCAGCTTCAAAATGTTTAAAATTAATAATCACAAATCTAATTGTAAACATTTTTTTTATTAATTGCTTAGTGATGCCTACTTTATCATAAATAGACTTTTTCATATATAGGTCAAATTTCAAGTTCCTCGGTTTATTTCAGAAATTTCTGATTCTTATTGTAGTTTTAAAGTTTAGTGGTTCTCTAGTGATTTTGCTGCTGCCTAGAGTGCATTTTATTTTCCATGATCACAACAGAAGGATGGGCTTCCACCAGCATCTAAGGGACAGAGGCCACAATGCCTCTAGTTATTTTACAATGACAGCTTAGCCCCACATGAAAGATTTACCTGGGCAAAATTTCAGCAATGCCAATGTATAGAAACTCTGCTTTAGGCTGGAATTTTATTTAGTGATGTTTTTCAGTACCTTAAATTTAAAACCAGTTATTTCCCAAATTTTCCCTTGTTTTCAAAATATCAATGCATTTTTGCAAATGTATGTCTTTACAAGTGAACTTTTCAATATTTTCTGTAAGAAAAAGTTCTGGGCTGGAGAGATGGCTTGGCTTAATGTTTAAGGCACTGGCCTACAAAGCCTAAGGACCCAGGTTCGATTTCCCAGTACGCACATAAGCCAGATACACAGGCTGGCGCATGTGTCTGGAGTTTGTTTGCAGTGGCTAGAGGCCCTGGTACACCCATTGCTTCACTCTTTCACTCTGTCTATTCATCTTTCTCTCATACAGGTAAATAAATAAGTAAAAAGAATGCAAAAACATTTTTTAAAAAGGTAAAAATTGTTTTATTTTGATCAGAATGGAAGTGGTACTAATTAACTTACATTACCATTCAGCCTTCTTTTATAATTCTGAATTTAGGGAAGTCTTTATCAAATAAAATATTCTATATGTTAAATTTTATAAAATTTATAATAATATATATTCCATATAAAATTTTTCCATTTTTCTTAAGTATCTTATATATTTTTGTTTTAAAATAAGATATTTCTAATATTAAGTAGCTACTTCTGGGTACTACTATCTATTTTTTTTAAATTTTTTATTTTATTTTGTTTATTTTTTTGGAGAGAGACACAGAGAGAGACAGACAGAGAGGGAGAGGAAGACAGAGATGGGCGCGCCAGCAGTCTCTCAGCTGCTGTGAATGAAATCCAGATGTGTGCACCCCCTTGTGGGCAAGTGCGGCATTGCGCCCTTGTGTCACTTTGCATCTGGCTAAACGTGAGACCTGGAGATTGGAACCGGGTTCTTAAGCTTAGCAAGCAGGCGCCTTAACCGCTAAGCCATCTCTCCAGCCCACTACTATCTATTTTAAACTAATTTCTTGGGGCTGGGGAGATGGCTTAGCAGTTGAGTCGTTTGCCTGTGAAGCCTAAGGATCCCAGTTCAATTCCCCCGGACCCACATAAGCCAGATGCACAAGGGGGCGCATGCATCTGGAGTTCATTTGCGCCCATTCTCTCTTTCTTTCTATCTGCCTCTTTCTCTCTCTCAAATAAATAAATAAATAAATAAATAAATAAATAAATAAATAAATATTTAAACTACTTTCTTAAAATGTATCATTTCAGTAATGTGTGACTGCTCCCTTAGTTTTTCAAAATACAAACAGATATAATTTGCATAGTCCAATGTTTTTCTTATTTTGATTTAGTTCTTATAGCACAGACTTGGATTTATAAACTAAGTTTAGTGACCAATGTTAATAGAATTAAAAGTATCTAATATTCCCCAATTAAGCAAAAATGTTCTTGATGTAGAATATTTGTTACTATCTTAAGTTATGTGTCAGTTTATAATAAAAAATTGAGCTCTATATTTTTGTTTAAAAATCATTACTACTGAGTTTTGGTTTATATAGAACATGTATATGTGTATCTATGTACAAGTGTTCTACCCTATACTAGACTTCTAGAAATATTACTGTGACATGGCAAACTCTAGATGTGCTTGCTAAATGAGGGCATGTTGGCAGAACAAGAATGTGTTTAAGCGTTTTGAAGAGCAAGGAGCCATTTCAAAGAGCTATTTACAAGCTACCAAGGTTAAAATTTTCTTTTGCTGCAGGTCAAAAAAGTTTTTCCTAGCACCCCACAGGGTAACGTGATTGATTCTTGAGTGGACTTGAACAAAAGAATCATTCAAAACTAAACCCTTGGTCCTTCAGTGATAGCAACCCCCAAGCTCCATTTCACCAGGATGCGCTTTGCACAACACCCCACCTATCCCCTCACACATTTTTCTATAAATCTTACAAGGCAGTTAAGAGTGGCCAAAGTACATATTTTCTTCACAGATCAAAACTACAAACAAATATTTCTTCTCAATCTGTCCCACACTTCTTCTTGTATGAGTCAAGGAGATAGGACGTTCACAGTATGAAATACAATGCTGATGGACTGTTATTTGTTTTTTTTTAAGAAAAGTAAGTTAAACAAGATTTATTTTAGAAATTAAAGTAAAACAGAAATCTCCCAAGTTGGGAGGAATACCCAAATGGGTAACCCAGAAAATTATTTAATACAAATTACCACACATTTTTTTCTCTTTAACTTGTGAATAATATTAAAACAGTGACATACTTTCATTTGAAGTGCTTATAATTAAAATGACATTCCCTTTGCTTTTCTATAGTGTATTTCCCTTCTTAATTAGAGGGCTTTCAACTGGCAACATGTAGTGATAGAAGGATTATGAAAACGAGTTGCAATCCAAACAATGAAATCACATAGAAAGGGATGTAAAATATTTTATGTACAAAATGCTGAGTAATGCTAAGACTCCGGTGGTTATAGGTCCTCTAGCAATGGTTCTCATAGGCCCAAAACACATACAATATTCATGTGTAAATAAAGGCTTCTAATACGTAAGGTTGGCACTGAAAAACTGCTGGAAGGTGAAATCTGCTTATAAATTTTATGTATCTACACATTTATTAGTTTCACATTAACCTTAGAATTTCTTCACTGTACATAATTTAAAATCCTCATTTTGAATTTAGTATAGGGATTCTTAAAAGTTTTTGCAAGGATTATAATGCATTTTGATGTATCTAAGAGTGATCTTGGTTTACTAACAATAATCAGAGGTTTAGAAATTTGAAGAGTGGGGCTGAAGAGATGGCTGAGTGGTTAAGTACTTGCCTGTGAAGCCTAAGGACCCTGGTTCGAGGCTTGATTCCCCAGTACCCACGTAAGCCAGATACACAAGGTGGCGCATGCATCTGGAGTTTGTTTGCAGTGGCTGGAGGCCCTAGTGTGCTCATTCTCTCTCCTCTCTCTCTGCCTCTTTCTCTGTCACTTTCAAATAAATAAATAAAAATAAAATATTAAAAAAAGAAATTTGAAGGTATGAATTTGTGATATGAAATAGTTAAACCGCTATAAAAATTCTGATAAATTGTAGTAGCAAGGCATGATCAAAGAGACACTATGAGGTGGTAATAAAAATCACTGTGACTTAAATGAATGGTGACGACTCGTAATTATTTCATAAAAGAAAAGGAGTGAATCGCCCTATAGCAATGCACATAGAAATTCTGGGTATAAATACTCAATATAACCTTATCAACAAGGAAGAAACTTAAATAGGAACCATGCTACAGCAGCCAACACCACATCACATTTGTGCTTAATAGCTGTGTTAAATATTGTCTCCTATTTCAGTCAACGAATGCAGTTTTCCATATGTTTATCTTTTACAATGATTCTTGATAGCTCACGGGAATTTGATTATGACAGTATCTGCTTATATAACCTAAAGCCTGTAGTTTGACCACTGGATTTATTAACTATTAACTTAGTGTTACAGTTACTGTCTCATTGCTGGGACAAACACCTGACCAGGAGCTTATGGAAGGCAAGAGTTTATTTCAAGTTTATAGAACCCAGGGGAAGCAATATCATGGTAGAAGGGATGCTGACTTACTTCCATAGATCTATAGCAGAGAGATACCAAACAGCCAGAGCCCAAAACTTAGGGCTGGACTAAAAGATCTGCCCCAGTGATACCTCCTTCAGGAGGCTTCTGGAGACTTAAGTAGGAAGCTCAACCTTAATAAAAAAAATTGACACAGAGACTCCCAAGACCTCATCACTGAAGCAGACCTAAAACAAACCCAGCATGGCTCAGGGAAATTCGTGGAAGAGGGAGTGCGGAAAGATTGTTAGAGCCACAAGTTGGGCTATTATACACAGAGACTTTGCCTCTCCCCCATTACTGATAGATACCCCCCAAATGAACATTCCACAATCCCCATGGGGATAACTGGCATCTCCAATGAGGAGGGTCTCTTTGAGGAGGTGTATATATGTTCTGTTTACACCCTGAGTATGTGCATAACTAATAATAATAAAAAAAGAGGAAAAAACTCCCTGAGGCTATGGGGAACATACATTCACATTCAAACCACCACCGTTAGATAACTGTTAACCAAGAAGAATGAGGCTGGTAATTATATTTGCAACAAAATAAATGTGCAAGTATCTGAACAATTACTACTATGATCTCCCAGAATTGTGGCTACTGTTCTAAATATAGTTGGCATTCTGAATTATTACTATTGGATTTCAAGGACAATAGGAGATAGCTCAAAAGCGGTAGAATGTAAAACTTAAGAACACAGGATGTAGTGTTAGACAACTTTGGCTTCAGCCTTGCTCCCCATTAGCTGTGGCCATGGTAACTTAATATCCATGTCTTGCAGTTTATTCATTTATAAAATGGAGGCAATAACAGTGGCCACCTGATAGGCTTGTTGCAAGGATTAAACCAAGCTAATTCATGTAGAATACGTAGCACAGCACCTTGATGTAGAATAAAAAATTCGGTTTGCCAGGATTTGTTCAGGATCTTTGTGTTTATGTTCATCAGGGAAATGGGCCTATAATTTTCCTTTCTTGGGCCCAATGGCCACTGAGTCCCTGCATTAGGGACATTGATGCTTCCAAATTGCTTTTGCCATTATCTCTACAGAGCTCTGTCTTCATCCACATGATCCCCATGAGGATCATGAAGGACTATTAATTTCTGTGAAGTGAATGCAGCTTACAACTCACTACCCTGAAGCCAAGGTGCTTTTGCTCATGCAGAAAGAATACCACTGCATATTGGACTGTTCTACTCAGCATTGTATATGGTATCAGCAAGCTTAACTGATGGTCATGACTGAAAATATTTGGTTTGATAATTCTAAGAATAATTCTACTTCTTAAAGAAACTTAAAAGCCAGGGTGGGAGGCACACACCTATTAATCCCAGCACTTAGGAGGCAGAGGCAGGAGAATTGCCACAACTTTCAGATCAGCCTGGTCGGCCTAGCCAGTATAAGGCAAGCAAGGGCTACACAGCAAAACCCTGACTCACACAAAGAAACAAATGTAAGAGACTCAGTGTCTGAGCTAAGGCACTGTTCTGGGCTCAGACCTGGATTAGAAATCACTACACAAATCTTCTACAAGAATTAGTATCAATCTTAAAGGTAGAGCAAATGATGAGATCAGCGAGGCTGTGATCCAGATGTTGGTGGATATGCTATTTTTTAATAACTCATTGGAAAAAATTATCCACATTTATAGTAATTTCTTTGAATGACTATCTCCAAAGCTGAAAAACACACAAAACCAAAAATGGCCAGATTCCCTGACATTCATTAAATACTTAGGATAGTCAAAACAAAACCTCTACGTTGTGAACTGCTCAAAATGTATCACAGGTTGAATCCTGTACATCACTATGTTTTGACCAAACATCAGCTGCTCCCTGTAAATTGGTTGATCCTATCTGGTGTATGGATAATGGAAAGGAAATTGTTTAAAGGGGAGATGCACAGAGTGTTAGGCTGAATAGACATTTGTGAATGAATGTGCTCTGAAACTCTAATAAAGACAGAGATGTGACATGCTTCATCTATTCCCCTTAAAATCCTAGCTGGAACTGGGGCTTGCTTGCATAGATTGCTTTCCCAGCATCCATATAAACTTGGCATTCATTTGCAGTGGCAAGAGACCCTGGCATGCCTCCCCCCACACATGTGCAAATAATGTTTTTTTAAAAAAATTATTTGAGAGAAAGATGCCACCTTGTGCATCTGGTTATGTAGGTCCTGGGGAATCAAACCTGGGTCCATTGGCTTCGCAAGCAAATGCCTTAACTGTTGATTATATCTATAGTATATTTATCTTAAAATACCCACATAGCACACATCTCTACTAGACAGGAAAAATTTGCAACGAAAAAATATTTGTCTCCTTGAATACTAGGGGCCTTATCCCTTCTATATCTACCTTTATAGGAATCCTTCTAGAAAAACTTGGAATATATTTACTATAAATTAAATGCAGAACATTGGGTTTCTGAAGCTAAATATCTGACTGCTAAAGTCTGGAGTGGGTATTGAGAATCTGCTTTTCCAGGAGGTTCTCAGCTGCTACTGGGTGCAGGCCCTCCTTTGAAAGCCATAGGTTTAATTCTTTCACTTTCATTAGTTTCTCAGCTATATGGGAGAAGCTCTTTTTTCTTGATTAATACTAAGGAGGAAACTGAGGCAAAATAAATGAATGGCATGTCCAAGTTACATGCTTCCTTCTTTTTTTGCTCTCCAAGGGGGGTAGGGAACCACTAAAAGATATGGTTCTATGTTTATGAATGTGAAAGGATACCAAATTATCACTTACAACCCATGAAAATTTGTGTGGACATTTAGAAAAACCTCTTCAAAGGCACCATTAGATTGTTCCTATTTCTTTTTCCTCATTGCTATGGAAAAAATACTTAACAGAATTACTTTTACAAATTTATTAATTTATTCTACCCTGAGGATATTATATTCAGTGATCTGGCAAAGCTAATGTGAACTAGAAACAGATACACAGTTACTGAGAGTAAGGAAATTTTCCAGTAGAGAGACACTTAGCCATTTGGAACAAATAAAGTAGAGGTATAAAGATTAAAGAATAGTTGCAATGTCAAAAAGAGGTTAGAGTGTTTATACAAAGATCAGCACAAACTGGCTAAAATACAAAGCCAAGGGTGTTCATACTTAAAAAATATTTGTTTTAAGGCAGTAGGAAAATGTACTACTATTAGGAAATTCTCAACCATTGGAAATGGTTGAAGAAATGTTCTTCATCTATGTCAAAGATCTTAATCACTATGTGAGCATATATATATTGTGTGTGTGTGTGTGTGTGTGTGTGTGTGTGTGTGTGTGTGTGTATATATATATATATATATATATATATATATATATATACACACATATGATTTGCTTCATTGCAAGGGGGGAGCTGCACCCATGACTCCAGTGGCAAGAGACCCTGCATTCCCCCTCCACATGTGCAAATAATTTTTTTAATGTTGATTCTATCTATAGCAAATTTGTCTTATAATAACCACATAGAACACATCTTTACTAGACAAGAACAATTCATAAAGAAAAAAAAATTCTGTCTCAATGTGTATGCAATGTGATACTGCTACCAGCTTTTAAGAGTGTCAGAATCTGGATTCTCACATAAAGTTTCCTGACTCAAAATGATCCATGGATTGACAGGGCTCTCCTGGGGCTCCAGGAAGTCCTTCTCCAGCCTGCTTTCCTGACTATCCCAAATTTATTCTAGATGGGTAGTCTATGCCTCCCTTGAAAAGTACTCTACATTCAAACCATCTCATAGGCTCAGATTTCTTCTTCCCTCACTTCCCAAAGGTCAAGGCAGTAGCTCATGGTTCTCCCAGGAATTATCCTTGTCCACTAATGGCTGAGGTATGTCCTATTATTTGTGAAGTGGTTGTTCAAACAGCCTCTTGACACTCAGCCAGTGTCTTGAGAGGGGAAAGCTGGGTTCAATTCCCCACCCTATCCTCTCTTAGTACTTTCACCTCAAGCCCATCTCATCTTTACTTTTAAAAAAATTATTTATTGATTGATTTGACACACATACCCACAAAGAGATAGAGATAGACAGATGATTGATAGATAGAAAATATGAATAGGCACACTACAGAGCTTTCAGCCACTGCAAACAAATTCCAGACATATATGCCACTTTTTGCTTCTGGCTTTATGCAGGTTCTGGGGAAGTGAATGCAAGTCATCAGGCTTTGCAAGTAAGTGCCCTTGACAATTGAACCACCTCTCCAGCCCCAAAACACCTTTATAAAAATACAAGTATGTCTGCAAAAAGACCAAGTTTTCTTCCACTGTTTAGAGGTGAAGGATGGCAATGCCCAGCTGGGCTTTGAGAAAAACAAGCAAAAATAAAGGGTTGAAAAAATACATCTCTGTTTAACTCTTCCAATCTAGATACAACCAGTGGGTAGGAGGCAGCACTTATAATGTTCCTGCAGACTAGTCTACCACAATGCTTCTAGGTTCCTTCTTTGTATGATACTCCTTAATTTCCTATAAGTGCAATAAGTATGGAGGAGAAAAGGGTTAGATATTGAGATTCTTCTTTAAGGGCTTATCTATGTATTTATCAAATCAATATGTATTGAATATCTTAATATTTTTCATACATAGAGCTTATGGTCTATTCATAAAGAGACACAAATAAAGTAAACATAAAGATTCTGATGATTACATATTGTAAAATGTACAATTTGAGAAATATCTAATGCATGTATATATATATATATATATATATATATATATATATATATATATATATATATATACACACACACACACATATGAATATAGCTTAATGGCAGAGCACTTGCCAAGCATGTGATGTCCTGGGTTCAATCTTAAGTACCACAAAAGGAAAAAGAAAATTTTCAGAAATCATTACAGGTCAGTAAATCACTCTGAACCCCATCACTTTTGAGGAAGAGTCTTGCTGCTTTAAATCCTGTGCTGACTGATCCTTTACTGCTCATATCAGCCAGAATTCCTAGATAAATGTGTTGACATACTTTTTGTCCTCCTGTGTGGTTAATGTTGTTGATTTGACAAGAATTAGAATTACCTCGGGGACAAATTTCTAGTCATGAAGGCTGTGAGAGAGGAGAAGTAAGAGGACCTCCAGCAGTTGGGGGCTGTGGCCTCCATGAGGTCAGACCCAGGCTGACCAGAAAGGACAGCGTGAGTGGGGTGTTAGCATTTCTCTCTTTTTGCTTCCTGAGTATGGATTCATGGACCAGCTGCTTCATGCTCCTGCATCAAGCCTTTTCCACCATGATGGACTCTATCCCTCTGAAGTGTAAATTGGAATAAGCCCTTGCTCCCTTAAGTTGCTTCCTGCCAGATACTGACAAGTAACTAATACGCCTCCCTCCACAGCTCTCTTCCCACTTACAACTGTCACTTGGGATTCTGTATGCTGAGACAGTGAGTATCTTTTCATACAATTATGGAGTAGATTTGGAACCTAAATTGAGTAAAACTACGTAAGCAACACCTTTTGTTTTAGCAAGGTATTTTTTTTGTCCAAGCCTGTATACTTTATACAAGCTGAGTACAAGACTCTCATATGTCACAAATACATATTTCAGTAAATATGTATGTAATAATGTTGATTTAGTAAAATCTCTGACCATTTTTTAAGGTCACTGGTCTGTTCATGTCATGATAGAACTTTGATGTGTTATATTTTTCATATACAAAGGGGATTGTGAACTTAGAAAATATATTTTTTCAATGAACATATACTTAAATACATTTATGTCCCCCAAATAACAACAATTACTTTCAGATTAACATCTCATCTGAAAGTAAGTCTTACTTTCAAATTTTACTTAACCATGATTAACTTCTTAGAAACACTCATGATCTGGCATTGGAAAGATCTCTTCTTGGTAAAGAACATTTTCAAAAACGTTTTTACATGAGCTTCTCTAAAATAATTTTTCTCAAAAGCAGAAGCACCTGTCAGCTATAGTTAGCATCAAGTGGGCTATTTAAAATGATACTTCTAATCAACCACATTCCCCATAGCCTATATTTCAGATGAAAGTCAGGTAACTATTTGTTATAACATTCTGCCAATTCTCACACATATTCAAGTTTTATAATGCTCATTCTAAGGCCTTTAGAGTTGGAAAAGGTGACCTCCAAAAAGAATTAAAACCATGCATTATACTTAGGATGCCTCCTGATACATATATATGAATTGTGGAAGCCTTAATTGTTCTACTTTTTCTAACAATAGGGTTTGAAACTATGAAAAATTTACTACCTTAAAGGTCATAAAACCAACTTTGAGCTGGTTGCTGCCCTTTTTACCATGAACACATAGACAAACAAATCTTCCTTCCAAAGACAGACCCTATGCTCCAGAGACCCTGGTAAAACTGAGCATGAATTACCCATTTTATGATCTATGCGAGACCTGACTGGTATGCAGTGAACACAGGCTCCTGTATGTAGAATTCCCAGACATTAAAACATCCCAAAGGTGAATTTGACTCAAAGGGTTTTTTTTTTTTTTTTTTTTTGGTAGTTTTGATATTCCTACTAGATTTAAGAAAAGACACTGACCTGCCAGAACCACTTAGACTCTAACTTGGTACTCTCAGGACCACAAAAGCCCATTTTGGGGTGGGATTACTCACCAGGAGTGTGAGCAGGCAGCCACAGTGGCCAAATGTAACAGAAGGGCTTGTCTGTGGCTTTGCTTTCTCAAGACATGAGGACCACAGTTGCAGAGTGAACATCAACCTGCCTGGAACTCAAACCCAGAGTTAATCATACTTTGCATTTTCAATTGAGTGCCAGTCAAATCTTAAAAGCCTCAGGGAGGAAGGTCAAAGCCAGGGATGAATAGAGACAGTCCTAGCATAGAATATACATCGTCAGGGCTGAGGAGCAGGCTCAGTGGTTAAAGATGCTTGTTTGCCAAGCCTGATGGCCAGAGTTTGATTCCCCAGTACCCACGTCAAACCAGATGCACAAAGTGGTTCATGCATGTGGAGTTTGTTTGCAACGGCAGAAGGCCCTGGTATAACTATTCTCTCTCTTTTTCTCAAATAAATAAATAAAATATTTTTAAAAAGAATGTGCATCTTCCTTCTCTTTCATATCTTCTCCAAGTGTGAATTTATTCTTGTCATGATGAAGCGGCAAGGTTGTTTCTTTAGATAGTTAGCAAGGGAAGGGCCCAAAGAGGGAAAACAAAGAGATGTCATCCACCTGCCTTGATGAAACTGGAATTCAGCGTCTGAGCCATTCTCATCCCTCAGCAACAGTGTCCTCTACTTCTTCCCCAATATGACATATATCTAAACTCAGCCCTTTGAATTAAAAAAAAAAACCCAAAAAACAAACAAACAAAAAACCCTCTCTCTCTCGCTCACCTGAGCCAGACAGGAAAACCCATCCTAATTCACTGTGAGAGAGGCTTGCCATGTGAGCAAGGGGTTCTTGGCTGCTCATTCTCCTCCTGACACCTGAACCCTGTTCTAGGAAGTCCTCCCATTCAAGCTTCGCTCAGATGGGGGGAAGGAACATTTTGTTACTCTTTTCTAAGATATGAGACCTTTGCTAGCTGATCTCTTAGCTTTTTTTTTTCTTCTTCTTCTTCAGCTGAAGGGGAAAGCCTTAGATCCTCCTGGGAGTGCATGTGTTTTCCTTTACACACTCATGCCCACTTCCTGTATGTGTCCCTGGAAATTTCCATGTGTGTGTATACCCATTCCAACCTTTCCCTGAATAACAATTTTTCCTCAAATAGGTCTCATAATTAATAATTTAACTCTCAAGAGTCTATTTCCTCAATTCTTTGATAAAATAAATAATAAGGATCTGAAAATTGGGATTCACAGGCCAAAGAGAAAAAAAAACCCTCTACTCCAAAACTCCTGTAACAATAAAACACTTGATTTCCTTTATTCACAGTAGGAAATGGATTCATTAAGTGGACAGAGGCTATAGGCTTGAGCTGGTCACTCTTGATTACCCCTTACCAACCATTCCACCACACGGGAACAAACAAGGAAAGGGTACATTTATTAGGTAATGAGAGCAACACAAGCTAAATCAGCAAAACTACAAGCTTGCTTTCTTTAATACAAAAGATAGGAAATCATTTTATTCTAGTATAATCCTACAGAGCTTTTGAAGACAAAAACAAATGCAAAGAAACTTGCATCACTTGGGGAGACAAACCTGTCATTTCTAGGCAAAGTTTCAATTACCAGTCATCTTTATAAGCCACTAGTCATGTCAATCACAAGAAAAACAGATATATGCCACTCATTTTCAAAGTCCTTTCTGTGCTATGATCCTAACATAGAAAATGTGTTCTCACTTGTAAGTAGCAGAGAACATTTGCATTCATAAAAACAAATAACACCATTTGAAAAGCATATATTCTCAATGCCAAAATGTTTTCTCCTTATTTTTAGAGTAAAAATAAATGCAGGATAGATATAAAGTCCCTGCACATACTTGCATATGCATTCAAATCTGGGTCTTTCTTCCCACCTTTACTGAATTCATATAACATATATAAATCCCATTATTTTATTTTGTAAGGTAATTATGCTTGAGTCTGGGAGAAACCTGTTGTTCAACCTGTAAATTTTACAGATGAACAAAATGAAACCTAGTTGAGTCCAAGTAATTTCTCCATAAGATCACAGGTGAATGAAGATGAAAACAACAGTTTCCTGATTTCTGACCAGTACTGTTTCTAAAGCAGCAAATGCCTTTGTCTTAGGGTCTGTGCTAAGACTCCATATTGTTAAAGAAAAGCACAGTAAGTAGTTTCATTGTCCAGTCTCTAACAGCCTGGGTATGGAAGACGTGCCACCACTGTGCTGGGTAAGATACAGTCTCGCTGCTGTATTAGGAGATAGCGCTGCCCCATATTCCTCAGTATTAATAGAGCTGATGCTGCTTAAAACCATACCTGCAGGAGGTAAGGAAGAAATCGATGATTTGAAATCTTACAGTTATTTGACATTTCTTATAGCTCTTAGCAAATTCTCAATTCTGAGCAACAAGAGTTTATTGAGCATTATAGCAGAGGCAACTAGTTCCCTGCCATAGTCCCTTGGCACTAGCCATTTTCTTTCACGAGTGAGTCTCTACCTGACCGGTCTCTGAGGTTCAGAAGTTCTGACTGCACACAGGGCTTGTCAAAGTACCCATGAATCAAAGTCCCAGGAGTAAATCTCAAACAACAATACAATCAGCATATGAAAAACACTCCAGCTTCCTCACCTCTCAGTTGGTATAACTGAGTCATATTTTAGGCAGCCTTCCAGAAGGCACTGAGCCCCATTTCTTCACAGTGAGAACCAGCTCTTTAATGCACTCTATGTTTTTCCATTTCCCTGGTCTTGGTGTATTTATAGGATTACTGCCCAGGTGAGCTACTTACATTCAAATCCTTATTTAGGGATATAAAATTCTTTACAGCAGGAAGAAGTCAAATAGCCAAGTAGTAGCATGACATGCCTTAGATAAATAACAGGGGTCCTCATTTCCACTGGAAATATGTGCCAGAGAATTTGTCATTACATATCCAATGTAGACTGGAATGATCAATCCAAAGGAGATATTTCATACTACCAGGACTTGTTTGTAACGAGAAGGGATGGTACACAAACCTTCAAAGTGGCTGGGCAAGACTAATTGGCTATTTTGCATCTTGCATTTGAAAAATGTCAAAACTATCTGTGTTTACATCCAGATCTGTCAAAATAAACTAATTTCTGTAAAAAAAACAAACAAAACAAATTATACAGCTGAATTCTGTGTAAGGTCATTAGGTTGACAAGTCACCATTGGAGCTCTCTCTTGAGGTAGTGGCCATGCCAAAGCCAGTCAGTAAAATGTTTGCAGACTGGAGTCACCAACTTTACAGAATCCCATAAATAACCCTTCCTCAGTCCATATTGGGTAACTGAATAAAAATGGCAAGATATAGCAAACTGGATGAAACTGAGAAGAAATCTCAGGAGTTTTCTTGAGCTAACAAATACTAAGTTTTTATAGTGTGAGTTTGCAGCTAGATTGTCTTGTGAGTTTAGTATCACTGAGGACCTGCAGTGTATGGGGCATCTTTAACCCAAAAGACAGCCTAGTCAAGCAGGTTTTATTACTCTTCTGTGGAAAACTGGGACAAAGAGATGCTCAGGAATCCACCGAAGCTCACAGAGATATTTTGTCAGATCCTCCAGTTCATTACTCTTCTGTGGAAAACTGGGACAAAGAGATGCTCAGGAATCCACCGAAGCTCATAGAGATATTTTGTCAGATCCTCCGATTCAAACTTTACCAAAAATATCATATTGTTTTCCTTCAGGGCTGAAAGTAAAGCACATAGCAAGATTTAAGCTTCAAAGTGATTGGTCTTAGACAATGATAGAGAAGAGTCTGAAGAAATGTCAGCTGTGAAGAGCTTAAATTCTATTAATAAAAGGTTGAAAATTTTATCAGGTGCTGTAGTTTAAATGTGCTCCTTTGTTGTGTGGTTATTTCCTCTGAACTAAAACATTCCTCCCAAAGCAAAGAGATGATTCCTAAGACATAGGAGACTAATAAAAATACAGGGCCCAGGAAGCTCAAAAAGTCCCAATATTCACAAGGGCCCTCTCAGAGGTGTTCAGAGCAGTAAACAATTGCTGGGGAAAGAAGATTCTGTTTAGCGGAACAAACTGCAAGTTGTGCAGGGAGCTCCAGGGAGACAGCTTTCATGCATTGGCACCCATGCTGGGCTGGGATCCTTAGTGCAGCTGTATTTTGCGTTTCCTTTGGTCTGCTGTCAGTGGTGTGTCGATGGTGAATAGACATTTATTCACATCTCCACAGGAAGAGTCACACAATGCCTCCAAACTTCAGGTGTCGAAACTTACTGGTCAGTTTGATAGCATAAAGAATTAAGGCCTTTAAATGACAATTAGACCCTGACAGCTCCTCTCTTATGAATGGGATTAAGTTCCTTACAAAAAAGACTTCATGCCCTTGTAAACAATATGCCTCTCCTCCAGAGGATACAGTTACATGCCACTGTCTAGGAAGCAGAAAGAACAGTCCTCATGGACACTGATCTAGCTGAGCTTTGATTTCTGACTCCCCAACTTTCATAGTTATAAGAAAATAGATTTATTTTCTTTATAAATTACCCAGTCTCAAATACTCAGTTATAGTAGAACATGGACTAATATAGTATGCCAAATAACATGTAGTTTTAGGGAAAATTAGTTATTAAAGTACATTTTGGTCCATACAGTCTTTTGTCTACTGTCAAAAAAATTCACTTACAAGTTATTTAAGTTCAATGCAGTATATACAAAACATGTATTATTAGAAAATCTGAAGAATTTCCCAAGGAAAACTGCTGGGTTTATCATTTAACTAGTAAGAACACATTGGTTGGAAAGGATGTAAAGCACATTTCCTAAACAGATGAGTAGACACACAGAAATGATAGCACCCATGTGAAAAAAATAGCATTGCTTAAACTGATTCCATTTCAATTTGGGAATCAAGCACCTCGGACCACATGGGTCTCAAATTAGACAAAATTACCTTAATCACAACTCAGTCTATTTTTAGTCTTCCATTCTCTAAACCTGATAACTTAATTACGTTGGAATGAAGTTTTTCAATTCCGAATACGTTCTCTGCCCTACTTTGGGTCACTTTCAAAAAGAATTTATTTTAATTTTTATTTTATGTGGCACATGTGTGTCATGGTGCACTCATGAAAGTTTGAGAACCACATCAGTGTGTGTGTCCTCTCCTTTCTAATTTGAGACAGGGTACCTTGTATCTTGTTTTTCTTCTGCATGAATAAGTCTAAGTGACCTGGAAGCTTCTTAATTCACCTGGCTCTACCTCCCATTTGCTATACATCATATATATATATATATATATATATATATATATATATATATATATATATATATGGAGAGAGAGAGAGAGAGAGAGAGAGGGAGAGAGACACTTTATGCTATTTTTGTATCTACATTAAATAGGTGCTGGAGACTTGAACTTGGACTAGCAGGCTTGAAAGCAAGCACCTTTAACCACTGAGAAATCTCCCCAGTCCCAAAATGGATTTTGAGATAATGATATAGATACAGAAGTTTCCTTATGAAATGATCCCAGGAAACACTTTATGGGCAGGGGAGGAAAAGTAGTAAGATTTATCAATGAGTAGGTTATTATTAAGAGCAACTGTCATTCTACTTTGTTGAATACCTCACAAAGTCTATAAGAAGCTCCCTTCAGAAATGTTCCACTGAGGAGTCTATCTATCACCCCATCTTCTTCCTTGGTAACCTCCTTTTTTGCTTCTAAGAATGATAATTCCCTAGCAAAAGTGGCTTTTGCTGGGTGGTGTGGCACATGCCTTTAATCCCAGCACTCAGGAGGCAGAGGTAGGAGGAGTGCCATGAGGAGGCAGAGGTAGGAGGAGTGCCATGAGTTTGAGGCCACCCTGAGAATACAGATTCCAGGTCTGGGCTACAGTGAGACTCTACCTCAAAAATCAAACAAATAAAAATGGCTTTTAAAGCCCTTAGCCTAATGTGTTTCTGCAGACAGAGCACCTCGGGTAGAAGAGTCTGGGAGTGACCTCAGAAGGTGTTAGGGAAAATAGGCAGGGTGCTGGCAGTACTTGCTACATATACTAAGTCTATGGATAAGCAAATCCAAAATGAGATTATTTAGTTCTTAAACTGGAATGACCTTTAACATGTATAAAAGTTACATTCTCTAGCTTCTCTCTTTCCTATTCTCACTAAAATAAATGACTAGACTCACTATGTTGGTGAAACAAAAGACCCCATGTAGGTTAACCGATGTCTTAGAGGGAAAAAAAAAACCTATTTCAACCATAGATGTATCTCTCTTTCCTATCCCCTACTTTGAAAATATAAGTTGCTCTTCATAAAAAGAATATAACAAGTGTGTGCATGAGTTAACACTGCAACCAATTCTGCAAACTCACATAGAAAATAATTTATACATCCAACTGATGGGTGCATCAGGAGCAAAAGCTATCAGGTATCCTTGCACTAGAGTGAGCACAATATCTGATACATACATGAGTGAACTTTGGGGGAAAGAAGGATTAACACTGATACGGAAGTCATTGTGCCATATGTACTACTTAGGAATAGCAGGAAGCTTTATTTACAAGCCCTTAGCATATAAAACAAGAACATACATTTTGTGAACATAAAACCTAGGCCAACCATTGACACTGTCACTTTAAAATTTGCAAGGAATTTCCCGAGTCATGCTAAAGAATGACGGGGTCCTTCTAAGAGAATTTGCTTTGCTCAGAAGACTTCCTTTTATGTCCATCTGTCTACCAGGTATTAGGGAAAGTGAACAATGAGGCTGTTATGCCTGTTCCTCTTAGTAATATATTGTGCAGTCTGGAGAGAGATGGTACCTCTGACAAATAATGAAAATATGAGATTATGTCTCCCCTCCATGACTACAGGTTCTCAGCACCCACTTCGGTAGTCTCATGTTACCAGGCAAAGTATAAACTTCAAATACCCAGGAATGCCTTGTTTTCCCAAAGACTTTAGAATAAATATGCCCTGCAAGGTTCTTCATGGTAGCCTAGTCTTGCCAGTCTCTTCCTTCACTACTCCCCACTTCACCCTCTAAGCTCTAGCCTTTTAGAATCTATTTCCGCTCTCCAGTTCTTAGGTACCCCTAGTACGTGGTCGATGCCAAGCTAGCTGACCCTTTGGAGCACTCCTCCCATGAGCCTACTCCTTCAGTTGAATGGCATCTTCCCAGGCATCAGGCATTGGTCTAAATGTCTCTTCCCCTGTGATGCCTCCTGGGCCCTTCATACTGGTGATTCAGAGCCATTAAAAAATCTTTTTAGGCCCTGGGCTCTCCCACTCTTGAAGACTCCTTCCTATACTGTGTCAAGTACAGTAAGATATATCATAACGCACATAATGCAATTGTTCTTGCTGTAACATTTTGAATTAATTTTATAGTCCTGATTTTGAAACATATCTAATGAATAATTTGCCATTGATTATGATGGGGTTAAGAGTTACATGTTTGGCTGCGAACTCAGTTATACCTGGTTGTATAATCTTGGACAAGTTACTTAAGCTCTCTGCATATCAGTTATCTGATCGGAAAAAGCACTACAGGCATAAGTGATTTTCTGTTTAGCACCTTATGTCTATCCTTTTATTACTAAATGTAGAAAGAAATATTTCCGGTAGTGGCAGATGCAGGGGGCAAGACTAGATACAGATTCATTGCTGATGTGACATGGCAGAGCTCTGGCCAATGCTGCCAGTAGAGTACAAAAAAGACAGTTGCACAATATATGCAAGTGAATATAGTTCTGAAACCAAAAATAAGGACAATAATTTATTTTTAAAATATTTTATTTATTTATTTTAGAGAGAGAGATTGAGAATGGGAATGCCAGGGCTTCTAGCCACTGTAAATGAACTCCAGACACATGTGGCCCCCTTGTGTATCTGTCTTATGTGGGTACTGGGAATTGAACTTGTGTCCTTAGGCTTCACAGGCAAGTACCTTAACTGCTAAGCCATCTCTCCATAAACACAATTTAATATATTAATCTCATAAACTCAAAGCCCTCAAATATATTTTCCTAATGAAGACCAACAAGTGGGGAGCATGCCTATAATTATTGACAATAATATCTCCTAAGGCTTGGCATTGGTGAAGACTATATATAATGTGTTGTAAAAATAATCAAGTATGCCAGGTGTGGTGGGGCACGCCTTTAATCCCAGCACTTGGGAGGCAGAGGTAGGAGGACCTGCATGAGTTCAAGGCTACATAGTGAATTCCATGTCGGCCTGGACTAAAGTGAAACTCTACCTCAACCCTTCCCCCCCCCCCAAATCAAGTATTAAAAAGAACAACCTTAATAGTATGGCTATCAATTCTTCCCTGAAAAATGATGTGAAGCTTAGTGGATTTTTGCGAATATAATTAGCTTCCAAATTGCAATAGCTATGAACAAGCTCTTTGTATAAATAATCCTGTATTTTATTATAAAAAATTGTCAGTAACAATCAACAATTGTCAGTGCAATCCCAAAAAACAATTGATTTTTCTGTTGGCAAAAAGCAATATATATTCATGCAAAAATGCACTTTTAATTCCAGCATCCAGAGAAAAACAATGGCTTTTGTGTATACCTCTTTGTTCTAGACCTACATTTGTATAGGCACAAATACATATGTCTAAAAAGCCATCAAATTTTGCATTTGTGTTGACCAATATAAATGGAAAGCTTATTGTCTTGAAGACTATGGTATTTACTGACACAAATCTAACATTCTTAGAGCACGTCTGAAAAGTTCATGAGGCTACTGGAACACAAAAGTCACTTCCCACGAGTGAATCTACATAAATAAACTGGAAACAGAATGAGGGTAGGAGAGACAAGGGATGTCTGTCTTTTAGTAATGATCCTCCCATAGGCATATAGATTCATGCCTGAGTCCTATGAAAAGAAGGGCACAGGCCGAACCCTAAGGCATGGTGACTCATCGATGCTCAGGTGACAGAGTGACCAAGTTTGAGGCCAGAGGTTCCTCTTTCTACCTCGGCATAGAGAAAGTACTAGAAGCTTGATATTAGCCTCTCTTCTGTGAGAAATAATAGCAGTAGCAGAGTGACGTACTTTGTGTTTTTGCTTGAGGAAATGTGTGTGACTGAAGTAGATACAGGAGACTGCTTTCTGAACATAGGCTTAACTGGGGAAGCTTGTGGGATCATTGGGATTCTATGTGGGTGGATATGCACAACAGACAGTCCCTTTGGATTTGTACTGACATTGTAACTGCTACCCATTGTCATAATGAAACCTGGCAAACTCAGATTATAGCTGTTTTGAGCCCGTTCCCTTCCCCATTCACTAATTTGACTGTTTTCTTATGGGATTACACATTTTCAACATTGCAGTTTTAATGAATTCATCACATTCTACTATTTGAATGGACAAGAAATTTTAAATCAATCTCCTGGAGTTTAATACTGGGCCTTTTATTTTTTCATCACTACTAATGCAGCAAAATGTCATATTCATGATTATTTCCATAAGATGTGTTTATTAGGAGTATTTGGGGTTGAAGAGGAATACAAAATCTTGAAAATTTTGCTACACATTTCCCTACTACTCTCCCTACAAACTTACATGAAACTTTCTTTCAAAAAGATAAATGTTCCTATGATCTATTTTCATTGGCTGGAATACAGATTGGAATGTAGGCAATTTTTGAAAATTAAAATTAAAACCTTTATTAAAAATTTACATAATGCCCTCCCACCATCTTTCTTTGTATCCCCTATGCTCTCCCATCCACTGAACCCCTCTCTTCTCCACTAAATGTAGGCTTTTAAAGCAAGAGCAAATGGGGAATATTGCATTGGTTTATCGATTTTTCTCTGTACTTTTGGAATTAAGATTCAAGAATAATATAAAGAGATTGGCAAGCCACACATAACAATGACAACATCAACTGATTCCTATTTTACTTAAAGAAGATACATTCTGTGAATTAAAAAGGAATCAGTAAAAAAAGCATGCCACCCATGCAAAATAATACACTACACTGACAAGGTGCTATCTACCTTAGCTCTTGAAAATGGTAGCCTGTTTAGTTCAGAGTCCTTATCTTGTGTATGCTTGTCTGGGCTCATACCCTCTGAAGAAGAATGTCAAATTCTATGAAAATCAACATATTGATGTATGTATTAAACAATATGAAGAATGCTTGATTTGAAGTATCATGATGTTAATTCTCAAGGAAACACAGTGGGAGTTATTACCAAATTGCACCCAACTATGGGAACAAGGTAGTCAAGAGAAAGATACAAGCAAGTGGCTTACTGAAGAAAGCATTTAGGTAGAATCAAGGAGATACGACTTGGGTGTATAAGGTTCTTGCTCAGAGTCAAAAGAGTATGTTAATAGTCTCTTAATCCTGTCATGACTATAGAGCTAAAGTCACTTCCTCAGATTTCTACTACTTGGAAACTGGTCTCTGCTTGAACTTACCAGTGACAAATGAATGGTGCATTATTTACTGCATAAATAATTTTAAATATTTTATTTTATTTTTTTGAGAGAGAAATACAGAAATAGGCAGGGAGACAGAGAAAGAGAGAGAGAGAGAGAATGGGCAGGCCAGGGCCTCCAGCCACTGCAAAAGAACTCCACAGGCATGTGCCCCTTGTGCATCTGGCTTACTTAGGTCCTGGGGAGTCAAACCTGGGTCCTTTGGCTTTGCAGGCAAGTGCCTTAACTGCTAAGACATCTCTCAAGCCCTGCATAAATAATTTAATGAATAAAAATCACTAAACACTTGTAAACATATTTATTAATTGAACATAACTGAGTAAAATAGTATCTGATGATAAGGGAGTTAATTTTTAGTGGGAAGAGAAAACATGATGTCACTGCATTTGTCACTTAGGTTGTAAAGAAGCTCCTTCCCTTTCAATCATTTGTAGGATACAATTCCCTACTTCCTTGGCAGGGGGACATGGTCACTTATTTGTGGCTTTGGATAATTAAATGTAAATGAAAGTGATCTTTATGATTAATCATGTTTTAAAAGTCTGCTTTGCAAATTGCCACATTGGCCAAGGAACCATATTGAGATGGAAACTAAGAGTGTGATGAGCAGAGCACCCCCATCACAATATGTGGGACATGTGTTGTAGGAAAGAAGCTGTTTTGGGTTAAGCCACAGTTTGGTATGGAATCAGAACCTATCCCATACTAACTATTAGGTTCAGGCAGAGGTTAATTAAAAATGCCAATTTGCAAGATATAATCTGGGCTAATTTGTATATTTAGTGCAATCTTTTACACTATATTTAAATATAAATATATATTTCAATGTGAAAAATATAATTGCTTTTAGTTTTTTTAACATACCAAGGCATAGTATAACTACTACATTTTCAGAGATTTTTTTTTAAACTCTTAGAAAAATATGTGCACCAAATTCAGCTTGGTGGTTAACTCCAAAGAGAGAAAAGAAAAAATAAGATTCTATAAGAAATAGTACAGGGGGCTTCAGTTATATCAGCTTATATCTGTTTACACATATATGTATATCAGTTATATATGCTCATTATTTTATTATTAACTCAAACCAAATAATGTCAAAATTCTGAAGTTTTATGTCGCTTGATTGTAAGTACGCCAGTGATTATTATTTTTTTGGTTATATAAAGTAAAAGTGAAATTACACAAATTACATTTTTTTTGGAGAGAGACAGAGAGAGAGGGAGAGGGAGACAGATAGAGATGGGCGCGCCAGCAGCCTCTCAGCTGCTGCGAACAAAATCCAGATGTGTGCGCCCCCTTGTGGTCAAGTGTGGCATTGCACCCTTGCGTCACTTTGCATCTGGCTAAACGTGGGACCTGGAGATTGGAAGTGCTGGAGATTGGAACCTGCATTCTTAGGCCTAGGAGGCAGGTGCCTTAACTGCTAAGCCATGTCTCCAGCCCACAAATTACATTTTTAATGATTATTATTTAATAAAACCATGGAGGTTGAAAGTTTTTGAGTAACATCAATCAGCCTAGATCTCTGTCAAGCAAATAAGTTCCCAAGTATTTCTACAGAGCTGAGAGATTTACCTGGATTAAAACTTAAAAATATACTTTATGATCTTAAAAGAGGACAGATTATAGGAAGAGATGTTAACATTTCACCATTTCTATGTCTCAATTCTGGCTTCTGAACACATCAGGAAGAATTTCCTTTTTTGTAATAATTAACTACTGGAATAGTTCACATATTCAAGGTGATGATTAGATCAAAGATTATGTTTACATATATGCAATGGAAGAAAATAAATTTCATTGCATATCCTACTACTTATTAAAAGAATGATTATTTTATATTCCAATATTAAAAAAGGAATAAAATACATTCCAAAGTATGAAGTTAAAAATCCCAATTTTAACACCTCTATTATGTAGCCTTAAGCACAGGCACAATATTATCCTACTGATAATATTATCCAATTGTAAAATATCATACAAATGACAAATGTGGTATATTTAATGGCTGAATAACATTATTTTTGAATTTGAAAAATATTAAATCTGCATAACTTGTATATTTAGATTTATGAAGAAGTTATTTATTTCACTAATATGTTGATAATAGCAAGGGAACTCTTATTCTGCTCTCATCCCTTTCCCATCCTGTTTGCCTGCTGGACAGTTAATAATTATCATTGGAAAAGTATCTTCTCCTATAGTTATTTTCTGGATCACCCAAGAGGTTATACATATCCTTATGCTTATTAGAGATGTATAACTTCTTCCAGAGCTGGATTAGTTCTTCATTATCCTTGAAAAGGCAAGTTGTGGGGAGGAGGGCTAGTCATGAAGGAAACAAGAAGAGAGGAAGGCATGGGGTTCTACGTAAGTGGGTATGACAGGTTCTCAGACCCAACTCCTGATCTAACCATATGACTTCCCTCATAGCCCTTTTCCTCCTCTTCTGATCCTTTGTCCTTAAGGGGTAGATCCATTGTTTTAGTCATAACTTCTCTCCCATTGTGATAATTTATTTTAACTTGGATCTTGACCTCTAAACATCCAACTTACAGAATGTGAACTAAAAAAAGGAGAAACCCTCCCTCAGTTTGAAAAGCAACCAAAGGCATGGATAATTTTTCATCTTTAGAATGAATTGAATATGGGTGGTGTCCTTTTCTTCAGTACAACAAACACTGGACAATTAATGCTTATATGAGAAAATTCAGGCAAAATACTTCATAATTAATAACTGCCATTATAATTTAAAAGTGTCACAAATCTTTCATTTTTGTTTCTATCCAGTAACACTGAAATATGCATTCTTAAACAAATTCAATTTTTTATTTTAATTTTTATTTATTTTATTATTTGAGAGAGGGAGAGAGAATGGGTGTGCTAGGGCTTCCTGCCCTGCAAGCAAACTCCAGATGTATGTGTCACCTTGTGCATCTGGCTTACATGGGTCCTGGGGAATCAAATCAAGGTCCTTTGGCTTTGCAGGCAAGTGCTTAACTGCTAAGCCATTTCTCCAGCCCCATTCTTAAATATTTTATTCATTTATTCATTTATTTGAGAGAGAGAGAGAGAGAGAGACAGAAATAGGCAGGTAGAGAGAGAGAGAGAGAGAGGGAGAGAGAGAATGGGTGCACCAGGGCCTCCAGCCACTGCAAACGAACTCCAGATGCATGTGCCCCCTTGTGCATCTGGCTTACGTGGGTCCTGGAGAATGGAGCCTCGAACCGGGGTCCTTAGGCTTCATAGGCAAGCGTTTAACCACTAAGCCATCTCTCCAGCCCTCCAGCCCCATTCTTAAACAAATTTAAGCCCAGAAGCATCTCTGTGGATGAAACTGTCAAAGGCCATCTCTCAGTGTCAGTATTTAGAGTTATAGAGAGTGTGTATGAGTGCATGTGTGTGTCATAGGTTTTCTTTCACCTTTGTGTACATAGTTGTAATTTTAAAATTATTTTATGTTAAGCCCTTATGACTAGGCAAGAATGTTCAGGCAAATTACCTCATTATTTTTTAAAAGTGCCCTGGAGGAAGTTGTATTTCTTTCCATTTCACAGATAAAACATCTGAAGTCCAAAGTCAACCCAAGGTCATATCAGCAACATGTGGCAGTTACGGGATTCAAGCCCAGAAACCTGACAGCAACTCACTGTTTCTTTCCACCCCATTGTACATGAGGATGAGGCTTTAATACTTTCTCCTTAGCAGAAACCAGCATATTTTATTTAGAAAATTAGAAACAATGTTCTCAGTGAGACTAAAATACCAAAATCTAAAACAGTCCCCACTTGAGCCTCAAAAACAGTCATCATTGCTAATTCTAAACACCTGCCCACAGAGTAGGGAGGAAGACCATGACACACTCTTCCTCCAAAGCCAGATGCACACAGATGAGGGAAGCACCGATGGCATTTGGTGGCCAAGGGTGATTGTGTGAGCTTCTTTATCCTCTGCAATGGGGACGCTCTCCAAGTCATCACGCTCCTGCTGGACTGGTTGACATTATTTATGTTCAGGTTATCAGAATCACCTGGTAGGCTGACGTTGAGAAAAATGAATTGTCAAACACAGGCAGTAAAAACTGCTACTATAAGCAACCATCCGTATGATAAAACTGTCACATTCGTACATATCAAATCACAAGTGTATTCATTACATCCAGACTACTGGTACTTAATACTGTTTGCTGATGTAACAACGAGCCATTGAGAGCATTGCTACCGGCACAAACACATGTGAGAGGACTTGATGGTGTGCGTTCATGAGTTTACAGAGAAAAACTGTCTTCAGAGGCGCCTATTCATACTAGGGAAAATCTATCAAATAGAGACAGACATGTAGAGCTATGCATTTTGGAAAAGTACATCTATTATTGGGTATGGGAGAGCACGAGAGATCATGAACAGGTTACAGTTTTATTTTTCAGATACTTTAGCCACAAATTTGAGTGTTTTTCCTCAAAGAAGTTCTCTTTTTGTAGATTCTCAAGTATGACAGATAAAAAAAGAGAGAGAGAGAGGGCTAGAGTGAGGGCTCAGCAGTTAAAAGCACTTCCTATACAAGTACGAGGGCTTCCGGAGGCCTTTGAGACTGTTTCAGTTTGATGCCAAGGACCCACATAAACAGCCGGGTGTGGCCATGCATATCTCTAACCCCAGTCCTGTAGCAGAGCAAAGACCCTGAAAAAAGAGCAAGCTCTGGGGTCAGTAAGAGACTAGGGCTCAAATAAGAACAGCGGGAAACCTGACATTCACCTCAGGCCACAGCAGCCAAGCAAACTCCATTTAAGCAAGTGCACGGGCACCTGATGAGCATGAACGCATGTATGCCCCCATGTCCCACATGCATACACAGCGAAAACCAATTAAGAGAAAAAGCAAAGGAGAGAAGAAGAAGCAGGATGCATGTGAAGGCATAGGGAAGGAAAGGAATGCAAAGAGAACAAAACAAATAATAAAACACAGAAAAGACTACCTCATCTTTTTTTGGATCCCCAGTTTAGTTTTTTTTTAACCTAGCATGTTACTTGTGTCTTTACCAAAAACTCATACTATTGAGTACAAGGCAGAGAAATGAAGATGAGGAAGTCGATGGTCTCGGGGTAATTCAAAGATTAATCTTCCTACTTCATCTGACTTCTTGAGTGTTGGTCTAGTTCAGCATTTGCTAGTTTTTATTTGCTGTGGTATAATCAGATCAGAGAACAGCTAAAGCCTATTGGCAAAAACACTGTCGTGGACCACCTTGGAATTTTAGTGGTTCAGTATTTCTGTCATTAAAAATAAAGTATTTAAATTTGAGCTTTTAGGATCATTATCCTTTTGTTTCAGAGTCTTTTGGTTTCAGAATCTCTGGTCAGGACAAGGTACATTAAAAAGGCCTGCTGATTCTGGGAAATGTATGAAAGAAACTGCTTTCTACATGCCCAACATTCCAGAAGTTGGTTTCCAAGCCTTGTCCATTATATGCCATATTTCTAAACCCATTCTGCTCTTCTCCAACACTAATCCTCTCCATCTTGGCCCTTTAACTTCTACATGTATTCTTGTGATCTGTATACTGTTCTCTCTCGAGTGACAGCTGGACCTCTCATTTACTTGGGTACCATGCCAGGATTGCCCAGAACAATGCTGCTTGTGACTTGCTGCCACCACAAGACTTTCTATGCCAACTGCTTCATCTGGCAGCTTCTCTACCACTCACTAAGCCTTCTGGGTAGGTCCCAGGCAGGCTCCTAAGTCATGAGGAAATTTGAATTATAGAGGCTGGTTGGTATCTATTCTCTTCATCAACTACCAATCATTGTGCTTATGTAATTAAAATCACCAAAGAAATGCACATGAGCACTCCATTGTGGACAGCAGGTATATTTCATTCTCATCTTGTAGCTCTTCCCTGCCCCATTTTTAGTGTGGTTTAACAACTTGGGCTCTACATGAAATTTGGTGAGGATACAAATTACAGAAGCTTAGTTAGATGTGAGGTATTCAAAAGGGGCAAAACACCTAATACCTTAGGGACAAATGTAGAAATGAAAAAAATTTGTTGAATGAATGAATGCTTTTAGCAAACAAAAATGGATTGACAACACTATTGAAAATATCTACAGTTATTATCTAAAGGTGCACACCTTTAACCTCAGCACTCGGAGAGGTAGGAGGATGGCCGTGAGTTCAAGGCCACCCTGAAATGACATATTCCAGGTCATCCTGAGCTAGATTGAGACCCTACCACGAAAAACAAACAAACCAACAAAAAATGTATTTGCAAGGACAGAGGAAGAGGGGGAGAGAGAGAGAGGTGACTATGCCAGGACAAACTCTATACTTATGTACCATTCTGTGCATCTGGTTTTACATGAGAACTAGAGAATGAACCCAGGCTGTCAGGCTTTGCAAATAAATCATTAACCACTGAACAATCTCCGCTGCTCATCTTTTCTTAATTCACAGGTAGGTTTAATTTAAAAAAAAAAAAAGGCTACTGAAAATCTGAGTGATAACTGAATATAAGGATGCCACAGGAACCTCAGTGGAGGCAGAGAAAGCAGTACAGGTTGATCTCAGTGATGAGGTTTGGGCTTTAATGTGTCAGAACTAAACTGACAGTAAAAGTCAGGCCTGAAAATTTGCTTTTCCCTTGCAAGAAATAAGACTGCATTGAATCCATTGCTAGTGCAGAAGAATATAAGGAACAAGAACAAGGACCAGGATGGAGTCAGCTCAGGTTCCAAACACAAAGCCAAACTCCAAGAGATTTGGCCATGGGATGTCCTTCTGAAATGATACTCCCCAAGCCTCAATGAAGAATGCAGTGCAAAGGTAGATCTCCATGCCATATTAATCACAATGTAAAGTCACCTTTGGCTAAAGATCGAGGATGTTTATGATTTACTAGCCCTCCCTGAAAGAATTGCTGAAGGACAGCAAGCTTCAATTGGAAATTAAAGGAGAGGAATGAAAGAAGCAATAGTCAGTCATCAAGAAAACCCATGAATAGGAGGCAAATAAAAGAAGTACTGACTGAAAATTCTACTGACACAATTTTCACAGATGATATACCAGAGCTCAAAGAGGCCCAAGAACAGTCAGCCCTTGTTTGTTTGAGAGAATAACAGCAAAAGTGCACTACCCTTGGTTTTTGTTAAGTCATGTACATGTATTAGAATTTAAGAGTTAAGACCAGGGCCCAGCCTGGCAGCCACCATCAGTGGGGATTCTGGAACTAATCTCACTCCCTTCTGGGGCAGTGAGTAGCACTGGATGACCACAGCCCAGATGACAGCAAATACCTGGATGAATCAAGATTCACTGGTAGGACAAAAAAAGATAGATGACTACCTAGCAAGAGATGAGTCATCTCTATCACATTTACCAGGGCCCAGGAGACAGTAGAAAGGAAGTGGCAATTTAAACTCGAGTGCTGCTCTCACTACTATCCTGACAACCTTCCTCTGGGAGATGGTTGTATACACTGAGGACACTCAAACTTCATCAAAGCAGAAATTCAGAGGATGCAGAGAGCTCAACACTCAAGGAGACTTATAACATACCCATCAAGGCTCAGGAATATTGCATAAGAGTGGATGGAATGCTTGTAAGAGCCACAAGGTAGGAAGATGTATCCCAAGACACTGTCTTCCTTACAGAGACTCACTCATGCATTCATGACCCCACAGAGAATACTATCAACCTCACTGAGGAGAATGGGGACAAGGGAGAGGGGGTATAAGAGTATAACCTATTGGGAATATGACCAATATGAAAATATTCATACTGTAAAGTTCATGATACTAAAAATAATTATAAAAAACAAAACAAATAAAAATCTAAGGGTATTTAAATTTTTTTTATATTTTTATTTGTAATCAGAGTGAGAGAGAGAGAGAAGAGAGACAGACAGAGAGAGAATGGGCATGCCAGTGCCTCTAGCCACTGCAAACGAACTCCAGACACATGTCTCCCTATGCATCTGACTTACGTGGGTCCTGGGGAATTAAACCTGGGTCCTTTGGCTTCACAGGCAAATGCCTTAACCACTGAGCAATTTCTCTAGCCCAAGAGTAATTTTTAAAAGAGTAGAAACATGGTTGACAATCTATAACTAATAAAGTACAGAAGTAAGATCAGAACAATCTAATCTAGAAGGCAGGGGACAGAGAAAAATCTACATGAATTTATAATTTAATGGTAAGACTCATCAATAATACAGCAATACAACTTTGGGGATGCCTATACCACTTCTATCCAATAAACATAGGAGGTCTTAATGAAAACAACAAGGTAAAAAAAAAAAAAAACAGATTAGACACCTAACAATTGGAAAAGAAGATTTAAATATGTCATTATTGCAAATGACATGATTTGTTTGAAAAATATTTTACAGATGTAGTCACTGAACTTTTAAAAAATATTTATTTATTTATTTATTTATTTATTTGACAGAGAAAGAAGGAGACAGAGAGACAGAATGGGCATGCCAGGGCCTCCAGCCACTCTTCCAGACACATACATCCCCTTGTGCATCTGTCTAATGTGGGTCCTGGGTCCCACCTGGGTCCTTTGGCTTTGCAAGCAAACGCCTTAACCACTAAGCCACCTCTCCATCCCTCATTAAACTATTAATAGAACCATAAAAGTTTCTTTAAAGAAACTGATATATAAATATTAATGTTGCTTCCTTAATGTAGTAAGAAACAACTAGAGAATGTAATTATTCCTTAGCAAGTTTACTGCTAGATGCCAATCTTCTTCCATACAAGCACACAAAAAAATAAGGATATTTTAAATAAAAATATTGTAAGAGTAAAATATTAAACAAACATGAATTAAATAATACCTCTGTAGGCATATTTACACACTCAAATATAATGTACTAATTAAAATTAATGAACTGTCAATCTGGGTAATCTCAGAAATAACGTTGAATGAAAAGGAATGTTTCATGTAGTCTTATTTATGTAAAATTTCTCTAAAATATTGCATATGAGTACAAGTATGTGTAAGGAAAATACAAACATGCACTGGAATGATGTAGGCAGGATAAAGAAGTGTCTAGCATTACACATAGTTACCTCACATACATTGTAACACAGTTTCACATAAATAATCCAAGATAAAACTTCAGCCATACCTACAACATTTTACTTTCCTTGGAGAAAAATATTTGAAGCAAATCACACAAAATTTTAAATTTTGGTCTTGATAGTGAGTGCAGGGATGTCTGCTATTTTTTTTGGGGGCTTGAAGTCTTTTGTAATTAAAAACAACATAAGTATATTCATTGATGCAATTGACATTTTAACCAAGTTCCTTTACACTCCATTTTCTGATACCCTGTATTCTTAGAGGAATACAGGCAAATGATTCATGCTTAATGAATGAAATAACTGAGAATCATGAGAACCACTTTTAGAGTCATCTCCTCCTCTCTCAATTTTCTACTAGCTTCCTTTTCTCTCTTTCATTTTCCTGCCTATTCTGAAGAGGAGTCACTGATATATCATGAACTAACACAAAATAAGAATGACAATACAGCAAGAAAAATAATAAACTGTCTTTCCTTTCTTGGATTTTCAGACTCATATTTGTGTTTGCGTCAAGATAAGCCACAGAAAGGCTAATTTATATCTCTGGCTCCTGCTTCACCAGGAAAGCGCATCATTCACACATTAGAGAGAGGGAAACCTTCAGAGCCTACAGCGTCTAGCAATAAATTAAATCTCCTGCTTTGTGGTTTGGTTCCTGTTTGGCTTTTAAGAAAAGTTAACCTAAAAGTGCTGCTGGGAGGATGAAGATGATAACAGATGTCTTATTTCCCACCTTCCCCACCTTACTTTAAAATTTTCTTTTTCTTTTTTCTTTCTTTTATCGGTGTACGCACGTTAGTGTAGGTGGCTCTTTTGTGTGTGTGTGCCTGTGTGTGTGGAGGGTAGAAGATAAACTTGGGTGTCATCCTCAGGAATGTTGCTTGCTGCTCCCCGCACCCCACAAGGCTATTTTGTCTTGAAGTTCCTCACCAATTAGGCTATACTGGCTGCCAGCAATCCTCCTGTTTCTGCTTCCCCAATTCTGGGATTACAAGCATGTGCCATCATGCCTTCTTTTATGAGTTCTGGGTATCAAACTCAGATTCTCATGTTTGCACAGCAAGCACTTTTACAACTGAGATATCTCAGTCCTTACATCTTATTTTTCTTATGACAAAATACCACTTTAAAGGGTAGTTATTCCTATACCCCTTTCTATATAAGCAGCAAGAAAAAAGGACAGGTGATTCTAAACTTCCTAAAATGCCCATGTCTTTGTCTCCTCTATAACACAGAGTACAGAAGAGGAAGTACCCATGGACAAGGGTACAGGAAACTTAGCAATACAACACTGGAGACATTATTTGTGATCACACACTGGATCAACTCAAGATAATTCATGACAAAAGAAATAATGCATTATACGAACTCTCCCAGTACCCCACTAAAGAAAAAAAAAATGTCTAGTGGAAATTGTTAATTCTAAGATTATTTGTTCTCCAAAGTAAAAGTCCATGAACTAACAACATCAGTTAAATGTCTGGCTTATTGAATTCCTGGAAAAAGAATATTGATTTTAAAGGAAAATTTAATTAAAATGATGCATTCATTTTCAGAGTTAACATATTTTTTTGCATCACCACTGAAACGAAAATAAGCAGAATAAAAGCCATTCTGTATCCCAAAGACGAAGTATAAAAAAAGTCTTGTTTTATTTTGTCTAATTTATTAATATTTTACCAATATTGGTGCTATCAAAATTTGATTTAGTAATGTTTAAAGATTTTAAAAAGTTATTTATAAAATAATCCAAGTTCTCAGCATCACATTTGTTATTACGACTTATCCATAAAGTTTAAGAAATGCACATACCTCAACAAAGATAAAACACGGGATGATGGAATAACTTCGTTGAGTGTTGTTTCCTACAGCCATTTCTTAGACCATGTAGCGAGACTGCACCACCTGAAACTGTCCAAGCTGAAAAAGAGACAGGTTGCATGGAATAAGAGCGGTATGTTTAGAAGTCCCTTAGACTCATACATAAAAATACCAGCTGCCCTCTAGATATGCAGGCTGTGTACAAACAATGCAAAAGTGAATACAGCACAGTCAGGCTAGACTAGTAATCATTCCAATGATAAGAAAATAATATTCACTAGCTAGGAATAGTCTTAGAGAAAAAAAAAGGACTGG
Source organism: Orientallactaga sibirica (assembly GCA_036365145.1). NCBI lineage: Eukaryota > Metazoa > Chordata > Mammalia > Rodentia > Dipodidae > Orientallactaga > Orientallactaga sibirica. Next base: position 12,409,954 of record JAEOAD010000001.1, read on the forward strand.
GTAGGGAGCTCCTTATGCTCACAGGCTTAGCGAATAGAAATCTGATTTGCTGGTACTACATAGCCCAGTAGACTTCTCTCATACCTTAAAACACAGTTTCTAATATAAAGCACTTGTTATTTTCCATCCTGCATGGAATTCCCCTACCTGTGTCTAATTTTCTGTTTGCAGCCTTGTCTAGCACACTTCTCTTGTCCTTGCCTTTCCACTTGGGGCTGACATTTACCACAGGCACTAATCTCGGACTTCTTGCCTTCATATTTGTCCTTGTTCCCTTGACTACACAGCCATGAACTCCTTTGGGTTAATACATCACGTATTTATCTCTCTGAGTTCCCTCTGCCCTGTGTATGTGACCCAAGCATGACATTAAAGCACTTCTCTATTCTCTTAACTTTTAAGAATTGGATAGTGGGAAACAGTGGATTATTGTTCAAATATTTTATTAGGACATCTCTGCCCTGCTTTGAATTGAAAATATTCTTGTATTAGGAGATAGGTTAAGTTTTGTTCTTAACAAAAGCCTGTTGAGATTACAGGTTTTTAAAATGAACTTCCAAATACAGAATCTCCCTCACTTCAACCATCTTTTACTCCCTTTCCAAAGCAGTTGTGGACAGGATTCACACACCTGCACTTGACTGTTGAGCATTATGTTCATGTGCTCTGATTCTGTTTTTCCCACCAACAGTTCTTGTGGATTGTGATATGAAGAGTGACATAGGAACTACTGGTCTACTTGAATTGTCAACTGCACTTGCTAATGTCTTTGCTACATTCTCCCTTATCCTTTTCCAAAATGAATCTTTAAAATATATTTTCTTCTCTATGAAAGATGCCAGCTTTTCACTTGTTAACTAAAACTTGCTCTGGTTAAATTAATATGATATGATTTTTAATTCCCACCAATAATAATACTCAAATTACTTTTAGGCAACTTTTTAAAATTAAAATAGACATTATCTGTTATGAAAGCATATTGATAACACATCCATTATTTACCATTGTGTTTTAAGATATACTAGCATGTTCTAAATTAAAAAGGAACAAATTATATATATATATTGCTTATACACTGAATTAACAATTAGGCATGGTTTCATTTAGCCTTAGCTGAAATAACTGAATTTACTTCTCAGTATTTATGTTTCAGATGACTCTTCCTATAAGTATCAACTTAGCAAGTGCAGGGGTTTATACATGAAAATTAAAAAAATTTTAATCATGTCCAAATACAAAAGAAAATGCAGAAGCACTAGACACTTAATATTTTACATACTTTTCCCTATAATTAATTAGTAGCAATAAGATGGAGAATATAAGACAGGCTTTGGGATTTCATATAAAATTATCCTTTATCATGTTCTGGTTCCAAATACAACTCAACTTTTTATATGCATATAGTATGGAGAAATATATGACACATATAACCATACTGAGGTATATTGTGTATATCATACAAAACTACTATACCACTATTTCACATTGACAATTCAATATTTTAACAAGCTAGCCAAGTTGCACAACTATTGCATACAAGTTTAGAACTTTTTAAAACCACAGTCAAAATAGCTGTCATTCCTACTTACTGTTAAGCCCCACTATCATGTCTCTAACCATCTGCCAAGCTTGGTCAGCCAGCACCCTCACTATCATGTCTAACCATCTGCCAAGCTTGGTCACCCTGTAACTTACTTTCTGATTTTATAGATTTGTATTTCTAGATATTTAAAATGAATACACACAAACAATATGTGGCCTCTTGTACCTGGAATCTTTCAGCTACCCTAATGTTTAAGAGATCTTTTCATGCTGTAGCACATAGTTGTAATTGCCCTCTTATTAATGCCAAAAAGCATTCCATTGCATGACTGTAACACCTTCACCAATTGGTGAAAATTTAAGTTGTCTCAAAATTTCCACTATACCCAAAACTAAGTTATATCCAATGTTATGGATAATGCCACTGAGGATATGTATAATAAAGTATATATGTAGATTTGTATTTTGATTTCACATGGTAGTTACTAGAATGGCTACATCATAGGTTAAATTATATTTATGTTTTAATAGACCTGCCAAAAAGTTTTCCAAAGTGGTGATGTTCTTTTTCCTTCAAACCACAGATAGATGAGTGTTGTCATTTCTCCACATTCTCAACATAACATTTTATTATCTATCTTTTTATTATTGCCATTCTAATATGTATGAAATGTTACCTCACTGGGGTTTCAATTTGCATTTTCCTAATAACAAGTAATGCTGGCCATCTTTCCATGTACTAATTAAACATTTCTTCATTTGTGAAATGTCTATTAAATTCTGGGACTGTTGTGATTGGATAATTCATTAAATTATTTTCAAGGTGGAAGGGTTCTTTATGTATTTTGGATATACCATGTGTGTGGGTGTGTGTCTGTATGCATGCATGCATGTGATGCCATGGTGTGCATGTGGTCAGAGTAAAACCTTGAGGAACTGTTTTTCTCCTTTCACTTTGTTGAGATAGCAACTCTCTTGTTATTTTTTGCCACTGGGAATGTCAGTCTAGTTGGCCCACGAGCTTTGGGATTCTCCTGGCTTTGCCTCCCGTAGCCATAGGCATGCTGGGATTATATTAGCTTGTTAAGCTTCCCTTGGCCCTTTGGCTATAGTGAGCAGGCTTTATATGGATTTTTTAAAATGTTCCTATTGATGTTTGCAGATGATAGCTTCTCTAATACCCAATTTGATTTATGTGAAGAAAAGAAGAAAATCCCAAGAATTTATTAGCTCTTTTTCCTTGTGTTCTAAAGTCCTTAACCAGCCTGCCTTGTCTGCCTTGTCTGCCTTTTTCATTTTTTGTCAGTTTTATATACAAAATTTTTAGGTGTATTTCATGAAAGGATTAGGAAAAGTATGTTTTATTCTACCTTCTTGGAAGTGGAAACAGTCAGAAGCTTTTTAGTTTTTTATTTTATTAAAAATAGTTTTAAATATTTATTTTATTTATGAGAGAGAGAGAAAGAGAGAGAGATATGTAAGGACTCTTATGCCAGTAAGTGATGCATTCTCATGAATTTGAGTTTCTTGGTGTTTAAATTTCAAAATACAAGAAAAAAGTCTATCATTCATTCATCAATTCACTCACTTTTAGAAGCAATGAACTACTAATATACCCTGTATTCTGTGGCTAGCAGATGGGAAGACGAGAATGAAAAAAATATATAAACAAGTATAATGGTATGTTCTATAGTAGGTACTAACACAGAATGAGTAAGAAGGATAATGGTGGTGCCATTATAGTGGGATAAGGTATCTCCTTCATTATCTCTTATACTTGTTTCTTTAAAAATCTGATGAAAAAATTACTTTGTGTGGAAAAACTTTAATATGTAATTGTTGCAGTCAACTTTGTATATTGAGAGAAAACACCTGACCAAGAGTAGCTTGTGGGAGGAAAGGGTTTATTTTGGCTTACAGACTTGAAAGGAAGCTCCATGATGACAGGAAAAATGATGACATGAGAAGAAGGTAGACAATACTTCCTGGCCAACATCAGGTGGATGACAACAACATTAGGGGAGTGTGCCAAACATTGGCAAGGAGAAGTTGGCTATAACACCCATAAGCCTGCCCCCAATAATACATCACCTCCAGGAGGATCCAATTACCAAATAGCCATCAACTGGGGACCTAGCATTCAGAACACATATGTTTTTAGAGACATCTGAATCAAACCACTATATTCTGTCCCTAGCACTCATAAAGTGATAACCATACACGATGTAAAATACAATGTATTCAGTCCAACTTTAAAAGTCTCCATAGCTTTTTATCAGTCCCAATGATGTTCAAGCATTCCCATAGTCCAAGGTCTTTTAACTGAGCTGTAATATCAAAAAAATAAAAAATAAAATAAAAAAGTACAAAAAAAACCCCGTTTTCAATTTACTTTGTCTATCAGTTAACATTTACTGTTGGAAGTGACCATTCAAAACAAGCATAAGGACCTTAAATGCCCTCACTAGAAGGATTTCCTTTCATCAATGACCAAGTAGGAGGGATTGGATTTCAGACCTGAAACAACTAAAGAAAGACAGACAAGAATAAATGAGAATGATGACTTTTAAGATGTTTAACAGACAATGAAGGCAGTGATCCCCCAAAGAAGGGACAAACACAGATGAGCCCCAGTTTACAGCCTTGAGAGCATCACTAGACCCCAGCAGACTGAGGAGAATGCAGACACAGTGGCTGGCTGGTTCACTCCATGACCTAGGTAGGGGGGCTGGGCTAAAATACAGGGAAGCTGAAGCCAAAGCAACTACAGTTCTCCCAAAAATGAGAACACTGTGTGTAGAGATAGTACTTGGGGGATTGCAGAGCCTCCTCGAGTCTTAAGCTGAACACTGTTAGGCACATAGGAAGGAGGAAACTTCTTAAGACCCAAAGAGAAATCGACCAAAAAGATTAGCACAAGAGACTGTCAGAGTTCAGGTACGGCCAAGATTTCTTTTCTCATCAACTGAAGCAGAAAACCTTTCAACTCACTAGCTTCAGCATGAGTGCATGGGTTGCTGGATTACTTCCAGTATGTAAACATTATCATTTGAGCACCACAAGTGGCAATGGGAAGTATTCTTTGTAGCGTGTGTTTTTTATTCCTTAGTTTGTTTATTGTGGAATAATGAATATTTATAAACATTCCTTTAATATTTTGAAAGACTGCTTAACATATCATGGCTAATATTATCCGTAGTGTCACCCCTCCATCTGAAAGCAAATGTGTGATAGCATAACCCATGGTCTAGGCGTTGTGACTTCTCATGGGAGTATTTATTTATTGGAGAGGAGAGAAAGAGATAGAAAGCAAGAGAGAGGGGGAGAGATGGAGAGAAAGAGAGAGAATATGTGCATCAAGGCCCACAGCGACTGTAAACGAACTCCAGATGCATGCACCACCTCATGAATCTGGATTACGTGGGTCCTGGGGAATTAAACCTGAGTCCTTTGGCTTTGCAGGCAAGTGCCTTAACTGCTAAGCCCTCTCTCTAGCCTGCATGTGGGTTTTATAATATTTAGCATGGTGTTATTAGAAGCTTCTCAGAATTTGATTACTTTAAAATTTAAATAAGATTATGGCCAGCATTGAAAAATCTGTGCATGTGTAAGGGTGTGACTAGACTTTATTGCTATATGATTTCAAATACTCCTTAGAGAGGAAGAGACTTGAAGGATAAAGAAAACACAGAGGAAAGAAAATAAGTCATGAAAGTGACACTTCATTTATCCACCAGTTTTCAGAGTGAGCTGCAATCCTCAAATGCAGCTCATCTTAAAGCATGTTAAAGAGGTGTTAACTTCCTGAGTGGTGCTAAGCTACCCCTCCCCATTGTGGAGCATTTCTATTCAGTTCATGATCTCCAGACAGAATCAGAGTTTACATTTATTTACTAACTCTTGAAATCCCAGCCATATTTTTAAAGTAACAAATACATTCAGGCATAGGAGCTAATGCAATGAGATTGTAGGTGAATATAAAAGAGATTTCATCAATAGATCTTGTGGGAATTTAGGAATGTACTACTTAGGCTTTCAAGAGAAACACTTCATTCTGTTCAACTGTAGAGCTGTTTTTCAAAGCTTACCACACATGAGTATGTGCAAACCCACACACAAAAGAAGGGTGGCAGTGACATTCTCATTCTTCTGCAAGCTTCCCTCCCTGTTTCTCATAGGTAGATAAAAAGTCTAGCCCAAACCAAGGCAAAACAAACAATGGAATGCAAAGCCTATAATTAAGATAAAGCTAGAATGGATTTTTTTTTTTTTTTTTTTTTGTATAATGCCCAAATTTGGGGCACTGTAAGGTTACGTGGACTACAGAGGCCCTCACATTTCTCTTCAGTGATTTTTTTTCAGGCCAAGACATAATTCTAGGACCCCCTCAAGAGTACCAAAAGATTAATTTTCATAAGCTGGGGAGATTGCTCAGTGAGTAACAGCACTTCCTGCACAAGCATGAAAACCCAAATCCATATTGCCAACACCCATGTGAAGGTGGATATGGTAGGGCACACAGGTAATCCCTGTGCACCAATGGTGATATGAGAGGTGTCGACAGGAGAATCCTTGGAAGATGATAGGCCAGCTAGCCTGGCATTTGCAGTAGCAAATAACAAGATCCTGCTTCAAACACGGTGGAAGGTGAAGACCTGCATCCAAAGTAGCCCTCTGGTCAGTCCCCAGAGAGTTAGCTAGTCTAGTGCCAGAAGGTGCTACATGAGCAACTGGGGGAAAATGGCCAACATCTGTCCAAACAACTCGCAGTCTAAGCTACTCAGCAGGAAACAACCTGACATAATGCTCAAACAAGTGCAGTAGTGGCACACAGCCATGGTGGTTACCAACTGCTCTTGATTTGGCTAATAGATCCACTCAGTGGAATGGAACTCATTGCTGGAACTGGGAAATAAGTCAAAACCATGTACAAAAAATGAGCTCAGTCTCCAAGATCAAGATACCACCAAATGTGGGTGAGAAGAGGGCTTATGCATATAAAATTCCCTCCAAAATATCTATGGCCATCCCATCTATCTAGTACTAACTTCTCTCTCCGTTGGAGAATTTGCTTATCTTTTTCAGATGGACAATGAACCTGAAGGGAGGATCATCCAATCACACCTCACCAGGGCTCCAGCTGAAACCATAGAGTAATGCAGGGGAAGGGCAAGAGTACAGCTTTCTTGGGGATCATGACACCAGAAAAAGGCTGACAGAGATAATCACAGAGAACATCCAACTCCTACTAAGCCAGATATCCAGAGACACAGAGGCTCCCAAAACCTCATCACTGAAGCAGAACTAAAATGACCCCAATGTGGCTCAGGGAAATTCGCGGAAGAGGGGCGGAAAGAATGTTAGAGCCACAAGTTGGGGCATTATGCACAGAGACTTGGCCTATCCCCCATAACTCTTGACTACCCCCACAATGCATGACCCACATTCCTCATTGACGAGGGTCCCTTTGGAAGAGGGAGGACAGGGAGGAGGATAATGGAGTCACCATTATGAATGTAAAATCAGAATAATATAAATAAAAAATAAATTATAAAAAACAAAGTAATCCTCTGATCTTCATGTATGCACTATGACATGTGTACACTCACATTAACAGACATGGCCACACACACTCAGAGACAGGGGTGCGGGGACAAACTAAGGGCTGGGGAAAGGGCTTGTCAGGTAAGATCAGTTGTCATGCAAGCATAAGTGCCTGAAAGGACCTCAGACAGCCTGAGTTTGATTCCCAGCACCCGCATAAAAAGTTAGGTATAGCCACACACACTGTTATTGCCAGTCCTGTAGGGAGTGCAGACGGAAGAATCATTGGGGCTTGTTGGTAGCTCCAGGTTCCGTGAGATTCTCCATTTCAAAGGAAACAAGCTACAGAGGAGGACACCTGATGTTCTCCTTCACTTCTATATGCACCTGCATTTGCATACATATGTACATATACCATACACACCACATCACTCACACTACACACACACACACACACACGAGTGCACGCACGTGCAAAAACAAAATAATTCTATCAGTACCCCAGCCTCCCTGCAATCCTGTTTCACATTTCAGTCCTAAATACTATGTCCCAGTGGACAATCAAAAACACAAGACATTTTCCCTTGCCATGGAATATGACATGGCATCTAGACTCCCTGTTGTTGGATGCCTCACAACCAAGTGAGTCCCACAAGGCAGATTTTTGGTTAAAATCTTAACTTGCTATTAATCTTTGATTCTGGCAAGCCTCTGTGGTCCCATTTTGTAGCCCTCTATATTCCATGGCTACACTTTGTCTTTCTGCATTCCATGCACTCATTTGTGGCAGCATGCCAAGCTCTTTCTCATCTCTGAGCCTCTCACAAGCTATTCCCATGGCCTTGAAAACTTTTCCTCCCTCCATATTCCCTTAGGAAATATGTCTCCATTCTGCAGACCAGTAAATAAATGTTATTTTTGATGGGAAGGGTTCATTGCCCTCCCCAACTTATTCCAATCTATTAACGTATTTTATCACATACTTTATTATTTATTGCATAATCATTTCATATCTTTTTTTGGGGGCTGTTGGTTTTGCTGCATGGACCATGTTTATTCCATTCAGTGTTATAATCTTAACCCCTTATACACTGTCTGGGACACAGAAGTATGCAGAAAGTGTTGATACAATGTGCCTCAGATACTCACATTGTGAATCCGCAGTGCCTGAGTCAGTCCTGAGCTCCTACCTCCAGTCTTAGCTCTGTAGGCCTTGCATAAACTCAACAATATGGTTCTAATCTAGGTCAGTCATTTCTGCCTGCTCCAAATAGTTATGATTCATTATGTGTGCTGGTTTGAATGGATGTCCCCCAGTAGATTCAGGGTTGTGTTAAAGCTTCTAATTTAGATATCCAGCTGCCTGCGTGGAGGAGGTGTCATTGAGTGGATCCTAGGGTCCAGCCCTAAGGTTTGGAATTCCGGTCTAAAGCTACGCAGAGTGCTTGAGCTTTGCCTGGAGTTCCTGGAATGTGCTTGTGTGTGGTATGTGGTTTTTTTCTCTCTCTGCCTGGCCTGTGAAACTGGGCCAACTTCTGCCATTATGGAACTTCCCTTGGATCTGTAAGCTTCAATAAATTTCCTTCCTCCCATAACTGTGCCTGGTTTGGAAGTTCATTCCAGCCCTGTGGTGCTATCTACTACACTATGCCTTGTGACCAAAGAACAGTGGAAAATATGGTGCTTAGATGTTCTCAAAATGAAAGATGTAAGGTAGACACATTTAAAAATGAAACATTGAGGGATGGAGAGATGGCTTAGGGGTTAAGGCGCCTGCCTCCTAAGCCTAAGAACACTGGTTCCAATCTCCAGTGGTTCCAATCTCCAGGTCCCACGTTTAGCCAGAGAAAAGTGACGCAAGGACGCAATGCCGCACTTGACCACAAGGGGGTGCACACATCTAGATTTCGTTTGCAGCAGCTAAGACACTGCTGGCGTGCCCATCTCTGTCTTCCTCTCTCTCTCTCTCTCTCTCTGTGTGTGTGTGTGTGTGTGTGTGTGTGTCTCTCCAAAATAATAATAATAATAAAAAAAAATGAAACATTGATCCATTAGATTCTACCTAGGTTTTTGTGTTTATACAAAAATTCACTTACATTTACTGCCTTTAAAGTGTATGCCTTGACTAAATGTCATAAAAAGAATAGCTTTAAAAATGTCTGAGTTGTTCTAGAAGTCGATCACCACTGTTAGTTTTTCCAAAACCACAGCATAAAGATAATGCCAACTACAAAGCTCAGCAGGTGAGCTGGAACAACTGGGAAGAAAGTACAAGGCCAAGAGACAGCCCACCATGACAGACAAGGAGATCGAGGCCATCTTCCGGATTACTATCAGAGCTGTTGAAAAGGAGAACAAGTCTCAGATAGATGAGCATTGCCATAACTTATTTATTTTTAATTATGAAAGGTTGATTTTTAAGAGAGAATAGAAATAAGACAGAGTAGAAGTAAAGCAGAAAAGCTCCCAAAGTGAGAGAGTTTCTGAGAAGGAAAATTCCCTAATTTCTTTTTTTTTTAAATTAATGGAATTGTTTATCTATATCCTTCCACTAGGAGAACAAAAGCAGCCAAAAGTAGATATGCACAAAAAGGTTTTCTTAATTATAAAGTAGTGAGTTAATGTTTTTCAATAAAACTAAAGCTATGAATGTTGTGGTCCGCCCTAGGGCCAGCCCAGGAGGGACCACAGGGTCTCTGCCGAGTGGGGGTGAGAGGCAAGGAGTCACGACACAGATTCCGGGAGTTGGGTGGAAGCAGCAGAGGGCGAGCTGCTGCGAACTCGTTTATTCAAAAAAGTATAGGGGGTTTTAAGGGGCTTGGCTGGCCAATCATTGTATGGGGTGGCCCCTTTTTTGTGACCAATGACAGCCTGTCTCCGGACAGATCATCTCGTAGCAGGCTTCTTGCGAGCATGGGACTGTAGCTGTTGTCACATCCTGCCAGTGCAGGATGCCATGTTCACAGAAGCCACTTCCTGGTTTCTTCTGACATGCGGTCTGGCTAGGGCCAGACCTGCATTGTGCCATACATATGAGGAAATGAGATTTTGATGCTCTGTTAAACTGAAACCTTCAAGGACTAGAGGTAGAAACAAAAAGAGAGAGAGAGAGATTGAGAGTTGGGGGTACCTACCTCAACACCCCTATAGAGAGACAGAGATACTACCTCCACATACACTCACATACCCTCAGAGAGATCGGGACATCTACTTTCACCCACCCCACAAACGATGGGGACGCCTTCCTCCACACACACCCACACACTCCCAGATAGTTTAGATATTGGGAAATTGCAGGAAAAATTGTGCTCAGCTTAAAGTCTGGGAAGGAAATAGGCAGATAATATGTGAACAGTAATGAATGTGATTCTAAAGCATGCTTAAATATTCATATTCTTTTGCATCTTTCTCTGGCAACAAAGTTTCAAATATAAAAATCTCACTGTAGTCATCAGTAACAAAATTCATAATTAAAACTCTACCATGTTATCATCACAATCCATACATGACTCACTACTTTAAAGTGAAGAATTATTACATTGTGGTCCCTCAAATACTTCCACTGGAAACATCTATTGGTAAACATCATAGGAAGGTTCCGGTATTCCTGGAGTCACTATATGTTTTACTAAACTTTGAAGATGAGCATTGACAAACTTTTAATTAAACCCATTCTTCCATCAATCCAATAAGGCTCTGTTACATACTTACTATGTGCAAGGGATAATACTAAGGTTTGAATGATGAAAACATGAGTGAAACAGGCATTGACAGCAAACATCATGTGAACTAGCAACACAGCAGGTACTGATATATGAATCTATATTGTGTGTGTATGCTTGTGAGTGCTGTGGTGTGCGTGTGGCCATCAGAGGACAACTTTCAGGTGGTGATCTTTGCCTTCTACCCTAGTTTGAGGCAGAGTCTCTCTCTCTCTCAGTCTCTGTGTTGTTTATTGCTGCATTGCCTGGCTAGCTGGTCCACAAACTTGCTAGAAATTTTTCTATCTCTGTCTCCCATCTTGCTGAGAGAATTCTGGGATTATAAAAGCCTGCCATGTTTTTCAGCTTTTTATGTGAGGTGTGGGGATCAAAGTCTGGTACTCTGGTTTGACCACCAAGCATTTTATCCACTGAGCTATCTCCACAGCCCTGTAAATCTATTTTTTTTTTTTTTTTGGTTTTTCGAGGTAGGGTCTCACTCTGGGCCAGGCTGACCTGGAATTAACTATGTAGTCTCAGGGTGGCCTTGAACTCACGGGATCCTCCTACCTCTGTCTCCCGAGTGCTGGGATTAAAGGAGTGCGCCACCACACCCGGCTTGTAAATCTATTTTTAAAAAAACAATGTGGCTACAGGGGCTCAAGAAATGGTTCAATATGTAAGAGCCCTTTCCATGCAAGCATGAGACCCTGAGAGATTTGAGTTGATTGCAAAGCACTCATGTAAAAAAAAAAAAACAACAAAAAAAAAACTGGCATGCATGATTTATGACCCCAATACTATGAGGGTCAGAGAGAGACTTTGTCCCATGGAAATAAAACAGAAGAGCTATAAAGAAGCATACCCAATGTCCTCCTCTGGCCTTTGCATGGAGCACACACAAGTGCATACACTATATCCCCCACACACTATGCATCTCACACACACACACACACCCAAAAAATTATATATATATATATAATGTTTATAGACAATGAAAACTCATAGGAACAAGGATTTATTTCCATGGGTGATAGTTGAACTGGGCCTATGAGTACAGACAGGTTATAGAAGGGCCCAGGAGAAAGGAGAAATGTTTCTAGGCATGAGGTACAGAATTAACACAGCATGGAACAAAACACTCCATGCTGGATCTATGACATGAAATTATATTTAATCATGATTGGCCAGCCTAGGAGAAATTCGGTGGAAAAACAAATGTGATAGGGCCTGGAATTTTAGATGTTCTCTTAACTTTGGCTAAAGGAATGCAGAAGAGTGGTTATGGGTAAACCCTGGAGTTAGAGAAACTCACTAGGGGTCACTATTATTTAGAAGAAAAGTAAGTAGAATCACACAAGAGCTGGCTTCAATCTTGTCTTGTTGAGAGAAGCATGGAAGTGAGGGAGATGAGCGCTTGGCCTATGAGGGGTGTTTGTTATGTTATCAAGGTAAGAGGGACCATTGCGCTCTTCAGAACTTTGGTCACAGGAGTTTAGAAGACAGTCTGAAGAGTTATTGTGCCCCTCCCTTTGGCTAGCAGAATCCTGAAATGATGGAACTGCAACTTCCCCAGGAATCTCATGTGGGAGAAGGGAAAGACTGAAGCCTTTGTTTCAGCCAGAGAGGAACCTGTCTTCCAGGAAGAGGTTTCTTACAGTGCACCTTGCAGTGCAGACTCGAACTGAGATAGTGATGGATCAGTGACAGGCAGGACCACATCTTAACCTAGACTGCTTAATTATGCATGCCTCTTGCTCTCTGTTTAAACCTCATGTCAGGACCCCAAAGGTGACTTAGGTATGTCACTTAGACCTATTCACTTGTTCCTTTTCCCAATGTAGCCACACTGAATAAAACTCCTTTCTCTGCTTTTCACCATGTCTCTAATTGGCCTATTGGGATGGATGGCTGAGCCTAGCTTGTTAGGGCTGCCTATACCCAGATTCTGAGCCTAACAACTCCAGCACCAATCTCTGTTGGTTTTCAACTATCCAAGAAACAGGGACCATTAATTAAGCAGAAAGAAAAAGAAAAGCATAAGATCAAGTCCATAGTGAGAAACTGCTGGAGAAGAGAGAAACTGTCCCCATAGACTAGAATTTTAAAGGAGCTGCATGGGAAAGTGCTTTTGGATGTGGGTTTCTGGTATGTTAGACAGCTCTCTCTTTATGGTCTTGCCTGCAGGGCTGTATGTCACAAGCTGTTGTGAGCAGTGGGGAGGCTGTGATACCGTTGTTCTGCCAAGCAAGGCTGCCTTTTCCAATTTAAAGCTAAGCTGCCCAGGAGCTAAGCTGTTTGTTTTTCAGAAGGAGTGAAAGGAAGAAAAACGTTCGTGTGTGTATATGTGTGTTGGGAGGGTAAGCCAGTGCAATCCATGAGCTGAGACACCAAGTCTATCTGTAAGTTTGCCCTCTGGAACAGAGTGGTTTTGCTATTGTGAGATGCTCTGCCACCCCCAGATATCATTGCCAAGAAGTCCCTGACCCCTCAAACAGGGTAATTATTTAGCTCTGTTAGACGCTGTTAGGCTCTCACCAGGAACAGAAGAAGGAAGTAAGAGGAACTCCTATCACCACAGGAGATTTTAGAGGATTCAGATGACACTTGACACACTCATACTGCTGCACAATCATTGGAGCCCTGTGATGGAACAAACTTAAGGATTCTGAATGAGCACATTACTAATAATTTTGCCCATTAGTCTCCTTGGAATTCACTGAGTACCTATCACCCTATGTCAGTTTTTATGCAATTACATTAAAATTATTATTATTAATATTAGAGAGAGAGAGAGAAAGAATGCTAGTATCTTCTGCACATGAACTTCCAGACATGCAGATCACTCTGTGCATCTATGTGAGTACTGGGGAATTTCACACAGGTTATCAGGCTTTGCAAACAAGCATCTTTAACCACTGAGCAATCTCTCCAGCCCCAATCATTTTATATTTCATATTTTCACTACAAATTTTGTTGAGTTTATTTTTATGTGGCATAGACAAATGTTGCCCATTCCTTTTAATATTGCAACCTGTTACCTTCATCGCCATTTCTTTCCTATAACTGCCTTCTCTTTTATCCATGCTCTGACCATTTGCGACATAGTATCATTTACTGGTATATTTATAGCGCCTCTCACAACTCCTTGACCATCTTGTTCAGTAATTATACTTCAGGTGTTCCTTAGAGTGATGCCGTGAAGTAATTCCAAGTGAGATTTCGAAAAAAAAAAATCAGTGGATCATCAGGACCTGTAATGGAGTAAGTACTAAATTCACTTTAGGTACCAAGAAAGCTTTCTTGAAGAACTTATCTGTGGATGTATGTAATTGGAGGTTAAATGTATTCCTTGTCAAAGGGAATCATGCATTCAGGAAGATCTTGAGATGAAAGAGGATAGAGCTCAATGGCTGAAAGACACACAGGATGGGTAATGTGGACCTGAATAGAGACCGGAGAAGATGATATAGGATCAAACAGTACAGGACCAGTAAGGCCAAGCTAAAAGTTTTGAAATTACTTCTAAGACAAGTAGTGGTTTATTGAAGAATTTTAATGAAGGAAACCATCATGGCCTGATTTGTTTTGATGGAAGGAAACTGGTTTAGGTGGCCGAGAGTGGTTTTTGAAGAGCAGAACCAGAACGAGCAGCATGTGGCCAGCTGACATTTCCTGTGATCATCTACACAGGAGGAAACAGTGGTCTGGGTTAAGGATTAAAAAAAAAAAATGGTGAGGGCTGGAGAGATGGCTTAGCAGTTAAGGTGCTTCTGGAGAAGCCTAAGGACCTACGTTCGACTCTCCACATCCTATGCAAGCCAGACACACAAAGGTGAGGTAAGCATAAGGCCACCCATGCCCATGCAAGTGTCTGGAGTTTGATTTCAGTGGCTGAGGCCCTGGTGTGCCAGTTCTCTCTCTGTCTCTTGCACAATAAAAATAAATAAAAAATAAATGGTGAATGAAGTTGAAAAATAATCAGAATACCAAATATTTAATATTTAGCAGATGATTAAAGTGGGAATAGTAGGAATGTTAAAATGCTTTTCCCTCCCCATTTAAATTATTCAACCTAAAATATACATTTTTTTCCCCATTTTGTCTTCAGTGGTGATGAACATGTGATGGACACCTTTCTGTTTAGTTTCCATTACAGCACCTTCAGTGTCCACTCTGCCTCATGAATGCCAGACACTCAGTTGCGCTCTTCATCTGTGAATCAGGCCTAAGAATCATGACACAATCTCTTTTTTTTGCCTAACAAGAAACAACAGAATCATATCAAGTTGTAAGTTTATTCCTCAACAGAGTTTGGCATCCCTAAATATATACCAGTGCTCTTCCTTATTTGCTGTTTGTTGTCCCAATTTCTATGTACCCTTCAGAGCACACTTCAGTTTCTGCTTCTGCCACAAAGCCTTCTGAAATGGCTGCATTCCATTTAGACATTCATAATAATCGTGTTTTATTTATTGATTTATTATTTTCTAAAAATATTTTTTTATTTATTTGAGAGGAAGAGGCAGAGTGAGAGAAAGAGGGAAGGAGAGAGGAATAAAGAAAGAAAGAGGGAGATAATGGATGCTCCAGGGCCTCCAACCACTGTAAACAAACTCCAGACATATGTTTCACCTTGTGCTGGAAAATTGAACCTGAGTCCTTAGGCTTTGAAGGCAACCAACAGCCTTAAGTGCTGAGCCATCTCTCCAGCCTAACAGTGGTGTTTTCATTCAACAACAAGCCATGCACACTTGCCACTGGCACCACTGACTTGATGTTTAATGAAAGATGTACTGTCACCAGTGGTAGGGTGGGAGAAGGCAGCTCTTAAGATGCCCAGTCTATAATCTACCTGATATGAAATGTTATCCTGTAATTAGACCTCAAAGAGCTTATTTAATTTTCTATGGCACATAACCTATCCTTCTGTGGCACTTTGAAGTTATGGCTCCCAATAGACTCAAATGTTTTATTAAAGCTGGAACTTGGATTTCTAGCCACCTAGCTGGCAGAGATGTCACTGTGGGCATATCCTGAGATCAAGCCCTAAGGTGTCACTGGCGATGGATCTGAATTCCAGCATAAGGTATACAGAATGAATTCTGTCTGTGTCCCTGCTGTTTTGCTATTGTTTTGCTACTAGTTTCTTGCTTTGTGGTACTGGTGGTGGTATTTCTCTGTGTGTGGACCTGTGAAAGAGGGCCAGCTTCTTCTGCCATTATGGAACTCCCCTGAATCTGTAAGCTTCAATGAATCCCTTCCTCTCATAAACAGTGACTGGTTTGGAAGTTCATCCCAGCAACGTGAAGCTGACTATGACAGAAATTGGTACTGAAGAGTGGGATGTTGCTGTGCAATGAATCTGATCATATGGATTTTGGTCTTTTGAATTTTTGTTTTGGAGGAATGGGCATGGACTTGGTATTTGCAACTTAAGATGCCATCTAGGGCTTTAGCCAAATTTTATGAACTATTCTTGTGAGAGTTTGAAAATTCTAAGTGAAGAGAGAACTGTATATGGAGGCTTTGTTTATGAGCTTCCAAAGGGGAAGGGAAGACTGCATTGAATTTTGCTGCAATTGGGCTACTAGCATAGGGCTAATTGCATTCTGCTGCCTATGCCCAGAGAGTTTGATTCAGGTTGAATTTGATAGTAATGATGTGCTTAGTGGAAGATAAGAAATGAGAATTTTAAGACTTAAAGTTGGAAAAACTCAAGCAAGTTTAAGGTTATAGGCAATGAGACTGGTTTGTAAAACTGCTATTTTTAAGGAGATAGTCCCATAATTAAGGAAGATGACCCAACTACTTTACATTGAAACAATGGGAAGGATGCATGAGGAAAGACTGAATGGTATGAATGAAAACTCTTCTTAAAGGATTTGAACATGCTCTTCAAAGTTTTAATTTAGTTCACCCCTGAATTAACAACATGGCTGTATCCTCCACACCTGGTATTGGTTTAGGAAGCATGAAAAATGCATGGAGTGGGTCATGAAGTACACACAGTTCCAGGAGCACTGCTGAGACATGGCATTAAGCAGGGCAGGTTGACCCTGATAATGAGTCCAGTGAAGCCACTGGAAGATGCACTGTGGTTTACAAAGGAGACCCGAAGATGTTTAGATATACCAGGACTGTGCAAGAGCTACCATGGAATGCTGTTGACTAGGGATAGAAGATTTCCCTGGCTACTCAGCTCAGCTGAAGGGGCAGAATTGGAAAATCCAGAAACTGTCAGTCACTGGTCATGATATTGGATTTGAACTGCAGATGTCTGATGTTTGCTTGATGGTTATTGAGTTTGTACTATTCCATTCTCTCCTTGTTATGCCTTATAGCAGTTGGAAATGTGTACTCTGTGCCACTATATGTTAAAAGTATGTAACTTGTTTTAATTTTACAGGACTCACAGAGACAGTCTTAAATCTCAGATGGATGATAATTGGGACTTTCGAGTAATTTTAAGTTGGTAAAGACTATAGGACCTTCAAAATTGGATTGAATATAATTTACAATGTGAGATGGTTATGAGTTTATTAGGGACCAGGGTGGAATGTGGTAGTTTGAATTTATGTCCCCTAAGAGACTCAAATGTTTTATTAAAGCTGTAACTTGAATTTCTAGCTGCCAGGGTGGAAGAGGTGTAACTGTGGGCAGATCCTGGCATACAGCCCTAAAGTGTATTACTGGGGGTGGACCTGAATTCCAGTCTAAGGTATGCAGAGCGAGTTCTGCCTGGGTCTCTGCTATTTTGCTGTTGGTGTTTTATTACTGGTTGCTTGCTTTGTGTGCTGGTAGTGGTGTTTCTCTCTTTGTGGACCTGTGAAAGGGGGCCAGGTTTTTCTACCATTATGAAACTTCCCCTGGAACTGTAAGCTTCAATCAATTACTTCCTCCCATAAACTGCCTGGTTTGGAAGTAGATCTCAGCAAACGTGAAGCTGACTATGACACCTTCCATCCCATTATAAACCACAAAAGTGATCTAACTTTTAAGTTCTTTGTATCTCTTACAGTGTCTAACACATTGTTTTAAATGTTGACTACAAGAAAAACACACATCTCTCTCTCTCTCTTTTTTTTTTTTTTTTTTTTTTTTTTTGGTTTTTTGAGGTAGGGTGTCACTCTAGCTCAGGCTGACCTGGAATTCACACTGTGTAATCTCAAGGTTGGCCTTGAATTTACAGTGATCCTCCTACCTCTGCCTCCCCAGTGCTGGGATTAAAGGCGTGTGCCACCACACCCAGCTGGGATGCTGATCTCTAAATACTTGCTCACTGTTCCCACCATGTCCTCCTTTATCTTTGTACTCTGCTGCTTATAACCTGCAATGTAATATAGGCAGTGTCACTCCCAACCTACACCTCAGCCTGATGTCACTAGAATTCCACCACAATGGTAGGATTTCCTCCCTTAGGCAAGTATCAACCATATCACGTGATGATACATATAACTCTCTTTCTAGATGAGACAGCATTTGTTTGATGGATTTAGTCATAGAGACTGAGACTTGTTGACTTGAGCTGAGGTCACAAGCTAGATCATCTCCATGACTTGTGGTGGATCTGGTATGATTCCAAATGTGTGCAGTACTATGTATACATCTGTTGGGTGTCCCCTAAGCACGTGTTGAATGAAAGTTCCTTAGACTCAGCACTTGTTCAGTTTTCTGCAATTGTCCCTCAGTGTCCAGATGTCATCAACTTGGAAGAAGCCACTTCACAATTATGCTTAGTAAGAAGGGACTGTTTTGAAAGAGGACATTAGCAATACGTATTAAACACTACCTTTATTCAAGCAGAAGATTATTAGTTACTTGGTTTTGGCTAATTCCTAAGGCAACTTAATTTGTTCACTTCTGTTTTCAGAAAAGCATCTGATTAGGATATAAGTTAATAATACAATTTTCTCACAGAGAAACCAAAAAGAAACCAAGCAGATGGCAGTGTAAAGGCAACATGTCAGCCACCAGGGCTTCATCAGGAAGAAAGTCATTCTTGAGACTGGAAGAGAAATCTAGATGATGAGATAAGGGAAGAAATGACCCAATCAGCAGGAAACATTTAAAGAGCACTTGTGGGTTCTGCTTGACACCCTTAATTAACTGCATTCCCCACAATACCCAGCAAATCTAACAGGAAAGCTGAGACGGTATGAACCCAGCATATGACCTCAATAATAGTCTGGACAAGTATGCACACAGAATGTGACCCCATGATGGTCTGGATGGTTGAGACAGAATGTGACCAGCATGTTGACTTCAGTGATGGTTTGGGCAACTGAGACAGTATCAACCCAGCATGTGACCCCATGATGGTGTGGATGGTTGAGACAGTATGAACTCAGCATGTGACCCCCATGATGGTGTGGATGGTTGAGACAATGTGAACCCAGCATGTGACCCCATGATGATATGGATAGTGGAGACAGTATGAACCCAGCATGTGACCTCAATGATGGGTCAAACCTGGCAAAGCAGTAGCTGTAGATCTGAATATGTCAGAAGCCCAAAAGACAAAAACCAAAAGCAAGAGTGAGGATCAAATTAGAGCAACAAAACTTAATGTCAAACTAACAAGTGTAACTCTATCTACTTGAGCATATCATGTTAAGAAGCCTCAGTGGCTCTAAAAGAAGTGGGGAAAGGAAGAGAAATAAATGCAGAAAGGAGTACTTATAACTCTCAAGTTCGCCTCAAACTATATAGAACCAGTCACAAACCATTTTCTTTGACCTTGAGAGGCCAGGTATTTCTGTGACTCCTTGATGGATGTACAAACCCATTTCTAACTCAAGCATTTACTTAAGGCTTGGATGCAATCCAAATTCAACATCAACTTATTTTAAGACAAACACAAGATATAAGATGCTCCTGTGTTAAATACTACCAAGCTGTGTTTAATAAGGCAGATATATCTGATTGGTAGGTAAAAACTGCAACTTTCAGCAAGATGGTATCATGGATTTTAAGTATCAAAGAATTTAACGTTAAATAACATATTTGAGTTTTTAATCTATTTAAGGAAGATATTCTTCGATTCTCCTTTTCTAGTTGTAGACATGGAGACTCAAAGAAGATAGTTCCAAGTCTAGTAAGCTTGGAAATTACAGCATAAACTGCCCACTGGGCTCCACAGGAAGAGGGCCTTTTCTACTCCTTGATCCTCAGTTTATCAACACTTATCTAATTTAATCATACTACAGACATTTTGGGAAAAGAAAACCTTGAAAGATTTACCCTATATTATTGCTATAAACTAAATCTCAAAGTAATGAGGTCTAAGTGTACAAGGATATTCGATGAGCCATCCAGTGCAAATATCCAACCTATGCTTCGAGTTTCAGACAAAGACTTTCAAGGTCTGGGAATATCCCCTTATAAAATGCTCCTTTCTTCTTTTTTAAATAAATAACATATTTTGAATGCTTACAATGACTAGGCTGAGTTGAGCTCTCCAGGACTGACTTAAAGAGTTTGCATGATACTCTTACCTGGCAAGAATGCTTATCAATAAGCTCATTTTACAAATAAGGAAATAGGTTTAGAGTAGTTGCATGACCATCAATATCAGTGCAAGGGCACAAATCCAGTTTGTAATGTGGTTTATAAGGTATGAAGAAATACAGAATGTAATAAAGAAAGTAAATCCAGTGAGTTTCCATGATTCTGACTTCACATCAGGGTATCTGTACTTATAGTCAACCCCATAGAGCACATATATATCCAATAGCTTAACCCTATCTTTAATCCAATGTATGTCAAAACTTCTCCTCTTCTCTATGTCCTAGAGGGCACTCCTGAAGTGACTGCGACAACATACTTACGACCATATATTAAGCCTGTATTTGGTCATCTGTAGTAAACAAAAGCATTCTTACAGTTTGTGCTGATGATCATTAAATAATACTTGTATTCAGCTGACCATGCAATTCATTTAGGAACCTACTTATATCCCTTGTAGGTCAAGGAAAAAATAAAACATGCTGGTGAAGTGACATTACAAAAAGCAAAGAGGCTTAATGCTATTCACTGAAGCACAAGTGATCTTGAGGGAAAATGAGAAATATTCTTTATTCAAGGACAGCATTAATAGCTGAACAAGTGTAGTATTTCATATCCAGTTGACCCTCCAGCCATAGATGACTTGTCACACTAAAGTGGTTAAATTTTCTTTTAATACTTCAATGACATTTTGAATACATAGAAGAGGTTAGAGTGAGGAAGTTAAGAATAGTTTTTAAACTGTATTTGCATTTTCTTGCAGTTCTTTCCAGTTCCATGATTATTATGTAAATATTTAGAATCGTGATGGATAATTAGATTATAAGCTTTTATGTAGGAATTTGTCCAATTTTCTGCTCTCCATCAAACCTGAGTGTTTGGGTGATCTTTGATCCATGTCAAACAAGTAATCATTTTACAGTGTCAAAGGCCATGTTGTAAATCCTCACATTTGCTATGCATATGACAAGATGGAATTTGTAATCCCTATTTTTGGACCAAAGTTTGAAGATACAAATCGCATGACAAAATGGATTACCCATATTATTTTGATCAAAGGAAAATAAAATACCAAATGCTCCATAAGACCAGACAACAAGAAGCACAAATGGGTACCTTGCAAAATCAGCAAGGCACACTTTTATACAGGTCTTCATGCAGCTCCCAGAATAACCTTAGAAATGGAAGTTACCAAGGAGAAAGACCCAGTAACCGGTATCACATCACATAGCAGCTAAACAAATATAGTTCTCAAACTAGGTCTCAGATAAAACCACTTCTCTAATTAGAGAAAGGCCCACTGTCAACTGCCTAGAAGGGAACAGAACCACCTCCCTCCTGCTCTGCCAGTCTAGCATGTGTGCGCCTTGGAGACTCGCATGCATGACTAGAAGGTGTTTCACTTAAACTGAACACCCTCATTTCAGGGTCTTATCTCTTAAAGTAATGCAGTCACGATCATAACAATGTTTCTTCATCCCTGTAGTCTTGAAGTTGTCATGTCACAATAAGCAAACTAATTTCTTTTAATTTGTATCTTTAGGGTTCAGCTCAGGCCCTGGAAAGTGAGGTGCAAAGGCACATAGCTTGCCACACAACGGTTGCTTATTTAGGCTCAGTTCCCATCACTGTTCTCTCACGCTTGCTTTTCTCATGATATTCCTGTGTCTGGAGTAGTGGCTTTATCATCCTCTCTCCATGGACTCTGTCCTTTTGCATGACAGCTCCGATTCATAGCTCTTCTCCATTAGCATTTCTCTTCCATTCTACAAGGCAATATATTTTCCCAGAACCTTTAAAAGTGTATAGTAGTTGGGCATGGTGGCACACACCTTTAATCCCAGCACTTGGGAGGCAGAGGTGGGAAGATTGCCCATGAGAGCGCAAGGCCACCCTGAGAATACATAGTAAATTACAGATCAGCCTGGGCTAGACTGAGACCCTACCTTGAAAAACAAAAGAACAAAATAACAACAACAAAGTATATAGTGTATGCACTGACTTTAAGAAGCCAACTATAACCAGCAGCAGTCTCCTACCCTCTCTCTACCCATCTCCATGTTCTACCCTTCAGAAAATCATGTTGAAATGTTTTAGTTGTTGTTGCTGATGCTCAATGACTGAATAGACACACTAAAAGGGAGGGCAGTAATGTAGGGATTTTGTTTACTTTGAGGCAGGGTCTCACTCCATCCAGGCTGGCCTGTAATTCACTATGTAGTCTCAGGGTGGCTTCTCAGTGACCTCTTATCTGCCTCCCATGTGCTGGGATTAAAGATGTGCCCTACCATGCGTGGCAAGAAAAATAATAGTAATGAAAAACTCAGAAAAGAAAATCCATAAGGGACTATATCCCCACAACTCCAATTTTTCAAATAAAGACAGAAAGACATTGAGGCCAGTGCCTATATTTAAATCTTTATAATAAGAAATATGGTACGATCTGGCTTAAGGATATGATTTCTACATTTGGCCGAGTCTGTTAACAGAATTCCTAAATACCAAGGCTCATTTTATTAGTGGCATTTTAAATTTTCTTCCCTTGTTTTATTCCTTTCATCATTTCCTTCCTTTTTTCTTCTTTCCTTCTATGATTGGGGCATATGGCTATACGTTGTTTAGCAATTAAAAGATTTTTTTGGTGTATGTGTATAATATAGTGTATACATGCAGGTACACATGCCCTGTCTCATGTGTGCAGAGGCCATAGGAGAATGCCAGGTGTTCTCTGTGGCTCTTCAGCATTATTTCCTTGAGCTGCCATTTGTTTAGTCAGGGAGCTCTACTGATTCTCCTGTCTGTTTCCTGCCGTCATTTATAAGACTGGGAGCACAGGCATGCAAGGCCATTCCCAACTTGTTTTATGTGGGTGTTAGGGACTGAAGTCAGGCTTCTCAGGCCCTCATGCTTGAATGGACAGCTATCAACCTCTGAGAAATCTCCCTGGCTCCAATTTTTAAAAATTTTAAGTACTTAAACCAGAATTTTCAAAATGAAATTCCAATTCAAAGTATTCTCATAAGATTAATTATGAGGAACCAAATAAGAATTACTATTGAAGATGGAATTCAGAATACATTATATACATATAATTATTAATTAACATATATACATAAATTGGGGGAAGGTTTTTCTCTTACATAGAGCCTTATTTAGGCATGTCTGACTTAAAATTGAAGACAAGGAAATGAACTACATTTATCTTGAATAAACGTATTACAGGAAAGGTAATGAGACCATTTTACCCTGATGCTTCCATTCATTCAGGTAAAAAGCCCATCTTCCCAAATGTAGGAGAAGCTGCTGGTGTCTAGCACACTACACCTGCTGATTTGGCTCAACTTCTTATGTGGATATGCAACATATCTTTACCTGGGGCATGTTACATGAAGCAGAGAATGTTTGTTACTCAGGCTGGAAGGACCATAGAAGTAGCTCTCTAAATTCAGGATAGAATGCTGGTAACAGACTGGAAGGGCCACAGAATTAGCACTCCTAAAATTAGCCTTCAACCAACATCTAATAGTAGTTGGAATGATAAACACCCCCACTCCCCCACCCCTTGGGTGAGAACCCCGAGTCATGTAGTGTATCCTCCTTCGTGAACTTTTCTGTGGGCTAAGCTCCACTTACACCGCATGGAAGCTAACTGATTTCATTCTTTGTGGGATTTATTTTTTTCTTGTCTTGCTTTTTAATTGTGTGTGTGTGTGTGTGTGTGTGTGTGTGTGTGTGTGTGTGTGTATGAGTGACTATGGAGTTCAGAGGCCAATCTCAAGGTGTTCTTCCCCTCCTCCTTTCTTTGAAGCAGAGTCTCTTGTTCTTGTTGATTAGCTGCTGGAAGCCAGTCTGGCTGCTCTGTGACTTCCGGATTTTCCTGGCTCCACCTCACATTGCTGTAGATATTTTAGGAAACACAAATGTGGGGACCACTTTGCATCTGGCCTTATGTGGGGCTGAGGAGGATTAACTCTGGGTAGGAAGGCAAGCACCTTTAACCACTGAGCCATCTCTCCAGCCCCACCCTGCCTCATTTTTCTACTCCACTGTTAATATGTCCTGTCTCTCCAGAGAAACTCCTTAAACTTAATCATCTCACAGTATGTGCCTATGGAGATCCAAATTCAAAGAGCAGCTTCTTTATTAAGACCTGATCCTATCATCTTCCACCTCCCTTCCTCTTACTTGCAAGGAGCCAATCTTCTGTTAGTCTCGTGTCCCTTCCTGCTGTCTTCCTTACAACGTTCACCTCCTTTTCCTTTTCAACCAGTCCAGAGAATGCTCCTCCATATGGTATCCTTTCCTTCCCCATTTCTCTCTAAGCTCTTTTCTTTGGACCACAATTTGTTTGACTTCTCTTTCATACAATGTAGAACCTGTCTTCAAGTTAACTTACTTTGACTTTCTTGACATCTGTCTCTTGCTTCTGATTACTCCTTTGTAGCATGCTAGATTCTATTCTAAAAACTATTTAATCTTGATATTTTCATGGCTCACTTTTCACACATCTCTTTTCTTGAAAATTTCACTTAGCCCTTTTGAATTTTGTTAGTTATTTTGTGTGTGTGTCTTTTTTAAAACATATATATATAATATATAATATAATATATATAAAATATATATATATATTGACAGAGAGAGGTAGACAGTGAGAGAGTCAGTGATGTAGTATGGTTATGCCAGAGTTTCCTGCCACTGCAAACAAACTCCAGATGCATGTGCTGCTTTGTGCATCTGGCTTTACATAGGTACTAGGGAATCAAAACTGGGCCATCAGACTTTGCAAGAAAGTGTCTTTAACCACTGAGCCATATCTCCACAGCTCTGTCTTTATTTTTAGCCTTAGTTGGTCTGGAATTCTCAAATCCTCCCATCTGTTTCCTGCATTCTAGGATTATACATTTGTGCCACATGCAATATATTAACAATGCTCAGACCCATCACCCCATTGGACATTCTGCTGTACATTTACAGGAACCAGAATTTCTCTTATCTAAACTGAACTCACCAATTTTAGCTCAAATCTCCTAGAATATGCCTCTTAGTGCATCTGTGAAATACCCAGGCACCTATATTTTCTCTCAAGGATCATGACCAATCAGTTAACAAGTTAATTATATTTATAAATATTTATCATACCCATTCTCACAAGAAACCAAGAACAAAAATGTATAAATTGCAGGAGCTATTTAGCCCTAGCATTTTGAATTTGTCATTCTAATCATGCACTGTAATTCCTTGTGAACTCGCTCACATAGCATGATAACCTCCTACTTAAGATCCTTATCTCCCGGCTTTGTCCCACTCACCCATGAATTGATCCTCAGTCCTGCCACCAAACAAACAATGTGTCACAAATGGGACCCTGTTAACATCATGCTTGCCAGTGCATAAAGTTTAAGCTTCTTTCCATGTTGTACCTGGGCCTCTATTTTCTTAAGTCTGCTATGGTTGGATTCAGGAGCACTTAGCGTTCTCAACAAATACTTGGCAATGGTTCTCCTTAGCTTTTGAACTAAAACAACTTCATCTGTCTGGAGCCTCCCTCTCTCCTTATATGCCCATTGACATTCTGTTTACTCATTAAAATCTCCCATGGGCATGTCCCTTTCTGTGCTCCCCTGACCCTACAGGACAAAATTAATCTTTATGTCTTTGACTCCACTTCTGTTTCTTGTATATTACTCTTTTAGTGTATGCATCATATCAAGTTATACTTATTAGCTTCTGGAGCTATTTCTAATAATAATAGATGACAAACTCCCCCACCCACAACAAACTCAGCATCATCTGTCAAATCGAGTAGTAGTGTACCTGTTACTACTTTAAAGTACTTTATGTATTTGTCACTTAATAGTTATATGCTTTGAATTGTCATTTTCCCTTCTAAACTCTCTGCTCCAACAGGACAAGGTCGGTGTCAGTTTTCATTAAAACTGCAACCCAGATGCCATATATATTGTCTACCAAAAGAAATTTTCAAGGGGTTTTACATCACTCCTGCCTTCTGGCAAGAGCTTTCTGCATTCTGGGCTTTAACCTCCCCACCCCCCGCCTTCTCCTATATGCTCTCCTCCTTCCTTATCTTAAGTTCTGGGTGTATCATACCCCTTCTTGCCTCCATGAACAATTGCTCTACATTTCTTCCTTCTCTTAAGGCCTGGGCTTCCACATTTCTGGGAACCCTACTCATGCCTCTTGGGCATGAACTCTGTCTTCTTTCCTTCTCTTAAATTCTATCTATAACCTAGTAAAAAAATCTGTAATTATTTTAAAGAAGTCTTTGATAACAATTTGAATACTTTGTTAACTTTCTATATTTTAAAAAATTTGCTTACTCAAGTCTGATAACCTACAGGCATTAACAAATATTTGAATTGAATAGTAGTTTTCAGAACACAACGGACATGGAAAATAACCAGGAAATCTTACTGTATGCTTTTTGACATTTCTGCCTGCTCAATTTTACTACTGGGATACCATTAAATCAAGAAGCTCAATGATCAACTAGACCAACCAAGATTAGGAAGTGTGGCAAATAGCTTGCTTTTGTCATTCCAATGTGATTCAGCTTATACTAGATTTCTTAAGTTTTATGTGAACAAAGCTTGAAGGCCATGTTTGCTCTCAGTATAAAGTGCACACTGATGACTTAGCACTGACTTGTGAATTCAGTGAGAAGGAAACAGCTGCATCAGTGCTGTAAGGCTGCCAATCCCTTATGAAGCTAAGTGAGGAGGAATGACAAGTACTGCTGCCATGAACAAGGGTCCCTGTGCAAGCTCAGACATTCGTCGAGAATGCCAGCGAATCTGGAAACTAGCTCATTACTTATTAGCATGTTGCTCTGCTCTTTGGACCATGGGCTATTTAAAGCAACAACTCATTTCTGATTTCAACAATAGCAGATACTGCTTTTGCTTAAATCACACTAACACATTTCCCTTTGAAAACAAGTACAAATATTTGCAGTCAAACAAACAAACAGGCCTTTGGGTAGGACAGTAAGTAAAGCTTCCAGCATGACCTTGACTTATATAAATGCTGTTCTATAGTAAATGTTACCATCTTATGTTCAAATATTGTTCTACATTTGAAAGTTTGTTCTATTGGAAAGGGCTCAAAAGCATTACACAACCAAGTCATGATGGTAACAAAAAAAAAGAAAACCTGTTACTTTAATGTAATGTGTTCAGAGAATATTTTATATTAGTTACACATGGCTTTTTCATTTTATTTGACCTTTAAAATAATACCATCCCCTAACTATATAAAGATGTTTCCATTTTACTATTCTCTCAAATACCATAATTTAAAAATAACTATGAAAGGGATAAGTTCATTTAACTGGAAATGGCAAAGTTGCTCTAATTATGTAGCAAAGCAGACCAATAATGTGAAATGTGGAGGAACTGAGAAAAATATATACTCTGCAGGGCTCACACAGACTGGAGACCACACACAGCCTTTAAAGGTTTGTTGAAATATCATTTTGTTTGAGGCAAAGAAGTCTGGGGATTCAGGTATTCTAAAAGAAAAAGGTCATATCCTGACAGATTAGAGGAGAGGTGAGTGTAATGAAGTAACACAGCTGAATGGCTCTTGCCATGGTCCACAGCACAACTGCCTATTACATAAAGATCTCAAAGGGGGAAAAGGTGAGAGACGGATAAGAGGCAGCAGTTCTCAGATCACGACACTCAGAGGTTTAGTAAAAACTGTGTAAGACTTTCGAACACCAAAAATTAAAGAAAGGTACCTAAGAGGAAAAGAAATATAAACCAGGACAAATACCTGAAAAGATACTTGAGATAAGCAGGCTCAGCCAAATTTCTGGAACATTCTAACTGAATTGTTCTCTTGACCTCCACTCTGATACAATCTTCTGAAATTACTAGGACAATAATCATAAAGGCATCAACTGGAACTGAAATGTTTGCATGAAAGCTACAGAACTAAAGTAAAATAAATAATAAAAATGAAATGCCCATTATAACCACCAAGGAAAAAAAAAGAAGAAATTAGAGTAAGATTATTTAACAAATAAATCTCATTAGCTATAAAGCTATTACACATAGCTATAGAAAGACCTCCAAGAAATGTGATGAAATTTCACATAGGTACTATTACAAGTTTATAGAAGACTAAAAAGAATGAGTTGGCAGAGTTAAGAACTCTTAACTACCCCCACAATGCATGACCCACATTCCCCATTGATGAGGGTCCCTTTGGAAGAGGTAGGACAGGGAGGAGGATAAGGGAGCCAACACTATGAATGTAAAATCAGAATAATATAAATAAAAATAAATTATGGGAAAAAAGGAAAAGAAAAGCATGATAAATGAAGGTTCAATTAAAACACAGATGCAAATTAATGAAGCCAAGAAATGAATAAGGAAAAATATGTTAGTATTATAAAGAAGAATATAAAGAAAATCAAAGTTATAATTGACAAAGGAAATCTGATATACCTATAATTAGTGTTCAAAGCAGAAGCTAAAAAGACACATCTTTCCCTAAGTGAGCCTGATATAGTGCTGATGAAGTTGCTGAATTCCAAAGATGAAAAAGAAAATCTATAAGTGTCCACTTACATAAAGTAAGGGGAACTAAAAACTTATTGATCACTACTTCTTACTAGTGAAATTAAATGAGGAAAATAGTGAAACAATATGGATGATAGTATAAAAATGAATGACGGCCCCCAAAGTTTTATAACTAGCAAAACTTTGCTTATTTTCTAGTTGCTTCTAGTGTATTCTGGGTATGGGGCTCATTGTGGGAAAAAGAGTCACCATGGATCCCAAATGAAATAGCAGATAACTAGAACTGTGTGATTTTGCAATTCACATATATAATCCTGGTAAGTATATGTACTGATAATGATCATAAGGTCAGAAATTTTGAGCTCTTGATGAATTTTCATTTTAATTTATTAATTCATGTAATGAACAATTGAGACAGCTCAGTTGTGACCATGGTATATAAAACACCTTCAACTATATACCTTGGGTCTGGAAATAAGAATGAACTTTAAGGTCAAAACACATTTGGACTTATATATTCCATTTCTGTCAATTACTGCATGATATTTTGCAAGTGATTTACTTTCACTGACCAGCCTTGAATATTATCTTACATGTTTCTTGTGGGGATCTCACAAGATAGAAGAGAATAAAACAGTTCCTCCATATACCCCAAAAGACTTGCTGCACCAGTGGCTGGTTTTCCACAGAGTGACCTCTGTCTAGTTCCCAAAGCTAGGATTCCTCTCACCTCTGTCTATGCCATGTTCTCCCCTTCTTTCTCTGGAAATCCTTTCTCTTGTCCTGTTTCCTGACTCCCTTTCCTCTTCCTTAATTTTGTTCTTCATTCTTAGTATGTATCTGTCTCTTGGGCCTTTTGCTCTTCTGTTCCTCCCTCCCAAATATTTATGACTAAGAAACAGGGGGATAAAAAAAGGAACTTGTAACAAATTTTTCTTCTTTATTTCCAACATAGTTCAGAACCTAAGCACTATAAGAAACATCTTCTGGGCTGGAGAGATAGTTTAGCAGTTAAGGTGCTTGCCTGCAAAGCCAAAGGACCCAGGTTCGACTCCCCAGGATCCACGTAAGCCAGATGCACAAGGGGGTACATGCATGTGGAGTTCATTTTCAGTGGCTGGAGGTCCTGGTGTGCCAATTCTCTCTCTCTCTCTACCTGCCTATTTCTGTATCTCTCTATCTCTCTCAAATAAATAAATAAAATAAAATATTAAAAAGAAACATCTTTTTTCATTTGGTCAGAAAATTCCAGTTATACCCATTGAAAGTCTTTACTGTGGGCAAATACAAAACATTCCTCACAAATTATAAATGTTCAGCTGTTTAAAATATATATTAAACTTCTAGGCACTAAGGAAGATTCTACTGTGAACTACAAGCAGTTACTTCTGAATGAAGTTCAGACAAGGCCATCAGACCAGCCAGTTGGTACTTCTAAACTCAACATGTCTTTTGTAGGTGAGGAGAGTATGGGAGTCATTTTTAGCCCACAGGGGAAGCTCCTCTTAGTTCATAGCAAGTGGCTGGGCTATAAATACACTGTGTTGGACTGCCAAAGTGGTGGTTTTATTCAATACTCTGCTCTTAGCAATGACCACTCCCTTTTCTTTTTTGTATTAAATAATATAAATCAGAAACAGAAGTTTCTTCAATTCTGAATACTAGGTTTAATGAGAATGAGGGTCAAAGTTTGCAAAATATCAGTATGATAAAACAAAGCAGTTCTGTATTCCTCATGTGCTAATGACTGATGCTTCCAGCAGCATTTTAAGTTTCTTGGAGGTAGGAACCTAGGATAGTGGTCTCTCATCCCTAAATGCTCAGGCAATATGTTCTGTCCGGTTGGGGACAAGGAGGAAGGGCAGAACATTTGGCTAATTGCCCTTTCAGCCCCTGCTGGGGAGATTCTCCTGAGCCTCCAGCTTGGAAGCTGTATGCTTTAACTAGTGCGCTCAGCTGAATGTTCAGTATTGCTGCTGTGCAAGTTTGTCAAATTTCCAGGCCATTCAAGAGGACCAAATATGGGGTACCTGATTTTGAAACATTCTTTGTGCATGGTAACAGAGCTCTTAAATTTGATTTGGTAGTATCTAGTGGAAACTTACTGGGGAGACATGCTTTCTACCCAATGGGACTCTGTCAAGTGAGGATTAATCATGCTGTATTATCTGAGATTACTTCAACTTCTTAATCTAAGACCTTTCTTGGATGTCTCTCGCCCAACAATGACAAGATTGCACCAACTTATCTCATCATTTTATTCAACAAGCATTTATTAATCATGTATGTATCCAGCACTATACTGGTCACAGAGAATGCAAAGGTGAATGAACTATAGTTTGTCAGTGAAAGAGGCATATAATTACGTTATGTTTCAAGATATAACAAAAGGTATCGTAAAAGAGCTGTGGGGAAGAAGTAATTAATTTCATCCAAATTGCAGGAGGTTGAAAGGGTTCCTAGAAGAGGGCATGCTCAGGCAGGAATTTTCTTTGCCTTTTTCCCCCTTTACTTTGTGGGCATTTTCTTTTCCTTCTTTTTCCTTCTTTTTCCTTCTTATATTATTTTATTTTAAATGCTATTTATGGGCTGGAGAGATGGCTTAGCAGTTAAGGCACCTGCCTGCTAAGCCTAAGAACCTGGTTCCAATCTCCAGGTCCCACACTTAGCCAGATGCAAAGTGATGCAAGGGCACAATGCCACACTTGCCCACAAGGGGGCGCACACATCTGGATTTCGTTCACAGCAGCTGAGAGACTGATGGCGCACCCATTCTCTGTCTCCCTCTCCCTCTTTCTCTGTCTGTCTCTCTCTATGTCTCTCGCCAAAAAAAAAAGCTATTTATATTGTAGCAAATCAAAGCTACAAATGGAATTCCTCTAATGTAGTTAAATTTTGTTTGACAAGGTAATTTGCATCAAAATATTTAAAATACACTTAAAAGTCATAATCAATGAGATACATCCTAGGTGACTAACACTAGAAATATTAGCTGAGTAAATTATGGCACTGAAAACATAAATGTGGATAATTTTGCCAAGCTGTAATATAAAATTGAGTAACAACCAAAAATATTGAATTCCATATATATTGTATGATATCAACAGTGTGAAAATTTAAATGTGTATGTTCAATCAGAAAATAAAATTGTATATATTTACTATGAAGTGTGTTTTGTAATATGTACACACTGTAGAATGGCTAAATCCAACTGACATATGTATTGCCTGATCAGTTGTGATGAGCACATTTCATGTTTATTTTCTTAGCAGTTTTCAAAGATAGACTCTATCAATACTATATAAAGTCACCATTTTGCAGAATAGATCCCTTGAATTCATTCTTGTTTTCAACTGTGGTTTTGTATCTGGCCAACGTCCACCCCATGCCTTCATCCTGTGGTAATTTTTATGAGCTGCAAGAACAAGGAAAAGCCTGGAGGACATTATGTTAAGAAAATGGAGCCAGGGCTGGGCAGATAGCTCCATCAGTAAAATGCTTGCCTTGTAGGTATTAGGATGTGAGTTTAATCCCTAGAACCCATGTAAAGAAAAAAAAAAAGAGCTGGGCATGGTGAGGTGGGCATCCAGAGCTATGGAGGCAGAGACAGGTGGCTGAGGCTCGCTGGCTAGCCACTCTAGTCTTCTTGTTGAATTCCAGCCTCAAAAATGTTAGACAGAGCCGGGCGTGGTGGCGCACGCCTTTACTCCCAGCACTCGGGAGGCAGAGGTAGGAGGATCGCCGTGAGTTCAAGGCCACCCTGAGACTACATAGTTAATTCCAGGTCAGCCTGGGCCAGAGTGAGACCCTACCTCGAACCCCCCCCCCAAAAAAAAAAAAAGTATCTGAAGAACAATACCCAGGAATGTCTTCTGGCCTCCATATGCATGCACTCACACTCACATGAACCCACTCATGTACATACACATATGTGCATGTGTACTCATAAGCCAGACATAGAAAGATGAGGATTGATAATTGACAGGGTCTTTGTCAGTATGCAGAGAAAGGGGAAAGAGCATTTAGGCAAGAGAAACAGCATGAGCAGATGTAACCATTGAAGATGTTTAACATATTGAAAACACTGTAAGGAGTCTGCTTGGCTAGAGACTGTATAAATGAATGAAAGGGTGGAGAAATGAAACTGCAAATGTACTAGCTCAGTTTATGAATGAGTTAGCAAACTGCGCTTCAGGCCAGGAGTTTCTGGACAATCGATATCAATTGAGAGAGTATTGGAAATGCAAATTCTCACACCCACCGATAAAGAGTTTGCTAGGGCTGCCAGAACAAAGTGCCCAGATTAGATGGCTTCAGTAATAAACATATTTTCCAATAGTAGTGCAGGCTACTGGGCCAAATTGTCAGCAAGGTGGGTTTTTCCTGTGTGGGTTATGTCTTACAGATGGTTCCTATCTTGCATTCTCACTATTCATATCTCTGCATATCCTAACTGCCTCTTCTTTTAATACACAATTTCTATTTAGCTTAATTCTTTCTTTCATGTCCTCCCTACAAATCTAGTCAAATTCTGAGATACTAGGTATTAGGGCCTTAATATATGAATTTGGAAGAGGGGATACACATCATACCACTACCTGGGACCTACCAAATAAATTCAGAGGTAGAAATGAGAAAACAGCGGTATGTTTTAAAAAACTCTAGATGATTTTGCTAGATAAGGTTTGGGAGACACTGTGGTAAACAAAATGGGCATTAGAAATTTCTAGTCATAGCAACAGTATAACACATCTGTATTTTACAAAGATCATGCTTGCATCAATATAGAGTTGTAGAAAGGTAGGAACCAGAGACAAAGGGACCATAAGAGATGATAAGGAATAAAATAATCCTTCCATCCACCTCCACCATGTTCACTCAAGCCTGTAAAAATTACAATAGAAAAATTCTGGAATTGTGAAAAGTGCATGTAGAGATTAAAATCACAGGGGGCATGAGGACAGAAGATGTCATGAACAGAGGCTCAAGAATCAGACAAGTGGGATGGACAGATGGCTCAGTAGTTAAAGCACTTGCCTGTAAAGCCTGATGACCCAAGTTTGATTCCCTAGTACCCACATAAAGCCAGATGCACATGCTTCTAGAGTTCATTTGCAACAGGTGGAGGCTCTGACATGCCCATTCTTTATCTGCCTGTCTCTATTCTTTCTCTCTCTGCTTGCAAATAAATAAATAAATAAATTTAAAGAATCAGATAGGGGTCACATATCTTAGTACAGTTTTCCCAATATTACCAATTTATTGGTAACTTTCTCATGTCTACTAAACTGCTGTGCAATATACTTTAAATCAACTCAGTCTCATCCTTGGAATCATAGAATAAATTCTTTTTCTAACACTTATTCAACAAATAAGTTTTAAAAAATATTTTATTTATTTAATTATCTAAGAGAGAGAGAGGGAGATAGAAAGAGAGGATGGGTACGTCAGGGCCTCCAGCCACTGCAACTGAACTCCAGACATGTGCGCCACTTTGTGTATCTGGCTTATGTGGGTACTAGGGAGTCGAACCTGGGTCCTTTAGCTTCGCAGGCAAGCGCTTTAACTGCTAAGCCATCTCTCCAGCCCCAACAAATAAGTTTTTAAATGCTTATATCCATATACAACCTGAAGTTTTGCCCGTCATATATTAGGAAAAGCATATCACTATTATTACTATATTATTATCACTATAATTAAGGTCAATAATTAAGGCTAAGCTTTATACATCTGAGCTTTGACCTAAATTCAACTAACAAGTGATAGTGAGATTTGCTATTCATAGGGTAATTTATGTAAAAGTGTTATGATAGCATATACTTCATAGATATTAGCGGGCAAAACACAGTAATTCATACAAAATATCCTAGTCAACAGCTAAGTGTAGATTTTCAACAAATTTTGGCTATTTTGTTCATATGAGGGGCTGTTATATAAAGATTATGATGTTCCTCATAGTTCCTGAGAATTTACATGATAATGACTATGTGACATAAGACATATTTAATACTTTTGGTGGTTTGATTTAGGTGTCCATCAACTTATATGTTCTCAATGTTAAATCCCCAGTTGGTGTCAATTTGGCAATTGGAGCCTCCTGGAGGCAGTGTATTGTTGGGGGTGGGCTTATGGGTGTTATAGCCAGCTTCCCCTTGCCAGTGTCTGGCATACTCTCCTGCTGCTATTGTCCGCCTGATGTTGGCCAGGAGGTGATGTCCACCCTCTGCTTGTGCCACCGTTTTCCTCTACCATAATGGACTTTGGCTCTCAAGTCCGTAAGCCTAAATAAACCCTTTCCCCCAATAAGCTGCTCTTGGTCAGCTGTTTTCTGCCAGCAACACAAAGCTGACTGCAATAATACTTTTCACAGTCTAGAAGCTTCTCTTCTGCCTTAAGAGATCAGTACAGGTTCTCCTAGGAGACTCAATTGTCTAAAACAATGTGTTTGCAATTAACGCTATTTTCCAGTCAAAGAATTCTTCATAAATGAACATGCCACTGCTATTTGGGATAAGTTATACAGAAATTTTCTATTTTATTCCAGACAGAAGCTTCCATGTTTGGATCTTTTACTCCTGGGATTCCTACCAGCTATCATCATCATGATGCCTCTAGGCAGAGTGTTACCTGCTGACAGACCTTGAGGCCACTGTCTCAAGGAGCATACTGGTCACCCCTTCCACACAAGGGCCTTCTGTCTGGCCAGTGATATTCATCTTTTCTCTAGCTTCATAGAATTGTATCACACTTCCCATCTCTCTAGACATAATATATTTGTGTCAAGTGGTAGGATGTTAGTAAGTATCACTATACACAGTCCACAAAACAATCCTCTGCACAACGCAGTGAACAAATCATATGGCACATAATTGGTTACTATCCATTCACTCCCATCCTCCCATACTATCTAAGGGTTTAATAATCCCATTGGCTTCTTCTCTGCTGTCTTAGGTTATTATGTGTTTATTATTGAATAGTTCCATATATTAGGTTTTTTTAAATCACTATGACAAAATACCTAAGCAAAACTCAGGAGAAGAAACATTTATTTGGGTTCATTTCAGAAGTCTTAGTCCATAAAGCAGTTCACACTGTGATTACCAAGAGGCAGAGAGAGAAACCTGCTGGCTTCTTCCTCCTTTCTCTTGTCTGCCATTTAGGCTGGCCACAGCCTACTGGATATTTCTGATCACATTTGGGGGTTGTTTCCACATCAGTTAATCCCCCTCTGGAAACAGCCTCAGAGATATACCTTGAAGTGTGCTTTACTCATCTCCTAGGTACTTTTCATTTCAGTCAAGTTGAAACTCAAGGTCAACCATCACACTGCCACATTGTCTCTTCTAAAAGGGGTCATGGGATTATAAGGAGCTATTAAGTGGGTGAAAGTATCTTAAGAGATTGTTCTATAAATACATAAGGCACCCTCTTCTGTCTATTAGCCACTTGACAATGGATGAAAAGTTCAAAGAACATTATATACCAATTTCCACCCGAACAGGTCGTTGTTTTGTTGTTGTTTTATTCTTGTTGGCTTTCAGAAGCTTTACCTCACTAGCCATACAAATGGAAAACTGGCAGATCCTCATTCCCCTTGCTCAGGTGAGCAGTGGAGACAATAGGGAAAAACCCTCCCACTGAGACCACACTCCAGGATTTTAGCCCTGGGCTCAGGACTAATGCTCACTCTCATCTTTTGCTTCAAAATGGTTATTCTAGGAAGACTGTTTGGGAGAGGGATCAGGGGCTATATGAAGATTCTCTCTAGCTTCCACTAATTTCTCTTGGGATCTAAAATTTCCCTAATAATTCAATGTGTTACTTACTACAAAGTGGTCATTGTATTGGCCATTTATATTTAAATTGTTTTTATTTCCATGCCTACAAAAGTTAATGTGGGTAGGGCACTCTCAATCTGTATGTCACCTGATGACTCTTTATTGACATCACCTACATCTTATCTGATGATCTTCTCACCAGTCAGCCTTGATGGGGAATAGAAGTCACCGTCAGGGGCCTCTCATGGTCTGGTTCTGTTACGTGATGCATGGCTGCCTCCTTTAGTGCCTATGAAGCAGAAACACTACCCTCAAATGACAAAAGCAAACTATGGCTCAGGGATAACCAACAATGCTTTATCCATAAAGACAAAGCTAAGAGTAACACTGCTTTGAAATCATGTATTTACATTTACTCCAAG
Organism: Orientallactaga sibirica; assembly: GCA_036365145.1. Lineage (NCBI taxonomy): Eukaryota > Metazoa > Chordata > Mammalia > Rodentia > Dipodidae > Orientallactaga > Orientallactaga sibirica. Next base: position 12,446,994 of record JAEOAD010000001.1, read on the forward strand.
GTTCATAGGTTGTCCCCAGTTTCTCTATACATGGTACAGCAGGGTGAGTGCTGACTTCGTCAGGACCTGTGGCCTCTTCTGGAGGCCTGTCTCTGACTGGCACACAGCTACCTTCTTTTTCATATTAGAGGAAGAAGGGCTCCAGTAACTGTTTTAATCATTAGACTATATTACAAATATTTACTTAATATCTTCTTCTACGTATCATTTTTCTTGTTCTCAAAGGGTGAGGACTTTTATGTATAGATTAAAAAATCAATTTGTTTCAAAAATAAGTAAAATCCCTACCAATTGCAAAATGAGTAGTTTTGCCATGAGGCCACTTTGGGTTGGGAGGTACATTCTAAAGAGGGAGAAATGTGTTCACCACCCTGTGGGGTATTAGTCACTTTGGGCTGTTCCTTCACATCCTTGGAAAGAAGCCAGAATCATGGTCTCCCACATTATGTGACCTGTGAGAGCACATACTGCCAGAGGTAATGCGGGGTGTGGAAGAGTGTTAGCATCTGGATCCCAAGGACATCACAGTAGCACATGATGGGCAGAGAGAATCTGACTGGTAGTCAGCTTTCAGAAACTTGGCTGACGATTCTTTACCAACTAAAACTTGATATTTGTTTATTTTAGACATGTTCAAAAAACAATCATGATTTTTTGGATTCAGTTTGAAAGACAATTCTAATTATCTATTTCTATGTTATATTCCATTCTAGATCCAGTTCCTGACTATACATAATCCTGAAGGCCACCCCAGTAGCTAACAGCATAAACTCACAAGCTCATAAACTCTGGGATTGGAGTATTGTGATTTGAATCCCAGCCCTGCCTCTCATCATCTCCATGAACATTGATAAGTCCCTCACTTCTCTGTCTTGGCCTTCTTGTTTGAAAATGGAGGTTAGATTATCATACCTAGCCTGTAGCTCTGAGATGATGCATAAATGAAATGATATCTATAAAGCATTTAGCAGGCACCTAGCATGCAGTATTCAAGTTTACTTATTACTTATCTATCCATATACCTATATATTCATCTATCTATCTCTAAGCCCATCTATATAGGCAGAGTGAAAAGGAGAAAATGTATTGGTGACAGGAATGGCTCCAGTTCTGAGGAATACTTCTGCAGTATAGAGTCTGACATTAAGAAATATGATTATGATATCAAAATAGTCAGAAATAGTTATTATTAACTTCAGTTTATACATGAGGAAATTGAAGTGTAGGAATTCATTTCACCAAACTGCTTCAGTGGCAGGAATCCTGATCTGCATTGATCTATGGCCTACCAGTTATGATAGAATGGACAAGATGACAGAGTTGTTCTAATTATCACATATTCATAACTTAATTATGCATATTCATGAGTGTGGCTATGTTAAATTTACATGTACAATCTTACTTATTCTATCTCTGTAATATGTGAGTATTTTGGTAAACAAAACTATTCAGGATTTATAGTCAGAGAACCTGGATTCAAATTCTGATTCTGCCACTTAGTTGATATTATACAATGTTACCTGTGAGTAAATTGATTTCTTGAAGCTATCTGTTCATCTACACCCAAATAGTATATAGTAGTGAAAATAGTATATTCACAGGGTTATTTTAGGGACGTTATAGAAAGGAATATGTTTATGTGATTTGCGGCCTGTTTTCTCATCATATCCTGGGCTCCAGGTATTCCCTAAAAGTAACACATACTAAAGGTTAGAGAACTGCTCTTTAGACACTTCCTTATCAGTGCTCCCAAGGCTGTTGAGTATGATACGTAGTCTATCTGTTGCATAAGAGTGATCACCCAAGGGGATCAAATATAACAAAAATGCTTTTCTATCTCTGCTCACCAAGCTGCACACCCTAACCAGCTTCAGCAAGAAGAACTGGAGCCTCTCTAACTTGCCCCAAGGCAAAGTATAAGCTGACTGCCTCTGATTATATGTGTTTTCCTTTGATTGTTCCTTCTTCTAACTACTACTAGTTATTTCTTGTCCTTCTAAGTCCCATTGCTTCTGCTCTGTGATTTTTTTATTTGAGAGAGAAAGACGTACAGAATGAGAGAAAGAAAATGGGTGTGCCAAGACCTTTAGCTGCTGCAAATGAATTCTAGATGCATGTTCCCCCTTGTGCACATGTACAACATTGCATACTTGCGTCACTGTGCATCTGGCTTACGTGGGATCTGGAGATTTGAAAATGAGTTCTTAGGCTTCAGAGGCAAGCACCTTAACCATTAATCCATCTCTCCAGCCCTTTGTGATATTTTTTAATGTGTGTATACATGTGTGCGTACATGTGCACATGAAGAGGCCAGAGGAAAACGTTGGGTGTCATCTACAGGAACACCATGAACCTCTTTTGAGAAAGGGACTCTCATTGGCATGGGCCTCACCAGTGAGGCTGGAATGGTTGGCCAGCAAGCATTTGCCTCTTCCTATCCAGTGCTGGGATTACTGGTGCATATCACCACACCTGACTTTTAACGTGTGTACCAGTGCAAACTCTGGAACTCATTCTTGTGAGGCAAGCCTTTTAATGACTGGCCCATCTCCCCAGCCCTGACCTATGCTCTCTTTACTCCCTTTCTCATTTGACATGGCTTCAAAACAACATGATGTCCCCCTCCCCAGAACTTCTAACCCTTCTTACCTGTACTTTCAAAAAGCTGTGTGCCAAGCATCCTTCTGCTCCTTCTGATTGCCCTGGCTACCATACAACAACATCTCTCTATTCTTAAAACCTAAAATGTGGGCTCAGGGAGAAAAACATGTTTATAGTAAGTCCAAAGAGTCCCAGGCAGCCACTAAGAAGCATTCGTGTCCATTATGCATTTAGGATATGTGAAAATATAATATACCTTTACACACAAAATAATATAAAATTCTTAAAATCAAATAAAACTCAATGTAATTCATAGAGAAATACACATTTATCTTGTTAACCATATATTACATAGAAAAGATGAGCTATGTAAGTGAAAGATTCCACAGTGATCAGGTAAGGCAAAGAAATCAAAAGCTTCCTAAGGACAATGAATGCAGCTGAAAGTGGCAGGAGAAGGATGTCATTGTCATGCAATGTGCTGAATGGTATCAAAGTGGACCAGCAAGGGAGAACCCACACCCATCTTTGTTTCCAAATAAATATTCATGTGAAAGAGAAGAAGATAATTATTGCCTACTAATTCTGATTTGCCTTCCACTAAGGACTATGAAGGGAACTGAAAGGAGAAAGAGATGGTGGGAAAAGAACACAGAAGTAACCTATGCCCACTCCAAGGTGAAGGAGAGTTCCACCTGATGGAAACAGCACAAATTAGAGAAGCTTGCCTCCACCCTGTCACCTTAGTCACTGTGCACACTCTCTGCTTCTGCATTCTGTCTGCAGTTTCTGGCTTCCTTCTCTTCCCAGCATAGCCATCTGGCTTATCTAAAATAAACCGTGGGTAGTGTTAATGTACAGCATTTACCAAATCCCCTGCTGCTCCTTTCCTTGTGGAGAACCTGTCAAGTAAATAGAGGCAGAAGGAAACACTGAAAACATGAACGTGAAACAACTGCACAAGAATGCTGTGGTAAGTAGGGATCTCCAAGGACACCTGTAGCAGGAGGATCCACAGCCTTCAAGCCAGTGATGACTCAGAGCAGGAGCAAAGCCTCCCTCTAACCTAGTGACCTGCATGACTCAGGAACACAAGCCAGCAATACAAACTCCAGATGAGATCTTAGCACCAGGAATAGCAGGCACCGAAAGTGTATTTAAGTGGAAGATGACAACACTTCATGGATCTTGAAGTGGTCAGTAAAAGTGAAAGAGAGAATAAAAAACGCACTCTGTGGTGAATAAATCAAAACAAAATTCAGCCATTAGGCTTGGTAGCAAGAAAAATAAGAACAGAACTTGAAGTCACAGTGATAAGTGAAACTGATATGCTACCAAGGAAGCATCTGACAACTAGGAATGGGAACTTATGTCTTGGCCAGCACCCCAGTAACCAAATGGCTTGTTTAGGGTTGAGTGTTTCCAGCAGTCCTGAGAAAAATAAGGACAAAGAAAAAGGACAACAATTAATCTAGGACATTGGAAACATCAGCATGGAGTGTGCATGAAGGATTGGCCCAGTCCAGGCTCTTTGTACTCTGGCTCCACATGGTAATGCATTTGGCTAGAGTCAAGGCTCATTGCACGGTTCTAATGCCAGCCATGACTCTTATCAGAAAAACGTAAAGAAGTTCTCTGTGTTTCAGTTACCTCCTCTGTAAAATGAGAAGGAGTTGATCCATCAACTTTACTCGTTTTCTTGTTGCCTCCTGTGCCACATGCAGCCTTGATTCTCATTGTCTGTTACAAATATGCCCTGATTATCCAGGGAACAATATCATTCATGTCCTGATCCCTTCTATAAATGTCATACTGGGGTCCATCACTTGCTTTGTGGTCTCTTAAACTAGAATTCGACTTGATTTCTACTGTCTTCCAAGTTCTTAGACATCTACGCACTCCCAAAAAATCATTCTCAGATATTCCTTTAGATCAACCACAGTTGATATTTTCATTTTACTACTGACAACTTACCCCTTGGATTATATTATCTGATTTTTCCCTCAAATTATTTTCTAAAATTAGGCTTATCTCTTAACTAGATAAAACATTCCCTATATCTTAAACTTAAATATTCTCTATGGAGACTAAGCTCTCATTAAAGGCTTAATAGAGAGATGTGATTGTTACATCCTGAGGACCAGTCCACACTATTTGTGGATGTCAACTCCTTACACAGAAGGAAACTACCACTTTTACCTAGAGCCCCAAGCATAACTTGAATTAGGTAGGCTGTTTGTAATCCATGAATTCCTTGATTATCCCTTTTGGTAATGTACATATGCATAAGGGCTTTCAATATGAATCATCTCTCCAATTCTCACAGCTACCAAAACAGATTATTGACCAAATTTTGTGGACCAGGGAAAATGAGGTGCAGTTAGGTTCAGCAGCTTATCTCAACTCAACAAGCAAGAAGGAGTAGCACTGAGGCTTGAATACAGCTTGACCAAACTCAGACCTTGGGTTGATACCTTCATGGTTTCTATGGGATTTTACTTGTACTTTCCTCACTTACTGGCAGAGATGAGTTAGTAGATATATAATTCAGCCATCTTTTTAAGTGTGGAATTGCTGTGTTCTTCAAGCTGAGAACACTGACCAACAATGATACTTATTCTTTACTGAGTTCTCGTGCTATACCAGGTCTTCCACTAGGATTTTAAGAGTCTCATGCTCTACCAACTGAGATAGCCAGGCAACACTAGGATTTTATATATGTCCTATCATGTAATCCTCATTGTTGTCAGAGACTACTTGTAGTGGTTTGAATATATGTCCCCATAGACTCAGGTGGTCCATTAAAATGAAGGTTGAAACTTGGGTCTCCAGTGGGCAGATGCCTGCTAGGGAAAGAGGTACATCACTGGAGCTGCATCTCAAGTCTACCCTAATGTGTGTGGGGAGCAGTTGGAGTTAACTCTATTGAGCTTGCTGTTACTGGAAGATATTTCTCTCTGCTGAGGATGCTAAAGTAAGCCAGATTCTTCTACCATTGATAGTGTTCTCCTGGATTCTGTAAGGCTGAAATAAATGCTTTCATTCCATAAGATGCTTCTGGCTGGGTGTTTGTCCAACAACAAGAAACTGACTGCAATAGTACAACTGGTACTGAGGAGTGGGGCCATTGCATCACTGAATCTGACCATGTGGATTTTGGTCTTTATGAATGTGTACACTAGAGGAATGAGGAAGGATTTGGTACTTGGGACTGGAAAAGCCTCACAATGTGGTAAGCAAAGTTGTATGGGCTATTCTGGTGACAGTTTGAAAGTGCTAAATGCAGAGAGAATTGTGGATTGTGAAGGCTTGGCTTATGAACTTTCAAAGGGGAAGAGGGAATTTTGGAACTGGACTACTGGCATAAAGGCTGTCTGCCTTCTTCTGTCCATGTCCAGAGAGTTTGAGTGAGGTTGAATTTAAAATTAATAGAGGGCTGGAGAAATGGCTTAGCGGTTAAGGCATTTGCCTGTGAAGCCAAAGAATCCCGGTTCAATTCTCCAGGACCCACGTAAGCCAGATGCATAAGGGGCACTTGCATCTGGAGTTCGTGTGCAGTGGCTTGAGGCGCTGGTGTGCCCATTCTCTCTGTGTCTTCTTCTCTTCTATCTCTCTCTGCTTGCAAATAAATTAAAAAAATAAAAAAATAAATTAATAGACTGGTGTGCTTGGCAGAAAGTATAAAACATAAAGATATAAAAGATGTATGGTTTATCACAGGAAAAAAATCAAGCAAGTTTTAAGTAATTGGCACAGAGACTGGTTTTAGGTTACTGAAGTAGCAATTGTTAAGCAGATTACCACCATTCAGAGTAAGCCAACTGCTTTGCATTGGGACAGTGGAAAAGATGCCTGAGGATGAAATCCACCCAGGAAAGGCTCAAATGAGTAGGAATACAAATTCTTTTACAAAGAGGTGACTTGAAGGAAGAATTCTGAAGACTCTTCAAGGTCAAGGTTTATTCCCCTCTTGATTTACAAAATTGGTTATGTCACTGCTCACCTGGTAATGGTTTTGAGAGCATAAAAATGCAGAAAGGCCATCATGAAGTGCACATAGTTTCAGAAGCCACATGAATGGCAGTGTGAAGTAGGATGAGGCCCCTGTGTAGAGGTCCAGTAAGGTTACTATATGAAGAGAATCAGTTCCAGGAACTGATGCTGAGATCAGCAAGGAGAAATAGAGTAGACATCCCTGTTTAGAGGCCAAATAAGGCTACTGAATGGAGCTGTGAAGACATACCATGGTTTGCTTGAAGATGTTTTAGATATACCAAGATTTTGAAACAGCTACCATGGAGATCTTGGGGTTTGGAATGGGATGTTTGCCTGGGCTGTGACCAGCCCAGCTAGAGGGGTGGAATTGAAATCCAAAGATTTTCATCACTGGTTATGGAATGGCAGATGTTTGATGTGTACCTGCTGGCTATTAAGTTATATTGTTTCAGGCTAATCTTGTTGAGCCTAATTTCAATGGAAATGTTTATTCTGTGCCATTACATGATAGAAATATGTACTTGTGCTGGATTTATACAAGTCTAACAACCAAAAATCAGTCTTAAATCTTAGATGAGACTTGGGACTTTTGAACAATGTTACAGTTGACAAAGACTATGAGGACGTTTGAAGTTTGTCTGAATGCAATTTTCATTGTAAGAGGGTCATGAGTCTATTGGGACCAGGGCCAGAATATCGTGGCTTGAATGTATGGACTCATAGATTCAGGTGTTTCATTGAGACTGAGCTTGAAAGTTGAGTCTTCAGTGGGCAGAACCCTGCTTGGGAACAGAGGTATGTCACTGGGAACAGATCTTAAATCCAGCCCCAAGGTGTGTGGGGAACAACTGGAGCTTTGGCTATTGAGCTTACTGCTGCTGGCAGCTGTTTGTCTATACTGAGGATGCTAAAGTGAGCCAGCTTCTTCTGCCATTAAGGGTGTTTCCCTGGATTCTATAAGCCTGAAATAAACCCCTTCTTTCCATAAGCTGCTTCTGGTGAGGTGTTTGTCCAACAATGAGAAGCTGACTGTGATACTAGTTATGTAATTATCACCAAAAGTACATATTAATATTACTCCTTTATTTTTTTACAGATAAAGTAATTGGAATTTAAGTTAAATAACATACCCAATGACAAAAGGCTTTAGATAATGAAGCTGGAATCCAAATTTAGTTCTATCTGATACTGGAGGCTAAACTCAAGCTGTTTGATTTCCTGCTTTCTTCTATTGCTACAAGTTGTAGTACTTAGTTAATTTAGTTATGAATTTTCTTTTATAATTGACATGAAGTTAGTGAGAAATAATTAAATCTATGTTCCTTCCAGCAGTCAAACACTATGTTTATTAAAAGGGGAATTCATATTAAAGTATATAGATTTCAAAAAAATATTTATATGAGGACACAGAGATCTGCAGAAAAGGAAGTATAGGAGGGATCAAAGCAGGTATCAATGGGAAAAATTCTATGTATAGGAAAAGGAAAAAAATACATTATTTCTTAGGCTATTTGTCAAGCTTATGTTTCTGTAACACAGTTTTTCCTACTTGGATCTGATTCCTAAGGGAGTTCTATCATGGCTCAACACTAATTCAGCTGCACAGTTTTGGAGCATGGTTGAATATATTTGGTGGCCAAATTTAGACATAAGAACATAAACCATAATCCTTTTTTAATCATTCAAGATATAGAAGTCATTTAGACACTGTGGGAGTTGTATGCAAAAGATTCCTGAAAGACTTACCAAAAGATTAAGATCAATTTATTTCAGAGACTAAAGAAAAAAAGACATTTATTTAAAAATGAATTTTAAAAGGCATTTATTTTTTAAGGCATTTTAGTTTCATAGGAAAATGAAAGGAAGGTACCAAGGATTCTCATGGTCCCTCTTAACCACATCTGCATAGCTTCCCCTATTAAAGTGGTATATTTGTTACAATTGATGAGCCTGTGTTAATGTTTCATAATCACTCACAGCCCATATTTTTCATTAGGGCTGTTTGGATATATTCATGATGACAAGTTTCTATTACTAGAGAATCATGCAGAGTACTTTCACTACCTAAAATTCCTCTGTGCTCTGCCTATTCATCCTCCTCTACTTCTAACCCATGGCAATCATGGTCTTTTTAGTGTCTATAGCTGCCTTTTCAAGAATGTCTATAGTTGGAATCACATATTATGTACCCTTTTCAGATTGGCTCTTTTTTTCACTTTAAGAATACGCCTTTAAGTTTTCTCCAAATCTTTTCATGGCTTGATAGCCCACTTAAGTCCTGAATAATATTCCGTTGTCTGTAGAATTATTTATCCATTCACTTAGTTGAAGAGCATCTTGTGATCTCCAAGTTTGGGCAACAGTGGATAAAGATGTTATAAAATTGTATGTGCAAGATGATTTTTGTGTCCTTACATTTACAATCCCTTTGGTTTAATATCAGAGGGTGTAATTGCTGGATTGTACAGGGAGAGTTCACTTAGTTTTGGCAAGGACTGTCCAACTGTCTTCCAATGTGGCCGCACCATTATACAAACAATGGCTCAGCATTCCTTCTTATCCTCAGCAATGAGTGGTGTAGTCCCAGGCTTATTTTAGTGACTGTAACCTGATGCTTCTAGAGATTTATTAGTGTTAATTGATCTTACTATCATTATAAGCCTTTCAAGTGTTCTCCACAAACAGTATTCTCAGTTTCCAAAGTGTTTTAAAAGCCAATACAATATCATTAGACTCTATAGGACACAGAGTCAAAGGAAAAATGTGGTCATGGAAAGCAAGAATAATTTTACTACACAAAAACAATTAAAACAACAATAACACACACTCTTTCTCTCTCTCTCTTTCTGTCTCTCTAACATAGACACAGCCCTTACTACAGCCAGATACCATTCTGAGTAGTCTGGGTTTACTCATGTCCCATCACCATTTTTACAGATGGGAAAACAAAAACAAAGGGCAGTTAAGAAACTTGTATTAGATCACACAACTCATAAACTGAAAGGTAAACTGACCCCTGTTGGGCATTGCTAAAAAGGGCTGGGACTGTGAGGAGGCTGGCCTGAGCTGTTGGACATGGCCAGGGATCCTGGGCTGTGGGGTTGCAGCTGGCCCTATCGTCAAGGGTCCCTGGTGACGGTGACTGGCCTTCCCTACGTTGTAGGTTGTAGTGAGCTGTCATCGCCAAAGTAGGCAGAACTGGCGAGGCCCTCCCCCTGGACCCCAAAAGGCTCTGACCATTCTGTAAGTCAGAGTTTGCCCCCACAGTTCCTGACCTTGTGGCTAGCTGCCCAAGACCCTTATGTGGCTGAAGTCATGTAGCCTTTCCACCATCTCTCACTCCCCACAGCCTTTGAAGTCACAGCCTTCTGCCATCCCCATTATCTTCTCTCTCACCATTCCCCTTATCTTCTCTTTCAATTCCTCCCCCCACAGATTTGAAGTTACTAGTTCTTCTGTCACCTAGATGACAGCCCATAAACTATGTATCCGATTGCCATATAGTCTGCATGTGCCATCCCAACCTTCCCCAAGTATTTATAAACCCACTCCCCCTTTGAATAAATGAGTGCTGTCCATTAGACAGTCTCCTGGGTGTTCATTGCCTGTCATCTTCGTCATCACACTCACCCGCTGCTCCAAGATGGACCCTGCTTCCCCCCAATTCCTTCCTCCTCGCCTGGGATGTCAGTGGCCAACGACCCCGGGAAATGGTAAAGACCCACAGACCCCAGGAAATCTGAGTGCAGAGTCTATGATTTTAATCCCTTTGTTAAAAGTTTCTTTCAAAACAAAGTTCTTTACAACCTGTTGCTCTATGATTCAGTCCTGAATTGGCAAAATTAGATTAAAATGTGCACTTTTCTCAAACAGACTCAGTGAAAAGTTACTGAGAAAGTCTGCTCAGGAAGATACCCTGCCATCTTTGCTCTGTGAAACCTGCTTCCTGCCTCTCCTGCTCCAACTGAACCTCTGAGTCCTAGAAATGCTCCTCAGCTGGCCCTCATCAACCTGATGATCCCACAAGAGATGCAGCTGGGACCAAGGGATTTGAGATGGCTTTAGGAAGAAATGCTCCTCATTTCTTTTGGCCCTCATCACCCTCCTGCTCTCAGGGGTTGTCAAGTTAGAGAGATCTTTCTCTTAAAAGAAATATCAAAGGGAGTACTAAGGAGATCAAGTGATCTCATTTTCCATGCACACACACACCATTATTGTGGAAGGAGTTTACTAGAGCATTAAACTAGTAGTCATACAAAATTCTGGGAAGGTCAAGCTAACTGACATGTTTGTTATTAGAGTTGGCCTCATCCAAAATAAGAATGGGTATAATAGCCACACACATGTATTTATCTTGGAAATTATTTCTAATATTGATCTACTTATTATTTATTCTCACATCAGGTTTGTGACATGTGGACTGTTAAAACAAACACATGAATAAGGTCAGGCCCACAGCAGTTTCATGTCCGGGACTTAATATACAAATAGGAAAAGGCTAAACACACAGTTAAAGACAGATATGTCAAAACCAAATCCCATAATCTTTTAGGTACTTCTTGCCACTCAGTCTACCAATTCCCACTTTGCCTCTGACACATGTTCCCTGTATTATTGTAATATCCCCAAGGAACATCTGAACACACATATATGCCATCACCCCAGCTTAGTCCAACTGAAGGGGAGTGACATGACCAGGGGCCCAAAGGAATTTTGTTTTCCTTCCTTCTTTCTTTCTTTCTTTCTTTCTTTCTTTCTTTCTTTCTTTCTTTCTTTTCTTTCTTTCCTTCCTTCCTTCCTTCTTTCCTTCCTTCCTTCCTTCTTTCCTTCCTTCCTTCCTTCCTCCTTCCTTCCTTCTTTTTCTTTTTTCTTTCTTTCTCTTTTTCTCTCTTTCTTTCTTTCCTTCTTTTTTCCCTTCCTTCATTCTCTCTCTCTCTCTCTCTCCTTTTTCTCCTCTCTCCTTTCCTCTCCTCCTCCCTCCTTCTTGCCCTCCTCTGTCTCTCTTCTTTCTGATAGGCTCTCTCTCATGTAGCCCAGACCAGCCTCATAATCACTAAGTAGCGAAAAATTACATTGAACTTCTGATTCTCCTGCTTCCAGCTCTTGAGTGTGGGGATCATAGGCACGAGCCGCACCATGTATAGTTTGTACAATGCTGGAGACTGAACCCAGGGCTTCATTCTACAAAATAAACTAAATTCCTAGTCCTTCATTTCTTTACTTTCAATAATTGGTTAGGAATCAGCAAAACTTAAAATCCAGCATTCACATCTCTCAGTATTGGTATGCCAGTCTCAATAAAAGAAAAATAAATCCCTAATATATACACCATCTATAAAGTATCAAACTTTTATATGATTCATTTATAAAAATCTCTCTGAGATTAGTATGTTATTATTTCAATTTTAGAGAGAAGACTGAGGTGTAATGGGCACTGAGTTGGCTCCCCACAGTTGGGCAGCTGGTAAGTGGTCAGTGGCAAGCTTGAATCATACCAGCTTAGCCTGACTCAAATGCTCCTGATGTGCTCAGAATCATCCTGCATGCTGGTCTCAGAGGAGAGGCTTCCTACCATGGGAGACATGAAGACAGCAGAATAGTGTTGAGAAACCTTGGGAACAGAATGGTGAACACACTGAACACATCCAGAGTATAAATTTGATGACATTTCACACACACTATATAAACCACCATCAAAATAAGTTTAATGAGCAGATACATCACTTCCAAAATTTCACCATCGCCTCTTATGATCGTCTGCTCCTCAAGCAAGTACATTATATGCTGTCATAACACATTAGGTTGAATTTCTGAGAATTTTACATAAATGGAATTGTATGGCATATATTCCTTGCTGTCCATCTTTTGCAATTAATATGATTTTGAGGATCATCCATGTCATTTTAGGTTCCAATCATTTGTTCCTTTGTATCATTATTGCTGAGTTATTATATTGAGGATATATTGCAGTTTGCTTTTCCATTTACCTGTAGATGGAATAGATAGTTCAGTTGCTTCCAGTTTGGGGCAATTAAAAGTAAAGCTGCTATGAATATTCAAGTACAAGTCTTTTTGTGAATTTATTTATGTGTTTATTTCTACCACATAAACACGTAGGAAAGGCTTCATCAATGGTAGAGTGCTGTAGAGTCACTTCCTTCCAAAGCTGTAGTCAGGGAAGTCCATGAGCCATGCAGATAGATGGTAAGGGTTCAAGAAAAGGATGGATAATCCATTCATATGTGAAGGGATAGTAAGATTGACTTGGGCACATCAACACAGCAAATCTCACTCTCCTGTCTTCCAGGCCTGCACTCTCCTGAGAACCTAATGTAGTGTCCAATCACTATTTTGAAAGGAGTTCTGGTTTAGCATGTCTTTGAAACAACAATTGGATTCAGTACACTATCTGCCATTGATCTATTCAAATGGTAAAAGGTTTAGTATAGTTAGATAAAATATCATTACCTTTCAAAGAAAAATTATCTCCATTCACTTTAAAAAAAACAAGTATTCATTCCTTTTACAAGAAAGCATTTCTGGATGTCAACAAAGGGTTGTAAGGATAGCTTGGGAAGATGATGGTTTTAGTGTTCAGTGGGGTTCTTCTTCTGAAATTCACCAGGACTGGATGGGAATGGTGTTGAAATATAAGTCACAGACATCATAGTTCATCAATATTAGAGGTCATAGCTTTGGCATGTTTAGAAACACTGTGAATTCTCCAAAGTAACAATAATAACAAAAAAGTTTTCAATACCCCAAGTGCTTATTCTTTTTGCAAGTGCACAAAAATCCCCAAACTGCTTTTTCTACAAATTATGTCAACCTTACAGTTCACTGGGGACATGCCCTCAAAAGAGATTATGGGATATAAGTGTCTCTCTGATTTTCCGACTGGCAATATGACCATCTACTCCTGCACCAATGCCCTACATTGCACTTCCCATGAGGTAATACAGCCAAGAAGTAGCCACGTTTCTTGAGCTTTTAGCAAACTGTGAGCTAAATAAACCTCTTTCTAGTTAGCTTTTTAAAAATATTTCATATAGTCACAAAAATCTTACTGATACAAGTTCCTCAATATTCTCCATTTGAGTAGGTATTTGTATGTATACTGTTTGGGATAAATTTTAGATCATGGAACCCCCAACTTAGATTTTGGATACTCAGACAGGGAGTGATTTGCTCTGTAGTGGAAGGCACCGAAAGCAACATCTTTCCAAGTATCAGGAACATTATTGATTTATTGGCAAGTGAATCTACCATATTGAAACTAAATTCAGAAGGAAGGGAAAGAGGCTTTTATAAAGCCCCACAAATTGCAGTTAAAGTATTATTTCACAATTCTGAAAACAGATATGGAAAAATTCAGATCTGACTCCTCTACACAAAACAGAATACACTACACTTCTAAGTAGGTACTAGCAGGAAGATAGGAAATGTGTTGATGGAGATGAAACAATGTACTGAAGATTCCAATTCAGTTTTAGAACAGGCTATTTTTCATAGGGACCCTGATTCACCATAAATTTAGATAAGTGGATCTACTGATCCTAATTAGCTGTAAGATGAACACTAAGGTTCTGACCCTATAAATAACTTCTAGAATACATCTATTTGAAACTGCTTTGATTTTGAATTAAGTATGTACTTTGAGTATTGCAGAAACTTTTAAATCAGCTTATTTTTCTTCATCTGTTAAAAAAATTAAGCTTGAAGTACTTTCCACCTCCAGAGAATGATTCCTGACAGTGTTCTTGTGAGGTGAGAAGATCTCAGTACAATGCCAGGCACAAAGCAGGTGCAATTATTATTTGCCAGTCATATTACTAAAGCCAGCATTTGTAGACAATGTCAGTGTTTGCAAAACAAAGAAAAGATGAATGGGTTTAAAATGTCTGGGAAGAAAATATATCTCTATGATGCATGACAGTGCTCCTGTGGCGAGATGAGCCTACAGTGGCAGATCAGGGAAGACTGCCAGGCACACTTCCATGTTATGGCTCAGATTCTCCTGCAAAATCCCTCTATGCCCATTCAGAGAAAATTACAAGACCTAACCTGGAAAAGAAGTGAATAGAAAGCAAGCATCAATGTCTGTTTTCATATACAAGAAACAAATATCAACAGACTATTTGGATGTGCTCCAGCTCTCCAGATAGCACTGGGAAATGCTACTTTCATGTTCCTTGGGGGGGGGGGGACTTTGACCTCTAGTTCTTCCAACCACAAATTGATAGAATCACATAATCCTATTTTCAAGGCCATATTTTAGTCAGTCTTCAAACGGCTTGTCTAGTCCATATGTCTACAGAAGAGGAGGCCGACTCAGCATCACTGTCGGGGTAAAGTCTGGTTTTTGGAAGAATTCATTGTTCTCATCTGCTCAGACAATTCTCATAGCACAGCTGGTTATGAAGTCCTTACACCTCTAATAAATCTAAGATAGCCAATTATTTTTCACTTTCCTTGAGCACCATATCCACTCTATTTGCTGACATCTAGTGAGAGAATGGACTGATTGCACATGTGTTCTTTGGTGAATGTTAAATGAAACTGAGATAGGTTTACCCTGCAGCTATTGATAAAAAATTACATACTGCTTCTTGATCATGAATTACCATTGTAAATGTTGTTTCTTGTGACTAAAATGCATGGCGATACTCAGAAGAATAGACCTTTGGCAAGCAGAGCCTTTTTATCTTGGCAAAAGTTAGCCTGGTATGTTAATAAGACAGACTTTCAGACGATGTGGATACAGACTTGGGCTCTGCTCTGACATGACTTTGGAAAAATGACTTACACCCTCTGAGTCTCAGTTTCTCTGTGAATAAAAATAAACCTTATCTAGCAGGGTTGTTGTGAGTATTAAAGAATACAAGTGTTTGGCACTGCACCTGGCACACAGGAACTCAATGAAAGGTAATTTACTCTGTCTACTAAAAAGAATTAGACATTTTTAAATTGCATTGCATTATTCTGCTAGCTAAGGCACCAGTTATCAATAGGAACTTATTAGAAACCCATTCTAGAAACCTGTAGTCATTATGTGTCCTGAATGCCAAAGAAGATTCTAAAATTAAAGACCATGACCATCAGAAATAACGGGTGGTGACAACCAGCCATCCAGCCCAAGTGAATTGCAATTCACTCTGTTGTGATTCAGCCTCATTTATCTGTGGGAAGGTTTCACTATTAGAAAAATGCTTCTTTAAATTGAGCTTAAATGGGCTTCCCTGTAAATGCTACCCATTGCTGCATTCTAATTCTGTCCTCCAAGCCAAGAGAAATAGTACCAATATAGTCAATGCAAACTATGTGGTGGTGAGACAGAGGAGCCACTGGGACCGGAACATGTCAGAACAGGCAGAGCCTCATAGAGTGGCACATTCCTATTAAGTCAAACAGAAAGTGTGGCTGGGCAAACTGGTCCTAAAACCCTTCTTTTGTTGGGAAAACTCAACACAGCTATAGAAGGAGGGGGAAAGTGCTATCATTTTCAATTAGGTGAAGAAATGAAAAGTTCCTAGGATAGAGAGACAACACTTGTCTATTAAGCACTCATCTCTCCATCCATTCAATAGCACCTGTTGCTGATTAACTAGAAAGAAGGAAAAGTTATTTAGAAAAATAAATGCCAGACAACAAGACTCTAGACAATAAGGATATTCATGATATTTCCTCAGAAAATGCATAGATAATAAAATCATAAGTATATAAATAAATAGCATTAGCCAACAAACTTGAAAACAATCAATGTAGATAATTGAATGTTACCTCTTTTAAAATGTTTGAAAGTCAGTAGGTTATCAACTCACAACAATTTATTCCATTGACTGATACAACAGTAATAAAAGCACTCAGAAGAATAAGAGAAAAAGGAAAAATAAATTGTGAGAGATTTTGCATTCTTATATTTAAATTTTATTTTATTTATTTGGGAGAGGGGTGCAGATAGAACTAGAGAGAAAATGGGTGCACCAGAGCCTCTAGCCACTGCAAATGAACTCTAGATGCACATATCCCCTTGTACAGCTGGCTTATGTGAGTACTGGGGAATCAAACCTAGGTCCTTAGGCTTCACAGGCAATTACCTTAACCACTAAGCTATTTTTCCAGCCCAAGATTTTGCATTCTTGTTCTCACATCTGGCAGATGATAATTTTATTGTTAAATGTGTAGAGATATTTTCTCTTTGCAAGTTATAATAAGAGGAGGGTGAAATCAATTTAGGTGGGAATCCATTTAGGTGTGAGGCTTAAGTTAACTAACAGAAGGGATCCAAAGTAAGCAAAAACTGAGGAAGGCACAGACTGAAATTGAGGAGAAACATCTCACTTCTGCTAGTTGCATGGTAAGCTGAGGTTAGGTGTTTGTCTGTTGAGACCATTGAATAGCCAATTGTGGTTTGAATGTATGTCCCTCATAGACTCGAGCATTCTAATAAAGCTTGTAAGTTGCATCTCTGGCTGCCTGGTTACAGGAGGTGTCACTGGGGTGGTTCCTGGGGTTCAGCACTCAGGTGTGTTGGAGGTAGATCTGAATTCCAGTCAAACAGTATTCAGAGAAGTCCTGGCTCTGTCAGTCCCTGCTGCTTGCCACCCCTTTGTGCTTGTTGCTTTTGGTTTCTCTCTGCTTGGATGTACAGAAGCAGATTCTTCTACCACTTCCTCCTGGATCTGTAACCTTGAAATAAATCCCTTCCTCCCATAAACTGTGCCTGGTTTGGATTTCATTCCAGCAATGTGAAGCTGACTGCACCACTAACAGAAACCCAAGTTGTTAACCCAAGTTTAGAACTAACCTCCACCACTGACTATAGGTGGATTGGGTGGGGAGGTGAGTAGGGAAGAAAGATGGAAGAAAGATTAACCCAGAGCCCCTGCATTTTCTAAGTGAGATAGAGTGTGAGGACCAACCAAAGTTCTTTTTGAGGTCCCTTGGAAGGTGAAGGTGTCTCAACCAGCTCACCAAGGTCTTCAGAAAACACAAGTATTGTGGTATGGGACTAGGTGGCCACTTCTCTACATGTTCAGCCAGTTCCTAGCTTTCCATTGACATTATCTAATCAATTTTAAGGGTTCCAAAGCACCAGCTCCCTAATCTTTCCATTGCTAACCACTCTCCAAAGGGCTGTTGGTGTATGGGCATGCCTCTGTTATTTCCCATGGTTGTAGAGAGACATCTCTTGGTTGCTCCAAGGGGAAGGTGAACCATGTTCTGTGGCCCTCTGCTGTCGTCCATGGGCCATGGTTTGCTCTTAAGTTCTGGGCAGTACAAAATGAAATGGTTTACTATAAGCATTCCTAAGGTGTCCGCGTGGCTTCCACACTGCCAAAACAGTTTGCTGCCCCAGGATTCAATGATAAAATTATACAGGTAAAATGCTGCTCTGAAGACCTCATCCAAAGTCATCCAAAGCACCGGTGCCCAATTTTCATTGACTATACACATGCTATGCCTAAGGACATGGGATGGCTTTAGAAGCACGACAGAGTCAGAGAAAAAGAACTTTCAGAAAGCTTCCATGCCCAGTCATGCCTGGCCCATTGCAAGGTACTCAACACTAGCACAGGAGAAAAATAGGAAAATCAATTTACTACCAGAGTTCCAAGCTCAAAAGTTTCCAGAAATAACCTGAGCTAGACTGAGACCCTATCACAGAACCCACCCCCCCAAAAAAAGAAAAGTTTCCAGAAATAAATTTCTCATGAAAATCTGAACTTTATATGCCACGTTCTTTTTTTTTTTTTTTAAAGGAATCAAATTCTAAGATATAGGGTATGTTTCCAATGATGTTCACAATTGGAGTATGAAAGAGAGCCAGAGGGGAAAAGTCAAGTCATGTGGCAAGAATGAAGCTGTGGAGGAGTAAAGATAAAACTAGGTGATGACTGACAATGGCAGCTCCAAGTTCAGTGAGAGACTCCATCTCAAGCAAACACATGGACGGGGGATAGGAGGACCTCTGAAACCCTCGTCTGCTCTCTGCATGCATTCACATGGCATGTGTGCATTTACATGTCCATACAAATACACCACACCCACACCACAACATACATACTACACACATGTATGCAAAAAAGTAAATAAATCAAGGCTGAGGGAACAAGGAGAAGCATTTAAGATCAATCTTTCTCTAACAAAAATCTACTCATGCCAATTATACATTTAAGCAGGAAAAGAGAGATAGAGCAAGGATTTCATGACTCTAATTTCTATAGATCCAAATAGAAACCCATTATAAGGAACCAGTGCAGGCTCCAGTCTTTCCTCTACCTTCCTTAGCAGCTGTGCACACTGCTTTCTAGTGTCTCCTAGTTCAGTTGCATCTCTATCTCAAAAGATTCACCCAGGATCCTAAAAGGGGGGTTTCAAGTATCACTTTTCCAGTTCAAATACAAGACACAGATAACCTGGGCATCACTTCCTATCTAATATCTCTCCATCTTTTGTTCTGTTTTATTCATCTCTGTGTTTTAGAAACTTTTCCAGAAGTGCAAACTTTGATCTGTAATGTATCCTTCCAGAAACATCCTCTTGGGCAGTTAGTCTTTTTCCATCTTTCTCAGCTCAGCTGCTCTGGATCCAGATGCTCAGAACACAACTAGGCAAAACACCTATATCCCCTTAGCCGGACGTGGTGGCGCATGCCTTTAATCCCGGCACTTGGGAGGCAGAGGTAGGAAGATCGCCATGAAGGGAGTTATCTAAATTTAAAATGAAGCAAGCAGACTCTGGACACTGCAGGATTTCCTCAGGTTTCCACTCATCTGATTTCTGAGCCTATATTTTGAACCCTATGTTTCCCAGATGCCCACATTACAGGTAGTAGACACGCCGTAGCTATTTACTGGACTGTCTGGATGATATTGACGTTTGACCACACAGCCACATTTGGCTTTCTAGTGACTCAGAATCCTCAAAGATTTATGTTTCTATTCCCATTCTCTGGAAAACTGGAGAGTCCTGAGCACAGTCTAAGAAGTGAGAGTGATCTGGAACTTAGCATTAAGTGATCATCCATTTTCCACTGAGAATTCAAACCTTTATTTATTTATTTATTTATTTATTTATTTATTTATTTATTCATTTATTATTTACTATTTGTCAGGCACAGTTGAGGACCCCGGGCCACCAGAGCTTTAAGCAGGCCTGAGCTGTCCGGCACAACTAAGGGCCCCAGGCCACAGGAGGTTGCAGCAGGCCTAGACCGTGATAATCTTGATAATCTTGCCTTGAGACCGGCCAGAGTGAGGCCACTCCCTCCACCCTCTGCTGCCTGGGCCTGGGGCACTTAGGTTTCAGTTTCCTGGTGGCCATGGCCATGTGTTCTTTTTTACTGCTCACCCAGAGGCCCCCATATGTTAATGAGGTATTAACCAGCAGCCTTCACACAACCAATCCCCCTGTAACCCGTACCCCGTGTACCTCTTCCTGCCACCATAAGGACACTTCTAAGCCCACTCCTCTGGCAAATAAATGAGCTGTCCTCCAACACAGTCTCCCAAGTGTTTCTTCCCATCGTGCTCACGGCCACCCAAGACTGATCCCCAGCCAGCAGCCTAGATGTCTCCAGGGTGCTGGTGTGCAAGGCCCCCAAGCAGCCAGGGACCCATGATGATGATGATGATGATGATTTTGGTTTTTCAAGGTAGGGTCTCACTCTAGCTCAGGCTGACCTGGAACTCACTACGTAGTATCAGGCTGACCTTGAACTCATGGTGATCCTCCTACCTCTGCCTCCTTAGTGCTGGGATTAAAGATGTGGGCTACCATGCCTGGCTCCACTGAATATTGCCACTGCTATTATATCATTCCTAGCTCAATGTGAGAGGATTCTGAGTATAAAGAAAGCAGGAAATCCCTTTCATTAAAACAGGATATAGCTAAGTGCATATTCAAGTTATATGTTGAAAAACTAAGGCACACAAGCCTATGGTACATACAACATTTCACTATCAAGTTGTATGTAATGGTTGCTTTAGAGTCTATAATGCAACATAGTTTCCTGTGTCTCTCTTATCTATGGTTCTTGTAAGTTCAATTACTTTTCCTCTTAAATTCCCCAAAGGAGGAAAAGACACGTCCTTTAATCTCAACTGGCAATGTGTACTTTCAAAAGTAAAATTCTGAAAGTATTATGAGACTACATCTGTTGCATTTATCACTACCCTCAGTGCTTGGCCCATGGTAGGCATTAAATTACTCAATGGTGCAATGGAAATCAGTCACCAGTCCCACAAGTATCACAGCCCCTCATGCTAAATTTATGCAGCCTGATGACTCTGCTCTGTGTAATCAAGTCCAGAAGCACAGCTAGACCTAAAGGTCGGACTGCCTCTTTTCCCATTATCCAAGAATGAGCAGGGCACTTGGTTTCCTGGGGCTTTCCTATGGAAATGGAATGATGAAACAAGATGTTATTTGGTGAATGTGACCAGGTAGCAGAATCAAATGCAGGCTGGCCCCAGGGTACAGTGCTAAAGCTTCCTGAAGCTTCATCCTTCCTGGTCGCCACAGGGTCCGTGTTAGAAATACAATAAGTTGCAAGCAGTAACAAAATACAGGGGGACCTCTCTGCCACCTCTCAGAAGTACTAAGTTAATCAAACCAGACCATTCATAAAGCTTGTCGCTCCCCATTACAGAGATGCATATATAACAGCATTTACCTACCCTTCCTTTGGATGTATCCAGAAAAAAAAAAAAAAAAAAAAAAAAAAAAAGAGACTCATTGCTATCCATTCAAATCTTCATTGGATCAGAACCAGCCCTAATTAAACAGTTTGGACCTAGGCAGGGAAGGATAACTGCATCTGGTCTGGAGCCAGATCAAGTTCAAATTCCTGTTCCATCACTGTTTGCCTCCAGTTCAAAGATTGTCACCTGGTTTACTGTCCTTAGGCTCAGCAGGCTCCCTTACCTTCCTGTTAGCTGATGGGGCACTGCCTAGCTGGAGGTTGAAGGAGAAAGGAAAGTGATATCTGGTTCTGGCAGCCCCACACTGCTTACCTCCCTGCAGGGTCACCTTAGGGCAGCCACATTCCCTAACCAAAGGTCTTTTGCCAGTGAACCCGTCCACAGAGCCCTGTCTGTGGTGTGCTGGGCCTTCATGTTTCAGACCTTCTTAATTCAATCAAATTCAGGTAGCCTCTCTGCTTCTGGGATTCTGCCTGACAGACCATTTCCTGGTGATAGGGCAGGCTATGCAAGCTCTCTGCATTTCAGGCTGCTCCTTATGCTGGCAATGATACTCATACTCAGGTCACATGGGTGTTGGGAGGACAAAATAACACATTTAGAACAGTTAGTCCAAGCCTCAATGAAATATTAATTGCTGTTATTATTAAGATTACTTTTCTTTTAGCGTTAGCTATTACCTCAACCTCCCATTCCCATTCTTTCACAGCAAAGGCAAACAACTGCAGATATGTTTAATGCCTTATTTATTCTCAACACAGTACCTAAGACAAGTGCCATGATTTTTTTTTTCAGTTTCCTAGACAAAAACTGAACTAGTAAGGTGGTCTGGTCTAATCCAAAACCACACGGAGGTCAGGTTCAAAGCCCAAATGTGAACTTGGGCCCCTTGGTGGCCAGATATTTAATCTAAAGAAGTCAACACAGTTCCATCTTATGTGACAACTTTGATGGATTGGTAGCAACTAACAGAACACAGTGTCAAAAATGAATAAGAAAGGGAACATGCTGTGATTGATTACTAATGTCTGCTGTGTATAGCCACATCAGAGTAATGACACCAGTGGCCTTGTTCTTATTTGTCCATTGGTCCACTCTACCTTCCCAAACAATTAACCAAGTAATTTATCAACAAGTATTGATGAAGCATCTTCTATTCATACACTTTCCTAGACAAGGTCAAAGATACATTGATACTTTAGATCTGCTCCATTAGTACCCCTGGGAGTTAACAGAATTAAAGATAAGCCAATGATATCAGGTCATGCCTATAAATTCAATAGTAATTAAAAATGGAAAAGTTCACTTTTTTAAGCTTATAAACAGATGTTTGGTAAGCACTGGAGATGTGAAAAATGCATCTAGCTGTTTTGATATGGTATAGTATGAAAGAGAGGAAAAATGTGAACACTATATAGAATATGAGGAGATTCTGCTTGATGGAGGGGAGCTGAGCCAAAGTACAATGTCAGGATGGGTTACAAATAAAGCCTGTTGGAGAGGAGGCAACCCTCTCTAAGGGTGCAGACACAGCCCCTCTCCCCACCACCATCACCTTTGGACTCTGAGATCAATATGTCTTTGCTCAAAATTTAAGTACTCAATCGAATGGTCAGGGAACTGGGCATCAAATTTGCTTTGAAAAAAGTCATGCTAAAACTTGATTCCTTAGTTCAAGACTCAAAGACTATTGAGCCCAAATCATTTTCCTGTTCTCTAAATCCAGTTATGGTTTACTTCTCCTACTGCCAGACATTGAGTTGCTTTCTTAATCAGATAGTCATTCCACACTTTGTTTTATAACCTGTTACCTCTTTTCCTTGTCTTTATTCATTCATCCACTCATAATTAATGAACTAATTCAATATGTTATCTTACTTACTATGATGACACTGACAATATGGTTATAAAATAAGACACCCATGGTCCTAGCATCATACAGAACATACAGTCGGATGGAGGAAAACAGACAGGCAACCCATACAAACAATTCATAACTGTAATAAGCACTGTAAAGAAGAGGTATGGGGTCCAATAAGGACCACACAGAGGTTCTTTGTTTAGGAATCAGGTCAGGAAGGACTTCTCTGAAGATGGATATGCTGAAGTGGAGATGGAATGATAAGTATAAATCAGTCACATTAGAAGATTAGTGAGTGGGAGGTAGTGATGGTAATGGGATACCAGGAAAGAGAAAAAAGCATGTGCAGAGGCCCTGAGTAGGGAAAAGGCTTGGCATTTTAGAATCATAATAAGCAGGTGCATTTGTTGAGGCAGTAAGCAATTTGAGAGTAGAGAAAAATAAAGCCAAAGGGGAAATCTAGCCCGGTCTTACAGAGGGTATAGGCTGTGGTGAACTTCACTTTTACTATGTGTGCAATGGCAAAGTGTGGCCTGACTCAGACCCCTAGGGCCTGATGTTGCTGTGCACTCTCCTGACTTTTCACTGGGGCAGACTCCTGCCTGCCTTTCATTGCTCCTTACTTATCACCCACCCTGGGGAACCTGAACTGGCACCACTGCCACTGTCTTCCCTCTGCTGCTTTTCCTTCCTGTCCCTCCCCCACCAAAGACCTGCTTCCAGATTCCTCTCTGCCCATGGCTTCTGTGACAAATCCTAAAGACCTTCCTTCAGTTACTGCTAGGTAGGCACAGTCCTCTCCCTTGCACTTCTATTTGACCAGAAGATCCCCTGAGGCATAAATTTTTGAAGAAACATAAAATAAAACAACAAATAAATAAAACCTTTCCTGTGTAAAAGATGTGTTTGTCTATCAACACTGTTAGAATGGATTTTATTTTGTTTTGTATCTGAATAAAACTTCAGTAACAAAATAAAATAGAGTCTGATATCTTCTGTTCATTTGTAACACCACTACATTTCCCCCCAAGCAGATTCAATACTGAAATATTTAAGAGGTTGTAAAAAATTTCCCATTAAGAATGCAAATTGTGGTTTCATGGGTACATTTCAATTTTGATTTGTAATGATCTTGTGATGATATATTTCCTAGTTCATCCTATGAGAGACACAGTTCCTGTGGAAAATTAAAAATATAAATTACAGTCATATATTCCTTAGTCATATCACTTTTTTGTTAGTCCCCTACAAAGCAAAATGCACTCACAGAATAAGAAAACATAAATGTACAAAACATTCATCAAATTTCTTAGTGCTTTGTTTTGTTTGGTTAGGGTTGGGTTTGTTTGACTGCGAATCAGGATTTAGGTTTCATACAAGAGGATACTTTAGAAGCTTTCATAGGAAGAAAGGATCAAACTACCTGAGCATCTACTCATCAAGAGACTAAAATTCATTTTTTTCCATTTTCCCTCCCAGCTCTGACCATTCTAACACCTCCTGAACTTGAATGTCTATAGCTAAGAGACAAAGACAAGCATTCAATGCACATACAATTGTCAACAAATAACTATAGCTCTCATGGTTTTTAACATCCCCAAAAAAGAAGTGAATGAAAACCAAAACTGAAGGAAATATCCATTTCAAGTCCCAAATGATGTTACCTGAAAGGTACCTGAAAGGTGAGGTCTGTTTCTTCCTCCTCCCAGATGAATCTACGTGAACTTGTTTCAGCTAGCTTATTTCAACATAAATGACACAACCAGTCAAGCACCACTCTGGCACTCGGAAGAGTACAGATGAAGTTTTAACACACCTGTGCAGATGTTCCACAGTTAGACAGATGCTAGCACGACTTCCCATTTCAGTTTGGAGGAGTAAAGTGCTCACTCAGCATTCCCCATTCCCACATTCCCCTAAAGTACAAAACACCATATGGAAACCGTCAAGCTCAGCTCTGCAGGGCTCAGGGCAACCCAGAAATCACATAAGATTTCTGCACACTTGGGATAGACAAAGATTAAATGCAGGAAGAGAAGCTTCAGTACTAAAGCACCGAATTACTGTGAATAACAGTGTTTGCATTTTAAGTTGTCAATCTGGGATATTTTTAGATGGAAACAATAGCTAAACTCCAAAAATCTAAAATTGCTTCCTATTAGAACATGAACCCCGTACTAAATGGATGAGCACAGCATCCATGGGCAATACCATCTCAAAGCTATTTGAGAAAGTGGGTTTGTATTTTCCTCTATGTTCACATTTTCATTTCCATGTGTGAAGTACCTGCTGCATGTTGCATTTCTATAGAAATACATATGATGTGTGTGTGTTTCATAAAACAATATAAAGGGATTATATCTGAATTGTCTGTAAGCTCTACAGTTGTGGCACAAAAGCATCAGATTGATAGAATCAGATACTAAACCAATACACTAGCAGGATACTCAGGATTGAAAACCTGCATCTTGGGTAGGAGAGATGGCTTAGCAGTTAAGGCACTTTGCCTGCAAAACCCAAGGACCCATGTTTGATTCCCCAGTACCCATGTAAGCACATAGTGGCACAAACATCTGGAGTTCATTTGCAGTGGCTAGAGGCATGCCCATTCTCTCTCTCACTCTAATAAATAAATTAAAAAAAATATTAAAAAGAATGCTTACATCATTTTTTTAAAAATAGGATTATGAGCTGCAGATATCTGCTCCTAGATAAAGTGCAAATAAGGGCAAGTGGTGCTGAAGGAGCTTTCATTGTTTAAATAAAGCACAGTATGGACTTGAGGCAGAAAGGGGTAAGGATGACACAGAGCGGTATCTCTTATCAAATATTAGTATCTAAGAGATGGAGACAAGAGAATCTGTTGGAAGTTTATGGGCCAGTTGGCCTGGTGAACAGAGCAGTAGACAATGAGAGACTCTGCCCAAAAGAGGTGGAAGGAGGACCAACACAGGAAAATTATTCTCTAACCTCCACACACATGCCATGCCAAGTACACACCTGTGCTCATACCCATGAACATTGCCATAGTCAGCTCCATGTTGCTGGGATGAATATCCAACCAGAGACAGTTTAGGGGAGAAACAGGTTTATTCAGGCTTACAGGTCCAGGGGAAGATCCATCAATGTTGGAAGAAGCTGCTTGGTTCTCAACTGATCGCAATGTGGGAGGTGGAGCCTTGCTGGGGGAGGTGTGCTGTTGGGGATGGGTTTAGGACTGTTACAGCCAGCTCCCCTTTGGTAGATCTCTGCTCACTCTCTGATTGCTATCTTCACGTGCTGTGGCAAGAGGTGATGTGCAGCCTTTGCTCATGACATCTTTTCCCTGCCATGATGGAGCTTCCTCTTGAGGCTGTAATGATAAACAACTTTCCACCCATCAGCTGTTTTTGGTCAGGGGCTTTATGCTAGCAACAAGAAGGTAAGTACAATAATATCAATGTGTTCCTTTACTTGTCTCATTATCAGTGATGGGCTGGGCTGATCAGTGTTTCAAAAACGATTCTGTTCAATCAGGTCAAGCAAAGAGAAATTCATTCACAGCCCCATACTGTGCTTACTGAGCCAGAGACTCAGAAAATGATAATAATGATAGATTTTACAACTGTACCATTAAGGTCTCACCACCTGGTATCTGATATTTTCTCAGAGTATGAACAGTGTTTATTAGCTTCTCTATTTGACCAAAATAAAGCAAATATTTATAAAATGCCAACCAGAACAAAATATAGGCAAATCATATTAAGTTAACATTATTTACCATTGTTTAGATATGCAAATATAGGTACATCAGAAAATAAAGTCCTCCAAAATATTTCACCAAAATATTTATATTATATTCAAAAATTGCTAAGTACGTGTTTTATGAATGCATCAACTGCATAGGAATTTGACTTCATGTCCTCAAAACATTATTAAGATGTTGAATTATGAAATAATTTCACCAGAAAACATATAGAATGGCATATTCTAACAACATTAGGAGAGTGATTTACCTTTAACAGAAATATACTAGGGTTTTATTTTTAATTTCTGAAAGTTACTTAAATTACTTTTTGCTTTTAATATCAGTAATATTCTATTTGAAAAGCACATAGGAAATAGATTTTTAATGACAAATTTAAAATCACCTGTTAACCTACTCCCAGTCATGTTTTGATATATTTTTGTGGATATACAGATAGGAGTGGAGTTACACCATATGTAGTTCTTTGAGGACCTTCATCTGATAATATATGAGAAACAGTCTTATAAAATGTTATTTAAAATAGGAACTACAATTCATTTTACTCATCCTCTATGCCTGATCATTTATATCTGCACTTAAGTCTTCACAATTATTAATAATTCAAAATGGATATCTTAGAATCAGGGCATTTACAATGTTGATTCTAAAAAAGTTATACATATTTCATACATATCCAAATATTTTAAATTATAGAAGCAAAATATAACATAATTTCTCAAAAATGAAAATCCCATTTTTTTTCTTCCTCCCTTACCTCAACCTCAGTCTGATGTAACTTCTGGTAAGTTTCTTGTTTACTCTTCCGGAAACTATACAAGCAGGGATTCCAAGGAAGCACACTGTATCTTAGCAATATGCCTTGTTGAGTACTTAGAATCAGTGCATGTGTCCTCACTTCAATCCTTTTAATGGTTTTATTATACTTAATTTGTTTGGGCATGCCATAGCTTATAAAAGCAATCTAGTCTTCTTGGTGGAGAATAGGATTCCTTTAGTTTTTGTTACTACAGTATATAACATTCTTGGGTATATATTTTTCAAATTCGCATAATTGTATCATTTGAAAAGGAATTTTTTAAGTAACTGGATACATGACTTTTTATTTGTTACCATAATGCCTTCTAAATACTTGTATGTATTTACATTTCTAATAACCCTTAGCAACCATGAGTATTGTGCAACTGTTTAATCCTTACCACTCTGGAAGCTAAGAAAATATATTGTGTTATTATTTTTATCTGTATTTATTTAATTATGAGTGAAATTAACCACTTAGTTAATTTAGTAGAGTTCAAATGGAAAAACTCAAACTGAATCATGTCATGATCCT
Organism: Orientallactaga sibirica; assembly: GCA_036365145.1. Lineage (NCBI taxonomy): Eukaryota > Metazoa > Chordata > Mammalia > Rodentia > Dipodidae > Orientallactaga > Orientallactaga sibirica. The sequence continues at coordinate 12,475,235 of JAEOAD010000001.1, forward strand.
AAAATCCTGGGCTATTCTTCAGGTAACTAATATATTTCCTAAAATTATGTTTTGACTGACATCCTTCACTGCACACTCTCATCATGTTCCTTTTATGGTGTGTTTAATCCCTGTTAAAACTAGTCAACCTGTTTACATGTTTGGAATACTTTACTGGGAGAATTGTTGAAAATTATCTCATCTTTCCCACCTGTAAGCAGTCACTGAGAACCATAGGTTGGCATATGTGCTTATTGCTATTTTCCAACAAGTCAAAGAAATTTTGAAAGTAGTGAGACACAAGTAAGTAACCCAGTGGCAGACTCATGTGTGGCTAATTATGATTAAAATTCATTAAGATATCACATAATATGCGAACTAATATTTTAAGTACCAAAATATAAGATATGCTCAGAAATATTAACAGTGATTATTGCTGTGTAGTAGGACTGCTGATTACTAAATTATCCTTGATCTCTCTGTGGGAATGCTAAAAAATTAAATATCAAGTACTTTGTGCATGTACCTGCTAGGTTTTTCAAAAAAATGTTTTTGTTTACTAGAGAGAGAGAGAGAGAACAAGAACATGGGTGCACCAAGGCTTCTTGCAGGTGCAAACAAACTCCAGATGCATGTGACACATTGTATATCTGGCTTCATGTGGGTGCCAGGGAATTGAACACAGGTCTGCGGATTTCACAACCAAGTGCCTTAAAATGCTGAACCATTTCTTCAGCTCTGAACCTGCTACATTTACTCTAAGAATATAGTGAAAAGATTCTTTAAGTTAATTATATATAATAATTCATTCCATAAGTACATTTTAAAATTCTATTTCTTTCAAATATTTATTTATTCATTTCAGACAAAGGGGGGGGATAGAGAGACAGAGAGGATGGTATAGCCAGGGCTCCAGCCACTGCAAATGATCTCCAGATGCATGCACCACCTTGTGCATATGGCTTACATGGGAACCTGGGTCCTTAGGCTGCAGGTATGCATCTTAACTGCTAAATAATCCCTCTAGCCTTTGACAAGTACATTCTTAATATTTTCTATAAAGCTATTAGTGTGATAAGCTCCCTACTATATATGGGTATTAGACCTGTATAAGAAATGATTCACAGGAGAGAGAATTAAGAGAATAAAATACTGACTTAAATGAGTCTACAATGACCCTGGGAAGTCTTCATCTCAGTTTCCATTGCAAAACTATGGATTATAATAACTACAATAAATCAGAAGCTCTCAAACCTTTTGGTCTCCAACATTTTAAATTATAGAAGTGACATTTGAACATAATTTCTCAAAAAAAAAAAACCTATTTTCTCTTTCTCCTTCTCCCCAACCAATAGTCAGTCCACCTTTCTGGTATGAATATACACTTAAAAATACTTAAGACACATTAAGGACTGTAAAGAGCTTTTGTTTGTCTGGGTTATGTCAATTAATCTTTACTGTAATATTAATGAATTATAATAAAATTTAAAATATTCATTTAAGAATAACATTCATAAACCCATTTCATACTGACATAAAATATATACAACATATTCTAAAGCATAAAATAATTATGAGCATCCATTCATAAACATCTGCAAGTTTTTTTCCTGTCTAGTAAGTAGAAGTCAGCTCAAGTCTCCTGTGCTTCTCCCCTAAGTCTGCTGGGATACCACAGGCCATGCTGCATCTGGTAACCTCACCATACATCCTGAGAGAATAAGGGGGAAGGGCAGAAAATGTCTAGCATTACTATAGAAAATGACTTTGATCTTGTGGGTCTGTAAACTATGCCTTGAGAATTTCTGAATTAGATAATTTCTAAGGTCTCATTCAGTTCTGATGTGGTTTATGTGTATGATGCTCCTCACAACTTATAACTGGTTATCATGGAGAGATTTGAAGGAAGACAACAAACTAAGTTCTAACAAGAAACAACAAAGACAAGAAAATTTCCTCTTAGGTTTTCTCTTGGAATTTGCCATTTCCCCAAATGCAGACTAGCATTCTAGAAAGGCATGAAAATTTAAGGCAAATATTTAGGACTTTAAGAGAATTTTAATCAGAAGCACATTGATATACATGATTGCATAAATAACTGAACTTTGGGAATTATAGGGACCCATAGTTTTCTCAATCTTCACTTACTTTAAGTTAATAAGATGTCATTTTATGTTTTCAATATATTACTGATCCCTAATAATCAATTAAGATTGTACTTATTATATATGTTTATGTGGGTGTGGTAAAAGTAGAAGTACATTTTAATTCATCTAATTACTGAACAAGAGTCACAGATCGTATATAAAATATTACTAAATATTTATTCACATTTATGCACATTTTGCCATTCAGTAAAAATTTAGGGTTCTGACTAATAAATGATTCTAATGATGAAATTTTTTTCTAGAAAAGGAACTATTATAATAATCAGGGGAGTCTTGTGTCCAACAGGATTTTCTAACAGAGGTTAAGTGTGGTACTCTAGCTGGTTCATTTCTAATGTTTGATGAGATCAGAAAAATAGGAAGACACTATAAAGCAAACTATATAAACCTAATGCAGGATCAAGAAACACATTCACTTAATGTACCTATGATTAATTACAAGTAGTTTCCTTTCATTCCATATGCAAATTTGTATCAGAGAGCTGTTTCTGTTCACAGAGCTGAATGAACTCATTAATCCTTGTTAGTGCAATCAGTTCTGGTAAAATGCTTCCTAAAAGGCTTCATAGACTGTGCAACAGGAACAGAGAGTAGTGGAAATTCTCTCTATCTACTTCTCTTCTTTATTTACCTATTTGTACATGTGTCCAGTCACATGTGCCATGGCACACATGTGGAAGTGAAAGGACAATTTTGAGGTTTCCATGCTCCACCTTCTTTGAGACAAAGTCTCCTGCCACTATAAACAAACTGTCAGACTGCAAAGGGATGTCAGACTAGCTGACCAGTGAGCTTCAGTCTGTCCTGGCCTGCCTCCCATTATTAGAGGTGCATTGAGATCACAGATGCATGTGTCACTTTGAATCTAGCTTTACATGGGTACTAAGGAATTGAAGTTGGGACATCAAGCTTTGCAAGCAAGTAGCTCTAACCACAGAGCTCTCTCCCCTAGCCCATCATACAGAACTTTCATGAGCCTAGGGTAAGAAATAATAAGACATCAAAAGGCTTAACCATTAAAAGAAAACATTAAGTTTAACCACATAAAAGAAAAAGTCCACCAACATCAAACACCCACATACGCAATGTGCACACATACACAACTAGAAGTCAGTGGAAGATAATTATCACATTATCCCATAACTAGTGATTCATGTTTATATGTATAAACATATAATATCAAATATTGACAAATCAGTAAGAAAAAAAACAACAAATAGAAAAATAGGCAATGTTAAGACTAGGCACTTCAGAATGTAAACGAAATAGCATGCAAGTATATTAAATAATCATTTTCTTTTTTAATCATAAAAACACACATTAAAGTCACAGTATAACACAATTCACAACAACTTGATAGGCAAATATCAAAATGCTTGACAAACCAGACATGGTGGCACACACTTTCATGTTAGCACTCGGAAAGCAAAGGTAGGAGGATCGCTATGAGTTCAAGACCACCCTGAAACTACATAACCTGGATTGAGCAAGATCCTACCTCAAAAAACCAAAACAAAAAAATGCTTGACAATATCAAGTATTGGCTAGGACATAATAGGAAACAAAATTTACATGTCCTTAGTGAGTATGCAAATATAGTAGAGCTAATAAGGTAAATTAATACACTTGGGCCGAGAATGTAGCTCATTGTTAAAGTATGTGCTTTGACCAGGCGAGGTGGTATGTCCTTGTAATTTCAGCATTTGAGAAGCAGATGCAGGAAGATTGAAAGTTCAAAGCCAGTTTGGGAAAATGTCTGTCTCAACAAAACAGAACCCTGCTTGCCTAAGATATGCAAGGCCCTGGATTTGATTCCCAACACTGAAAAAAAGTACAGTGGGGTCTGAAGAGATGATTCAATGGTTAAGTGTATTTGTTTTGCAAGCCTGGAGTTTAAATCCCCAACACCCATGTAAAACCAGATGTAAAGCAGTTCACATGTCTAAAATCCCAATTGTCTATGGCAATGGGGGAGGGTGAGTCAGGAGAATCTCAAAGCTCATGGGCTAGCTGGTCTGGACTTCCCATCAACAAAGAAAACAAGAGTGACACTGTGTCAAATCAAATGGAAGGAAATGACCAACACCCCCAGGCTGTCCTCTGACTTCCATATGCATGTCACATGTGAACATGCGTACATTTGCATAGACACACACACACACAGTATAATATACCAAAAAGAAAAAAAACAAAACAAGTAAATTTTCCTTAACTCTTGAACTTTTACACATGAAAACCCACATACAAGAATGTTCATTAGAATATTATATGTACTGACAAAACTGAAAATGAAAATAAAGCAATGGAATAGTGAATAAAACTGAACATGGATAATTTTTGCCATACAGAGGAACATGGAACATAATATTTTAGGACCATAATGGACGATATCAAATGCAAAATTATGTTTAGCAATCCCTTTCGTATCCAGTTCAAAATCAAGAAGTCACCTTGTTATTGAACTTCATTGGCATTATTATCTATTTTGTAAAGAGAAGGACACAGCAGCATAGAACCAGGTAGCATTCTAATACTATCCATTACATGTGATGTCCAGAGCAGATATGAATGGCCATCAGTTAGATCTTCACAGTTTCTTGATAATCTCTTTCCCCCTATAAAGCACCTACTCATGTAACATTCACAGCATCTATGCTATAAGACATTATACCTTGTAGTAGATGAATAAATACTAGACATGATGGCAGAAATTTATTTTAGAAGAGTAATACTGCTTTTGTACTTGCAAATATCTTTAATTTATTTTGATTATTCTGGGTTACATAGGCCATTTTAATGCAGGTATAGAAAGTGCTTTGAGCACCTGGCATGATGCTCACATAAGGGCAATAGTGGCACACAGTCATGGTGAGTAATCAACTGTTCTGAGATTGGCTAACAGATCTGCTCAGTGGAACGGAACCCATAGCTGGAACTGGGAAATAAGTCACAATCATATCCAAAAAATGAGTTCACTCTCCAATATCAAGTTCCTACCAATCTTGGGCTATAAAAGGGCATACACCTATTAACTTCTCTCTAAAATAATAATGGTTATCCCTTTTATCTGGTGCTGACTTCACTCTCTGTTGGAGACTCTGCTTCTCTTTTTCAGATGGACACAGAACCTGAGGAGAGAATCAGCCCATAGCGGCTCACCAAGGCCCCAGCTGAAACCATAGAGTAATGAGGGAAATGAGCAAGAGTACTGCTTTCTTGCTGAACCTGGTATCAGCACAAGAGTGAAGGAGACAGTCACAAAGAACACTCAACTCCTACCAAACCAGAGATCCAGAGACACAGAGGCTCCCAAGATCTCATCACTGAAGTAGACCTAAAACGAACCCAACATGGCTTAGGGAAATTCATGGAAGAGGGGGGTGGAAAGATTGTTAGAGCCACAAGCTGGGACATTATGCACAGAGACATTGTCCCTTCCCCATAACTGATGGCTGCCCCTACAATGCACGACTCACAATCCCCATGGGGATAATTGGCATCCCCAATGAGGAGGGTCCCTTCGGAAGGGGCAGGACAGGGAGGAGGGTAAGTATGGTACCAACAGTGCTGTTTACACACTGAGTATGTGCATAACTAATAAAAAATGGTTATAAAAAATATTAGGCTCTGCTGTTTTCTACCAGAGTATTGTTTTGAACATTATTTAAAATCGATATTAAACTACTATTGTAAGTGGAAAAAAAAAGTGCTTTGAGCACATTCCCTCCCATATGCTTTCCCTCCCACCAGTCTCCACTGTTCTCTGGAAAGTGTTGCTTCTACTTTGATGTTACCCCTGTATACACACATAATTTCATGTCACCCCTGTACACACACATAATTTCATGTCACCCCTGTACACACACATAATTTCATGTCACCCCTGTACACACACACAATTTCATGTCACCCCTGTACACACACATAATTTCATGTCACCCCTGTACATACACAGTTTCATATTCCTGTCTCGTTCCTCAACCTGTAGCCCAAGCTGAACGTGAACAGTTAGCATTCCTTTTGCCTCATCCCTGAGTGCTGGGATTTCCAGTGTGAGCACCATGCCTGTCCATTTTTTGTAAGTGATGTCCTACCTAACTTTGGCAGATCCTCCAAAGATTTCATGACTGCAACTGCCATCCACCATCTCTCTCACACACACAAACATCGAGTCACTGATAAAAAGCTAAATTACAGCACAAAGCAACGTGCTATAACAAAAGAACACAGTGTTTCTGTGGCAAGATCACTTAAATACAAGCAGCAGTGGAAATGCATTTCTTAGGGTTTAACTTACTTCCACGCATCTTATTTTTCGGCATATGTGTATATGCATATATGTAGATGAAGAGTGTGTATACATGTTTGTGGCAGTTTGAATATATAGTCCCTTAGACATGTTTTGTTAAAATTGAATTTGCAAGCCGGACGTAGTAGCACACACCCTTAATCCCAGAACTTGAGAAGCTGAGATAGGATCATCGATGTGAATTTGAGGCCAGCCTGGGACTACCAAGGGAGTTCCAGGTTAGTCTGGGCTAGAATGAGACCCTACCTTGAAAACAAACAAAGAAATAACTGAGTTTGCAACTTCAGCCCACTAGCAGGCAGGTTCCTGCTACAGAGAGAATATCACTGGGCAGATCAGAAGTCCAGCCCAAAGGTGTGGAGAGCAGTTTAAGCTCTGGTGGATGAGTGCTTGTTGCTGTTTTGGTGTTTGCTTGCTGCAGTTTCTTTTTCTCTCTGCTTGGATTTATGGAAGTAAGCAGCTTCTTCCAACATCAATGGATCTTCCCCTGGACCTGTAAGCCTGAATAAACCTGTTCCTCCCCTAAACTGTCTCTGGTTGGATATTCATCCCAGCAACATGGAGCTGACTATGACAATGTTATGGGTGTGAACACAGGTGTGTACTTGGCATGGCATGTGTGTGGAGGTTAGAGAATAATTTTCCTGTGTTAGTCCTCCCTGCTACCTCATTTGGGCAGAGTCTCTCATTGTCTTCTGTTCTGTTCACCAGGCCAACTGGCCCATAAACTTCCAACAGATTCTCTTGTCTCCATCTCCTTTCTCACAGTAGGCATGCTGAGATTACAGATACCTGCTACAGTGTTCAGCTTAACTTGAGTGCTGGGATATGCATTCAGGTACTCCGACTTGCACAGCAAGCTCTGTATCCCCTCAGCCATCCATCTCCCCAGCCCCACATAGATCTCATTGTACATATATTCTAGACTTACAGAGGCAAGCAGTTCAAATAAAATTTCAGAAATAGTAACAAGTAAGTGATTGTTTAGGTAAAACCTAATTCCTATTCCTTTCTGAAGGCCAGCCCTTAATCCACTTGGTCTTATTAGCCTGTCTGCAAATGAAGCTGAGAATGGTTTACAATTCAAAACAGTTATTTCATCCCCAAGGTGAGACCTTCTCGCTTTCTCACTTTCCATGTGTGACATCATTTAAATCAGATCCTTCTCTTTCCATCTTTCTAGGTCTAAATTTGATCAGGAATTATGTTGATTATAATTCCTGTATTTCTAGGTACAGTACATGCGAAAAACTGCATATAAACTGGATCCTGTAAAGCAATCAATGAATCCCTCTGACCGGATATGCTAAAAGGCAGAGGCATAATCAATCCAAATCTGTAATGTTTTCTCATTTTTTTTTTTTTTCTTTTCTTGAGGTAGGATTTCACTCTAGCCCAGGCTGATCTAGAACTCTCTGTAGTCCCAAGCTTGACTTGAACTCACAGTGATCCTCCTATGTCTGCCTTCCAGGGCTGACCTTTCTCATTTCTATTTCAACATGCTGAGTTACAACAACTGAATGAAAGAAACAATTTATGATGGGTCACTAGAGGAGTAGTCTCTTTTGATTCCTTGCAGCACCTCCTCAGGTGGGCAGGGGCAGAGCTGGCACGTAATGATGAGTCGTATGGTTTACCACATTTGCATCTTATGTCGGGTAACTTTTTCATCAGAATTGTTTTCTCCTCATTGTGGAATGTATGTATGTATGTATGTGGAAAATAATCATTTTTTTTATCAATATCTATGATACAAGTAGCTGCAGAATAGTTCATTACATAACCACAGAAATAAAAGGGAAACAGATACAAATGGTGCTGGGCAGGAGAGAAAATCTAGGTTGTCTGGTTTTATTACTGATTCAATATTATATTCTATATTTCACTTTATGTAGCTTGTCTCTACACACACATCTACTATTAAATTCATTTTATAGAAAACTGAAATTTTCAGCAATTAGGCAACTTTGCCAAAGTCCAAGAACTAGTTAGTGATGTCATCAGACTTTGAATCTGGGGCTGATTAACTCCAGAGTCTGCCCTTGCAACAGCATGCCAAGGATGGCCTTCAAACTCTCATCCATGGGCACAGCAAAGATGACCAAGCTCTTGCTCTTTTGCCTTCAAGACTGCCTTTGGCTTTTCATAGTTGAAAACCAGAAATTTAAATTAAATTTTCCAGTTGAATGGGGAAGATGGACCTCAAAACTTGCTAATTGCAGGCGGTTCCTATCAAACACAGTCTATTTAGGACTTACTGCAAGTCATTTAAAGTTAACAGACACTCCTTACTTTTAAAAGAACTTACTATTCTGAGTCCATATGCCTCTATATCACCCCTGCCTTACATCTCTACCTTAATTTGACTTTACTGAGTCTTTTCTTTTGCCCACACTTCAAATCTCTTCAATCTCTGTTGTAGAGACTGAACTCCCCAGTAGGTTCTATTCTCATGAATATAGTTATTGGGGACAAATAATTTCCCTCCTATCATCTTTGGAGGGAGCTGTTTTCTGAGTTATAGAACTGTTTCCCCTTCTGAATGTCACAGAAGTACCTAAATTGACTGTGTCCAAAAACTCATGCATAGTCTCTTACAATGCATTCCTTCCTTGTCTCTCTGCCTTTTTCTGCCTGACACTCATGACCACAAGTCATGTCCACAAGTCCTGTAGACTTTTACTTTTTCTTCTTCACCTTGTTCTGCCCTCACCTTCCACTATTTTTACCATGTATGTAGGAGATCTTCATCTGGGGTGAAGTGAACTTCATGCTCCATGTCCAGTCTTTCTTCTGCTCAGCCTTCAGAGTGATAGTTCTAAGCATGAAATAGTCATATACCTTTCCTGTTCAAAATCTTGGCTTGATTCTGCATCACTTACTGGGAAGGAAAAAGGGGACACACACTCTGTATGTTGACCCACAGAACCTCCATAACCTCACCTTTCATGAGTACTCTGGCCTCAGCCTCCTGCTCCCAGTTCATACTGTGCATTCTTGAAAGCCCTAGCACATAGGGGTTCCCAGTTGTGCCAAGCTACTTCATGTTTTAAACCTTTGCCTATCATGGCTCATTTTATAAAAACACCTATCCCACCACCTCCTCCTGTCATCCTCAAGAATTCTTCATCAGCTTTAAAACAGACCTCACATTCCAGGTTCTCACCCACACATCCTCCTCTTTGTGGCTTTTGCTCCTAATCTAGTTCTGATTCTTGGCATATCTTTGCTCCATGAACACTCCTGGTTATAATTCTCACAATGTAAGGTGAATAACTATGTAAATATAAATATATATGAATGTACATACATACATACATACATACATACATACATACATACATACATACATATTCTGTTTACCACACAGACAATGAGTACTTTTAAGTACAAAATGTATACACATTTTTTATATGTCAAATGATACTAGTACCCACTCAGATATTCCACACACCCTCAGATTTAACATTTGCTTTTCATGTTTCACAAACACATTGAGATATTACATGGGTCCATATAGATTCTTCATACATCTGTCAAAAGCTACATACTATGGATACACTTATACAATTGTGTTGATGACATGAAGATACACATACATGTTCTTTAAATGTCATGTAAGTTCACCGATTTCTGTTCATTTACATATTTATCACTCTGACACCACACACAGATGTGACATGAACTTAACAGAGGTTCTCAAATGTGGTTCCTGAACCACCAGAAGTAGCCTTGCCTAGAAACATCATAAATGCCAATTCTTGAGCCTAGACCTTGATCTGTGGAATCACTATGTCTGAGGATAAAGTGCCATCAATATATGCTTCACCAAGTCCAACAGCTAATTCTGCTGCAAGCTCAAGGTTGAACTCTTCCCACGTATATATACACACACTTATTCAGATGTCCCCATACCCCCTGTTCACATGTAGGTGATACATGTGTCCACTAAAATGTTTCATGTCAGCGTTTTTTAGCTTCATGTTATTTTTATTTAGTGAGGGTCTTTAAATCTTTCATTGTTAATCCTCCTGTTGGATGTCTAGCTTCCTCTTATAGAATCCTAGAGCTAGGTGCGATCTTGAATGGATTATTTTGGGGCCTTATTCTCAGTTTCCAAGCTCTTGTTTGTCTATAACTGATTTCTGTACCTTCCCAAACTGTGAACTCATGGAAGGAGATTGGATCAACAGAGTCACAGAGGAAGATGGGGTGTCAATACCTCAGAGTAAGGTGGTAGAGGAACTATACTATATAAAATAGCAGTGAGTTTATTAATGGCCCATAGGGAAAGCAATGTGGATGCTGTCAGAATTGGTGTCATCTCTGACACACCTATTTAATTGTCTATAATGCAGCCATTTAAGGGCCTGTGAAAGGTTCATAAGAACATAGGACATACATGCTTTATACTGTCCCGGTTATTTCACGTGGAAATAATAATAGCTATCCTTAACTAAGCACAAGCTAACACACACACACACACACACACACACACACACACACACACACACACAGGTTTTAGTATCCTGGCCTAAAATAGGAGGAAATTAAGACTCAGGGAAGTTAAACCACCGTCTATGGTCAGTCGCTATCTCAGCAGTAAAACCAGGTTTTAAATCCCAGCCTACCTGACCCAAAGCCTGCAACATGCTCAGCAGCCAGCTATGGCCAATGCAAAAGATTCACAAGACACAGAGTTTTATGATTCTCTTTAGTTCCTAGGAGTCTACCATTTTGTATTTTTGAAACTTTCATACATGTGTTCAATGCATTTTAATGCCACTCTCCCTCATCATCCTCCCTCATCCCTCCCATTCCCACTAAAACCCTTCTTCTTCTCATTAGATCCCCATCCTACTTTCATGCATTGCTTTTATTTTTTGGTCCACTGAGATATATCAGGGTTTCTTGCATGGTCATAGGTGGGAGGTTATCATTTAATGGGGAATGGCCAACACACCAGAGGTGACACCACTAGAGGATATGACTCTCCCTCTCCCAGCAAGCATCTATTGCATGTTAGCTTTTTAAAAGCCTTATTAACTTAGATGGTAAACAGCTCCAATATTGTGCACTGATACTGAGATTACATATGTATTTATTTACACATTGTATCTATGGTATCACAAACCTTCATTATATAACACATATGCCTGTAGAAATAATGCAAATGTTCACTGTGTTCTAACAATGCTTCCTTCAGTCTTACACATACTGTGTTCACATTTATTTTTGACAATTGTGTTATTTATTTACTTGCTAACTATTCTCTCTCATATGATACACATCAATGCAAATGTTTTACAACCCCATTCTGATGTTCTATATGCTATTCCTTATGTTTGTGGAATCATCCAGTTGTACACTCACATTAACATATTGCCATCCCTACATAAAACGCATGACTACCCAACCTGTACTAGAGGTAATTAGGGGGCAGTTACTATTCTATCACTTTCCCTTTGATTATGATATTGTTTTTCAGAAAGGCCAAGCTGGAACTCTTCGGCACTCAGCCTCTCTCCTAATGCTGTTGGCATGTCACTGTTTTTGCAGAATGTGCTAGCCTAACTGCTGCCTCATTGCTTGTGTGACCTTTAGGGTAGCTCAAGAATATCATTGTTTACACAGAATATTTAGCAGTTTGCCACACACAAATACTTTCATCTACTTGAAGAAAGGGTAAGCCTTTCTTCAAGTTTGAAAGTGAACGTAACCACATCTTCTGTCATCACTGGTAACACATGGCCATAAAACTACCAGGCATTCCACATCCATTCATTTCTGGGAAGCATTTGATTGGTTCTACTTCATAATTTTTGCAACTGCCTTGACCACAATCAATAAGAGACGCTTGTACAGGAATGCTGAGTCAACAGCCAAAGCCAGGAGTATTGACTGAACACTTTTATAAACTCAACCTCCTGGGTGGTCCAGAAATTCTTCTCTGCTTTTCCCAAGAGTTTCCTCCTTCAGTCTTCAGAGAAAGAACTTCATGTTGGCATCAAAGTGATATAAATTTGACTCTTCACTCTACCATATGAGTAAATACTTACCATGTGAACTTGAAAATATCATTTAACATGTCAGAGGAATAGTTTCCTCATCTATAAAAGGTAGAAAATGATTTATATCCTGCAGGTTTTAAGTGAAAGTTTTTAACACATAGTATGTGATTAAAGAAAAGTCATATTTTATAAAAGATTGCATTATAAGCCAAATAAAGATATGCCTTATACTTGTTCACAGTAACATCACCATGACACATGCAGGGAAGGTTGGGACTGAGAAGCTGAGAGGTCAATTTCATGTTTACAGGAAAATCCACTCTGGTCTGAGAAGAGATCCAGACCAGGGATTTCCAAGGTGGCTCTTGGGATAATGCAGCAGTCAAGCAGTCAGCATCTCTATGTGTCTATATATAGTTATTTAGGGAACTTCCCACAGAAGCAGATACTGGGAGTATACAGAAGTCCCAATTAACTTGGATGTTGCTGAAGAAATTAAGTAAGAGGCTCCATCATACTGACTTGAGGCACGTGATAAGAGAAGAGGGGTTACTGGTCTTAGAAAACTGAGCACAAGGGGACAGTGACAGGACTGACAATTTCAAGGTGTGTGAAGAGGATAAAGAGCCACATGAACACTGACTAGGGGTCACCCTAGGGTAGATTACAAATCCACTCACAGCACAACCTAGCACCAAGTGCTTAGACTTGATGCTAACCATTCACAAAGAAAGAAAGTGGAGATTTACTCATATCATTGTGAGAACCAAAAGAATATAAAGCCTGTGGGGAGGTCATTAATGATTTAGGATATGTAGAAAAAAATGGAATGTGGTCGTGGGATGGTGACAGAGTAGCTGCTAGAGAGGGTTTCACATTTCTGTGACATTTAGGTCACAATTCATTGACTATTGACCAAAATGGTTGCCTGGCTGTACACATACATTCTTTCAAGGAAGTAGAATCTGTGGATTGCTTGGATGAGGGCTTCATAATGACTAAGGGCCATAAGTACTTTTGAGTATAATAGCATGTATAAATTAGTCTTTTAACAATTATATAATCTGTGCCTACTATATTTTAGTTATAGGGAATACAGAAAAGTAAAATATAGCCTCTGTTGTCAATGGCTCAATAATTTATTAATTTGATTTTTTTTAAACATGAAAATATAAAGGAAAATCTTCCTGGGTTTGGTGAGATGGGTGTATCACAAAGAACTGATGTGGTTGATCAAAGTCTTAGGCATTCAAGACAAAGAGGAAGAATGTGATGGGGTGAGGGTGGAGTGGGGATGACACAGCAGACTAATACGTCCAAAGAAATGGAGGAAGCAGAAGGTAATATCTAGAGAACAAGGAATGTCTGAACTATAGAAGGAGGCTGGAAATCAAATTACAAAGAGCCTTGACTAGAGAGCAGACCTAAGCCTGTAAGTGGCAGAAAGTCCCCAAGGTATTAACAAGGACTGTGGCTTGAATTGATCTGTCTTCAAGGAACATCATGATGACCACAGTATGAACAGCATCAAGACGGAGAAAGGGCAGAAAGAAGGGAGCCTTCTAGAACATTCTCCTGCACTTAAGATGAAAGATGATGATAACTTGGATACAGGAAAGCGGGAAGGACATAGGTGAGATCTAAGAGGATTTAGTGATCTAGAGTGGGGGAGAGGGAGGGAGAAAGAGAAAGAGAGAGAGAGATGGAGGGCAGAGGAAGGAAAGGAGAATAGAGGAAAGGGTCCTATCATGCTTACATGAAACCCCAGGTTTTTTTTTTTTTTTTTTTTTGGGGGGGGGAGAGACAGAGAGACAGAGCAAGAGGGAGAGGGAGAGGAAGACAGAGATGGGTGCGCCAGCAGTCTCTCAGTTGCTGCAAATGAAATCCAGATGCGTGCGCCCCCTTATGGTCAAGTGCAACATTGCACCCTTGTGTCACTTTGCATCTGGCTAAACGTGGGACCTGGTGATTGGAACCGCTGGAGATTGGAACCACCATTCTTCAGGCTTAGGAGGCAGGTGCCTTAACCGCTAAGCCACCTCTCCAGCCCGGAACCCCCAGTTTTAAGTCTGATATTGCGGTGGGGCTGGGAACAAAGATGTGCTCCCCTAGGGAAGGATTCAGGACTGCCAGCCATGACTCAGACTGCTGGTCAATCAAATGCTCTGGAGGCCCTTCTGGAATGATCAGGCAGCACAGTGACTCTAATGAAAAGGGATCATCACAATCTCAATATCATTTAAGCAAAGAAAATGAAGCAGCTGCCATAGCAATGCACGAATGTGTCACTGAGATTGATGTATAAAAATTCTAAAGTTCAATCCAAAAGACCAGAGGTCAAATGGAAAATTGGTCAGTGGTGATGGAATGTTTGCTGGTTGCATCAACACAGACAGGAAGTTAATTACATGACTTGTGAGTGGGCAGAGAGCTGACAGTCTAAAATTTCAATGCTCGATTATAGATGTCACCACTAAAATGTTGAGTTAAAAATGTCAGAGCTACATGTGAAGTGACCACTCAATTGGGTGGGCATATGAATGAATGGCTTTATTTGAAATATTAAATCTAGCTTTCAAGGTTCCTCAAATGATTAGTGTTCACATAATCCACAAGAACATGATGATCAGTGTTAACGTGGTGACTTAGAAATTTGCAGAGATATGTACTTTTCTCAATCCTGTTCAATATCTCCATCAATATTTTAGGTGAAAGCATAATTATAATTTTCATCAAATTTCAGAATCATTCAGAACTCTTGACTTCCTTCTATCCTTCATCCCCTGTCCTCTGTGTTTGGGGCAGGTCTTGTCTATAAGAGGAAAATGGGAAGCAGTTATCCTTCATAGCATTTTGGGGAACTAAGTAGTAAAAGGGCAAAGAGAGGAGCATGGAAGGGCATAGAAAATAATCTGATGAGGGAAGGGAGCAAAATAAGGGGAGGGAGAAAGTAAATATAAAATGGAGGAGGAAGAGACAGGTAGAAGCAAGGAGAGACATGGTAGGAGGGGAGGAAAAGGTAGAACAACCTAAAACATGAGCAGGATGGGGATGATGGAAAGGAACAGAATCTAAACAAGACTCTTGGGCAATGGATATGGTCCCTAATAACTATTATAACTGAATGGAGTCATGGAAAAGAGAATAAACTCTGGTGTAATAGTGGCATGATTTTTGTAGGGGTAACCAACTATTTTGATTGGATTTGAGGTCCACTCCACAGAAACCTGTTTGAAAGTCCGTGGCTGAAGTAGTTCTAGGCCTTAGAGGGGAAACTATTACCATGTTTATACTGAATGGACAGGTTTTAAAACCTCCTTTTAAATATTTATATGTTTATATACATAGATTAGTGCTAATCTCAGCCTGAATCTGAGACCTTCCTGTTTGCAATGGGCAGAGGTTAATTCAGAGATGCATATCTGACCAAAGTGCTGAGAATAAGTGACAAATATGTACTTAGCCCTAAATAGGGCATCTGTATTATCATCTTCAAAACTCAAGGAATGCTATGGAAGAGGTGGCAGAAAGAATATAAAAGCTATAGGATGGGCAGGAGTCCTGTGAAATGCTGTCTTCTGGAAACAACACAGTTGTTACACTCATGAGCACACACACAGCAGCTGTTATTTCCTGTACTAAACTGAGTACCTCAACATCCATCATATATAGAGTACTGATTCATGAGACCCTACCATGCCCAGAGGAGCTACTGGCATTTAATGGTGGCAATGAAAGGGGGACTCATGTTTTTCCACTTGTGTAGCTATTCACTGGGAACTTATACATGCTCCAGTAAGTAATCCTTTACCCACGCTCATGCAAATAATATTCATTAAACTCAGTGGGTCACGATTTTAAAAGATATAATAGTGGGAATAGAAATAATTGGGAAAGAGGAGGATTTTAGCAAGAGTAGGAAGGGATAAGAGAGGGTAATCGAGGTGAATATGGACATTATAAACATGTATGAAATCATAAAAAATAAAATTTGAAAAAAGTTATACAGCTATTATGACTTAAATCTGCAATGTTCCACACAGGCTCATATGTTGAATGTTTGTTCCCTAACAGATGGCACTATCTGGGGGAGACTAGGGAACCTTCAAGAGGTGGATTGTAGCTGACATAAATGAGACACTAAAGGCAGGCCTGAGAAGGTTATATCCACCTCTGCTTCCTGTAGCTCTACCTCTGCTTCCTGGTCTACCATGTTATGAATAGCCTTCCAACATTATCCTACCATTATGAACTGAGCTTCTGAAATCATGAACAAAAGCAGCTCTTTCCTTCTCTATTTCTGCCGTGTGTTTTTTCCTGGGTAAACAAAGTATTTAACACAGCAGCAAAGAAGTAGGGCTAGAGCATGCATGCCAGCATGACATGGAGATTGGCCCAGATGGATGCAAAGAAACATCATCTATGACCAAGCAATTGTGATGCATGGCTCTTCTTGGCATAGTAGAGTGGAGGAAAGGTGAGAGGTAGAAAGAGAAACTCTGAAGAGGAAAGGAGAGGCTTCATTTATTCATTCATTCCTCCCCCACATCTAATAAGTATTTATATGTGGCTGAATAAAGCATAATGGTGAATTAGAAAATATATTTTTTTATTTTCATGGTTCTTAAAGTATAATAGTAAATAAATTATATATTCTTTTAAATTGCTGTATAAATACTGAGATAATAGCCATAATAAAACTATTCTTTACAGAATATATAATAAGAATGTTTGAGAAATAAAGTGAAGGTATATCTTATCTCAGGCTACCTTAACAAAATATCATAATTCGGGGGCACTAAGCAACAGACATTTATTTCTCCCAGTTATGATGGATTAAATCCAAGATTAAGGCACTGGCAGATTTCATGTCTGCTAAAGCCTCTTTTTCTGGTTTAGGGATGTCCATTTTCTTACTGCTTCTTCACATGGTAACAAGAACAAGCTGGGTTGTTTTTTCCTTCTTTCTTTCTTTCATTTGTTTGTATATCATCTTCTTACAAGGATACAAATCCCATTATTGGTGTCTGGCTCTCATAACGTATCGATTTTTATTACCTTTTAAAAGACCTAGCTCCTAACACTATCACATTGGAAGTTAGGGGGGTCTGACATATGAATGGAGGGACACACAATCATTTTCTCCAAGCAGGTTGAAAGTGAAATTTCCATAAGATTTCCCTGATGAGATGAGATTGAGCTGAGGTCTTAAGGGGAAGTATAGGCATAGGAACTCATTTCACCATCAAGGACACATGAGACCCCAATCCTCCTAAAGTAGCTAATGCCAGCTAGAGATTTCTGGAATAGGAGGAGTCAGATTCATCAATGGTATACCCACTGATAAATTGCCCATTCCACAGTAAATGACCTTCCACCCAGGATCATGCAAGCAACCCTAATTTAACTCAATGGATTTTTTAAAGCATGAAATTAAAATAGGATTAATGGGGAAGAAAAGTATTAATGGAAGCCGAGCGTGGTGGCACACGCCTTTAATCACAGCACTTGGGAGGCAGAGGTAGGAGGACTGCTGAGAGTTTGAGGCCACCCTGAGACTACATAGTTAATTCCAGGTCAGCCTGGACCAGAGTGAGACCCTACCTCAAAAAAAAAAAAAAAAAAGTATTAATGGAAAGGGAAGGACTTAAGAGAAGAAATCTGAGGGAACAAGATCAAGATACATTATGTACATATATCAAATTGTCCAAATTGCAAATCAGTACAAATTAAAAAAATTAATAATGTGGAAATGTTTGTGGAAAGGTCACATTCTCGCCAATATTATTCCAATTAAATACTGCCTGCATTCTAGCTACTTTACATATTTGTGTTATGGGACATGTCTTGGCTTTTTAAACATCACCTTAATCATGTGTAAAATGGGAATAATAACTTTTTTATTTACTTGCTGTGATGATTGAATGAGATAATGGATTTAGTAAAATTAGCACATCTAGGTAAATACTAAGTAATCAATAAGATGTTACTCATCTTTATATGCCTATCTCCTGAAATTAGCTTATCAAAAATCCTTGTCAACTTGCCAGGAAAGGCAGACCTTTGGGAATTTTAAGTGTTCACAGTTTTGAGCTGCTCCAAAGTGTCAAAATATTTGTTTCATGAGCTCAGTACTAATATTCAGGGATCACTAATCCACCACAGTAAACCAGAGCAGCTCTTTTGTGCTGATACTGACATGCCTGTAAAAGTTATAATTTCAGTATAAAGAAAATTTCTAGAAAAGGAATAATAAAAGGCTAAGCAGGTTAAAAATGTTTGATTACTAGAAGATAAATGACAGCAGAAATATCATTGCCAACCATTTCCCATTGTGATACTTGCTATAATTTCCTCAAATTATTTTACAGGGTAAGAGTAATAAAAAATGTCTTTATGCTCATACAGGCCTGAAGAATGGAACACTGTGCTGCCAATTACTTAAAATGGTCTGATATAGTCATCACAAAAATTATCAGTTGCTCAATATTATAGAACAAAATGTTCTGTTGTCTAGAAAAAAAGGGAAAGTGCAGATATTGAAGTTACTTTCAGTTTTCATTCTATCTGTGGTAGTTTGAATGGATGTCCCCCAATAAATTTAGGAGTTAGTTAAAGCTTGTAACTTATTAGATCTCCAGCTGCCTGGTTAGAGTAGGTACCACTGTGGGGGCAGGGTAGGGTCCAGCCCTAAGGTGTGTTTGGGGGTGAATGTGGAATTCCAGCCTAAAGGTATACAGAGTGCTTGAGCAATGCCTGGGGTTCTGGGAGTGTGCTTGCTTATGGTGCTGGTTGTGGTATTTCTCTCTGCATAGACCTATGAACAGCTTCTTCTGCCATTAGTAAACGTTCCCTGGATCTCTAAGCTTCAATAAATAAATGGTGCTTGGTTTGGAAGTTCACCCCAGCAACGTGAAGCTGACTTCTATACTTCCCATGTGGCTAATGCACTTGTCTACCGTATGGTCCATGTGACTTTTCCTAGGAAATACATTTTTATCAGAATTTTACTTTTTAAATTTTACTATTCATGTTCTGATTTGTTTTACATATTTAAGGTATACAACATGATGATTTGATATGCACACACAAGCAAACCATCACTACAACAATACTTCTGTAGCCAAGTACATTGGCATCTACATCATTTCATATAGTTGTAAATTTACTGAGAACAGATTTCAAGTACTCTTCCTACAATTCTTAGTTGGTCCTCAAGGTCACCTTTTGTTTTTATCCATATGCACATATGTTTTCTTGCAGAAATATCTTGAAGCTACTTGTTATCTCTAAACTCAATTGGTCATTTCCTTGGGGGAAAGAGAAGGTAGGAGTGAAGGCACAGGAGGGTCAAGTATTCCTGTTCATATTCCAGACCATTAGTGAGCATTCTCTTCAAGCACATATTTTAAAACATACAAACAAGCTTAGTCACTCAGTGTTGACAGGGTCCCTACCATGTGTGCTAGTCTCTTTCCACTGACTTGTATTTAGCAGTGACTCAGAGATGATTCAGAGATCTGGTATTGATGAGTCCAATTTTAGATTTAAAGAATAACCAGCTATTTCATTTATGGAAGAACCATTAGCTTCCATGATGAATAATTGGATAAATCTATAGAAAATTATACCAAATATTTACTCTCACTTTGAACACAGATCAAACCAATATCTAGGAACACTGAATGTGTTAACATGTCCCATCTCCCCTCCAAGGTAAACTAGTTTAGAAGATTTAGACGACTATTTACATAAAATGTGTTGCTACTTCTTTACATTAGTGTGTGATTTCCTATCAAAAGTCAAATAAATCTAATCTAGTGTCTTCTGGTTTTTTTGTTTGTTTGTTTGTTTTTTGGTTTTTCGAGGTAGGGTCTCACTCTAGCTCAGGCTGACCTGGAATTCACTATATAGTCTCAGGGTGGCCTCAAACTCATGGTGATCCTCCTACCTCTGCCTCCCTAGTGCTGGAATTAAAGGTGTACTCACCACGCACTAAAGTAAGACTAGACGAATAAAGCCAGAATAACTACAGCACGAAACCCAAGGAACACCAGGCATTTACCCTAGACTTATAAACACCTCTTTTGATAGAAATGGGTATAACTTTTTCTCCTTGTTCTGTAGGCCTTTGAATTATATGTGCAGAGATTTCTAGTACGAAAACGAGGATAGGATGAGAAACAAATACACTTAATAAAAAAACATGAGCCTGGTAAAGTGCATTTTAAATTAAAGATCCACTTTATCAAATGAAGTAAGTAAAATGTCAGTTACTAGATTTTATAAGAAGTATTTGTACTTATAATAATAGGGATGTGTTCATGAATGTTCTTTGATTTGGAGCAGATTTGATTCCCATAACAAAAATTTAGATGCAACATCAGTGTCTTTGGACACTGTGAGTAGAAGCATTTGTGTGCTTCTAGGGGGTCCAAGAGCATGTATAAGGATCTACTTATGGGTTTGTGTTATTGGTCTCCTATGCATGACTCATACATAAGATTATGAGAGCCACCTACACATGTTTTTTCCTAGTTTATGAGTTAGACTAATGATACTAGCAAAACTTGGGTCAGAAGAGTGCCAGATTTCTGTGAGTGGTGGTACACTTGACCTAGTGATACAAAGCATTGATAACTTCTCAGGAAAGGACATAGTCTCAAGTTATCTGTAGAAAACCACTTGGAGATTGCAGAGACTACCTGGCCTTGAATCATACCCACAAGGCACCCTCCATCTGATTAATGACAAAATCATGGCAAATGACTTGGAAGTTTTATTTTATTTTGGTTTTTCAAGGTAGGATCTCATTCTAGCCCAGGCTGACCTAGAATTCACTATGTAGCCTCAGGGTGCCCTTGAATTCATGGCGATCCTCCTACTTCTGCCTCCCAAGTGCTGGGATTAAAGGCGTGCGCCACCACTCCTGGCTGACTTGGAAATTTCTATCCATCTAAGGAGAACTCTAATGGGAAACATCTGTTCTCAAGCTCCCTGCCAGATTAGCTGAGACTTGTTTATACACATATTGGAGTTCAACTTCTTCTGACCAATCTTGCTTCTTCATACCTCTTCAAATGCCAGGAGTTGAACCTCAAGTGAGCTTTCCATACCCAAATTTTATTTATTAATATCTGCTTCCAGAGTACATAAGTGATGACACAGTTGAAGCTATAAAGGTAAAGGTTCTCAGGTACAGACAAATTAACATAGTATACCATAGTGATGATTATTAGCAACTGATGGGAAGGCTAAAACTTATATAATAAACCTTTTACAAGATAGAATATTCTTTCATCATAAAAACCATCAACAAAAGATAACCTGAAGAAAATGTCCTCAATCTGATAAAAAGGCATTTATCAAAAACAAGCTGACCAAAAGGCATTTATCAAAAACAAGCTGACCTTATGCTTACTGAAACAGGATGAAGACTTCCCCCTAAAATAGAGGGAAAGGCAAACCCACCCTTCAAGTTTAGGTTCAGATAAGTTTGAAACCAGTAAAACCACTGGTCCATCTCCAATGGGGAAGGAGGAGCCTGTGTGTAGAACCTTTGTGAGATCTGGGACAATTGAAGGGAGTAAATTGACTTAATACACTGCCTTAGTGAAAACTAGTCCTATCTTTGATCTACCAAGGATAGTACAATAAGTCTTCCAACAACTTTCTGGAAAAGATTCAGTAATAATGGCTTCCATTTTAAATAGGAACTCATCTTTTTCCTGTTACTTTTCCCTTCCCTCCAATTCTTATAATCTCTTTTACCAATGAATGCAAACTACCACCATTTGTTTCTGAGATTCCCCATCTTTCTGTATTTAGGATGATGGGTATCATGGTCCCATCTGATCCTGTTCTCTGTGGATGGATCTTGTCTCTGGCTTTCTTTAACCTCCTTAATCTCTTTCCTATCCTCTTGGGTGGCCCTATGAATTGATTGTCAATTTCAGGTATGAATGGTAAACAAACCAACTGGACAACCAGCACTGGTCAAAGAAGGACAAATATTCTGGAGGATATTTATATTAGTTATAGTTCAAGAAATAGAAAAACCACAAATTGGGAATGTGAATTCATTGGAACTTTCACTCACCCTGCCTTCTCCTACCATACTGTAATACTTCAAAGCTGGAGGTCATTACCATAGTAGTTTCTGAGTAACAGCTTTCAGATCAGAGAGGTACAGAAGTTATGCCTTAATCTTAACAGGAAAATAAGAAAAAAATATCCTATTGACCAAGGAATTAGAATCTGAGTTATAAAGTAATGGCCAGAGCTAATACAGCCCAGATATAGATTCCACTCGCATTGCAGGACATGGTGTCCCTGATGTTTATTTTATTTTACATAAAACACATACTCTCAAGTCTCGGGACTTGCCATAGTCACTGATGTCATACTACGTACTGAAAGAGTATGAGTTTATAGCCCAACTGTCATTGGTTCAATGTAATGTCCCCATAGTACTTAGGTATTTTTGATTAAGATTAAGCTTCCTACTTAGTCTTCAGCAGGCAAGAGCCCTGTTGGAGGAGGTATGTCACTGGGGGCAAATTTTAAGTCCAGCCCTACTAGGTGTATTTAGAGTCAGCTCATGTTGGTTTTTGCTATTGATCCTTTTTCTCTCTCTGCTGTGGATGTATGATGAAGTGAATCAGCTTCTTCCACCATGATGGAGCTTCCCCTGGAACCTGTAAGCCTGAAATAAGCTGCTTTTCGTCTAGGGTGTGTCAGAGCAATGAGAAAGTAACTGCAATACCAGTCTTGATTGGTACCAGGCAATTTCCATTTCTCTCTGCTTAATATTGATTTTACTATGCTACAAAAGAAAAATATTCAGGAAAATGAATGAAGTTAAATATGATATTAAGTGAAAATAAATCAATACCAGAAAGACAGATATTACATGTTTCCTCTCATACATAGGAACTAGGAGAGAGGGAGAATGTGTATATAAAATCAGGAGAGGAGCTATTTGGGACAAATAATGAAGCTATCAGGAGTGAAGAGGGGATAGAAGAAGATAATGTAGAGTGATTATGGTCAAAGCACATGATATACCGGAACAGAATTGTCATTATGAAACCCACTTCCTTATTCACCAAATATACAGTAATAAAAATTTTTAAATAAAATGAACTAGTTTGTCAAAAGACCAAAGAAGCTTTGTTCTCTTTGTTCTTGTTTAACAAAAGCAAGGAACTTTAGTTTCCCCCTATAAATAGAGCATAATGGTACCAATTTCATAGACCACTATAGTGACTAAAGAAGATAAAGCACATATACCACTTGGTTTGGCACCTACCAGAGTAATATTTAATGAAAGTTTGTTGTTATCACCATGTTCATTGTCATTATCATCATCCCCATCACCATTATTACTAGATTGTTTTCAACATTAATAACCCTGTCCATAGGTATCTAGTGATGCATAACAACACTTCAGTTCTTATATCACTCCTTTGCAGGAATTTTCGCCATATACCTTGCTAGGAGCAGCATCTCTAATCCACCCATACTGTTGAATTTAGACAGGAGAACAAAACCTAGCAGATCACCAAAGCATTGCAAAGACTACATTGTTCCTTCAAGGGCTGGGATTACCATAACATTTCTAACAGATTTTCCCTATTTAATCAGCCTCCCAGGAATCTCATCCAACAAGCTCTGAGTCCAAGTCCCTTGTGTACACAACCTAGAATGGGCTCCATTATTGGGACTGTAGAAATCTCTTCTAAAATCAGCCACCCAGAGCAAACATAATTTATCTCTTGTATTCCTCTGATATTACATCTACCAAACAAGGTGCATTAAAACCGTGTCTTCCTTGCTTACAGACAAACTGTAAAGAGTAATTAGGCAGTATCAGCCAAGTGGAGTTCTCTTGAGAATCATACATGAATATATTCATTCTTGTTATTACAGCCTTTGGAAATATTCCTTCCTTCTCTTGATTATTGATAAAAAAAAATCTGACCATTAATAAGTAAACAGAGCAAGAACAGATTTGTATTCAATGTGGCATGCCTCAATTGAATCTTTTTTAAAATAGATAATGCAACCCATTTCAGGAGGCTGCATGGTAAGCTACCACCCTCTTAAGGGGCCACTTCTTTATGGCGTGGATGCAGTTTTCAATACATTTTGATTCAGTCTTTTATTAAGATCTACCTTTGAGTAGTCAATTGATTTTTGTTAGTCCCTGGGGAAAATGCTTAAAGGAGGCTTCATTGCATTTATATGAGGCTTCTGTCTCCATATGAAATGCATTTGATTTGATACATAAGAAAATGGCTTCAGTTATTATTTTTTCAGGTCATTTTATATCACCTTTATTTTTTTTAATGCTGGAAATGCAGTTTTTACCACAGATCTTTTGAAGTTTCTTATTTTTCTTAGCTCAACTTAAAAAAAAAATGTTTTCTCCAGATCTGAAAAAGTCCCTCTACCTAGAAGATTTGGATATTTTAATAATTTTCCATGTGCTCATCATCTTGTACAACTACTTTCAACTATCTTTATATGTATTTTAAGTTTTAAAATGTCACGTTTACAGCTTTTGTTGCTCAGTTGGGATTCTCTCAATAAAGGGATTCATTTGCTCATCAGTGCTGAGGAACTAAGTTGACACAGGCCCCTGACTGGAGGCTTTTTGCCTCCTCCGTGACTCTTCTGAAAAGCTTTTTCCTTTCTTTGACAACCCCATCATTTGAACCATGATGACAATAACAACAGCCATGGTGATGAAGGCAGCTGCCTCTCGTTGCAGTGCACAGTTTTCTACATTTGCTCACTTCATTTTTATCGTGACCCTAAGAGACACCCTAACACCATCCCTGTTTTATAATAAGGAAGATGAGAATTAGAGAAATTAACCAGTTTGATCAAAGTCACACACATCTGGGACCAGGTCTCACTCTCCCCCATACCCCTGAGCAATGATCCTGCTAGCAATGGGTTAGAAAACCTGGCAAAACAAACAGCTTTATGTCAGAGCTGTCCTTCCAGATTCAAAGTACAGGCTAAGGAGTGTGTGGTGGAGTTCTCAATACAAAGCAGTAAATGAAAACTTTACTTCTGTGAGTTTGATGTCACAGTTAAGCATAAATCCAGTTCAACGGCACTCATGACAAGGACAGCCTTCTCCCTGTAACAATGGCTTTCCAATGCACAATAATACAAAAATACAGAAGGAGAACTTTGCAGGGGCAAACTATGCTTTTAAAATATCTTCTCTTCCTTGGGGATAAAGAGAAGCATTCCGGTCCATCCCAACATCCTCAACTTTATTATATGAACAAAAGGAAAAGGGATGGGGAAGATGGCTCAATCATTAAAGCACTTGCCATTTAGGCAGGAGTACTGGTGTAAGATCCCCAGAATCAATGTAAATGCTCTGGGTGGGCAAGATGGTCACCTGTTACCCCATGGAAGGTGCAGTAGGCAGAGATAATATTCCTAGGGTAAGCTGGCAAGCTAGACTATCTGAATTGACCAGCTCTGGACTCAAGTAAAATAAAGAGGAGAATAATTGAAGAAGACACCTAGCATTAACCTCTGGCCTCCACATGCACACATGCATGTATAACTCATAAACCCAAACACATGTGCCCCCACCACATCTGGGTACCCAGGCAATAAAAAAATGGGAAACATTCAGGTGCAACTATGTTATAAACAACCAGAATATGATCAGAAAAGAAAAACAAAAGGCAGAGTAGATATACCTCAGGACTCTGAAAATAGATGGGTAACCATCACTTTTACAGCATGGATTGTACGTAGTAATAACTGGTCTCTGTGACAGCAGAGCCCTCTCTCTTCCACAATCCTTACTGAGTAACTGTACTCATTAGTAGTAGTTATGCCCACTGCTCTCAAAATGAAGCCTGGGTACTAACTGGATGTTTGTGACATGATATCATGGACAACTCTGCAATATCCAAACATAAATTAAACATTAATTTGCTTGACATCACAGAAACTTCTAAAACAGATAAAGAGGAGAGTATGCCTTTGCCCACACTAATTGCTGTTCCTCACAAAGGCAATCCCAGCCACGTGAAGTGCCATGCTTCTGCTCCCAGTTCTTTGTCAATTCAGCTACTCACAAGCTTCAGTGGAGTCCCCTGATAACACTTTTCAACATCCCACGCAGCCAGGAGAATTCTGCTATTACCTAATCTCCATTCCTCTTTCTGGGATTTAAATACATCCCTGCTCATCTTGTGTTAAGCAGAAACTGAACTGGATCATGCTGATATAAAACACGGGCAGAAAAGAAATTTAATCTAAACTTAACTGTAGCTATTTCTGATTTCTAATGGAGAAGCATGAGGATACAGATGCCATAATTCATATAATTCTTCACTCCTTTTAACCAAATTCAAGACTAGAGGGGAGGCAATAAGTTTGAAGGCACTCCTGATTTTAAATGGTGAATTAACACATGCATTAAGTTCTGTTCCCTCCTAAGCTCCATTAACTCCCAAGTAAAGTATTTTTTAATGCATTAACTTACAAAGGAAAATTGGAGAGGAGAAAATAAGCTAAAATGTTAGAGGTTAGAAAGTGAATGGATGGGTGGTATTGGGCTTGCTAGACTTGAGAAAGCAGAATCATAAATCAGCAAGAAGCAATCTGCTTTCCCCTGCAGAACTTGCAATAGTCTCCACAATCATGACACCAGATACTCCCGAAAAAGGAGAAGATAAGTCTGGAAACAAGATTAGTTAGAGAAATGTCCAAGAAGCAGTTGGTTCCCCAGTCTTTTCCTTTTCCTCCATATTGGCAGGGGCTGAAGCTCTGTTCTTAGAAGGGTAGGCAGGATCTCATAACTGGGCACGATACAGTTGATAACTACAATACCGGAAGCAATGGAAACCTGAATATTTGTACACTGAGTGTTCAGGCTTCAGAAATTTTACACATCTTAGCTCCCAGAGTTTGGCACCGAGGCAGGATATTAGAAGAGATTTCTTTGGGGATTGTAAGCATTCAAAGAGAAAATGATGAAGATAATGCTATAGGGAGTTCCATGAAAAAGACCCCTCATCAAAGACATAAAAAGGAGTAATTACAAGTGTTCACATACTATTTCCTTTTCATGTATAAAGGTGAAAGCTCTTTCTGTAAATGTAGGAATTCCACTGTGCATAACCTATACCTACTACTTCACCCTTTAGGACTAGAGAGCTCAACCACATATCTGGGTCCCTCTTAGGAGCAACCCCTACCCATGGCACTTGTCCAAGGCTAGGACTCCTCCCTGGAAGCAACCTGCATTTGAAGAGTTCTGAGGCACATTTACTCTGCTTTAACCTAGGATCATGAGGAAGGTCCTACCCAGTCCACAGCTTCTCATAGTACTGTCTGAAACATCTTTACTTCTAAGGTCACTTCACTTCTCTCTTTGGCCAGTCAGCTTCCTACTGTCGCCGTCCAGCGGGACAAAGAGGCCATAAGCTTGGTCATGAAGCAGGAACCTTTATTGCAGAACAACTCATGCTCTCTTATACAGTAATACAGCCAATCGCGACAGTACATTCTGGTTACATAACTGACATTTAGCACACATAGGTTGGGCCATAAGCCAGTCAACATCACCCGATTTAGCAACCAGGCACATGACACTTCCTGGTTTGCCATCCCTCCTCCTGGCTCATTGCCAGCTGCCATCTTTAGGGTAAGACGTTTGTGAGGCAGCCCCGGGCTCCGCCCCCTACACCTATTCCCCAAGGGTCTGTATTGAACACATTCTCCCAAACATTTCCCACTCAGAAATATCTACCTCAGAGAAATGGCCCCAAGAGAAGCTGCTACAGGCTTACAGTAATTTAATGTACTTATTTACTCACCTGTAATAGTTACCTTTTAAAATGAGTATGTGTGACTATAATACATGAAAACAAGTGTAACAAAGTTTCAAAATTAAGCAAGTGCCTGAGCCAGAGAGTTGATGGGCAGATGAGATGGTGGGAACACATGGGAAGGAAGAGAAACCCAGGGCCAGTGTGGGGGATTCAGCCTCCTAGGGATCTTGAAACTCAAGGAGAGAGCAACTAGAGCTGGCATGGAAACTATGGCTTTCTCTCTCAATGTCTGTAACATGTGGAGAATCATAGGCAATACAGTTTTAGATAGTTATCTGTCATGGCATGGTGTCAACAGTATGTGAGGGATTTAGTCTTCAAAAAAAGCATCCTTAGCACTTCCCCAAGAGGATACTGGCACAATACTACAAGTATTACAAAGGGTAATACCTCCAGACATAAAAGATAACTTGATGGGTCGGAGACATTTCTCAGCGGTTAAGGCACTAGACTGAAAAACCTAATGACCTGGGTTTGGTTCCCCAGTACCCATGTAAGCCAGATACACAAAGTGGCACATGCATCTGGAATTCATTTGCAGTAGCTAGTGGCCTAGGAGTGCCCATACACTCACTCCTCCCCCCACCTGCTTGCAAATAAATAAATCAAACTTTTTTTTTTTTTAAAAAAAAGGCAATTTGACATAGTGGTTTAAATATGTGAGTTGAGTTCTGCTCTCTCCCAAGCCCATTAACCCCCAAGCAAAGTTTTTTTTTTTTTTTATGAATTCATGAATTTACAAAAAGAAAAACAGGAAAGGAGAACTATGGCACAAATGTTGATGGGTAGAAAGTGTGTGGATGATGGTGCCTGATTTGATAGACTTGAGAAAGCAGAATGGTAAATGGCAACCCAGAACCAAGGACAGTTCTACTTTGGTATTACCTGTGGCAGCTGTAGCATGAATAACATACCCTCCTGTAACTTTCTTTATAAGGCATATCAGAGGAAAGGAAAGTCGTGAAGAGGAAAAAAGGAAAATGGCAGATATAAGTGAGAACTAAAAATATTTCTTCCAAAACATTCTAGGGTCATCCCTTTAGAGATTATAAATACCAAAAGAATTTTATAGTAGGTAGGCTATATTTATGGGTGCACATGGGCACAACCTCTTAAATTTGAGCTCTGAGCTGATATATAGGGTAGAAAATGAATATTAATTTCCAACTGTCCTCATTACATTCCCTTTGCTAAAGCCAACTGTTACTTCAGACAAGAAAATCTGCCTCATTCTAGACATTAGAGCCTAAAGACAATTAATGATGGGTTTATATTTCTGCAAGTGTGTTTGAATTCCAGTTATCTGACACCTCACAGCAGGGAACCATGATTTGCAGGTTCAGGTACCCAACATCTGGAATTCAGGCATGCGATTTAACACAATTATCCTTCACAATAAAAGTAAACAGTTCCCGGCATGTATCTGCTAATTGTTCTTTCCCACTGAGCTACAATTTTTAGTCAGAATAGATACATTAAAGAGTAAGTACCAATCTGTCCATTCTTCTCACAAAGGGCAAAGTTATCGTCTCAAAACCTAAGTCATATTATTTCAGTCTTATCTTTAAAAACCTTTGAGTGAAAAATAAATATCACATTCTTCATCATGACCCACAAGGCTGTAGGTCAGCAGGTCTTGAGTTTGAGCACATATCAGTTAACTAGGAAGCTGGTCTACTTCCATTGTTCTCACCCAGAATTTGGTGGCTCACATCATCTGTAATTAGAAAATGTATCCCACACATCTTTTGTAATTAGAAAATTATACCAGGAGGTACAAGTTAGCCCAAACCTGGTAGAATGTTAGTTAGGCAAAACAGGGAATGAACATAGTAATAATAGCTTACTGTAACAAAGATAATCAAGGTATTTTATTAAAAGAGGAGTAGCATTGTGAGCAAATTAAACGTGTTTTTAAATGACACAGAATTAAGATTTACTTTGAGATGATACTTCTTTCTGTGATTCAAGACATATGATCCTTGATGAGTTAGCAAACTGCAAATTTCTAAAAGAAAATGCTGATTTTCATTGCTTTTTAATGTTTGTAGAGCCATTTGAATAGCTCAGTTTTCAACTCCACAAAAAAAATCACATCTCTATGATACTAGATTATTTAACAACTGCCTGTTCTCCCACTCTTGCAAAAAAAAAAACTCTCATTTGAATGACTTCCCGCAACTGTTGGCTGTGAGAATTTATTTTCACAAGATGCTTAATGTTTGTTTCAAATTCTGTGGCTCACAGTAAGTGATCTCCCTTAATTTCTTTTGCTCGAGAAGGGAAGTAAAACACTTGCACTTTAGAATCAGATCCTGCCGGGAGTTTTAATGGCACTTCATAAACTTGTATCTTCAATTCTCTGTGTGTAATCATTGTACCAAAATGCACTCTGACTATGTGGACTATCTTCTGGGTAAAGAGTGCAATACATGCCCTGTTTGGCACACAGACATCCTCACATAACTTTCTCTTGCTACCCTACTAAAAGTTGCCAGAAATCTCACTCCAAGGGTATTCATTCAGTGGGTACTAAATGAATGATTAATACACCAAAGAGGACAGAATTACAAAGTCATAGAGAAAGAAATGTGTTTCTACCATAGCCAGTCCTGCATCATTTCCAAGAGAACACATTTTCTTTAAGAAAAGACAGAATCTGGATTCTTATTCAAATATATGAACATTCCTGGACTTAGTCACATATATGGCAAAATTCAGTCATTAAATAATGGGGTTCCTTTGGATAAGATGTTCTATTTCTCTGTAATAAATCTTCTTTCTTGGTAGGGAAGCTAAGGAATTAAGAGAAACAAAATTCATGGCAACAATTAAATCAATTTCTAATCATTCCTTCCAAGAAAAACGCTGCCTCCCAATTCATACTTGATTTTTGTAATGGCTAATCTCTTAATCTGAAATGTGTGTGAGCATTCACAAACAATAAGTTAATGTCTTGCATGTTATTGATCAATGCATACACTGAATGCCATGTGCACTTTTCCTGATGCATTACTACCCCTCTTTGGACATTGCAGCTGCACTCAGAATTGAGACCTTCAGGCCACAGTTTATTTCTGTGACTACGCCTGAAATCATCATTTGTTCTCAGGCTTTGGTTCTTTGGTACAGGAATTATATAGCTGACCTTGCAGAGGCAAGAAAGCCTTTCTCATTTTGTGGCTCTTATGGTGTATGTGTCTGGAATATCATCACATGATAATAAGATATTAATATTCATGGTTTCATCTTCTTTCTTCTCTTCTCATAAAATAGATTCATATAGATTAGCACCGGCTGCTTTGGTGCAGATACACAAACATGAGCTGGGAAGGGCATGGAAATCCATGTGAGGAACAACTTCATTCAGAGTGAGTGAAACAGATCAATCTACTTTCAGTCTTCCAGCTGTACACATTGTAAAAATTAAGCAAAACAAAAGTCAAGTGTGACAAGGACTTTAATTGGAGAATATGGTAGATTGTCATCATCAAAGCCCACAGGAAAAGACAAGGCTAATCTTATTAAGGTTATCTGAGTGTGTGGCAATAAGCAGCCCCAAGAAACCCACCATTCTTCAATCAATTTCTCACTGAGGAAACTTAGTTTATTCAGACTAATGAACTGGGCAAAGACATGAGACTAGAAAAAACATCTGAGCTTTTTTTTTTTTTCAATCTGAAAGTGTAAATGAACCAGATTGTTCACAAGCCAACAGGCTCGTTCATTCTTAATGAAACATGCAAATTTTCCTTTACATGTGACCCTGAAAAGTTGCCAAATGAAGAGAACCTTTTCGCTGATGAGTGGCCCTCTGCATAACACCCCTCACTGTACAGTCATTGAAACAAGACACATGCTGTGCACAGCTGCTTCCATTTGTGCAATAGATTGGCTGCAAAATAAATTTCAACTGCAAATCCTGGATTGGTAGGCTACAACTGAATTGGCAGTTCCTTTGAGGAATAACCCTGAAAAAATTAGAGGTTTAAAGTATTGCCAAGAGATGCAAACATGTCATGATTTATTACCTTGTGTTCAGCTTACCTGACCTGGACCTTTTCTTCCACAATTGTCTTTGTTATATCTGCAGGATTTTACTAACTAGCCTTTATAGGCCAGGTTTTTCCAGGTAGGTTTTAAAAGCTAAAAGGCAGGGTTTTTCTCCCCCCATTGACTGCACAGAATGTTTTACCTTAGTAAATCACTAAGAATGCCTAAATCTCACTAATGAATATTTACTTCTCTAAGGTTTTGGTTAATAGTACATATGAAATTGCACTGTTTCATGAATGGCAGTATTGTTTGCTTTAATATGGGAGAATCAAACATTTTTCTATTGATATAAGATCTAAAATTGCCTATGTATCTTCTCAGGAAATTGCTTCAATACTGTCTCCTGTGGCCTTTGCAAACACAAAGCCTATAGGCTGGGAATTATGTATGATATCAGTGGCATATGAGGGAAACATCTCTTTGCTGGTGGAAACACATTTGGTAAACCTATTTTTGTTTACTTTTCATCCCAGGTCCAATCAATAAATTTTTTGTCAATCTTACTTGCGAATATTTATAGTGCTATGGTTTAGTTATTATATGTCCCTCACAGACCATTTGCTAAAGGTATGATTGTCACTTGTTGGCATTTTTGGAGGTGGTAACAACTTTAGGAGGTGGATCCTGGTTTAAGGAAGTAGGTCATTGGGAACATACCTTCAAAGGGCATGTCTTGTCCCCAGCTTCTTCCTAGCTCTCCCTCACTCTGCTCCCTGGCTATCGTGAAGCAAGCTGCTTTTCTAAACCTGTTCTCAGTTATGATGCCTACCTCATCACACATGGACCTAAAAATAATGGAGCCAAGGGATCATGAACTAAAACCCATGTAACTGTGAGCCAAAATAAATATTTCCTCTTTAAGCTGTTTGTCTTGGGTATTTTTTTCACAGGTATAGGAACTGTCTGACACAAACTAAATGTTTATTTCCCTTCCTAAATCTCCCATTTAATCTTTTTCTCTCTCACCTTTACTGCTTTTGGCACAGCCTAATGAGTTATTACATCAAACCAATTTACTTCCAGACACACAGGTACATTTTCCAGCCTCCCTTGCAATTAACTGATGCTGTGCAATTGTGTCTGCTAATGGGATGCTTGTGGAAATGTTGTTAGCTGCCTTTGGATGGTGCTTGGAATCTTGAAAGTACCCTCCTTGAACAGAGGGTATTCTGAAGACCTAGACGAGGACTAAGAAATAATGCATAAGGAAGCCAGAGACCTGAGTCACAAAATGGAGGAGAGCTATCTGATCATATGAGGCACCCAATTAGGAATACTGGCAATGGGATTTTAAAAACATGTGAGGTAAATTGTCATGGTTTTGACATTTTGTTCAAATGAAACACAGGCTATTTGGTACATCTAGTAAGTGAATAACCGATCTGACTGACACACTGCTAAAATAACATCATTGTCTATAACTCCCTCAAATGCATTGTCCACACTGAAATTATATTTATCTCTCCAAACACACTTTTAGCTACCATCTTGATTAAAAATTATCCTAAAATCAAATGTAAATATGTTTTTTACTCATTTCAAGTCCTTAAGAGGTTTCTGACTGATTTCACACTCAGGATCCAAGTTAAGTAAGCATGACCTATCCAGATTCTTACTAATTAATTCATCAACTCAACAAATAAATAGGAACCAGGTGCCATGGCACATACCTGTAGTCCCATCACTCAGGAGGCCTCATGAGGCAGGAAGATCATGAGTTCAAGGCGAGCTCTGGCTACTTAGCTAGATGGTGTTTCAAGAAAACAAGACAAAACAAAACGACCAAATATATGAAATGTACCACTTCTAAGTGCCAGATATTATTCTCAATGATGGAGGAGGTAATGGTAGACAAGGTAACCAAGTTCTGTGTTCTCATTGAACATACATTCTAGTGTGTTCATACACTGTGAAGATAAGAAGAAGTACATTACTTAGCTTGTTAGAAGTGTTTAGGGGAAAACAGAGCTAATAATGGGTCTGGAAGACAAGTTTAGAGGAAGATTACAATTTAAATGAGAAGATGCAAGTAGGCTCCTTCAGAGAAGGTATTATTTGAGATGAAGGAGTATTGACCATGCAGTTCCCATCCTTTAGGGGTTAGCTGAACAACACATTCTCTCACCCTTTACAGCACACAAATTCCCCGTAGGGAAAGCTGCCAGTCTGCCTTCCTGGAAAGCGGCCAGCTGATAACGATGCTGGTAGCTAATGGGCCATCAGTCACTAAGGGCTGACCAATGGTTCTCACCTTGGGTCATACTGAAGCCACCTGGGAAACTTATGAATAACTTCCTCTCCAGAAAAAGTCACATACACTGATCAAATTCAAAGTTCTAAGTGAGACTAAGGTATCTGTATATTTTCAAGTCCTACAGGTGATCTCAATATGGAAGTCTCTATGACCCCTTTTAACTGGCTAGACCTCTACAGAGAGGGTGTCACTAAAGTTGCCTGGATATGACATAGGTCATGAGCCCAGAGATTCTAACCAAGCTCTAGCAATTATGGGACTATCATAGCATATCTTAGCTCTGATGGTTGATCTTGGCAAGTTGCTGTACCGCTCCCAGCACCAGCTCATTCATCTCTAAATTGAAAGCCATTACATCTCACGTGCCTGTTATTGGACTAAAGATTTAGAAAGGTAATTATTCCCCTGCACTTCTCAAGTAGCATGCACTAATAATTAAAGTAATTCTGTTGGTATTAAATATGATAATATGCATATTTTATTTTTAAATATGTGCATTGTTCTCTTGCTTTTCTCCTGAGCAACATCCACATGGAAAATAACAGCCACCAGGGAAGCCTAGTGTAGCTGTAGCACTGTCAGGGGAACTGTTTCCAACGGTTAATGTCCTCCTCTGTCTTTAACTCCCAAAGCTACCCTGGGTGGAAGTCACTGTGTTACTTCATAAATTGCTGGCCCAAAATAATGGATAGAAACTCTGATAGTGTTGCATGGGATAGACCCGACCTCCTTCTCTGTGTTTTTGTCACCCTTTTGCATAACAGGCAAAGTTGTTGGGCTCAATAGGAGTTAAACTCCTGTCTGTCTTCATTTGCTAGTAGTGGATTACAGTTTTGATTGCTTACTTGAATCAAACACTCTCTTTTTGGAAACTGCCACAGCAATGAAATCATTGCATAATTTTTACCCAGTCAATATGCCATGAGCACACTGGTCTCTTGGTATTTAGGGAAGGGGACATGAAGCCAAGGAAGTCAAGCCCTGGGCAACAGAAGTCAGAGCATTTTCCCCTACTCCTTGTTTATGAAACTTCACTCACAGATTGAGGCAGCTGTCAAATTCCACTCTCTCTACCCACCATACATGGTTAGCATGGCATAATCAAAATATGAAGAATTCTGCCACAAATGCAGACCTATCAAGGCTTTCAAAGATTGGCGAAAATCCTGTTCTTAGAAGTCCTTGATGAAAAACCACACTCAGCCTGTGTGCTCTATTCACAGTGCTCTGTTCAGTCCCACCAATACACTGACTTCCCTATTCACTCTGATAGAGAGAGAGAGAGAGAGAGAGAGAATGAATCCAGGGTATCCAGCCACTGCAAATGAACTCCAGATGCATGTGCCACCTTTTGCATCTGGCTTACATGGGTACTGGGGAATCAAACCTAGGTCCTTTGCTTTACAGGCAAGTCCCTTAACCACTATGTCATCTCTCCATCCCAGGCCATCTTTATTTTCACACCTAGAATCTGAGAAGCATTTTTCCTAGAAATAATATTAGGATTGGTTGCATGTAGAATAATTCATCTAAAAGAAGAAAGTCATTAAAATATAAATGATCCTGGACTTAGGAAGCAAGTATATCCTGACAAGCTCATCATAAAATGATGTCAGTTGAAAATTCATTTGATCATAAACTATTGAATAAGATGGCTCATGGATGTCTCTCTCATGACAATGGGGCTGGCAGAGCAGCCACTTACTGCCACTGCTCAGAATTGCAAGAGAATGTTACACGCATACTGGTTGTCTGACCTGGGTTTTAAACATGGTGGTTCTGCCTTGAAGCCTGCTCTCTTAGACATGATGCTCAGTGTCCTACTAGAATAATGGCTGGTCTGCATTGCTCATGCTGCAGCTCCCAGCATCATCTAGAAGAACCCAAAGACTCTAGTAGTGTCAATATGTTTAGAAAGTTCTTTTACAAAATCCAGTGGGGAACCTTATCCCCTTGGCAGACAGAGCTCTGGAAGGTGGTTTGTGACTTCTCTCTCAGAGTAAGACTGACACTTGCTTTTCATCAAGCATCTGTTCTTGAAAGCAGACTTAACATAACTCATAATCCCACTCAATCTTGAGAAAAACATTAAACCCATCTTGAAAAATATTCAGCAAGAAACCTGAAATAACTTAACAGTACTCAACAAAACTTTAAAAGTCATCAAAAATAAAATAAAGAAGGATTAAAAAGCAGTGATTCTAGTGGGTGGATTCCTAGGACACAATATAAGCATTAGGTAAAAACTAAGGAAACTGAAGCAAAACTTTAGATAATAATAAAGAATGAGTGGGGTCCATCAGTATCATAGTGTCATTTACAATGAAGAGAGTAGGTAAAAGTCAGGTAAAACATATTGTACTATTCTTTTAAACCTTTATGTCAATACAAAACTCTTCTAAAATTAAAAAACATTTTAAAAGCCAATGAATACTGTCCAAGATCATACTTGAAACAATATAATGTTTCTAACTTTAAACTAGATATCATGAATAAAAAAGATAGACAGGCTTATGTCATACATTTGATAAAGGATTTCCTATGCATTTTAGAAGGTACATCTTGTGAATTTCCTGATATGAATTATTCACCTTCTAAAATATTTCATTAGTTTAGTGAAATAATTAATAAAGCAAGATTCTAGTATTCATAGTGATGCTTTTCTCCACATTCTAAACAGGATAAAAAACATCTGCTCCATTGTTATTAAAAAAATTAATGGAAGCAGAAAATTTATTATGAGAAATATTAAAGATAGTCATCCAAGAACATTTATTCTGAGAAAGATCATTCCACAAATGTGTCAAAGAAATAAAGTATCAATGCAGCTCTATTCCAAAGTATATTAAAAAGTGAGTGATCAGACTGGAGAGATGGCTTAGTGGTTAAGGCACTACTTGCCTCAAAGCCAAAGGACCCAGGTTAAATTCTTCAGGACACACGTAAGCCTGATGCACAAAGTGGAGCATGCATCTGGAGCTTGTTTACAGTAGTGGCTAGAGGCCCTGGCGTGCCCATTCTCCCCATCTATCTATCTATCTATCTATCTATCTATCTATCTATCTATCTGCCTGTTTCTCTCTCTGTGTGTCAAATAAATAAAATTAACTTTTAAATTTTTTTAAGTGAGTGATCAATTCCATGTCAATCTGTTTTTCATATGATATATGCAATAGCCTGTGGAAGAGGTACTTTTCAGACCTGAAGTCCAAAACATATCCATCCCATAGCTGCTTCAAGAGGTCCATGCAGGACATAACTTCAGTGCCATAGAACTACTTATTGGCTTAAAAAATAGTAGGATGAATAAAAAGATTAAAAAAAGGAGGAAGCATGCTGAACACAGCATTCATCTCTCTCTTTCTCTGCTTCCCCACTGTGGATGCACTGTGACCATTTGCTTCATGGTTTCATGTCATAATGGACTCTACCCCTCAAACCATGAGCCAAAATAAACTCTCTTTTCCTTTCCTTAAAAAAACTAGTAGGATGCAAGGGAAAGCCTGGTAGCAATAGTTCCTTTCAATACTTTGCAAAGTCCAGAGATTTTTCATTGCCTAATGTAACAGGTAATTGTTAATAATAAATTCTGTGATGTCTCCAATCTAATATTGGAGTCTATGTCCCTATGCCTGAAGTGGGAAGGTCTTTTGTACTTGTTTCATCTAATAGGATACAACAGAAGTGATGCAGTACTCTCAAAGCCAGATCAATCTTGAAATGTGCTAATTCTGTGTCTAACCTACTCTACCATTAGTCCAGCTATAACTGTATTTGACCATCTTCACTTGAACCACATGAGCCAGGACAACTCAATTGGAAACTTCTGAATTCTTGCCCCAGAGAGTACATAAGAGACATTGATGGTACTGTTGCTACTTTAAGCCACTAATTCTGAGGTAATTTTTTACACAATAACTAACTTGATATACAGTTTATAATTTTCCCAGAAAGCAGGTAATATAAAGTATTGGGATGCTGTAATGATGATTTGTTGAATGTTTTGTGTCAAAACTGATCATCAAGTCATAAATATATACATTTATATTAATGGGAAGTAATGGAGTTTTGGCTTAACATTGTAATTATTTCCTCAGTACCCAGAGGCCTAATTTATAAAATGTTTGTTAAGCATGTTTTACATACTAGGTGATGTGATGGGCACAGAAACTCAGTGGCATTTATTTACTTGTTGTAATTTGTTTTTCCCAAGTCAATTAACTACCAGCAATGGCAAGTATCAGGCAAGCCAGCAAAGGTTCTTGAGAAATCTTACTATTTTTAAATTTTTATTTATTCATTTGCAAGCAGAGGTGGGAGTGTGGAATGGAGATGCTAGGGCCTCTTGCTACTGCAAAAGAACTCTAGATGCATGTGCCACTTTGTGCATCTGGATTTACATGAATACTGGGAAACCCAACCCAGGCTGGCAGACTTTTAAAGCAAGTGCTTCTGACTGCTGAGCCATCTCTCCAGCCTGATCTTATTTTTGATGGGTGGTTAAAAATATTTTTTGAGGAAAAGGCATTTAATATACAACTCAAGTAAAAAAAAATGACAAATTGTGTTAAGAGTAGAAAAACAAATTTCCTAGAAAAGGAACAAGAACCTGAGGTTGAAAGACACCAGGATCAGAATAAACATCAGTTTAACTGTAGCTTAATGTGGAAGATGGCTATGAAAGAGATTGCTAGTATTTCCCAAAAGGGGCCACCTCTTCTGTATTGTAGAATTGATTTGGGGGTGTGGCTTTCCAGTAAAAGGTTTCACTTCCCAGCCTTGCCCCTTAGCATGTGAGCTGTTATGTGACTGATCCTGGCCAATGTGGCCTTGGAGGAGGAAGTGTCAGAGCTGGTGGGGTGAACTGAACTCACTTTACTTAAGTGTAGGTAGACACTGACACCTAGAAAGTCCTTGAAAACAGAATATGAGACTGTTATCTCACAGTCAACCCTGAAGAATCACAGATCAGAGGTCCATCCTCTCTACACTGTTCCACCATGGGGACCTACTTTTGTAAGAAATGCTCTGCTCTGGATGGTAAGTCATGGGATTTCAGGAATTACCTGTTACAACAGTTAGAATTACCTTAACTGGAACAAGAGAGAATGATGCAAGATGCAGCAGGAATTCTCAAGAAGAAGCAATTTGACTTTTAGTCCAAGAGCAATGAGAACCCATTATACTGTGCAGGGAAGTGCTGTGGTCTGACTGCTCTCTAGAGACTGGAATAGAAGACTTGAAAGTTTGAATGCAAAATCTTCTCCACAGGCTCATGTGTTTGAACACCTGGTTCCCAACAGGTGGCAATGTTTTTGGAGGCTCTGAAAACTTTAAGAGGTAAGACTTGAGCACTAATAACTGGTTTTTGAAGGCTGTGGCCTAGCCTGGTTCTGGTCTACCTCTCTGCTTTCTCATCCACCAGCATGTGATGACATTCACTGCCACATGCTCCTGTAGCTACAATGCCATCAGTGCTCTGTTCCACCATGGCTTGCCTGCCATGATGCACTGTGGTAGTTTGAATATGATAATTTGAATATGTGGCCCCACAGACTCAGGGATTTTAGAAAAATTGAGCTTGTAATTTGGGTCTCCAGCCACACAGCTGGAGGAAGTGTCACTGGGGGTGGATCCTAGTGTCCAACCATAGGTGTGTTTGGGGGTGGGTCTGAATTCCAGCCCAAAGGTGTGTGGAGGGCAGTTTGAGCTCTGCCAGTTTGTATTTGGTGGTGCTGGCTGTTGGCGATGTCTCTCTGCTTGGATCTATGAAAGGTAACCAGTGTCTTCCACCATTGACGGTGTCCCCTGCACTCTGTAAGCCTGAAGTAAACCCCTTCCTTCCATAAACAGCAACAAGGAGCTGATTGCAACACCCCAGAGCAGTGAAGTGTTGCTGTGATGAATCTGACCATGTGGATTTTGGCGTTTTAGATCTTGTGTCCTGGAGGATCGTGGAAGGACTTGGTACAATTCAGTGAGCTAAATTTCATGACCTATTCTGGTGAGAGTTTGAAAATGTTAAATGCAGACAGAATTGAGTTTAGAGGCTTGTTTATAAACTTTCAAAGCAGAAGGAGATACAGAAGGGAACTTTGTTGACCTACTGATACCAAGGCTGCCTGTGTTCTTCTGCCCGTGTCCAGAGAGTTTGATCAAGGTTTGAATTTAAAAATAATGGACATGGGTGCTTTGCAAAAATATAGAACTGAAAGATGTACAATTTAAAGCTGGAGAAATCTAGGGCTGGAGATGTGGCTTTGCACTTGCCTGCAAAGTCAAAGAACCCAGATTCGATTCCCCAGGGCACAAATAAGCCAGGTACATGAGGGGTTGCATGTGTCTGGAGTTCATTTGCAGTGGGTGGAAGCCCTAGCACACCCATTCTCTCTATATATCTGCCTTTTTCTGCCTCTCTCTCTCTCTCTCTCTCTCAAATCAAATAAATAAAAATAATAATAACATTGGAAAAATCCAAACAAAGTTTAAAATTACAGGCACAGAGACTAGTTTTAGGTTACTAAAACTGTAATTGTTAAACAGATTACCACCATTAAAGGTGGGCCAACTGCTTTATATTGAAACAACTGTCTTCAAGGTCAAGGTTTATTTGCTCTCTGGATTAATAAGTTGGCTGTGTCCCTGCACACCTAGTATTGGTATCAGAAATATGAAAAATGCAGGGAAGCAAGTCACAAAGTACACTTGGTTCCCAGGGCCTCTGCTGAGATGCAGCATGAGAAACAGGGTGATGTTCCCCAAAACACCATTATATAGAGCTGTAAGGATGGACCATGCTTTGCAGAGAAGACCCGAAGTTGTTTAGGATGTATCAGGACTGTGAAATGGCTACCATGGAGATCTAGTGGCTTGAGGTGACTGTTTTCCACTGGCTACTGGATATGGATGTTGGACTTGAACTATAGAAGTTTTCTTATTGGTTATTGATTTTACATTGGTCCAGTCTCTCCTTGTTATGCCTTATTCCAATGGAAATGTTTGTGCTGTGCCATTGTGTTGGAAATATATAACTTCTTTTGATTTTACAGGACTCACAGTTAAGAGAGAGTCTTAAATCTCAGATAAGACATGGAACTTTAGAACAGTCTTAAAGTTGGTAAAGCTTATGGGGACCTTTGAAGTTGGACTGAATGCAATTTGAATTGTGGTGTGGCCATGACTCTATGGGGCCCAGGGGCAGAATGTGGTAGTTTGAATATGACAAATTGAATGTATGTCTTCATAGCTTTTATAAACCTGAAATAAACCCTTTTCCTCCCATAAACTGTGTCTAGTTGGATGTTTCTCCAGCAATAAGGGGCTGTCTGCAACATGCACATTTTGACTTGTGAACCAAAATAAAGACTTCCCATCATTAACTTGTTTCTGTCACTGCAACCAGAAAAATAACTGATATATAAAATATTTAAAGTGCCACAATGGGCTGTTACAAAGGCTTAAGGAAGTAAAGAGATGGAAATCCTATGTTTGATCAACTGGGAATTCTCAACCTTGTCCAGAAGACAAAGGTTCACAGAATCAAAATTTTTCCCAATGATAAGGAATAATCATCTAGCAGAAGGGAGCAATTTTACATTATTTAGCAACTTGTATACTTTCTGGTACCCTCAGCCTAGAAAACACAATCTAGTTACACATCACCTATCTTTAGCTGTGCTAACACAAGCTTATGTTAGGCTTCTTAATACATAAATGTATGCAAAACAGTGAAGAGCTAATACACAAATAGTGAGATCTTTATCCAGCCAAGCTCACTAAAAGCAGATTCTGAGAATGACCTGAGAAGTGATTGAAAATTAAAATTCCATCATTATGAAGTTTGAAAGAATCTAGAGGACACAGTGATGAATGAATGATCCAAAGCTAACTATGCTTTTAAACACAGTCCATGGGGAACTCAGGAGACAAAATACCTTAACAGTGTGTGATGTGGATGGTGGGGACATTTGAGAATAGCCTTTGAGTAAAGATTTATCCACACAGATCAGCACACACATCATATGATATGATACAGGACTTCTTGTTTCTTTGTTCAACATGGCAGTGCCTGTTTATTGGATCCAACATTCCTTCAAGTCTTTTCTGACAAAGAATCTTTAGCCAAATACAAAGTATTGTTGATCTTGGTTCTTTCTTCTCTATGAGACATTTCATGAGTTTATACTTTCAATGCCCTATAATAACTTGTCATGAGTTATGCTAAAAGTGTTCCTTAAAATGTAATAGGTTGAATAAGAGTACAACATGGTCTAAAATATGTAAGGATTGCACCTATAATCTAACATTGCAAGAATGCTGCTTTCTGTGTGAGTATACTGTCTATCAAGAGGCTCACTTATTCTGCAAAATAGGGCTACTGATATTAAAAGAATATAAGCCTGTATGTAGTAATCTTCTATGTGCTAAACTGAACTATCTCCAAGCATTCAGTCAATACCATTTACATATTTTGTTTTTGAAAAGAAAATAAATGTTTTAATTTTTTTCTTCTTGAAGAGAATATCTATCCATTTGAAGAGACTTTCATTGTTGCCTTGTAGTAATTGTTAATTACTGTTATCTTTAACATTTGCATGATACCCTCAGATTTTATGAAGAAAAACACAGTTGTGCCCCCACACACAGTTTGCCATACTTGTGTGTGCTCCAGAAATACTTGCAAAAAAGTGGAATTTTACTGACAGCTAGAAACTGTATATACTAAACATTTTTAGGTTTGAGTCATTCTGTCCTTTACTCATGCAATTATATGACCTGCAGGGGAACAATGCAACTGTTCACAAATATTCAAAGTTATTCACAATACTTTGGAAGATTCTAAACTCAAACCAGCTATGTTATTATTTCTTGATTTCCTTACCACAAGATTTTGTTTAAATGCAAGAAGAGCTATAGAGAGTTTTCATCTTGAAATAGTTCAAACTGACTTCCAAGGACTCTAACCAATTATTTTCTAACTCCACAAACACTGACCTGTACTCAGTAGGTGCCAGTTTTCTTAGTTAACTATATATTGCGGGCTGGAGTAAATATAACCTCAACATTGGTCAGTAAACACTCTAACATACTACAGTACATATGTTGGGATAAGGGACAATTAACTCTGTGTGAATTCCTTTGGCCTCACTAGTCAAATGAGTTCATCTTAACATGGATTTTCCTGTTTTACTGGTTCTGTATGTTCCTTCCCAGACCTCAGTTTTGAGGAAAGATTTCCCTCAAATTTTGCAAGGAATCTCTAGGATATTGCATGTAATCTTTCCATTCCAGGCCTTGCTGTCATGTTCATGGGCAAAACACTCCCTTCACTAATTGTTATCAGTGTACTTCATTGTGGGTTACTATGCAAAGGAAAAGATCCTGTCCCAAACTCATTGCCATATTTGGTTCACTAAGCATCTCTTAAGAAGCTGTTTCTACTATAGTTTCTTTCTTTGCAGAGTTCATATAGTAATTTACCTCAACAGGGGATTGGTTCAAGGACATGACTGTGGAACCTATAATCCTCTGATGCTCAAGCCACTCACAGTAAATGGTATATTATTTGCAGATAATTAATGCACAGGCTCCTGCATACATTCAATCACTTCTAGATTATTTACAGTATCGTAGAAAATACATTAGAAAAGTTGTATTAAATTCACTCTCCTCCAAGAATATCTGCCAATTAATTTGTCTCTGCTGTAGCAGCAATT
Source organism: Orientallactaga sibirica (assembly GCA_036365145.1). NCBI lineage: Eukaryota > Metazoa > Chordata > Mammalia > Rodentia > Dipodidae > Orientallactaga > Orientallactaga sibirica. The sequence continues at coordinate 12,519,606 of JAEOAD010000001.1, forward strand.
AGCAGACTCCCCCATGCCTCGATTCTAATGCCAAAAGCTAAGGTATCACTTGCTTGGAAATGCAGGACTTCTACTTGGACTATAAGCTCAAGCCTGTCAGGGCTCTGATTCCTTCCACGTCCTGAGAGGTGAAACACTATAGAACAGACATGCCATCCTACTTCTGAGTGACTGCCAAAAGAGCTGTGTATCACAACACAGGGGAAAGATTCCATCAGACTAACTTTGAAGGATTTAAGCACTAAGAGATCACACAGATCTAGGAAGATAAACTTCCACTCCCCTCCTCCCATGGCCTCTCTGAGGGCTGATATCTGTGAACATACACACATACAAATCTTCTATTCAGCAATACTGGCTAGAGGAACACTCTGTCTTATCTTGATGCCCTCCATCTCTGCCTCCACTTTTTATTCCCTCCCAAAACTGATGCAGCTTGCACCTTTTTTGAAGTAACAAGATTCATTAACAGTTTCTAATGAAAGCATTGTTTTAATTGGATCTGTGTTTCAGCAAATGGCTTTGGAGATAGAATAAAAACTGAGTAGGAAATAATGAGAGAATAAGGCAACAAGGTTTTAGGAGTTTAACAGTTGGGGACAGAGAACAGAGTTAGAGCAACAACAGTGGAAATAGAGAGGGGTCATGTTCCGCAGAAGTGTTTGGGGGTTATGATTTGATGAGGTCATTCCTATGAGAGATTATAGAGTGAGAAAGGCATGGGCTAACAAAAGTGGTCAAGGATTGGAAAAGAGGAAATGAGAAGAATATGAAAAGCTGGTTTAGAGATAAGAGAATTTGATAAGATACTTTCAAGAGATTAACCCTGTTCCACAATGCAGAAAGTTCAGACTGAGAACATAGAAGGATTTACACATGGAATAAACACAAGGTTGGTATTAAAGGAGGGATAAGGCCAGAAAGAGTCAACGGATTTAAAATAAATATACAATGGTAAAGATGCATGATTCAACAATGTTCTAAAGTAGTGGAAGCCTAAGGAATCTTGAGTTCAGGAATTTTAGGAGTGCCTTAGACCCTCCAACTGAGAAGTCCAGGGTTATAAATTTAATGCTTCAGGGAATGTCACTATTTCTTAGGCAAGAAGTGAGAAAAACATCTGAAAAAAAAATCTGGATGAGACAGTTTGGCAATTGAAAAGAGATTCAGAAGAATAAAGTAGATGAGGTCACAGGGATAAGTGCATGATGTTCTCATCCCCAAGCTAAGGTCCCACCTTAATGGTACCAAAAGCTTTGCATAAATTCAGTTTCCATTTTCTACTAGTGCCCATGGTTTACATACTTCAATGTTTTCATTTGTTTTTTACCAGGAAGCCATTTTACTTCAGGTACTATAGATAGCAATGCCTAAACACCATCAATATGAATCTAATGCTTCAGGGAAAACAGTCAAAAGATTAGAGAACCCTGCACTGTAGGAATTATAAATGAGAACTTTCAGGGCCCCCCACTAAGTTAGTGGAGAGTTTCTTTTAAGTTAAAAAGGAGAACATTGGTCAGGCCCCCAGCACTCGGGAGGCAGAGGTTAGTGCCACCCTGAGAGTTAATTCCAGGTCAGCCTCTTTTAAAAAAAAAAAAAAAAAAAAGGAGAACATTAGGGCTGGAGAGATGGCTTAGTGGTTAAGCACTTGCCTGTGAAGCCTAAGAACCCTGGTTTGAGGTTTGATTCCCTAGGACCCACGTAAGCCAGATGCACAAAGTGACACATGCATCTGGAGTTCATTTGCAGTGGCTGGAGGCCCTGGCGCACCCATTCTCTATCTATCTGCCTTTTTCTCTGTCTGATGCTCTCAAATAAATAAATAAATAAATAAATAAACAAATTGTTTGAAAAAGGAGAACATTAAAGACAAATGTTACTTACTTCATTATTTCTATTTAAAATTGTATTTCCTCGGGCTGGAGGAATGGCTTAGTGGTTAAGGTGTTTGCCTGCAAAGCCAAAGGACCCAGGTTTTATTCCCCAGGACCCATGTTAGCCAGAAGCACAAGGGGGTACACACATCTGGAGTTTGTTTGCAGTGATTGGAGGTCCTGGCGCACCTATTCTCTCTCTCTCTCTCCCTCTCCCTGCCTATTTCCCTGTCTCTCTCTCTCTCTCTCTCTCTCTCTCTTTCAAATAAATAAAATAAATTTCAAAAAACTTTGAAAAATAAATAAAATAGTATTTCATTTTAAAATCTAAAAACTTCTCTTTCCTAAATTATGCCCCATCAATCAGTCATAAATGTCTCTCCCCCTTTCCCCCACCCAACCTTTTCTTTTTCTTTTTCTTTTTCTTTAATGTATCTTTAGAGAGTATAAAAGCACAAAGAAAATCTTCAAACCAGTCTGGGGAATTGTTTCAAACCCAAGAACCAAAAATAATAAGTTTCAAGTGCTTAAACTGTGACTTGTGTTCCATAATTAAGATGTCTGATGAGCTGTTTTTAAATCAGATGTCAGAAGTGTGTCTTGAAGTCAAAATCTTCAAATCCTAAAAGCATCTCAAAATAAAATAGTAAAGTTTTTGATATATAAATATAAAGAAAGTTGTATATCAATGAACTTTTTTTAAGTTGACACAAATGAGATTTAGCGGGATAAAGAGCTCAAGAAAGCCCTTTGCAGTAGCTAGAAATGTGCCTCGGCCTTCACTGGGAATGAAGACACTAGGAATGCAAAATGAGAACTTAGAGATGTGGTAAAAGGGACACTAGGAAGGATCACTGCTTCTCTGGGGCAGACCAGATTCCATCCACTCAACTACACTTACCCTGTCAAGTGCCTTCCATATTAGAAAGTGCTATCCAAACACCTTCAGTGCACAGACCACTAGATCTGCTCAGTGGTGACAAGTCTTCACACTGAGATAGTGACCTTTGCTTTGGGAAGCCATTAAAGGAGGTTCAGACCTGGGTTTGTCAAATGAGGTAGATTACCAGATCAAGGATAATCTTTGTCAAAAAAGAGTGACTATAAATCAGAGAAAATAAATTTCCATACAAACTGGTTCTGGGAAAGCTCAAACAGGAAAGTTTTAAAAACCTTTTAAGATATAGTAGTATTACTGGAATAAATGAATCCAGATTAGAAAGTTACTGTTACAGGAAGCTATAGAGAGAAATATATAGAAATATATAGATGCATGCTGCTGCTTCAGCCTGTCTTACAATAGAATGTGCATGCTCCAGACATTTAAATAGACTTTAAGGAAAATGATAATCATATCAATTATCTAATTTCTTTATATTTTATTTTTTATAACTAATATTTATTTTAATTAACAAGAAAATATATTATATATGCTTATGTAAGGTATATAATGCTTTGATTATGTCTACATAATCGGAAATTTACCTAATCAACATAAATACTAACTTATACCACATTTTTTAATCATGGTACTCTTAAAGCCATTCTCTTAGCAATTTTCAAATATATTTTAACTATAGTCATCATGATATGTAATTGATCTCTTGAATCTCTTATCTCTGTCGCATTGAGATTCTGGTTCATTTGAGAACTATATCTCCAATCCCCCCAGGCTCTGGTAACCATTATTCCATGAATTGAACTTTTTATTCTCTCTATATAAATGAAATCATGCAGAATCCTTCTTTCTATATCTGGAATAGTTCTCTTAACATAATGCCTTCCAGGTTCACCTACAGTGTCATAAACGACCAAACTGTTTTCCTTCAGGTGGCTGAATAGTATTCCATTGTGTGCATCGTATGTATGTATGTATGTATGTATGTATATATGTGTGTGTGTATATATATATATATGTATGTATATATGGTCACATTTTCCTTATCCATTTATCAGTTGATGGATACTCAAGTTGTTTTCATTTCCTGGATATTGTGAATTGTGTTGCAATAAATATGGAAGCGTGAATGGCTCATCAACCAACTAGTTTAATTTCTTTTGTATATAAACATATACAAATTATATACATAACACATATGTGTTATATATATGTTACACATTTACATATATAACATCATATATATGTATATGGAAATAGATCAAATTTTAATTGGGGGAAACCCTCATACTGTTTCCATAATGGCTATACTAATTGGCAATCCCTGTGCTTGCTTTCCCCACATCTCACTGACATTTGCTATCTTTTGTCTTTTTGATAACAGCCATCATAGTATGACACGATATCTCATTATGGTTTTAATTCACATTTCCTGATGATTAGTGATATTGAGCACTTTGCATACTTGTTGGCCATTTGTATGTCCTCTTTTGAAAAATATCTATTCAGATCTTTTGCCCATTTTAATAAGGTTATTTTAATTGGCGATTGAGTTGAGTTCTTACTGGATATTAACCCTTATCAGATGTATGGTTTAAAACTATTTAAATTCCTATATATTTAAATCTTGATACTATAGAGCAGTCATGCCTATTCCATTCATGCAGTTATATAAAGCATGTTATGGGTGCTCGAGAGACGGCTTAGCAGTTAAAGCATTTGCCTGCAAAGCCAAAGGATCCCAGTTTGACTCTCCAGGACCCACATGCAAAGGGGCTGTATATATCTGGAGTTTGTTTGCAGGGGCTAGAGGCCCTGGCGTGCCCATTCTCTCCTCTCTCTCTCTCTCTCTCTCTCTCTCTCTCTCTGCCTCTTTCCCTCTCTCAAATGAATAAATAAAATGTATTTTAAAAATATTTTTTAAAAGAAAGCATGTTATATAAACAGGATTCAAAAGTCTTTTACAGAGAGGTGGCTGATGAATTACCAGATCTTTAATTCATAAATTTAGCTTGTTACACTCATTTGGCCTATTGTGTGTAATGCACATAAATCTCAATGGTTCACATAAATATTTTTCTACTTATAAAATATGGCAAAGCCTTTATAGGGAATTGCTTTTGTCTCCTTTTAGAGTGTTTCCTGTTCAGTGTGTATAAACAAACAAATGCTTTGATATTCAAATTAATGAAGGCAGCAGAAATGAGAAATTAATTCATCTGGAATCACGTGATTCCTTTGGATACATATTCATGAAAAGCTCTCTCTCTCTCTCTCACACACACACACACACACATACACACAAACATTATTTGACAAAATATCTACCTCACAAGCAATGTAAAAGTAGCATCTGTGAAACATTTACCATGCTGACTTGCAACATTTCCATGCACTGCTGTACATTTAAGTATAAAAAGTTATTTTATAGGTAATCATAAAATCAGAGCTCTAGCTCTTCCCTCCATAATGACAAGTAGCAGGAGGTGTGAACTTTATCAGGAGCATAGACATCACATGGATAGTAGTAGATAACCCAGTGGTATAGTCAGGTTAATTCCCAGATAAGGTCAGTGGGGTCTTCTGTTTGTTTGGTTTTTGTTTGTTTTGGTAAATGGTCTGGAAATTTAAGCTACTTTTCCAGCCATTTTTAACCCTCTCTCAGGTAATCTGTTTTTACAATAATGCCAATGGTATGCCAGATTTTGTCTTTCAGAGTAGGTAACAGATAAAGTTGGTTGATACTGTCTTCAGTATATATGTGTCCCTGCTTTCTATTTATTGTGTACATTAACACTCAGTAATACAGTCATAACTCATGATACAGTATTTTAAAAATAGCATGGAACAGTAGCAACATTCATTTTAGAGAATAACTTTAAATATTAATTGTGTAATTATTTGGCATAGTACCTTGGGATTTAATTAATCATTACTGCTATTAATATTATTAAGTGTACCAAATCTGATTTTTTTCTATATATAAGTTTCCTCTCCTATTAAATTGGGCTATTACCAAATTGATCAATGATATATAAAATTTTAAATGCTATGCAATGTATTGTTATGAAATAGAAAATGTTATTTTGTCTATATATTTTGTTTTGTTTTGTTTTGTTTTTTTCTCGAGGTAGAGTCTTACTCTAGCCAGGCTGACCTGCAGCTCTCTCTGCATAGTTCCAGGTTGGCCGTGAACCAATAGAGATCCTCCTACCTCTGCCTCCCAAGTGCTGGGATCAAAGGTATGTGCCACTATGCCTGGTTTATTTTGTCTATATTACATAGACTTCTGAAATTTTGTCTATATTACATAGACTTCTGAAAGGCATTTCAGACTGGCCATTTTTCAAGTGCTTATATCACCTATTGGCAATATAGTTTGAGCAACTTTAATCTGGGACAATTGAGTTTCTTTCAGCTTCCCCAAACATATGGAATTATAGTTGCTGTACTAAACTGAATAACACTTGCCCCATCTGTTCAGACAGAATTGGAAAGGAACATCACTCTCTGGGAGTCTCACTGTGATGCCTGATGGGGACACACAGTCTATCTTCTGTGTGTTTATGGGTATCTCCCTCTGTTCCAGTCATCATACAGCACCTGCCATCATGGAATTTCCCCTCAAGTCTGTAAGCTAAAATAAACCCTTTTTTCCCACCAGCTGCTTTTGGTCAGGTGCTTTGTCCCAGCAATGAAAAGGTAACTGCAACCCCCACAGTCTTGCTAGATAAAGACTCAGCAGTATCCCAAATTGCAAGAACTAAAATCCTGAAGTATACAAGACCTTGCTTCAAAATCTAACATTATAGGGTCTGGAGAGATGGCTTAGTGGTTAAGGTGTTTGTCTGCAAGGCCAATTCTCCAGGACCCACCTAAGCCAGATGCACAAGGGGGGACGCATGCATCTGGAGTTCATCTGCAGTGGCTAGAGGCCCTGGCACACCCATTTTCCCTTTCTCTCTCTTTCAGATAAATAAATCAATAAATATTTAAAAATCTAACATTATAACTTCCTGATTAGCTGAACTTAATCACATGTCCTACTCCTTTATTGACAAACTTTATCCGAAGAATAGAGTCAATAGTATCTGCATCATATGTCACAGGGACATGTAAAGGCCCCAACTAAGATCAAGCAGAACACAACTTTTCCTCCACCTTCTCATGCAGTGTTTCTTTTGCCAGCTTTACTCTGACTCTCAGATTCCCCACAAACTTTCCTTTATGGACAAAGGAAATCAAAGGAGGGTTGGCATAAGCTATCATTGAAATCAAAATTAATAAACAGTTTTCAAAAATAGAATCCAGAAATCAAGGAAAACATCATTAAACATTTTCACTAAAAAATGTAATTTGGCTTTGGGTGTATAGTCCATGATAGAACACTGCCTACTATGTATAAGGCCCAGGGACTAATCCCCAGAATAGCAGGGACAAAGGAAAAAGCATAACTTGCAAAACCTTAGCGTAACCTATGAACACTAGCCAACAACGGTGTAATGGTATAAATTCATCATTTGCAACAAATGCACCTTCTGACTGGAGATGTTTACAAAGGAGCATCATGTGTGTATGTAAAAGTAGGGGGAATATGGGAAAACCTACACCTTCCTCTCAATTTTGCAGTGAACCTAAACTTGTTTTAAAAATGTCTTTATTTTGGGCTGGAGAAATAGCTTAGCGCCTGCCTCCTAAGCCTAAGAACCCAGCGGTTCCATTCCCAGGTCCCACGTTTAGCCAGATGCAAAGTGATGCAAGGGTGCAATGCTGCACTTGACCACAAGGGGGTGCATGCATCTGGATTTCGTTCGAAGCAGCTGAGAGACTGCTGGCGCACCCATCTCTATCTGTCTTCCTCTCCCTCTTTCTCTGGCTCTCTCTGTGTCTCTCTCCAAAAAAAAAAAAAAAGTCTTTATTTTGGAAAATGAGAAGTAATGATATTAAAAGAACTCCAGACACTTCCGGTCAAGATGGTGTCCACCTAATCTTGCCTCATCTCAAAGGGAAGTAAAGGCAAGAGCCTTAAGTTCAAGGAATTTTTTAGGGGGTTGCTGGCTCTAGTATGCTCCCAGAGGGAGGGTGTGGATGAGCAAAAAAGGGAATCCACTGATCCCATGGCTCTTGGCCAGGCACCATCACTGATCACGTCCTGCCCTAGCCTGCCTGAGCCCCATTGCTGGTCAGGTTCCACCCTAGCCTGCCTGAGCCTCGCAGGGGGGTGATCATGACCCCCCTCCCACTGCTGATTAGTAACTCAGGCCAGGGTTACTGTCCTAGCCTTCCTGAGCACTGCATGGGCAATTGTGGTTCCAATTGCAACTCCCCCTCCCACCCCCGATTAGGAACCCAGACATGGTCCCACTCTCCACTCCCCTTCCACCTCCAATCAGGGACCCAGAACAGCAGGACAGGGTTCCTATCCTAGCCTTCCTGAGTCCAGCATGGGCAATCATGGTCCCAGTCGACACTCCCCCTCCCACTTCAGTTCAGGGACCCAGGACAGTAGGCCAGAGTTCCCACCCTAGCCTTCCTGAGCCCCACTCAGGTGATCCTGGTCTCCTCCCCCTCCCCATCCCACCTCCGATCAGGGACCCAGGCCAGCAGGCCAGTGTCCCCAACCCAGCTTTTCTGAACTCCACAGGCCATCAACCTCACACTTACCACTGCCCCCCCCGCCACAGGCCAGCAGGCTAGCATCCCACACTCTAGGCTTTCTGAACCATTGTGATGGACAGACCACAGCAAAAAAGGAATAGCATGAAAAACCATATGCAAGTAAATCCAGCTAGACTGTCCAGTCCCACAATGTATATCTATAATCAAATCACAGAAGAGACAATAGGATAATAACCCCAAAATGAAGAGACAAGCTATGCAACCCTGGCCAAGCAAATAGCACAACTCGCAGAAACTCAAAAAAGAGCCAATAATTGTATGAATGTTATCCTGGCTAGATTAGACCAAATAGAAAAGAACCAGGAAGGGCTCCAAAGACAGTTAAATGATCTGAAGGAGAGTGAAAAAAAAAAAAAAGAGGTCCTCAATAACCAGCTGGCTAAACTCAATGAAGACCTAAAAAAATGCAAGGATGAACTGCAAAAAGCATTAAGAAAATCAGAAAATGATGTAAAAAGGGAACTTGACAGAGGGATGGAAACTATACCTTAAAAAAGCAGTAGAAAATATAAACCAAATTGAACAAGCCCAAAACTCTATAGAAGCTCTAAAGAATAGAGTCAGCCACGTGGAGGATAGAAATTCAGAACTGGAAGACAAAACAGAAGAAAGAGTCCATGAGCCCAAAAATTTTAACAAGTTCAAAAACTTCTGTGAACAGAACATGAGGGAAATGTGGGATGCCCTTAAGCATCTGAACATTAGGATCATGGGTATACCAGAGGGGGAAGAAACACAGACCAAAAGAATGGAAAACTTATTTTAAAAATTATTGAAGAAAACTTTCCCACTCTCCCAAATGTAAGTCCCATCAAGTTACAAGAAGGTAGCAGAACTCCAAACAGACTGGACCAATGGAGAAATTCTCCAAGACACATTATCATTAAGAATCTACACATCAATCACAAAGAGAAAGTCCTAAGAGCAGCCAGGGAGAAACAACACATTACATTTAAAAGAAACCCCATCAGAATTACTTCAGATTTCTCAATGAAAATCCTAAAAGCCAGAAGGGCCTGGGATGGAACACTGAAAACTCTAAGAACTTATGGCTTTCAATCCAAACTACTCTACCCAGCAAAGTATTCCTCATAATAGATGGTGAAAGAAAAACTTTCCACGATAAAACTCAGCTTTACAACTATATGAATACAAAGCCAAACCTATAGAGAGTACTTCAGGTAATTCTTCACACAGAAGAATCAAATAACCAATCTCAAGTGCCCCTGAGAAGCAGACCACAATAACCAAACTTTGATAAAGTATAAAAAAAAAAAAAAAAAAAAAAAACCACAAAGACCAAGAAAACACCAAACCACATAAACCACCACAATAAGGCAGGTATTAAATCAAACTTCACCGTTACTACCCTGAATATTAATGGATTAATGGCCTCAATTCACCCATCCAGAGACATAAGCTAACAGGGTGGATCAGAAAACTAGACCCCTCAATCTGCTCTCTTCAAGAAACCCACCTCACCACTAAAGACAGACACCTTCTCAGGGTGAAAGGGTGGAAAATGATATTCCAAGCAAATACAAATAAGAAACAAGCAGGTATAGCTACACTTATATCAGATAAAATAGACTTCAAACCAAAAGTAATCAAAAAAGACAAAGAAGGCCACTTCTTACTTATCAAGGGAATGATCCAACAAGAAGATATCACAATCATCAACCTTTATGCACCAAACACAGGTGCACCACAATTCATAAAACAAAACCTACTTGACAATAAAAAAGAAATAACCTGCAACTCCATGATAGTTGGGGACTTCGACACTCCATTATGGACAATAGATAGGTCATCCAAACAGAAAATTAACAAGGAAGTAAGAGAGCTTAACAACACCATAGATCATTCAGACCTTACAGACATATATAGAACATTCTACCCAAAATCCACTGATTACACATTCTTCTCAGCAGCACATGTAACTTTCTCTAAAATATATCATATACTGGGTCATAATGCCAGCCTCCAAATATTTAGAAGGATCAACATAATTTCCTGCATGATATCAGATCACAATACTGTATTGCTAGAAATTAACAACAAAAGATGTACCAAGAACCCAACCAGCTCCTGGAAACTGAATAACATACTCTTAAACAATAAATAGGTAGTGGATGAAATAAAAAATGAAATTGCAAAATTTGTAGAAATGAATGACAATGAGAACACAATGTACCAAAACTTATGGGACACAATGAAGGCGGTCCTCAGGGGAAAATTCATTGCACTAAATGCCTTCATAACAAAGACAGAAAGATCCCACATAAATAATCTAACCATGCATCTAAAGGCACTGGAAAAACAAGAAGTATCCAGCACAAAAAGCTCCACATGGAAAGAAATAATTAAGATCAGAGCAGAAATTAATGAATTGGAAACTAAGAAAACAATTTTAAAAATTGATCAAAGAGCTAGTTCTTTGAAAAAATAAACAAGATTGATAAACCTCTAGCCAATTTGATCAAGCAGGAAAAACAGACAACCCAAATTAACAAAATTAGAAATGAAAAAGGAGAGATCACAACAGACAGAAGTGAAATTGGGAGAATTATCAGGACTTACTTCAAAAACCTCTACTCCACAAAACTGGGTAATACGGTGGAAATGGATGAATTCCTGGACACATACCACCTAACAAAGCTAAACTAAGAGCAGATTAATCTCCTGAACAAACCCATCACAACCATCGAGATTGAAAGGGTAATCAAAAGCCTACCTAAAAAGAAGAGTCCAGGACCAGATGGCTTCTCAGCTGAATTCTATCGAACCTTCATGGAAGAACTGAAACCAATCTTTCTCAAATTGTGCCACACAATCGGAGAACAGGGAAAGCTCCCCAACTCCTTCTATGAAGCTAGTATCACCCTAATACCAAAACCAGGCAGAGATGCCACAAGAAAACTACAGGCCTATTTCCCTGATGAACTTAGATGCAAAGATTCTGAACAAAATCCTCACAAACCGAATTCAACAATACATCAAAAGCATTATCTACCTGAACCAAGTAGGTTCCATCCCAGGAACGTAGGGATGGTTTAACATATGGCAATCTGTCAATGTAATACACCACAAAAATAGTCTTAAACACAAAAACCACATGATTATTTTCATAGATGCAGAAAAGGCCTTTGACAAAATACAACATCACTTCATGATCAAAACATTGGAGAGAATAGGCATGGATGGTCTATATCTAAACATACTAAAGACTATGTGTAAAGAACCTAAAGCCCAAATAATACTTAATGGGGAGAGATTTAAGGAATTCTCATTGAGATTAGGAACAAGGCAGGGGTGTCCAGTCTCACCTCTGCTCTTCAACATAGTACTGGAAGTACTAGCTCAAAAGCAATAACACAGGAGAAAGAAATAAAAGGGATACAAATTGGAAAGGAAGAAGTTAAGTTAGCCTTATTTGCAGATGGCATGACTCTATACATAAGTGACCCAAGATCCTCCATCCCCAAACACTTAAAGGTGATTAACTCCTTCAGTAAAGTAGCAGGATACAAAATCAATGTACAAAAATCAGTAGCCTTTCTATATGCAAAAGACAAAGATACAGAGAAAGAAATAAGTGAGATTCTCCCATTTTAAATAGCATCAAAAAAAATAAAACACCTTGGAATAACATTAACCAAGGAAGTGAAAGACCTTTAAAATGAAAACATAAAAACACTCAAGAAAGAAATTAAGGAGAAATTGAGAAAATGGAAAGACCTGCCATGCTCCTGGATAGGCAGAATTAACATTGTGAAAATGGCAATCTTAACAAAAGCAATATATAGATTTAATGTAATGCCAAAAAAATCCTAACATCTTTCTTCATTCACAGAGATAGAAAAAATGATCTCAAAATTCATATGGAATGGCAGAAGGCCTCAGATATCCAAGCATATCCTCAGCAAAAGAAACACCTCTGGAGGCATCACCATATCTGATCTTAAACTATACTACAAAGCCATGGTAATAAAAACAACATGGTAATGGCATGAAAACAGGATTATAGACCAATGGAACAGAATTGAGGACCCAGACTTTGGATCAAGTAACTACAGCTACTTGATATTTGACAAAGGCCCTATCAATGTAGACTGGCAAAAAGACAGCATCTTCAACAAATGGTGCTGGACAAAATGGAAAACATATCCAGGAAGATGAAACTTGATCTACACATTTCACCATGCACAAAATGAAGTCTAAATTGATCAAAGACCTCAATATAGGACCAGATACTCTGCTACTACTGGAAGATAAAGTAGGAGGAACTTTCCACGATATGGGAGTGGGAAAAGACTTCCTGTACAAAACTCCAGCAGCTCAGGAAATTAAACAATCACTCAACCACTGGGATCTTAGGAAGCTGAAAAGCTTTTTCACAGACAAACATACAATAAGCAGAGCCAATAGATTACAGAATGGGAGAAAATTTTTGCTGGATACACATCAGACAGAGGCCTAATTTCTAGAATCTACAAAGAACTCAAAAACCTGAACAATAAAAACTCAAACATCCCACTCACAAAATGGGGCAGAGAACTGCACAGGGAGTTCTCAGAGGAAGAAATACAAATGGCAAACACACACTTAAGAAAATGTTCAATATGCCTAATCATCAGGGAAATGCAAATTAAAACAACTATGAAATTCCACCTTACCCCAATAAGGATAGCAAACATTAAAAATCTAATGACAAAAAATGCTGGTGAGGTTGTGGAGAAATAGGAACCCTTATTCACTGTTGGTGGGAATGTAAGCTGGTACAATCACTATGGAAAGCAATATGGAGACTCCTAAAAAGGATGACTATAGAGTTACCAACAGACCCAGTTATTCCCTTACTGGGCTTTTACCCTAAAAGCTCCAAGCCTCAGTTTAGAGATATTTGCTCAACCATGTTTATAGCTGCTCAGTTCATAATAGCTAAGAGCTGGAATCAAGCCAGGTATCCGTCATTAGATGAATGGATAACAAGATGTGGTATATCTACACAGTGGAATTCTACATAGCAGTAAGAAAAAATGACACAATGCAATTTGAAGAAAAATGGTCAAACTTGGAACAGATCATTCTCAGCGAACTCACCCAATCACAAAAACATAAGCATCGCATGATCTCACTCATCTGTGGCTCCTAACCTGAATTTGCGCGAGATGCTGACACACCTAAGAAACATTTCTAGGACTGAACAACTGGGGTGGTTGTGAGGAAAGCGAGGGTAAGGGTGGGTGGGGGGACAAAAATCTGGACTCAATTGGAAATGGTATCACAAAATCCTATATCCTGAAAGACATACTAACAGGCTGAACCTTCATCAGGTACGTAGAGAGAACACCTGAATCACAGGGGCCTGGAAAGGGTAGGATAAAAACTAACCTCAACCTTCTTCTGTTCCTCTCTCCTACCCCCTCTTCTTGCTATTCTCTCTCTCTCTCTTTCTCTTTCATATTACCTATATTTTTCTTCCTTCTTTTCCCTTGGCACTGACCTGTAACTCCTAGTACCAGCATGTGGTTAACATCCACAATGAGCTGTTGAACAGTGAGACCTACAAGGTTTCCCAAAAGACGACAGATTTCTGTCAGAGTACTTGATGACCCACCAAAGGTTAATGGTAAGACCCTACTGCTGAAGACACCATATGCTTCTGGGATGGAACATGGAGTGACCTGGCTGGAATCTGGAAGAGTCAGTCCCCAGACAGTTAGCTTGTCTAGTGCCAGAAGGTACTATGTGAGTGGCTGGAGGAAAATGACCAACATCTGTCTAAGCAACTCATGGTCTAAACTACCCAGCAGCAATCACCCTGATGTGATGCTCACACAAGTGCAAAGTGGCACACAGCCATGGTGGATTACCAATTGCTCTTAATTTGGCTAACGGATCCACTCAGTGGAATGGAACCCATACCTGGAACTGGAAAACAAGTCAGAACCATATCCAAAAATGACTTCACTCTCCAATATCAAGGTCCCACCAAAAGTGGGCCAATAGCCATTAAATTCTCTCTAAAACAATAATGGTTATTCATGTTTCTTGCACTGACCTCACTCTCCATTGGAGAATTTGCTTCTCTTTTTCAGATGTATGTAGAACCTGAGGAGAGAATCAGCCCACCGCACCTCACCAGGACACCAGCTGAAGCCATAGAATAATTGGGGAAATGAGCAAGAGTGCTGCTTTCTTGGGGAACCTGGTATCAGCACAGGAGTGAAGGAGATAGACACAGAGAACACTCAACTCCTAGAGACACAGAGACTCCCATGACCTCGTCACTGAAATAGACCTAAAATGAACCCAACATGGCTTAGGGAAATTTGCGGAAGAGGGGGCAGAAAGACTGTTAGAGCCATAAGTTGGTTCATTATGCACAGATACATTGCCTTACCCCATAACTGATGGTTAAAGATCCACAATCCCCAAGGGGGGAGGGCAGGGAGAAGGCTAACAATGGCATCATCATGGTTGTATACACACTATATAGATAACTAATTAAAAAGAAAAAAAGAACTCCAGAACTAACCTGGAAAACCTATTGATGATCAGAATTTGAATAGTTTGAAAAACTAAATAATGATCACATGTGATTAAATTCCAATGAGTGAAATAAATAGAGATGATGATTTTGAGACCATGAAAATTGTCATTTCTTCTTAATTTGGAAAGAAATCATAGGTAATTTTACAATGAAAGAACCTAAAGGACACCACCTTAACAGAACAGTCTAGGTTTGCATCACCAATAATACGTCATATCTGTAGCACATCATGCCTCTCAAGATGATGCATGAGGGCATATTGAATCTGTAGTATTCTTTCTAAAACACAACTTAATCTAATTATGAGAAAAAAAATCAGGCAAAGCCAAACTGAAAATCATCTCAAAATAACCAGAATTTTACAATAGTGTAAAAGGTCATGAAAAATAAAAACAGATTAAGAAGACATGACAACTCAATGCAAGATATGGTCTTGAAATAGATGAGACATAAGTAGGAAAGCTAGCCAAACCTGAGGAAACTGTCATTTAGTCAGTTAAATTCAAATCACTGCATTTTGTTATCTTTAATCATTGTACTAATAGGGCTGGAGAGATTTTTCAGTGGTTAAAGGCACTTGCTTGCAAAGCCTGATAGCCCTGGTTAAATTCCCCAGTACCCATGTCAAGACAGATACACAAAGTGGTGTATATATTTGGAGTTAATTTGTAGTGGAAACCTTTTCTCTGACTCTTTCATTCTCTCTCCCCTTGCAAATGAATAATAAAACAAATAATTGTACTAATGTTACATAATATGATGGCATTACAAGAAGCTGGGCGAAGGTTCTAAAAACTTTTCTGTACTATTAGTGCAATTCTTAGTTAAATCCAAAAAGATACTTCATAACAAAAAATTTTAAAAGGAAAAAAATATAACTTGCTTTACTTTCTTTAAAAAAAATCTTTCAAAATTTTAAATTTAATTTTTAACAACAGCTTCTCTACTAGAAAGAACAAAAACTTATTCTCTCAACTCAAGGAGTACTCCTTTTAAAAAAAGTTTATTGGGCTGGAGAGATGGCTTAGCAGTTAAGGCGCTTGCCTCCTAAGCCTAAGAACGCTGGTTACAATCTCCAGTGGTTCCAATCTCCAGGTCCCATGTTTAGCCAGATGCAAAGTGATGCAAGGGCGTAATGCCGCACTTGACCACAAGGGGGCACACGCATCTGGATTTTGTTCACAGCAGCTGAGAGGCTGCTGGCACACCCATCTCTATCTGTCTTCCTCTCCCTCTCTCTCTCTCTCTCAAAAAAAGTTTATCATTGCGTATTCTCTCTCATATGTGGATCCTAGCTACAAATGTATAGACTTGTGTGTGAGCTGGAATCAAAAATCGGCAGCAGAGGCCTGTAAGCTAGAAAAAGCTATAAGGAAGGGAGGAGAGGGAAGATCTTAAGGGGATGGTATTGTATATATGTAAGTAGAAGAACAGATTACAGGGAGGGGAAAGGTCTAAGTGAGGCCAGAGGAAGAGAATTTGTAAAAGAAGGGGGGGGGGTAAACAAAATTCAAAATATTCTGAATAAGACATATTAAAACCTACTTTTTTGAATAATGGCACACCCAGAAGCCATAGGTTGTTACTAGAAAATTTTCAGTGCCAAGGATGTGATACCTTCCAGTAAGTTGTTGGCAAGGGAGGTCCCTGTTGTCTCCACAACATTACAGGCTGTTGCCAAGGCCCTTGGTTTTCCTTAAGAAGCAGATGGTAAGACCTTATTGCTGAAGACCTCACTTGCCTGAGCGGCAAGGTCACTGATAAGTCAAGCTGGTGCTAAGCAGAAAATTTTCTTCCTATAGAACAGCCAACTGAAATCTGGAAAAACTGCACTGCATGCAGCCCTATGGGAGACAGAAGTCATCAGCAGTGAAAACAGTGGACATTGGGAGCCTCAGCTTTGGTCAGACAGGCCAAATGACCAAACAAGTGCAACAGTGGCATGTCTGTTCTAGGGGAAACCAACTGCTCTCTAATTGGATTGAAGGCCCTCTCTATGGGAGGGAATACATGCCTGGTACTGAAAAAAACTAATCAAAAGCCTATGGCAGGTCATGAGCCTTAGGGGTATAAAGCCTGCTCTTGTCTGGCTAAATGTATATATTATTCCCACCAAACTGCCCTGAAAGCACTACACCTAATGTTCATATTAATACTACTCTCACTTCTAGTCAGAGAAGCTTCTCTTTTCAGATGGTGATGACCACTAGGACGACCCAAAAGGCAACATAGTGCTGAGAAGAAGGATGGAGGAGTGTCCAGCACTGAAACATCTCTATTATACCCTCCAAGGCTCAGAGTCCATTGCAGAAGAGGGGGCAGATAGAATGTAAGAGCCAAAAAGGTACCACTCCTTACAGTGTAACTGCCAGACAGAAATTGGCCTCGATATCCATGACCTCACAGTGCCTAGCAATATCTTCACAAGACTCTCATAATAGGAGAAAAAGATGATGGCATCAAATTAAAAGAGAGACTAACAGAAAGAGGGAGGGGATATGATGGAGAGTGGAGTTCTGAAGGGGAAAGGGGGGAGGGGAAGGAAATATCATGGTTTATTGTCTGTAAGTATAGAAGTTGTCAAAAAGTAAAAATTTTTAAAAATGTTTATTTTAGTTATTTGAGAGAGAGGGGGAGAGAGAGAGAGGGAAAAGGCAAATAGAAAGAGAGTGAATGGTGCTGGAAATATGGCTTAGCGGTTAGGGCATGTGCCTGTGAAGCCTAGGGACCCATGCTCAGCTCTTCAGATCCCATGTTAGCCAGACGCACAAAGTTGAGGCAAGCACAGGTCATACATGCCCACTAGGTGGTGCAAGCATCTGGAGTTCAATTGCAGTGGCTGAGGCCATGGCATACCAATTTCTCTCTCTCTCTAAAAAGAGAGAAAATGGGCACACCTGGGCCTTCAGCCACTGGAAACAAATTCTATATGCATGTGCCACCTTGTGCATCTGGCTTACATGGGTCCTGGGAAATCCAATCTGGGTCCCTTTGGCCTTGCAGGCTAGCACCTTAATCGCTAAGCCTTCCCTCCAGCCCAAGAGTCTTCCTTTTTTTTTTTTTTTTTTTTAAATTTGAGAGAGACAGAGAGAAAGAGGAAGAGGCAGAAAGAGAATGGGAATCATATCTCTAATCCCATCATTCCCATCAGCCTGATTATGATAGGAGAAGAAAAAAGATCTGAGCAGATGGGGTTGAAAGGCATCAGACATTACCCTCACTATGGACAGACTTTCCTCACAGAATAGGAGTGGCAGGGATCTGGCATGAAAAGAAAACCACACAGGTCCTCTGGTTGGGAATATGGGATAATTAGCAAGAACCTGAATGCACTGAAGGGTGAAACTGAAGTGACAACCATCATCTATGGCTGTCTATGTGTGGCCAAGTCCAGGATCTCTATTACTGTGCCAGTAAGCTAGATTTCAAAAACCAACTATCCTTGCTAGGGGAAACCACAAAAACCTTTCACCAAAGTCAGAACCAACTCCCTGTGCACCATGGTAGAATTCTGAGCTCAAACTCTATCCTGGGTCTACCTAAGAAAAGACAACTTGGTCCCTCTACCCCTGTATGCCCAAATCTATCTTTTATTATCCTCTCCCAGTTTCTGTTGGGTGAATAAGATGAAAATCCCTTCATCAGATCCAGTTGTCAACCAAGCTGTACTTATGCCTTCCCTCTCGGCACTCTCCATCACTGGACATTTGTGGAATATAGAACCAAAACAAGGCTGATGAAGAAATATGCAGACTCTGGCTACACAAAGAAAGAGGGTTATAACCTTGGAGAGGCTGGGTGGCGAAGGGTTTGTACTATAATAGTGGGTCACCAGCATTTTGCCAAACATTTTTGTCAGGAATATTTCTTCTTTCTTATTCTAGTTGTTTCAAAAATTCTCTTCTCTCTTTTTTTTTTTTCTTCCTCAGTTATATGATCAGGGTGAGGGAGGCCAAAGGAGAAGAAAAAATGAGTTTGAGCTCTTGGATCTTCCAGCTGTGTTCTAAGTACTCTTCACAAATCACCAGGGAAGAAAACAAGGAACAGAATAAAGTGGGCATTTTTCTTTGGGAAAATGTGAACACAAGTGACTAAATGGAAAAAAGGCCTGTGACCCAATGACATTTACCAGAAGCTGTTTCCTCTTGACCACTGACCATGCCCTGGAGCTAACTGAGCTCAGCAAGTAAGAGTGGTCACAATCAGCTCCAGCAACTTCTGCAGCTGAGCACTGAGTCTCATAGCCAGGAGCTGCACAAACTCTCAGAGACTTGCCTAAGACATTTCATTTTTTTTTATTTGACAGAGAGAGAGATAGAGAGAGAATGGGCACGCCAGGGCCTCCAGCCACTGCAAATGAACTCCAGATGCATGTGCTCCCCTTGTGCATCAGCCTTACGTGGGTCCTAGAGAGTTGAACTGGGTTCCTTTGGCTTTGCAGGCAAAGGCCTTAACTACTAAGCTATCTCTCCAGCCCTCAACTAAGACATTTTAAATGGCACAAACACCTAGTAGAATAAACTTCACCAGCCTCACAAATATTCAAAACTTAAAAACCCCCAAAAAAGGTTAAAATCTATCAAAGAATATTGCTTCACACACATGTGCTCACATATAGTTTAACATTTTAATCATGAGTAATACTCAGGAAATCTTTAAGCCAATCTTCTTGATTTGAAGTCAGCTTGCATATTGCTCAACTTCAGCCATGTAGGTATAAGATCTTGATTCTACTTGCTAATTGCATATGAATGAGTGGGGGAGACCTGACCTCCCATTCAAACTGGGTGCCTTGGCTCTCTGCTGAATCACTGTGAGCCTATAAGACAGCCTCTGATCTTTCATAGTAATGAAATGTTTAAAATGTTTGAAAGTAGAAGTTCTCTTGCTCTGACCTGGTCCATATCAGATAGAATCACAGGGCCAGAAAAACAGAACCAGGAACAGATCTGACCCGGCAGTGTTAATGAAATGTTAGAATATCACAGAAACACTGAGAAATAGTCTTTATAATTTATACATAGTTTTGAAAAATGAATAACATTTTTATGGGACGATGTAATACCGTGAGTCAAATGCTCAATATACACTGCCAGAAGGAAACAGCAATATTTTAACTGTAAAAATAAATAATAATAATCTAGAAAGGGAACTGAAAGCTGTTTCACCTAGCAAAATAGTTAAAATTGGACCAATGAGGAAAAAGCTTCAGAAAAAGAGATGTCAATGGTATCTAAGTTAAAATGCTTTAAAACACCTGAAAGAATAGGCCACCTTGACAGCATATATAAGGAAAAGTGTGAAAGCACAAGTGTGAGAGTCACAACTGACGGATTTTAATGTTAAAGTTCAACTGTATTACTCAGCTTCTCTGGACCTCTCTTTTCTCACCAGAAAACTACAGATAATAATAGTAATGAAGCCCATTGTGTCCACTGGTTCCACATAACAGAATTCACCTGAATTCCAGTCAAAAATATTCAGAAAAAATGTTCTGAACATATATAGACTAAATTATCAATATTCTCTAAAAATATAATTACTGTTTTTACAGCACCTGCATTTTACTGGGTTGTAAATAATCTACATGTAATGTGAGGCACACTAGAGGATGTCTATATTATATTCTAATTCTTTTTTTTATTGACAACTTCTATATTTACAGACAAAAAAAAACATATTTCCCCCTCCCTCATTCCCCTTCAGAACTCCATTCTTTGTCATATCCCCTCCCTCTCTCCATTACTCTCTGTTTTAATTTGATGTCATCATCTTTTTCTCCTATTATGTGGGTCTTGCAAAGGTATTGCTAGGCACTGCAAGGTCATGGATATCAAGGCCAATTTCTATCTGGACAGTTGCATTGTAAGGAGTCCTACCCTTCCTTTGGCTCTTATATTCTTTCCGCCCCTCTTCTGCAATGGACCCTAAGCCTTGAAGGGTGTGACAGAGATGTTTCAGTGCTGGACACTCCTCTGTCCCTTCTTCTCAGTACTATGTTGCCTTTTGGGTCATCACAGTGGTCATCAGCATCTAAAGAGAAGCTTCTCTAACCAGAAGTGAGAGTAGCATTAATATGTGAATATGAACATTAAGTGTAGTGCTTTCAGGGCAGCTCGGTGGGAATTATACATTTAGCCAGACAAGAGCAGGCTTTATATCCCTAAGGCTCATGACCTCCCCTGCCATAGACTTTTGGTTAATTTTTTCAGTACCAGGCATGTATTCCCTCCCATAGAGAGTGCCTTCAGTCCAATATTCCAATTCTATACCAATTTATATAAGAGACTTGAGCATCTTCAGATTGGCTTTGATGAGGTTGTGGGTCCTAGAACTAATCCCCCATGAATACTGAAAGATGACTGAATTAAACTCACCAGAATACTGAAGGATTGAGGAGATATCACATCTAAAGAACTTATAAAGACTCAATGCATGAATGTTGTTTTTACTGTGATTTTTACTTTAATAAGTTGTATAAAGTAGCTGTCAACTATAGCTAGAAAGGACAACTTTAGGAAACATGATACAAAGTGCAAATATGTTCTAAGCAAACCTAATAGCTGAAAAAAATGAAGTTAATTGTGTCCACTGGTTAGAAAACCTCACATCTCATCTGTGCACTACACCTCGTCCTCCTGCCCTGTGCGATGGAGCTGCATTGGTCAACATAATAACCAGACAGATCAATAAAGTTAAAACAAGAATTCCCACATGAGGTAATGCAGGAGGAGAAGAACCCATCAAACTGGATTATGACATAAAGGGCGCAGGCATATGTGTGTGTGTGTATGTGTGTGTGTTGAAAATATTTATAAGGGATTTTTATATAACCTAAAGCAGAATACCAAGGATGAGTGATTACATAAATAATAGAAGCACAAGGACAGTATAGAGTATTTAAGGTTATTCAAGGAAATGATGAAGCATAAAAGCTTCATCTGAAAGGATAGCATCAAGTCCAATTCAATAAGGAAATGATCAGCTCATCTTTTGATTCACTTGAAACACTTGGACAAACTGTTCTCAGAAATATAAACACAACTATCTCAGTTGGAGAATTATAGGTAAGCTCTGTCATGAGTGAAATAAGAAGTTGAACCATGCTTCATAGCTGTGACTTAGCATTAGAAATTGTCTTTACTGTCCAGATTAGTATAATTTATAGATTAGAGAAACACAACCAATACATTTAGATCCTTTATACTGTTAAATATAAATCACAAAACAAACTAATGTTATACATGATCCTATATAGGATGCAAAAGTCTTTCAAGGAAAATAGAACTTGATCTTATTCAACTTGGGACAACATCATTCTAGTGATAATCTCACTTCACCCAATCATCACTTAAACTAAAATAGACTCAAAATCCTAAAGGTGGAAAGAAGCAGCTCAGGGTAGGCAGTCCACATGGAGCCTTTGTTTATGGAATGACAATGTGTTTAATTATGGCTGGGAGGGGAGTGTCTCTTCTCCCCTCCCTACCCAGACCATCCCCACAGCCTTCCTGTTCGCAGCAGGACCAGAAAATCTCCTCTTCTAATTCCTGCTGCTTCTGCTCCTAATGGCCTTGCTCAGTTCTCATTCTGTCTGCTTTACTTCTAGCTGACACAGCAAATGCACACAGAAGAGCTTTGTAGCATAGTGAGAGTCAGATATTTGAAACAAAGGAGGTTCATTGATAATTTATTTACTTGTTTATTTATTTGCAATTCTCTCTTCTGGTGGTCAAAGATTTTAGTGGTCAAGGCCTGGGGAAAGCACTGAAATAAATCAATCTGCAATGTCCTCTGGGACCACAGGGCACTGGATAATAGGTAATAAGTCTTTGTGAAGAACAAATCCTATCTGAGAGAGAGCTAGTGGAAATGTAAAAAGCAAGCCTGAGACAGGTAGGAAGGCCTACTAGACATATTACACCTTGATTCTACTCAGTAATAGCATTTTGGAGTCTGTTCCAATTAATGTTGGAATTGTATTCTAAAGCATGTCAAATGTTGTGATCAAAGAAATAAATGTATGAGGCAGGATGGGGTAATTATCCTGTGAATTTGAAGCCTTTAGGTTATAGAATCCAAGCTACCAGGAACGTTTTCTTGAAAAAAAAATTGTACTTTACTATGATAAAAAACATTCATGTTAATGATTTTTTGACATTGAAGCATTTGGTAAATACAGTTTGATATTTCCCTTTCTAGAGATGACATGGAGTGGCAAAGACCATCAAGTGCTAGTTTTTTTGTTTTGTTTTGTTTTGTTTTTTAATGGAATGAGACGTTTTCTTCTCAGCCTGGTTTAACTGAGCCCCAGAATACCCTACATCATTTCCTTATAACCAACTTCCAAGAACTTGACTCCAAACACATAGTACTTCTATAGAAATAGTTGTGCATTCATATCCAAGCTCATTTATTCAACAGAGACACTTATTTAAATAACTTGTAAGGTAAGCACAATGAATATTATCGTTACACCCACAATGGGGTCATACAGGTTCTGCTACAGTATCTAAATTTAATTCTTGCTATGGAGCTTCCATAAGGGACACAAAAGGTTTTTGTTTGGGAAGGTAGCTCTCAGATATTAGAGTAGGTGAGGTCAGAAGGTGAGCTGATGGGAGATACTGAGGACATTGTAATGATCCACACAAGGAATAGTAAGAGTGTAACTGAATCATGTGGTGATGGGAGTGAGGGATATAAAATCAATCTGAAAGGCTTTCTAGGAGCAAAGGTATAGTGACTAATTTAAATAAAGGAAGTAAGGGAGAGGAAGACTCCAAGAGGGGGACCAGATTTTGGCTCAAGTGATTAGATAACAATGCTGCCATTAACGAAACGGGAAGTACAGGAAAGACAGGTTTGTGGGAAAGGTAAATTCTTTCCCTTGTTTTGCTTTAGGTTCTGCGTGCCATTTAAGGTGAGATGCCATCAGGCTACTTAAACACCTCACTGTGGGATCCCCAAATGAAAACATCAAAAATGAGTTATATAGGGCTGGAGGAATGGCTTAGCGGTTAAGGCGCTTGCCTGTGAAGCCTAAGAACTCATGTTCAAATCTCCAGGCCCCATGTAGCCAGACTCAGTGACATAAGTATGCAATATTGCACATGTGCCACAAGGGGGTGCATGTGTCTGGAGTTCATTTGCAGCAGCTGAAGGCCCTGGGATGCTCATTCTCTCTCTCCCTGTCTCTCTCTCTCTGTTTCTCTCAAAGAAAATAAAATAAAACATGAGTAATATACAGTTTCCATTTTGCTCTATTTCTATCCTTCCCTTTACATTCATCTGACTGATCAAAGACTATAAGTGCTAATAACTTTTTAACAGCAATTTAGAAGCAACTATGAGATAATAAAATACAAACAAGTGCTATTGAATGAATTGAGTGAATCAGTTCAACCTTTGTGTTGTGCAGTTCAATAGATGAGTCTTGGTTTAAAAGTTAAAAGTATGCCCATTCAATATAGCCCATTGTTTTTTGTTTTTTTTTTTTTTTTAAGCTACCTTAGTTTTCCAGCCCAAATGAAAAGTGGAGCCTAATTCAGGGCATAGTGTACAAAACTAGTAATCCTAGCACTCAGGAGACTGAGACAGAAAGATCAGAAGTTGAGGACCAGTCTGAGAATATGAATCATGATATTTTATTTTTTAAATGAAGGGAGCTATAAATGGGTATAAAATCCTTCAAGAATATACATCAATTTTTTTTATATTTATATATTATAACCAATGGATGTTGAAATTTCTTCCATTATTTCTGTACCTCAATTTAAAAAATAAGCATATATCTTCCTTCTAGGAGGTACAAAATGAAAGACAGGCATATGTCTTAGAATTATAGATGAACTTAGAACTATAGAACTTAGAACTATAATAAAATGGTATAATGGTAGAACTACAAAATATAACATAAAAATTCAAAAGAGAATAATTATTTCTGACTTGACCCATCTGAAAGATGGGAAAAGGTTAGGGGGTTGTGAGAGGAGTTAAATAAAACTTTGGCAAGTGCCCAAAGGAGTCTAATGGGAAAATAAATATAAAGGGCATGATTGTAGAAATGCAAGAATTATGATGCAGCTTTAGCAAGTAGATAATATGGGGAAAAGTTTGAGCTTCCTAGTGGAAACAAAATGTGTGTCAAAATGAAAATCTCAGATTTCATGGTGAGTTCCTGAACATTGTTGTGGAAAGGAGTGATAATGATGAGAGATGTACTTTAGACAGGCAGACAGAGAGACAGTAGTTACAAACACCTGGAGGATATGAAAATAAGAAACTAGAATAGGAGTAGAAAAAAGTTAGTAAAAGATGATGACACTAACAAAAGCAAGAATAACGTTAGGTATATTGTGAGGATCAGAGACTGGAATCTTCTCAACACAGTATTATGGAGAAATGAAGTAAAATAAGCATTAAAAACAGATTTTAAAAAAGAGTCAAACTAAAGGTGTTACAAGTAAGCCATATGGAAACCTACTTCTTTGTTACCTAATTAAAAATATATTAGTAAGGGCTGGAGAGATGGCTTAGCAGTTAAGGTGCTTGCCTGCAAAGCCAAAGGATCCTGGTTCGATTCTTCAGGACCCACGTAAGCCAGATGCACAAGGTGGCGCATGCGTCTGGAGTTTACTTGCAGTGGCTGTAGACCCTGGCATGGCCATTCTCACTCTTTCTCTCTATCATAAATAAATAAAAATAAAATATTAAAAAAATGTATTAGTTAAAAAAGTGAGAGTTTGGGAAGAAATAACCTGTGGGGGTGGATAATACTGCACCCAGAAGTCATAGATTATTACAGAAATGTCTCAGAGCCATGAATGGGATACTTCTCAGTGAGTTTTTGGTCAGGGAGGCATGTTACACCCCCAAGACTACACAGACTACTGCCAAGGCTCCTGTGTGCCCATCTGAGCTAATTAGAGGTCAGGGCCCAATTGCTCAAAACACCATCACATCACATGCATTGGTAGCAAGGAAACTGAGAAATCAAATTAGAACTAATCTGGAAGCCTTCTTACTGCTGACCAGCTTTTGCAGTGCTAGGAAGTGCTATGAACCATGCTTGGGGAAAAAGTCATTGACAGTTTTAACCAGCAGTGGACCCCACATGCTATACAACTGGCCAGGCAGGCAAGATGTGCCTACTAGCACAATAGAGGCATGTCTGTTATAGAGGAAACCAAATGCTCTGTGATTGGATTTGAGGCCCACTTCATGAGAGGAAATTCATGCCTTATCCTGAAAATCTAGTCAAAGCCTATAACTGAGAAGGTCATAAGTCCTAGGGGGGAAGTTCTACTATTATTTAGTTAAATGGATACATTATGGCCACCACATCTCCCTTTAAATACTTATGCTTATGCTCATGTATTAATGCTGTTCTCACTACCCATTAGACAAGGTTTTCTTTTCAGATATCAGTAACTGCTTGGGAGACTCAAAACTCATCAAAGTGCTGAGAAGTGTGCACCACTAAACAAGACATCTCTATCACACCCTCCAAGCTCAAGGACCACTGCAGAAGAGGTGATGGAAAACATGTAGAATGTGGGCTGGAGAGATGGCTTAGTCATTAAGGCGCCTGCCTACTAAGCCTAAGAACACCCATTCAATTCACCAGATCCCATGTTTAGCCAGATGCAGTGATGCAAGGGTGCAATGCTGCACTTGCCCACAAGGGGGCGCATGTGTCTGGAGTTTGTTCACAACACTAAGAGGGCGTCCATTCTCTCTCTCACTCTCAAAAAAAAAAAAAATGTAGAATGTAAGAGCCCAAAGATAGAGAAGAGTGTTCTGGAATACAGTCTTCCAGCCACAAAGCGGTCATTGCATTCATGACCTCACAGGATCCTTTGTTATCTGCACCACACCTGCATATTATTGGTCCCATCAAAAAAATTATAATGAAGCCAGGTATGGTAGCACACACCTTTAATCCCAGCACTCGAGAGGCAGAGGTAGGAGGATTGCTGTTTGAGGCCACCCTGAGATTACATAGTGAATTCCAAGTCAGCCTGAGCTAGAGTGAAACCCTAACTCAAAAAACCAAAAAAAAAAAAAAAAAAAGGAATGAATGATGGAGGAAGGCTAAAAAATTAAAGAGGGAATAGTTGGAAAGAAGATGAGGCTCAGGCTGGAGAGCTGGCTTAGAAGTTAAGGGGCTTGCCTACAAAACCTAAGGGCCAAAGTGTGATTCTCCAGATCCCACGTAAGCCAGATACACATGGAGGTGCATGCATCTGGAGTTTGTTTGCAGTGGCTAGAGGCCCTGATGTCCAATTCTCTCTTTTTCTCTCTTTATCTCTCTCTCTCTAATAAATAAATAAAAGTATTTTAAAAAATGAGGCTCAGTGGATGGGGACATAAAAGAGGGTAGTGGGAGATGATTAAATAAAATTTAATAAAGTTTTTTTAGTTAAAAATTAGAAAAGAAGAGCCGGGCATGGTGGTGCACGCCTTTAATCCCAGCACTTGGGAGGCAGAGGTAGGAGGATCACCGTGAGTTCGAGGCCACCCTGAGACTACAGAGTGAATTCCAGGTCAGCCTCAGCTAGAGTGAGACCCTACCTTAAAAAAAAAAAAATTAGAAAAGAAGCCATAGAGACTAAAGGAAAACTAGAAGCCATAGTAAGAGACAAAGCGAATTTAGAGTGACACTGGAGTTTGAATGAATTATTTAAGTAAAAAAAGAAGGCTTTATAAGGCTAGACAACAATGGATGGGAAAAGAGGTGCAAAGGATGGAGAGGAAAGATGAAAAGTTTGTAGTCACACCAGGGTTTCAGAATTTCATGTCTTGGAAGTTGGAGCAGTTTTAGTTTTTTCTGAAACCAATCAAAACTGCTATTACTAAGTATCAATGTGAGATAATTTTGACCCATAACAGACAGTTTTTAACAATTTAGCATGACTTCAGAAAGCAACAGAAAGACCACCCCTACTGAGAACATTCCCATCATCCCCTCCCCATCCTCTGTGCTCCATCTTCTCTGTTCAACAATGCTCAGATACAGTCTTCCAATGCTACCATCCTACACACTATCCCTTCATAGCTGATTTTCCAAGAATAACTGAACAGTGAAACTGTAACACCTACTCATTTGGAAAGTCTTCATCTGAGATACCTACTTGCAAAAAATTAGACCTGGTTGGAAAATTCAATTTTCCAATACTGTTGTAATTCATGTGAGTTTTAGCACATTTAAAGCATGTTTGCATAGGCACCAGTGCGTCTGTCAGCATTCAATGAAAACATTTTTTATGGGCTGGAGAGATGGCTTAGTGGTTAAGGCACCTGCCTGCTAAGCCTAAGAACCCAGTTCCAATCTCCAGGTCCCACGTTTAGCCAGATGCAAATTGATGCAAGGGCGCAATGCCACACTTGACCACAAGGGGGCGCACACATCTGGATTTCGTTCACAGCAGCTGAGAGACTACTGGCGCGCCCAGCTCTATCTGTCTCCCTCTCCCTCTCTGTCTGTCTCTGTGTCTCTCTCCAAAAAATAAATAAAATAATTTTAAAAATTTTAAAAAAAAACATTTTTATGGTTTACTCATCTGACAGCAGCAAAATGATACCTTGAGTTTTTATTTGTCCATTCATTAATGAAACTGAACTATACCCCACAGCGCAGTTATTATATCTACATTTTCTCTTTTAAGGGTTTGTTGTTCATATATTTTTTTCTCATTATACTGTTATATATTTCTTATTTTATTATTCTTTGGTAGTATATTTGCTATCTCATTGTGGGAATAAACTACAGTATTCATGTATTCTGAGGCATATACTCATGAATGGCCATCATCTAGACAACAGCTCTGAATCAAGATTTTTTTTCTGGCCCCTGAGGATTAGTGACTATTGAAGTCTGAACATGCAATGCAAATGCATTAGGGGATATGCATGTTTCCTATTCTAAAATCAATGTGCCTATGAATCTCCCTGAGACGAGACAGCATCACATTAATCTTTATACGTTAGCTAAAGAAAAAGAAACATTTTCCTGAACACTGGAATATTTCCTCTGGTTCACTGTGATTTACTATCTCATTGTGAGCCCCATTTTCTCTGAATAGGCTTACATGCCAAAGTGGCTGATTTCTTCTCTGATATCATGTAGCAACATAGAAGAGACTCAGTAAGAAGTATAGGTTTTGAGAAGACCAAGGACTCTAGAATCCCTGTGGCTTTTAATTAGTGCAGGATAAGCCTGGTATATCTTCCCTCAAACGCTCACTAGATCAGAGATCTTACTGTCTTATGTCTATGCCTTTTGTCTTCACAGTGTAATGACAAACTCACTTGTCATTTTTCATTTTGCTTTTCAGGAGTCCCAGTGTTTTCTTGGACACAGAACAAGACCATTTGGCATCTCTCCCTACAAGAAATGATCTATTTATGGACCTGTTTCTCTGACACATTTCTCCTGACATAGTTTTGGAGACACAGAAAAAGAATACATGAAGTTAGGACACATGGCATCCAAGGATGGCAAATGGAATGAAGCAGATTATACCCTCAACAAATTCCTTGTTTTCAATTATAATAATTGTACAGTTTTGTAAGGTACAGTGAAGACTTCAATACACGGACATCATTGGTAAGAGGGTTTTTTCCCCGTTAGGTTATTCTGTGTTAGCCTGGGGTCCTCCTACCAGTATGGGGAAATTTGAAGAAAATTTCCAAGGGTCACCTGAACTAAACCACATCCCTTAATAATAAAAATTCAGAAGCTGGGCATGGTGGCACACACCTTTAATCCCAGCACTCAGGAGGCAGAGGTAGGAGGATCGCTGTGAGTTTGAGGCCACCCTGAGACTACAGAGTGAATTCCAGGTCAGCCTGAGCTAGAGTGAGACCTTACAAAAAAAAAAAAAAAAAAAAAAAAAAAAAAATTCAGTTGTAAAAGATGATAGTGATAGCCATCATTAGGAGACAAAGAAACAAAAACATGGCAGTAAACAAAAGAAACAAAAATGGAAGTGCTGCTCAAAGTCAGGAGGTGTGTTCAATGAAGGCTACAGTCACCTTGGCATTTGGAAATGGAATCAATCTACAGGATGAGCATTTTAAAAGTACAAGTGCAGAACATCCAAAGCTGAGGGCTCACATGATTCAGACCTGAAGGATCTGTGGGAGCCACAGTGGAGCAGAACAATGGAAAGAGAGAAAAATGGAATGTCACTCTTTTCAGAAGACAAGGGGATTGTGTTCTTGATACAACCCACAGAATAGCCATGACTGTGAGGTAGCGCAGGGGAGGAGGACAAACATCTGCAGTCTGTTGATAAGACAATGTTCTTGCCACAGTGCTCAGAGACCACCCCCCCCTTTATGCAATTTCATGTCTGGGGGGGGGCAGATAATCACACCAGGTGGACTTCTGCTCTGCAACTCAGTCTCATGCACAGTGATGAGGACAGGCAGAGAAAGACTTCAAAGCAGAAACCTGAGAGTTCATGGGAGCAAGGGAGGAGGATCACAAGGGTGGAAAAAACACAAAATCCTATATCTAAAAGTCAAGAAGTGATTAAGAGGATAAGATATATATATATGAGGAAGGAAGTCTTGGAGAATAATTGTGACTTAAAAATTCTAAAAATGCTTCTCCTGAAGAGGGAAAGACAAGTTATCTACAGAGAAGAATATGACTAGAGGGGTCTTCAATAAGTCCCACTTTGCAGATAATATTCTAAAGGCGATACAAATTCAAGATAAAAGCATTAAAAGTGAAATGAGTACAATGACTTATAAGAGTGTTAGCAGCAAGAATAACCTAATGGTCAAGAAAACATTAGAAGAGGGAAATAAGGCTTTAGTGGACTTTGTAAAAATAAGAGCGATAAAGCAGAATTGAGGCACATTATGGCCGAGAAAAAATTAAACCGGACGATTCTGTTTGTCTGAAAAGTAGGGGGATATAGGCTTCACAACTGACTCTGGATATGGAAGCCAGCATGCCTAAGGGGTCATGCCAGGATAGCCTAAAACAGAAAAGAGAGTAAATGAAGAAAGCAATGCCAAGCAGTTCTAGAGCAGAGGCAGAAGTTTGGAGAAATGTCGGGGGACAGAGCCACACAGGGCAATGTAGAAGATGAAATTTGTGTTTAACAAATCCTCAACACAGCACCCCTACAGACACATACATGCATAGGCATATTTGTGTTAGACTTTGTAGGGGTCAACCAGTGTTGACTAATTAATAGGATTTTCTGTAATGCTAGAGGATATTGTTTATTTTCATTTCTTTTTAACATGGACATACCCTGAAGTTATTTACTGATACTTCTGTATTTTTTTAGTCCAAAATTACAGACATGGGAAGGCAGCTGACACTTGCTGAGAATGAACAATGTGCAGGGAGAATTCCCGGCACCTCAGATATTCCTTACACTGTCATGATGTAGGCATTACTAGCCCATTTTCAGAGGAGGAAATTGAAGGTCAGGGAGGTTAAATATCTTGCCCTGATCCAAGCTAATAAATCAAATCTAGTGGCAGCCAGAGCCCTGGCTCTTATCACTTTACATGATGTCCCTAAAGAAGGACAAGAACGTTATGCTTCTTCAAGCATTAGGTGACATCACCAAGTATGGCTTACCTGGCTTTGGAGGCAGGCTCTTATTAACCTATCTTGCTAAATATACTCTGGAACACTGATTTAGAACCCCTAATCCAGTGCATTGTTGGTTTCCTCCCTCCCTCTTTGTTGCTAATTAACTCAGCTATGAACTCTCAGAAACTCAGGTGTCCCAAGCATTCACTCTTCTTTTAGTTCACTTACATTCACTCATTACATTAGCTATCTAATCACTATCCAACAAATATTGACTGTATACCAAAATATGTCTAAGAACTCAAAGAATGCAAATATGTTTTGGGTTCATCTGTAGCCTGCATGGGAAGATCTGTCTTCTGGGCTCTGCTAAGGCTCCTCATTCTGTTGAATTTTCCGGGTGATTCTAGTGAAAATGGCTTTGGTTTTTCCAAGTTTCCAGAGGTAGAAGGCAGGGACTCTTACTTGCCTTTTTTTTTTTTTTTTTTTTAATTTAAGTTTTCAAGGTAGGGTTTCACTCTAGCCCAGGCTGACCTGGAATTCACTCGGTAGTCTCTGGATGGCCTCAAACTCACAGCCATCCTCCTACCTCTGCTTCTCGAGTGCTGGGACTAAAGGCGTGTGCCACCACACCCAGCGGTACCCTTACTTTGACAATGAGTTGAATACTTTCAAACTATACAAACTGTCAACGTCTTAATGTTTCTATTTTAGATACATGTGAAATATCTGATTGCTTCTGGATCAGCTGAGACCCCCTGCTTCCTTTGTCCTTTCTATGTGCCTCCTTTGTAAGCATTACTCAGGTTTAGAACCTTCTAGACTCCTCTGGGTTATCTTAAACATTCTTAACATTCAAAAGGGAACATAGATAAAATAAAAGTTATCCCTAGGTAAGTAATTTTGAGCAAATTAGGTAAAGAATACCAATCATGTCTTCTGTTTACTATAGAATACGAATTATATCAAAGAGAAATATATCTGCACCTACAGCAGTTTATATTCTCAGTTGGCACAGTTATTTCCATCTGACTCATACTACGTGCTTTGGTTTTCAACTCACAAGTGAATAGTAAAATACTGAACCTCATACTGCTGAAGGGGTTACTTGTGTCACTTCATAAAATGATGGTGCTGAATTAGTAATAATGCATTCACAATGAGTACTTGTGCAGAATTTTAGCTTATCCTCTTAGACATTATTCACCCCCACCAAATAATTATTTTTTAATATTATCCTTCTCTCCATTTTACAGATGAAGCAATTAAATCTCAGAGACAGTAAGAAAATTCTCAGGCTACACAGGGAGTGATATGATCCTGACTCAAACACAGATCTTCTATTGAAATCTCACAATCTTTCCACTACCTTTCATTTTCTAGATGATATCGGTGTTTCTTTGTCAGGGGACAAATATGGATGGTGAGGTTATCTAGGGGAGAGAGTAGGAGTCATGCAAAAGGGATCAGCAGCAGTGACTGTCTAGATTGTCAACACAATAAACAAAGACAAAAGAGTGAACAGCAGCTCAGGAGAAATGGAAAGCCGACTAGGGTGATGTCGGAGGAGAAGCTCTCTGTCTCTGGTGAAGACCAAACACAGCACCCAACAGGTGACGTTTGTGTTTCTTCTCCTATAAGGATGGAGCCATTACTATCTTTAACATTTTAAAATATGAAAGCACCATTGTTTATGAAATACTACCCATGAAATTATAATGCCATTAAGTATCCCATCTGGTTAAACATATATAATCACTTACGTTACAGCCATTTTTCTAAGCTCAAACTTAAAAATGAGTCATAATTACTCAGAAGATTATGGAAAATTCCTTGCTGTGGTCCTGGATATTCTGTAACAGGTTTATTTAAAGTCTGAATATCTCCTGAAGGTACCTTACCATCATTGGGATAAAAGGGGGTATAAATATGGCACTTGGGGGGAGAAAATAGGAAAAGTTCTTGGTGAAAATATGTTCTCTTACTGTAATAGGCTATGGTAGACCAGACAAACTTCTAGAGAGAAATTATCCCTGGGGTAATCAGTACATGCCTTCTAGAGGAACAACAGGAAAAAGAGGTCCTTATTTTATGAACTGCCCTCTTTGGATTGACAACAAATGTTGAATTTGAGAGAAAAGGTAGAAAAAGCTAGTAGAAAAGGAAGAATATCTGATTTGGAAAAGCTATTATCTATTGAATTGTGATTTATACCCTAGTGACTTTAACCTTCTCATAGTATCATGTAACCCAACTACTCAGTTCTGAATGAACTCAATTCTTCTTTCAGGTTTTTTTCTATTTGTACCCAAAGTGTAGAGGGTAGTTTTTTACTATTTTCTCCAAGGCTTGCTTTTCTTGACGATAGTTCTTTTTTGGATTTTTAAAAATATTTTTTAATTTTTATTTATTTATTTGAGAGAGAGGGGCAGAAAGAGAGAATAGATGCACCAGGGCATCCACCCACTGCAAACAAACTCCAGATATATGTGTCACCTTGTGCATCTGGCTTACGTGGGTCCTGGGGAATTGAACTTGGGTCCTTTGGCTTTGCAGGCAAGCACCTTACCCTCTAAGCTATATCTCCAGCCCTGATGATAGTTTTAAAGGCTGGCAACTTTTATGAGTTTAGAGGGCTGGGCATGTGACTCTGGGCTCAATCCTCAGCACAGAACAGGAAGGAAGGAAGGAAAGGAAGGAAGGAAGGAAGGAAGGGAGGGAGGGAGGGAGGGAGGGAGGGAGGGGGAGGGAGGAAGACGGATAGAAGGATAGAAGGAAGAAAGGAAAAAGGGTGAGGAGAAGGAGGGAGAAGGAGGAAGGAAGGAGAAGAGAACATCACAGTCTGCTTTAACATAACTAAACTATGCAAGACTTTTTTTCATTTACGTTCAATACTTTGGCAAATTTCCTCAATTTAATTGGTATTTATGTTTTTGAAAACTTCTGCTCAAAGCAAGTGAACCATACAATGTCCAGTAACTGTTCTCCAAAGAAATGCACAGAGATCAAGGTCTGAGCACACATGTGTTTTCAGGCAATGCTCCCACTTCCTGCATAGCTTCCCCAGAAGAAATGCTAAGCACTTCAAAGTAGCTGACAGATCCTTCATGGCCCCACAGTCCTCCAAGTGCTGCCCCTAACTGCTATACTCTAGACCACAAAGACCCCAACAAACCAAACAGAACACTGGTCAGCAATTCAACCTGAGCCAAACCTAGTAATCAGAGGCCAGCTCAGAGGTAAAGGTTCCAAGAAAGCTACATTTCTTATGAAAATTTACGTTTCCTCAACAGTAGATCATATATACAGATAAAAAGGTACATGAGTTCATTGTTTTTAGTTTTCCTTATGAAAATCTCTGTGGTAAGAGGAGGGATACTTTCATGATCTTTTTTGCAGATGAGAAATCTGAGATGTAGTCTAAGGACTGGCCGAATCATTACAAGCTAGGAAATGGTATAGCAAAAGCGTGAACTCCATTCCATCTGACCCAACACTGAAGCTGTTAACCTGGTAGAGCAAGGATAGAGAATTAGGGTGTTCAAGGTTTTATTTATGCTTCATCCTGGGCAAAATTTTTTAGTTAGTACAAGGAAAAGCACATCACTTGATTAAAGTTGACAAGTAAATGCATTTATTTTGGAATTCATTCCTTAAGGTTCAAGTTGGTTAAAAGCCAAAGTTTAAAAACCCCTCATAATATGTTTATAGACAAACACCTTTCCTGGGTAACCATCTCATTTCTCATTGCGAGATCATTGTCTAGCAGCGTTTTGCTGATGTGTGATTCATTCCCCAGCCAACCATAAGGCAGGCCTCTTTAGAGGAGGAAAACATGGAGCAGGAATCTGTGTGAGATAGGCAGGATGGGGCAGGAGGATGAGAAGGCCATTGCTGGAGAAGTTTATGGGTAGCAACAGTTACATGAACTATGAGTTTGTTCAACTAGTGTTTTATTTATTTTATGAGAGACGGAGAGAGAGACAGAATAGGCACGTCAGGGCCTCAGCCAGTGCAATCAAACTCCAGATGCTTGTGCCACCTAGTGGGCATGAGTAACCTTGCACTTGCCTCACCTTTGAGTGTCTGGCTAATTTGGAATCTGGAGAGTAGAACACGGGTCTTAGGCTTCACAGGCAAGCGCCTTAACTGCTAAGCCATCTCTCCAGCCCCTCAACTAGTGTTTTTGACCTGAGTTCCCTATCTTCCCTAATGTGGGAGTTGTTTTGAAGTCAGGTGTAATGGAATCAGCACTGACTTGATGAGCTGGGGAACATACTGTCCTCTTAGCCTCTCTAGCCAACTAGGTGTGGGACCTTGGGCAAATCACCTAACTTCAAAGGAGTTCAGCCTTCTCATCTGGAAAGACAAGGACTGGCAAAGACCATCAATTGTGTGAATCTAGGAGAACTGAAAGTAGCTGCCATGGATTAAGTTCAACATCTATCATTCTATCTCTTGTTACATATCTATCTATCTATCCATCCATCCACCCACCCATCTATCTATCTATCTATCTATCTATCTATCTATCTATCATCATCTCTTGTTACATTATATCTCTTGTTCATCATTCTATCTCTTGTTACAATATGAGCTCCTCAAATGCACATGGTATAATAGGTGGCGTCTACAAGATGCTCAGGACACACCTGTTCATCAGTCATTTTCAATTTAAAATTGGAAAGAAACATGCATCTTTCTCATACAATAGTAGTTTTTAACAAGTGTTTATTAATCAAAAGAAAGTGAGTCTGTTTGAAACAATGGATTAAAATAAATGGTAAAATATAGAAAGTATAATCCTAACATTTAAGAAAAAAGGTAATAAATATAAATGTTAATGGTCTAAAAATGTTGGAGCAACATATATAAAACAGCACTGTCTTTTTCTGAGAAAGAGATTGTGGCATGAATTTGAATATTTACTTTCTGCTTTATTAGATGTGCATTTTGTATACCATTGCAGTACATATATAACTGATGTAATTATTTTTTTTGAGGTAGCATCTTACTCTAGCCCAGGCTAACCTCTCCATGTAGTCCCAGGGTGGCCTCAAACTCATAGCAATCCTCCTACCTCTGCCTTCTGAGTGCTGGAATTAAAGGCGTGCACCATCAAACTCGGCTTGGTCAAATTTTTAAATTAATAAAATTTATAACTGTCCCTGGAAATTGTGTCACATGTCATATGTCACCCCATTTTAGAACCTAAATCTAAAAGCTTATTGCCTTGCTTTTCCACTGCTGGGGGAAAAGGAAAAAATTCTAGATAGATAATTGTTTTTTTCCCTGTTAATACAAGTGTGAATGAAAAAGCCTTCCTGTTTTTTGTTTTTTGTTTTTGTTTTTGTTTTTGTTTTTTTTTCCTGGTTCTTGTGATCTCAGGAGAGAAGGTTGTGGGCTGATGATTAGAGCACTTGAGTGTGTGGGTTTGCCTGGAAGTGATAGCTAGTAACACTGGAAGATGGGAATAGTGATAAGCTGAGCTTGTGCTTGGCTTATAGAGCTGCTAAGCAGCCATCCACACTCTGCAGAAGATCATTCTTGTTAATTGTATCTGATTCCAGTTGATTTTGTGTTTCATTGAATTTACATGTTGATGAGGGATCACTGCTCCATGCTGCTCATAAGAAATCTCAATAAAAAGGGCACCCCAGAAAACTCTTGCCAGTCAACCGTGCAAAGTCATTACCCCTCCTTGTGGCAGATTTGCTCCCATCAGCATGATCACCTTTTCATTACAGTGCCTGTGAACATTTCTAGAACACTTGATGCCATGATACATGGGGGGGGGAAGGCCATTTCTAAAATAATGGAGGCAATCTAAAATATGCGCTTTCTAGGCATGGAAAAATTATGGTAGTCACACAAAGAAGGGTATTTATGTCCTGCGTGCATGCACCTTTGCTCCATGGTGTTACTGATGGATGGGAAAGATAAATGTACCACAGGAGGAGAAAACAGCAGCGGAATGAGGAGCTGAGTGCTGGCTTCCCATCCAGCTAATACTGATGAACCACTGAAGACTGCAACCTAAGGTTTCAGGGTGCAAAGAGGACATGGGATAATCTGAAATTACAAGCCTTCGGTCCCAGAAATACCAGGGGCATGTGCATAGACTTTGGGAGCAGTCTGAGTTTGAAAACATTTCTGACTCAGTGATCTGGGTAAGTCAGCTCAACATTCTGTGACTTGATTTGCTCAGCTGTCAAATGAGGACATCAGTAACTACTTAACAGAGTGTTATGAATGTTAAGGAAATAATACATGTAAAGCTCCATGGAATTACCTATATGCTACCAAGTAGACAGATACTTAAAGCTTCTTTCCCTTAATGCCTTTTCTCCTTTTCACTTATGTTCCTTTTCCTTTACTTATTAATTTTAAATTTCAGAAGTGACCAACTTGGTCATTATAAGTTTTGACCTTAATTGTTCAATACAAATCACCAGTGCTATAATCAAGATTAACCACACTGACAAGTATGATAATTTTCTCCCCTTTTCTAGCTTGAGGCTTCAAAAACCTCAAAAGCCACAAGCATAAATATATACATGAAGGAACTAGTCTAGACATTCTCTTCATTTCCCTCCAGCCCTGAGACACAGAATACACAGATGACAGGTAGATAGAGCTTTTATGTGGCTTTCATTTTAACCATGGTATTGTTTTTTCACTGAACATAATGTTTACTGGGTAGCAGATCAACTGATCATGAAGCGTTTGTCAGCAGCTCTTACCCCATGTTAGATGGTGATTCTTTCAATGTTTTCAAGGTGGGAACTTGTATGCAAAGTCAACTCCATTTCTATGGCACAATTGGAAAGGCAAGGGCATGTCCTTGTTACTACTCCATGGAATGAGCAGGTGAGTGAGGCATTTGTATCGGGCAAAAAAATTCAAGTTTCCCAAAACCCAATAAACAAGACAAACAATATTCTGATGCAATATTTAAAATTCACACTTAATGCAAAAACTCCACATACAACCCTGCTTCCTCCACTGTCCTCTGACTCCAGGAGTAGGTAGAGCTGAGTTCAGATAGCAGGAATGGATTTCAGCCTTGGTTCTGACAGTACTAACCTACAGTAACTGGCCTGAGGCGAATCACTGACCTTATTTGGTTCCCAGGACCTTCTCATATTTCACTTGGATTCTGATGAAATAGCTTCCTATGAAATCACTGAATTTGAAGATTCTGTGTTTTATGAAGCTATATGAATTAGAGTATCATCAGTGACTCAAAAAGGCAATATTTATTCATTTAGCTCTGCAAGCAAAAAAAAAAAAAAAAATGCTTACTGAGCACTTACTGTGTGCCAAGCACTAAATTAGGCACTGAAATATAGTAAGGGGCTCCTGAAACAACACAGAAAAGAAAGCTAATGACACGTTAAGAGGTGAGACCAATGTAAAGCATATCACTTCAGAAACAGGGAGCAGCATGGCTAAAATCTTATTGGGAAAACTATAAGAAGTTTAATATGTATAAAACATAAGCTGGACGGATGGACAAAAAAAATGGGGGGAGGCTGTAGGGATTATGGGTCAGATCTGAGTTTCACTTGCTGCCCTGCTCACTGGCTAGATAGTGGGGTTTTCCCATGCACTGTGATTCTGCTATAGAACACAACACAAATTTTTCCATGGAGAAAGGAGATAACAGATGAGATCGTGTTGGAAACTTTACATATGAGATGTTTAGAGTTGATATCCTTCTGTCCCAAGGAAGGGCTATAATTAATATGTTTCTGTCCCAAGGAAGGGCTATAATTAATATGTTTAGTTGCATCCCTGAAGACAATGTTACTAAATGGCTAAGTCCCAATGTGTGATGCCTAGGCACCTGAAGCAGGCAAACTTCCATCTTCCGTGTAGATGTGAGAAGCAGACATCTAGATATATGTTATAGGAAGCCATTCCCAGCATGTGTAACTCCACTTAGGCCATGACAGTCAAGCTGGTGTGATCCTATCATGTTTGTGTCTGCTGATTTAATTCATACACGTAAGAAGGCAGGATTAGAGCCAGTAAGTAAAACTAACCAAAAATAGGGGTGGGGGGAGGCTGGAGAGATTGTTCAGTGGTTAAGGTAATTGTCTGCAAAGCCTAATGACCCAACTTCAATTCCCCAGTACCCACATAAATCCAGATGCACAAAGTATCACATGAATCTGGAGTCTGTTTGCAGTAGCTGAAGGCCTTGGTGCACCCATTCTCTCTGTCTCTCTACTATCTCTCTCTGCTTGCAAATAAATAAATAAAAATATTTTTTAAATTGAACTAAAAATTTTTTAAATGGACACCAAACATACATCTCTAGAGACCTGGGCATAGCCAAAGCTGTACCTTTTTAACCAAACTGTCATCATACATAATACCTGCCATTTATTGTACAGTCACTCCACACCACTCTGAACAAATTAACTCATCTAATCTTCACAATCCTTCATGATACATTCCACTATGATCTCCATCTTAAGCACAGCAAATATTGGAAGCACAGAGAAAGGGTACCACATGCCCAAAGTCACACAGTTGTGAAGTGGCAGAGCCAGAATTAAGAATTCAATTCATTCAGACTCTCAAATGAATTCAGGTAGCAGTTTCTTTCTGGCTAGATCTCACGCTCTCAGTCACATTGTTTCATAAACAAGGCTCACCAGTCTGCATATCCAGTGACAGCATTCGAGCTAGACACTCAAGGATGTAAATTCTCCAGGATTCTTCAAGAAACATCTGTTATTTAGTTATGCCCTCAGGTCCTTCTACCCCCAAGTCCTTCTGCAGATGCTGTCAGGAAGTGGCACCTTCCTCCTTTTTCTTTTCTTCCCTTCCTTCCTTCTTTTCTCTCTTCCCCTCTCTCCAACCTTCCCTCTCCCTCCCTCTCTCTCTCTCCCTTCCTCCTCTCTTCTCCCACCCTTGTCCCCCACCCCTTTTGTTCTTAAGCACTAGCTCTTTCCATCTGCTCCTCCTTGATAAGACTAGCTTGAATCTCACTGCACCTTCTCCCCATGGCCCCATAACTCTGTCTTCCTGTCAGACTTTCATGACTGATAGATGTACACTGCCCTGCCAGGATGCTCTTCCTTCCACTCTCTTCTGAATTCTGAAGCATGGCCTCTGAGCTCTGTGCTGTACTAAACCTGCTTTCCTGTAGGTCTCTGCTCTCCTACAGTTCTCTCCTCTCAGTACTTTCAGCCTCTCCTCACTTCAAACCATCCTGGTAAAGGACATAAGCTGGCCCTGACACTGCCAAGCTTGGGAACCATGGACAAGCTTTTGACCTGAGTGCTCTGGCTGCAAAGGAGAGGCAGAAATTAGGCATATTGTGGGATGAAATGAGAGTCTATATTTTGCCTGACCCAGGTTGCTTCTTTGAAGTCTTACTGTCCCTCTCATTCCCCCAGGTTTGGCCTGCATGCCAGTTCT
Source organism: Orientallactaga sibirica (assembly GCA_036365145.1). NCBI lineage: Eukaryota > Metazoa > Chordata > Mammalia > Rodentia > Dipodidae > Orientallactaga > Orientallactaga sibirica. The sequence continues at coordinate 12,560,618 of JAEOAD010000001.1, forward strand.
CTCCCTTGTTGTCTGAAAAGCCCCTTTACTGATCATTACTGGAACTTACTTCACTCCTTTATCCCGAAATGATGCTAAATGTTGTCTCTCAATGAACACATTATTTAGCATTTACTGTGAAATTACCATACAATGTGATCTTTCCTATTTACTTTCCAAAAGATTCTAGGGTTACCACAAAATCCATTTCTTTAAAACAGAATAACTTAAACCCCCCAGAGCTAGCATCTTCCTCTCTCTCGGTCACCATCTATCCAGTTACCAACATTCCTATGCACAGTGCTGTGTGGGATGCCTATTCTCTGACTCCTCTATAGTCAGTCTGAACACAATTTCTGCTTTCCTCCATGATGACATGTCATACTGGGATGTTCAAATTGGGATGTAAGATACCTGGGCTTGGGTCTGTGCCAGGATGCCAAAACATCACAAGCTCTTCAATTAGAACCCTAGAGTTTAGGGGCCCTAGTCATAATTTATTTTTGAAGCTTGCACAAAGTACACAAAATCAGATCATTCTGACAAGAACGAAGGAAAAACACATTCACCACCAAAATATGATGCATTAGGAGCCAATTGTGTAACTGCTGGTCCCTCTAAGATATGCTGATAACATAATTTTTAAATAAAAGAATGATGCTTCAATGTTATTTCCTGTGGCTCTTTCAATGGCAAATCTTCACCAAAGTGGCTGAAAAAAATGTGTTATTTTCATCTGTGTCTTCCCTGGAACATTTTTCCCACTGGATTCCCAAAAGTGGAACCCCTTGGAGAAATTGAGGCCATGAAGTAGCTTCCTCTATCCTAATGCAAAATCATCACTTTGTGAATAGATTTCTCATTCATTTTTAATCATTCATTCAACAAATGTTTCTTAAGCCCCTACTTGATACCAGGCCTGTGTTCAATGATGAAGATGTGGCTGTGATTGCCTTGCCCTCACAAAGCAAAATAAAGTTCACAAGTGGATGCACCTAGAGGATGGTGCACAAGTACAGAAGGAGGCCTTTGTAAGATGATTAGCAGGTTTTACCTCTCCCTCATTTCCCAGGTATATCGCTTCCTCTCCACCCCCTGCTCCCACCAACTCTGTCATTCACACTTATGTTTCCATAATAAGCTCTCTGCTTGCAGTCTGACCATCTTCAACTCATCCTTCACATTGTGGACATGGTCATAATTCTCTGATGCAAATCTAATGAAACATTCCTAAGCTTCAACATCCTAGCATTTTACATAAAATATTGAAGCTCCTTTGCTTGGGGCAGTTCTATACATACTTGATCTCTGCTTATTTCTCTGGTGTGATTTTGTTCCACTCCAAATAACTAAGACCTCACATTTCTTGCTACAGCCACATAGAACTACTTCCAGTGCTCATTGATTTTCAGCCTGGAAAGTCTGTTTCTTCTCTTTGTCATTGTTTGAAACTCAGCTCACATCAACCTCCCTAAGAAACCTCTTTTTGATCTTCCTAGCGTCCCTTGGCTAGAAGCTCTCCCTTTGTGCTTTCATAGCATCCTGGCCATCTCTCTCTCCTAACACTCACTCCATAGCATTAGTTGTTAATTAGTGTTGTCCAGGTGTGGTTCATCCCTCTATGGCTCTAGCCACATGAGATGACTTACAGTCACCTTCATTTATCAAGCACTCACACATTTCCTCTGCCCAGGAATGCCCTTTCCATCTTTCCCTACCAGGAAAGATTATTCATGTTTCAAAAGTGTCTCAAAGATCACCTGCTCAAATTCCCCAGGGAAAGGAAAAAAAAAAAACTGAATATATGTACTGTTTTCACTCAGTGTACTTTGTAGTTAGGATGGTAAATTATATTACACCATAGATAGTTTCCTCCTTCCTGAAGGGTGGGACCAGTTTTGTTTTGTTCCATCCTAGCCCCAGCACATAACAAATGTCCATGCATAGTTTTCTAAATGTTGAGAAATCCAGAAGGTAGAAACGGAATGTATAACTCATATGTTAAAAACTTACTACAATACAAAGCTATTCCCATGACTATATCATGTGTGTTAACCTTGTATTCGCAACTATATTGCAAACACTTTGAGATCACTAAATATGTTATTTGTTTTTATATGACTTCAGATGTTAACTACAGGATATGTGGTCGATGACCATTTGTCAACTAAATCTGCATATGATCAAAATGAAGTGACCTTGCGGATGAAGAAAGAGGAAATGCATCATAAAAGCAAATAATAAACTCTAGTAAAAAGAAAAAAGTCTTGATTTCTTCTTGCCAATATTTGCAAGGAAAATGATGAGAATGTATTCCATGAAGTAGAAAGGACATATGCTGACAATTATTTTTAAACCCCCACTATGCCAATTTCAACTTGAAAATATTTCTGGAAAAGTATTTTCTTCACTAGTTATTGAAAAGGAAAAAAATCACTTTCAGATTTCTGTCTTATTGAGCGTCTTTAAAAAAATCATAAAGCAAGTCTGTTTTAGTAAAATACATCCCTTTCTCAATTCCCTCCCTTTTCTTTTTTCTTTTTTTCCAAAACCTCTCCATCTTTGGCTACGCTAACTTATGATTCAAGGTCTCTTTCATATGTGAACTTTCTCAATAAAGCTCAAGCTTTCTTCTACTTCAAAGTCACAAAGTATGGAGAGGGGGAAAAAAAAAAAAAAAAACAGGTCCCTGTCCCAAGCAGCAGAGAGAACTGTCCTCCATATGTCATCTCAAAGAGAAGAAACACTCTGTGATCATCAGTAGTTACAAGTCCTGGATCTGAGCTCCCAGCATATACTTCTGCCAGCATTGGCTTGACTTTCTTTACAAAGACCAGACTCTGGGGTAATGAAGACAAAAAAAAGGTACCCATATACCCTCCTCACCTTCTAGACACAAATGGGTCAAGATTTAGAAACTTTTACAATGAATCTTCTAGACCGAAAGAATAAATGTACCATCTTGCTGAAGGATCAATCAAATCTCTCATGCTCCAGATGTGACATCCAGACATCTCCCAATTAGAGTCGGTCCCACTCCATGAGAAGGGTCTGCCAACCACAGAAGTAGGAGAATTCATGTTCAATTTCTGCTCATCTTCTGGCATTTCTGGCATGTTCTTTCACTTTGAATTCGTCAAAGGCTGAAGATTGCCTCACATTGAATCTCACCTGCCTTAATTAGTCTCTGGTCACACCTTACTTAAATGACCTCGTTTGCCCCTCTTCTGTTCCTCTTTGTCCTGACCCTGGATGCCTCAACTGCGGACCCTGTCTTGGCTACCTCAACTAGCCACCAGATTTCAGGCTTTCCACAGATGCAGGCAGGCACTCAGTCTCTGAGATCCCGCCTCCACGGAGCTGGCTTTTTAGGAAACCGTTTTTGCAGGACCTTTTCTCCCTAGTGCTGAATAGATATTTGGAGCTGTGCATGTCCACTAGCTACAAAACCAGGTACTAGACAGCAAAAGATTTCCACGAAAGAGGTTGAAAGGGGAAAAAACAAAAACGATATCCCCACAAAGACAAATAATAACCCAGAATCCTCCATATATTCCACACGTGTGACAAAATCCAGGGTAAAAATAAAACCCCATCTTCGCTTGTGTCCACTGCCGCTACAGCAGCCCCAGGACAGCTCCCAGCGCTGCAGCGTTGGTGTGTGAAGACAGTGCCTTCCCCTGGGAGCAGAGACCCTGGCGCCTGACATTTCTGAGGTTGATTACGGCAAGCCTTTCAATAACTCATCATTCATCCCTCACTGACCCGAGCCTCACCCTGGCGCCTCAGGCACTGGTAAGAATGAGAAAGCCGGTGGCTATCCCAATTCTCCAGGTGACACCCCCCACGCACCATTTCTACGAGCCTGAGGCTCCGGAGGGCGGAACGGAAGACTAGCAGGTGCCCATGCCTGAGGCAAAAATTAATAGCAATGCTTGCAGCTGGGGGTGAGAAATCCCCATCCCCGCCGTGTGAGGATTTACCATGAGCTACCTGCAGGACGCCGGGGGTGGGGGCTCACGCCCACCCACGCGCGCACCGGCTCTCCTGCCAGCCCGGGATGCAGTCGGAAGGGTGGAACAGGACGGAGGGACACTCCACGCCCCCTTTGTCTGCACGTTTCCCAAATGACAGCAGAGGAAAGTTTACGAGCACGGAGAGGGTAGCTTTCTGCTGGCTCCATCTGACACCTCGCAGGTGGCGACCCTTCCTCCCGCACAGCCGGGGAAGCTACGGTCCTACTCGGCGCCTCGAAACCCACGAGGCAGGCGTGGGCCACCTGCGCCACGGCGACGTTCGGCGGGGAACCTGTCCCCCGCCGGCCCGGCCCGGCCAGGCGCGGCCACGTCCCGGGAAGCCGTCCCCTGGCTCGCACTCACCTCGGTGGCTGAGCGTCCTCGGGGCGCCCTACTGGGCCGTCGGTCTGCGGGCAGCGAAGTGCATTCAGGCGGCGGCTGCAGACGCACTGCCCCAGCGCTGCTGCATTCCGCCTGCGTGGGAGAGCGCGCGGCGCGGGCGAGTGTGAGCGTGTGTGAGTGTGTGCGCGTGTGAGTGTGCGCGCGCGCGCGGGGCCGGGGTGCGCGGGATCACCGGTCCCCCTCGGCGCCCATCCCGCGCTCGGCCGCCTCCGCCTTCTCCACCTCCTCCTCCCGGGGGCGCTGGGTCCGGGCTGCAGGATCTCCTACGTGTTTAATGAAAGGAAAGGAGCAAAAGGCTGGCGGGGAGGGGGCGCTAGCGGGAGGCGGGGAGCCGGGCAGGGCGCGGGTCTGCGCATGCTCAGAGAGCCTGGACGCTGAGCGCTCGCTGGGGAACCCCGGCGGGGGCGAGGAGAGCGAGCTGGGGCGTGCGTGCAGCGGCGTGGCGCCCACCGTAGTAGCCCGGGGCTCGGTGCCAGGAAACCCCACCGCCAAGGTGCGCCCTGCGCGGGGACTCCCAGGCTCCTGCCGCGCTGGAAGCCAGTGGTGGGATCCCCACCCCAACCTGGGAGACTGCCCAGCGAGCCTACGGTAACCGGGCTCTCCTCACCTCGGGTATTTTTAGTGCTTGCTCCGGGGAATCCCTTGGGTCATCGCTAGACGCTCTTCGCAAAGGTCCAGAAGGAAGCCCAGGCTGCAGGTGGTGGCCGCGGGGCTAAGATGAGCTTCCAGATTTGTGCTTCTTTCTTCCTTCCCAACTTCCTCTCTTAGGAAGGGTGGGGGTTGGGGGTGGGGTCGACCAGCCATGTACACCGGATCTCCCTAACAGGTCTGATTTATCGTGGGCAGAGAGGAACACAATGGAGAGAGGAAAGAAGGTGATCTCCCAAGTACCCCGAAACAGGCCTCCTTTAGTGTCAGGATTAGGTGGAGGAGACACTTGCCCTATTCAAGAGGGCAAAAAGAACAATGGAACCATTGTCCCACTTGCCTAGAAAGCCAGAGCAATTCCAGGCCTTCCTCAATGCGGCTTCTGGCGCTTTGGTTAAGTGGAAGAGCTGTCAACTTGAAGAGAACCCGGTGTGAGAACCTGAGCCCGCAGTAACCTGAGGCCAGTGGGGAGTCAATGCGAGTGGAGTGGAAACTCTTCTTTGGTGAGATTGTCCTATACACAAAACAGGCAGATGGTTAGGACCTATGCGAAGTTTCCATTTTTGCCCCTTGTTTAATTACACAGTGCCCTCTCTGTTTCCCCTACCAGAGAAAAAGGCATTCCAAACTGGGAACTTCCTGGAAGTAACCCTCCGGGTTATTTACTATCCCTCTAGGATATGGCCACCTCTTTTGGTCACCCCAGTTTGGAAGGATAGAGGACAGCCTGTACTATGCAAATGTTTTCCAAGCTTTCATTAGTGATCACCTCTGAGTGCTTCCACTATGCAGTGCAAGTGAGCAGATGCCTTCTGGCTGAACCCTGACCCCCGTCCCATTCATCTTCCCAATAATAATGCGAGTGACACTTGAACAGCAGGACAATTAGATCAAATCCTAGAACGCACCAGGAGGAGAGAAAACAGCATGTCTAAATACCACCAACGAAAGCAAAGTTTAGGAGAAAAGACTTAGAAGAAGGGCACCAGGATGAAAAGTCCTTAAAAAGAGAAAGTGACCAGGATGTAGTGGCTGGTGTCCTCCCCCGCAATTAATTCATTGAGAAGAGTAACATGGCTGTTTAAAACACAGTGAGTCTCTGTCTCCACCCACCCAGGAAGGAAATGAGGGACTCCAAAAAATCCCAGTGGTAAGCACTACATTATTTGAGGCTACTCCTTCCATGCCTGTTTTATCAGTGGTTCACCTTGGTATTGGGCTTTTTGAAATCATCCAAGACAGATGCATGTAGCCACATCTCTTTTAGAAGAATGAACAACGTTCACCTGGAAATTCAAGGGCTTGGCATCCTCAAGGACACTCTGCTTCCTTAGGATGTGAAAGCTATTCTCCCTTCTCTTGTACTACATAGATCCTATGTGAGAGGGGAGTGGGTCATCTAGATGAATCCTAGAGCTGGGTGGAACCCGTAAGAGAGAGGTGGAGCTGAAGTAGGTGCAGGTTTCACTTGTGCAGTTCTGCACCCAGGCTCTATCTACTATAGTAGCACACTCTTCTTTGTGTGTGCCTGGCCTTGGCTGAAGATGAGGGGTCACAGCTCTGTTATCTAGGACATCCTTTGCACTATCTTAAAGTGTAAAGCAGCTCCAACAAGGTCAAGAGTAAAGAAGACCTTCTGAATTTGGAATTGCAGATAAAGTGGGATCCCTTTATGATGCCTCTGCTATAAGATGGTGAATAAATTCTGGAGTAGAATTGTACTATTTGGAGAGTGAGATGGTGTACATAAACCACATTTTAAAAAACAGTGCCCAACCCATAGCCCTCTCTGCAACTTGTGGCTATTACTATATTGGTTAACAGTTTCATTACTATGATTTTTTAAGGCTACAATCCTCCCCTCCATCCCACCTGCTGCTAAGCTTAAAGTAATTAAAACAGATGAAAACCACATGCTTCCCAATTTTTCTTTTGGCTTCCTCCTTTGCCCACGCACCCATCGCCCTAACATTTCAATCTGTGTAGTAAAAAGAATACTATGGAAACATATGACAGTGTGAATGGTGAATAACTTCATCCCTTACCCTGCAACAGTCCAATCTAGACATGATTGTCTTTCCATAAACACACCCAAGCATGCTTTGCCCCTTATATCGCATAGTGTGATTAAGAATCCTTCTGTCTGTCAGGGTTTCTTGCTATTGTACCCCACCTCCACTGGCAGTTAAGTTTTTTGTTTGTTTGTTTGTTTGTTTGTTTGTTTGTTTGTTTTCCTTCCTTCTAATTTTATCTATCAATAAACAGAATACCCTAAGTCAATTAGTTTGGAAACATCTGCATAAAGCTTTGTGAGAAATTGGTATACAAATATTGGTGGCCGCAGGTGTTTTCAGTGATCCTCACCTTGATTTCAGAATTAGCAGGCTTCCCCTCTATCTAGACAAGGATAATACCTCAACTTTGTAACCCCTTCCAGGCACCAGCAAATTGATACCTTGTGATTTTACCTCTCACATCAAAATATTTCAACATTATCACTTATATCTAAAATTGTGTATTTTTAAAGAGAAGTAGCTATTAAATTTTAAAGGGAACTAGCTGTTACAGTCAGGTTTGTATTGTTGGCTTACAGACTCAAGGAGGAGCTCCATGATGGCAGTGGAAAACGATGGCATGAGCAGATGGTGGACATCATCTCCTGGCCAACATCAGGTGGACAACAGCAGTAGGAGAGTGTACCAAACACTGGCAAGGGGAAGATGGCTAGAATACCCATAAATCCACCCTCAACAATACACTGCCTGCAGGAGGCTTCAGTTCCCAAATTGCCATGAGCTGGGGAACTAAGCATTCAGAACACATAAGTTTATGGCCACCTGAATCAAACCACCACATTCTATCCCTGGCCCCAATAAACGGATAACCATGTATGATGTAAAATGCTATGCATTCAGTCCAACTTTAAAAGTCCCCATAGTTTTTAATCAATCCCAGTGATGTTCAAACATCTCCATAGTCCAAGGTCTTTTAATAGCCTTAATACAAAAAATAATAATAATGGCACAGAATACACATTCACACTGTAAAAGATGGCATTGGGATAGCAAAGAAATATTCAACCAATAGAAGATTTTAAACAAACAGGGCAAACATCAAACTCTGTAGATCCAAGTCTGACAAGTCTAACCAGCGACAAGTCTCCAAGTCCAATAATTCTAACCAATGATGAGTCTTTGGAGTTTCAATTCTGCCCCTCCCGCTATGCTACTCATAGTACCAGAAAACTGCATTCCATGCTGGCAGCTCTCCAATAGTCCTGGCATCTCCATGAGGTCTCCAATGCAACCCATGGTTCATTTTCATGACTCCATTAGGCATCCACACAGGTAATTCAACAAGCTTGCTTCACAGTGCCCAGGTCCATATATCCATTTCCAAAAAGCAAAACTATTTTGCAAATTCAATGACCCTCTATTTAGTACAAGGTGGGCTACCAATTTGTTAATCCAGGGCAGAATAAAGCAGACTTTGAATAACAGGACACAAACCAGCATTGAGGCCCCTTCAAAAAAGTCTGCAGTTTTCCTGTTGCCCCAATAGAGATCAACTGGCCCAATCTCAATGGTTGTGATCTTTCAAACAATTGCAGGTGAATGGACAGTAGTTTTGTCCAAATGATTTCTTTTGTACCATATCCCTCTGCTCACACCAGTATGTTTTTACTCAATGCAACCCTGTACATATTCTTAGAACAGGGGCATAACAGCAAGCCTCTCACACAAACTGCTTCTAGTCCAGTCCAGGCAAAGCTCTTTCTCACCCTCATAAGCCAAACCTCACAGTCCATAGTTCTTCCTGCATCCAGATGTTTCAACTCTGACCAGAATAGTCCATCAAGCTATACTGACAGCACTGCATGGAGTCTCTTAGGCCAAGATTTCAGATTTGTCCACATTCCTCCTACAAGTCAGTTCCAAAAGTCTAAAGCCACAGAATAAGGTTTCTCTTACTTCTCAGTTCAGTTTTACTGTTGCAGTCAGGTTCACATTGCTGGAAGAAAACATCCAACCAAGAACAGCTTGTGTGAACAAAGGGTTTATTTTGTCTTACACACTTGAGAGGGAGTTTCATGATGGCAGGGGAAAATTATGACATGAGCAGAGACTGGACATCACCTCCTGGCCAACATCAGGTGGACAACAGCAGCAGGAGAGTGTGCCAAACACTGGCAAGGGTAAGCTGGCTATAACACCCATAAGCCCACCCCCAATAATACACAGCTTACAGGAGACTTCAATTCCCAAAATGCCACCAGCGGGGGACCTAAGCATTCAGAACGTGTAAGTTTATGGGAGGCACCTGAAACAAACCACCACACTAGCCATTCAAAACAATATTGATACAAAATGAATTTTATAATTAATAAAAGCACATAATAGAGCCATACATTAAACTTTACAAAGTTATAGGTGTTAATAGAAACATTGCAAAGTTATGTTAGAATAATCTCATTGTGTTGAGTATTGCTGAAGTAATATAAGAACTTTGTAGTGATACAGTGTCTACAGAAGTTCTGCTCTGAATATTATGTAGCAAACATAATGCATCCCACTTCCATTTAACTTATATCCTACCTATAATTTTGGTGATTTCTAAATACTACCCAAATGAAACACATAAACTTATACATTTTTCTTCATAAGCCTCATATAGTAATCTTGTTGAATTAGTAAAATTTTTAAGTAATGACTGTCATAGCTAAATTAGTGATTTCTTATAAGAATCAAAAATTTTTACTATCAAGAAATATTGTGGGGCTGGGGAGATGGCTTAGTGGTTAAGGCATTTGCCTGGAAAGGCAAAGGACCCCGGTTTGATTCTCCAGGACCCATGTAAACCAGATGCACAAGGGGGTGCATACATCTGGAGTTCATTTACAGTGGTTGGAGGCCCTGGTGCACCCATTCTCTCTCTCTCTTTCTCAAATAAATAAATAAATAAATAAATAAATAAATAAATAAATAAATAAAACCTTTTTTCTTTTTTAATTTTAATTTTATTTATTTTTATGTATATTATTCTAGTTTTACATTCATAGTGGTGACTCCATTATCCTCCTCCCTGTCTTCCCTTTTCCATACGGACCCTCATCAATGGGGAATGTGGTTCACGCATTGTGGGGGTAGTCAAGAGCTATGGGGGATAGGCCAAGTCTCTGTGCATAATGCCCCAATTTGTGGCTCTAACATTCTTTCCACCCCCGCTTCCACAAATTTCTCTGAGCCACATTGGGATCATTTTAGCTCTACTTCAGTGATGAGGTTTTGGGAGCCTCTGTGTCTCTGGATATCTGTGTTTATCTCCTTCAACCTTTTTCTGGTGTCATGATCCCCAAGAGCGCTGAACTCTTGCCCTTCCTCCACATTACTCTGTGGTTTCAGCTGCAGCCCTGGTGAGGTATGATTGGCTGATCCTCCCTTCAGGTTCTTTGTCCATCTGGAAAAAATAAGCAAATTCTCCAACAGAGAGAAAATTTAGTACTAAATATATGGGATGGCCATAGATAGCTTGGAGGGAATTTTATATGAGTAGACCCTCTTCTAGCCCACATTTGATGGTATCTTGATTGGAGACTGTGCTCATTTTTTGTATATGGTTTTGACTTATTTCCCAGTTCCAGCAATGAGTTCCATTCTACTGAGTGGATCAGTTAGCCAAATCAAGAGCCGTTGGTTGCCCACCATGGCTGTGTGCCACTACTGCACTTGTTTGAGCAGTTCAGGTTGTTTCGTGCTGGGTATCTTAGACTGGAAGTTGTTTGGACCGATGTTGGCCATTTTCCCCCAGTTGCTCGTGTAGCACCCTCTGGCACTAGACTAGACCCAAAAGGAAACAATAGCATAAAACTCTATATTCTGAAGAACAAGCTAAAACATTGATCCTTCAGCAGGCCAGCAGCAGGAACACCTGAACCACAGGAAACTAGAGAAAACATCATGAAGACCAACCTTAATTTTCTCCTGCTTTTCTCTCTCTTCTCTCTCCCCCTCTCTCTCTTTCTATCCATTGCCTCTCTATACTCACTTTCTCTTTTATAATATCTATATTTTCTCCCCTCACCTTCCTAGGCACTGACTTATAACTCCCAGTACCAGCACAGGGTTAACTTTCACAATAAGCTGTAGATCTGAGACATCTAGAAGGTTTCCCAAAAAAGACAGATTTCTGTCAGAGTTCTTGATGACCCACCAAAGGTTAATGGTAAGACCCTACTGTTGAAGACAGCATACACATGTGAGACCAAACATGGAGAGACCTGGCCAGAATCTGGAAGAGGGTCAGTCCCCAGACAGTTAGCTAGTCTAAAACTTATTTTTTAAAAAAACTTTCAGTTTGGATATTGGAGCCTTGCTGGAGGAAATGTGTTTTGGGGTGTGGGGTTATGGGTGTTATAGCCTGTGTTTGGTTCATTCTCCTGCTGCTGTTGTCCACCTGATGTGGTCGGGTTGAGATGTCCATCCTCTCTCATTGTGCCATATTCTCCCTGTCATCATGGAGCTTTCCCCTCAAATCCATAAACCAAAATAAGCCCTTTCCTTCCAAAGTGGAGGTAACTGCAGCTCTTTGAATATATGGTAAGTAAGTTAGCAGATCAAAACCTTTTTTCCTTGTTTGGCTTGACCCCACCTGAGTTGGTTACAAACCATTCAAGGGTAGAAATTATCTTAGGCCTCTATTGCCTATTGAATGTAAGCAAATGGTGTATGTTTACTAAGTGTTTCAGAATGAGTGATAAATACATATTTCTGAATTAATTTTTGATGGTAAGATGTTGACTTTGAAACAGGACTCCAAGGACCATAACACTTGGCACTAATTATTGATGAGGAAGTCACCAGACATGGATTTTAAGCTTTTGTGTTTGATTATCTAAAAATGGAAGTTGAAAGTTGAGATGAGAGAGACAAAGCAGGTTCTGAACACAGGTTTTATTCTCTTGGAAAGATAACTCAAGCCCTTTCTAATTTTTCTGGTTCAGAAAGTGTATGAGTTTTGGCTCAAATGTATTATAATTCAAGGGACAGATTCATACTGGCCAACTAATCCACTGGAATAATGTTCTCATTTATTCAAACTTTCCCTTGAATAGAATGAAATAGTTGGTTCAGCAGTGCTTAGAACTTTTTGTCTTCAAAAGAAATAATCCAAGGGACTGGAGAAGATGGCTCAGTGGTTAAGGCATTTGCCTGCAAAACCAAAGGACACTGGTTCTATTCCCCAAGACCCATGTAAGGGAGATGCACAAGGGGGTGCATGCATCTGGAGTTCATTTGCAGTGGCTGGAGGTCCTGGCACACCCATCCTCTCTCTTTGTCTGTCTGTCTCTCTACATTTTTCTCTCTCAGATAAATAATTTAAAAAAGACCACCCTTGGATCCCAACCTCCAGGATTTCTACTGTAACTATCTTGAATAAAAGCACAAAGTTGCTCTCTTCATGGGTGGGGATTTGGATGATGAGTATGGGCATAAGGACAAGCTAAACTATGAATGGTCTCAGCTCTGTTTACCAAACTGATCCAGGGAAAAGAAAACGAGAGGATCATGTAATTTATGTCAGATTTGTCTTTTCCATTTCAGTCATTCACACACCCAGTAATGGTCTAAGAGTGTAGGAAGAGAGGTCCAAAGACAGAAGCTGCACTCTTTTATAACCTAATCTCAGAATTAACATGCCATTGGTTCTAGCACATTCTATCACATAGATGCATCCTGGTGCTCAGATTGTTTATTCTTAATTATGGGATGATTTGTGTTTCTTGTTAAGATATTTACTGATACAAATCTTCAGTCTTTCCCTTACTCGTGGACTATCTTACCCACCTTGGACCTAATGCTTGTTACCATTTCTTGTGCTCGGATACCTGGAATTCCCCATCTGCCATACTTTATATTGTGGATTAATACCTCACTAGGAGGAGACCATAGGACCCAGAACTCCACCAAGTTCTCCATGTGTACACAGTGATACTTACTGCCTATCATTTCTTCCCCTACTTCTTGGTTACCCTCCTGGTATCATCCTTGTACCTTCTAAGAAACCTCATTTGGGCAATGGATGACCCCTGACTCATCTTCTCTTGGACTTTGCTTGCTGTGGGACATTCCACTGTAGGACTTTTTGTGTGGGGACTTTGCCCCAAAGCAGAAGAGGCATGTCTGCCAAAGTCCGTCTATCATTGTCATTCTATCCCAAACTGCCAGCCTGGAACCTTTCACTTATAATTGCAAAGATATAGCACTGGTGTCTTCTTTTTTTACCAGCTTTAAAATTAGAGGACTGAACTTCATTACCCCATCATTTGTTAACAGTGTAGTCCAGAGATCAATAAATGTACTCTATAACAAGACAGACAGTATGTATTTTAGGCTTTGTGGCTTGGTGGGCCATATGGTCTCTGTCACCACTACTCAACTCTAGCCACAGACAATGCATGAAAGAATAAGAACGGCTACACTCCTGTGGGACTTTTCTTTTTCATAAACAGGTGGTGGACTGGATGGCTGGATTTGGCCTACAAGGTATAGTTTGCCAACTCTGAGTTTAATCTTTTATTATTCTGTCCCTCACCTCTATCGTCAGCAATGTGTTGGGTAGCATGTGAATTTTCCTTTCTGTCCTTCTTATAGGAAAATAATAGAAACTATGATGTTGTTACAGGGAATCTCAGTCTACTGTCAGCCTGGGAGCCCCTTGTCTGAAAGCAAGACTTCTCACTATCTTAAGAATGCGTTCCAAAGTTATTTGTCTTTTTTAATTTATTTTTTATTTGTAAAATAGTTGATTTTTTTCTACATAAAACAGTGTCAGCCACAGTAACTATACTACTTTTATCCTAAAAGAAACTTGCAGAGCCTTAGAAGTTTAGAGATAAATATTTATAGAAAAATTTTAAAACAATGTGAACATGATATTGCTATTAAAACAAATCAGGTAAATATATTCTAATTATAAATAGCACCTTAGGAAAACTCCCTCTCCAAAGGTAAATAAACTCCATCCCAGTAAGGAATCTAGTCTTGCATAGGTCCCAAAACAGGATTAACATTTCTGTGTATTGCACTCATATAACTTGAGCTGGTCACTAGCTGAGCATTTTACAACATTCAATCCAAGTATGAAATTTAGCCTAAGAATTTTACACCCTCTAAAGTGATCTATAGATTCAACACAATCTCTATTAAAACCACACATTTCTTTAAAAATAGAAAAAAAACCAAAATTCATATGGAATCTCAGTGGGCTCCAAATAACCAAAACAATTCTGATAAAGAACAAAATTTTTGGTCTTACTCCCCATGCTTTCAAAACTTATTACAAAGCTAATCAAGACAGTGTTGTCCTGGCATAAAGATAGACATATATACCTATGAAAAAGAATAACGATCCCATAAATAAACCTTACATGTGTTCAAAATAATTTTTTACAAGTGTGCCAAAACTATTCAATGGAGAAAAATAGTCTTTTCAACAAATGATGCTAGAAGGGCTACTTAACCATATGTAATAAAATGATGTTGGCCTCCTGCTTTACGCCATACACAAAAGTTAACAAAATGGATCAGAACCTAAAAGTAAGGACTAAAACTCTTGAAAGAAAGTAATAGGAAAATGTTCCTGGATTTGGTGGTGATTTTTTTTTTTTTTTTTTTTTTTGGCCATGACACAGCTCAAGTGACAACAGAAAAATAGATTTATCTTCACCAAAACTAAATCTTATGTGTATCAAAGAACACCATCAACAGAATGAAAAGGCAATTCACAGAGGGGAAATATTTATAAATCATATATATCATATGACCAATGAAGTATTATTATCCAGCATGTAGAAATAACATCTGCAATTGAACAACAAAACCCTAAAGGCTCCAAGCCTCAGATCAGAGACATTTGCTCAACCATGTTTATAGCTGCTCAATTCATAATAGCAAAGAGCTGGAATCGACCCAGATGTCCATCATTAGATGAATGGATAACAAAGATGTGGTATATCTACACTATGGAATTCTATGTAGCAGTAAGGAAAGATGAAATAATCAAATTCGAAAAAAATGGTCAAACATGGAGATAGATCATCCTCAGTGAGCTCACCCAATCACAAAAAGATAATCATGGCATGGTCTCGTTTATCTGTCACTCCTAACCTGAATCCACCTGAGATGCTGCCAAACCTAATAAGCACTCTGAGGACCAGACAATAGGGAGAGTGGAATGGAGAGAGGGAAGGGTGGGAGAGAGCGGGAGGGTGAAAGGGAGGACAGGGACCCAAAAGGAAATGATACTATAAAACCCTATATTCTGAACAACAGCTAAAATATTGATCCTTCAGCAGGCCTGCAGAGGGAACACCTGAACCACAGGGAACTGGAGAGAACATCATGATGACCAACCTTAATCTTTTCCTCCTTCTCTCTCTCTCTCTCTCTCTCTCTCTCCTTCTCCTCTCTATACTCACTTTCTCTTTTATATTATCTTTTTCTTCCCTCACCTTCCTAGGTGCTGACTTATAACTCCCAGTACCAGCACGGGGTTAATTTTCACAATGAGCTGTTGATCCAAGACACCTACAAGGTTTCCCAGAAAAGACAGATTTCTGTCAGAGGTCTTGATGACCCACCAAAGGTTAATGGTAAGACCCTACTGTTGAACACAACATACGCGTATGAGACCAAACATGGAAAGACCTGGTCAGAATCTGGAAGAGGGTCAGTCTCCAGACAGTTAGCTAGTCTAGTGCCGGAGAGTGCTACACGAGCAACTGCGGGAAAATGGCTGACATCAGTCCAAACAACTTCCAGTCTAAGATACCCAGCATGAAACAACCTGACGTAATGCTCAAACAAGTGCAGTAGTGGCACACAGCCATGGTGGGCAACCAATGGCTCTTGATTTGGCTAATAGATCCACTCACTGGAATGGAACTCATTGCTGGAACTGGGAAATAAGTCAAAACCATGTACAAAAAGTGAGCTCAGTCTCCAAGATCAAGACACCACCAAATGTGGGATAGAAAAGGGCCTATGCATATAAAATTTCCTCCAAAATATCAGTGGCCATCCCATCTATCTAGTACTAACTTCTCTCTCCATTGGAGAATTTGCTTATCTTTTTCAGATGGACAAGGAACCTGAAGGGAGGATCAGCCAATCACACCTCATCAGGGCCCCAACTGAAACCATAGAGTAATGCGGGGGAAGGGCAAGAGTACAGCATTCTTGGTGAACAGGACACCAGAAAAAGGCTGAAGGAGATAAACACAGAGAACATCCAACTCCTACTAAGCCAGATATCCAGAGACACAGAGGCTCCCAAAACCTCACCACTGAAGTAGAACTAAAATGAAACCAACATGGCTCAGGGAAATTTGTGAAGGTGGGGGAAATGTTAGAGCCACAAGTTGGGGCATTATGCACAGAGACTTGGCCTATCCCCCATAACTCTTGACTACCTCCACAATGCATGACCCACACTCACCATTGATGAGGGTCCTTATGGAAGAGGGAGGACAGGGAGGAGGATAATGGAGTCACCATTATGAATGTAAAATTAAAATAATATAAATAAATAAATAAATTATTTTTAAAAAAAGGAAAGAAAAAAAACCCAATTGACAAAAAGGTTGTTGCAGTCATGTTTGTGTTGCTGGACAAAAACCCAACAACCAGAACCAGCTTATGGGAGGAAGGAGGTTTATCCCAGCCTTATAAATTCCAGGGAAATACCATCAATTTGGGAATAAGCTGGCTCACTTTCATAGATCCAAGCAGAGAAACACCATCAAGCATTCAGCAAGTATCCAAAAAGCATTAACATCCAGATCTCAAAACTTCTCTCCACACACCTTAGGGCTGGACTCAGATATGCTCCCAATGACACACCTTAAGGCTGCACTCCAACATCTGTCCCCAGTGATACACCCTCTGTAGCTAAGGGCACAAATAGGAAGTTGAAAAAAAAAACTCCTGAGTCTATGGGGCCATACATTCAAACTACCACAATGGTAGAACAGTTAAGGAGTTTTAATAAGTGTGCCAAGATAGTTCACCTGAGATGAGATAGTATTTTCAACAATTAAGCCAGAGAATTTGCTTGCCCACATGCAAAAATAATGATGTTGAAATCCTGCTTTGCACCATATATTAACATCAGCAAAATGATCCAAAAGAAGATATACAAGTGACCAATAGACATGAAAGATGCTAGGCTGGGGAGATGGCTCAGCTGTTAAAGTTGTTTGCTTGCAAAGCCTGCCATCCCAGGTTCAAGTCCCCAGTACCCATTGAAACCAGAAGCACAAAGTGGTACATGCATTTGGAATTCATTTGAAGAGGCAAGAAGCCCTGGTGTCTGTCTCTATCTCTTTCCCTCTGTCTCTCATCACAAAAGAAAAGATGCTCAACAGCACTAATCACTAGGAAAGCACAAATCAAAAACACAATCAGATGCCACTTAATAACCATTGTATAGCTATTATAAAAGAGACCAAAGAGCAAAACGCCAGGAAATGGTTGATGGGGATGTGGGGACTAGTATTCTGTATACACTGCTAGTTGCAATGTAAAATGCATAGTCTCTATAGCAGTTCTTTACAAAATTAAACATTGAATTACCATGTAATCCAAGAATTTCATGTCTGAGTTTATACCTTTAAAGTTTGAAAGCAGGTATATAGAAAGGTATCTGTACACCTCCATTTGTAACAGCATTAATTCACACTAGCCAGACATTGGGGAGTCCAAATGTCCATTGACAAATAAATGGAAGAACAAACTATAGCATAGTATGTCTTTCAGCCTTAGAAAAATAAAATTCTGACAAATACTTAAACCTATATTAACCATTAAAAGTAGGTGAAATAAGCATGCTACAAAAGTTCACATAATACATAAAATATTTAGAGTTCATAGGTACAAAATGTAGAATGGCAATCCTACCAAAAGCAATATACAGATTTAATGCAATACCAATGAAAATACCAGCATCACCAGACGTGGTGGCACACACCTTTAACCCAGCACTCAGGAGGCAGAGGTAGGAGTATCACCATGAGTTAGAGGCCACCCTGAGACTACATAGTGAATTCCAGGTCAGCCTGGGCTAGAGTGAAACCCTACCTTGAAAAACCAAAATAATAATAATAATAATAATAATAATAATAATAATAATAAAAAACAGCATCATTCTTCACAGAGATTGAAAAAATCATCTCAAAAATCATATGGAATGGCAGAAGGCCTCATATATCCAAACACATCCTCAGCAAAAAAAACCAAAAAACCAAACAAAACAAAAAACCAACTTGGGTGGTATTACCATACCTGATCTAAAGCTATATTACAAAGCCATAGTGACAAAAACAGCACGGTACTGGAATAAAAACAGAAACATAAACCAATGGAACAGAATTAAAGACCCAGACCTTAGGGCAAGTAACTACAGCTGCTTAGTCTTTGACAAAGGTGCCAGTAATGTAGACTGGAGAAAAGACAGCATCTTCAACAAATGGTGTTGGACAAATTGGATGTCTATATGTAGAAAAATGAAATTAGACCCACTCATTTCACCATACACAAAAATCAAGTCCAAATGGATTAAAGACCTCAATATAAGACCTGAAACTCTTCAACTACTGAAAGAAAAAATAGGAGGCACACTCCACAATATAGGTCTGGGAAAAGACTTCCTGAACAAAACCCCAGTAGCCAAGGAAATTAAACAAGCACTCAACCAATGGGATCTCATGAAGCTAAAAAGCTTTTGCACAGACAAACATACCATAAGCAGAGACAACAGATTACCCACTGAATGGGAGAAAATCTTTGCCAGCTATACCACTTACAGAAGCCTAATATCTAGAATCTACAAAAACTCAAAAAACTAAACAATAAAAAATAAAACAACCCACTCCAAAAGTGGGGCAGAGAACTGAATAGGGAGTTCTCAGAGGAAGAATTACAAATGGCTGACACACACTTAAGAAAATGTTCAAAATCCCTATCCATTAGGTAAATGCAAATTAAAACAACTATGAGATTCCACCTTACCCCAGTAAGGATAGCAAACATTAAAAAATCAAATGAAAAAAAATGTTGGCGAGGCTGTGGAGAAATAGGAACATTCATTCACTGTTGGTGGGAATGTAAGCTGATACAACCACTATGGAAATCAATATGGAGACTCCGAAAAGGATGAACATAGAGCTACCGACAGACCCTGTTATCCTCTTACTGGGCATTTATCCTAAAAGTTCCACATCTCAGTTCAGAGATATTTTCTGAACCATTTTTATAGCTGCTCAATTCATAATGGCAAAAAACTAGAATCAACCCAGGTGCCCATTGTTGGATGAATGAATAACCAAGATGTGGTATATCTACATGTTGGAATTCTACTCAGCAGTAAGAAAAAATGACACACTGAAATTTGTAGAAGAATGGAACAGATCATTCTAAGTGAACTCACACACTCAAACAAAGACAAAGTGTCGCATGATCTTCTCATCTGCAGTTTCTAATCTGGATCAGCCCAACTTGATGACGTAACTGAATAGCATCTTGAGGCTTGGACAACAGGGAGTGTAGGGCTTGGGGGAAGGGAATGGGGGGGTCACAAAACTGAATCCAAATTGAACTGGTACCATAGAATCCTATATCCTGGAAGTCAGACTAAAAGGTGGAACCCTCAAGAGGACCTTAGGGTGAACAACTGAATCGAAGGGCCCTGGAAAGGTGAGATGAAAACTAACCTTAAATTTCTCCTGTTTCTCTTTCTTCTCTTCTTTTTCTTTTTTCTTTTCCCTTGGCTCTAGCCTGTAATTCCATGTACCAGGATGTGGTCTACATTTACAATGAGCTGTTGATTAGAAAGACATACTAGCTCTCCCAAAATAAACAAGACAGACTTCTGTCAGAGCACTTGATTACCCACCAGAGGTTAATGGCAAGACCCTACTGCTGAAGACACCATACACTGTTGGCATGGATCATGGACAGACCTGATCGGAATCTGGAGGAGAGCCAGTCCCCAGACAATTAGCCCATCTAGTGCTGGAAGGCACTAGATGAGCTTCCGGGGGGAAGTGTCCAACATCAGTCCAAGCAACTCAAAGTCTAAGTGACCCAAAAGCAAATAACATGACAGGATGCTCACATAAGTGCAATAGTGGCACACAGCCATAGTGGGTAATTAGCTGCTCTTGGATTGGCTAACAGATCCACTCAGTGGAAACGAAACCATATCTGGAACTGGGAAACAAGTCAGAATCATATCCAGATAGTGATTCTACTTTCCATTGCCAAGGTCCCACTAACCTTAGACTATAAGAGGGTCTACATCCTTTAAATTCTCTCTAAATTAATAATGGTCAACCCATTTCACCGGTACTGACTTCATTCTCCATTTGAGAATATGATTTTCTTTTCCAGATGGGAGCTGGACCTGAGTAGATAAATGACCCAGTGTACTCCATCCTGGCCTCAGCTGAAACCACAGAGGAATTGGAGAAATGAGCAAGAGTGCTGCTTTCTCAGTGAACGTGATAACAGCACAAGGGTGATGGAGATAGACACTGAGGACACTCAACACCTCCCAAACCAAAGATGCAGAGGCTCCTAAGTGCCCATCACTGAAGTAGACTTAAAATGCTCCCAGCACGACTCAGAGAATTTTGCTGAAGAGGGGATGTAAAGATTGTTAGAGGCACAAGTTGGGACATTTTGCACAGAGATATTGCCTCCCCCCAAAATGCATGACTGACATCCCCATGGGGTTGACCTGAATCCCCAATGAGGAAGGCCTCTTCAGAAAAGGGGCAGGGAGGAAGGAAAGGATGGTACCAATATGTGTTTTTTACATACAAATTTGTCCATATCTAATTTAAAAAAAAGTAGCAGAGTGGAGTAGGGAATGGGGAGTTATTATTTATGGGCACAGTTTTTGAATGTGAAAAAAAGTTCTGGAGATGAATGACAATGATTGCACTTTTTTAAAAGGTCAAGATGCTAAATTTATGCAATGTATTTTTTCTATAATTTTATTAATTTTATTATGGATTTTTAAAATATTTTATTTATTTATAAGCAGAAAGAGAAAGGGAGGGAGAGAGGGAGAGAAAGGGAGAATTATTTATTTTGTGGTATGGGGCACACTAGATCTATTGAGCTATATCCCAAGGCCACAATTCTTGTAAATTATAAACCTCTTAATTTACTCCCTCACAGCAAGCTTCCCCACTCAAACATCTCTATTTTAAAAAAAAACCAATGATCTAATAATAAGAGGTTCTCAGGTTGACTTTGAGTTAAAATTCTGGCTTTGCAAATAAATGTTTTAACTTCATGACCACAGCAAAGATACTCTAACCCTCCATTTTATCATACATAAAATATGGAAAGTGATCTCATCAAAACACGAGAATTAAGATATAGTTAAAATGCATGAAAAGTAATTGAAATTAGTAAAAAAAATAAGCACCCTCATTCACCATGTTTCCCACCTAATAGTCCTCTT
The DNA here is from genome assembly GCA_036365145.1 of Orientallactaga sibirica. NCBI lineage: Eukaryota > Metazoa > Chordata > Mammalia > Rodentia > Dipodidae > Orientallactaga > Orientallactaga sibirica. The sequence goes on from JAEOAD010000001.1 coordinate 12,582,193, forward strand.
GCAAAGACAAATCATGTCTGGCTTCTTCTTAGAGTCAGTCACCATATCCATTTGCCAAAATGTTCCATCATTTTTTTTCCTTCCCACTCTCAGGACTAACATCCCAGATAAGAGCCTCATCACCCCAGTTTGAATGGGTGAAATGATCTGTGAGTGGAATTTAGTAGCTTGTATTGTTTTACTTTCCTGCTGGGATCAGACTGAGAGTCAGGCATTCACTGCTCCTTGACTTCACAAGCATGTAGCAGATGCCTGGTACCAATGTAATAATCAGAGAGCTTGAGGTCAAGAAACTGCAGACATTACTCTGGGGAAATCATGTCCAATTTTATAACTTTGTGTCTTTATGTTATTTTAATTTACAAATGTATTTGCTAAAATAACAATTCCAAAAAAGGAAAGTATAAAGGAAAAGCCTTGAGGACATAATGTTGAAACAATCCTACGTTGTTGCTGGAGTAATGCAATACAGCCACATGAAATTTTTATTTTATTTAACTGTGATAGAGCTATGGCTTAGAGTCATTTGACTGAAACATTTTAAAGGCATATCTCTTAGTCCTTCAGTAATCCCATATCCCTCATGACTAGTAAATGATACACGAACCCATGAGGGTTCCTAAACCATTCTAGGAAAACTCTCAAGAAACTATACACCAGGGCTGAAGAGATGGTTTATCAGTTAAGGCACTTGCCTGCAAAGCCAAAGGACCAAGGTTCAACTTTCCAGGACCCACATAAGCCAGACACACAAGGGGGTGCACACCTCTGGCATTCATTTGCAGTGGCTGGAGGCCCTGGTATACCCATTCTCTCTGTGCCTGTACCTGCCTATTTCTGCATCTCTCTCTCTCTCTCAAATAAATAAATAAAAATAAAATATTTTTTAAAAGGAAACTATACACCACATGGTACAAACCTGTGTGTGTGTGTGTGTGTGTGTGTGTGTGTGTGTGTGTGTTCAGATGAGAATGTCATGTCCTTTTATGCTTAACCACGTATTTTCTTGAGACAGGGTCCTTCCCACAACCTGGAACTTCTGTCTATCAGCAAGCCCCGTGGAATGGATTTACATATGTGTGTGGCCATGCTCAGCTTTTCACATAGGTTCCTGGGAGTTTTTGAAAACTTGGTAGTCTCTGGACTAAGAGACCTTCATGCTTAAGCAACTAGTGTTCTTAACCACTGAGCCATCTTTTCACCCTGATATAAACCTTGTTATATATAATTTGTATCATCACTATTACCATTAGGAGATAGCCTTCATCAGAAGGGAGTTTGTGTCTCCCACCACAAGCCAGTCAGTAAGGCCAGGTATCTGCCATTCTGGCTTGTTGTCTCTCCCCTTTGACCAGTAGTGGCATCTGTAGTTCTTCCAAGAAACTACCATGCTCCAGCTACGCACCCAGGTGCCTTGGGTAGAGTTTGACAAAGCTCACTCACCTCTGAACATGACAACTAGAACCCCAACCTGGTTAGTGAGGGTTTCCCACTTTGTCTTAGAGATGGCATATTATCCTAACCTGGAAAATTAGGTTAAAATACTGAACTTTTGCTTCCGTGAAAAATAAAAATTTCTCTTCTTATTAAACACTAACAAATCTCCATGCTCTAGTCCTGAGAACACCAAGAGAATATATTTCACGTGACTTTCAATTCCTGATTCAACTGTGCCTTAAAATATTATTGGGCATTTCAGTTTCTTGAACAGTTTATTCATTTTTTTTGCTTGAAGCATTTTTTCATTTTCATTTTTTATGCGTGTGTGTGTGTTCATGTTCATATGTGCAGGTTCATATGGAAGCTAGAGAAACACCTCAGTCCCCGGAAACTTTTATATGAGGACAAACTCAGGTCCTCATGCTCGCTAGAAAATCACTTTACTGACTGAGCTATGCATTTACTTTCCCCTGCCCCACTGGAAATGTCTGCATGGATATATTTAATTTTAGCATCGCTTTAAGAGAGACAATGGCAACAAAAGGGAAATTAAGCAAAACACAGGAACAGTTTTTAATGGATTCTTCTGACCACATTGTGACTGCTTTTGAGCCCTGCACATTTTAAGCAGTCTCACTCATAAGTATACATCCTACATGTCCTCTTCCCCTTTTCTGAATTGCCAGATTCAAGGGCTGGTGCTCTTCAAGGCTAACACCCACTGCTAGACAGATGGAGTTGAGGGGGCCAAGGCCAAGGCCAGACTTAAGCTGCCAACTCATTTGGCCACAGGCCCAGTCCTGCTTCATAGCCACCAGTGCCATCATTATCCAGCTAAAGCTGGTCTCTGTGCTCTGTACTGTCAGCTTCTCTAGGCTCCTGAAGATGACTGTGGGGTTAGAACTCCTTGGTTCTCCTGGGCTTTGTGGGTATGTGTGTCAATCACAGCTTTGTGTAATGTATAAAGTGTCCCTTAGCAGGAGGCGGCCGGGAATCTCCTCCCATCCCAGAAGCTCCTGCACTACAGGGGTTGTCAGGAGCATGCACAGAACAGCTGTCAGCCTCCAATTGCCAAGCTGGTGTGACTGGCATGCTGGGCATTCCCTCCTTCCCCACAGTTCTCCACGTTGCTCAGTTCATAAGCATTGGCTTACAAGAGGTAAAGGGTCTGTCATGGTTCATTCCCCTGATGAGGTCCATCTTTTACTCTGCTCCCAGTAGTGATCTAAGATGTAACCTGACCATATCCTTCACTGGTTTAACCCTTCAATGAATTTTCCCAGCTTGACACTCAAAGTCTTTTATGACCTTGGTCAAGCCTATTTCAGCTCCAAACTTTACCATTCTTAGGTCTTGTTTCCTCCCAGACATTCCAAATGGGCCAAGCTTCCTTCTACATCAGCACCCTTTCCATGCTCTTTCTCACTCTACTCCCCTCGTGTGTGCCTAAGTCTTATTTGCCCTTTAGTTGTTGGTTCAGATCTCACCTCATCCAGAATGTCTTCTCTGGATCCCACAGGTAGGAGAGAAGTAAGAACCCCTCCTCTGTCTTCTCCTAGCCACCTGAGTTTACTTCTAGCCTTGCAGGTCTCTTCCCACATGTAATTTACACATTTTTAAGTGTGTCTAGGTTGAAACGTTGTTGTCACCCCCACACACAACTTAATGTTCAGTGTGATAATATAAAAAGTTGTGACCTTTAAGAAATGATCACGTCTTAAGGGTGGAGTCCTCATGTTCGGATTAGGAGTTAAGCTCATTCTCCTCCACTCTCCCACCAACGATGCCAAAGAAAAGCTTTCACCAGATCCTGGGCTTTCTAGCCTCTAGAACTGAAAAAAAAAATCCTATTATTTATAAATTACTCAGCCTTGGTGATGATTTAAAATATCTTTATTTATTTATTTACAAGCAGAGAACCATGGGGAGGGGGCGGATAGACACACCAGGGCTTCTTGCCAGAGCAAACGAATTCCAGATAAGTGCTCCACTTTGTAAATCTGGCTTTACATGGGTACTAGGAAACTCAGGCTTTGGAAGCAAGTACCTTTAACCTCTAAGGTATCTCTCCAGCCTTGTGGTTTTATTATAGAAGGGCAAGCAAACAAAAGCAGTATGTGACTCAATAAATCAAAGATAGGAGTAATGCCTTCACATCCTATATACTAGTTTATGTTTGTTGAACAAACACATTAAAAGCCATGATTTCCAGTTAGAATTATTAAAAGACTGACTCGGGGACATCTCACTGTAGGAAAAATATGACTGTTATCTTGTGCTCAGCCATAGGAGTGTCTGGTTCAAAGATCCATGCTTTGATATAACAGTGGTGCCAGAGCTCACACTGCCCATGGCTTTTTCAAGAACACTCGGCATCAATGGTGTCACCTCTGTCCATGATAACCAGTGTCAGCAGGACTGAGGGCATGGGGACTTCAGTGCTGGTTTTGTCATAAAGATTGGCCGCTGCGAATGATGGCAGAACTCAGCATCAGTTGTGATGTGGAAGCTTCCTCTTCCAGATAAATGGCTTCCCTTCCAGCAGCAAGAAATAAATTCATAGAAGGTAGAATTAGTAACTTACCCCCATTTGATTCACTACAACAAACTGCAAGAAGCCCGAGGGCTCTTTTTTTTTTCTTGTCAATGAGACCATTTTCTCCAATATGTTCCAAGATAACATTGTAAACTCTAAGCCCTACATTGAAATAAATACCCACATCCCGAGTTGATGTTGGTTAAGATCTTTCTCAGCCTCTGGGCCATCTTTTGTAAAATAGGTATAATTAAAAACCAAGATAATATCCATACAGTGTCTTACAAAATGGTGAGCAGTGACCACTCTGTACAACATAGAAAATGTTCAAAACGTCTGTTGAATTGAAATACAAAGGAACAATCACTAACACTGTGCTGAACTGTTGCTAGGGTATATTGGGGTACATTGATTGAGCCTCACTTACTTTCTGTACACTTCACATTGTTCTCCTCAGATGGGGAAAACATTGACATTCACCAGATGGTTTGCAGTTGGATGCTTAATGAAATCATATATATCTATATCTATCTATCTATCATCTATCTATCTAATCTTCCAATTCTTTATTTCAGTGAAAAACATGCACTTAAGTTCCCCAAGCATGAATTCCATTTGCTGCATATCCATGGGGATTCATACCATTCCATAATCCCCTGAACAGGTTTGGGAGTGAACAATATGCAGGGGTCTTAGCTGTGTTCTTTGTTAAGTGCTTAGTAGGATACCATTTGGCTGGTTGTGAGTAATGGAGGTACTTGACAACAATATCAGCCTACACATGACTACATCGCCCACTGTGAACAGAAAAGGGCGGTCTTGGCTAATTGGCTTTCAACATTATCTAGCCTTGCTCAAATAATGGTAGCCATGACTCAAGCAAAGTATGAATCAGTAAACTCAAAACACCTGTCAGCCAGGTAATGAGACTGATCAGGAACACTGGATGTAGTATAGATACAGAAGTAGAGTGGGAGTGGGAGTCAGAGTAGATCAGAGAGGTTATATCCTTCTAAGAAAAGAAGCTGACAGTTATCATGCGTGCAAAAAAATAAGCCCTGTGTTTTCAGATTCTGATTTTCAAAGGAAACTGTAAATCAAGCTTTGTATGAAATCTTTGGTGTTTGAAGCTGAATATCATTTTTTGAAAGGCAAACAAAGACACACTATGTTAAACAAGGAAACACAGCTGTGGGCAGGATTCAACTCATGCCCAGCCAGTGTGCGTCTCCTGACTTTGAGCTTCTGCCACAGTTCAAAGTTCAGTGGTTTTGATGAAGGGCATGGCACAAGGTCACATCCTAAAGCTTATAGATGAGTGGGTTATGCAGCCACCATTGGAAAACTGTTAAGAGCATAAGGATGTCAAAGGAAACAGCGGTGGTGTGAAATGGCAAGATTTCTTGTGAAGCCGGGCAGTCAGATGAATGAAGGTGTGAAGATTTTTGATGCAGGTCATAGAACATAGAAACAGTCCAAACACACACACACACACACACACACACACACACACACACAGCAAGCATCAGATGGGAATTCATCAGTGACATAACAGGTATAGAAACATATGTGGCAGACTCAAAGGGGAGTGCTGGAGGTGAACAGAAATAGAATTGTTCTAGGAAACATACAGTCCTTAACAACTGCAAACCCTCAGCTTGTTTCCGCCTCTTAAAAGAGGTAATAACAAATACGTTCTTTGTACAGTACTTTTAAAAATTTTATTTATTTATCTATGTGTGTGTTCACATGTACATGTGCCAGGGTCTCTTACAACCTCAAGTGGAACACCAGATGCTCTCATCACTTTGTTTATCTGGCTTTACAGGGTTGGGCTGAGTGAAATTGAACCCAGGCCAGCAGGCTGCACAAGCAAGTGCACTTAACCTCTGAGCCATCTCCACGGCCCCTTTGTACAGTACTGTAAAGGAATCAACAAGAAAGTGTGTTTGACCCTTAACGTAGTGTCTGCCAGGTAGTGCATTGTAGTAGCAGTATTAAGTGAAGCCCATGTGGGCATAGACTTCATGCGCCTGACAGACTATCAGTGTTGGTTCCTCACTAATGTCATCTGTGGTGGGTTAAGTCCAAGGTCTTTTACACTGCTAATGAGGAAAGGTGAAGGGGTTTAGCCTGAGAGAAATGGTATGCAGAATCCAGTTGCACTGCTGCCTTCTCTGGCCTCCCTCCTTATAATTAATACTCCATTGGAGTGGGAGTGGAGGGTCATAACATCACCTTGGGCATCAGGAAAATAGCTCAATTACAGAACATATCAAGAATGAAGTCCTTCCTTCAGTAGGAAGTTTGGCAGAAAAATGAGGCTATCATCATTTTTATTATAGTTGACATATTTCACTTCACCACTGACTAAGTGAGATTTTTGTAAGAATGTAGAAACAAGTATGTAATGGCATTTTCCCAAAAGAGTGTGATATGTATCTGGGGTTTGATCAGAAACCACAGGTCCGACGGAGACGTCACGGTTACAGTTTTGAATTTGTTGGCTAGTCCACCTGTTGATTTCCAGTTACATTTATCCCTCTTAGTCTGATGGGTGATCAATCTACATAAAGTAACTGGAAAATAAGCTACTATAAAATAGGAAACATGCAAATGTCTTCAAAGACAATAAAATACCATGCAGCTCCTTCCTGGCCACCAGTCATGGGTACTCAGCCAGGTGAGCTAACTAGTCCTTAGGCAGCATTTTGAAAGCTTCATTACTTATGACCTCTCGCTGAACACTTGGGTGATTGTGTAAAGAACTAGAGCACTTGTCACTGAGAAGACATGGCAACTATGTGGGAAGAAAAGGTCGTTTTCCTTCATTCTACATTTATATATTTTTTAAATATTTGGTTTATTTACTAGAGATAGAGAGATAGAATGGCCCTGCCAGGGCCTCTAGACTCTGCAAACAAACTTCAGATGCATGCACCTCCTTGTTCATTCGGCTTATGTGAGTACTGGGGAATCAAACCTGGGTCCTTAGGCTGCACAGGCAAGTGCTTTAACCACTAAGCCATCTCTCCAACCCTCTTTATACATTTTGATAACTATGAGATTTGTACTTTATATGCAAGAGACTAGAAGTTGTGACCTATTATTTACATAGAAAGATTCTTTTTGGCAATAGGTGTAAACCTACAAACCAGTAAATTAAGTTTTGTCAGTCAGGGGTCTAAATAAGTAAAAGACATGTCTTGAATAATGCTGCCTTGTCTCTTGTAAGGCAACTATGTTTATGGTGTTATATGTTCATGCACGATACGGTCATACTTCCTGGTAAAGAACAATAGGTATTGTAGCTTTTTAAAGTCAAACAAATGTAGATAGAAAGAGAACACCAATACTGATGTCACAGATGACAAAAGGAAGGATGTATTTAACCACAAAGACTAATGAAATTTCTGAAACCAGGTCTTGAACTTTTTTCTCTACGCTTTCTGTTTGCCTGAACAAAAAGCAAAACAGAAAAGTCACCTAACAGCAAAGGCAGGAAGCTTACCAGTTTCTCAGGGTCACAAAATTTTGGTATTTTGTTTATCATATAGTGGTGTTGTTTCCCTTATTTCTGCAGCCATGGCTATTGGATGAATACCAAAACAAAGGGCCAAACATGATGCTTTCTACTTACTGTGAAAAAAAAATAGTTCTTGCTATCGATCAAGAGAATAATTCAACAAGGCATATTGCCCCTATGGTTATTACCCCTCAATTTAATTATTTCTCAGTAAAGGTATGTGAGCTATAGTTGGTAAGATTCCATATAAACGCTTCAGTTTTAGAAGTATTAAGGTATGGTTAGGCTAATAATAAATATTTTTACAAGAAAATGAAAACTGTAGGTAATATGTATTTTATAAGCATGTTAGAATATAAAATCTAACACAGCTAAGACAGCATCACCACACTCCCTCTCATGGTAGTGTCTGGAAAGTCATAGCTTTGCTTAGTTTCAGTCAAAGGACTTGTGTATTTCTGCCTGCACCCAGTCTACAAGTGGCATGTACTTATTCAGGAAGGAGAAGCAGAGCTAACAGCATCACGAGCAAATCTCTTAAATGTAGACTATGGGTCTGGGGAGATGGATCACTTGGTAAAGTGCTTGCTGCACAAGCATGAGAACCTGAGTACCAATCCCCAGAGCGGACACAAGAGCTGGAGTGGCGGTGCATGACTGTAACCCCAGCACTGGGGTGGCAGACAAAGGACTATCTCTAAGGCCTGCTGGCTAACTCATCTAGCCAAGTCAGGGAGCTCCAGGTTCAGTGCAATGCTCTAAAACAAACTATGGAGAATGATCAAGGAAGACCCATACCTTAACCTCTGGCCTACACATGCATGCACACACAAGGGAACATGAACACACACATGCATGCACATGATCCACACATGCATGTATACTACACACACATAAACACAAAAATTCAATCTGAAGTAAAACATAAGGGACACACTTTCACTTATTCACCACAGAAAATCATACTTCATTCCTTATGAACAGTCCCAGTAGAGCAGCTGTGTCCATAGACGGGAGATAATTTCAGATAAATGACAGTTAACACAACTTTCTCCCCCGAGAATGAAGTATAAAGACAACTCATGTGTTCTACTCTTATTGTGTCATTTATAAGTTAATTTTTCTAGTGCGTTTACTGTACTGATATTTCAATTTTATTGGCATGAAATTGTATATAATACCATGTTAACTAAATTTTAATATCTATGGACTGTATGCTGATACTCCTGTTTATTATTTCCGACATTTTTATTTGAATTTACCTCTTTTGAAAGGAACTTGACAAGGATTTTTCTATTTCAGTAGCTTTAAAACACTGTTGGCTTTTTTAAAAATCTTTTTATTATTTTTCACTTTATAAGTAGCTGTTATTATCATGCCCTGTTTTCAATTTCCTTGGACACTAATTTGCTGGTATTTTTACTACTTTTATAAAATGTATAATTTTCAGACTTTATGTATACACAAATATATGAAGCTTTATTATTTTTAAATTGATATTTACACTTATATACAGATACTAAACTTGCATTAGTGTTATAGCTCAATTGAAAATATCATTAAATGAGTCTTGAATACACCACCTTCTAACACTATAGTTTGGCCCAACACAGGACACCAGGTATGTCAGGCATTTCTCTTTATAATTATGTGACTGGCAGAGAGCAGCAGATTACTATATCACTAGTTTAGGAAACTAATTCAGGAAAATATAATTAGAATTATGATTCTCCTTTGCACAATAGTAAAGTAAAAAATATTAAGTCAAACCTCTAAAGTCAACTGCAGAATGGCCAAACCAAGCCAGCCAGGCAAGCAGTGCCTCAAATAGTTATCATTTTTGTGATGAAAACACTTAAATCTACTCTTAGCATTTTGAAGGATATGAGAAATTGTTATTAACAATAATCAAGTTGTGTGGTAAATATCTTGAACTTATTCCTTCTATCATAACTAAAATTATGTAAGTGCTGACCAATATTTCCCCAAGCCCTTCTCTACCATCACTCCATGGCCTGGTCACTTACCATTCTACTTCCTACTCCTAAAAGACCACAGTTTTATTTGTAGTGTTTGTTTGTTTTTCGAGATATGGTCTCACTTTAGCACAGGCTGACCTGGAATTCACTATGTAGTCTCAGGATGGCCTCGAACTCACAGTGATCCTCCTACCTCTGCCTCCCGAGTGCTGGTATTAAAGGCATGAGCCACCACACACGGCATTTTTTGTTTGTTTGTTTGTCTTTCAAGGTAGGGTTTCACTCTAGCCCAGGCTGACCCCAGGCTGACCTGGAACCTCTCACTATTAAAGGCATAGTCTCAGGGTGGTCTTTCAAGGTAGGGTTTCACAGAGATCCTCCTATCTCTGCCTCCCAAGTGCTGGATTAAAGGCATGTGCCACCATTCCTGGCAAGATCACACTTTTCAACTCTTTTTTAAAAAAACTTTTATCTGCATTTATTTTATGCTAGGCCATCTTTTGCTTCTGTGAAACCTCTTCTGGCTCAAGGACAGATGTGCTCCTCTGGGTGAGGATCATCTCAGTGTGACAGGAGGGTTCGTGTGTGGGTTCATCCGACCGTGAGCTCTGTCAGTGAGGTGGTGCACCTTGGGTGCTTTGTTCACCTGAATATGTTCAGTGACCAGAGTCAAAGTCTAAATTCTTTTTTTTCTGTGTTCTAAGTGGCTTCTATATATTTTTATTAGTTATGTATATAGTGTACATACATCCATAATAGTATCATCATTAGCCTTCTCCCTGTCCTCCCCCCATGGGTAATGTGGGTCTTGCCTTATGGGAGTGGCCATCAGTTATGTGGGAGAGGCAATGACTCTGTGTATAATGACCCAACTCATGGCTTTAACAGTCTTTCCGCCCCCTCTTCCGTGAATTTCCCTGAGCCATTTTGGGTTCATTTTAGGTCTATTTCAGTGATGAGGCTGGAGAGATGGCTTAGCTGTTAAGTTACTTTTAAACTCTTATATGAATGAAGCCAAGCAGGATTTGTCTCTTTGAGACTCATTTTAGTTAATACAGGAAGGTTGTTAGAAATAGCAGAATTGCTTTCCTTTTCATTCTTGCCGATTTTATTTATGCACACTTAAAACTATTAAGACATGAATATACAGTTAAGTCTATTTCTGTTTATGTTTATATTATCTTCACATGTCTTTCATTCCTACATCTCCAGATCTCCCTGTGCCTCTTCCTAAAAACAAAATGTACAGTTTCTTTGGTGATGAATTACTGCCTTTTTTGCTCATCTGAAGAGATGCCTATTTCATTTTTATTCCTGAAAGATTTTTCAATGGATGAGTAATTTTATGTAGGCAGTATTTCCTTCTAATGCTTGGAAGACGTTTTATTTCCATAGGTTTACCATTTCTCTTGAGAAACTGGCTGTTAGTCTATTGCTCCTTTAAAAGTAATCTTTCCTTTTTTCACTGACTGACTTTTATGATTTTTTTTGCTTTGTTTGAGGTATGGTTTCATTTTAGCCCAGGATGACATAGGACTCACTCTATAGCTTGAGGCTGGCCTCAAACTCACAATGATCCTCCTGCCTCAGCCTCCCTAGTGCTGGGATTAAAAGCATGCACCACCATTCCTGGCTTTTTAAGATTATTTTTGAAGAAACTAAGATTGAACTTGACTTTCTCTTGCTTGGGTTTCAGGGAGCCTCTTGAAAATATAAACATGACTCTCATTAGATTTGAATTTTTTAACTATTATCTCTTCATATATTGTTCTGGACTATTATTATTATTATCTTTTTTTTTTTTTTTTTTTTTTTTTTTTTTTTTTTTTTTTTGTGAGGTAGGGTCTCACTCTGGTCCAGGCTGACCTGGAATTAACTATGTAGTCTCAGGGTGGCCTCGAACTCTCGGTGATCCTCCTACCTCTGCCTCCCGAGTGCTGGGATTAAAGGCGTGCGCCACCACACCCGGCTCTGGACCATTATTTTTTATGAGAGGGAATGAGAGTGAGAGCATGCATGAGAGAGAGAGAGAGAGAGAGAGAGAGACAGACAGACAGACAGACAGACAGACAGACAGACAGACACAGAGAGAAAGAGAGACAGAGAGAGAATTGATGTGCCAGGGCCTCCAGCCACTGTAATCGAGCTCCAAATGGATGCCCACATGGTGCACATGTGCAACCTTGCACCTGCTTCACCTTGTACATCTGGTTTGTGTGGGACCTGGGGAGTCAAACATGGGTCTATAGGTTTCACAGGCAAGTGCCTTAACCGCTAAGCCATGTCTCTAGCCCTAGACCATTCTTTTTCCTCCTTTTAACTCAAGTAGACCTTCTTACTGTAGCCTACTTATCCTTTGTTCTTTCTTCTTCATATTCTAACCATATGTTTCCTGTGCTTTATCTGGTGTGCCTTTCAAAACATTTCTTTCTTCTGCTATTGGTAATCTGTACTTTATATTATCTAGTTAATTTTTATGGTCATGTTTTAAATTAAAAATTTCCAGTGGATTATTTTTCACCTTTCAGTTCTCTACTAACCTATAATCTTATGTTTAGACACTTGAAATATCATCATGCAGTATTACTTTAAAGTCTAGATATCAATTTTATATCTCCTGAGAGTCCTGTGAGTCAGTTTTTATTCCATATGGTTTCCATCCATGTTATCTCTTTAGGACCTAATTACCCTTTCTCAGTGTTGGAGATTGAACTCAGGGTCTCATCTATGCTAGGCAAGTCTACTATTGATCTATCCTTCCAGCCCCCAATTGCTTTTTAGGATGTGCCAAACATTGCATTTGAGTATTGACTTTAGAAATAATGTGAAGCCATATTATTTCCAGAGATGATTTAATTTCTGCCTAGACCCTGGGGCACTAACAATCTTGTATTAGCTGCAACCTAGTGCAGTAAGTATATTAATCCACTGAAACAAAATATCACTGACTGAGTGGCTTACACAATAGAAACTCAGTTCCTCATAGTTTTCCAATGTATAAGCTGGGTTCAAGCACTGAGAGGTTGTATTCTTCAGAGGGATCGCTCTCTCTCTGGCTTGTTGGCTTCTATGCCATGTGCTTTTTATGGATTCCTTCCAGTGCATCCTTGTTCTAATCTCCTCTCCTTATGAGAACATCAGTCATACTAAAGTAGGTCCTATCCTACTGGTTTCTCTTTAACCTAATATGTGTTTTGAGGCTCTAAGTATCATCCCTATTCTGAATATATGTGTAATAGTGAGGTCAACTCTTCCAGTGAGATATATATATATATATCTATATATATATATCTATATATATATATTATATATTATATATATATATTATATATATATAATATATATATATATAAATTATATATATATATAAACATATGGTTATATATATATATATATATATATATATATATATATAAAGAAACATGGCTCAAAATAATTTTTCTTCAGCATATTTAAGGTATTTTCTTGTCTTCTGGGATCTAGAGAAGTGTATTGTAAAGCTACTTTCTGGTTCCTCTATAAAAATTATATTTCTTCCTCTGGAAAATTTTAAGACTTTCATTTAGTTATCATTGTCCTCAAACTTTCTATCAATATTTCTAATTTACCTTGCTTGTTTCTGATGTATACCTATTTAAAAGGTTATGCTTTGGACCAGGTGTGGTGGCACATGCCTTTAATCCCAGCACTTGGGAGGCAGAGGTAGAAGGATCACCATGAGTTCGAGGCCACCCTGAGACTACATAGTGGATTCCAGGTCAGCCTGAGCTAGAGTGAGACCCTACCTCAAAACAAAACAAAACAAAACAAAACAAAACAAAACAAAACAAAACAAAACAAAACAAAACAAAAAGCTTATGTTTTGGACCAAGGAGCTGGCTTATCAGTTAAAAGCACTTACTGCTTAAGCATAAAGTTCTCTCAGGCCAGAAATAGCAAAATTTGAGTCCCCAAAACCCACTCAAAAAGCTAGAAGTGACCACGCATTCCTGTAATTCAAGTCCATGTGAGGCAGACAAAAGAAACACGGGGTTCATTGATGAACAGCAGTTCTATTGATATACTCAAATAAATACATGCATGAACAAAAAGAGAAGGAGCCTTGACATTCGTCAGTGACTTCTGCTCACACACCATGGAGTGTGAGCATCTGTACACATATATGCATACACTAGCATACATCACACACACACTACACCATACATATACTCTACATATACATGCATGTATGTGCTGAAATAAAAAAAGTTTATACATTTTGTTCAACTACATCAAATGCTCTTCTCTATTATTAATTGGGTTTCCTTGTTTTCTCTACTGTGTCATTATGAGATTGCTCTTAGTTTATGTTAAACTGATAAAAACAGATGCTACACTTGATCTTAGCCAGAAGGCCGAGAAGCAAGGCTATTAGTGTATGTGTGCTTTCTTCTATACCATCTGTTTCCAGTCTCCTCTGCCTCTCTTTTACAAGAGCATTTAACATTTAAGGCCCAGACAGGTAGTCCAGGATGACCTTAGCCTTTCAAATTCTTAAACTTAATCCTATTTTGCCATACAAAATAACCAAAATATTCTCAAAAAATTCACAAGTTCCAAGGATTAAGAAGTGAGTTAATTGGGAGAAAAGGGGGCATTAAAACTGCCACAAGAAGGCAATCATAGCTGAGTCTGGCATACAAGTCTGACCACACCTGCTTTTCTTTCAGTGAAAATCCATTGGCTCCTTGGATTATGTATGCTGGCTGGTATGCTCAGATCTACAAATGCTTAGTTAGCAAAATCCACATGGTGACATTTAATTTTTACCTATTTTATGGACAAATGGAGAAATAAAATGAGATATGCTACATAAAGCACTTTCTTAGTTGCATCATGGAAGGAATGTAAAGCTTATTTACAATTTACACTCTAATGCAAAGCATGATAGCCAGAGGCATGCCACTCATTCACCTCGTGACCTTGATCTTTCCCTTATGAAGCAAACGTGTGGTATCTAGTTTACAAGGTATTTTCATAATAAAATGAGATAATTCACACAAGATGGATTGCTTCCTGATTCACAGTAAGTTCTACCCTCCTCATTCTTCTCTGCTAAAATGGTTTTGTACACGCTCATTTTATTGTGACAAGTTATTATGCTGATAAGATTAGATCAGCAGTTTTCACTTCAAGCAAGAAGGACAAACAAAGATAATAACTATTTAAATAATTAATAGACTGGAAAAAACATCCAAAGATGCTATGCATGGGAAGTAAGAATTCTCTGCCATGACCTAATTCATGTCCTTGGTCAACACATGTTCCTGTCTTTGTTCCAGGGAAGCTGATTGATGCTGTGTAAAAAAGACCTCACTGGGGCATAGAAAAGAGCAGACCAGTAACCACAGTTATTGCTACTAAAGTTATTCTCATTTAGTCACATTGTGGAAGACACTGCTAGCAGTATTACTACTCACATATAAATGTAGATACGGATGCGATTCAAAGGACTCATAAATAACCCTAAGTTCAATCCACAGTAGATAGATTGCCTTTTACATCTCTGGCTAAATGACTCTATTCTTTAGTTTGACATACTATGTCCAGTTCATGGACCTAATCATTAGGTGGCCTTTTACCCATGACCTCTAACATGACCACAGGCTGAAACATTCATGTCTAGCAGAGGCATGATCAATGAGAGCCTTTGACCAAAAAGAAGGGTTCAGGAAAGGCTGTTCATTGTATTTAAGACAAACTTGTCAACTACTTCCTACCACTTACTTGGTAGAGTTTCCTACTGATTCATTTTCTGTATATTTTCTTCGGCAGGAGGTAGGGCAGTTTCCTGGGAAACTTTACACACTCCCATGCCTTCAGCAATGTCTCATGACCTTTAACTAGACAACTACTAGCCAACCTTAGCCTTTCATCCATTTCTGTTCCTCTCTCAAGCCTCAGCCTATGGCCATAGTCTGTAGTCTTTCAATGACTGCAGCAAGGAACTTTAGCTGGCTCTCTTGGGGTTGTTTGGAGGCTCCCATCAGACTTAACAGTTAGCAACTCTGGCTTTTTCCTAACTCTCTGAGTTCAGAACAGTGGACGAGCAATGCTCTTTCTAGAGGTGAACACATATTGCATCTTGGATGCAGATGGTATTTAAAATGGCTCTGGATTTTAGGGTGTTTTCAAGATCCACTGGTAATTTTCTGCTGGGTCTTCCTGACCAGTTCTCTTGAACAGGCAAGGGCTCTCCTTCCACCAATATCCTTCAGGTTCTGCATCCAATAGATAGACACTCACCCTTAGCTTCTATCTACTGAGATTCCCTCACCCTCCATGAACTCTAGCATGGTGGTTGCCTTTGGAGTAGAATATGTTTTTAAATGACCCCAGGTCAACAGTCTTATGTGACATTGATTCCATACCAGTGCTCCAGGATCAGTGTACCTTTAGCCCACTGTTAGAGAAAAATCTATTATTCTCCAATTTCAGCCTCTTATCTGCTGTATTATTCACCCTCTCATTGGGGACAAAATACCTGACCAAAATCAGTTTAAATAAAAGAGAGTTTATTTCCGTTTATGATTAAAATTTCTAATCTACCATGCAGGTAAGGCATGGTAGCAGGAGGTTGAGGCATCTGGTCACATTTAGCACACTGAGGAAGCAGAGAGGGATGAATGATACTTTCTCCTTTTTATATAGTCCAGGAATCCAGCCCATGGAATGGTACCACCCACAACTCACCTAATCAAATCCATAAAGTCCCTCAACAAAATGACCAGAGATTTGCTTCCATGATGATTCCAAATCCTGTCAAGCTGACAATCAGATTAACTACTACATCTGCTTTCACTAACCATTTCAGGTAATCTCTCTGGTATTCTCTGAAAAGGGTCAAGGCAGGAAAGAATATGGTCTCCTTCCTAAGCCTGAGGTCACAGAAATTCACTTCTCTCATATCCCCTACTCCCCTGGGGCCACTTAGAAATCAGAGGTCTACACAGAGAAATTTTCAAAAATCCTCTGTAGTCTTCAGTAAACACACTCATATCCAGTCTTTTAAAAATTTTGTACATTTATTTATTTATTTATTTATTTATTTATTTATTTATTTATTTACTAGAGAGAGAGACAGAAAGGGAGTGAGAGAGTAAAAGAGAGAATGGGCATGCCAAGTCCTCTACCCACTGTGAACAAACTCTAGACCTATGTGCTACCATGTGCATCTAGCTTATGTGGGTTCTGGGGAATCAAACATGGGTCCTTAGGGTTCTCAGGCAAATGCCTTAACCACTAAACCATATCTTCACCCCTCATATTTAGTCTCAATGTGTGTGAGTTGTTTAATTAGTTCTGCAAACCCACTCACTTTGGAACACATTGTCTACTGTCTTTACACCTTACTCAAAAGGAGAACATGGTGAGGAAATAACCTAGCAAACAAGAGGAGTGCTTGCTGTGCACACATGAGGGCTTGAGAAGACCTGAGAAGGCCTGAGTTTGATTCTACAGCATCCAAGTAAAAAGCTAGGCATCACCATGCATGTCTATAAACCCCAGATCTTCTAGGAGTGGAGACTGGAACATTATTGAGGTTCACTGACCAAAAATGACACTGTGGGTTAAATGATACTCTATCTCAAGAAAATACATACAAGCAGCTGAGGAAGACAACTGACCTTCTTCTATGGCACCACACATGTACTCATGAGGCATAAGCATCTGCACATACATGTGCATAAACCACACACATCATATCACACACCACAATACTCTACACACACGTGCCAAAAAGTGAGAAGATCCATTTTAATACTCTATTTTTCTAAGTTGAAGGGCTTTTACAATATAATCATCACATTTCTCTGTGGTCTGCCACAGTTGCCACTCTGTGAACTTGTGTATAATGAGAATTAATTAGCTTAGTTCTCACAAGTAAACTTTTTGCATAAGAAGCAATATTCATTAGCTATTTTTATAAGCAATCATAAAAATAACAGCAGGATAGAAATAATTGGGGCTAGATAAATCATTGAGTTGTTATAAACTTGCTCATTATGGAAACTGAAAAAAATTAAATCATGAAGGCTCATGAGTGACAGGGTATCTGTTCCTGGTCTGAATTCCTAGAATACGGAATTTAGGAAATGGATACCATGTTAGTTTGCAAAGGAAGTGTGTACTATCCTTTCCCTTACTTTATATTCCTTAGGACTCCTTACATCCCACTCCCATTATCTGCCCCAGCTCCAGGTATGAGAAGAATATTAATGTCTATTACTGCCACAACAAAGTGTCACAAATATAAGTTTTTTTTTAATTTTTTTAAATTATTTTATTTATTTTTGGAGAGAGACACAGAGAGAGAGACAGAGAGGGAGATGGAGACAGATAGAGATGGGCGTGCCAGCAGTCTCTCAGCTGCTGTGAATGAAATCCAGATGTGTGCGCCCCCTTGTGGTCAAGTGCGCCATTGCACCCTTGCATCACTTTGCATCTGGCTAAATGTGGGGACCTGGAGATTGGAACCAGGTTCTTAGGCTTAGGAGGCAGGCGCCTTAACCGCTAAGCCATCTCTCCAGCCCGACAAATTTAAGTTTTTAAAATAATACAGATTCATTCTCATTCAGTTTTGAAGGTCTGAATCCAAAATGGTCCCTATTGAGCTGAACAAGGTTGTGTTCTTTTCTGAAAATATAAAGATAACCATTTTCATTCTTCAACTTCCAGAGGACACATGCATGACTTCTCTTGTGGCCTGCTTTCATCTCATTCCATTAATTATGGTCAACTATGTTCTCACACTACATGATGCTGGTCTCTGCATTCATAGTCACATCTCTTTCTCTGATGCTCACTGACTCTTCGGCCACTTCTTTGCACTTTCTTTTTTTTATTTTTTATTTTTATTTTTTATTTTTTTATTGACAACTTCTTTAATTGTAGACAATATTCCATGGTACTTCCCTCCCCCCCTTTCCTTTTTGAAACTTCACTCTCCATCATATCCCCTCCCCCTCTCAATCAGTCTCTCTTTTCAGTTTGATGTCATGATCTTTTCCTCCTATTATGATGGTCTTGTGTAGGTAGTGTCAGGCACTGTGGGATCATGGATATCCAGGCCATTTTGTGCCTGGAGGAGCACATTGTAAGGAGTCCTATTCTTCCTTTGGCTCTTACATTCTTTCTGCCCCCTCTTCCACAATGGACCCTGAGCCTTGGAAGGTAGGTTTGAGATGTTTCAGTGCTGAGTACTCCTCTGTCACTTCTTCTCAGCACCATGGTGCCTTCTGAGTCATCCCAAGGTCACCACCATTTTCTTCTGAAAAGAGAAGCTTCTCTAACTAAAAGTGAGAGTAGCATTAATATATGGGTGTGGACATTAAGAGAAGTGCTTACTGGGCAGTTTGGTGAGCATAGTATATAGATTTAGTCAGACATCAGCAGACATTACACCCTTAGGGCTCATGACTATCCCTGTCATACATTTTCAGTATCAGGGATATGTTCCCTCCCATCGAGTGGGCCTCCAGTCCAATTAGAGAGCAGTTGGTTTCCCCCATAACAGACATGCCACTATTGCACCTGTTGGCTCATTTGGCCTGTCTGGCCAAATTTAAAGCTTGCAGTGTTCACTGTTGAGTATCTTCTCTGGGGTTTTCTCTCTCCCATTGAACTGCATGTAGCTTAGCATTTTCCAGCTTTCTGTCCACATGGAGGAGGCTTTCAGCTCAGCTCCAGCAGGATTTCTCAGTGACCTTGCAGCCCAAGTATGTGGGGTCTTCAGCAATAGGGTCTTACCATCTATTCCTGGAGGGAAACCAAGGGCCTCGGCAATGGCCTATCATGTTTTGGGGGTATCTATGACCTTCCTGGCCAACAACTCACTGGAAGGTATCCCATCCCTGGCACTGAAAATTTTCTAGTACCAATCTATGGCTTTTGAGTGTTCCATTGTCCAGGAAAGTGGGTTTCCATATGACTTTTTTATATCCTCTTAGATTTTGATTAGCCCTCCTTCCACCATTCCTTTACTCAATCTCTTCCCCTGGCCTCACTTAGGCCTTTTCACCCCCATTAATCTGTATAGTTCCACTGAACACACCTACATAATTCAAGGTTACCTTATTTTCAGGCTAGCTGATTAGCAACCTTAGTTCACCTTTGCCATGTAGTAGCATATGCCCAGATCCCAGAATTAGGATGTAGATATATTTAGATGCAAAGATAGCCATTATTCTGTCTACCACACAAGGAATAATCCTAAACCACGCCAGAAGCTCTCCATAACCTCACCTTCCACCACTACTTGGGGAACAGGTATCCATTACTTTGGTCTCTACTGTGGCCCCTGACATGATGGTCAATGTCTACTCAAAAATTCCAAGTTCTAATGAATGAAAAGATTCTAGGCATGTTTTGCATATAAAACTTTATTGTAGCACACATCCATGTTCATCTGTTTGCTTGTTGTCTGTGTCTGCTTCCCAGCTGCATCAGCAGAATGGAATATTTGCAAGAGATTATGTGGCCCCCAGAGTCTTTAAACATTTATCATCTGGTGTTTTATTGATTGTTGACCCTGCTATATAAAGGATGCTATCTTTCTGACTTATGCATATTCTTAGTTTTCTATTCCTGATTCTCTGAGAAGCCCATTAAAAGTGTGTGTGGGGAGGGGTGAGCTTCTGTGGACTAAACTATATTCTTCATAACAACAGCAGCCTAACCAGTATGCCATGGACTCCAATCACTTCCTCAACCTCCAGACTGACACTTTCAGAATCAGCAACTCTAACTTTCCTCAGTGGAAAGTCGTGCCCAAAGCAAGCTTTGGTTTTTTTTTTTTTTTTGTTTTGTTTTGTTTTTGTTTTTGTTTTCCCAGACCTTGTTTCCTGAAAATTCCTTCTATTTCTGTTTTAGTTGCTATCCAGCACCTCCAAACACATATTGTTGATATTTTGTTGAGTTTTTAAATTATTCTTTGGAAGAGGATTGGTTTAAGCAATCTGGTCCACTACCAGAGAATATTTTTAGTTCTCTTGTTATCGTTTTGTTGCCATTAAGTCTTTGTTCTAACATCCATCTTCCTTTATGTCTTGTTCTATTGCTTTTGTGTTTAGCCTCATTTAATTATAGTTCACATACTATCTCATAGGCTCTATGGTTTCTTGCTTTCTGATGAGGAAGCCAGGTCTTATGATCTATTTATTCAGAAACCTACAAATTTTCTCAATTGGCTCTTTGGAATAGCATTGTTTTCCTCCTAGTTCTGCCCCCATTTGCTGGAATCCTTGGTAATTTGATTTTGTTTCTGTCTCTTTTTTGTGTCTTCCAAGTAAGTAACGTCAGTCCAGACTTGACAATGAATTGGCTGTTCTTCATCCCGCTTCTCAGATGAGCAAGAGATCTACTTATCAAATTTGTTTCCAACTACAGAGAGAACAGGTGCATACTTTCCTTTAGCTTCACATTTCCTAGCAATTTCTTCCATTTTCTCATCTTTTGTACTTTTCCTATGAAATGGTTTATCCCTGATGTGCACTCTGTCTGATTCTTTAAAAATTCCTTTTATTGACTGAAATAAAGACTCCCACTTCCTCAGTTTCTGGCTTTTTCAATTTGTTTTTATGTATAAATAAACAAAAGTGAAGTCAATGAAGCATAAAGAGGCACTGATGAAAATCACAGTTAATTCTTTTGTCCCATTTATATAGTTGCTGGCTATCTGGTTGAAACTACATGGAACAGGAGAGAGAACTTTCCTTTCCTTATTGAGCCAGTTTCAAGACATGAACCTAAAGAGGTCTTGGTCAGCTTAGTTCTGTATGACTTAGTGGAAATTTAGATTGCTATATGACATTTCCCATCAATCTTAGCTTGTCGTATCACCTTGAAACTCATTTTATATAATTACATGCTTGTTTGGAAGTCTGTTAAGGAACTGTGCATTATAGGTCAGCATCTACTAGCAGGCACAGTTCTGCAAAAGCAAATCCTACAATTATTCAGGGATTGGGTCATTGTCCTGATTCAATGAAGTTAAATGCTCTTCATAAATATTCTACCAGGGCTTCCCAGATACGAAGGGCTGACATGGTTTGTGAAATAAGTCCCAGAAATGCAAATTGACATGCATTAAAGTTACTGTTCTTAAAAGTTACTGATTTGTGATTTGGTATCAAGGATCTGGTACAGGGAAGAATTTTCTGTTTTACTAATGAGTTATGAAATAAGCAAGCCATGCTGGACAATGGCTATTGTTTGCAATTATATTTGGATGTTTGACTGTCTAATACATCAACAATGCTGTACATCAGAGAGACCCAGAAGACCTAATTCTCAGTCCTTTCCATCTGCCTGCAAGTCTGTGGTATTGAGTAAAGCATTTAATGATACAACATACTTACTTCACTTATTCCTTGAGATTAGTGATTAGAAGGGGCAACTTTGTACATTATGAAGACATATGGGAATCATACTTATTTTGTGTGTGTATGTTTGTGTATATGCAGGTACATGTGTGTGCAGGTGCACAAGTACATATGTGTGTGTGTGTGTGTGTGTGTGCGTGTGCGTGTGTGTGTGTGTGTTTATGCTGTTCTTCAGGCATTTCTTTTTCTTTGAGACAGTGTGTCTTGTTATCCCAGAGCTTACCAAGCAGGCTAGTCTGACTAGTCAGGCAGCCTAGGGAATCTGCCTGTCTCTGCCTCCCCAGTGCTGGGATTATGAGTGCATGACACCACATTTGGCTTTTTTTATATGGGGTCTGAGGACTGAGTGTAGGTTCTCAAGATTGAATAGCAAGCACTTTTCAACTGAGCTATTTCCCCAGCAATGATACTTACTCTTAAGAATTATTTCAGGATAACTGACAGCAACTCTTTAGTAAAGTTACATTTGAGGGAATACTGCTTCTACATATCTTTATTTATTTCCAGAAGCAACAGGAAATCTACAGTACATGATGACAAGTGTACTTGTTCCAAGGTAAAAAGAATAGCTTATGAAGAATGAAGGTAGCTTAAACTCTAAAGATACTTTTCAGAAATGTGAATGCCTCATATCTTCCCTTAGGAACATGTCAGCATGAAGTACATGAAGCTTGCTCAGCCTCAATCAGATCAGACCAGAGAATGAGGTTTAAAAACCAAAGACCAAACATGGCGATGAATATAAAACATACAAAATCAACTTCAGATTTTTATTTTCATTTGTAGTTAAAGGAATTTCATGCACGACATCATGGTGTGTTACAGGTTTTTTTTTCCCTTACATGAAAAATGGAAATATTCACTCACTACCAATGAAGTAGACTCGACCCTAAAAATACAGTTCATGGTGAAACACAGCCTAAGAGCAGACTGCAGTGGAAGACTTTCTAAAATGGGAGGTTTTTCTGTGTCTGTTAGAAAGAAATATCACCGTCTTGGATGAAAGCTTGGATAATTGGCATTCACAGGAAAAGAGAGGATATCCCTAGGAACATCAAAGCTCTATTGATTTCTTCCAATACCACTGTGAGATTTGTAGTAAGTGGATTATCACCTACAAACATGCATTCATTTATAATATGCTTTTAAAATATATTTTAACATCATTCTGTAAAAATGTGAGAAACTATAGTCAATTAGAAAAAGATTTGTAAATCTTTACTTACTTTTTACTAGTATTCATGGTGGAAACTTGGTCAGCCACAATATTATGCTTATAAAACAAGCAATACATACAGATTCCTATGTTTTCTCTTAATGATGATCATGTGCATATGATTTGTGCATTTGAGCCTACAAATGAAATGGTGAGTATTGCAAAATCTGTATTGTAATCTATTCTTATTTTTATGTCATTATTACATGGTTTTCTTGGATATGATAAAGATTTTAAATAACTAGAAAGTAGAGACTATGACAAAATGCTCTTAATATTACTATTCAGAAATAATTATTATTTAGTACTTTTACTTTTTCCTATGAATATCCCCAACTCTAAGTTACATAATACACTTTAAAAATTTCTTCAATCTTATTTATCATGATCCTGTCCTTTTCCACTTAAAATTTTGTGAGCATAGCCATGTGGTTAAATCTTCTTCAAAAACACATTTACTAATGAGGTGAGACACATCATCACATAAATATAGAACCTAATCAAACCTCTATTATTGCACATTTTAACTGTTTTCAGTTTTTTTCTGATTGCAAATAATTCTATGGCTAGCATTTATGTGTCTAAATCTTGGTTAGGTTTTTTTATTCATGTATTCTATTGTTTCCTTGAACTATAACTATTTTAGAAAAAATGTGAACATTTTAAGAAAATTGATGCACATGACTAAGCTCTTTTACAGAAAAGCTATGTTAGGTTTCATTTCTACAAGTACCCTCTATAAAAGAAATAGAAACAAGTGTGCTTTGTAAGCTAGCTCAGCTACTGCACTTATTTTAAAAATATTAACCTTTGCATTGATTGATGGATGAAAATTGCATATTATTTTCATAGATATTATTAATTATCAGTGTGGAAAAGTATTTTCTGTGTATGCAATATCCTTAGAAGTCTCTCCATGTTCCATGCTTCTTTCATCTTTTGTCTGTTATTGTCTTGTTCTTTTTGGGGGCTTCACAGAGCTACAGAACTGAAAAGTATACTTGTATTGTTTCTGAAATATCTTTTCTGAATTTGCCAGGTATCTTTTATTTTAATTTACTTTAAGTCTGCAAATATTTTTTCAAATTAGCATGTAGAATAATGGCCTTTATTTTCATATATAGATATCTTCATACTTTATTCCCCCCATTGTTTCTGCCCACCCCTTCCTTCACCCTCTTGCAGGTACACTTCCTCTCCCCAAATTGTTCCCTTATGCTTTCATGCCAAATGTATTCTATTATCCTATTCCTTTACTCTTTCTTGAAGATATATTCCTTCCTCTCTTACATAATCATATAACATTTACACAGACAAATTTACAGCTATTTTGAACATAGTATATATGTAATGTCTTAACAACAGCAGTTCATTACCTAACTACAGAACAATTCAGTTGTTTAGAGTTCTATTTTAATTGTTTTAGTGTACCTGAAATTCAAATAAAACGTTTCAGCACTTTTTGTTGAATTTTTCTTCATTTATGATATTTGCTATGAATACATTAAATTTTATGTAAAGTTAAATTTCTTTCAATGCTATCTCTACTATTTACTTAATGAACTAGGTATTTCTTATACAACCCCTATGCTACTGTAGCCTCTTTAATTCTACAAATGCTTTAGTAATAATTAAAGCTAGTTATTCCCCTAGCACACATTGTTAATCTAAATTTTGAAATTATTTTTTCAAGTTATAATTATATAAGAATCACCATAAATCTTCAAATTAAGTAGGGAAGAATAGAAAACTTTAGGATAGATCTTCTGTCCTCCTATCCTGAAACTGATGTAATGTTCCACCAATTCAAATATTATTTATGACATCCAGTAAAGATGTATAGTTCTTTTCATGTAAGCTTATAGAATTTGTGACAGAATATGTTATGATTTTTATCACTATTGATAATGAGAAATTTTATCCACATTCATCTAATTGCTATCTTTGGGTGTGTAGTAGAGCTACTAATGTTTTTAATGTTTAGTTTATTTTTGAAACTTTTACTGAATTATATTTATCAATTCTAATACTTAGAAAGTCTTCATCCTTATATCTGAACAGATGTATATAAAGTAAGGATAGGCTCCCAACATGGAGTTGCCAGAGATATAAGGAAGTGAATTATCCACATTCCTCAAGAAACTACCCAGCCATTATCCCTTCCTTGCCTACAATGCCTCCAAGTCATGGTTTCCTGCCCCCTTATTTTCTAAATCATCTGGTCACTGTTCTGGTGTCACACCCTGATCTCCCCTAAAGGAACCTTTCTTATCCAGCCTTTTCCCTTCCTCACCTTCCTCCAACTGAAAAAGCCCTGTAAAGCACACTACTTGAGAAACTCAGGTTGGCAGTGCTCCTCTCTTGTGAGTCAATCCTGGCAGCTCATGCTTTTCCTGAATACAAGCTTTCATCTTTGCCTCAGAGTGGTTTGTGTGGTCGTGGTCACTCCCGAACCTTACATCTGGTGCCCTGACTTGGATTGGAGGCTTCCAGTTGCCTTCTTGGGTGACCAGTCCTCCTTTCGCTTGACCAGACCACCAAGCTGCCATTTACCCTCTGAAGATTTCAGACCATCTCTGCCTGATACCGGCTTTCATGCACACCAGAATTTGGCCTCACTCTTCTTCCCTTCTCGTCTCCTCCCTCCCTCTCGGTAAGTGTCCCTCTCAGGTTGGCCTGCCCTCGGGGTTCATCCCTCTGGTATAAGCCATGTCAGCATGCCAGGCTACACCCCCTACCTGCTTTTGGGCCTCAACCTCAGGTCTCAAGAAAGATGCACTCTTGACACCTTGGGTCTCTTGCTCTCTGGTCTACCATACCCTAGAGAGCACCTTTGGGTTCAGTTGCACCATCTTGGGAGACTCCTTCTCCCCCTTCTCCTTCCCTCCCTCCCTCCTGAGGTGTCATCTTTCTCTGCCAGCTGTTTTTGCCATCAGGAGCACAGTCACCCGCCTTGTCCACTAATAGGCTAAAAAGCCAACAGTTGTGACCTCTCAGCAGCTGCCCACGTGGGAGGTGCAGAACCTGTTCACCCTAACAGGCCAGAGGGTCATATTGGTGTTCTATTTAAACCCAGCCTAAGCCCCAATTCCTTCTTCTCACCCTTGTTTTTACCTCCTGACATCTCATCTTTCTCTGCCAGCTGCTTTCACCATCAGGAGCACAGGTGCATGCCTTGCCCACTAACAGGCTTAAAAGCCTAGAGTTGTGATCTGTACAGCCTCTGCCCATGTAGGAGGTACAGGCCCTGTTCACTCCAACTGGCCAGGGGGGTCATATTG
Organism: Orientallactaga sibirica; assembly: GCA_036365145.1. Taxonomy (NCBI): domain Eukaryota; kingdom Metazoa; phylum Chordata; class Mammalia; order Rodentia; family Dipodidae; genus Orientallactaga; species Orientallactaga sibirica. The sequence continues at coordinate 12,608,593 of JAEOAD010000001.1, forward strand.
GTGCCCTGTATAAATGCAGCTTAAGCCCTGGTTTCTTTCTCACACCCTTGTCTTGCTCTTTCTCTTCTGTATCCTCTCATTGGCCCTTTTACAACACTCTCATGCTTCCATGGGGAATAAAACCTCCAAACCAATTTCTACTACCCCACCCCTCACTGACCTGTCCTCAAGAATGTAAAGCCTCTTCGACTCTTGGATGACATCAGACCTTGTTGTCTGATCTTTCTCTGCAACTCTGCCTGGCCACAATTTAAGAAGAACAATGGGTCCCAATGGCCTAAACATGGTACTTTTAATTTCCAAATTCTCACTGATTTAGAAAAGTTGTGCCAATGTACAGGCCAGTGGTCCGAAATACCCTATATTCAAGCATTTTTCACTCTGCATACATGGCCTTCTCTCTGTTCTACCTGCTCTTCTCACCATGTCCATCTAGCCAAGGTCTCAGGAATGTGCTCTAATTCAATGCCCCTCCTCCCATCCTCATCTCTTAACCTGGATGTCATAGATGACCTGACCCCAACAGCTCCTCCAGTTCCTCCAGTTCCTCCAGCCTCTTCTGATCCCCTGACTGATGCCCACACCCCTCTTTCCTCCCTTCCTGTGCCTCCTGTTCCATCTCTGACCCCCACCACCACCATCTCCCATCTCCTCTATCCCTTCCTGCCCAGTGTACCCATTCTCACAGGGACAGAATGTATCCTTTACATGAGGTCGCAGGCACTGAAGGAATCGTTTGCGTTCATGTTCTTTTTCCATGTCTGATTTATCCCAGATTGGGAAATGTCTAAGGTCTTTCTCCTCTGATCCAACACGCTATATCAAAGAATTTCACTACCTCACCCAGGCCTATGACCTAACCTGGCATGATCTCTTCCTAGTTCTTTCCTCCACTCACTCTGATGAACAAGAACATGTCTGGGTGGCTCAGGCCCATACTGGTGAGGCTCACTTAACTGATAACACTTTCCCAGTGGGGACCCTTGCTGTCCCCAGAGAAGACGCTGACTGGAAATACCATGCTCCCACTAACTCCCCCGGAAGGATGGCCCATTATACAATGATTCTTTGCCTCCTAGTTGGCCTCCAAAAGACATCCATACATTTGCCAATTTTGACAAACACCATACGCTTACCCAGATACCTAATGAAAATCCAGTTGAGTTTATGGGATGCCTAACTGAGGCACTCACCAATACACTCGCCTCGACCCCACTTCCCAAGAGGGCATGATAGTTCTCAACACCCATTTCCTATCCCAATCTGCCCCAGACATCAGAAAAAAAAAAAAAAAAAGTAAAAGCTTAGAAAAGGGCCTTCAAACCCCTCAGGGAGATCTTCTTGACCTGGCATTTAAAGTTTTTAATAACAGAGAGGACCAGGAACAGACTGAGAGAGTGACCAGAGACAGACAGCAGTTCCAGTTCCTGCCTGCAGCCCTGAGGCCTCTTGCAAAGAAGATGAGGGGCCACAAAGCTCACCACCAACACCCTGCTTCCAGTGTGGCCACTGAGCAAAACCCTGCCACAGCCCACACTCACCGCCAGGGCACTGTCATCATTTCAGACTTGCCGGACACTGGAAGGTCGACTGTCCTTCTTTGCCTGAACAAGGTAGGCCAGCCCCTTCCCCTCGTCCCCCACAAGAGCCAACTGCCAACCTTCTGAGCCTGGTGGCGGAAGATTAACAGTGCCCTGGGACCTCAGCCTCCACCAACACTCTCCATATCACAATGGAGGAGTCCAGGGTCTCAGTCCAGCTGCCAGGAAAGCCTATCTCATTTGTAGTCAATACGTGGGCCAATTGGTCAATCCTGCCATCCTACTCTAGTAAGACTTTTCCCTTACAGATTTCTGTGCCTGGTATTGATGGCCTATCCCACTCCCCACGCATCACCTTCCCTTACCCTGTGTAGTCTGGGACACTCTCTTCTCCCATTCATTTCTCCTAATACCCTCTTGTCCTGTTCCTCTCCTAGGTTGAGATCTTATGCATAAATTCTCTCTCTCTCTCTGACTTACCGCCCACACCCTATCCTCCTCCTCATGCCAGCCCCCTCTGTTAAAAAGGATCCAGGTTTCCTCCTCCCTGTCTCCGAAGTTAATCTCAGGGTGTGGGACACTTCCTCACTAGCCTCTCATCATATGCCTGGCCCCGTCAGACTCAAAGACTCCACGTCCTCTCCCTGCCGTCCTCAATACCCAATCTCACTTAAGCATCGCCAAAGTCTCAAACCTATTATTTCTCGCTTGCTCCAAGCTCGTCTCCTTAGCCCCACTCATTCCCCTTGTAATACTCTGATCTTCCCTGTTATCAAACCTGACAGGACCTACAGCTTAGTCCAAGACTTGCGCCTAGTCAATGCTGCCATTATGCCTATCCATCCAGTAGTCCCAAACCCCTATACTCACCTCTCTCACATCCCTTCCTCCAGTACTCATTTTTCAGTTCTTGATCTCAAAGATGCCTTCTTTTTTAATTTTTATTTATTTATTTGCAAGCAGAGACAGAGAGATAGAAGAGAGGCAGACAGAAAGAGAATGGGCACGCCAGGGCCTCCAGCCACTGCAAATGAACTCCTGATGCATGTGCCCCTTGTGCATCTGGTGTACATGGGTCCTGGAGAATCGAACCGGGATCCTTTGGCTTCACAGCCAAATGCCTTAACTGCTAAGCCATTTCTCCAGCCCATCAAAGATGCCTTCTTATCCATCCCCCTCCACCTCAATTCTTACAATCTCTTTGCTTTCACCTGGGAGGACCCTGATATGCATACTGCCTTTCAACTCACCTGGACTGTCCTTCCCAAGGGTTTTAGGTATAGCCCCCCCCCACACACACCTATTTTGTTAAGCTCTATCCACCTTTTGTTCCTGGATCTGTCACCCAGTACACTTTTACAACATGTAGATGATCTTTTGCTCTGCTCACCCTCTCTTCTCTATCTAAAGTATATACCAACAAACTTTTTAACTTTCCCAGATCTAAGGGATATTGAGTCCCCCCCACCCCAAAAAGCTCAACTTTCTTTAACCCAAGTTAGGTACCTGGGTTATCTCCTTACCCCCACCTCACGACAACTCACCCTAGACTGCAAACAACATCTTCGCTTTCTCTCCCCTCCTACCTCCAAGGAAGAAATCCTCTCTTTTCTTGGCTTTGCTGGGTTCCCTGGTAAAGCTCCTTTACAACAAGGCTAAGGGCAACCCTCACAAACCCCTAGGCCCTAAATCAGGGACAAATGCTGCCTTCTTCTGCCTGTACGATGCCCTTTTGGAAGTTCCAGTCCTTGCACTTCCAGACCTTCAGCAGCCTTTTCTTCTTTATTCCACAGAAAAAGGTGGTATGGCATTGGGAGTTCTAGGTCAAATGAAGGGCCCATCCTTCGCCCCTGTAGCCTATCTCTAAACAACTAGAACCTCTGTCCGGGGCTGGCAACTGTGCCTATGAGCTCTTGTTGCAGTTGCTCTTCTGGCCCAAGAGGCACAGAAATTCACTTTTGGGCAACAACTCTCTGTCCTCTCCCCCCACAGGCTTAAAGATCTACTCTCCAACTCCTGCCTGTCTACTCTCACCCAATCTAAAATTCAACTCTTTCAAATCACTTTCCTTGATAACCCCAACATCACACTTAACTCTTGTCCTCCACTTAACCTTGCTATCATGCTGCCTCTACCCAAACACCTTACACACTCCTGCTTAGAGACCCTAGGAGCTCACCTATCATAATCCTAGAATCCCTCTATCTCCTCTCCCTAACCCCGATCACACTTGGTATATAGATGGCAGCTCTTCTACTAACTCACAGGGCTCTTGGCTACCAGGGTATGCTATTGTCTCAGATGACTAGATAATAGTGACTGGCCCATTGCCTAAGGGGAATATGTCCCAAAAGGCTGAGCTGGTAGCTCTCACTAGAGCCCTAACCTTGGCACAAGGCAAGACAGTTAACATCTACACTGACTCTAAATATGCTTTCCATATTCTACATCACCATGCTGCTATCAAACCTCAGCTAAAGAACCCCATTACTAATGAGCCCCTTGTCTTTAAACTCCTACATGCCTCCTATCTTCCTACAAAGGCAGCTGTCATTCACTGTAGGGGACACCAGGCTTTAACTTCACCTGTGGCCAAAGGAAACTCTTTTGCAGACAGAGTTGCCAGGGAATCCAGTCTCCACAGCACATATTCAGCTTTTTCCCTTGCCCCTACCTCCTTCACTCCTTCAGGACAGTACCAAACTCTAACAAAACTTGGCTGGGAACACAAGGCTGGCTACCTTTACTGCTTGCCTGATCTACAAGCTACTACCATTCTCACCCACCTACATAATCTATTTCACATGGGACCCCCCCTCTACCAAGATTCCTGACCGGGCTCCTTTTCTATCCTCGCCTCTCTCTGTAATCGCCTCCGTGACACAGGCTTGCTCACTCTGCACCAAGGCCTCTCTGCAAGGGGAGTCTGTCCCCCTCCCTCTTTCAAACCTCACCAAGACAGGGGTTCACTTCCTGGGGTGGACTGGCAGATAGATTTTACTCACATGTCTCCTCACAAAAGACTAAATACCTTCTCCCTATGGTGGATAGTTTCTCAGGGTTGGTTGAAGCTTTCCCTATGACAGGGGAAACTGCAAATATAGTCACCTCTCACATTCTTGAGTCTATTCTGCCCTGCTTTGCCTTGCCTTCCCCTTACAGTTCAATCAGACAATGGACCAGCCTTCATTTCCAAGGTAACCCAGGAAGTATCCAGAGCACTGGGGATAGATTGGAAACTTCATATTCCATATAGGCCTTGGTCCTCAGGCAAAGTAGAAAGAATAAGTGCCATTCTCAAAACTCACCTGTCTAGGGAAGGAGAGATGGCTTAGTGGTTAAGGCATTTGCCTGCAGAGCCAAAGGACCCCATTTCAATTCTCCAGGACCCATGTAAGCCAGATGCATAAGGGGGTGCATGCATCTGGAGTTCGTTTGCAGTGGCTGCATGCCCTGGTGTGCCCATTCTCTCTCTCTCTCTCTCAAATAAATAAATTAAATTAAATTAAATTAAACTCACCTGTCTAAACTGACTTCTGAACTTCACCTATCTTGGCCCCAGCTCCTCCCACTTGCCTTAGCCCAATCAGAGCTACTCCTCAAGCTCCCTCCTTCCTTAGCCCTTTTGAACTCATGTATGGGTGTCCTCTCCTGTTAAGCAATCTTCCCCCACTACCAGAAACTCCTCTCCATGGGAACTTACCAACGTTCATCTTTGTCTGGAACCTTCTCCAGGAACATGCTGACTGCCTTCTTCCCCAGCCACCAGAGGAAGCCACACTTTCTCACTTAACCCTGGAAATAAAGTCTGCCTTAAACAGTCTTGCCCACAGCTCTGGACTGGATCTCATCTGGTGATCCTAACCACCTCCACACAGCCGCAAAACTTCAGGACATCCGCAATTGGATCCACCTACCACAGCTAAGGAGAGCCAAGTCACCTCCATCCTACCCTACCTCATCCATGGGTAAGTACACCGCCACCTCAACAGGCCCTGTCAAACTTAAACTCTCTCATTTTCCCACCTTCCCCCAATCTCAGAATGCCCCTCTTGACACTGATGCCCCTCTGCCTCCTCTCCCTTGCCCTAAGCCCTCTCTCCCTCACTTCTGAGTGCCCATCCCCCCTTGCACCTGGCGTTTTAATGTCGTAGCTGTTGACAAGGATAACAAGCTCCTTAATTCTTCCTTCTGTCCTCTCATGGGGTGCTCAGAGCCCATCTCCCTCGCCTTCTCTATAACAGATGTCACCAACGACTGTCCTGAAGCCAGCTCAAGACAGGGGTGGTATGAGAGAAGTCTCTGCTTCCCTCAGGACCAAGTTGTAACAGCATGCTGCACTGGCTCTGTCGGAGGGTGCTCACTATCAATTTCACCACCCTGTTGGTGCCACCACTTCCATCCAACTAAATCCTATGGCCTCCAACCCCCACAGCTCAAATCTCAGGGGGTACTCACAATGTTTTCCATCACAGACCCATGGGACCAAAAGTGGGCAGATGGGATGGTAGGGGTGGCATTATCCAATACACTATGGGCTCTTGCTGTGGGGGCTGAATAGGAATATTTAGATCCATCCAAAATGCCCCTAAGACCACCCCAAAGACCCACATCCAGACTATGATAGACATCCAAGCAGGCTCATGGCAAGCTCCAATGATCTAACCTTCTCCACTACCCCCTGGATGTCCATCCTTAATTCTCTCTCCCTCCTCAATCAACTCAATCTTACCAATCACACTGCCTGCTTCCTGTGCACTTCACTTGAGCGGCTCTTTGTTACTGCAGTCCCCCAGTTCAATGTCACCTCTGCTTCAGACACTCCCTGCTTCTGGAACCCTCTCTCCAAACTCCCTATCCCACTTTCTCTTCCAAACCACCTTGATTGCTGGTGTAAGGACATCTCTCAATGCTGGTCGGGAGATTTCAGGAGTAACTTTATTGTTAAAAATCACACCTTACTTAAGGAATTTATTTTTGGTGTAAGTCCTCGCTATATACTTGCATCTCTCCAGAAGACACTCGAACCCTTGCACCCCAGTCACATTGGTACCTAGCCTCACCATTTATACAGAGGGAGATCTGGCAGTCCTTCTTCCTAAGCAGGGTCACCATTACAAAAGAGCTGTCCACCTGCCCATGATAATAGGGGTAAGCCTGGCAGCCTTGATAGCTGAGCCATAGTCTCTGAAAGGCTTCCTACAGAACTAAGCACTGCTGTCCAGGGGTCCACCAAGACCCTGCGACTGCTACAAGAACAACTTACCTCTCTGGCCTCAGTTGTGCTACGGAGTTGCTGAGCCCTAGACCTCTTGACAGCAGACAAAGAAGGGACCTGCCTTTTCCTGAATGAGGAATGCTGCTACTATGTTAATCAATCGGGCAAGGTACAGGTTGAAAGTAAAAACCTAAAAATCCCTGCCAACCAGCTTCAGTTCCCTCTGGGTCATGGAACATCTTTGGGATGGTCTGGCTCTGGCTTTTGCCAGTCCTAGGGCCTATATCTGGACTATTCTTGCTACTTATCCTGGCCCCCTGACTTCTGAGAAGCATCCAAAATCAGGTGGATCAATTCACCCACCAAAAATTCAATCAACTTTTACTGACTTGTCCCTCCTCTACCTCCTACCAGCCTCTGGCCACAGAGGAATCATCTCCTAATCACTGGCCCTGAAGAGAGACCCATCGGCCATATTATCCAGCCTCTCCCATAAGAACTCATCGCCCCCCTATGGTCAGCATGAAGATACTACAGAAGAGAGAAACCACTGTCCCTTGTCATTAACAAAAGGCAGGAATGTTAGGTCAGGATGGGCTCCCAAGATGGAGTCACCAGAGACATAAGGAAGTGAATTATCCATATTCCTCAAGAAACCACCCAGCCATTATCCCTTCCTTGCCCACAATGCCCCTTATTTTATAAATCATCTGGTCACTGTTCTGGTGTCACATCCTGGCTATCTTAGATCTCCCCTAAAGGAACCTTTCTTACTCAGCTTTTTCCTTCCCTTTCTCATCTTCCCCCAACTGGAAATACCCTAAAAAGCCTACTACTTGAGATACTCGGGCTGGCTGTGCTCCTCTCTTCTGAGTCAGTCCTGGCAGGTTGTGCTTTTCCTGAATAAAAGCTTTCATCTTTGCCTCAGAGTGGTTTGTGTAGTCGTGGTCACTCCAGAACCTTACAATGTAGACATACAATCTTCAAATAATTTGTCTATTCCTTTCAGGAATATCTATTTCATCTCATTACATTTCTATAAATTCAAGGGCATTACATGTGGGTTTTTGGTGCAATGGGTAATGCATTGGACTCTTAAATTCAAAGGCAATACTAAGAACCACTATGATAAAATAGGCTATTTACCACCCTTGCCTTCTGTCCTCTCAATCTTAGCATAAATGTTATCTCTGCAAATTCAAGGGCATTACAGATGGGTTTGTGGTGCAATGCATTGGACTTCTAAATTCAAGGGCTATTGTAAGAGCCACTATGATAGAATAGGATACTTGTTTCTGTCCACTAAATCTTAGCTTAAATATTATCTCTTATTCCTTGGCCAGGTTCATTCTTTAATCTGCTTGGCCTCATTAGCCTGTCTGGAAATGGAGATGAGGATAGTTTTGCATTGTAAAAAACACTCATGTCACCCCCAAAGGTGAGACCTTCTCCCCTTCTCATTTCCCATGTGTGACAACTTTTAAATCAGACACTCAATTTTGCAGGGTCCTAAATTTAATAAGGGATCGTTTTAACAACCCTCTTTTGGTCATTTTTACATGTTTCTAGATACAGTATCTATGAAAAAAAATTATGGCTCTTATAAATGAAGCTGTGAGTCCTTCTGACCAGGTATGCTAAAAAGTACAAGCATAATCAACCTAGATCTGTAACATTAAAAAAAAATTTTATTGCAATGTACTGAGAAAAAAATAATGTGCCCCAGTACCTGAATGTGGGAAACAATTTATGGCTGGTTGTTAGAGGAAGATTCTCTTTTTATTCCTTGCAGCTCAGGCTCCCTCACTGCCTGTACAGAGATCTGGCAGTAGCAGGTGAGCTGGATTTTGTAATGTATTTGCATTTTATGTTGGGTAATTTTTTATCAGAATGATTTCTCTTGATTGTGTGTGTGTGTGTGTGTGTGTGTGTGTGTGTGTGTGTGTGCAGGTCTTGTTTCCATAACATGATTGCAAGTATGCAGCACCATACCAGCATTTTTAATATGGATTCTGGAGACTGAACTCATGTCCTCACCCTGGCACATCAAGCATCTTACCAACTGAACTATCTCCTGAGCCCCTTGACCTTCACTTCTTATATGAAAATGGTATACATAAAAAGTTGAAATGCTATTGTTCCCTGTTCCTTGTATATTTATTGGGGTGCTAAAGTGTAATGACATGAGGACAGGAATAAGATCTGGCATGTCCTGTTTTGTCCATGTAGCATGTTACCCAGCTCAGGCCATGGAATTGGTCGACAAGTATGAATTCCATTTCTATTATAAGTTGAAAGGTCTTTGGTCTTTCATAGCAAGCAAAATTTTGGCTGCTGATTTCACATAAGTATTTTAAGAAATATGCCCATTTCAGGTTTAGGTATTATTTTATGAGTAATGAATGCTGTGTTATCAAATGAAATTGAATGTTGTATTGCATTATATCATATTGTTTCAAATCTCTTCTCATTGAAACCACCGAGCAAAAATATAAACAGATTGCCAATTTAATACAAACCATGCTTTCAATTTCACAATAAAATATTTGTTGATGGGGTTCATATATACTATGAATTCAACTTTTTAGAATTTTACTTAGGGTTTTATCTTCTGCAGTCATTAGAGACTTGATCTATAAGTTTTCCATTGTTTTCACAATCTATCTCATTTCTTGGTGGTATAGTAATGGGCTCAACTGGATACCTTTTAATAAATTCCACAAAAGAAATGGTTTACATGATGGGAAATATCTGTGCCTTGACAACTTGAGAAACCTCTTAAAATGATAATCTGTAAAGACTTTTGAGAAGTAATATTCATATAACTCTTATAATCAATTCAATAATTATATATTCTTTTCTTTGATTTTTATTTTTTCTTAAGCAATTAATTTAACATGCGGTCTCATTGCCTTCATGTAAAATTAGCTGGTGTTCTTTGGAGGATATTCAGCAATGCATACAGAACAAAATTAAAGCTAATTTCTACTGATATTATATTTTCTATTAGGTCCCTTTTCATTCATTTATGTATGCAACATCCATATTTATTTGAAAAAAACGACTTACATGTTGTATATAATCTTGCATTTTCATTTAAGACTTTATCATGCTCATTATCACATATACCTGCATTTTCTTTGAAAATATGATTTCTTCTGAATGTGCAGCATTCTAAATCATATATATAATGATTTTTTCATCATTTGACATTTAAATTAATTCTAAGTCATCATCATTGTAATGCTTTCATAAATTTTCTTGGTATTTGCTTATATTTCTCTTTATGGTAAATTCCTAGATATAAGTCATTTTATATTTAAAAACCAAAGTGCACATAAAATTTTAACTTTTTACCAAATGTTTGAGAATGTATATTTTACTACCATTTGCAGCATTACATTAAATTACATTTGCCAGTTTGAAAAGCAAACTATGCTTCAATGTATGTTTAAATATAATTGCCCTTGGTTCCTATAAGTAATTCATATTTTGTATAGGTCATGAAGTGTTCATTCATCTAATTTGACCAAATTTGATTTATAAATGTTCTTTACACATTGATGACATAAACCTTAGCTTGACTGTCAGAAATTATAAATTAATTGGTCAATGTCAGTTAACAAGTAAAGCCAGTATTATAATCTATTTTATTTCCTGGCACTTAATTTATGTTTCCTTACACTAAAATAAATTGCCAACCATGTGACCTTCAGCAAAATATTTCAGTTTCCTGATATTGGTTGATTAATTGTCACATCTAGTAATGTATCTAGATATTTATTGCATATTAATCTTTATATTCATCATACTTTTTAAATAAAATATTTAGGGCTTAGGATATAGCTCAGTAGTAAAGTGTTTACTTAGCATGCACAGGGTTCTTAGAATTGATAGACAAAAGATCAGTAGATAGGAAGAGAGTGAGGGATGTACATAGATATATAGAGAGAGGCAAGGTTTTGGTTTTTTTTCCCTTGAAACAAGGTCTCCATAGATAGCCAACTTTTTTGGCCTGAAACTCACTGTGTAGCTCAGGCAACTCTAGCACTTAGAATCCTCTCTCTCTCTCTCTCTCTCTCTCTCACACACACACACACACACACACACACACACACACACACACACACAAGCTAGTCTGTTGGGCTTCTGTGAAAATTTTTTCCCCCATATCAATAGGTGAGAGCCAGAATTGACAAGGTAGACCTATGAATGTTAGCTCTTGCTGACAGGACTCGACAAGGGTAGACCTATGAAAGATAGTCCTTCCCATGCTTTACTCATTCCCTTCTGTTGAGTAGCTATTTCTTCATAATTGAAACAATCTCTCCTGGAGAGAAGCTTATAAGACTTGAGAAGCTCAAGGAGTCACAAGGCTTCTCCCAAGATTATATAAGCGGGGAAAATTGCTAAGGAGGGAGGAGTGGACCTGCCTATAAGTTGAGCAGAAAGGTCCAGAGATTCCGTTTCTCTGCATTATCGCCCATTCTAGGATGTTAGTTTTCAGTGATGCTACTGCCCAAGACTCAAATATGTTCCTGTAAATAACCAATCACCCATATTCCTATAAGTAATTCCAGTAAACTCATTGCTTTACCAAGGGTAGACTTTGGTAGAATATGTTCTCATATGTCACTGGTGGTTTGTCTAGGGTGAATAGATACACTCCCAAATTACTTTTCTGAATATTTTCCTTAAGCAAGCATGCTTCCAAACTGCTTTTCTAAATATTTTCCTTAAAACAAACAAGTAAACAAAAAAAATCAATAAGTAGCTTCCTACTAGTTTTATGCAATATTCAATTTTCAGTCATTTTTACAGCTGGACAGCCAGGCCAAATTATCAACTGGTGCAATGGCGGCATGTTTGTTACAGGGAAAATCAATTGCTCTCTGGTTGGAGTTGAGACCCACTCCATGGGAGGGAATTCCTGCCAGATGCTGTGAAAACCCAGTCAAAAAACTATGACTGTGGAGGTCATACAGCCTAAAGAGGAAACTACTACTATTGTCTGGTGAAATGCATATATTATACCCTCCAAACTGCCCTCTAAACACTAACACGGAGGCTTATGCCAATGTATTAATGCTATTTTCATTTTCAGTTACAGAAGCTTCTTTTTTCTGATGTTGATGACTCAAAATTCACCACAGTGCTGAAAAGAAGTGAGAGTAGAGTGTTCAACACAACGTGATTCATCTCTATCATGTCCCCAAGGCTCAGGGAACATTGCAGAATAGGTGGTAGAAAGATCATAAGAACCTTTCTTTTACAGGGGAGGAGTGTTTACAATATTGCCTTCCAGACACGAGGTGGCCTTGATATTCATGACCACACAGTGGCTGATACTCCCCACCTAAGACCTGCATAACAGGAGGAAAACACTGATGGTATAACAATAGAAGAGAGACTAGTTGGAAAGAAGAAGGGATTTGGTAGAGGGGGAATTTGAGAGAAGGAAGAGGGTAAGGTGAGAGGGGGTTATGATCATGGTATATTGTCTATATTTATAGACGTTGTCAAGAAAAATTTAAAAAAAAGAATAGGCCATGAAGTGTTACTAGTTAAAGTGTAAGCTTACATCTCATCAAGGCACTACTTTTAGGACAGCTTTGGTTTCCAGTTACTGACTTTTATGCAGCAGGAAAGGTTGATAAAGGCATTATGGCTCCTCTAAAATTTAATTGACACTAAGTGACTTATATTTTTGTCTTTAGAGGCCTATTATGTCCATCACTAAAATTAGCTGTATTCCCTTACATCTTAATGTCTTCAATCATGAAACAAGGACAGAGATACACCATTCAGATTTTGTGGGTCACACAGAGTTATATATGTAAAGCACAAAATGAAGTTCATGGCACTCAAGTCAAAGATGTACCCCTTGAATTCACTTATTCAGGAGGATGCTGCCTTTGCCTTACAGTAGAGTCACCTCATTTGCCTCATATAAAGGACAGTCCACAGCCAGGTGTCATGGTGCAAGCCTGTACTTCCAGCACTTTGGAGGCTGAGGCAATAGAATCTAGAGTTTGTTCCAGACCAGCCTGGGTAACAAGACAAGATTGTGTCTCATAAAAGAAAAAAAAAAAAGAAAAGAAAAGAGAGATCCTCAAGGCATTAATGAATCTTTTGCATGTGGTCAGTCTCAAAACAGTGTGAATAAAGTGAGAACCTACAGTAGAATATTGCAAATAAGTGGCCCAAATGCTGCAATGTAACCATCTTAGCTTTTGTCTCTGGCAGACATTGCTAATCTATTCCAGCCCTTGCTCATTAGTCAGAGACCAGAGTTTTCAATGTAATAGTCAACAGCCACTCCTAAAAAAATCAGTCAGCATCACAATGATAAAGCAAGGTACTTCTTGCACTCTAGGGTTAAGGTGGGAAAATAAGTTTTGTAAAGAGCCAGAGAGTATTTTCTGCTTTGCAAGCCATAAAGTTTCTGTAGCAGTTACTCAACACTGCCTACATAGTACAAGGACAGCCATAGACAGTATGTGGATGAATGGGGGGTGTGTGCTCCACCAGAACTGTATTTACAATAAGCAGTAGGCAGCTTGAAATCTATCAGCCCAAGGCCTGAAGTGAAGGGGAGTGAGCATAGTGGCAAGAGCTACTATCATTCATTTCAGAAGCGTTTGTAGAGGAGACATTTTAGCCACCTTGCAAGGTGAGGACATAAAAAATTGGCCTGAGACTCAAGAAGTTCCTTGGCTTGATTCTGCCTAACATCCTGCTAAATCCACTTTCTCCTCAACTCTCAAAGATTGCAGCAGCAAATGTGTGAGTGTGTCATTGCTCTTGGACCTCAGCTGATCTATCAGCTCCATCTCTGGCCTTGGTTTTCATGTTTCAAGGCACTGGATGATGTCCTACTCAACAGACCCACTAGGAGCCCAGTTACATTAGCTTAAAACACTGGTTTTTAGCCTTAAACTCGAGATTCCTCCATTACTACACTTATTTTCCAATAGGTTATTAGTAATTTTCTTAGTGACTTTCGAATGTTGTCTCCCCCATAATCATGCAGTGAAATTGGTTAGAGATGAGCAATAATCAAACATTCTAACCTCCCCAGGAGAATTTTCACACTGAGTCCAACGTTATCTTTAATAGGAAAAATATAAATAGCTGAATATATGAAATCAGGCAAGTCATTTTGTCTTTCTGAGCCACCATTTCCTCATAAAATAGGGATAATCTCTTTCCTATATACTTCATAAAGTCATATATGATCCAATAGATATTTTCTTTCCTGTTTTTTTTTTAAACCAAGGTTTATATGTGTCACAAAACCCACATTATCCATTAAAACCCCTTCAGTCTAGCTTTAACATTGCCATTCACTTCCATCCACTTCTCTGTAATTATATCCTATGACAAACACCAGACTTAATACTATAGGACAATATCTACTAATGCAACTTTCACTGCCAAATCAGAGACATTCATCCAAATGAATGACCTCCTACATCTTCATTCGTCTGTGTCAGGTAACAACATGTAAAAGTCTGCAAATGGATTCTGGCTTTCATTGCCTTTATGGCTCAAGGATACTTGCAAGTATCCAGTGTCAGCAAGTCAGATAAATGTAAAGTTACTTAAACTCTACAAGTCTATGCCAAGAAAGGTGACTATGAGTTACTCTAAGACATAAAGCACTGAATCTATGGCTATTGCTGGGAAGTGTTAAGTAAGAATTATTTACCATAATAGCTTTGATTTGGGCAGAAGAGCCTTTCAAATTTCAAATGATCTTTTTCAAGAAAAAAAATAGTAGCCTATAGTATTATTCTGAAAATCAAACTATTTTTCTCATTCCAAAGTCCCTAAATTGTAGGAGCATAGTATAATTTATTTCTTAGACAAATCCAGACTTGGCACCACTCCCAGAGAATTTTGAACATTCATTTCAAAATGAGCTATATTTTCATAATACTGGCTTTAAATATTTTGTGTTTCTTTAGGAAACTTTTTGTGTTATTTGTTTGTGTGTTTTTACCATCTACTTTATATAGATTTTTCAAGAATAAAATTTTGTACATATGCTCATGTACATATGTATTTAGTTTGGGTTTATTTCTATAGTATTTTATACAAATTAAAATTAAAGTTTGAGTACCTGAAAAATAAATTATCTATATTTTCATCACATGTACATTGATAAATGGTGGTTAAACACAACCTTTTTGGTATCATTAAAGGATACATGCAAATAGCTCCTTCCAAAGTCAGTTGGGCTCTTTGCTTTGAGTTTTCCATAAGTCCTGCCCCTGCCTTTGCAAAGATTTACAAATATCTGCTTTACTTTCTCATAAAGGTATAAAGAAGACCAAATGGAGCAAGACATATGCAAATACTTTAAAGTTGAAAGACTCAGACAGCAAAGTCCAGCAAACACTTTTGTGTAAGAAAGAAGGGTCAAGCCCAGGGCCATGTACATGCTAGACAAGTGCTTTGCACACTGAGTTATCTATCTCTCAGACTTTGCAACAAACTTAAAAAATATCTTCTATAATTCAAATATGAAAGTTTTTTTTCTTTTCAAACAACATTTGCCTTGAGATGATTTCCTCAAAGAAAAAAATAAAAATAAATACCTCTTTGTACTTTCACTTTGCCCCCCAATTAAGAGTCTGCTGCTGCCTCACTTTAATTATCGTTTCCACTGTTCTGCCCATAAACCAACAAGGTGAGCAACTTTCCTATGAAAAACAGCATCCACATTACTGAGAAATGCACCATACTGCTCTTTGCAGGTCGTGATAGTTATATTTTGCACAGTCACAAACTGGCAGCATTATCTGGCAGTTATCCCCCAACTGGGATAATCAAGCTATTTTTGTTTAGCCGCTGGGTCCAGATGTTTGGAGACTTTCATCACACTACCCTCCCTGTCACAAATCTAGGTTTCCACTCCTTTTGTTAACAGCAATTCCTCTGTTGTTGGAGTGGAGGATTATCGTTGCAAAATTCTTTGGATTTGCCTAGTGATGAATTGAGGCACAGACAGTAGCACTCCTGCTGGAAGGTCAATTGCTATGCCTGTAGGGAGGCTTACAGACACAGGGAGCTGATTCAATAGCCCAGCAGGAACTGTGTCCATCACTGGGACTCTGATGGACAGCCTGCCAGTGAGGACCCGGGCCTGCAGCCTCCTGATTTTGGACAGGGAAAGTGCCCACACTGTCTTCTACATGAAGATATCCCAAGAGTGTGGAGTAATGGCTTCATCCCCATTCTTCTCCCTTCCTTGACCCCCTCAGAGTAGAGTCATCTGTGGTTTTGAATTTAACTTAATGCACTCTTTCTTTGGTCTTCTGAAATGTTCTTTTCCTATCAAGCAGCTAAGACCTGGCTCTCTAAGTATACATTGAAAGCATTTTCTATCAGTTTCTCTATTGGGTCATAAGTCAAATTTGGAAAACAAAAATAATTTCTGTTTTCAAATAATCCAACCATGCTCAAAGTAACTAGCTGAAATAGAGAAAGGCATTAAATGCAATAGAAGTGCATTGGCTTGTGCCATTATATATCTCTTCATATTTGTCAAGCCTCCTGGAATCTTCTAGTAGGCTGAAGTTTTATTCAAATTTCTATCCTTTCTGTTCTGGAACGTTCTCAACAACTGAACTGTGCCTGCTTATTCATGGGGACAAGGGGAGGACCGGGACCCTTTCTGGCAATGAGCCATTTCTTCCATTACACAATTTCACCTTAAGCAATATATTGTTGTGAAGTATTCTAACATTTTTTTAATATAAAATCAAGTCAATGTACTACTAGAAGTTGTCATAAAACACACACTATATAAATGCATCTTCTAGAATTAATAATAAGGCACAATCCCAAATGATGCCAGAATCAAAGTACTATAGGTAAAATGGCCACATATATACATGCAAAGCTGTGTCTTGAGCTGCTTGAAAATAAAACTATTTCACTCACCAGAATAACAGTAACTCCATCTTCTCTTTGAACATGTGCCCTGTATGGGTGCTTCAGTGAGATAGTGCACTGACTTACCCACAATCCTAAGTGACAAGGATTTTCACATTTTACTTATCAAGAAATTGAGACTTGGACAGATTCAATCGTTTGCCCACCATCACACACTTAGTAAATGTGGCAGCCAGGGCTCAAATCCTAATTGATGTCACTCAAACTTACTCATCAGAATCAACCACAGAACTGGTTGTCGATATGGATGCCCACTCACCTACAATGCTAGTTGTGAACCAGGCCCGAGTGCAGGTGATGTCACTGGGGATGGAGCTGTCATGATTCCTATTCCTAAGTGTTGCTCTTGGTGGGTGTACAGTCCTAGGATATTAGTTCCTCCATGACTCAGTTTTCTCACTTATTTTTAAATTTTTAATTATTTATTTATTTGACAGAGAAAGAGGAAGAGAGAGAGAGAAAGAGAGAGGATGGTGCGCCAGGGCCTCCAGCCACTGCAAACGAACTCCAGATGCATGTGCCCCCTTGTGCATCTGGCTAATGTGGGTCCTGGGGAATTGAACCTGGGTCCTTTGGCTTTGCAGACAAACACCTTAACCGCTAAGCCATCCCTCTAGCCCTTCTCAATTTTTAAATAGAGGCAGAAAATGATTCTAACAGTGTCTTTAATACAAGAACTGAATGAGTCAGCATATTTAAGCCCACTTAAAAGGATATCTTGACCTGGTGAACATAGCTGTTATAGTGACCCAATGTGCAACTGATCAGATCCTGCACCACACAATAGGTTATATTACACAGAATATTTCTGTGAAGTACCATTTCAGATTTAAGAATTACTGTGTTACAACTTCAGAAGTGTTCACAGAAATGCATCTGTAATTGCATACAATAAAATGACAGGACATTCTCACCTTTTATGCACTTTGTACTTGAACTAGCCAGTGGACACTTGAGGAGTATACCTTCTATTGCGCTATAGAGTAACATCTTGAACCATTAGTTTTTCACTTGAATGAGAATTACAATTAAATTGTTTATATATTATGCCTAGTTTGTTAAATTTTAAGTCTTATTTATGTTTGTGGCAGACAGGTGCTTATTTATTTTTCAAATTATAAATCAGAACGCAGGTGGCTGGCCATATGAGAAAATGTTGGTACATTTTGGGCATCTTAGAGTTGTCTTCTGTCCAAAGCAACCTACCTTACAACTGTATTCATTATGCATCATGCATGCACATTGTGTTTACAAAGCGCTACTCCCCCATCAGACCATTTCCTCATATGGGTTGTGTACCTTGAATTTCTAAGCTAGAAATGTTCTTGATAATCAGATAACACTCACTAGCAACATGTAGAGTTCAGCGGTGATTTAAAAATAAATTTATGTGTGAGAAAATCTCTTAAGGAAAACCATTTCAGATAGGTAGAAAAAAATCTTAAAAGATTTATAGCATTTACTTTTATGTGCTTTTTCTCTCATCAAATTCTTACTGAGCATCTCCACTTCTACAGATGCCCAAGGCCAGGTGATTCACAAGAGCCAGGTTAACACAGGTTCATGCTCAGAGCATATACTCCCTTTGAGATGCTAAGTGCTTCTCACACCTACAGCTGTTTCTACATTTTGCTATTAAACTCTATGTTTAAAGGGCATCAATTTATTTTCTAAAAGAATATGTCTCCTAATCAAATATGATGTAAATATTATTAAACATCAAAACACTAAACAACTTGCTTTTTAAAATATTTTATTAATTTGCATGTGTATCACTACCAACAAACACTAAATGCTTTGTGCCCCTTTTCATGTCCAGTTTAGTGGGTGGTTTATGAATTGGACCCTGACTGGCAGGCTTTGCAAGCAAAGCACCTTTCACAATTGAGCCATCTCTTCATTGTCCCTAAACAACATATTTTATAAACTAGTATCTGACATACTTTGATCTGTGCTTTTATCTGTTCAATTCTTGTTGTCACATGCATGCATAAATTCAAAACCTAGAATTAATATTTCTATCACAAACATGTTTTAAATTAAATTTGTTTTTGTTTCTGTTTTTTGAGGTAGGGTCTCACTCTAGCCAAGGCTGACCTGGAAATCACTATGTAGTCTCAGGGTGGCCTCAAACTCACGGCAATCCTCCTACCTCTGCCTCCTGAGTGCTGGGATTAAAAGCGTGCGCCACCATGCCTGGCTTGACCTTTCATATTTCATAACTAGAAAAGCCCAGACTTACTGCAGGCACATGTCCTGTGGTGATTTGGATCATATGTTCCTCAAACTCACAGTAATCCTCCTACCTCTGCCTCCCAAGTGCTGGCATTAAAGACATGTGCCACTATGCACAGATAAAATATTTTATTTATTTATTTATTTATTTGAGAGAGAGAGGCAGATATAGAGGGAATGGGCAAGCCAGGGCCTCTAGCCGCTGTAATCGAACTCCAGATGCAGACGCTACCTTGTACATCTGGCTTTATGTGGGCACTGGGGATTTGAGCCTGCATCTTTTGGCTTTGCTGGCAGATGCCTTTACCACTAAGCCATCTCTCCAACTCCCCCAAACATTTGAAAATAAATCATTTCTACTTTTATTAGGAACATATCCACAATTGGCAGTAATTAAGATTGTGTTCAGTTTTAAGCATTCCATATTTGTGTTTTAGTTCAAACATTCAGTTTTCAATGAGAATTTTATAGCTTAAATGAATTCAGGCTCTTTTCAATGTCTCTGTTTTCTGTGTTTGTGTCACCATTAGTCATTGTTGCAGTCAGGTTTGCATTGCTGGCAGAAATAACCCATTCAAAAGTAGCTTTTGGAAAAAAGGGTTTATTTTGGTTTACAGACTCAAGGAGAAGCTCCATGATGGCAGGGGAAAATGATGACATGATCAGAGGGTGGACATCACCTCCTGGCCATCTTCAAGTGGACAACAGCAACAGGAGAGTGTGCCAAACACTAGCAAAGAGAAACTGGCTATAATACCCATAAGCCCACCCCCAACAATACACTGCCTCCAGCAGGCATTAATTCTCAAATCTCCATCAGCTGGGAACCTAGCATTCAGAACATCTAAGTTTATGGTGGACACCTGAATCAAACCACCATAGTCATCATTAAGGTAGGATTCTCATGCATAAATGAATGAAAATACCAACAGAACTGTGAAGATTGTGATGAGTGTTAGAAAATATGGGGGGGGGGAATGAGAGGGAAGATTCATCTCAACAGCAGAGACAGTCTTTATTCTGAAGGGGTC
This sequence comes from Orientallactaga sibirica, assembly GCA_036365145.1. Classification (NCBI taxonomy): domain Eukaryota; kingdom Metazoa; phylum Chordata; class Mammalia; order Rodentia; family Dipodidae; genus Orientallactaga; species Orientallactaga sibirica. Next base: position 12,628,581 of record JAEOAD010000001.1, read on the forward strand.
TGACCAGGCAGGTCAGAAACACCTTCTCTTGCAGACTAGAGGATACTTATGTGGCCATGGGGGGCACTGAGATTCTTTGGTTGCAGAGCAGCCCACCTTGCCTCAGGCCTTGGGCTACTACTGGAAACTGACAATGGGGATGGGTGGTCTGGATCACTCCAGGAGTGTGATCATTGGGAGTGGTGGTTGGGTCACTCTTGGGAAACAGAAGGTTACAATGAAATGGCACTCAGAGTCCAAAGATGGAATCATTCTGGTTGTAACGATTAACTCTGCAGTTCATACTCTGGGAAGAAGATAGTCTTTTTCCACTGAAAGCCTTGGAACTTAATGAAGAACATTGGGACTAGTTCAAATCTTCCACATTTAGGAAATGAAAGCTATCCATTGAGATGGCATACACTTAGTTATAATGGAACAACATATATGTGAAATTACAAAATCAGTTTTGTACATGAACATTTACCGGGTGTCTATAAGTCAGCAAAACACTTGAGAATCTCAAAGGTGAATAGGAAGAAAATTTCACAACATCAGAATAGTCCTATATAGTCATCAAGATAGGTATGTTAGCAGTTTTTAATTCTAATTGGAAGATTGTATTATCTAAGTCTATACTAGTTATTATGAGCACAAGGAAAAGTGGGTGACAAACTTTTCAGAATAGCACAAGCAGTCTCACAGAGGGGTGACATTTTGAATGTGGTTTTCAAGAATACAAACTAATCCACAAAATGCATAACTGAGAAGTATTTTGGAAAGACACATCAACTGGAATTTATATACCTGCTGAAGCAGGGGAAGCTTAAAGAATGGCAGTGTGATCACTAGGCTGTTATGGTGGGCATGATGGCTGGGAGAAGGCAGTCAGCTGAGTTAGGGAAAGCTGAGGTTTTGACATTGCTGACCATGCTAAATGGGTTGTGTTTCATTCTGGAAGTGGGGATGAAGAAGCATTTAGGTGTACTAATCAGGTGTGGAGAAGTTGTTCAATAAATACTAGTATGGGGTGGAGTGAAGGTCAAGGCCACCCTTGTTTGTTTGCTGTATAGGCCACCAGTTCAGCTCAATTCAAAGGAGACAAATATTGCATTTCTAGTAAACGATGTGTTTTTTAACAGTTTTTTAAAATATATTTTTATTTATTTATGTATTTGAGAAAGAGGCAGAGAAAGAGAGAGAGAGAGTAAGAGAGAGAATGGGCATGCCAGGGCCTAAAGCCACTGCAAACAAACTGCAGATGCATGTGTCCCCTTGTGCATCTGGCTTATGTGGGTCCTGGAGAATCAAACTGGGATCCTTTGGCTTTGAAGACAAATGCCCTAACTGCTAAACCATCTCTCCAGCCCTGCAATGTTTTCTTAAAGCCATAGGCTAATTATTTTCTGTTCCCAAAGCCTGCGTTAAATATTCCCTCAAAGACTTATAAGTAACAGTGGAGAACCTTCATGAATATTAATCAAATTAACATTTTTTTCTCTCTTTGGCAACATAGTCTACAAATTTTAATTTATTACTTCATTTACAATATAGTATGACCTTTGAAGGTCTCCTTCAAAGTCTTTTGCAAATATCCAGAATCATCTTTAGAACAACACGGGGACCAGGAGAATAAGACCAGGTTGTATTTCTGCCTTGACCTCATTCTGTGATCATCCAGCCTTTATAAGTGTTCTCACTGGCAAAAGGAACACAGCAATAACTAATTCATGTGGTAGCAAAATTTAAATGAGATCATGTATACACAAAGTGTTTTGTAAAATTTTAAATTATAAAATATTGCTATTTAACTTATAATTATCTTGTTTTTATAAGAAATTATTATAAAGATGCCTCAGTTTTAATGGTGTATACTTTACAAAGAACCATAGATTACTTACATCCAGAATCTAATAGTTCTGACTGAATTGAATCACAATATGATTTAAGAAATATGTATAAACAAAATTCATACTCTCAATGCCTAATATGGCCTCTTTATTAGGCTAAACCCCAAGGATGATCAATAGAATATTTGCTTGAGGAAAAAAAATGCAGCATTAGTTCCATAGAGAATAAAATGCCCACTGGCTATGAAAAGGAATCACATCCAGGAAACACAAGGAAACGATGGGAGTAAAGTTATTTGTTGAAAGATGAGATTCTTCATAGGTCAATCTAGAATAGTAGGAAAGTGAGGTGCCATGGATTCTTGCCTGAGAAGGAGCCATCTCCTGTTTATACAGCCATGCATATGTAGTTCATATCAATGCTGGGCTCTGTGGATATGGATAAGGGACAGATAGTCAGTGCACTTTGAGGAAGCACTGTTCTTATCTCACAAAAACAAATAATCTACACAAAAGGGAAAACTTTCAAGACCTACACCACTAATTTCAAATTCATAATTTACATTTTCCTAAAATTTGCACATCATATGGCTGCAAATGGAAATGAATCTATATGATTTGAACTTTTATTGCAACATCTCTCATCTATTGCTCAGAGAATAACTAATTAAAAAGAGAAGTCAGAAGTATGCAGAGACACTGTTAATAATCCCCTAGCACTGCCTTGAAAGATGCAAATGTCCTCTAGGCCATATATGGCTATGTGTATCCATATAAAACTATATATAGGGCTGGAGAGATGGCTTAGTGGTTAAGGTGCCTGCCTGCTAAGCCTAAGAACGCTGGTTCCAATCTCCAGCGGTTCCAATCTCCAGGTCCCACGTTTAGCCAGATGCAAAGTGATGCAAGGGCGCAATGCCGCATTTGACCACAAGGGGACACACACATCTGGATTTTGTTCACAGCAGCTGAGAGACTGCTGGTGCACCCATCTCTGTCTACCTCTCCCTCTCTGTCTATCTCTCTTTGTCTCTCTCTCCAAAAAATAATTAAAAAATAATTTAAAAAAAAAAAACCTATGTATAATATTTAGAGTGTGGTAGTATTTTTCATAATTAATATATACCTTACCTTATACTCTAGAGAAACATTCACCAACTCATCCCTTGGGAAAGTATATTTCTGTTTGGGTTAAGCCTTTTCAAAAGTTCTGAACTCTGGGCCTGGCACGGAGAAAATTCTCTAACAATGTATGCTGTTATTATTGTGGTTTTTAGAATGAACCCTTATGAAAAGTGTGAAGTAGAAATTTGTACCTGGGAAGGCTATGCTCTTGCTTTCCCAACCATGTCATAAAGGTTACTTCATTAACATCAGCCTATCACCTGGGTACTGCAGGCCTACAACTCCCCACAGGATTAGGAGACCAATTTCATTCTGATAAAATTTCCTTTGCATGAGACACTGAATTCCAGACTCTCCACACAGAAAACACAAAGCCCTCAATGCACAGCAAGAATGGAATCTTGGGATAAATTTACTTTATAGCAGAATAGACCAAGTTTGAACTGTGAAAAATAGGATTCAAATTCTAGGTCAACATTTTACCAAAACTAATCTTTGGTAATCTTCATGTCTTTGATCCTTAGGCTCTTCTGTATGATTGTATGGTTTCTGTGAAAATTAAGCAAAATGCTTCATATTTAATAAATATTTGTTTTCTTATATTATGTCTGGCATATAGCAGCTGCTCATTAAATGATATGCAATGAGTCTTAGCTTTCTTAAACCTATCAGATTGAAGGCAATGATGACCATCTTACAGGCCACAAAATTTTATTCGCTGCACACTAGAAGAGAAACCAAGATTAAGCATCTTTTGATTTTAAAGTCAGAGTTAGTGGCTGGAGGGATGGCTTAGAGGTTAAGGTATTTACCTGCAAAGCCAAAGGACCCAGGTTTGATTCCCCAGGACCCACATTAGACAGATGCACAAGGAGGCACACATATCTGGGGTTTGTTTGTAGTGACTGGAAGCCCTAATGTACCCATTCTCTGTCATTCTGTCTTTCTCTCCCTCTCTTTCCCTCTTTCTCTCTGTCAAATAATTAAATAATAAATAAATAAATAAAATATTAAAGTCAGAGTTAGATATGTCTCTAATTACCAACTGATATTAGAGTTGACATTCTGGGCTTGCAAATTCTGATTATTTTATTCTGATACTTGATTTTGGCAAACTGTCATGACCATGCATAAATGATTTCCAGATCTCCTCCATGGATCTTGCCCCTAGGGCCTGTTGTGGATTTCTCAGGCTGGCTTCAGCATCCAATAAGAGATAATTCATTTTGTAAACAACCTTGAGTCATTTCAAATCTGAGCAAGAAAGCAGGTGAGAACATTGGATTAACAAATTCAAAACATGTTTCAGGAATGGCAATAGGATTGCCTCCTGGAATGATTCCTTTAAAAAAAGGATTATACCAAGTGAGATAACCCAGGCTCAGAAAGCCAAACATCACATGTTCTCTCTCATATGTGGATCCTAGCTACAAATGTATAGACTTGTGTGTGAACTGGAACCAAAAATAGGTACCAGAAACCAGTAAGCTGGTAAAAGGCTATAAGGGAGGGAGGAAAGGGAAGGACTTAAGTGAATGGTATTGCATATATGTAAGTAGAAGAACTGATTACAGGGAGGGGAATGGCCTAAGCGAGGCCATGGGAAGAGAATGCATAAAAGAAGGGCGGGGGAGGGTCAATCTAATTTCAAAAGATTGTGAATAAGACTTATATAAAATTACTCTTTTGAATAATGGCACATCTAGAAGCTGTAGACTGTTACTAGAAAATTTTCAGTACCTGGGATGGGATACCTTCCAGTGAATTGTTGGCCAAGGAGGGCCCGGTAGCCTCCAAAACATTAAAGGCTTTTGCCAAAGCCCTTGGTTTCCCTTGAGAAACAGATAGTAAGACCCTATTGCTGAAGACATCTCTTGCCTGAGAGGCAAGGTCACTGAGAAAGCAAGCTGGTGCGGAGCAGAAAACCTTCTCCCTGTAGACCAGCCAACTGAAAGCTGGAAAAAGCTGCACTGCATGCAGCGTATGGGAGACAGAAGTCATCAGCAGTGAAAAGAGTGAACACTGAATATTCAAGTTTGTCCAGACAGGCCCAATGACTGAACGGGTGCAATAGTGGCATGTCTACTCTTGGGGTAACCAACTGCTCCGTAATTGGACTGAAGGCCTTCTCTTGGGAGGGAATACATACCTGGTACTGAAAAACCTAAGCAAAAGTCTATGGCAGGGGAGGTCATGAGCCTTAGGGGTATAAAGCCTGCTCTTGTCTGACAAATTGTATATATTATTCCCACCAAGCTGCCCTGAAAATACTACACTTCATGTTCATATTCACATATTAACGCTACTCTCACTTCTGGTTAGAGAAGCTTCTCTTTTCAGATGGCGATGACCCCTGGGATGACCCAACAGGCAACATAGTGCTGAGAAGAAGGGATAGAGGAGTGCCCAGCACTGAAACACCTCTGTCACACTCTCCAAGGCTCAGGGACCATTGCAGAAGAGGGGGCGGATAAAATGGAAGAGCCAAAGGAAGGGTATGACCCCTTACAATGCAACTGCCCAGACATAAATTGGCCTCGATATCCATGACCTTGCAGTGCCTACAAATACCATCGCAAGACCCTCAAAATAGAAGAAAAAGATGATGACATCAAGTTAAAAAAGAGAGACTAATGGAGAGAGGGAGGGGATATGATGGAGATTGGACCTCTAAAGTGGAATGGGCAGGGGAGGGAAATATCAGGTGGTTTTTTTGTATGTAAGTATAAAAGTTGTCAATAAAAAAATAATCATTAAAATAAATAAATAAAATAAAATAAAAACCCACAACTAGAGCTGGAGAGATGGCTTAGCGGTTAAGACGCCTGCCTGCTAAGCCTAAGAATGGGGTTCCAATCTCCAGGTCCCATGATTAGCCAGATGCAGTGACGCAAGGGCGCAATGCTGCACTTGCCCACAAGGGGGCGCACACATCTGGATTTCATTCACAGCAGCTGAGAGACTACTGGTGTGCCCATTCTCTATCTGTCTCCCTCTCCCTCTCTCTTTGTCTGTCTGTCTCTGTGCCACTTTCCAAAAATAAAAATAAATAAAAATAAAAATAAACCCACAACTATGCCTCCATGGGTGTGTTTACAAAACTAAGAAATAGTCTCTGAGCTTTTCCAGAACATATCTTCCAGTTAGGAAAATGAATGCATGCCTTTATCAGTACATTAGGATGATACTAAAGTGTTTTCCAGGAAGTTAGAAATATAGTTCATACCCAGTGGCTTTGACGAGTCAATGACAGAAGTGAACCACAAGAAAGCCTTGTGAGAGAAACAGATGTGACTTCAATAAACTCGGTGGTGCAGAGCTGAACTGTGGGACTCTTTGGTAAGCATGCTTTCATTAGACAGACAAAGAGCCAGAAACAGGCAGCATCTTACTCAGCACTGCTCTGCCACCATCACAGAGGGGATTTCTAATGCTCAGCAGAGTGATTTATAGGGCCATGATAAAATATCACCCAAGACTATCCACCTTCATTTGCTGTGATTACAGGCTAGACAGGTGACCTTCTAATAACACTGCACAGTGACAAGCAGAATGCTGACCTTGGACCATAGCAAAGTCTCTAAGAAAATGCCACCTTATAAAGCCCCTCATTAAACTCTAGTCATTCCTTGGGAAAAGCTTCCCTTTCAGCCTCCAAATATGTCCATAACTGGAAATATAAGACTACCGAAAATTTATTCAGCAAATCAAACGGCTATTATAACACGTGGGCATATTTAATCTGATCTTCATTTTACATAGCTGTAGACAAATTGTATATTAGTTTTCTTTTTTGATTTATTATTTGTTTAATTAAATATTAAAACCTAGATAGTTTCTTAATTCTCATTTAGTATCCATATACAACCATTATAATTGGATACTATCCCATCTAGTGAATGTTTCAGTGCCCTTAACTCTTTATTGTCAGATAGGAGGGTATAGAATATTATACATCAGTTCACAAAAGGCTTACTCTATGTGTGGTTGTCTTCTCAAAACTGTGACTTGAGTCCTCATGATTGATTTTTAATCTTAATTTCTTATGGACTGCACTACTTGACATCATGATACAAGCAGAGCATTACCAAGGGAGAGCCAACCTTTGCCTTATGTGTCCTGCTTTGAGAGAGACTATCTTTATGCATGAACTAGGGAATTGCTGGCAGAGGAAAGTGACCACAACTGACGGAAGGCAGAGGTTGATAAGGATGCCAAGGAAAGATGGCCTACACCACCACCATCATTTCAGATCTGGACCTATGTATCTTGACTTTGTAAATAAACTTTGACATCAGTCAGAGCCCTGTGGCACTTCACTCTATTTCAAAATTTCCCATTTATTAGAAGCTCCTTTATTACCTTTGGTTCTGAAGTGCTTCTAATCTCAACTTCATTTTACCAAGACTCAGAATCATTAAGTGATCTGTCCAATGTCAAGCATGCAATAAGTTGTAAAAACTGTATTCAAAGGCAGATATATTCTCTCAGAACTTGAAATATTTCCACTTCACCCCCATGTTTTGTCTGCCTAATAGTTCTGTTGGATTGGAAGACAAAAATAAGGCAGGTTGTAACAGCTATTATTATTCTTGAAGACATTCAATAGCCAGTGGTGACAAGCCTCAATCTGTAATCCTAACTAACCACAGTTTAAAAATCTCAGGTGGACTACATTGCGCAAGATCTCCTGAGACCCCTGGTTTAGATGATGACCGAAGTATCTGGAGATTTTCAGTAGTTTGGGGAGATTATATATGTTCTGGGAGCTCCCAAGCCCCAAGCACTCCACTGTCTATAATTGAAAAATGTACTAGAGCAAAGGGAAGCTGGTGATCTTGTGTGTATTTTATCAGATGCTTTGGACATCAAAGGAATTTCTAGGAAAACTATAAGATGGAACAGTCATTACATGGTGGTAACAGAAAGAAAAAAAATCAAATTTAAACTTTGGAGGAAAAGAGAACAAATTGCCCATAAAATGATGAATTACAGACTTCAAGTTAGAATTAGTTATGAGAGAGTAATATGGTATATAAGATAAGAAATAGAATTTCAAATCTTCATGAGAGCCATTGAAAATTCATCACATGGGGAAAAGAACCACTGCACAGAGATTATTGTTCTGCATGGGATACATGAGAAAGACAAAAATAAGTAGCAGCAGCATAAGGCATATGTGGGAGACAAATATTTCTCCATTTATTATTCTGAAAGAAGGAAATTCCACTCTAAGTAAAACCAACAAATTGCCTTCACAACAAAAACTACTGCAGAAACATTAAAAAATTTGTCCTAATTTTCATGATAAGAGATTCTTCTGACAAAGAATCTCAGTCAATTTCGCTAAAAGATTCACAAACATTAATTAAGAGTTATAAAGGTCCTTCCAGATGAGTTGATTGAGAGGCTGTCCATACATACACCAAATCACCACTAAAATGTACAAATAGAATCCACATATCAGAAATCAGGGCTGGGTCCCTGAGAGAGTATATTAAGTAGACCAGATCTCCAGAGCCCATGGAAGACTAGAATGAGGTTTCTGAGAAAGAACAGCATGCCCAAAAGCAAACTGGAGAAAGTCCAAGCTTGGAAGGTCAGAGATTGAGAGCAAAAGCAAATTTGAGTAACTGATGAAAAGTAAATTCCTAAAACATTGTATGACAGCAGTGAGCCCAGCACTGAGGGCCACTTCAGGGAGTCCTACCAGGTAGAAATGTGTAAAACATATAAAGAAGTGGGTTGGAGATGTGGTGTGGAAGGTGTAGAGCAGAGTGGTGTGCTGGGTGTGTATGTGAATGCTACAAAAATTACTTCCATGAGGGTCTATTTTTTTTTCATTTTTCAGTTTTTTTTTTTTTTTTTTTAGAGAGAGAGCGAGAAAGACAGAGAGAGAGGGAGAGGAAGACAGAGATGGGCGTGCCAGCAGCCTCTCATCTGCTGCGAACGAAATCCATATGTGTGCTCCCCCTTGTGGTCAAGTGCGGCATTGCGTCCTTGCATCACTTTGCCTCTAGCTAAACGTGGGACCTGGAGATTGGAACCGGCGTTCTTAGGCTTAGGAGGCAGGTGCCTTAACTGCTAAGCCATGTCTCCAGCCCTCATTTTTCAGTTTTTCAATTTTTGAAGGTAGGGTCTCATTCTAGGCCAGGCTGACCTGGAATTCACTATGTAATCTCAGGGTGGCCTAGAACTCACGGCGATCCTCCTACCTTTGCCTCCCGAATGCTGGGAATAAAGGCGTGCGCCACCACACCTGGCCATGAGGCTCTATTTTACAACAGTAGGACATAGGAAGTCTAATCTTTGGGTAGAGGTGGCAATCTACTTTTCCTTCCTGACTGTTTTTCTCTCTGGACATAATGTTTCATATGAAAAAATATTTAGACACACATTTCCTAATAGTTCCACTCATAATAATTGATAAAGAAACATCAAAATGTCCTGTTGATCAAAGAAGAGAAGTTGGGGCTGAAGAAATGGCTTAGCAGTTAAGGTGCTTGCCTGTGAAGCCTAAGGACCCATGCTCCACTCTCCAGGTCCCATGTAAGCCAGATGCACAAGGTGACACAAGCACAGCAAGGTTGCACATGTACACAATGGTGCACACATCTGGAGTTCGATTACAGTGGCTGGAGGTCCTGGCACACTATTTCTCTCTCTCTCTCTCATAAAGTCATGTGCCATCATGCCTAGAAAAAAAATTAGAGAGAAGTTGGCAGTGCTTTTTTGCTCTTATATCAGATTTTTGTTTTAGAGTTATTATCCTGGGATGGACAATTTGCACCTTTTTCTATTTTAACTCACATAAGAGTAGACCATTTAAGTGGTTGAAAAATCTACACCCAGTCCTACTTGGTGAAAGAGCTTTCAAACAAGCTTTCTCGAGTATTCTTTCTTGAGTCATTTTATAATAGAAACAGAAAATACTTTTCTATTTTGTGAATCAAATTTGTTTAGACTTAGCTCAAAAAATCAATAGGGATAATAATAGGACATCTTAAAAAGTAATAAGTATGCCATGCACCATCATTTTCATTTTATTTTTTGAATTGATTATTACAGTCAACAGCAAAGTAAAGCAGAACTAAAGTTGAGGCAGCAGAGGTCAAATTACTGTACAACTTTAGCACAATCAGCATTAATCCTTCTGAAAGAGAGGGAAAACCACTGGAGAGTCTAAAGCACATTCCATTTTGAATAAATGTAAGAATAATGGAGATAATGTCATTATAAAACTATAGACGTTCTAGAAAAACACAAGAAGAGAAAAGGAAAAGGCCCCTCCTAAGTCTGAATTTAATAGTGAAACTGATAAGTCACTAAACTCCATTGCGATAACAATCACAGTGCTGTAATTACCTTCTTGCTGTGGGAACAAAGCACCTGACCAAAAGCAGTGTATGGGAAGAAAGTTCATTTGTTCTTACAGTCTCAAGGGGAAGCTTCATGATGGCAGGGAAAGCATGGCATTAGAGGATGCTGGTCATCACCTCTGCCACAGCAGATGGAAAACAGCAGCAGAAGAAGGAGCCCAGCTCTGGCAAGGGAGAGCTGGCTGAAACATCCAAAAGCCCACCCAATAGCATACCTCCTCCAACAAGGTCCCACCTTTCCAAATTGCCATCAGTGGTGACCAATTATTCAGGACACACGGGGAACATCTGATTCAAACCATCACACAAGGTAAATCTACCCATTCTAAATGTACACTATAAAGCCACGTAGACCACTTTCCCAGTACATCCCATCTTCAACCCCAAGCAGGCAACGACTCCAGTGGTTTCTTTATCACAGTCTTAGTCTTCAAGGTCCAATTGAATCTCGTCATCCAACTGCTCGTCCCAACTAAAAGTGAAAAAGAAGTCTCTGATTAAGGAAATTGCAGGTTTTAAAGTATGTTTATATTTAAAAAGGATGTTTCAATATAATAGAGTTGCTTAAAATTTTATATAAATATGGCTTAATTATCTTGTGATTCTTTTCCTTGAAAATCAAGGTTCAATGAGATTTTCAGAACAGTACTCTAATTTCATTTTTTTTGTAGCACAATTTTTTCATTTCCATGAATATCATGTCTCTATGCAGTACATCTGTTCTCACCAATAGGCACTGAAATCCAAAACTATGCTTCCTTACAGGAGGTAAGTTTTAACTTTCTCAAATTTACATAAAATGAATGCAAAGCATTTACCTAAAAAAGTAAAATTTGCTTTTTAAGTTTCAATATCTTTTTCATCATTTCACAAAATGAAATAGGTGTGGAAAGTATTGAACCTTCCAAAATGCTCCTAGATTTTCCCTTGTTATATATTATTCATACTAAGTATGTGATATATTCTGGTCAGATAACTGTTTAGGATATGCAAAATAAATCTGAGTTCTTTTTACATAAAAAATGTTAACTGCTTCATATAAGAAAAAAAATCTTGCAGAAAAATCTGTGATTGGGGTCTAGGGAAATAGCTCAGTGAGTAAAGTGCTTGCCATGTGTAGCAGACAGCTTCAGGTTCTCGGGGATGAACTTCCAGAGCAGGCACAGTTATGGAGGAAGGGATTTATTGAAGCTTACAGAGCTAGGGGAAGTTCCATAATGGTAGAAGAAGCTGGCCTGCTTTCACAGGACTAAACACAGACAGAAAAGCCACAGGCCCAAAACCACACAGCACAGCACACCTCAGGAACTCCAGCTAAGCACACTTTGCATATCATTAGACTGAAATCTCAAACCCACCACCACACCTTAAGATCCGCTCAGTGACACTGCCTCCAGCCAGGTGGCTTCAGATGCAGACTACAAACTAATAAAACACTGAATATATTGGGGACCATCTATTCAAACTACCTCACCATGTGAGCATGATGACTTGAGTTCAGATCCCCAACACTTTGTGCCAGCAATGAGAAGGTGAGAAGGTGACTGCAACCCACAGAGCAAGCACTTTACTGACTAAACTGTCACCCCAGCTTCACATACTACTGACTTTTAGATGCATTAACCTATATACTGCAGAGAGATGCTCATCAGTATTTTATACTTTAAAAGCTTTGAGAAATTGTTTTCACTAAATTCTTCTGAAGATGCATAATACATAGTAAATATTTAATGTTTCAAATCTGTTAACTTTACTATTGTACAAGCAAACTTACTTGGAAAGAGTTTGTTCTTTTGTCTTACTATTCCTTAACACAAATTTTCTTCCTCTGAATTCATTATTCAAATTTATGTCACAAATATATGTGACAACTCTAAGCTAGGCAGTTTAAGAGTTGAGGATGTGATGGTGAGTAAACCAGGCAAAAGATTCAAATGCCTTCTTTATTATCATTTAAAACTTGTCAACTCACCAAGGACACTCATAACCCAAGGGGCCCTGATGCAAAGCCATCTGCTATATTGCCTCAGTCCCACCACTGACCTAACTTTAGTTACAGTTGACATGAGGCCCTGAGAACTCCACCAAACTCAGAGTTGCTTCTGAGCTGGCTTGACAGGTGATGTTCCCCAGGTAGCTGCATATCAGAGTTAGCTCTGCAACAAGTACAGTGCCATAAAATGTCTTGGCAAACTTAGTGCATTGGTCACTTCCAAACAGGCAATGGAACTAGTTGTTGAATCAGGATTTAAACTGCAACTTTTATATTCTAGAAAGTAGTTTCTTAGCATCATAGAAGACTGCCAATTATTTATAAGAAAAGTTTTATGTCCACTGAAAATGATGCAAATAATTGAAGTGTCCATTGATAACTCAAGGAGGTGATGTTTTGGTGCAATTTCTTGGCTGTTGTTGGGTAACTATTTGCCTATACAGAAAAACAAACCCTGTATTGAATGGGAGTATAATTTTGTGCCAGGGAATGCAGTACATGAGTTACAATTCATGGGTGAGAACTGTCTCCCACAAGCAGAGCATCAGAAGTAGTACTCCCACACCAAACAGAAAATCGTGCAAGTTCTGTGATGTTGATACAAAAAGGATTCTGGAAACTACAATCTGATTTAGAAAAAGAAAACAGTAAGGAGGAAATTAGCATGCTGGTATCAAAATTCAGTCTTTTAATGGAAATTTTTGAAAATTTTCTGTCACTAGCTTATTCGCCTTTTAAGGCATTGGCTTCTAATTTAAACTGTCTGTGTTATTTTCCTTTGATACAATCTACACTGAGTCTTTAAGAGTGCTCTTTAGAAAGTATAATATAACTACAGGTGAAATATAACTGCAACGTGTGTGCATTTGCACGCAAACATTTTGGCACTAAACAACTATTTTCCATTGATAAAATCTACACTGAGTCTTTAACCATGCTCTTTAGAAATATAGTATAACTACTTGCAGAAAATAAATACAATGTGTGTACATTTGCTTGCAAATAAATGTTATGGCACTAAGCAATTCATTCCTGGAGGTTGTTTGTGATAGTGCATTATGAGATGGCTTTAAACAAGAGGCAGAAGGAACTGCAGCTATTTGTGTCTGTCTCAAGAGAATAGAAGCTTTTTATTTTCCCTTAAGTTCTCTGATGCATGTAATGTTTGAAATTCACAGAAATGGCATCCTTTTCCCCTGAGAATTAAAATCCCCCCAGGCAGAAAAATAACCCTGCCACATGTAACTAGCAGGTCATCTATTGCATCAGCGACTCAAACAGAAGATGCAGAAATTTGAGAAAAACAATTGGTCTAAGTACTTTCTTCCACAACAGAACTAAGGGTCCATTCTTCTTTATCAAAAGAAACAGCCTAGAATTATTGAAGCAGTCTCTGTGTGCTCCGCCACTCTCTCCTGCAGTCCTCTCTTTCATTCAGAAGTTGCCTGCGCTTCCAAAGGAAGCCTTGCAGGCTAAGAGAGTGATTTGCAATCTCATTGCTCATCCTACTCTGTTGCATCCACTGCTGGGAATCCCACCAAAGATCTGGTTCAGGAACATTCTGGCAAGTAGGTAGACAAATCCTTCTTCCTTTTCATAACAAAGCTTCTTTATGCCCCAAAACGTAGGTTTCCTTCTGCCGCCTCTTTAGCTCCTGTAGGCTGTCTTTCCTCTCAGGGAACATTGGTGTCATGAGGTCCCACTGAAGGCATTCTTGTCCTTCTCATAGATCTAGGCACTTAGCCATTTTTTTTCTATCATCCTCTTTCCATGGCTTTCTCCATCACTTCTGTTTGTGGTTTGAATGTAAATGTCCTCCATGTTTTTGAGTACTTGGTCCCCAGCTGGTGGCACTGTTTGGGATGGCTGTGGAACCCTGAGGAGATGAAGTCTTGCTGGAGGAAGTGTATCTGGGAGTGGGCCTTAAGGTTTTATAGCCTGGCTCTGCATTTTGTTTTGTTCTCTGCTTCTTGGCTGTGGATGCCATGTGATAGCTGGCCTTTCACACCAGCTGCTAGACCTGCTGTCATGATGGAATGTAAGCCCTTGAAACTGTAAGCCAGAATAAACCCTTCCCTTTCTTAAGCTGTCAAGTATTTGGTCATAGTAACAATATTTACTTCTCACTTCTAGCTTTTCTGAATCACATCCATTGGTTTTGTCTTATATTTTAAAGTTAGTGTACTGTTTTTTTAATCCCAATTTCTCTTTCATTCCTTGTATTCTATCCTTCAGTTGTGTTTCCTTAGGTAAGTCATTTCCCCTCTCTGTTCCTCAGTAAGCAGTGGCAGGAGAGATGACAACTGAAGAGTTCTTGATGTTGAATTCCACCCTCAAACTCTGTGATAATAATTCAGAGGAAAAGAATGATAGTGGACATAGACATCTTGGTGGAGAAAAGAACGTTTCAGGAGAACAGGCCTAGAGAAAGGACACCATGAAAGAAGCGGACGCCGTGCTTCCCAGAAAGAAGGCCCAGGAAGAGTGCGCACACATGCTCCTGCTGGAACGGAGAACCGGGAACACTGTGGCTCCCACCCTCGAGAGAGATTTTTCTCATCAGTATCAGGCAGTATGGAAAAGGGAAGTCAGTCACACAAGGAAGACCAAAGAAGTGTCGAGTTAATAAGGGTCTGATGTGCTGACCCTCTCTTTGTTTCTTAACTCAGAAGAGAGCAATGTCGAAGCAGGCAACTCTGAGAGGCTGTGCACGGCACAAACCATCTTGGTGCCTGAAGCACTTGTGCTCTTTCACTCGCTCGGTTTCGCTGACACCCTTAGTGCTCTCTTACATCTTCTTTCACCCACTTCTTTGACCCTGGGACCCAGGGTCAAACCACACATGGTTTATTGTTTTGATCTGTTTTCTCATGTTTATTTGAACAGTGCTTCCCAAGTAGCGAGCTCCGGGAAACACTTGGCAGTGTCTGTAGACAATGTGGTGGGGGCATTGAAGAGGTGGGATGCTGCACACATCTCCTGGGTCAGGATCAGAGATGCTGCTGAGCATTCCACATCATCACTTAAAACCCTCGTAATTATCTGACCCAAAATGTCAAAGGTGCCAAGGCTGATATACTGTGATTTACAACCAACTCAGAGATCTGCCTGTCAAGATGAAAGGGAAGTGTCATATCCATTCATTACCTGAGAACTCACATCCTGCATCCTCTCCTCTCCTCTCTTCAAGGGTCTGGGTAAACCTGCAAAGAGACCCAGATAACTTCCCGCTGAAGTTAGGAGCTTTGAAGCTCAGTCTATGGGTCCTGGATATTGCTCCATGTGGCCACACTGTACAGCTGACCAAAAGCCAGGGACTTGTCCCTACCTCTCCTGTTTCCCCAACTGCTCCTGAATCTCATTAGAGATATCTGGACATCTCAGAATCCAAGAATAAGTAGAAGCTAAAAGAGCTTGGGCCGTAGGCACACCATGACTCCATTAACGTAAGGGGGATCTACATACCTTTGTATTCTTGTTGAGTCCACAGCAGTGAAAGCACAGCATGAAGTAACTTCTCCCATAAATCTCCCCTACTATGTTAAATTTTTAGCATTTTGCTCTCATTCAGCTAGCTCCTTTTCTTTCGGGACTCTGCCTGTCATTTTCTAAGCTGAGATCGCTAGCTTCTAAATTCTGTCCCCAGAACTATTATACACATTGTTTCTAGCCTCTTTGGGACAGTAGGGGTCAGAAAAGTGGCCTTCCCTTTGGAAGAAATTAAGCACGACCCTTCCCATGGCTTACCTGCCATTACTCATCACTCTCTGCTATCAGTGGGCGTGTAAAGTTTTCCTTGTCAGCCATTGCACCACACTCAGTGTTTGCACACTCCACATCTTCTTCACAATGCTTACATCATGGAACTGTAATTATCTGTGCACCTATTGTTTTCCCAAAGGGTTGGAGCTCCTTGGGAGAAAACACTGTGTCTTTGTTATCTCCACAAGAAAACGAACAAGCCACCATGCTTTATGAACCAGAAGCACTAAATATTATCAAATGAAAAGTTTATTTAAACAAAATATTTCCAAGTGAGATATTTGTTAAGATTTATAAAGAAAAGTAGGATAAAAATAGGTATCTGTAATTCACAAGGTATGTGTATGTGATTTGAAAGACCAATGCATGTATTCTCAAGATTTTAGCACAATGAAATAAAAATCAGATGTAGATGGAAATTGTAGATGCAAATAATCACCTTCATCATGTATTTTTGGAAGGGAATAATAAAATGTCACATACGGTAGCTTGAACTATTTGTCTCACAAGGTTCGTTGAAAAATTTACCTACAAGTGAAACATAAGTGATGCTAGAGGAGTTCACAGTCTCACTAATCTCACGGAGAAAGAGACACACATCAAGGTGTTCTATGGGTCTATAAGCAGCTTCTCTCCAATATGCTCTTTGATCTAAAGGCCTCTTAAAAGATGTCTGCTTTAGAGATGGCTTTCACTTATATCAATGATCTTTCCACTGGTCTTGCTTAGCCCAAAGTCAGGGAACTAGCATGCAAGTGTATTTCATTAAGAGGAATTCCTGCTTTGCACCATAGGGTACACTTGACTCATAGGAATAAGAAACAGATGAAGTAAGGTTTCCACTTAGATTTTTTTTCGAACAATTATGACCTTGTTACTAAACTGTTCAGTCACTTAAATTAAATTCTTTTTTTTTTTTTCACTCTAGCACAGGCTGACCTGGCACTCACTCTGTAGTCCCAGGCTGGCCTCAAACTCATGGCAGTCCTCCTATTTCTGCCTCCCCAGTGCTTGGATTAAAAGTGTGTGCCACCACACCCAGCCTGTATTAAAATCTTTTTAACAGATGATTATGTTTGTTTCTCTAGTTAGCTAATAATAATCTCAGATATCAACCTCAGAAGTGCAAATAAATAGAACATGATAGCAATTACCATAACTTAATCTAAAATCGATTTTTAAGTTTGCTTTCTGCCTAGATTACACACATTTAATCTCAGGTATCTACCCTTGCCTCAGAGTTGTGTCTGGGATTAGAGTTATTTACAGGGAGCCATACATTTGGATGAAAGGAATGAGACTCTCACCTGCTATTCCATTTCATACATCTTTGCAATTTTCCTTGAAGAATTTTTTAACAGGCCCTTTCAGTTTGTGTGTGTGTGTGTATGAACATGGGTTCATGTGTGTGTATGTGTGCGCTTGAACATGTGTTCGTGTGTGTGTGTGAGTGAAGGCACATGTGTACCATGACACCTGTGTGAAGGTTCGAGAACAACTTCAGGTGGCAGAGCCTCACCCTCCACCTCATTTGAGACAAGGTCTCTCATTGCTCATTGCTGCATTCTCCAAGCTTGCTGGTCCACCCACTTCTGCTTGACACCTACCTTCTCAACACAGTTGCACTATCATAAGAGTTGCCCACCACATCATCCAATGTTTATATGTGTTCTGGGGATCTGAACTCAGGTATTCATGCTGTGTGGCAAGTGTTTTATTTACTGAGTCACTTTTTCCAATTTTGTAAGCAATCCCCAAAGATCATCACCAAAAGACCCATCAGTAGCTTCTCTCTGCCTGCTTCCTCAGTCTGATTTATAGCTCTCTCCTTTGACTTCATGTGCACGTAACATGCATTAATCTTTCTGTGTCATAATGAGAAATAAAAGAATACTGCCATACCAGCTAACATATACTCTTAGTAAACCCCAGGTGGTTCCTGGTTATCCTGGGGCTGTGGTGCCTCTGTGTCCCAGGGGCATCCAGGCAACAGCAGAATGGGGTCTTGAGCAGCTGTGAGTGCAACAGGAAGAAACACTCAGGAGACAGCTTCAGAGAACAGCTCATTTATTTGCCAGAGGAATGGCAGAAGAATAGGTTAATAAGCATTTGTGAAAGAGTGGGAAGAGGTATGGGTAGGTACGGGTAATAAGGAGATTGGTCAGTTCAAAGGTCCTGCAGAATCCTAATTAGCATATAGTGACATCATAGGTAAGCAGGAGAGGGTCATATGGTCTAAATAGTGGTGGGAAAAAGTATAGGGAATGTGTCATAGGGGATTGGCTGTGCAAAGGCTGGTGCCTTATTAACATATAGTGACATAAGTGGGCAAAGGTCACAAGGCTCTGGGGAAAGCGAAACATAAGTCTTATCAGGATGTCCAAGTGCCCTGGGCCGGGGGAGGGAGTGGCCTCACTCCTGTTGGCCTTGAGATTATCAGGGTCCACATTCACTGCAACCTCAGGAGTCCAGGGCCCTTAGTCATACCTGACAGCTCAGGCCTGCCTAAACCTCCAGTAGCCTTCAACCATGCCCTACAGCTCCCCACCCTTTTTTTTGTTTTTTTTTTTTTTTTTTTCTGAGGTAGGGTCTCACTCTAGCTCAGGCTGACCTGGAATTCACTTGTTAGTCTCGGGGTATCCTCGAACTCACGGCGATCTTCCTACCTCTGCCTCCCAAGTGCTGGGATTAAAGGTGTGCACCACCACTCCCACCCTCCCCCTTTGTATTTAATAATGGAGAAGTATTATCATATTGAGTGAGATATTTATAGTCTACCACAGGTCTAGATAGAGCTAAATGGTGCACAAGAACCTGATTGGTAGCAACCTTAGTAATATTAGTTATTTGTTGTCTGAGAAAATTGATAAGGCAGGGGGCCACAAGTAACAGGACTCCTATAGCCAGGAGGGGGCTAAGAAGGGGAGAAGCCAAGTGACTAAGGGGTTAGAGAACCAGGTGGTGGGGTCATCAGGTTTGTAATGGTCAAGTAGCTCCTTGCAGAGTTCTTAACATTTTGTTCAACAATGTTTGATTCATTAGCAAAAAAACAACATTCTTCTCCCAAAACTATACATGTTTGCCCCATGTTCAGAAGTGATGAGGTCTAAGGCTCTACAGTTTTGGAGCATCACACCTCAAGAGACTTTAATTGTCTCTGAAGAGTCTCGAGGCTGTTGGTAGTTGATGTCATGGCCTGGGCAAGCTTGTCTCGGAAGTCCCTCATGAGGTGGTTGATCTGGACAAGAGCAACTCCTGCAGCACCAGAAACACCCAGTGTCACACCAAGGCCAACCAGTAAGGGATGAAAATCTCTCTCGTTTGCTGAGGTTGTAAGCTGTTGCTTCTTCCTCGTAGAGATATACCTGTGGAACAATCAAGACTGGGGAACAATAAGTGGGAGAAGAAACATTTATGTATGGGATGGCCCTTCACACCAAAGGAGAATAGGTGTCTTGACACAAATGGTCCCAGTTATGGAAATATTGAGGAGGCACTCAGCTCTGGTCATCTTAGAAGTGGACAGGCAGAGGGGCATACCCTGACCTGAATCAAGGAGGGGGATATCATTAAGGCAGGTTGGGGAATAGTTTTTTATTGAAGGGGGGTATTCAATGGTGGCATTAATAGGGATTACAGTCAGCAGGGGACGGGTAGGGGATGCACAAAAGAAGCAGTTAGAAGCATTGGGGTGGTTAGTAAAGGGGAGAAGGTTGCTTATTGGATATATTGTGCCCATGTTATAGTGGCTTTTTTCTTTTCTGTGAATTGCCATTCCTGTGAGAGAAAGTGGTGGTTAGTTTGCATCCGGCAGGAAGCAGGGGTGTACTGCCTAGAAAGTGAAGAGTACCAGAGGGAGATGATGAGAAGACATCAGCATAGAGATTTCCTGTCACCTCCATCCGCTAGCATTCATCCCAAGGGTCTTGTATGGAGAGTGCACATTCTCTAGTTTTACTAAAGGTTTTAAAGACAAAGTCTGAATGCCCATAGTTTTCAATGACACAGCTTTGGTATAGACATCCACCACAATAGTCTTGATCTTTAATGCACTCTTTATTAGTTTGGTGGTAGGCAAAGCATGCCCTGCCATTCATGCAACCCACAGACTTAGGATAGATATGAATTCTGACAGAGCTCTGGCAGCCCTGAGTAGGGCAATATCATATGCCAATGATTTTATTGACCCCCTTGATAGGTCTCTCGGGTTTCAAAGCACCATCCTCCACTGGGGGAGGGGGGCAGGGAAGGGTAAGAGAGTCAGTGAGAGAGACATTTGCATTGGAATGTAAGATTGTTAAAGCAGCCAAGAAAATGGCCTAGGGGGAAGCCTGTGGTGGGCATATGGCTTTTGTTGTGTCCACAAGGTCATGAACATATCTCCAGGGGGCTCCCTTTTTTGACTCTGGTAATGTTCATGGAGGTGGTGCTTCCTCCATTTCCTCTGACTTTGATCTGTCAACACCAGGAGAGCCATCTCTTTGGTCAGTGGGATTGAAGCGGACATTTTGAGCTGGGACCCAGATGGGCCTGGGCTGGTCCTTGGGAAAAACACAAGCAATCCTCTCCCGGTAGTGAGGAAAGGGTCTGGTCCCTTCCATATTCCATCTAAAGGGTCTCGCCACCGCATCACACAAGGATGAGAGGGGCAGTCTCTGATGTATGCCAGTGGAGGGTGATGGGGGTGTATTGGGAATTTTGGTATATATTGAAAATGTTTAAGGTAGTCAGGGCTATGGCCAGCTGAAGATTGGATGGGTTGGTATTGGGCTGTTGTTTTTTAAGTTGGGTTTTTAGGGTTTGGTGTGTGGGTTATGTAGGCTTCCCATATGTTGAGTGATTTTCCATTGCATACAAAAGGTTTTGAATGAGGAACTGATAAAAGCTGGGCCATTGTCAGTCTTTATTTGGTGGGGGAGGCCCATGATGGCAAAGGTGGATAGCATATGATGTGTGAGTTTTTTTTTAACTTTCTGCCTTTTGTGCCATGGCCCATATAAGGTGGCAGTATGTGTCTATTGTTACAAAGACATATTTCTGGTGGCCTAATTGGGGCATATGGGTGACATCAATCTGCCAAAGGGAATTGGCCTTAAGGCCTCAGGGTTTGGTGCCCATTGTCTGGAGGGCAGGTGTGGTTATTAGTGAGGCACACTGAGTGGCAGGTTTTGAATATGCATTGGAGTTGACTTTTAGGGATCAGAGAAAAGCATGATTGAAGTCCTTTAAGGTTTATATGGGTGTTAGCATGGAATTTTTCAGCTTCTTTAAGGGTGGCCAAAAGGATGTCTGTTGGGCCTCCATAGGAGGCCACCTGGTCTGATAATGCATTTTCCCTCAGTGAGGGGACCAGGTGAGGGACTGTGAGACCTTATGTGTTGTACAAACCTGGGGCCCTCCTTTTGCAAATGAGGTTAGAGATTTTTATCAACAGCGGTGAAAGAGGGTTTTCATGGATATGTGAGTGAGCGGGCAAGCAAGTTAACAGCATAAATACTATCTGAAAAGCGATTAAAGGGGCATTCTTCCTCTAATAATGCTAGATAAATAGCATATAGTTCCTTGTATTGTGGGGATCTTCTAGGCAGCTCCTTAAAGTGAATGGTGGGAGGTTGATCCCCTGGGTGGTAGAGGACTATAGCTGCTCCCTTCTTTCCTCCAGCTATGAATATGGGAAGGGCTCCGGGGATTGGTTTTCTTGAAAAAAGGTGGGATGGAAGCCATGCTAAAAGAGGTATTGCAGGAATCCATTTTTCATTGAGGTAGCGGTTATCAATTGGACCAAGGAAGTCCATATGGCTGATTGCAAATTGGGAATGGTTTCTCAAAAGCCATTGGATATCAGAGAGGGAAAGGGGGTTAAAATAACATCAGGTTCTTTGCCTAAAGTTTGGAGGGCCTGGTCCCTCCCAGATTTGATCATAGCTGCAAGAGTGGTGTCAATTTCTGTCATGATTCTTGGGGCACCATCAGTGGAGGTATGGAGGATCCCCTGAGATTGACATAGTGTTCCCATGATGGTCGGGGAGGAATTAAATATCACAAGTTGAATCAGCCTGTCTGGCGAGTATCAGAAAAGGGTCATGTCAGAAAACATGTTATTGATTTTGGTTAATGTCTGTTTCTCTTCCAGTTCAGGGACAGGGGTGGGGGAGTGGGGGTGAGGGAAGTGGGGAGGACCGGTCTTTGTTACCTTTTAGAATATCAAACAAGGGTTGTAAATTGCTGGTAGAGATAGGGAGCCATGGCCAGAGCCAATTGAGGCTTCCCAGAAAGCTCTGAAGTGAGGCCAGTGTGAGCTTCTGGTGAAAGTAGAGTATGGGTTTAAGAGGCTAAGAAGAGGTAAGGAAGAGTTCAGTCCCCAGGAAAGTTATGGGTGGGATAAGTTGGACTTTATTTGGGGAAATTTTGAACCCTGCCTTAGTGAGGGAAGGTTTTAATCATTCTCTTAGTTTGCTGGTGAGGGGGAGGAGTTTTTCCATACTAGGATGTCATCCATGTAATGATAGATATTAAGGCCTTGATCTAAGTGCGGCTTTAGTGCCACAGCAACTGCCTCTTGGCATATGGTGGGACTATTAGCCATACCTTGGGGCAGGACCATCCATTCAAAGCATTTGGCTGGCCCTGAGTTATTGACAGAAGGAACTAAGAATGCGAAGCATTGTCAGTCTCGGGGGTGCAGGGGGATAGAGAAAAAGCAATCCTTGATGTCAATAGCAAGGAGGGGGGTATTGGCTGGAATAGCTGATACAAGGGGCAGTCCCCTTTGAGGGGCACCCCAGATGAGCTTAGCTTTATTGATGGCCCTGAAATCTTGCAGTAATCTCCATCCTTTCAAGCCTTTTTGAATTATGAACACAGGAATATTCCATGGGCTCTGTGAGGGGCAGATATAATTAAGTTGGTGTTGTTCTGTTACTAGCTGATTTAAGATTTCAAGTTTCTCTCTTGGTAGAGGCCACTGTTTGACCCAAATTGGCTTGTCAGAGATCCCATTCTAGGCATGGAGTTTCATATTTAATAGCAGCCTCTAGGATTGGAGGTGACACTGGTAAAGGTACCTCTCATAGTCTTCTATCTCAATGCATTCTCCCTGTGTATTACTGGCAATAACTACATCTAGGTCCTCAAGGAGTCCCTCCCCAGCAGGTTAGTTATTACATCAGCCACTAGGGGTCTGATGAGACCTGTAGCTCCATCAGAGTCCTTCCATTTAAAGGTCTCCTTGGTAACATATGCCTATGAGGGGCATCCTATCTCCATTAATCAGGGCCCTGGAATTAGTTCCCAGTGTTGGGGAACTTCTCTTCCCCAGTATCAATTACATATTTGAAAATTTTACCTTCAACCTATAAGGCTAGCCTTGGGTGGGCCCCCTCTAGGACTATTACCCATTGAACATTTTGGGTTTTCCCTTTTATTGGTGGGGCTGTGGGTTGCCCCTTTTGAAGTTTAAAGGCTCTAGGGGTTTTCCATCTTTATCATGGGCGGAGTGGCAGTCTTTTTTCCAGTAAAATCCCTTGTAGCATCTAGGGCAAACTGTTTTTGGAGGGGGGATAGATGTGTTTGAGCTTTTAGTTGTCTGGTGTTGAGGACATTTCCCTTTCCAGTGTCCTTCCTCCCCACAATTAAAGCATTTTCCTTTAGTCCTCAAGACTGCTGTGAAGGCCTGTGCTAAAGAGGCAGCCTTATGTGCGACAATTCCCATATCCTGAGCAGTGACTATCCACTTATCATAATGTTCATCCTTGAGGCCTTGGCAAGCTGGTCTACATTCTGAGGTCATGCCTTCCCAAATGATATTTTTGAGGAGGAAGTACCTGGCTGTTGGGTTGGGAAGTTTTCTCTGTTGAACACCTGTGGAAAAATTACCCTGTCCAAACAGCTCATCAAATCCCCAGGGAATGTTCTATTGGTTTTTGTTTCTCCTTACCTGTTGGAGACATTCATCTCTATAGAGGGCTTCCCATTGAAGGAATAGGGGGCTAGACAGTGAAGACCAGAAGCTATCACACCAGTCCTGGGGGGAGTTAAGGGAGCCCCATAGGCTCTGGAGGAGGGACTTAGTCCATTAGCCCATGGTGTATGGATCCCATCCTCCCTGACTGCCTGTCTGAGTTCTTTTAGGTCATTGACCTGATATGGATACCACTGTAAGGGCTGAGCTTGAGCCCGAGTTGGCTGAATGTTAACAGGAAAAGCTGTGACTCCTTGATTATATGTGTTAGTGTTGTTGTCTCAGAGATTGTATAGTTGTTCTGTGATTATCAGTGAGGGGGCAGATGGAGAAGGGTCCTGGCCAAGGGAATTTATCACGTTGGGATTTTTTTCTGCATGAGTCCAGAGGGGGGCAGCCTGGATTGGGAGGTGGATATGGTGGCAGCACTGGATAAAGAGAAGTGGTTGTAGGGGAGTCTGGGGTTGGGGGTCTTTTTCTTTTCTTTTTTTGTTTTTCGAGGTAGGGTCTTTATCTCAGGCTGTCCTGGAATTCACTATGCATTCTCAGGGTGGCCTCGAACTTACAACGATCTTCCTATCTCTGTCTCCCCAGTGCTGGGATTAAAGGCATGCACCACTATGCCCAGCTGGGGTCATTTTTTTTTTCTGATTTCTTCTATTGCTTTTTCAAGGGAAGTGAGGTCCAATGCTGGCTGGTCCTTGGGGACTTCCTCATCGGAGTCATCATCTGATTTTGGCATGGTGGACTTAGGGGGACTAATGCATTGCCTAATGGCAGCTATAATTAGGAGGAAAGGGGAAGGAATCCCTTCCTGAACTTCTCATCTCCAAGCCAGGTAAACTATACGGGTCCATACATCTGGGTCACATGGATCCCCAGAAATCATCCAGGGGACATTTTGGAGGACTTTTTCCCAGAAGGAGATGGCTCTCTCTGGGAGAGTTTAATTCCCTTAACTTTCAGGAGGGCTCTTAATCCATGAATCTGTGTTTCCTTTTTGTGGGAGGCAATATTGCCCATGATAGAAAAAAGTGGAAATTCCAAGACCAGAGGGCAACTTTCCAGAGGGCTTAATAGCACAAGATGGGATTCCCCAAAGGTCCACATGCAAGCCTTTCAGCAAGTTTAAGAGAGTGGTGACCACCCTAAGTACATTTAAATGGTTTTTGTGTTGCAAAAGAAATAGATAGGGGGGTGTTACCAATGCCTGAGCAGTCTGTCAGAGTTTGGGCAGAGGGTTGGGAGCCTTCAGTTGAAGAGTGGCCTCAGCCAAGAGACATTGGTTGCTCATTTGCGGTACCTGGTCCTTCATGATGGCATGAACTGAAAACAAACAAGGAAACGGAAAGATCCTGTCAGCCCTCAAATGTGGAGGCAAGTTCACAAGGGGCCATTACCCTCAGGAGGACAATGTTCTTCCAGGGAAGCATTCACCTACTCTGGCATGTCTCAGAGAGCCCCATGTTGGGCGCCAGCTAGGGTTCCTGGTCATCCTGGGGCCGTGGCACATCAGTGTCTCAGGGGCATCCAGGCAATGGAAGAATGGGGTGTTAAGCAGCTGTGAGTGTGATGGGAAAAAACACTAGAGAGACAATGTCAGAGAACAGCTCATTTATTTGCCAGGGGAATAGGTTAAGAGTTTGTGAAAGAGCAGGAAGTGGTATAGGTAGGTATGGGTCATAAGGGGATTGGTCAGTTCAAAGGTCCTGCAGATGCCTAATTAGCATGGAGTGACATCACAGGTGAGTGGGAGAGGGTCACATGGTCTAAGTAGTGTCAGGAAAAGGTATAGGGAACAGGTCATAGGGGATTGGCTGTGCGAAGGCTGCTGGCTGGTACCTCATTAACAGATAGTGATGTAAGTAGACAAAGGTCACAAGGCTCTGGGGAAAGTGCTAAGTCTTACCAGGATGTCCAGGTGCCCTGGGCTGGGGGTAGGGGATGGCCTCACTCATGCCAATCTCGAGATTGCCAGGGGTCCAAGCTCACTGCAACTCCCCCTGGACTTGAGATTATTGGGGTCCAGACTCACTACAACCTCAGGGATCTGGGGCCCTTAGTCATACCTGACAGCTCAGGCCTGCCTCCAGTAACCCTGAGGTCTTCAACTGTGCCCTACACCATCTCTCTAGAACAATCCATTCCCCTTCTTCTACTTAGGCATGGAAAGGCACACTCTTTCACCTTCACCTTCACCTTCACCCCCTAATGGCCTAGGCCCTTGGAAAGAAGGTCAATAGTCCTTCTTTGTTCTGAATTCATTCTATCCCATCAATACCCTGTACAAGAGCATAGAACCGTCCAGCAACATGAATGGAGTTGGGTGGGTAGTTCAAAGGAAGGTGTAGCCACAGAGGAAAAACAAATTTAGTGTATCAAAATGGCATCTCACCACAGTTACCACATTTATTGAGCATTCTTTGCTCATCAATGCTTTTTTGAATTGCTTCCTGTGGTTTGTATTTTTCTGTTTTATTTCCTGTTCACTCATCTTTCTATTTGTCATGGGACAGATTGAATGGATTATGTTCCTTCCCCTTACAAACCATCCAAGATGTTGCCTCTTTCCTTCACATCTAAAAGTGGTCTTGGAGGGTTCACACCCAGTCCACAGCCTCAGATGTGATTCCTAGAATTAATTAATCTCAGATATCTCATATAGGACCACTATATTGAGGTTGGATCTTCCATTCCTTAATGGAATCAGTTCTCTTGCTCCTCTGCATTTGCTACTCTGTGTCCCACCTGTGTGTCCTCTGTTTTCATTTTTTTGGCTGACTATCCACAACACAGGAAATTCTCTCATGGTGTATCACACGCTGTACCTTTTCCCAACATTTTCACCCTCCTGTAGAGTTGTGTCTTTGACATTGTCTCCACTACAGAGTTTAGGGGAAAAAAAACTCATCAATTGAGGGTTGTTGGGTTGCACCACTGTCACATGGGAGAATAGCTCTGACTGGATCAAGGACATTTCATGCATAACTGTAAAATAGCTCTGAGATCTTCTGAATGCAAACTCAACACCACCTCCCAAAAAAGTACCAATCAACAAATAGGCAAATCAAACAAACAGGTAATTCTCAAAAGAAGAAACACAATGGCCAATATATATTTTGGAAAGTAGTCAACCTCTATAGCTATCAGGGAACTAAAGTATCAAAAGAACTGATAGCAAATGCTGGAAAAGGTGTGTGGAAATAGAGACCCTTATTCACTGCAGTTGGGAATACAAACTTGGACAGCCTTTATGGAAATAAGTATGGAGGTTCCTCAAAGAATTAGAAATAGAACTGCTAAATAACCCAACTATACCATTCCTGGGAATACACTCAAAGGATTTTATCTCCTATCACAGAGATACTGGAACATCCATGTCCATTGCTGCTTTATTCACAATACATTGATGCCCATCAACAGATGAATGGATATACAAATGTGATTATATATATATAGTGAGCAAAAGAGAGAGAGAGAAAATAAATTTTTACTCAGCAGTAAAGAAAAGTTATGAAATTTGCAGGAAAATGAATGGATATGAAAAGAATTATAATAAGTGATGTTTCCCAAACTCAACTCCAGCCCCAAACTGCATGTCCTCTCTCATATGTGGATCATAGTTTGTAATAATTATGTTTATGTATATATGGAGGGAACAAATGTGTATAAAACCTAAAAAGCTAAAAAGGCAACCAAGGGAGGGTGGTAAGAGATGGGAAGACAAGGGGTAGGGGAAGGGTAAAAGCACTTAAGTGACATGTAAACTGAAAAGAGGCAAGAATACAAGACGGATAGGGAGATGGGGAGAAAGGTGGGTAGAAGTGACCAGAACAATCTGTGTTTGAAAATAATACATAATGGTATCTAAAACTCTATGTATGAACTAAAGAAAATAATGTTTAAAAGTAATAACAATAATTCTAAATCTAAAAGCCAAACCTTAATCTCTCCACTTTTTAAAAACTTTATTTTTATTTTTGAGAGGGAGAGACAGAGAAAGAGGAGAACAGAGAGAGAATGTGTATGGGTACACTAGGCATCCTGCCATTGCAGATGAACTCCAGATACATGCACTACTTTGTGCATCTGGCTTTAAATGAGTATTGGGGAATCAAACCTGAGCCATTAGGCTTTGAAAACAATTGCCTTTAAGTGGTGAGCCAACTCTCCTGCCCAAAATCTCCACTTAAAAAAAATGTCTTCTCCTTCTCCCACTATGCACACATACCCAAGCACAATTTTTTAAATTTTTTATTGACAATTTCCATAACCAATATATTATGATCAGATTCCCTTCCCACTACCCTGCCTTTCTCCCCTCCCAAATCCAAACACAACTTTTAAGGAAACTTTTCTAGTTGGGTTTCAAAGCATGTTAGAAACGTCTTTTCACTCCTCTAGGCTCTCAAATATTCTACTTATAATTAGAAGTTTATACCAATTCCTAAAAATTTACATGCTTGAAAACTTAAGCCAGAATTTGTCATGTTTTGTGTTTTACCGTAGTCTGTCATTCCTCTGTGGCAATGTTCACTTGATACCTATTTTTTTCCTTGTCCTCAGTTAAGGGAGTTAGAAAACCTTAAACTTACTAAAATCAAACACTTTATCTGCCTGAGGAGACAAGATAGCCCACACATGAACTTATTCCAGTAATCTTCAACATTTTCATTTTATGTGATTTTTGGTGAATGCCCTAGTATTAGCAATGAGCTCCAAGTCATATCTAAACAATGCTATTGAACAAATCAGTACAAACACGTCTAATCCCCTATCTGCAGTTTCAAGGGCTGTAATATGCACAAGATGTGAATGTGCTCCCTGAGGAGTCCTAGCAGTACCCCTGCTGGCTCTGCATTTTTATTACAATTAGCCAATATGGTTGAATGCAGGAATTCTAATTTTCTCAGCATTTAGGATTGGGTAGTGAACCTTATAATCTTTGTTTGGGATTCTCATTTTGTTCTTGTGGTTTAAAAGAAAGAAGAAAGCAACAACTATAACTGGCTGAGGAAAAAAAAAAAAAGAGTTTCATCTTTCTTCAGACCAGGCTAGTGGAATGAAAATTGCGTCTGGTTTCAGGTCTTGAGATGGTATGGCTATTATTTGTGTGAACACAATCCGTCAACAGTCTGCATTAGGTTCTAGCAGGAGAAGCTACTACTGTTGTTGGCTCGATATATATGTTGAGCTTATCAAATTGTCCTCTAAGCTCTCATGTTTATGCTTATATAGTAGTGCTGCACTTGTATTGATCCAAGGAGCTTCTTTTCACAGATAGTGATGGCTACTGGGGATACAGAGATGGCTTAGCAGTTAAGGCACTTGCCTACAGAACCAAAGGACCCAGGTTTGATTCCCCAGGACCCATGCGAGCCAGATGCACAAGATGGTGCACATTATTCTGGAGTTTGTTTGCAGTAGCTGAAGGCCCTGGCACACCCATTCTCTTTCTCCTCCCTGCCTTGTTCTCTCTCTCTCTCAAGTAAATAAAATATTTTTTTTAAAAATATCAAGCTGGTTGTGGTGGGACAGGCCTTTAATCCCAGTACTCCAGAGGCAGATATAGGAAGACTGCTGTGAGTTCAAGGCTAGCTTGAGACTACATAGTGAGTTCCAGGTCAGCCTGGACTAGAGTGAGACTCTTCCTCAAAAAAAACAAACAAATAAGCCATCTCTGTCATACCTACCAAGGCTTAGGGAACATCACAGAAGATGCAGTAGAAAGAATGTAAGAGTGACAGTATGGGGAGGAGTGCTTTGGAACTTTGTATTATAGACATGAGGTGGCTGTTGCATTCATGACATCATAGTAGCTGTCAATACCTGCACAATATTGAGCCATCAACATGTCATCATGGATGATGGCAAAAAAGACAAACATAGTAGAGGAACTGGTTCAATATAGGAAAGGACATAAGAGAGGATGGGAGGGGAATCATGATTAAAATATACTGTATGCAGGGCTGGAGAGATTGCTTAGTGGTTAATGCATTTGCCAGCAAAGCCAATTCAATTCTCTAGGACCCATGTAAGCCAGATGTACAAGGGGACACATGCATCTGGAGTTTATTTGCAGTGGCTGGAGGCCCTAGCACACCCATTCTCTCATTCTCTTTCTCTCTTTCTCTCTCTCTGCTTCTTTCTCTCTCTCAAATAAATAAATAAATTTTTAAAAAGTATAAAAATATATACATTATATGCATATATAAAAATTGTTGATAAGGGTTGGAGAAATGGCTTAGTGGTTAAGGCCCTTTCTGGCAAAGGTTCAATTCCCCACTACCCACATAAATCAGAATGCACAAGGTGGTACATGCATCTGGAATTCATTTGCAGTGGCAGGAGGCCCTGGCATGATCATTCTCTTTCTCATCTATTGGCTTCTTCCTTTCTCTCTCTCTCTCTCTCTCTCTCTCTCTCTCTCTCAAATAAAGAAAATATTTAAAAATTGTTGATATAAAAGATTTTTTTAAAGCTATGCCTAAGAATCAAATAAAAGTACATACAGCAGCCTGCCTAGGTTGAAGGATGGCTCTCCTTTTTTTCTCAAATATGGGAAAATTGATTTAAGTTTTAATACATAGTAATTTAATATTGCATTTAGCATATACTCACGGATAGCAACAATCCTTTGTTCTATTATCATGTGGAGAAATTTATACATTCTTTTTCAACTATTATCTGAGCCTTCAAATCTGTTTCTTTTTTGCAACCCAGAAGGTAGCCATCAGAAAAGTGCTCACTAGGGGTAGGGAACTGCTGGGGAAACTCTGCTACCTGGGGACAGGTAGACACACCTGAGCCCACCTCTGGCCTAGGACACCTTCTTTGATTGGCCCCAAGCTATGCCTCCAGCCGCCTCCACAACCCCATGTTCTTGCCCCTGTTGTCTTTACAGACCAATGCCCCCAAACTGGTTCTTTGAAAAAATAAACATGATTGATAAACCGTTGGCCAATTTGACCAAATTAAAAGAGAGAGAGAGAGTCTCAAATAACAAAATTAGAAATGAAAAGGGACAGAGCACAAGAGACACCAATGAAATGGCAAGAATCATCAACATGTTTCCAAAACTTCTACTCCACAAAATTGGACAACCTGGAAGAAATGGATGAATTCTTTGACACATACCACTCCCAAAACTAAGTCCAGAACAGAGAAATCTCCTAAACAAACCTATTAATTCCATCAAGATTGAAAATGTAATAAAAAAAAATCTCCCCAAAAGACAAAGTTAAGGACCTGATGGATTCTCCCTGAGTTCTACCAAACCTTCACTGGAAAACTGAAACTACTTCTTCTTAAGCTTTTTCATAATTTGAGAACAAGAAATGCTCCCCATCTCCTTCTATAAAGGTAGCATCACCCTAATACCTAAACCAGACAGAGATACAAGAAAAGAAAATCATAGACCTATGTCTCTGATGAATTTAGATGCAAAAATCCTGAAGAAAATCCTCACAAACCAAATTCAACAACACATCAAAAGCATTATCCACCTCAGCAGGTTTCACCCCAGGAATACGGGAATGGTTAAGCATATGGAAATTGATTAAGTATAATATACCACAAAAATAAACTTAGATACAAGAACCACATGATCATTTTAATAGATACAGAGAAGGTCTTTGACAAAATACAACATCACTTCATGTACTACATGATCAAAATGCTGGAGAGATTAGGTATAGAGAGTTTATATCTCAACACAATAAAGACTATATACAAAGCACCTAAAGCCCAATGGGGAAAGACTCACGGAGTTCCCATTAAGATCAGCAGCAAGGGTGCTCTCTCTCACCACTGCTCCTCAAAACAGTGCTAGAAAACCTAGCTCAAGCAGTAAGGCAGGAAAAAAATATAAAAGGGATACAGATCAGAATGAAAGAAATCAAACTAGCCTTATTCACAGATGACAGGATCCTATTCATAAGTGACCCAAAGGACTCTGCCATAAGACTTCTAAAGGTGATAAATTCCTCCAACAAAATGGCAGGATACAAAATCAACACACAAAATTCAGCAGCCTTCCTATATGCAAAATGTAAATATAAATTTAAAATGTGCCATTTTCAATAGCCACAAAATAAAAATCAAATACCTTGGAATAACACTAACCAAGGATGTGAAAGACCTATATATTGAAAACATAAAAATACTTAAGAAAGAAACTGAGGAGGGCTTGAGAAGATGGAAAGACCTCCCATGTTCCTGGATTGGTAGCATTAATATTGTGAAATTGGCAATCCTATCAAAATGTCCCCTTATCTCATAACTAACCTGGTCACTGCTCTGGTGTCACAGCCTGGTTATTCCTAGATCTCCCCTAAAGGAACCTTTTTTATTCAGCTTTTTCCCTTCTTCACCTTTCCCCAACTGAAGAAGCCCTATAAAGCCCAATATCTGCAAACTCAGGTTGGCTGTGCTCCTCTCCTGAGAGTCAGTCCTGGCAGCTCATGCTTTTCCCAAATAAAAGCTTTCATCTTTGCCTCAAAAAAAAAAAAAAAATAACATATAGACTCAACACAATACTACTAAAATTCCCAGATAGAAAATTAATTTCAAAATTTATATGGAATGGCAAAAGGCCTCAGATATCCAAAAATATCCTCAGCAAAAGAAACACTTCTGAGATATCACCATATCTGATCTAAAACTATACTACAAAGCCACAGTAACAAAAACAGCATGATACTGGCATTAAAACAGACATATAGACCAATGGAATAGAATTGAAGATCTAGCCCTCAGTTCAAGCAACTACAGAACTTGTTCTTTGACAAAGGAGCCAACAATGTACAATGGAGAAAAGACAGCATCTTCAACAAATGGTGTGATCAAATTGGATAATCACATGTAGAAAAATAAAACTAGACACACTCCTTTCACCATACACAAAAATCAACACCATATGGATTAAAGACGTCAGCATAAGACCTGTAACTCTTAATTGTCTGGAATTAAAAAGAGAAGGAACTCTCCCTGAGATAGGAGTGGGGAAAACTTCCTGAACATTACCCCAGTAGTCCAGGAAATTAAATAATCACTCAACCAGAGGGCTCTCATGAAGCTGAAAATCTTTTGTAGAAACAAACATTCCATGAATAGAGCCAACCATCTACCCACAGAATGGGAGAAAATCTTCACCAGGTACACCACTGATAGAGACCTAGTATCTACCAAGAACTCAAAAAACTAAACAATATAAAAAACAAACAATCCACTCAAAAAATGGGGCAGAGAACTGAATAGGATATTTTCAGTGTAATAAATACAAATAGCTAATACTCATTTAAGAAAATGTTCAACATCCTTATTCATCAGGGAAATGCAAATTAAAGCAAACTTGAGGTTCTACCTTACTCCAGTCAGGATGGCTATCATTAAAAAATCAAATGACCATAATTTCTGGCAAGGAGATGGGGGAAAAGGAACCTTCATTCACTGCTGGTGGGAGTGCAACCTTGTACAATGACTATGGAAATCAATATGGAGACACCTGAAAAATGGAGCTACCAACTGACCCAGCTATTCCTCTACTGGGCATCTACCATAAAGGCTCTACTCTTCACTGCAGAGATATTTGCTCAACCATGTTTATAGCTGCTCAATTCATAATAGCTAAGAATTGGAATCAACCCAGATGCCTATTGTTTGAGATTGGATAAGGAAGACGTGATACATATACACAATGAAATTCTACTCAGCAGTAAGGAAAAATGATACAATGAAATTTATAGGAAAATGGATGGACTTAGAACAGTTCATACTAAGCAAATGCACAAAAGCACAGAAAGACAAATGTTGCATGTTCTACCTTATCTGTGGTTCCTACCTTGGGACAGCTTGAGCTGCAGGCATACCTGACAGACAACCGGAGGGACAGATAATGGGATGGAAGTGTTTTTGGAAGGTGAATTGGAGGGCAGTGGGAGATACACACAAAACTAAATCCAAAATAAATTGGTGCCATAGAAACCTTTCTCCTGGATAGCAGAATAAAAGATATAACCCTCAATAGGAGTATACAGGGACTGTCTAGTAAGAAGGGGCATGAAGGGGGTGGGATGGAGCCTAATCCCAAAACGTTTGGCTCTGGCTTATAACTCCCAGCACCAGAAATTGGTTACAACCCACATTGAACTATTGATCAGAGAGACAGACCTACAAAGTCCCCAAAACAAGACAGGCTTCTGTCAAAGTACTTCATTACCCACCTAAGACAAAAGGTACCCTATTACTGAAGATACCACCTGCTGCCTACACAGAGCATCAAGAGATCTGGCTGAATCTGGAAGGAAGCCACTGTCCAGATGGTTAGACCATGTAGTGATGGAAAGCACTACCTGAGCTGCTGGGGAAAAATAGCCAACAATGTTGTATAGCTAGCAGGGGACACTGTTATACAAAAACAACCAGCCTGACAAGATACACACACCTATGCAATGGTGGCACCCAGCAAAGGTGAGTAACCAATGGCTCTCTGAATTTATAAGAGATCCGCTCAATGGGAAGGAACCCATAGCTGGAACTGCAAACCAAGTCAGAATCCCATGGAGAACAAGATCATGGACTCCAACGAGAAGCTCCCACTAGTCTTTGGCCAAAAGAGAAACTACACCCATCAAAGTCTCTCTTAATTAACAATGCTTATCCCTTTTAACCTATGCTGACATCATTCTTCATTGGAGAATCTGTTTCTTTTTCAGAAGGTAGTGAGAACTGAGGAGATAACCGACCCCTTGCACATCAGCCAGGGCCCAGGTGAAACTATAGAGGAATTGGTGAGATGAACAAGCATTTTGCTTCAGTGTCAAGCCTGACCATCAGCACCAAGGTGATGGAGACAAACACTGAGGATACTCAAAATTCAACAAAGCAGAAACCCAGAAGCTGTTGAAAACACAACACTAAAATAGACTTAACTCCCACCCACCATGGCTCAGGGAACTTTGCAGAAGAGGGGGCAGAAAGATTACAGGAGGCACAGAATAGAAGGGAATGTCCAGAGGCATTTATCTCTTCCTTTACAATGACTGACTGCTGCTCTAACATCTCACAACCCAGAACCCCAATGGGGAACACCAGCAATCCCACTGAGGAGGGCCCTCAGCAGAATGGGGCCAGGAAGGAGGGAAATGATGGCACCAACACATGATGTATCCATACAAAGTTTCTACTTAATAAAAAAAAAACTTGAAAAAAATAGTTGTGAATAATAAAACTACTTTTTAAAAAAGAAAGAAATGAAATCAATGACAAGCCAAAGGTGAATGTATAAAGCATTCAGGAATGAGGTTAGGCACAATCTAGTGGTTTATTATGGTGGTCCACCTATAGTATTGGAGGTGTTGAAACATACCCAAGTAAAGTCTCCTGGCATTAAAGTAGACAACTGAAAGTCCCTTTGGAAGAAAACACATAAAAGTTACAATTTCTTAAATTGGTCTTGAGTTATCGCCAACTCAGAAAGCCTGTTTTACTAGACTTCTTCTTCTTCTTTTTTCATATATTTTATTATTTATTTATTTATTTATTTGACAGGGAGAGAGAAAATGGGAATGTCAGGGCCTTTAGCCACTTCAAACAAACTCCAGACACATGCACCACTTTGTACAACTGATGTACATGGGTATTGGGAAATCAAACCTGGGTCTTTAGGCTTTGCAGGCAAGCTCCTTAACTACTAAGCCATCTTTTCAGCTCAGCTTCTTCTTTTAAGTAGTTTGCTCTAACAGTGATTAGTATAAAGTAGGCAGAGGAAGAAAATAAGGAGAATGTCATCAAATAAATAACATGGTACCTTGTAATAGACAGCTTCAGATTCGCTGAGATGAACTTCCAGACAAGGCACAGTTATGGAGGAAGGGATATTTATTGAAGCTTACAGAGCCAGGGGAAGTTCCATAATGGCAAAAGAAGCTTGCCTGCTTTCACAGGACCAAACACAGAGAGCAAAGCCACAAGCCAAAGCCACATAGCACACCTCATATATCTTTAATATTTTATTTTATTTATTTATTTATTTGAGAGAGAGAGATACAGAAATAGGCAGG
The DNA here is from genome assembly GCA_036365145.1 of Orientallactaga sibirica. NCBI lineage: Eukaryota > Metazoa > Chordata > Mammalia > Rodentia > Dipodidae > Orientallactaga > Orientallactaga sibirica. The sequence goes on from JAEOAD010000001.1 coordinate 12,664,691, forward strand.
TAGAGAGAGAGAAAGAGGGAGAGAGAGAGAGAGAGAGAGAGTGAGAGAATGGGTGCTCCAGGGCCTCCAGCCACTGCAAACGAACTCCAGATGTATGCACCCCCTTGTGCATCTGGCTTACTTGGGTCCTGGAGAATCATGCCTCAAACCGGGGTCCTTCGGCTTCATAGGCAAGCGTTTAACCACTAAGCCATCTCTCCAGCCCTCATATATCTTTAGATTGAAATCCTAAACCTACCACCACACCTTAGGGCTGCACCCTAAGATCTCCCAGTGACTCTGCCTTCAGCCAGGTGGCTGCAGATGCAAACTACAAACTAATAAAACACTGAATATATTGGGGGACATTTATTCAAACTACCACATACCTTAAGAAAAAAATAGAAGAAACTAAGCCCAAATATAGTAGAAAAACGAAATAATAAATCTCACAGCAGAAATAAATAAAACAGACTATAAAAACAGTAGAAAAGATCAATAAAAGTAAAAGTTTGTTCTTTGAAAACAAAATTGGAAAATCTTTAGCTAGGCTAAGAAAAAGAGATAATACTCAAAATCAGAAGTGAAGTGGAATACAATAGGAAGAAGTAAAAAGCATTATAAAAGACGATGATAAACAACTAAATGCCAACAAATCAGTCACCCTAGCAAAACGATCAAATTCTTATACACATAATACTACTGATATTGAATTCTAAAGAAGTAGAGAATCTAACAAATGAATAGAGATAGAATCAACAATAAGTCTCCAATCAAAGAGCAGTACAGGATCTGATTACCTCCTAGCTGAATTTTATAAAGCATTTAAAAGAATAATCAACATCTCTCATTTTCAAACTGTTCCAAAAGTTTAATATGAAGAAATACTTTCAAGCTCACTTTAAGCATTGATACCAAAGATCAAAAGGTATATAAGAAAGAAGGGATATAGAAAAGAAGGGAAGGAGGGAAAGAAAATATATGGGACCAATATCTCTGATAAACATAGAGGCAAAAGTCCTGAACTAAGTATTGGCAGACTGAATTCAACAGCACAGTGAGGATCATTTACCATGATCAAATGGGATTCATCTCACAGATGCAATAAGTGTTTGGCATACATAGACGGAGCTAAAAGTGTGAACACCTCATTAACGGAATGAAAAATAAAAAACACATTGTCATTTCAACAGATGCAGAAAAGGCATTTGACAGAATTGAATACCTCTCACCATAAATTTTTTTCAACAAGGTTGGTATAGAAGGAATCCACTTCAACACAATAAAGGCCATATATGATCCAGAATGAACATGACTACCCATCCTTGTCACGTTTATTCAACATGGATCAGAAGTTCTAGGCAGAACAAGTAGGCAACAGGAAGAAACAAAGGTATCCATACTGGAAAGGGAGAAGCTGAAGTGATCAGCTGGTCACCCTATTTATTCCATATTTGCGCGCGCACACACACACACACACACACACACACACACACACACACAAATGTTAGAACTAATAAACTCTGTAAAGTGTCACTATACAAAAATCAACAAATGAAAATTATTAGTATCAGCAATGCATGGGGGAAACTAGATGCCCACATGCAGAAGAATGAAAGTAGGCAATTACCTCATACTGTCCAAAAACATCTATTAAAGATGTAATAAAGATTTAGACCTAAAATCCAACACTATAAAAGTATTAGAATGAAACACACAAAAAGCTCCATGATGTTAGTAATGGCAAAGATTACTTGGCTATGAATTAAAAAATAAACAGATAGGATTATGCAAGCCAAGCTTATTCATACTAAAGGGAATAATGAATGTGGTGAAGATACAGCCTATAGCTCAGGAGGATATGATAGCAAGAAACTAGTGGAGGGGAAGAAGTATTACTCACAGTAATCAAGATATAGAATCATTATGTGTCTATCAATAGATAAATGGATAAAAAATGAAAGACACCATAGAATACTATCCAGATATGAAAATAAAAACAGGGAAATCCTGTAATTTGTTCCTGTAAATGAACCTGGAAGACGTTTAGTGAAATAAATTGGGCACAGAAAGACCAAGACCACAGGATTTCTCCCACATGTGGAAGATAAAAAAGCTGACCCTACAGGTTAGTTGAGATGCCTCAGTTGTTAAAAGTATTGACTTGCAAACCTGCCAGCCAAGTTGAGTGTCACAGAACCCAACTAAAGCCAGGTTCAATGTGGTGCATTGGTCTGAAATGCCAATGTATGGCAAGGAAAGCAGAACCAGGAAAATCCAGAAGCTTACTGTCCAGCTAGACTGGTGCATACACAACAGCAAAAACAAGGGAGACCCTGTCTCAAGCAAGGGGGAAAGAGAGGACTAACACCCTGAGATTGTCCGCAGACCTCTATACACACATGGTGGCATGCCTGCACCCACCCACCCACCTGTACACACACACACACACACACACACACACACACACACACACACACACACCATACATGTACACACATAATTATAACAAATAACACTAATAAAATAATAAAATATGATCCTACAAAAGTGATTTTCAGGCTCTCAAGAGAAGGGAGTTAGTGGCATGTTGGTGCAAACAAGTTTTAATTAGATTGGAGGAGTACATGCAACAGATCTATTATACAGCAGCGTGGCTATAATTAATAACAATGAATTATACTTCTTAAAAATATTAAGAGAGGGACTGGAGAGATGGCTTAGTGGTTAAGCTCTTGCCTGTGAAGACTAAGGACCCCGGTTTGAGGCTTGATTCCCCAGAACCCATAGTAAGCCAAATGCACAAGGTGGGGCATGCATCTGGAGTTCATTTGCAGTGGCTGGAAGCCCTCATTCTTTCTCTATTTATCTGCCTCTTTCTCTCTCTGCCTGTTGCTCTCAAATAAATAAATAAACAAAAAATTAAAAAAATTAAGAGAGCATATTTTAAATGTTCACACTACAACATGATAACTTTGTGAGATAATACATATGGTCAATATCTCTAGCCATTCAGTAATATACAGATGGTATCAATTTCAGGGTATCATTTGTATGTGGTAAGTACAATTTCATCCATCAGTTTTTTAAAAATCTTTTTTCAAAAAAAACTAACTTAATTAAAAAAAGAATGAAAAAGACAAGAGGGATGGAGAGAGGAAATAATTCAATTTTCATTGTCCTTTCCATTTTAAAATATAGGTGATACCAATCACCACTTTCTAAAAGATGGAATAATGCAACCAGTCCTTGATTTCTGCAGCTAAAATTTGGAAATGAAAACCTTCATTTCCATTCTTCCTTTTTGTATGTGTGTGTCCCCATGTATGTGTATAAGGTGTGTGTCTGTGCATGCAGGCATGCATGCCATGGTACATATGTGGCAGTCAGAAAACAACTTTCTAGTTTGTCCTTGCCTTCCACCTCTTTACTAGCTGAGAGCTGAGCTTTCTGGAAATTCTTTTGTGTTCACCTATCTCAGAAGACACTCCTTAATTTTAAAAATAATTATTTATTCACTTATTCATGTGTGTGTGTGCGTGCGCACGTGTAGGGTCACTGCTGAAGATTCAGGTGCCATTTTGGGTTTGGTTTTACAAAGATGTTAAATGTTGAACCAAGGCTGACAGCTTTGCATGCAAGTGCCTTTATCCACTGAGCTATTTATCATCCCTATTCATCAAGTTTTAATAACTTTCCAAATTGTTTGGCCATCTACACATAACTGGCAAGAATGTTACCACATGGCAGGACTGACTGGTAGCTTTCAGCTATCTCTCAACCTCGCTACAGTAGGCTGGAACACAGCCTGTCTGGGTTTGGGTTTTTCCAATTTATGCTTATAACACTGTACCTACTTTATACATATTTGTTGTTTCTACTTTTGTTTTTGTGGCACGCATACTGGTATGTGTGTTTATGCATGTGTGGTTGCATATAGTTATGTATGTTTATGAACATGCATGTGTGTGCACATGTGAATGGAGAGCAGAGGTCAGTGATGGGTATCTTACTCAATAGATCTCCATTTTAGTTTTTGAGATTGCGTCTCTGAACCCAGAGCTCATCAATTTGGGTATACTAGTGAGCTAGCAAGCCCTAAGAATTCTCCTGTCTTGGCCTTGGCCTTCCCAGTGCTGGGATTACAGGCATAGGCCACAAAGCCCAGTTTTTATCTACATGCTAGGGACCCAAATTCAGGTCCTTGTGTTCGCAGGGCAAGCATTTTACTGACTGAGTCTTCTCCCTAGGCCAATGTTCTGAAAATCAAATCTTCAAGCCTTATTGTACCAGTACTGGCATGGCTTGCTTTGTAAATAATTAATAAAGTATTAATGGTTGCATTTATTTATATGTTTAATTACTACCTTTATTATCCTCAGATAATGCTTCCTGAACTTAATGATCCTACTCTTGAGAGAACAATACCAAATGGTTTATAACTTAAAATGGATAAGCAATTGAAATAAAATGTTTATTCCTAAGACAAACTCAAAGGTATTTACTTACTTGCATTATTCTAGACAATGCAAACAAATAACAAGCATTTATCACAGGGCAGAGCAGAAATGCCAAGTGTAATTTAGAAAAGTGAAAAGCCTGCCAGTCACTTACTACATATTTGTCATCAGAGAAGTATCTGTCAGTCAAATAAGTAGTTTCTAGAAGCTCAACAGATGCTTGCCCAGGCTAGAATAATAAGGTGAAAATCATGCCAAACTGAACACCCAGTGAGTGTTTATATAAACCAAAAACATAGAAAATTGCAAGTTGAAGTGACATCATGCTAGGCAAGCAAATAGGTCCACAGTTGTAGTTAATAATGTGTATTTCTTTTCATAGCTATCAATTACTGTGCCTGAATTTCCTTGTGTGCAAAATGAAAATGATATTAATAATAGTAATCATAAATACCTCAAAAAATTATGAAAATTCACTCACCTGGCACGGAAGCAAAGATGGATGATGAACCTGAAGGGAGAATCAGCCTATCACACCTCACCAGAGCCCCAGCTGAAACCATAAATTATTGCAGGCAAAGGGCAAGAGTACAGCTTTCTTGGTGAACATGACACCAGAAAAAGACTGAAGGAGATAAACACAGAGAACATCCAACTCCTACTAAGCCAGATATCCAGAGACACAGAGGCTCCCAAAACCTCATCACTGAAGTAGAACTAAAATGATCCCAATGTGGCTCAGGGAAATTCATGTAAGAGGGGGTAGAAAGAGTGTTAGAGCCACATGTTGGGTTATTATGCACAGAGACTTGGCCTATCCCCCACAACTCTTGACAACCCCCACAATGCATGACCCACATTCCCCATTGATGAGGGTCCCTTTGGAAGGGGGAGGACAGGGAGGAGGATAATGGAGTCACCAATATGAATGTAAAATTAGAATAATATAAATAAAAAATAAATTATAGGGCTGAAGAGATGGCTTAGCGGCTAAGGCGCCTGCCTGCTAAGCCTAAGAACGCTGGTTCCAATCTCCAGGTCCCACGTTTAGCCAGATGCAAAGTGACGCAAGGGCGCAATGCCGCACTTGCCCACAAGGGGGCGCACACATCTGGATTTCGTTCACAGCAGCTGAGAGACTGCTGGCGCACCCATCTCTGTCTCCCTCTCCCTCTCTGTCTATCTCTCTCTGTCTCTCTCTCCAAAAATAAATAAGTAATAATAATAAAAAATTTAAAAAAATAAATAAATAAATTATAAAAAATTATGAAAATTCAATGACATGTAGAAAATTTATATAAATAGAGTTAATGACTATGGTTTATGCTTACTACTTTACCATGTCTAGATGCCACACCAGGAATGCATTTAGGGTAAGTCATGGTTGTTTTCTCATTTCCTTGCATCTTGGGATTGGTCCACACATCTGGCATGGTCAGTCTGTACTGAGAAGCTGGTCCATGTGCACAAAATCATGAGAATGCCACATGGCCTGCATTATCAGTCAGGAATCAGGAATGGGTAGTGGATCTGGAGTAGTTAGGCCATCCAATCCCCAGGGTGGGCAGTCAGTGGAGGGTCTTGTTGGTGCTGAGCTTTCAAACTTCTCCAGTGTCCACTTGTAGACCTGTTCAGAATACTGCTTCTCTGGGAGCATTGGACCCAAAAGGAATCAATTGTCTGGATAGAGGTAGGTAATTACTGCTATATACTAACCTGCAGACTTTCTCTAGTCTTCTCTTTCCAACCCAGAGGCTCATGGGTCAGAGGCTTGGTCCCTAGCTGATGGCACTAGGAGGGACTGGTGGGACCTTTAAGAGGTGGGTCTTGGTGAAAGAAAGTGAGTCAATGGAGGCTTGGGCTCTTGAAGGAGATATTAGGCTCTTAGCCTTTTCTCTCTCTCTTCTCTATTATTCCTGGCCACCATAAAGTGAGGAGTTTTCACCTTGAAGCATTTATACCTAATGTTTTCCCTCAGCACAGGCCTAAAGACAAAGCTTCTAAAACCATGATCCAAAATAAATCTTTCCTTCTCTTTGTTCTTCAGTGTGTGTGTGTGTGTGTGTGTGTGTGTGTGTGTGTGTGTGTACATATGCATGCATGCTGTGTGTCAAAGATGATACATCTCTTGCTTTTTGCCACTGCAAAGGCTGTACTAGCTGGATCATGAGCTTGGAATTCTGAGTCACTCTCCCATTGTTACAGGTGTGTTGGGATTACAGACACTTGCACACAGAGCTCTCTTTCTCATCTATCCTGCTCCTCATTCCCTTTGCCAGAAACCTGCTCTCCAAGATACAAAACTCACATTCAAAAATCAGTAACTTTCCTATATGCCAATGATAAACATACTGAGAAAGAAATCAGGGAAAGAATTTCATTCACAGCAGCCACTAAACAATGAAGTGCCCTGGGATAAGCCTAACTAAGGAAGTTAAAGACATCTACAATGAAAACTTTAAAACACTGAAGAAAGAAATTGTGAAAGCCAATAAAAGATGAAAGGAGCCGGGCGTGGTGGCACACACCTTTAATCCCAGCACTCGGGAGGCAGAGGTAAGAGGATCGCTGAGAGTTCGAGGCCACCTTGAGACTACATAGTTAATTCCAGGTCAGGTCAGCCTGGACCAGAATGAGACCCTACCTCGAAAAACTAAAAAAAAAACAAAACAAAAAAAAAACAAAGATGAAAGGACCGCCCATGCTCATGAATCAGAAGAACTAATCTTATGAAAATGGCCTTGCTACCCAAAATAATCTACCGATTCAATGCAGTCCAAATCAAAATCCCAGACCATTCTTTACAGAAATAAACAAAACTTTACTAAAGTTCATATAGAACTTGAAAGACCCTGGATAACCAAAGCAATCTTGAGCAAAAGAATACTGCTGGATTTACCACTATACATGAATTTTAATTTGTACTATAGAGCCATAGAAATGAAAACTGAATGGTACTGGCACAAAAACATACATATAGACCAATAGAGTAGAATAGAGAACCAGATGTAGTAAACACAACTATAGCCACATGATTTTTGACAAAGATGAAAAAATCCACATTCAAGAAGATACAGCATCTTCAACAAATGGTGCTGAGAAAACTGGATGTCTATGTGCAGCTAGGCCCTTACCCCTCATCCAAAAAAAAAAAAAAATCAACTCCCAGTGGATCCAAGACATCAATGTAAGACCAAAAAGTGAAACATCTAAGGAAAAAAGTAGGGGGCTGGAGAGATGGCTTAGGGGTTAAGGTGCCTGCCTCCTAAGCCTAAGAACGCTGGTTCCAATCTCCAGTGGTTCCAATCTCCAGGTCCCATGTTTAGCCAGATGCAAAGTGATGCAAGGGTGCAATGCCACACTTGACCACAAGGAGGCGTACGCATCTGGATTTTGTTTGCAGCAGCTGAGAGGCTGGTGGTGTGCCCATCTCTATCTGTCTTCCTCTCCCTCTCTCTATGTGTCTCTCTCTAAAAAAAAAAAAAAGTAGGGAGTACACTACAAGATGTAGACATAGGTAAGGACTTTCAGAATAGGATGCGGTTGCTCAATAAGTTAAGTCAATATCAACAAATAGGACCACATGAAATTAAAAGGCTTTTATACAGCAAACAAACTGTCTGTTAGTGAAGAAGCAGCCTACAGAATGCAAGAAAATATTTTCCAGCTATATATTTGAAGAGAGGATTATAATCTAGAATTAAAAAAGAACTCAAAAAACAAAACATAAAGAAAACAACCTAATCCAAAAAAAATATATACAAATGACTAATCAATATATTTTTTTAATGCTGCTCTTAGCCTCGGTTATAGAAGTTCCTTTCTGCAGTGGGAAGAGATAAATGCAGAAGTGCATAGCTGATAAAATTGCTGAGGATATGATGATTGTGTGCTCACTCCTAAATAGCACATCAAATCCATCCCCTCCTAGAGTCAGGCAACCTCACAGAAGAGGCAGGTGGAAAGAATGTACAGCCAGAGGACAAGGAGGAGTGCTGTAGGATACCTTCAAGATACAACACGGTCACAACACTCATGAATTCATAGCAGCTGTGGCCTCCTACACGAGACTGAGTCAGTCAATATTTCATCAAGGATGGGGAGGGTCTTGCAAAAACCCCTTTGCCCCCAGAGTAGCTATAGGCAGTTACTAGTTGCTGGGGGAGAGGGAGACATGCTCTTCAGTGGTTTATTCACTGTTAAGTTGCCCATGTTACGGTAAATAACTCCCACCCCTGCTCCAGTAATCCTAATTTAACTCAATGGAATGAAAGTAGAAAGGGGATTAGTAGGAAGAAGGGTTTCAGTAAAAGGAAGTGATAGAGGACAATGAGAGATGACTACCATCAAAATATATTATATACATGTATGTATTTGCCAAAAAAAAATGAGGGCTTGGAAAGATGGCTCAGTAGCACAGTGGATAAAGCTCTCACTGTTCTAGCTTGAGTATCTGAGTTTGATCCTCCAACCACACATAAAACCCTGGAAGTCATGCGGGCTTCTATGACCCCAACATGGTAATGCTGCTGGCAAGCTGGGAGGAGAAAGAAGAGATTATACACAGAGACTTTGCCTGTCCCCTATAACTGTTGGCCACCTCCATAATGCACAACCCACATTCCCAATGAAGAGGGTCCCTTTGGAGGGGAGAGGTCAGGGAGGAGGCTACTGGAGGTAACAACATGAATGTAAAATTAAAATTAAAAAAAATAGATGTAAAAAAATAAGTGTTGAGCACAACGAGGAGGGTACCTTTGGAGGGGGGCAGGTACCATCCTTACTCTAGTCCATGCCCCCTCCAAAGGGACCCTCCTCTTTGGGGATGCTGCTTATCCCCATGGGGATTGTGGACATGCATTGTAGGGGTAGCCATCACCTATGGGGAAGAGGCAATGTGTCTGTGTGTAATGTCCCAATTTGTGGCTCTAACGCTCTTTCCTGCCCCCTCTTCCATGAAATTCCCTGAGCAATGTTGGGTTCATTTTAGATCTGCTTCAGTGATTGGCTCTTAGGAGGCTCCGGATCTCTGGTTTGGTAGGAGTTGAGTGTCCTCAGTGTCTATCTCCTTTACTCTTGTGCTGATATCAGGTTCACTGAGAAAGCAGCACTCTTGCTTATTTCCCCAATTCCTGTATGGTTTTAGCCGGGGCCCTGGTGAAGTGTGATGGGCCATTTCTCTCCTTACGTCCTGCTTCCATCTGTAAAAGAGAAGCAGATTCTCCAATGGAGAGTGAGGTCAGCACAGGTTAAATGGGATAACCATTATTAGTTTAGAGAAAATTTAATGGGTATAAGCCGTCTTATAGCCCAAGATTGGTGGGAGCTTGATATTGGAGAGCAAACTCATTATCTGGATATGATTCTGACTTGTTTCCAAGTTCTAGTTAGGTATTCTTTTCTACTGAGCAGATCTGTTAGCCAATCCAAGAGCAATTGGTTACCCACCAGGGCTGTGTGCCACTATTGCAATTGTGTGAGCATCTCATCAGGTTGTTTCCTTCTGAGTAGCTTAGACCTCAAGTTGGTCAGACAGATGCTGACCACCTTCCCCCAGTAGTTCATGTAGCACCTTCCAGCAAGCACTAGGTGGGCTAACTGGTTACTGGCTCTCTTCCATATTCCAACCAGGTCTCTCCATGTTCCATGCCGACAGCATATGGTGTCTTCAGCAGTAGGATTGTACCATTAACCTCTGGTGGGTAATCAAGTGCTCTGACAGAAGTCTGTCTTGTTTTGGGAAAACTTGTAGGTCTTTCTGATCAATAGCTCATTGTGTATGTTAACATAAAAAATAAATAAAGAAAAAGAAACCAGAGAAAATTAAAATTAGGCTTCATCTCACCCTCTCGAGAGCCCTTTGTTTCAGGTGTTCCCTCTAAGGTCCTGATGAGGGGTCAACCTTTTAGTCTGTCTTCCAGGATATAGGATTATATAGTACCATTCCATTTGTGTTCAGTTTTGTGTCCCCCCCCACACACACCCTTACTCTCCCCTCAAGCCCTCCCCTCCCCACTGTCAGGTCCTCGAGATGTTTATTAGGTATGTTAGCATCTTGGGCTGATCCAGGTTAGGAGCTGCAGATGAGTGAGACCATGCAACAATTGTCTTTCTGTGATTGGGTGAGTTCGCTGAGCATGATCTGTTCGAAGCGTGACCATTTTTCTACAAATTTCATTGTGTCATTTTTTTCTAACTCCCAAGTAGAATTCCATTGTGTAGATATACCACATCTTGGGTATCCATTCATCTAATGATGGGCATCTGGGTTGATTCTAGTCCTTAGTTATTATGAATTGAGTGAAGATGTGGAGAAATAGGAACCCTCTTCACTGTTGGTGGAAAAGTAAGCTGGTACAACCACTATGGAAAGTAATATGGAGACTCCTAAAAGGCTGACTATAGAGGTACCAACAGACCCAGTTAGTCCCTTACTGGGCATTTGCCCTAAAAGCTCAATGCTTCAGTTCCGAGATATTTGCTCAACCTTTATAACTTTTTTTAAACAAAGACTCTTACCGGTTGGATTGAAATCCATCATTTTAAAACCATTAGAAGGAATTTTAGTGCTTTTATATTTCAAAATCTAACCAGTAACTTACAAACACAAATTCTAAGATCACAGAATCAATTTTTTTCCTGAGGGTTAAAACTTTATTTTTAAGGGTTTTAAATGTTTTAAGGGTTCTTAAGTTTAATAAAAAGAGCTAGCTTATAATATGACTCTTTCCAGTCAGGGTCATATTGAAGGAAGTATAATACCTTTCTACCTTACCTGCCCCCTCAAAAGCCCTGTTACTCAAATGTGGCCCCTGAACTAGGAGTACCAGAACCAAGTTTAAGGAACATTGTCAAAATGTAGATTCTCTGCCACTGCCCCAGACTGAGTGAATGAGAATTGCTGGTTCTGCTTTTATCAAAATCCCCAGGTGATGAATATGCAACCAGAAAGCTGAGAAGCTCTTTTCTAGGAAACATCAACTTATTACTGAATTAATTGGCAAATATGATGCCAAGTTAACTCAGCCTTGCATAGCAATATGCAAACTTGTCTTACAAAATAGACAGGAATATGGTTTTCACTTTGAAACCACAAAGGATTTCTGACAGGTGCTAATATTGCCTCTTCCTCAAAATCTGAAGACACATTTTCAAAATACTAGTTTGGGGTTGAGGAAGTATCCCAGAGATAGGGCATGTATCTTGCATGTGCAAGACCTTGGCTTCTATCCCTATCTTCCCCACTACCAAAGAAGAAAAGAAAACAATTTAAAGAGATGACAAATTGCTTTCTTACCCAACTCACCTACATTGCTTTATATAATCATCTTTCTTACCAACTGCTTCATTTTTAAAATTACTGAGATATAAATGCGACCAATATGATGAACTTCATGATGAAAATAATTGGAAAGATTGAAGAATAAAGAAATTAAATACAGGAGGAATGATAGGAGTTGAATGTGAAATGTTCCCTAGAGGCTTGTATGCTTAAACACTTGGTCCCCAGCTGGTGGCACTGCTTGGGGAGGGAGGTGGGACTTTTCTGGAGGAAGTGGGTAACTGGAGTTGAGACTGAGGCTTTATAGTCCAGCTCCATGTTCCATTCATTCTCTGATTCCTGATTGTTGATACAATGTGACCAGTCACCTCCTACTCCTACTGCTGTGGTTTCTGCCATGATGAGCTATATTCCCTGCAACTATCAGCCAGAAGAAGCCCTTCCTCTCTTTTGCTGCTTCTTGTCTAGTACTCGGTCAATGCAAGAAGAAAAGTAGTGCCAGGCATGGTGGCGGATGCCTTTAATCCCAGCACTTGGGAGGCAGAGGTAGGAGGATCGCTATGAGTTAGAGGCCACTCTGAGACTACATAGTGAATTCCAGGTCAGCCTAAGTTAGAGTGAAACCCTACCTCGAAAAACCAAAAAAAGAATAAGAAGGAGGAGAGGAAGGGGAAGAGGAAGAGGAAGGAGAAGAAAGGCTTCAGTGGAGGGGGTCTTTGTAAAGAGTAAAGGGAAGGCATAGGAGGGGATTATGAACATGGCATATTGTCTATATGTATGGAAGTTGTCAATAAAAATTTTTTTTTTTTTTTTTTTTAAGAAGAAAAGTAGTAATATAAGTGGAGAGGGAATGGGGAAGCCAGCAAGGTCAAGTGCTGTAGGTACTTGAAATCCCATGTTCCTTATTAGTTCATAGGGTGCTCTTCTCCTCCAGCAGTCTGGAGCCCACATTCAGTCTCAGCAAGAACCCATACTCGGGATAATGGAGCAATACTAGAAGAAGAACCTTAAGGCAGAGATACATCTATAATACACTTTCTGGAACAAATGAGAATATGTTCATTATTACTATAACTAGAAGCATTTATCCTCTAATTGATATTCAAATTTTAAATTACTAGGTAAGAAGTACATCATTTAGCATAACATGATTAATAATAATCAGCACCAAAGAGGATATAGTTAACATTTTTTGCTTCGTTTGTTCTCTTATCCAAAAACTATTAATTCTTTTTGAAAAATATGGGGCAAAACTACTACTTAAAAGTATGGCCCTGTTCTTGTATAAAAGCAAAGTCATGAAAAATCAAATCTGATATCACTGACTGAGTCAATTAACCACTATGATAAGGACTTGGTAGTTTAATATAAATAAAGTAAATATAGTCATGTAGCCATCACTCAAGCATTAAAAGGGCTCAAATAACTGTAGTCTCCTGATAAATCTTTATCAACTATTTTCTTGAGAAGTGGTCGAAGGTGTACAAGTGTATTATTTTCCAAATTCCATGATATAAATGATCAAAATGAGAATTTCAACTTACCAATAAACTAAATTTGAAAACAAATGCACAAAACTTGTTTTAGGAAGCTATAAAGGCCATTCCAGCACACCCTGCAAATAACTAAATGTACACATTAAAATTTTTTATTTTATTTATGGGGGGGAGAAAGAATCAGAGAGAAAGAGAGAGAGAGAGAAAGAGAGAGAGAGAGAGAGAGAGAGAATATGGGTGCACCAGGGAATTCAGCTTCTGCAAACAACTCCAGAAGCGTGCACCAACTTGTGTGTTTGGCTTACATGAATCCTGGGAATCGGACTTGGGTCCTTTGGCTTTTCAGGCAAGCACCTTATCTGCTAAGCCATCCCTCCAGCCCATGTACACACTTTTCTACTCACCAATAGACTTAGAAATATTTGATTTTTGGTCCAAATATACATGTATTTATACCATGAAACATCTAATGTTTCTATGGTTAGTTTTCATCAAAGGTAGCCAGGGCCAAGAGTTAAACTTTGGAAGAACAGACACATACATTTTGATACCCAGTTTTCTTAATTTATTTTTCATTTCATTTTTCATTTTTAGCCTAAAAATACTTCAAATTTTTATGCATTTAGGATATATCCTTGCCAACCAATCACTCTTATGCTGAGGTCTTTAATGCCTGCTAAAAATGGAGAATGACCCTGGTTGGCTTGTATTTTTCTTTCTTGGATATCTTTCCCTAAGTTTCTGTCACTAGAATGGATGTAATCATGAATTCTGAGGCAATACATGGAGCAATGGCCATGAATATGTAAGTTTCAGGGATACTTCATCATAATTTTGTCAGTAGTATTCCTCAAGGTTGGCATATAGATTAAAATTGAGGTGGCTGCCTCAAAAATAATTTTAAGTTAGACATGTATAGCATATACAAAGCAAGCTTTTAATCACCTCATAGAAACTACTGTTACTTATGAGTAAAGTTTAAAACTCAAGAAATTACAAAGCCCATCATTACATGTTGTGTTCAACTAAAAAGACAAAATTTAGTATGCAGTAAATAAACATGGAGATGAGATTTGTCTTTCAAAACAATATCTTGTTCACATTTATATATATAGTACTTTTTGGCCTTTCAAAGATGTATTAATAATAACACATTAAAACAAGATCATTAACAAATCCACAAAAGATTAAGGTCATTTATTTATTGTATACATAATGTACAAATCTCAAAGAAACTAATAACAGTTATGAAAAGGATGGAAATGACAAAACACTGAGCATAAGCGATGTCATTAACCAGCTCTGCTTTATGAAAACAGGACCAAGGAAAGCAACATAGGAAACATCTACAATATTTGTAGCAAGAAGTATTTTTTGACATATATATATACTTCTCTTAGACACCATCTATCAGAGAGCTGAGGAGATGGACCAGTGGTTAATGCGCTTGCTTACAAAGCCTGTTGGCCTGTGTTCAATTTCCTAGCTCCCACACAAAGCCAAACACAAAAGTGGTGCATATGTCTGGAGTGCATTTGCAGTGGCAAGACACCTTGGTGTATATGCACACGCACACACATAAATAAATAAATAAGTAAAACATACTTTTTAAAAAAGAAATCAAAACGTCTTGAAGGAACAGGGAGAAAAGTCAGTGGGTAAAGTACTTGCTATGCAAACAAGAGGATCTGACTTTGGATCCCCAGGATTTACATTAAAAATGGCCAGGCATTGTAACATGTGCCTGTAATTCCAGTGCTGGACAGGAGGATCCCTCGTGCTTGCTGACTAGCTAGTCTAGCCAATTCAATGAGCTCCAGGTTCAGTAAGAGACCGTTTGTCAAACCAGGTGGAAAGCAACTGAGGAATTCATTCATTGTTGAACTCTAGCCTCCAAATGTATACGTGTACACAAGCACCTGCACACATACAAACATATATAACACATGCACACACCACAAAATTATCCACCTTTAATACTTGGACTATGGAGAACTCTGAACATTCCCACTTCTACTGAAACTCTTCTACATCCTTTTAGAGTGTATAAATCATTAAAAAATAATAATGGAGTAGAAAATATGGGGAGATAGTTAAGAGTACTCATAATGAGAAACAACATACAGCATTCTAGCAAATTTAATCCTAGTTTTGGATGTCCTAGAAAAGTATGAAATGAAGGAAAGGGTCTCACTTGGCTCATGCCTGCTAGAAAATGGGAATTTATATAGGATTTGTGTCTGTGAATTTTCTCTTTCAACAAAAGTTTTTAAGATATTTGATCTAGTAATAAATAGAATCTGCCAAGCTAATCGAACAACTTGGTAAACACCAAGGATATGCCACAGCTAATTTACATGTCAACTTCACAGGGCTAGGGAGTGCCCAGAGCTAGTAAACATTATTTCTGCATATGTTCTTGAGCGTGATTCCAAAAATATTAGTCTTTGAAGCAGTTAAATGAATAAAAACAATATGCCCTCAGTAGTTCAGGTGGGCATCATTCATTCCAATGGTGGCCTGAGGGAAAGGGGAACATTCATCTGCTCTGTTCTTAGACATCGGAGCTCCTGTTCTGGGCCTTAGATTCAGGCTTGCAACATCATCACTTAACCAGGTTCTCAGGCCTTGAAGCTTAGACTAGACCTTTACCACCTATAGCACTAGCTTTCCCAGACCCTCACCTTATAGATCATTACAGATCATGGAATGTCTAGGACTTTA
The DNA here is from genome assembly GCA_036365145.1 of Orientallactaga sibirica. Lineage (NCBI taxonomy): Eukaryota > Metazoa > Chordata > Mammalia > Rodentia > Dipodidae > Orientallactaga > Orientallactaga sibirica. Next base: position 12,680,632 of record JAEOAD010000001.1, read on the forward strand.
CAGTCACATGCTAATTACTGTCAATAAATCATACAGAGAGAGGGAGAAAGAGAGAGATCTTATTCGTTCAGTTTCCCTGGAGAATCTTCACTGACACAGATCAGATAAATGTTTTATTTACCAAGTGTGATTACAAGATGAAGTGTAAACATAAAACAAAACATAAAACTTTAGAATATCTAAAACTTCTAGGGAAATGTAGACCTATATAATATTACTGATCATAAGATCTTAAAATTACAGTTATGTATAAAATATACACATAAATAAAACAAAACAGCAATCATTTTAAAAGGTCAAATTCAAAGAAAAGGAAAAATGGATGAGATAAGAATTTGGAAAATCACAATAGCAGCATTTAAAACCCCATTGCGGAACTAAAGAGAAAATCTGTTGCTTAAAACGGTAACTAAAAGAGCAATGTAGGTGGGTAGCAAACTTGAAAAGCTAAAAAGCCTTCTTAGAATTCAGAAACTTATACATTTATATGTAATGGAAACATAATTATAGATATGGAAGAAAGAAAATGGACTAAGAATGTTTAGATTTTTAGTGTTTGGCAATATTAGAAGGGAAAACAAAATGAATAGCATTTTTGAAGAAGAAATCAGATTAAAGTTATAAAGAAAAAATTCAAAACTATAGTCTAGTAAAGTCCTTGATCTGAGAAAAGATAATGGTATTGAAAGGGAGTTAGTTAGCTTTATTAGGCAACTTAGGCTCAACAGTGAAGATTTGTGAAAATCTACATGGAATGTTTTACAAGTTTCAGTAAATTGTCTCATGAAGGGGATAAACATTTCTTCCACTTCCTTAGCATGTCTGTAGGAGAGGTGGTCTCTTGGCCAAGTGATCAACTAGCTCACTTGAATGAACTCTTAAGGACAGGAACCACAATTTTAAATTTTGGGTACCTTAGGAGGCTTTATCTCCACCCAGGGCCACGTTAGCTTTCCCTTTAAGAAGCCCAGATGCTTCCATCCTCTTCCCTTTTATCTGGTATTTTTAAATTCTATGGAAGAGTAGTTGATTGTAATGTTTCCCTCTTTAAGATTACCAGGAAAACAGCAGGCAAAGTCTATCCTACAAGTCCTTCAATGACCTACAGCCTAATATCTGCCTACCTACCACCCAGGGACAAACTAGCCTTCCAAGGAACACCCTCTGTAATAGACAGCTTCCATGTGGCTAGGATAAATGTCCAAACCAGACCCAGTTTATGGGAGGAAAGGGTTTATTTCAGGCTTACAGATCCAGGGGAAGTTCCATCAATGGTGGACAAAACTGGTTCCCTTTCAAAGATCCAAGCAGAGAGAATCCACCACCTGCCAGCAAACACCAAGCAGCAGCAAGCAGAGACTCCACCAGAGCTCGGACTGCTTTCCACACCTTTGAGCTGGAATCTGATCCACTCCACACATAAGCTTGGGCTGGATCCGAGGATCCTCCCCCAGTGACAGCTCCTGCGGCAGCTAGAGACACAGGCTACAAGCTTAATAAAACACCTGAGTCAGCAAATTACATGCATTCACATTCCATCTGCTACGCCCTCTCTGTGAGTGACCTAGTTCCTCCAGCCAGGCCACACTGCTGAAAGTTTTTATCACCTCCCAAGAGTGTCACCAGCACAAGCCTGTGGGGACAATTCATATTCAAACCATAACACACACTCCCTAAAATGTATCTTCCAGTAAGTTCCCCCAAAAGAAAATTCTGAAGCAAAAGTTTTCTGATCCCAAGAATCATTTGCAAGGCAGTCCAACATTAAAACAGGAAGAACAAGTCATTACAATAATCTTTATTGAGCTGGTTGCAGTTCTGGACAACTGAGGCTCAATCCTAGTGGGAAAATCTAGGAATGTAAAGCACACAATTCATCCTCATCCCACCCAAGTGGTGAGGAAGTTGACAGATGTATCCTGAATTATTCTCTACCTCTGGCTGAAGGGTGACAAAGGACATTAACACTCTCGCCTTTCTATCAGTCCACATGACGAGGGACGAGAGACATGTTTAGGCAGAAAGTCAGGTACTTGTGGTAGTGTAATGAATTGGGTTCTCTTTCATGGGTCTTTAGGCTCGTTAATAAAAGAACTAAGAAATGGACTCAGAATAAAACACATGGACAGTTTTGTTAGCATTTCAGAAAAAAAAAATAGGAAAGACAAGCAGTGAATCCTAGCAGCTGCTGAGAGAAGGGCGATGTATGATAGGAGGAAAGAAAGTCAAGCTTTCTGAGTTCAGCTCCAGAAAGCAAGGAGCAAGGGATGTCGGCAAGCAGTTGCATGGGGAAAAGTGCCTTCAGAGAAATAGTGAGAAAACCTAGAGTGCCTGGGAAAACATGCTTAGGATTTGGCCAGGATCTAAAGAATAGATAGAAAGAAGGAAAAAGAAAACTATCCTTCTTTATGGCACAATGCAGGTCTGGCCCTAGCCAGACCGCATGCTAAAAGAAACCAGGCCACACCCCTCAGGTTTTTTCACTAGGATGGTGGGTAGTCAATGACAGGTAAGACCCCATGAGATGGAACAACCTAAGACAGGCACTGTCGCATGTGATGATCCCTTGGGGCCTGGGTTCAACAATGGCTTGGCAAAGAACCCTGCCTCCCAGGGTTGCCAATAATAAAAACAAAAAGGAGGATATGTATGGCACAATGCAGGTCAGGCCCTAGCCAGACCGCATGCTAAAAGAAACCAGGAAGTGGCTTCTGTGAACATGGTGTCCTGCGCAGGCCTGGCGTGACAACAGCTACAGTCCCATGCTCGCGAGAAACCTGCTACGATATGATCTATCCAGAGACAGGCTGACATTGGTCACAAAAAGGGGACCACCCCATACAATGATTGGCCAGCCAAGCCCTTTAAAACCCCCTACACTTCCTTGAATAAATGAGTTTTGCAGCATCTCGCCCTCTGCCTGCTTTCACCCAACTCCAGGAGTCTGTGACATGACTCTGCACCTCTCACCCCCAACTTGGCAGAGACCCTGCCGTCCCTCCGGGCTGGCCCTAGGACAGACCCCAACACTTCTTGAGTTAGAAGCCAGAAAAGTGGGCAGGATTAGAGGTGAGCATCTACCTTGATGGGGGGACTTCTTCCAGTTTCAGTGCATTCTCAGTAAAGTATAAATACTCCTCCCACCTCCTTAGCATGCTTTTAGGTTATGGGTGCTCTATTGGCCTGGTGAGTTACAGGCTCCCTTAGATTAATTCTTAAGAGAGATAATCATAATCTTATGTTTTTGGTGGTTTAGAATGCCACGTTTCCACCCATAGCCAGAGATAAAATACAGATTCTATTCTTTTGAATAAGGGGGAAGTAGCTTTCCCACAGTAAAGTTCTGCTATTTCTACCATCCTGCTTTTATCAGGGAAACCTGAGGTGGATTTAAGACTTATCATAAAGGAGGGGTCCATCTTTTTTTTTAAAAAAATATTTTATTTATTTATTTGAGAGAGAGAGAGATAAAGAAATAGTTAGATAGAGAGAGAGAGAATGGGCACGCCAGGGCCTCCAGCCACTGTAAACGAACTCCAGATGCATGTGCCCCCTTGTGCATCTGTCTTACATGGGTCCTGGAGAATAGAGCCTTGAACCGGGGTCCTTAGGCTTCACAGGCAAGCGTTTAACCACTAAGCCATCTCTCCAGCCCGAGGGGTCCATCTTTAATAGCCACAAGTCTGACAACACCTATGCAAGTACCTCAGTAGGAGCCTGTTGGCACAAACTACAATAGTGAGTGATTGAGGCATGTGGGAGGGCACCCAAATCATCTAACAATAATCTACTAACAATAGGGAAAAATATAAGCCTGGAGAGATTGCTTAGTGGTTCAGGGGCTTGCCTGTGAAGCCTAAGGACATAGATTCAGCTCCCCAAAACCCACATAAGCTAATTGCACAAAGGTGACAGATGTGAACAAGGTCGCACATGTGTACATGATGGCGCAGGTGTCTGAAGTTGGATTGCAGTGGATGGAGGCCTTGGTGCACCAATTCTCTCTCTCTCTCTCATAAATAAAATATAATAAAATAAATAAAAAACCTAGAGGCTAGGAAAATAGCTCAGAGTTTAAAGAAGCTTGCCAAACCTGCCCAGCCAGGGTTCAATTCTTCAGCCACATACATAAAGCCAGACAAACATTCATGTGCAGCAGCAAGAGACAATGGCATGTCCCACCAGCACCACACATGTTCATAAACAAATGAATATTTTTAAAAATTAATCAAAAATCTATTTAACTTAATACTTCCTTTTTAAAGCAACATAGCAACTCCCACCATCAAAACCACAAAAATGTTAGAAGGCAGTGAATTAGTGTAAGCTGAGGTTTGAGGAGAAAAGAATGTATATTACTAATTTCATATCTAGTCGAACCTTCTATAGTTAAATAAAACTGAGGAAATGTCATACACAAGACCTAAGAAGTATCTCCCAGGTTTCATGGGTTGAGGGCTACTGGCCAGCCTGTAGGAGTTTTGGGAAGTAGTGAAACCCTTAAGAGGTGGGAACTAGTGTAAAGAAATTAGGGTATTCAGAATGTGTGGTTCTCTTGATAAGAAAACTTTTCTCCCTCTGTCTTTCTCTCTCTCTCTCCACAAACAAACACATAGATTTTTTTTCCAATTCACCATGAGGTAAGCAGCTTTGATTGCCACATCCAAAAGCTATGGAACCAGCCTACCATGAACTGAACCCTCTGAAACCATGAGCCCAAACAAATATCCTCCTTTTAAGTTGATTTTCACCAATATTTTCATAGAAACAGAATTTAAAATTCCATATGCTCTACTTTTAAAAAAATTTGTTTATTTCCACATAGAAATAACATTTGATTATGCATATTTAATTCCCTTCCATCCTACATTTCCTTTAAGATTTAAAAGATTAAAAAAAAAATCTTCAACATCATCTAGAAAATAAATTCATCATGAACCAGAAGCTTTAATATGTAGCAATTTCTACAAAATTTAGCAAAATTGAGATCTGGCTAGGCAGACAATTGACACATCCAGGTTCAATGTATGCACATTTAAAATATATGGAATGATTGCTCAGCAAGAGACCCAGTATAGGGCAGCTTCTGAAATGGCTCCCAATGACCTCTGCTTTTGATACTTTTACCTTTGTGCAATTCCCCCTCCACATGCCTGTGCAGGAACTGGACTCAAACACCTGCTTCTTAACACCTGCTTCTGACTGATAAGAAACAATAAGAATAATAGATGGTACTTCTGAGATTAGGTAATAGAAGACAGTGGCTTCCCTTATTCCAATCCTAACTCCTACTGGTATTCTGTCTTGCCCTCTTACTTTCTGTTGTAGTCAGCTCCACACTGTTGGGATGAACCTCCAAACCAGATACAGTTTATGGGAGAAAGGGATTTATTGAAAGCTTACAGATCCAGGGGAAGTTCTATTGACAGCAGAAGAAACTAACCCCTTTTATAGATCCAAGTAGAGAGACACAAGCAAACATCCAGAAGCAGGGAACTAGAGCAAGCAGAAGGGATGGACCCAGGCAGAGTTCATTCTGGATACCTTAGCCTGAAATCAGATCTGCCTTCAACACCTTTGGGCTGGGCCCTAGGATCTGCTCCCATTGAAATCTCTTCCAGCCAGGTGGCTGGAAATCCAAGTTAAAAGTTTTAATAAAACTGCTGGGTCTATTGGGGGCACACATTCCAACCATCACACTTTCTCACTCTGCCATGCTGTGAGATGCTACACAGAAAATCTTATGCAGCAAGGACCTAAGGGTTAAGAACCAAGGTCCTCAGATTAAAAACCATTTTATAACTGCATCCAACCAATCTAGCTGGAAGTGAATGCATCCCCAAGACAACCTTGAGACAAAAACTAAAGCCCTGGCCTACATGTGTGAGAAACTCTAAATCAAAGAACCCAATTAAGATACCAAATTTTACTGCTTGACTAGTTTGAGATAATAAATGTTGTTTCAAGCTATTAAGTTTTAGAATAATTTCTTACAAAGAAATACATAACATAGCCCATAAACACATCCTAGAAAAGAATATCAGAACTTGTTAAGAAGGCAGTGGACGAAATGAACAACTGCAAGTTCTATATCAAGTGCCAACTCAATTCTTCCTTGTGAATGAGCAGCATGTTCAGTGGTGGAAGTGTGGTTACAGTGAAGGTCCTGACATTACTTTACAGGTTAGTTAGCATGAAAGCCTTCTTCACTTTTGTTCAATCTGTAGTGTACAAAGGGCAAGAATGTGGGAATAGTTACACTGTATAAAAATTAATGATAAGGGCGTACATTTTCTGGACATATCTTAAGGATATAAATTAAGTCTACTTTCTATTAACATTATATGCTACTAATACAAACAATACCAGGCAACTTCTCCCCATCAGGTTAAACAGCCTTACTGACTTTTCTTTCATACATCACTGGCTATGACAAGATTTTACAAATGATTGGCAGAGTGAGACTTCATGGTGTGCACAGACCTTCTGACAAGTCCATCTCTACTTTTAAGGGAAAATTGGATCTTTTACCCAACACAGACACCCTACATTAGAATGGTGAGCGCATATGACTAGTAATTATTACAATTGCCTAAGAAATTAAGGGGTAGTTTCTCCAGATTTCCTTCTCATCTTAACAGTATTTATATTGTCAGTGATTCTACAACATAATAATCAATTTACAAATGTTAGGTAAATTTCTTAAGTAAATTTCTATTTGGTACTCTATGGCCAGAATGCAAAATAATAATAATAATAATAATAATAATAATAATAATAATAATAATAAAGAAAAAAAGAAAAAAGAAAAGAAAGAAATGCTTGACTTCACTATACTGTTTCCCTTAACCCTCCCTGGTGTCTATACTCTACCTAGCTACTATTTTCTGATACCATCCTCAATTTTAAGGGCTATTACTTCATTGATCTTCTTTTTAGACATAATTCTTCTTTTGAAGATACTTTTAGAGTAGGAATAACCAATAACTAAAAGGCCTGTCTAATACACTGGCCATAGAGATATGCTGATTTTTTAAAGAAAGTCTAAGCTGTATTTTATTTTTTAATATTTTATTTATTTATTTCAGAGAGAGAGAGAGGCAGATAGAGTGAGAGAGAATAGGCATGCTGGGGCCTTCAGCTAGTGCAAATGAACTCCAGACATGTGTGCCACCTTCTGCATCTGGCTGATGTGGATCTTGGGGAATTGAACCTGGATCCTTTGGCTTTGCAGGCAAGTGCCTTAACTGCTAAGCCATCTCTTCATCCCTCAACTGTATTTTAATCATTACATGTTTCTAATTAAGCATTTTCCTCCTAAGTCAAGAACAAAGAGTGTCAGACTCAACACTCTTGTTCGAACACTGCCTTTCTAGGAACCCTGGTGGAATATGAGCCTGTCCATTCTTTCTGCTTAGTCACCTGTATTTACAGAGAAGACTCCACAGGCTGCTTTCACTGAAACTTTTCAGCATAAGGCTATGGTCTACTCTAGGCCAGGAAAGTCCTAGGTTTGGCCGTATGGACTTTGAAATTTCATTTTCATCAGACTTCTGGCCATCCACTCTGCTGTTGTATATTTTAAGGCTCTTCCCAGGTTGGTTTCTGATAGGAAACACTGACTCGATCCTTTCTTGTCTATGATGATGAAGATCTCCTAGGAGCATCTTGTTCTTATTGAAGCTTTACAGTTCAATCATCATGGTGAAAGTGAAATCCAGGGCCAGCTTCAGGGACTTGTGACCTGGGCAGTCCCTCAGGCGCTGTGCTTTGGGCCACACTGGGTTAATGCTATGAAATTGACTTCATGAAATCATTAACAACTTTGTATAAGGGGGTTCCCACATTTTCCAAATTTGCTCTGAGCCCCATAAATTGAGGTAACCCAACCTACTAACACTGTGATCCCTTTTGACACAATAATAAGCTTTCTACTACATTTCTTCCTGTCACTTGTCCTATGACCTGAATGTCTGACAGACTGTATTTCAAAGTCCAGAGAACCTAGGCACATCAGGGCCACACAGAAACACAACCACACCTGCCACCTCACCACTCAAATATCATCAGCTACCACATGCAAGGTTGTTGCTAATCAGCATCATAAAGACAGAGTTGCCCAGGTTTGAGAGTTTCCCTACAACTGCGCCTGGTCCCAAGTGTAACTTCAGTCAACACAAGGGAGTCCCGCTTTAATGATCAATTAAAGCAACAAAACTCTCACCATCACAACCGATCTAAGTCTGTTTTCAGGAAGTGTAAAGAGAGATGCCTCTTTCATTACACTCCTATTCTCTTAAGTGCAGTTAAACTGAAAACCAGGTTAGTAGAACACTGCTCTGCATATTTTTCTCTTTCTCTTTTAGTCCAAGAACATCTGGATGCTAGAATGCAAGATGCGAGAATATGGAACCTGTCTGGGGAGAGGTTTTTATGCTTAGTCTTCTTATTCATTTAGATCTTATCTGAGAGAACAAAGCAGTTATACTGGTTTCCATTCACCATCATGTGCTACTTGGTTGCCAAGCATATCAATATGGCTAAAATTCTAGGTACAAAATTCTACTTTCTGTGTGAATAGACAAAGTATGTATATTACACATATTGTCTCTCAATTTGTATAGGTCTGTTTTGACACAACCATCAACTTCAGCATTCTACTATATCTGGATTACAGAGCAAGGTTTTCTTGGTTAAAATATCCTACTATATTAGAGGCATGAGCCAGGGAAGTGGTTCAGCAGGTAAGAATGCTTGCAGATCAACCATGAAGGCCTGAGACCATCTGAGTTTTATTTCCCAGCAAGCATATAAACAGGTAGACATGGCCATGCACTCTTTTAACAACAGACCTGTGAGGATCAGAGACCAATGAATTACTGGAGTAGTGCTGGGTTCAATAAAGAGGCACTGTCTCAAGGAACCATGTGGATGAACTATGGAGGGGAAACTCAACATTTTCCTCTGGCCTTAATGCACACACAGGGCACATGCTTCTGCACATGCTTGCATATGCACCACACCACACACTACAAATAAATAAAGTGGTTGGTGCAAATGTCTACATGTCTTCTCAACTTCACTGTTCTGGGGCTTCCAGGTTCATGGCATCTTACTCAAACAATTGAAGAAAGGCACACACAAGTAGTTAAGCAGCAAGAAACTTTACTAAGAGCAAAGCAACAGGAACACTTGGAACGTCCTCCAAAGGAGCAGCAGGCTATTAACTGCTGAGTAGTCCAGGGAACCAAGAAGTCATCTGTAGCTTCTTTCATAGGATTTTCAGGTTGCCAGGAATACAGTTTGTGTCGTCCTCTGGTTTGATTGATTGAGGCTTGGGTCATATAACATTTCCTTTATTGGGCATGTTCCTTCTCATGATGCATCTGGTTTCAATCATATGCATGCCTAGTTATACAAAGATATAACATAGTGTAGCAGTCAGGTTCACATTGCTGGCAGAAAACACCTGACCAAGAGCAGCTTGTAGGTAAAGGAGTTTATTTTGACTTACAGACTCAAGGGGAAACTCCATGATGGAAGAGGGAAAATGATGTCATGAGCACAGGGTGCTGGCCAATATCAAATGGACAACAGCAACAGGAGAGTTTGCCAAAAATTGGCAAGGGAAGCTGGCTATAACACCCATAAGCCCTCCTTGCAAAATACACTGCCTCCAGGAGGCTTCAATTGTCAAATTGCCACCAGCTGGGGACTTAAACATTCAGAACACATAAGTTTATGGGGGATTCTCGAATCAAGTGACAACACATGGTAAATAAGGGTTTCTCCCAAAAAGTTCACTCAGAGAATACAATTTTCCCTGTTGCACATACCTCAAACCAGTCGAGACTGCATGGCCCCCAGTATTCCAATCCTGATTCTACATAAGAATATTTTCTAATAGGAATTCTTCATAAATCATGGTTACTAATGGGAGGAGAACCTAGTTCATTGTTAAAAGTGGGGTGTATGTGCAATTCAATGCCAATAGATTGCTAGATATATTGTTTTTAACGGTGTGTCCTGGGTGGCCAAACTATTCCCAATGCTTTCCTGCCTAACTAAAAACTAGTGCAATTTCCCCTGAGAGCATATGCCAGCACACCACTCTATAGAACTTACTGCAAAGAATTCTTTAAAACACCTAGCAATTATAAGTATTAAGAATTGTATGTCTAGATTATTAAAGAAAAGCTGAAGAAGAATGATTAGAAAGGTGGTGTGTGTGTGTGTGTGTGTGTGTGTGTGTGTGTGTGTGTGTGTTCAGCTTACATGGGTATCTTGGGAACTAAACCTGGGCTGGCATGCTTTGCAATCAAGTACCTTTAACCACTTTGCAATCTTCCATGCCTAGACAGTTTTCATTTGTTTGTGTTTTGAGGTAGGTGTCACTCTAGCCCAGGCTGACTTAAAACTCACTCTGTAGTCTCAGACTGGTCTTGAACGCACAGTGATCCTCCCACCTCTGCCTCACAAGTGCTGGAATTAAAGGTGTGTGTCACCATGCCTGGTGATTAGAGATTTTTACTTCCACATAAAGGAGAAGAGGAAGGATGAAAATAGCATCTATCTCTTTCAGCTCCAACCTGTTGCCAGGACCACTTTCCAGGAGCAGCTGAAAACAGCACAGGACTCCTCCCCCTTACCATGAGCAATAGTATTGCACTTGAACATTGCATGAGTAAGTATGGGTCTGTTAGGGCTGAGGCCACCTCATCTCAGGAAAGCAAATAAAAGCCATTAAAAATATGATTTTCCTTTCCTCAAAGTCAATTCTACCAAAGATGGGAACAACCAAAATAATTAGAACTTTAATTATCTACTATGCTTAAGTGCATAAAAATAAACTAAAGATTATATAGAGCACAAAGAGAAACAAATGGCCTATAACTGACTAGTAACGTTGTCCCTTCACAACTTCACAAGTACAATCATATGAAGGATCTTTTCCTCACAGGGAACTTTGAGAAATTAAACAAAGAATTTATTGCTCAGCTGTCTGTGGCTGAATAAATTTATGGCTGAAAGGGAAATTATACCAGATGTATTCTTGGGGTGGGGGGCGGACAGGCTCACTGCATTTCATTAGTGTAAGGAAGGTCTTACAGGAATCAGCCAGTCAATTTTATCCCATAATTTCACCTTTCAGATATATCACTAAGCCCTGTCCACAGCCCTCCAAATACTCATTTTATTTTCAATTGATTTATTGTTGCCTGATATCCTTCAATGGATGAGAGCTACAGCAAAGGATGGGAAAGGTATCTAGGAATCTTAAAGACAAGTATGTAAACAGGTGGAAGAGCACTGGAGTTGGACACCTGATGTTTGGCTCCAGCCACTACAGCAGAGCACACCCCACTGTAAAAGGCACACACACGTACATAACCCCCCCACACACACACATATGAAAAAGAAGAAGAGATTAAAATATACTATCACAAAACAAATTATTTAGGCAGGACTTTGTTTTATAGAAAATGAATTTTAAACAAAGTACCACACAAGAGTAAGCATATTTCTCTTCTATAAGAAAACTCTTTGCCTCTTTGGAATTCTCGTGTTTCTTTTTGAAAAAGTCTTTTTCTTCCCTCACCTCCTGAAACAGTCAGTGCACAGAAAACAGTGTTGCTTATGAGAAATTTTTTTCAACAGACAAATCCATCTACCTCTGAGCCAGCCACACAGTAAATGAAAGAATCATTATAAAGTTAAACCGTGGAGAAAAATATCACTTGATATGCTGTATTATTTTAAGAATCTAGGATGGTAAAAGATTATCAGAATAAGCTTGATGCATTTTAGAACATGGGTGTGAAGATCAATGATGAACAAAATGTACAAATGATACCGGGAGTGATAAAGGCACTGGTCTTCAATAATCTACCAATAATGTACTAAGAACAAAACTACTCACATTATTTGATTGTCAATCTTCATAACCATCTACTGGATAGATAAGAAAATGAAGGCTCAATAAATGAAGCAATATACTGAGTCATGCCAATAAATAATTGGAAAAGTGGAGACATGAGACCAATCTTTGTTATTCTGAAGTTCTTTAAATACCATGCAATGTTTCCAGGTACTTGCAGGAGCAGAATAAGGGAGGGGAAGGAGAGAGACACAGAATAAAGCGAGAATAAATCATATTTAGCCAAGAGCTCTGCTCCATCCATGAACCTCAGTTTCTACCCTAGTTTGCCCTAGAAATATCCAGGCAATGATTTTCATCCTCCAATTTCCTTATCCAGGATTAAAATAAGAATGACCCAGTTATCACAGTCCTCTTGACAGGAAAGTCAGGACTGACATCCAATTAATTCCGGGTTTCACTGTGTCCTGTCAGGGCCTCCCACAGGGAGAAAGCCTCCACAGTCCTTTTGCACCTTCTGAGCTGGAAGTAATTGCCCCTGCTCAAGCAATGTGAAACCACCATGCCCCAGGGCGGCAATCTGGCCCTTCATTTATGAGTCTTGGCTCTTCCCTGGCAGCTGTGGATGCCCCCTCAGCAGTCACAACTGTCGGCGGGACACCTGTTCTCCCTAATTGAAAGCGATGGGCAAGAGGCTGGTGGGGAAATGTTGGCAGCAGCTCCACTAATATGTTGTGATTGGACAAAAACTCACCACGAACAGTGATGTAAAGGAAATTCTGTCGACAATAGCATCTCTTTGGAGAAGAATGAATTTGTAGTGCAGTAAGTGAGAGACACCCAATACACATGGAGAGTAGGCAGTAGAGAAACTCCGTTGCAAAAAGAATTCCTAAGAAAAAATACCTAAGTGAACCGGCTGCTCTCTGCAGCATTCACAGCCTTTCCCCACCTACCCTCCCCACCACTTCAGTAATTGGCTTAATGGAAGCTAAAAGCATGATGAGGAAGTGTAGCATACCCAATTTATTACTACGACTCATTTCATAGCCAGCAAGCCCACGCCCCGCACACGGCGTTTGAATATGCAGGTTGCACTTACAGATCGATATCACCGGCTGCAATTTGATAAGTGCTTCTAATTTAATTTCTAGCTATGACATTTACTTAATCAAACCTTTGGCAATGGGAGCCAATTCTAACATGATATGCCATAAGCAGATTTGGCAAAGAGGCAAAAGGAATCACAGGGTGAAGTCAGAAATGTAAATGCTTAATTTAAGGTCTTTATAATGCTAATTGAAACATTAAGTTCTTTGTAACATACAGGAGTACTCCGTGCCCTATCACTAGAAGGAAACATGATGGCGGTGACCATTTTAGATGTAAGGACTCTGGGTAGAAGCTATGATAAAATCAGAAATAACACCATCAGGGGAGGCAAATAATAAAGTCCAATGGAAAATATTTCATTAACCGTATATAAATGATGCATTACTTATACACGAGATTTTGATGCTTTTAATCTTCAAGTGTATTTCAAGATAATCATATTCAATAGTTCTTTAAAACTGTTTGGAAGGTTTTCTTAATATTTCTAAAATTTATTCTAGAAGGCTAGCTTATTCAAGTCCTGAAGTAGAAGCATTTTGCTTAAAAAAAAAAAATCGAAGATCACACTTTATCACACTAGGCTCCTGAATACAGCATAATTTTCATCATCTTATAATTTTGAAGGCATTGTTGTCCTCACGGTAAGTTGGACCTTTTATTGAATCTTGGGCCTCTAAAAGAATACTGTTAAAACAAGAAAGCAGACAACTTAGAGGTCAGTGGTAAAAGATGAAAGACCCACCTGAAAGGTACAGAATCTCAGCTCAAATTGCTAAGCAAGACTGCCAAAGCAGCGGGTATGCTTCATCTAATAGTGAGAAAAAGAGCGTAGCTTTGGCACACCACGCAGAGGGATTCAGTTGGCCTTTGTAGGGCTCCTTGCCTTGGCCTCCCTTTCTTCCCCTCCCTCTAACACCCAAGAGGAGCTGTAACTTTCAGAAGAGAGGTGCTCTAGCTTAAAATTCACAGCGGTGTGAGACTAGCCTGGAGCTTTATAAATTATTTCCTTGGGGCTCCTTCCCTTGGATGCAGGCAACAACATGCTCACGCACGCACGCATGCGCTCTGGGCTAGGAAGCGAACTTTTGTGAACAGAGCATGCCCCAAGAAGCCACTTCTTTTCCCTCGGGCTCCTGCTCATACACAGTTGGTTGAGGACAAGCCCTGGGAAGACAGGTAGCAGCTCTGGATTAAGGTTCCATGAACACAATGTGGGGAAGTCAGTTCCTTCTGTTCTTAACCTCCGGGGCTAAGCTGATTTCTACATTTCTGAAACAACTGGAAACACCTACTCTGTACCTAATACCAAGCTTATACTATTGAAAACAGCCTAAATCCCAGCTATAGGAAACCAGAAAAAAAATGACATATTCAAATTATGTGAAACTACCAGGAGAAAATAGCTAGATTCACAGGTAGCAGCATGGAAAATTCTTAGAAAAACGAGATGAGTGACAAATACTGAAGGAGACAATGAAACGTACTCAGGACGCTCCAACTTCAGTTTCTTCTCCGAATAAGGATTCATCAATTCAAGACATCTCATTTCTGAGATGCACCAGGACCTATTTTAGGCGTTTAGGATATAAAAAATTTTTTTAAAATGCAAGAAAATCCATCCTCTGGTTTCATAAGGGCTACATTCCAGTGATGTGGTGCAAAACAGGGAGAGAGACAATGAACAAATAATAAAATTAAATTTATAAATCAGATGATTGCTTTTAAGCTATGGTAAAATAGGGAAGAATAACTGTAGCATTAGAATAAGAGGGCTAGGATACTTTACATGTGAAATCTCACTAGAAAGGTGATATTCCAGAAAAAAAGTATGAAAGAGATGGGGTGTGAAGAACTTTGTTTTGCCAAACTAAGATTTGTGGTTGTCAGTAAGTGAAGGTTTTCCAAGCCTGTTCTGAGTAACATACATCCTTTCCTATTTTACAGTGCAGGTATAAAAATTTTATATCTCTTTTTATTTATTCTCAGGATTTTAGTTGGAATCTACATTCTGGATCTTAAAGAAAATGGATTGAACCTGGAACTAATTTTATTTTAAATTACTATATACTTCTGACGAGATTTGGTGGAAAAACACTGTTATTATGTTATTTGGGAATGGCTATGCCTAAATACATCTGCTATTTTAGTAAGACAATTGATACTAAGAACTCTAGTACTGAGAAAATTCTCAGGTAGCTAAATGAAAGCATCTGGCTTATTTCTCAAACAATCCAGTATTATTCAAATCTCACAAGTTTGCCTTTGAGGTTTATTCCTAGCTAGATGTGAGGCTAACTATAGAGTCAATGGCAGAGAGCATGGTGTGACCAATGGAAGAACTAATGTCTAGAAAGAACTGGATTTGAAAACCAGCTTCTTGACTTCATGGGCTTATGATATTTGGCAAAATAATTCACTTATCTGGGCCTCATGGAAATATGTCCCCAATCCTTATGAACTGAGGAAATGGGTAGGTAAGAATTTGCTCTACATTGTCCATCCTGGTAGGTTCTATGGTCCATGATGCAACAAACTTCTGTGGTAATGTCCTCTGTACCCTAGGACCAACACATGTCTTCTGGTCATATATTAAACATTTACTATTTCTTTTCTTATCTCTAGTATTCTACAGGCCTTGCTTCACTGAAATCGCTTCGCATGCCTGATGTGAGTAATCATGAACCACAACAGAGTTTTTTTTATTATTTTTTTTAAGTTTTGGAGACATTTTATTTAGAAAAAGAAAATCACCACTGAGTTTAATAGTTTAATTTTTTTAATAGTATACTGATTAGACATGACACAGTCCTAAATACTAAGAGTGTAGCAGTTACCTTCTCATTGCTAGGACAAAACATCCAGTCAAAAGCAACGTATGGGAGGAAAGGATTTATTTCAGGCTTACAGATTTGAAGGGAAGTTTTATCATAGTGGAGAAAAGCAACAGGCTCAGAGCATCACACATCTACAGCAGAGAGAGAACAGCAAGCATGAGAACTGTATTCAAGGTCCAGCCCTGTGACACATCTTCTCCAGCAGGCTCCACCTGCTGAGGACTAAGTAAACTTAAACACAAACAGCTGAGGCTGTGGAGGACATCTACACCCTAATCACCACACAGAGACTGTAAAATAAACATAACAACAAATTGGTTATCCAACGATTCACTTCAGGTTCCTACCGTGTGTCTTCTGTTTCTTTTTTTTTTTTTTTTTTTTTTTTTTTTTTTTTTGCCCTTTGTAAATCCTTTTCTTTCAAATCTCCTTCTGTCTCTTTTTTCCCATTGTATTTCTTCTTTTCTTAATTTCATATTGTGCAAGTTTATTCAAATTATAGTTGATTTTTGGCCATTTTAGTGGAATCTTGTTTTGTTTTGTTTACAAATAAGATTATGGTTTTTTAAAAATATTTTTTATTAGTTATGTATATAGTATATATACAGCCATGATGGTACTTCTCCCTGTCCTCCCCCCCATGGGTTATGTGGGTCTTGCCTTATGGGGATAGCCATCAGTTATGCAGGAGAGGCAATGACTCTGTGTATAATGACCCAACTCATAGCTCTATCAATCTTTCAATCTTTCCACACCCTCTTCCATGAATTTCCCTGAGCCATGTTGGGTTCATTTTAGGACTATTTCAGTGACAAGGTTTTGTGAGTCTCTGTGTCTCTTGATATCTGATTTGGTATGGGTTGAGTGTTCTTTATGTCTATCTCCTTCGCCCTTGTGCTGGTACCAGGTTCACCGATAAAGAAGCACTCTTGCTCATTTTCCCTATGACTCTATGGCTTCAGCTGGTGCCCTGTTGAGGTGCGATGGGCTGATTCTCTCCTCAGGTTCTGCATCCATCTGAAAGAGAGAAGCAGATTCTCCAATGGAGAGTGAGGTCAGTGCAAGATATATGGATAACCATTATTATTTTGGAAAGAATTTAATAGGTGTAGGCCCTCTTGTATCCCACTATTGGTGGGAGCTTGATATTGGTAAGCAGGCTCATTTTTGAATATGGTTCTGACTTGTTTCCCAGTGCCATATAGGAGTTCTCTTCCACTAAGCAGATCCGTTAGCCAAATCTAGAGCAGTTGGTAACCCACCATGGCTGTGTGCCAGTACTCACTTGTGTGAGCATCACATCAGGTTGTTTGCTGCTGAATATCTTAGACCATGAGTTGCTTAGACAGATGTTGGTCATTTTCCCCCAGTCACGTATGTAGCACCTTCTGGCACTAGACAAGCTAACTGTCTAGGGACTGACTCTCTTCCAGATTCCAGCCAGGTCTCTCCATGTTCCGTCTAAACAGCATATGGTGTTTTTGGCAGTAGGGTCTTACCATTAACCTTTGGTGGGTCATGAAGAACTCTGACAGAAATCTGTCTTCTTTTGGGAAACCTTGTAGGTCTCACTGATCAATAGCTCATTGTGGATGTTAACCACATGCTGGTATTGGGAGTTACAGGTTAGTGCCAAGGGAAAAGATGGAAGAAAAAGTATAAGTAATATGAAAGAGTAAGAGAGAAGAGAGAGAAGAGAGAGAAGAGGGAATGACAGAAACAGGAGAAGATTGAAGTTAGTCTTCATCATACCCTCTCCAAGCCCCTGTGATTCAGGTGTTCTCTCCAAGCACCTGATGCAGGTTCAACCTTTTAGTATGACTTTCAAGATATAGGATTTTATGGTACCATTTCTATTTGGGTCCAGTATGTCATCCCCCACCCTTTCCCTTCCCTCCCACCCCATCATCCCTATTGTCCAGTCCCTGAGATGTTTACTAGGTGTGTCAGCATCTTGGGAAAATATAAATTAGGAGCCACAGATAAGTGAGACCATGTGACGCTTATCTTTCTGTGATTGGGTGAGTTCACTAAGAATAATCTGTCCCAAGTTTGACCATTTTTCTTCAAATTGCTTTGTGTCATTTTTCCTTACTGCTGTGTAGAATTCCATTGTGTTTCTGTTGCTTTTTCTTCAGCCAGTAAAACGAAAACATCTCAGGTAGATCTCTTGGAAGAATAGCCTTTACATCATTATTTCTGTCTCTGAGCATCTTTCACTCACTCTTTCTGTATTTTGAAGCTGTGATGGACCTTGAAGACATGATGCATGTTTGGTGTCTGGCAGAGAGGATTTTCTTATAAGGTTGTTTGTCCAAAACTTCCCTAAAACTCTTCTTTTAAGACAAACCAAGATCCTACTTCTGTGATCTGAGAGTTTTGAAACCACAGTCTATTATCTAGTATGGTGACAGTAAAGACATTGTCCACAAATGGTTGGCTTTTGGGGTGATACTACCATGTACTAAAAATATAAACTGAGTTTTTTTTTTTAAAGCATAAATTGGCAATTCACAAAAAGCAGGGCCAAAAGACAAAAGGTTGGAAAACCTTTCAAACTATTTTTAGTCATCTTTAGTTCACCTAGGGTTTAACTGTTTTGGAGAAGGAATCTTGAATATGACCCATGTGGTGATTTTGAAAGCTACATACAAGGATCCCATGTTTTCTTAGCTTCAAAACAGATGTTTTAAGCTGGAGAGATGGGTTGGTGGTCAAGGCACTTGCCTCTAAAGCCTAAGGACCCACGTTCAATCCTCCATGTCCCACGTAAGCCAAATGCACAAGGTGGCACACGTATCTGGAGTTTATTTGCAGTGGCTAGAGACCCTGGTGCATCCATTGTCTCCCTCTCTCCCCCCACCTTCTTCCCTCCCTCTGTCTCTAACAAATAAATAAAAATAAAAAACTGGGGCTGGAGAGATGGCTTAGCGGTTAAGGTGCCTGCCTCCTAAGCCTAAGAGCGCTGGTTCCAATCTCCAGGTCCCACATTTAGCCAGATGCAAAGTGACACAAGTGCACAATGCCGCACTTGACTACAAGGGGGCACACGCATCTGGATTTCTTTAGCAGCAGCTGAGAGGCTGCTGGTGAGCCCATCTCTATCTGTCTTCCTCTCCCTCTCTCTCTGTCTCTGTGTCTCTCTCCAAAAAATAAATAAATAATTTTAAAAACTAAAAAAAAATAGATGTTTTTATTGCAATTTTTCATTCACATTGCCCACTAATAACAAATAATTTATCTTGATTCATTTAGTATATACTTTAAAATGAGACATGAACGTTCTCAAGTCCTGTGTTAAATGCATCGTTCTACAATTTATTCCTCTGAAAAAAAAGATGAACATTCATTTTTTATGTGCACTTACAAACAGAACCTGAATTTTTTCTTCCTCTACTTCTGCCACTGTTGGAGGCTTCCCAGCTAGCTTCCAGCATCATTTTCACTTTTTCTTTACAACCTCTAGGCATCCATGTCCTTTCCCTTTGGTTGCAGCCATCTTGCCTCCAAGAGGTTTTTGTTTTTGTTTTGTTTTGGTTTGGTTTGGTTTTGATGAGTTAAAAATGTAAAAAGTTTCTTCAAACCATGATCCATGCACTGAATAAGGACACCTTTCATGAGAAGGTGATCCCTGGGTAAGTCTTGGATATCTCAGCCAGCTCTGGCATTCTAAAGTACATTTGAGCCTCTGTAGAAACCTTCCTTGTGACTTGAAAAGGTGGGTTGTCCTACTCTCCTCAATGAGAGCCTCAGTCTAGGTCCCTCAACTCTAAGAAGCTGACCCTTTCTGTCTGTATTATTTATTTTCATAGCACTGGGACTAAATTCCAGACAGAAGCATCTTAAGAAAGGAAAAATTAATTTTGGCTCCTGTTTTCAGAGGGTTTTAGTATATCATGGTGGGGAAGAAATAGTGGAGAAACTCAGATAGATAGATAGATAGATAGATAGATAGATAGATAGATAGATAGATAGATAGATAGATAGATAGATAGATAGATAGATAGATAGATAGATAGATTGATCGATCATAGTGTAGAAATGTGTGGGGAAGGCTGTTCACATCAGGGTGGACCAGGAACTGGAGCAATAGGCAGGAACCCAGGACCAACAAAATAGTAGTCTTCAAAGCCCTTTCTCTAGCAAGCTACTTCTACCAGCTGGGCCCAACCCCCTGAAGTTTCCACAGCCTCCCCAAAGAGTGCCCTCATATGGGAAACAAATGTTCATAACATAAGCCTGTGCATAACACTTCAGATTCAAGCTGTTTAGCACTACCTACCCTAGATATTTCATTCATAGTGTTCAGAGTCCCATAGAGAGGGAGGGGAAAAGGGAGGTGTCAGCAGCTGGTGATCATAGCCTCATGGCCAGGATACAAATGAAGCAGCTAGAGGCTCAACTAGGATCATATGCCACCTCTCCATGGTTTTGATGCCATGTCAGAGGCAGAGAAGAGATTAAGGAAGAGCTGTAGATATAAAAGCTGTGACCAGAAGTTGATATAGCATCATGTTTGACTGGATTCTAAAGTCCAACAATCCATGGTCCAACTCATTAACTGGCATAGCTCCTTGAAAATTGCTTAACCTATCTCCAAGTGAATAGTATACTACTAAGAGCCAACATCTACTGTGCTTACCCTATAGGTTAGACATTGCTCATGAATGCTTGCATTAAATCTTCATAATACTCCAGTGGTGTAGAGCCCAGTAGTACAATTTTACAAAGGAGGACACACAAATAGGATTTGTTCCATCATCTGCTCCAATTTACACAATGGCTTCTACTACCTGACTAAATTGAATGCCCATCCAATATGCAATATATCATTGTAATGGCTGAATTAGGTGACATTTCTGTTAAAAAATAATGCCTGAAATATCATCATGTTTTGGGAGGAACACAAATAGAACCGCCTAGTCAGAAAGACAGGATCATGAAATTCTATAGACAGTGGGGTGGGGATGGTTGAGAAAATTTGGAGAATTTTGAATCCTCCATTACTATCCTTGGAAGGCAATGGAGATTAGAGCAGATGAGGAGGATTCATGTAAGAGACTGAGGCAAAGATTTATGTGTGGACTTAGAACAGCCCCCAAAAGCACTGTACTTTGTAGAAGGCAGAGGCACACAGGAGAAAGCTGTTAAAAAGGGTGACTGTTAGAATAACAACGCAATAGAGCAAGGACATCAAGATGGCTCCTGAGAGTGCCACAGGAAGATAATGCCGTTCCTCTAGAGAGAGGCTGCAGACTAAGAGCCAAGGAAAATGTCAGAGGAGATGGATGCACTCAATTTGAGTCATGTTACATTTAAAAAGAAAGCAAGACATGACAACCAGACTAAAGATAGGGAGATAAGGCTTCTCCTGACTACAAGAAAAAAAAGACATGAAAAACATCATTAAAAAGAAAGTTCTGCAATGGAGCCATCAAGAGAGAGCTTTTGCTTTTACTTTCTTCTCCCAGCAACCACAATAACTTTGACCTCCAGGTCCTTATGAATACATTTTAGCAATGCCTTTATGTAAAGGAAGGCGAGCTCTGTGGAAGATCAAGAAATGTCCATCCCCTTCTTTTCAGAAAAAGTTGTTTTATGAAATAATTTAGTTTGGCAGGTTCTTAGTGTTTGAGTCTTTATCTTGAAAACAGAACAGAAATGTCTTTCCACAGAGTAACCCACAACAGTACTAACTAAAAAGCAACAACAGGGGGAATAATGTTCTCTTGACCTTTTATCTGAATGCTCTGTTGAACTGTTCAAATTATAAGAACTTATGGCCGAATCTCCAAATTTGAAAAGTGTACAAAATAAACTTTCTGTTCTCTTTTGAAATGACATGGTATTATCTCTGCAGGAAAAGAGATTGGGAAGGTTTAAAGCATCCTTTAAGCTTTTCAGTTGATGTCAAATGGAATGGGATGCCTCCCTATGGCAGCAGGTTCATTTGTTTCACCCTATGCCTACCAAAGACCAATATGCTGAAATTCTAGCTCAGTTGTTCCACACTCCAGGATACGTTATGCCACCAGACATTAACTGTTGAAATGCCAGTCTCTACCACCCGTATGCACCATCATCTCACCCAGAAGAGTTGGTTGATAACTGGCTATCTTTAAAAGAAGTGCCAGAAAAAGGTGTGAAAATAATGTGTACTTCAACAAAAAAAAGGTGAATGAAGATTAAAAATGATAAATCATTAAAAGTGGTTTCTTCCTGTAGAATCCTCACCAAACCACAGCAGAAAATGGTGATGCCAACATGGCGAGGATGGCTCTTGTGTTGCGCTTCCTCTTGCTTCAGTGTTTGACATATTTCGTAAACCTTCTTGATTTTCCATTCCCTCACATATAAAATGCAGATATAATATCTACAACACAATATTGTTATTGTTAGTGTAAACACTTTATGAATGAATGACTAGAATAGTTACATAGGCAGTCAATGCATGTCAGTAATACAAAGTTGTATTGAATAACATGTAGCATCTATTGAATGTCTGAGCATTATCCTGACAACTTTTTCCTCTTGGATACAGATCAAAGAACCTCCTAGATCTTTTGTGTTATAAATAAAGACAACAACATAGCAATATTTTCCAGTGGTAAACAATTAAAAAATACCTTAGCATTAGTCCATGATGCTCAAGGCAAACCAAGAAAATCACAGAACTCTTGCCCCATTTATACTTTAAGTAACTTCAGAGTACCATGTCAGTGGCAGTATCCCAAATATTCAGGATATAGGGCAAATTAATAAGCTTCCC
Source organism: Orientallactaga sibirica (assembly GCA_036365145.1). NCBI lineage: Eukaryota > Metazoa > Chordata > Mammalia > Rodentia > Dipodidae > Orientallactaga > Orientallactaga sibirica. Next base: position 12,703,226 of record JAEOAD010000001.1, read on the forward strand.
ATCCTCAAGATTAGACAGATTGGGTCACTACTACAAATATACAAAATAATGATCTGTAGCAGTAGCAAAAGTTACCATGTAGCAGAGATGTCAAAAATTAAACTGGCGCTTTAAGAAGAGAGGCATAGGAATATGGCTTATTGCTAAATCACTTGATTAGCACTCACAAGGTGCTGGATTCAATCGTAAGTATGGAATGAAGTGAAAGAGCAATGGAGAGTGGAGGACTGCCCAAGCGTGAAATAGACAAGATGTGGAATGGAAGAGAAGGGACTGGAAAGATGGCCCAGCCATTAAAGGTTCTTGTCTGAAATGGAAAACAGTAATAGGTCATGAAATTATGTTGTCTTAGCCTGAATGTCCTAGAAAGCAGAACCTGAAAATGAAGGAACTAACACAAGGCTTGAGGTGTCCAGGACCATAAAAGTGTGAAACTGGAGGAGCAAGGGGGATGTGGTGCGAGGTGATGTGATTTGTTACAGTAACTACAGCTTCATAAGCAGAGAGACACAGCATGTCATGCAGCAAGTATGCTTGCTCAGCGCACCTCCAGCAGAGCCACATCTGACAATGGTCCCCACAAGAAGTTGTATCTGAGTTTTTCAGATCAGGTTCTCACCTCATGGGTCTGCTTGATCCTTGACAGTTGCTCAAAACCCAGATCTTATGGTGGGAGCTCATGTTTAGGCACATCTGAAAATGCAGGGAAGGAAGAAAGTTGTTGAGTACTCTGAGAAGTCATTGAAGAATTTCCTGATTAAAAAAAAAATAGAAGGAAGAAACATGGAAGGAAGCTGAGGCAGAAACAGCAGAGATTAATTTGAGAAAAGCTTCTAGGTATACCTTTGAAAAGTCCAGATTTTATGTTGTGGATAGAGAAAGTTTTAAAGAAAGGGTAATCCAGCTGGTCAGAATACAAATCATTGAAGATCTAGGTAAAGGAGGATTTATGTATTCTGACAATTGTTTTAGTATTTGGCCAAAAGTTAAAATAATTCTTCCTGGGATATTCAAAGTTTATATGTAGAGAAAATAGATTGAGATATAATCATTCTTCAGGAGGCAGACAAACTGTCAATAAAACAATACTTGATTCACTTATCCATTTTGTTTAACTTCAAATGGGAATACCAGATGGCTACCAGGTCCGTGTGGGCATTTGAGTTGGTCTGGAATATTACAAGTTGGCTGATATCACTGTTGAAACTCAGGAAAAGTGGCTCTTTTCACACCTGGCTTACAAAGCAATCAACCAGGAGGATGCAACCACATTGAATGCTCTTTGAATCATAACCAAGAATAACATCTGGCTTCTTTTTGGAAGAATGACTTTTTCACTCTATGCTAATCATTGTTGTCTAACATCAGGCAACATTTCTAAACTGCTTTTCATAATTCACAATCTCATTTGATCAACATAGCATATTTATGAGAAAGGAATTATTACCCTCTTGTGCAGTTATCAAAATTCAAATCAATTCAGAAGTAATGAATACTGTGTACAATTCCTGCAGCTAATTCATGGTGTTGCTGAAATTTTGGATCCTGTTTTTCTATAATGTTTATTGATTTTTTTTTCCTGGTTTATCTTACAACCTCACAGGTATTTGTGAGAAAGTAAATCTTTGTATGTGTGTGCACATGTGCACATTGGTGACAGAGAAAGAACAGAGCTTTAGAAGTTAAAAAATTATCAAAAAACACATACCCCAAATTTTATGATGGCAAATTTCTAGAAAATTTTCTCAAACAGATCTATCTTCTCAGATGACACACAACTTTAAGGAAATAAGTTTCACTCACATGATTTTAAGTCGTCCTTCCTAATATAGGATTTAGTTCAAACCTTTAATGCTTCAAAGTTTCCATAATGTTACTGTCCTAAAATTAATCTTGTGGATTGCAAAGAATTTTTTAAATCATCTTTCAACTTTCATGGTCAATGAATCTGAATTTATCTGAAGTCCTTCTTTATAAAGACTTGAATGAAGGACTGAACTACTCTGAATTGCCTCTTGCACAGAAAATGGTGCTCATAGTGGCTCTCTCATAGGATTCCTCATCTGCCAAATGATATATATATATATATATATTGTAAAGCATGATACAGGCAGAGGTGTGCCTGATAATTATAAGAGGATTGGCTACCCCACTGGAGCTATCACTCTATCTAACCTTGATGTGAAGTTTTTCTCTTCATGCTCCATTTTTAACTTCACTAGAATCAGAATAATGGAATCTTGCCATCAGTAATAAGATATTTTAGTGATGAAACCTGTTTAGTATGTACTCACTACAGTCTTTCCACTGAAAAAGTGGTCATTTGTCTCCTGCATTCTCTACTGTGGGAAATGTCAATTTGGATAGGAGAAAGCATTAGGATTGCAGAGGAATTGTCATCTGCCCAGGCGCTGATTGCCCTGGATGTTTCAGATGACAGGCTTCTTGGTTCCTATCATCTTTCCTGTTCTGATTCTGCTCAGATTAGGAAACTGGACCCACTGTCATGTATTCCTATCTTTCACCTGGTGACTGGGTTCTTTTTTCTCATTTTCAACTCCTTTGTTCAAAATCTATTGCAGAAGAGTTCTGGGTAAGATAATGCTAGAATACTATATCTATTAACTATTTTTTTTCTCAAATCATCATTGAAATAATCAATGAGCATGAGAATTCTATTTGAAATTGCAGGTACATCACAATACCTGGAGAATAATGAGGTAAGTGTAAACTAATAAAGAAAACTAACATAAAATATTTTGAGATCACAGGAGATTTTTATTTACTTTGCTTCATCTCATTAAATAATGAGCCTGATCACATATTTAAATATAAGTAAGATAAATATCATTTGTTTAGAAAAACAAATAAGCAATGAACATAAGAAATATCTTTTTACATTAGATAAATTTTATAACTAACAGAAATAACAGTTCATTTTATTTTGTCTAGTTTGGATTATAAATAGCAATGTTTAGCACTTTGGAATATTCCCCAAGGCTAGTAAATAAGAAGAAGCATATAATTCCCAAAGGAAAAGAACAATGTACATTTTAATGTTCTTGTGATTAGGAAAAATGTAGATGTGTGTAATATGAGATAATGAATTTGGTGCTGAAAATTGAAATATACTATGAAAACACCACAAAATATTTTAGTGTGTCTATTAAGATGGCATAATTTTCTGTTTAATTATAAAGAAATTATAGATTAAATTCAGATTTATCTTAAGCATCTATAGATAGTCATATAGCATTATTATTATATTCATTGAAGCAGTCTTCTACAGCACTCTGGCAAAGGGAATTTATTTTTTCAACTTACTCTTTCATCGAGTAACATTGTAATCCAATAGTCTATATGTAAGAAATTCACCAAATCATGACTACAACCTTAAGATATGTCATGATAGTTGCATAAATTAATAGTAACAAAGACTCACAGATTAGATGAAAGAATAGGCTGATAATTAGAAAACTTCATGGAATAACTTAAGAAATTATAGTATCAATGTTGAGTCATCCAAACTCCTCCAGTGGTTTATGAATGTATGTTGTCAGACACTGTCATAATATTCACACTTTATTCCTGCTGCATGTACATTTTCAAAACAGATTCTTAGAGACTATTAACTCATATTTTAAATTTTACTCAGACATACTATTGTTTCTCTTCATATTCCTTTCTTCTTTCTTTTATCTTCCTTCATAAACTGACCACCTACGACATTCCTGGATCCTGCTAAGAGTCACATGTACAAAGGAAATAGATAATAGGCCTTGATCTCAAAGAGTTCATAGAAAACAATTAAGTCTAATTTGTAAATGAAGACTTATAGGAGCCATAGCAACAGTTTTTACAATGTCTGCAGCTTCAGAGAGAAAGTGAGAAGTTGGTATTTGAGGCCTTCATGAGAAGAGCCTATGAAAGATTAATGAGCAATTCTGCAATTGTCCTCCAGAGAAATAATGAGGACTTTGAATGTGCTTGATGCAAGAGTTTGAGATGAAATAACTCTGATGGAATCAAAGCTCAGGGCAGGGACTAGTAGAACCAGCCTATTGTTTCTAAGTATGGTACAATTTTGGGATTGAGAAACACACAAATGCCTTAATAAATATAACAGTGTGGTGTAGATTATAGCTGAGATAATTTTTTAACGTAGAAAAATGACCCTAAAGCCAGAACTCAGAGGTAGTAGCCAATGTGTCTATGGAAACTGGAAAATATTTATTATGCTAAGTTTTAGTTTAAAGCCTTTACCTGCATTTATCTAAGCTAATGCTCATAACAACCCCGCTTAAAATAAAAAAAATAAAAATAAAATAAAAAAAAAACCTATGGTTATATCCTCACACTGACTGGTGTAAAAACAGAAAACTCAAGCAACACAGTAGTGAAATCAGGATTTTCTCATAGTAAAGCTAAATTTGAGCTCTTAACTAAAGTACAAGGGATTCTACTTGACCTCGTGATAAATTAACCTGCTGTTTTTTAAAAAAAATATTGATATTCAAGCCCCAGTTTTAGACCAAATAAATCGAGATCTTTGGGTATGCAACCTAGAAATTGGTATTTCTCAGTTTTGTTACTTAAGTGCAATTAAACTTGAGAACCATTCTATTATCCTATTATTTAAAAACTATTATTTATTCATTTGCAATCAAAGAGAGGAGAGAGGGAGAGAGAGAGAGAATGGACAATCCAGGGTCTCTTGCCACTGCAAACAAACTCCAAATGCATGTACCACTTCATGCATCTGGCTCTAAATGGGTACTGGGGAATCTAACCCCAGTTGGTAGGCTTTGCAAGCAAGTGCCTTAACCAGTGAACACTTTCTCCAGCCCCCATTATCCTATTTCTTGAAAAGTGAAGATGATGTTGAGTTGACAGTTGGGAGCTAGTGAGAGTTGTTAGCATATGAGGAAACAGGAAAGGGCACACCACTTGATGGAGGCCCCAAGGTAAGGTCTAGTAAGGCATTGGGTGTGTATCATATCTAGATGAAAAGCTTAGTGGGATGAAAGGGAAATCAAGGCAGAAAAGAAAAGACTATTTCAAACTATATTTTGTAAGACCTTGATTCCATAGTACGAATCTGAAACTTTACCATTCATTGAAGATCCTTCAGAATTTTAAATATGGGTAGGCTGGAGAGATGGCTCAATGGTTAAAGGCTCTTGCTGCAAAGCCTGATGCCCTGAGTTCAGTTCCCCAGTACCCACATAAAGCCAGACGCATAAAGTAGTGCATGCATTTGGAGTTCATTTGTAGTGGCAGGAGGCCCTGCCACATCCATTTTCCCCTCTCTCATTCTTTCTCTCCTCTCTCTCTCTTTCTCTCTCAGAGTGAAAATAAATAAATGTTTTAAAAATTAGTTTAAGTATTGGGGTGAAAGAGAAGATGACCTATATTTTAGAAAAACTGGTTTAAGAAGTAGTAAAATAAAATATGGTAGTAAATGGCTTAAAGTGTATTAAAATGATCTGAAGAATTCATGTTGGCCAGTGGTTTCTACTGTATCCTACTAGAAAGTGAACCTATTATTCAATATTTATAACTTAATTTTAAAGTTTATTCTCTGTGGTACTTTTACACTGCAGATGTTATCCAAAGCACATGAACATGAGACATTTAAGATGAATTTAGCAATCATTTAGATATGAAGAGAACTAATGTGATTCATTAGCCTTTATTTAGTGTCAGGTTTTTGTACCACATGGAGTGAAGACAAAAGGAAAAGGTGACAGTAGGACTGAAAACTCACATTTTTAAATTAGGCTCAATTATTTTTCTTCAATCAAGAAAATTCTTTTTAAGCCATGGGACCAAATGACATTTCTAAAACCACAGCTCATCTCATAAATCATATCCTCTTCACTGAACTGTTACATACTTTCAATCATCCTACCAGACTTGGCATATAGAAGGAATGACAGTATCATAAAAATTACAGTGAAAAGATTTCTTTCATTCTGCTGCAATCCCTAGGTAAAAAGGAAGACGTCTTACTTCTTTTATTTTATTCTTATTTTTTTAAATTTTTTATTGACAACTTCCTTAATTGTAGACAATATCCCATGGTACTTCCCTCCCTCCACCCACTTTCCCCTTTGATACTCCACTCTCCTTCATATCCCCTCCCCCTCTCAATCAGTCTCTCTTTTCATTTTGATGTCATGATTTTTTCCTCCTATTATGATGGTCTTGTGTAGGTAATGTCAGGCACTGTGAAGTCATGGATATCCAGGCCATTTTGTGTCTAGAGGAGCATGTTGTAAGGAGTCCTACTCTTCCTTTGGTTCTTACATTCTTTCTGCCCCTCTTCTGCAATGGACCCTGAGCCTTGGAAGGTGTGTTAGAGATGTTTCAGTGCTGAGCACTCCTCTGTCCCTTCTCAGCATGATGGTGCCTTCTGAGTCATTCCAAGGTCGCCAGCATCTGAAAAGAGAAGCTTCTCTAACCAAAAGTGAGAGTAGCATTAATATATGGGTGTGGAAATTAAGAGAGGTGCTCACTGGGCAGTTTGGTGAGCATAGTATATACATTTAGCCAGACACCAGCAGACATTATACCCCTAGGGCTCATGACTACCCCTGTCATAGGTTTTCAGTATCAGGGATGTATTCACTCCCATGGAGCAGGCCTCCAGTCCAATTAGAGAGTGGTTGGTTTCTCCCATAACAGACATGCCATTATTGCACCTGTTGGCTCATTTGGCCTGTATGGCCAAATTTAAAGCTTGCAGTGTTCACTGTTGAGTATCTTCTCTGGTGTTTTCTCTCTCTCATTGAACTGCATGCAGCTTAGCATTTTCCAGCTTTCTGTCAGCTGGTCCACATGGAGGAGGCTTTCAGCCCAGCTCCAGCAGGATTTCTCAGTGACCTTGTAGGCCAAGTATGTGGGGTCTTCAGCAATAGGGTCTCACCATCTATTCCTGGTGGGAAACCAAGGGCCTCGGCAATGGCCTATAATGTTTTGGGGGTATCTGTGACCTCCCTGGACAACAACTCACTGGAAGGTATCCCATCCCTGGCACTGAAAATTTTCTAGTAACAATCTATGGCTTTTGAGTGTTCCATTGTTCAGAAAAGTAGGTTTCCATATGACTTACTTATATCCTCTTAGATTTTAATTCATCCTTCCTCCACCTTTCCTTTACTCAATCTCTTCTGCTGACCTCACTAAGGCTTTTTCACCCCCCATTAATCTGTTCTTCTCCTTACATATTCTTACTTCTTTTATAAGTACATACAGCTGAAGCGTCCCCTCAGGAATGACATGCAGAATACAAATGTTTATGAACATGTCTCATGTGAGGTTTTATGAGAAAATTAATCCATAATTCTAACCTAGGATATCCATTTGCATGGAATCAATTAATTCCTGTGATTCTGGAATGATGCTAGCTGGTATCTTCCTGGGGAAAATTGAGAAAATCATCACTGAAATCATTGTCTTCATGACTTAATTCTCTGACAATCCAAGTGACATATCAGCTAGATGGAAAAAACATGGGTCAGATATAGGAGAGGGAGCAGTTAAGACCTTTACATTTCAAGAACAAAATAAGCCATTCTAGAGCCACATAACCATGAGACTGGAATTTAGAGAAACACACATATTAAGGCTACTTTTGTTTTAGTAGCTATTCTGCTTCCTGAAATCTGTCATCCTGAATGATAAAGACCTGGGAATATAATAATTACTCATACACTTGTAATCAGAAACAAATATGAGCCTATAGGGAGAGATATCCTAAGAACAAGAAATTTAGGAGTTAGTCTAAATAACATTATCTGATCTTAAATAAGTCTTTAAGGAGACATTTGAATAACTTTATATTCTTTGTAAAAAAAAAAAAAAGACTTTAATTTCTAATTTAAGCAATATGACCTGAAAATGCAATTTTTTAAATCTCTTCTGAGACCTTGTTAATATTAGAGAAATAAAGTTTAAAATGGATATTCTATTTGTGGATATGCTGAAACACTAAAATGCCCCTCCAATGAAATGCTGGCACAAGTTAACATATAGCATACAAAGACCATATATGCCAAAACTGTAGCTGACATCATTCTCAATGGCAAAAAAGGTACACTTTTCCACAAAGATCTTGATAAAGCCAAAGATGCTCACTCTCACTATTGCTATTCAACATATGCTGAAAGTCTTAGCTAGAGCAATGAAGCAGCAGAAAGGGGTGGGGGGGATAGACAAACTTAAAAGAATAACTTAAATTATCCTTTTTTCAGATGAATAAATTTATATATGGAAACCTCTAGACTCCGCAAAAATCACTGTTGATATTAATGAACAAATTTATTAGGACAAATAAAGTTATAGGATACAAAATCAATATACAAAACTCATAGCATTATTATATTCTGACAATAGGAAATCCACAAATAAATCAAGGAAATGCCTATTCATTATAGTTACAAAATATAATAAGATACATATGAGGGTAAAAAACTTGTACACTGAAAAATATAAAGCACTCATGAAAGATGTTGAAGACACAAATAAATGGAGAGAGGTCCTATGTTTGTGGACTATAAGACTTGATTTTGTTAAAATGTCTACAACATTAAGTAAATCTATGGATTATAACTTCATCCTTATGTAAATTCAAATGATAAAAAATAATAAAATCTCACCTGAAACCACAAAAGAGCTTGCCTAAGCAAAATAATCTTGAGAAAAGAGCCATAAACTAGAAGTATCACTGTATCTGACTTCAAAATATATTACAGATATAGCCACCAAAGCAATATACTATTTGCATAGATATAGACATGCAGATCAGTGGAACAAAATATAGAGCCCAGTAATAAATCCATGAATTTTTACTCAGCTGATTTTCACAAATAATCCAATAGCATAAAATAGGGAAGGGGAAAGTCTTCAATAAAATGTGTTAGGAAAACACAATTTTCACATGTAGAATTAACTTGATGCTTATATCATGTGAAGAAAAATAAACTTAAAATGAGCAGAAGACAAATATGTTATATAGACATTATTACGATAAGGAATTTAATATCAAGAAAGCAACTGACCTAATTAAAAGTAGCCAAACAGCATAAATAGATATTTCTAAAAAAGAATATAAATAGCCAACAGATTTATGAAAAATGCTCAAATCAATAGGGAAATCAAATTAAATCATAATGGTAATTATCAAAGACTTAAAAGATAAGTGTTGGCAAAGGATGCAGAAAAAATGGACCCTTTGTATAATTTGTTAGGAATGTAAAATAGTAAACCCATTATGAAAAATATTTGGGATTCCTCAAAAAAAATAAAAATAAAACTTATGACCCAGAAGTTGTCTTACTGGCTATATATTCTAGGCAGTGCCTTTGTTATAATGAAGTGATATCTGTACTTCCATGTTCATTGTACATTTAACCACAATAGCCAATGTATTGTATGAATCTGTTGCAGTTACCTTCGCATTTCTGGCACAAAGCACCTGTCTAAAAGCAGCTTATAGGATAAAAGGTTTATTTTTGCTTACAGACTCAAGGGGGGAAGTTCCATGATGGTTGCGGAAAGGATGGCATGAGCAGAGGCTGGACATCACCTCCTGGCCAGCATCAGATGGACAACAGCAGCAGGAGGATATGCCAAACACTGGTAAGCAAAAGCTGGCTATGACATCCATGAGCCCATCCACAATAGCACACATCTTCCAGCAAGGCTCTAATCCCAAATTGCCACCAGCTGAGGACATGAGTTTATGGGGGCCACCTAATTCAAAGTATTACACAATCAATTTTAGTGTCCACACTCAAAAGAATACACAGGTAGAACAGAACCATTCAACCATTAAACAAAGGAAATCTTGCCATCTACAAGTCCCATCCAGGGGTACATTGTATTAAGTAAATAAGCAAGGTACAGTGAGGCAAATACCATGTGATCTCACTTACATGTTGCATCAAAAAAAAAAAAAAAATCAAGAGGCTGGGAAACTCAATGGTTAAAGGAGGTTGCTTTCAAAGCCCGCCAGCCTGGATTTAATTCTCAAGCTGCCCACATGAGACAAAAAAAAAGTCATACAATCATCTGGCATGTGTTTACCGAGTCAAAAGACCTAGAATTTCTCTGTATCCACATGTGTGCAAATAAACAACATTTTAAAATATTCAAATCCACACAAGAAAACATTAGGATAGTGTTGACTATCAAAAGAAGAGGCAAAGATATATGGCAAAGGATATAAAATTCTAGTTAAGAGGAACAAATTTAAAAGATCTATTACACACCATTGTGGCTCTAGTTAATGATAATGTTTTATTTGTCTCAAAAATGTCTTAAAAACCTGAAAGTTAATTTGAAATGTTCTCAACACAAGAAAAAGTAAGTGAAGTAATGGATATGCTAACTAGCTCAATTTAGCCATTCCAAAATGGATACATATTTCAACACATGTTGTACATGCTAAAAATGTATAATTTTTTCTTATGAAGTTAAAAATTAATTAACAAGGAGAATCTATTCTGCTTTTTGAGTGTATTAAAAATCTCTTGATTAAAATTAATTCATTGTGGAGAGGTACAAATTTAAATAATATACAGAAGTCAACCAAAGCATTAAAGGAACCTTGGTAAGAAGGCAAGAATATAGTGACTATTTTTCAAGTTTCTGTAATGAAGTTTCTTTTCTTTTGAGAAGACTCATTAAGGCATAGAAGAGACAGAAAATGTTATGGGTATACTTAAGATAAGCAAATCCTTACCCTTCTGCCACTGTGCCCATCCTTTGCCATGCTCCCCATAAAGCTTGGATTTCTAACAGGCACACTATAAGTATAACTAAGAATGTAAAATAAGTTAACCTTAAAAATGGCATTATTTAGGAATGAAATTGGATTTTCTTTGGTGCTTGTTAGAGAATTTATAATTGTAACTTACCATTTAAACTACCAGTACAGTCTGAAAAATCTCAAGCATATAACTTAATATAAAACAGTTGACTGTGTTATATGCAACAATAAGCACAAACTCTCTCTAACAGAATTCAATTTCATCCAGATTCGAAGAATTACCACACATAAAATTTAAATTAACATGAGCTCGCAGGAAAAACCTCCCCAAACACATTAGATACAAAACCAATCACTGAAAAAAAAATCAAAAGCAGTAGCAAGCAGAATTAGACCTGTAAAAATATTAGATAATGGTATTACTAGACACAGAATATGAAATAATTGTCTTATATGCTTACATAATTAAAAGAAAGGCTTTAAAATGTGAACAGAAAATCAAGAGATTTAAAAACAACAGATTGGTGAAAGAACCAAACAATCCTTTGATGTAATAAAAATGTATTCTGCAGCCAGACGTGGTGGCGCACGCCTTTAATCCCAGCACTCGGGAGGCAGAGGTAGGAGGATTGCTGAGAGTTCGAGGCCACCCTGAGACTACATAGTTAATTCCAGGTCAGCCTGGACCAGAGTGAAACCTTACCTCGAAAAACCAAAAAAAAAAAAAAAAAAAAAAAAAAAAAAAAAAAAAATGTATTCTGCAAAGAATGTAGAAAGTCAGTAGAGAAAGTAAATCCTACTGTGACAAAAGATCATGCTAGGTAGACTACAAAAATGCTTATGTCCCTCAAATAGCTGAGGTCACAAGATGACCTACTTACTATCATGGCTGGAATCTGAGATAGTCTTCATAGGCTCCTGCTTTGAATGATCCTAAGCCAGTGATGTTATTTGGGGAGGATCTGGAGACTTCAGGAGGTGGAGACATAGTTGGGGAAAAGAGGTCACAAAGGGTGAGTCCTGGGAGTATATTATACCTGAGCAACTCCTGGCATACACTCTTCTTCCAGGCTTTCCATAATGTGAACAGCTGTCCTCCACCACACTGCCCTGCAGCCATGATACTCTGCTCACCGACTTCGGGCCAAGCAACTATGGACTGAACTCACTGGAACCATGAGCCCAAATAAATCCTTCTTCCTTTTAAATTTATTTGTTGGGTATTTTATCACAATTAAGCAAAAGTACCTAATGCACTTACCAAACTAAAATCCAGAAAGATGAAGATGTCTTCCAAGAAGAAATTGGTCCCAGATTGTTTGGTCTTTGTCAGAGGACAGGAGATAGGAGGTAGCCACCAGGAATGGGCAAACAAAAATCATATGAGATTTTAATAACTGTTAAATATTGATTACAGGACGTGAAGCATTTTCTAATGTTTGGGACCCCAGACACAAGGAGAGTGTGTTAACCACCTACAGAATCTTTTCCATTAGTCTCCACTGATTATTTATGGAAAAGATGTAGGGGAGGAGAGGATACCTGAAAGACAGTGCCTGTGTTGTAAAGATAAGCAGGATAGGGCTGGAGAGATGGCTTAGCGGCTAAGGCACCTGCCTGCTAAGCCTAAGAATGCTGGTATCAATGTCCAGCGGTTCCAATCTCCAGGTACCACGTTTAACCAGATGCAAAGTGAGGAAAGGGCACAATGCCGCACTTGCCCAAAAGGGGGTGCACGCATCTGGATTTCGTTCACAGCAGCTGAGAGACTGCTTGCACACCCATCTGTATCTGTCTCCCTCTCCCTCTCTGTCTCTCTCTCCAAAAATAAATTTAAAAGATTAAAAAATTTTAAAATGATAAGCAGGATAAGTTTGAGGTTGGAGAAGAGAACCTCCACACAGGACCCTGTGTAAGAGAATCAGAGTCCACTGCTGCTGAGAGGGAACAGAAAATCATACTTTGTTCATCTAAGCACAGTTTCTTTCTTTTTTTTTTAAATAAATATATATATTTTTATTTATATTATTCTAATTTTACATTCATAGTATTGGTTCCATTGTCCTCCTCCCCGTCCTCCCACTTTCAAAGGGGCCCTCATCAATGGGGAATGTGGATCGTGCATTGTGAGTTTGCTCAAGAGTTCTGGTGGATAGGCCCCAGTCTCTGTGCATAATGCCCCAACTTGTGACTCTAACGATCGTTCCGCCCCCTCTTCCGCGAGTTTCCCTGAGCCACATTGGGGTCATTTTAGTTCTGCTTCCTTGATGAGGTTTTGGGAGCCTCTGTGTCTCTCTGGATATCTGGCTTAGTTGGAGTTGGATGTTCTCTGTATTTATCTCCTTCAGCCTTTTTCTGGTGTTGTGATTGCCTTGAGCGCTGTATTCTTGCCCTTCCCCTGCGTTGTTCTATGGTTTCAGCTGGTGAGGTGTGGTTAGCTGATCCTCCCTTCAGGTTCATTGTCCACCTGAAAAGAGATAAGCAAATTCTCCAACGGAGAGAGAAGTTAGTACTAGATAGAAGGGATAACCATATATGTTTTGGAGGGAACTTTATATGCATTGGCTCTCTTCTAGCCCACATTTGGTGGCCTCTAGATCTTGGAGACTGAGCTCATTTTTTGTACATGGCTTTGACTTATTTCCCAGTTCCAGCAATGAGTTCCATTCCACTGAATGGATTTATTAGCCAAATCAAGAGCAGTTGGTAACCCACAATGGCTGTTTGCCACTACTGCACTTGTATGAGCATTACGTCAGATTGTTTCCTGCTGGGTATCTTAGACTGCAAGTTGTTTGGACCAATGTCAGACATTTTCCCCCAATTGCTCATGTAGCACCCTCTGGTACTAGACTAGCTAACTGTCTGGGGACTGACCTTCTTACGTATTCCGGCCAGGTCTCTCTCTGCTAAGCACAGTTTCTAACTCTCGGTCTGATTCTAGAACATTTCTCTCTTTAACTTATAAGAAACACTATTTACTTAAATGCTATTTTTATCACTTTACTAGATGCTCAAATATGGAGAAAAGCACATAGAACTTAACCATTCAAAGGCTGATTTAAAATGTGTATTAACTTCATGAAGCTAAAATAGTTCACCGCTTCTTATAAATGAATTCAGTTGCCTATTAGCTAGAATTCATTAGAGAAAACCAAGAATATATTTCTAGGATAAGCAACAACAGTCCATAGAGAAGTGTGATACAAACTAGCCATTTGATGTTAAAGTAGTACCAGAAGATCATCATTATGCAACAGGCATGGTTCCCTGGCAAGACACAAAACTAATAATAAAATATCTACTTCAACTTCCAAAGACTAGACAACTAAAACTAACGCATTTGGAGACCAAGCTCCAGAAAGACAGGCAGGCAGGCAGGCAGACAGTCAGACAAAAAGATGACTGATAAAGATAGGTAGATGATGATAGATAGATAGATAGATAGATAGATAGATGATAGATAGATTAGATGGATAGATAGATGATAGATAGATTAGATGGATAGAAGACTAAATTTGAATGCAAAATGCCTGTGCAAGCAATAATTACATGGTGATGATTTTATTTTTAGATGTGAGTGATCTAGCAGAGTAAATTATAACTACAACTATATATGGAGGGAGATGAAGAAGTGGGTGTGTGAAGAGTGAAGGAATAATTTAATTTTGTAACCTAAAAAAGTTGTTTCAAATAAAATCAAGATTAACAGTGAAAAGTACAATTTTCACATGATTTTTTCTGTTACTGGTTGACAAAACCCAATAGTCAATATACACCTTCACTAACACCCACAGTCTCTCAGTCATCTTGGTCTTATTCAATAAATATTTACTATGTACTAGGAACTACTGTGGTCACTAAGGATATATTATAACACAATAAAAAGCAAAGCATGGTGGCACATGCCTGTAATCTGAGCACTTAGGAGGCAGAGGCAGGAGAATCATAAGTTCAAGGACAGCCTGGACTACATACTGATACCCTGTCTCAAAACATGAAAAAGAAATAGAACAAGGACCCCCATCCTCCTGGAACTTAGAACCCAGTGGAAAGAGAACAAACTACAAAGATGATAAGTGAGTAAATTATTCAATATATTAGGAAGCAAGTCCTATGACCAAAAGAAAGAATAAATAGGAAGGGAGATGAAAAATACAGTTAATTTTACACTATTAAACAGGATGGTCAGTGTAGACATCATTCATAAAGACAGGCATGTGTGAAGATAAGTTAACTATGCAGTAGGATGATCATTCCTACAGAGGGAATTCAAGATGTATTTGAGGGTTGTTATTCAAGATAAGTTCAAGGAATAGGTGAAAGGGCAAAGTGGCTGGAATGGTGCAAGAAATAAGAAAGGAAGTTGAAGAGTAATTATCTCCTCCACATCCATTTCACTCCTCATTCCAAGCCATTAAGTCCCACTGAAAGATAAACAGACATGCAGATAGATGTCACTTTGAGATAATGAGTCAACATTAGCTGCTGTAGCTCAACCTTGGTGATGTCATCCCTTCCATAAATCATTCCACTAGGCAGAATTTCAGCTCTGTTCTTAGTAAGGTGACAAACATGCCTTCATACCTTACATCTCCACAGATGTCCTAACTCCTACTTTGTTCAGAGCACCCAGAGGACATTCTCTATGCTCACATCATGCACTTCCAGTCTCCTTCTGACAAGGCTCAAAGGGAGAAGCCCTTCCCCACCCACTCAAGACAGTCTGCACTGGCTTCCACTCATCCCTTTGACTGTCCTGCTGGGACACTGTCAGTGTCTTTTTCTGTGAAGTTTTCTTTGTAAATGTTTGTCTCATGAGCCTACATTTTCCTTGAGATGTTTGATTCTTATCATTGCTGCAAATTTCCATCTATATTTGGGCAATTTTCTTTTTATGCATATGTATGTGTATCAGTGTGCATGTTGCATGTTTGTGTGTGGGCACACATATACGTATATGCATGTAGAGAACAAGGAAACTTCAGGTGCCATCTTAAATAATGTTGTCCATCCTTTTTAAGACAAGAGTTTTTCACTGACCCAGAGCTCACAATTTAAGCTAAACTGGCTAGTCAATACACTATAGGAATTCTCCTGTTTTGGCCCCTGCAGTTTAGGATTGTAAGTACACCTCCATACCTGGCAATTTTTCATTGGCACTGAACCTCATCCTTGTAAGGCAAGCACTTTACTGAAGGAACTATCTCCCTAGCACTGTTTAGACAATTCTCTAACCTACCTGTCTAGTTATGACCTATTCCTGTGGTGGTATAAGCAGTGATTTATAGCCATTTCCTAGACACACATGTATTCTAATGATACATCATACATACAGTATCAAAATAAAGCCTATTTCCACTAATACCATGTTCTTCCAAATACCTTATTAGCCTTCTTTTAAAAGAAGAAAATTAAGTCCTGAGCATCTTCTGTTGAGTTTAGGGATGGTGAGCTCAGTGCTATTCCTTGCTTCTAACATGATGAAGCAGTTTGTATTTTGTTGCTGTTTCTTTTGTTGTTTGTATGTTTTGCTTTGCATTAAGTTTTTCATTTTCTGGTACCTAGTGAGATAAGTACTTATTTAATTGAGTAATTCATATAAACATGGGATAACTGATTGGCTACTAAATAAATTAGTATTAAACCATATTACAGAAACAAAATTTACAGTGGTAGCACT
This sequence comes from Orientallactaga sibirica, assembly GCA_036365145.1. Lineage (NCBI taxonomy): Eukaryota > Metazoa > Chordata > Mammalia > Rodentia > Dipodidae > Orientallactaga > Orientallactaga sibirica. The sequence continues at coordinate 12,719,683 of JAEOAD010000001.1, forward strand.
TTAGAGGGAAAAAAAGAGTTACAAAGGCAAATAAGAGAGTACAGGGAGCATTTCAGCCAGAGAGAACAGCATTGGGGAATACAGAATTTTTAAACATAGTTTTAAATTTAGGTTGTTTTGGGAAGGATAGTGAGAAATGAGGCTCATAGGTAGGGACGAACCAGGTTCTGAATCCACTGGGGAGTGAATAAAGAGCTCTAGGCAGGAAATCCTTTGAGAAACATAGATTCTAGAAAGGCCCCACCGTGTGTTAGTTAGCTTAAATCATACTTTTTAATCCCCTACAAAATCTAGTACAGTGCTTTCAAATAATGTGTACAAGTCAGGAACAAATTGTGTTAGATGGAAGTAAATGATAGACACTTCATGGAGAACAATAAATGGCTAAGCTGTGTGCAAAGCATGGTTCTGAGCTGTCAAATTTGAAAGTGGACATATCAACAATTGTAAAGTTGAGACCGGCATTGTGAGCCCCACTCTCCCCTTTTGATGGCTGCTGGTTGCCATGGTTACAACTACATGGGTAGGCTTATTTATAGTTATACACTATCTTTAGTGAACTCCACAACAGATGAGAGAAAAATTCTACTGTGAAGCCATCTAAATGCATTGCAAGCACTTAGGAAGAGTGATATAATCAAATATACACTAACAGATTTCAAAAACACTACAGAGAGCCCCATTTTAAACTACAGAGAGCCCATTTTAAACAACTGTTTTGTGAACAGTGTTCTGAGTCAATTGAAAAAAAAAATAAAGGGTTATAAGTTGCAGACACCCAGGCTCTTGCATACCCTTTGCTAGCTGTGCCATTACAATTTATAAGCCAAAGCTCCAAGATTCTGGAAATAAAAATAATATCTTTATGGCTTATTATTTGCAATAAAAGTATAAGTATTGGGTCTTTTGAGTCCCACTGTAATAATATGACATGGGTACTATTTTTGTTTTTTATTTCTACTTTGACATTAAGAAATTAAGGACCAAGGAGGATACGAGTTTCCCAAAGCCACATGCTGGGTAATGATCAGGGCTAGGCAAGAACTTGGGTAGTTTTTTCCAGTATTGACTAAATTTGATATTACAATAAAGGGTCTATGGGCTAGAACTCACTGAGAAACCAACAAAACAAATTTATCTCAATTTAAAGTGACATAAATAGAAAACAATTATTTTATTAAGAAAGAATGCAAGATTCATGTTGCCAAACCAACCAGAAATTCCTAACAACACAATATATCCTTAACCCTATTGCAAATGAATGATAGCAAGATTCCCTTAAAAGTTTCTGTTTTGTGTGAAATTAAATACAGTTTGGGAAATATTCATTACATGTGTGAGTGAACATAAAACAAATATATCATGTATGATAAAGAAAAATTTTCTATGATTACTTAAAAAATAAGGGAGCCTGGTGTGGTGGTGCATGCCTTTAATTCCAGCACTTGGGAGAGGATCACCATGAGATTGAGGACACCCTGAGACTACATAGTGAATTCCAGGTCAGCCTGATCTATAATGAGACCCTACCTCAAAAAAAAAAAAAAAAAAAAGTAAGGGATATTAACAGCTATTTAGCCTTTTTTCTCATTCATTCTTAAAAAGTCAACTAGGCAAGAATTATTGATCTCTCTTGAACAGATGAAGAAATCGGAGGTTCACAATGGATCAAACTTCCTAAAATATACATAACCCATAAGCAGGAGAACTGGGCCTGAAATCTAAGACTTTCTCATAATAAAGGCTGGATTTTTTTCCCCTTATTTGTTTCCCTGTCACCTTGCCTTAAAATGAACCAAAATTTGACTAGTTTTCTCTGCTTAAAGTCAAGGAAACTGCTTTGAGCAACCACAACTTATTGTAGAAGGATAACAGGTGGGAGTTGACACAAACAAGTCCTGCTTCAATGTATGAACTGCTTGCTTTTTGAACAGATGTGTATTACATTTTGTTACTTGTGCTAGAGTACAAGATCATGCTGCAGCTAATGTTCCTCACTCAGGTAGCTATTGATAAAAGCAATATGTTATAGCTTTGGAATTCACATTTGTTGCTAGCGACCATACAATCTTAGAATTATGTTGTATTCATATATGCTTCTATTAAATACATACTAAAATGGTCCTCTTATTGTGATAAGTTCTGGAGACACACATTTATATAAGACAAATAGATACTGAAATGTGGAATACTACTAAAAGAACATTCAGAATGTTTATGGACTCAATAGATTTTAGTGCCTTCCTTATGTCTGATAACATGGGGAGTACTGAAGACATAAAGGTGAATAATGAATGTTTCCTGAAGTGACTTTAGACATCACCCATATGAAAGAATTCTAAACTGAAGTACCAAAAGACTAAGCATTCATGCAAGGTCATGCAGCACAATTTAAGTTAAAACCAGTGGCTGCTCAAAATATCTTTGAATACTGAAATTTATTTCAGGGTTCATAGTATTGAGAAGTATCTTTCTACCTTTCACATTTCTTTTTTTAAAATTCAATTTATTTATTTATTTGATAGAAAGTGGGAGGGGGGAGAAAGAAAGAGCGAGAGAATGGGTGCACCAAGACCTCCAGCAACTGCAAACAAATTCCAGATTCATGAACCACTTTGTGCGTTTGGCTCACATGGGGAATCAAACCTGGGTCTTTTGGCTTTTTAGGCAAATGCCTTAACCTTAAGTCATCCTTCCAGCCCTCCTACCTCTGCCTTCCGAGTTCTGGGATTAAAGGCATGTGCCACCACACCTGGCTCCTTTCGCATTTCTTGATACAGTGTTGTGGTGCTTTGATTCAGGTGTACTCCATAAACTTAGGTGTTCTGAATGATAGGTTCTCAGCTAATGGGGATTTTGGAATTAACACCTCTTGAAGGCAGTGTATTGTTGGGGGTGGGCTTATGGGTATTATAGCCAGTGTCCCCTTGCCAGTGTTGGACATGCTCTCCTGCTGCTATTGTCTAGTTGATGTTAGCCAGGGGGTGATGTCCACCCTCTGCTTCTGTCATTGTTTTCCCCTGACATCATGGAGCTTCCCTCTTGAGTCTGTAAGCCAAAATAAACCTATCTTTTCACACAAACTGCTCTTGGTTGGGTGATTTCTGCCAGCAATGTGAACATGACTGCAACAAGTATTATCACTGTCTTTTCTTCTAAAGTGGAAGATAAGCCTGAAAGACAAAAAAAAGAAATGATAAAGCTACAGCCTCAACAGCAAAAGAATTATCTATCCTAAAACAATAATGCCAAGATTGATAAATTAAAAAAAAAATGTTGCATTTGCCTTCTTATTACTAGGATAAACAGTTTATGGGAGAAAGGGTTTATTTCAGGCATACAGAATCCAGGGTAAGCTTTATCATGGTGGAAGAAACTGGATACACTCCATCTTACATCCAGAGTAGAGAGACAACAGCCAACAACAGAAAGAAAGAGCTGAATCTGAACACACAGAGGGCTGGACTTGAGATCTGCCCCTAGTAAGACATCTCCTTCAGTAGGGCTCTGCTTTCTGTAGACTAAATAGGAAGATTAATAAAAAATATGTGAGGTTATAGGGCATTTAAATTCAAACCACAACATTCTGCCCCTGACCCCTATAGACTCATGATCATGTCACAATTTAAATTATACTCATACCAACTTCATTGGTCCCTATAGTCTTTACCAACTTTCACACTGTTCAAAACTCCAAAGTCTCATCTGAGATTCAAGACTGTCTCTTAACTGTGAGTACTGTAAAATCAAAACACAAGCTATATATTTTCAACACAGGATAAACATTCTCACTGAAAAGATAAAGCACAGCAAGTGGAGACTGCACCAATGCAAAATCAATAACCAGCAGTAAAACATCTGTAACCAGTAATGAAGTCTCTGAATTTCCAATATGGCCATCCAGCTTGGGTGCTCAGAGCCTAGGGAAAACTTGATCCCTAGTTGGCAGCTCTCCTTGGCAACCATCTAACAGGCCTGGTATCTCTAAAATCCTTGGTTGTTCATTGCTTGGGTTAGAATTTTCCAGTAAATTGTTCCACACAGCCCACTAGACTACTTTAACAGAAGGCAAACTCAACACCTAGGATTACTTCTGCTATTGGATTGGAATACAAGAGCTAACCTTGGCAACTTAAACTTCTACCCTTGAGGTATGTAAAGCTGGATTTCCATGTCTAAAAACACTGCAGATAATTAGAAAACCCAAGCATCAAATCAACTCAGGATGCCAAAATTGCTACATTATAATACAAGAAACACAAAGAATCAAAGAATCAGAAAGATTTTTTAATGATTTTTATCTATAATCAAAGAAATCAAAGAAGAAATAAAAGGAATCAAAAAAAAAAAAACAAAGGAATTAAAGAGGAAGATAAACTCTTGAAAGAGAACACAGGACACCAGCTTAATGAAATAAGGAGGTCATTACAAAAATAAGTAAGGGAATAGAAATACTGAAGAAAAAAACAGGCAGAAATATTAGCATTTAAAAACACAATAAGTCAAATAAAAAAACTCAGTGGAAAGTGTCACCAGTAGAATGGATGAAGGAGAGAACAGAATATCTAAACTAGAAGACCAGGTGGCAGATCTAATACAGTCCAACAAACAGAAAGCAAGCTAATAGGAAGGTATGAATGATAATTTCAAGATATCTGGGACACTATGACAAGATCAAACATAAGAATTGAGGGTATAGTAAAAGGAGAAGCATTTCATTCCAAAGGCATAGTAAGCATTTTCAACAAAATAACAGAAGAAAAACTTCCCAAAATTGTTAAAGAAATGCCAGTGCACATACAGGAAGATTTTTGAACACCAAGCAAACAAAACCTGGAAAGAACCTCTCCTCATTATGTTATAATTAAACTACTAAACACACAAACCAAAGAAAATATATTGAAAGCAGTTAGAGAGAAAAATCAAGTCACATACAAAGGCACATCTATCAGAATCACAGCAGATTACTCAGCACAAACTGTTAAAAGAAAAAAAAACAAACAAACAAACAGAAGGGCTTGGACTGATGTATACCAGGTTCTGAAAGATAACAACTGTCAACCAAGATTACTTCATACTGCAAAGCTATCTATCAAAATTGAAGGAGAAATAAGGACATTCCACAACTAAAACAGGATAAAGGAATTTATGACAACTAAGCCAGCTCTACAGAAAATACTTGAAGGAATCCTTCACACTGAAGAGAAAGCAAAGCACACACATGAGGAAACAGGGAAAAATAAACCATACTAAAAAACAGTTAAAACAAGAGAGTAAAGGGAAATCAGGAAGCACTATAAAACAAGAATTCTGAGAATAAAGACATACCTTTCAAAGCCTCAGTGCTCCAACCAAAATACACAGGTTTGCAGACTGGATTAAAAGACAGGATCCTACTGTTTGTTGCCTCCAGGAAACTAATCTCTCAATACAAGATAGAAACTGTCTTAGGGTGAAAGGATGGAAAATGGTATTTCAAGCAAATGGGCCTAGGAAACAAACAGTGGTTGCTCTCCTAATATCTGACATGGTAGACTACAAGCCACATTAGTGGTCACTTTATACTGATTAAAGGAGCACTCCAACAGGACATTACAATCCTAAATGCATATGCACCTAACATGGGGGTTCCCAATTTCATCAAACAAACACTATCAGACTTAATGTACCTAACAGATATCTACAGAACATTCCATCCAAATGCTGCAGAATCTACATTTTTATCAGTAACCCATGGGACATTCTCTAAAATAGATCATATGTTAGGACTCAAAGCCAACCAAAATTCTTCCTTAAGGCCCTTTCATTTCAAAAATTTGCATTCTTACTAGCTTGAGGCTTCCATAGGTAGGTTTTCATCCACAGAGTATCTTTTCCAAAGTCCCAATGCAACACAGTTGGCTCACCATTAATGGTGATAATATCCTTAACAGTTGCAGCTTAGGTAACCTAAAATCAGTCTCTCTGCCACTTCAAACTTGCTTGAACTTTTCCTATAGTAGAATCATACATCTTTCATATATTTCTGTTCTATTCTTTGACCAAGCATACCAATCCATTACTATTAATTTCAACCTTGGTTAAATTCTCATGGTATAGGCAGAATTTAGCCAGTCTTTCCACATCCCATTTCCAACAGTTTTTTATTCCCCCTTTAAAAGTTCCTAAGCCATGCCTTCACCATCATCAATTCTTTTTGCATTTGGAATTTTCAAACTCTAACCAGATTAGCCCATCAACCTCTGCTTACAACATTGCAAGCTTTCTCTAGTCCAAAGAACCAAATCCTTCTACATTTCTCCTAAAAACACATTCCAGAAAACAAAAACCACATGGTGAAATAAAAACCCCACTTCTCAGTACCAATTTTCTGTTGTAGTCACCTTTGAGTTGTTGGAACAAAGCACCAGGATAAAAAGCAGTTGATTGAAGGAAGGTTATGTATTTTTTCTTACAGTCTCAAGGGGCAATATCTTCATGAGAGGGGACAGTGTGGCATGAGCAGTAGGCTGGACATCACTTCTGCCACAGCAAGTAAAAATGGCAGAAAAGCGAGTGTGACAAAACACCAGCTAACGGAAGCTTGCTATAACACCCATAAGCCTGCCTCCCATAACATACTTCCTCCTTCAAGGCTTTAATTCCTAAATTGCCATCAACTGGGAACCTAGCACACCACCACAAACATTTATAAACTAAGTGTGATAAAATAAAGATCATCCTTTCTGCCTTAAATAGAATCAAAATTAACATGAGGAAATGGAAAGTCATTTGATGTTATGTAGAAAAATGTGGAGTCTATCTTCAAATATTTAAGCTGCAGAAAAATATTGAGGGAGTTCATCATTCATCACAGCTTAGATAAAATGTTTGTATCCAAGTGGTCCATGAGCAGAGACTCACACAAACGTTGGACCTTGCATCTCATTTCTGAGTTTGTATGCCTACCAATTCTCAGACCTCCCTGTGATTTCATATGCAGATTATTTCAAGGGGAAAATGCTTATCAGGTTCTTTATCTAAATATAAGCAGATCCCAAATTGGTTAGTGGGATCCCAGATGTGCAGAATAATACAGTTCAAAGACATAACTATAGAGTACTCTAGCCTTCATCTGCTTCTACTGTGACCAGTACCTGCCATCTTTTCATTACACTAGTCCTGTTTCCCATTATGAATATGTATTTTAAAATAGCGAAGACCTAAATTAGAGAGATTTATAAGATTTTCAATAAAATGTGAATGGAGTTAGTCCCTAAACTTTATATAAAACTAATCAATAGCTTTCTGGTGAAAAAATATTCAATTCAAATAAAATATTAATTATAAAATTAACTCCATCTCAGAGTCTTCCAAACAAAATTAATAAACATAAATAAATTGGTAAAGATAAAATAATTTTTCCAGAATATTTCAGAAAAGATAGAAGGAAAGGTTGGCCTATTAACATAAAAAAATAAAACCTAAGCCCTGAAGTGGAGAATGATGGTATTTTTATGTTGAGAAAAAGATTCAAGCCCAATTGAACATTCGTGCATTAACTAGCATAGCATGACAAAATAACAGTTAATATTTATTGTTTACTACTTTCACTTTCAAAACAACCTACTGAGGTAAATATTATTTATTTAAAGGTAAAGAATAAAATCATAGCTCAATACTCAGATTTCATAAGTACTGATTTTAATGCTTATCAACTTAAGAAATAGTTATGCTGGTCAGACACAATATCTCCATGCTGCTGATATATAAAGAAATTTATATACCCACAATAAAACTTTATGTGCCAAATAATATTGTCTCAAACTATACTTAAAAAATCTAGAAATTGATTACAAAAAGACAATAGTGAAATATTTCTATAGATCAATAAAAAAAAATCAGTCAAGGTAAAGATGAACTTTTACAATTAAGAAGCTCTATTTAGATGTCCCAAATCTTTTTCTCTACATCCAACATCACCCTTAACAGATGAAAGAATTCCCCAGTTGAGTTATGCTGAACTTCAGTCTTATCTACAAGTCTTGGGATCAGGATGGTATGTCCTTTTGGGAACTTTGATCTGTAGGATAGAGCCTGTAGCAGACAGCTTCAGGTTCACTGAGATGAACTTCCAGACCAGGCACAGTTATGGAGGAAGGGATATTATTTATTGAATCTTACAGATCCAGGGGAAGTTCCATAATGGCAGAAGAAGCGACCTTCTCTCACAAGACCAAGCAGAGAGAGAAAAAGCCAACCAGCCACCACAGCACACAGAGCAAAAACTACAGCCAAAAGGTCACACAGCACACTTCAGGAACTCCTGCTAGGCACATTTGCATATCTTTACAATGGAATCTCAAACCCACACCTTAAGACCAGCCCCCAGTGACATTGCCTCTAGCAAGGTGATTGCAGATGCAAACTATAACTAATAAAACAATGAATATATTGGGGGACATATATTCAAACTACCACAGAGCCCTTCACATTATCCATATACAAGAAGGATTTCCAGTATTTAACAAGAATCACTTCTGTATGTGAAAGGGTTCAGTGGCATATGAAACTTCAAATTTATGGAGTGACATGATCCAAATATCCCCATTCCAAATCTTAGAGTTGAACATCTTTCTAATCAAGTCCTTTTCAGCACAGAAAACTTGTCCAAAAAGCAGGTTTAATTTCTCTGTAGGTTTTATACTTTAAGTTTTGGACCTGGTTCTCAGATTTTTATGCATTTTCAGTCGTAAGAGATGTTTCACATACTGATAAGGAGGCTATATGGTTTTCTTATTTTGTCTTCAAATGGTTATTAACCAACCTTTACTCTTTCATTATCTTGTTCAATGCATCATTATTACCCAGGAAAAACTATCCATTTGGACTCTTTTCCCATAATTGTCAAGTGCCTGGAATACTGCTCTGGCCAATACATTCCCTTTCTATATTATGCTACTCCAGTGTACCACTAGGGAAAACTCTAGAGATTCAAGAATTACAGCATGCCAGGGGTTCTTAGTACCTACCTTGTATGGCACAATATAGGCCTGGTCCTAGCCAGACTGCATGGCAGAAGAAAACAGAAAGTGGCTTCTGTGGAAATGGCGTTCTGCGCAGGCTTGGTGTGACAACAGTTACAGTCCCATGCTCGCGAGAAGCCTACTACGAGATGTCCTATCCAGAGACAGGCTGTCATTGATCACAAAAAGTGGACCACCCCATACAAGGATTAGCTAGCCAAGCCCCTTAAGACCCAGGTGCATTTACGTAAATAAATGAGTTTGTGGAGTCTCGCTTCCACTTTCACCCAACTTCCGTACTCTGTGTCGTGACTCTGCACTGCTCACCCTAACTCGGCTGAGACCCTACCATCCCTCCTGAGCTAGCCTTGGGGGGGACCGCAACATCTGGAGGGTGAACAGGGACCCTCTGTCCCATCGGCATTGGCAAGACGCCCCATCCGTGACCCTTTGCCCCATCGGCATTGGCGAGATGCCCCATCCATGATCCTCGGGACCCTCTGCCCCATTGGCGTTGACGAGACGCCTCCTCCTTGATTTTTGGCTAGTAGCCCCCTCAGTGTCTGGTGAGACACCCCATTGGTCTGGTGAGCAGCCCCCTCAGCATTTGGCAAAACACACAGTTCTTCATCATTGGTGAGAAAAGCCCCTTGCTGTTCCATGTGCTGATGGTTGCCTGTGGGTGATCAGGCAGCCCCTTCCTCTCCCCTTTTCCTTTGTTTGTCCTCCCCCCCATAGGAAGGCACACACCCCACATGGCCCCAAAGCCTGTGTTGGCCCCTCCCCCCACTAAGCACAAGATACATGGGTCCTAAACAATCTATCCATATGTCTCAGCTGGCCCCAGCATTAGGACTTGTGGTTTGCATGATCATCCTCTGGTCTATCATTTTTGATCTGGGTTATTATTTTCTCAGTCTCTTTGATTCAGGAGTGTCCCAGCCCAGCCCCCACATCAAACAACACCACGTGGTAATGGGCAACCTCCCTCCCCACCAGAGGATGCTGCAATTGTAGGCTCTTAAGGCCCTCCTCTGGCAACGTGGCTTAAAAGTAAAACAAAATGGCCTCCATAGCTTTTGGGATGAAACTCTTGTTTTAGCCCCATGGATTCTTATCCTCCTTGCCACAATTGCCGGCCTTAAAGGCTCCACTGTGGAGGATGTCATTTCTACCCATAATGAATGCTATAAGGAGGATCCTAAACTGGCTCTTCAAAGTTCGTTCCTCCCAGCCCCCCTTACAGTAACTCGATGAGGAAAAAGTCAAACCTTTAATGACAATAGACTGCCACCCCAAACCCCTCCAGCTACAACCACACTCACAACCACCCCTCCCCCTCATTACCCTTGCAAGGACCTCACCCCAATCAGTCCTGGACACACCCAGGCGACTGCAAGTTCCCTGACACGCCCCTTTGCCGCCTTCCCTGTTAATGTAGGGCCAGATGTGACACCAAGCCACAGTGGGCATGCCTACTTTGACCAAATAAAATCTTTATCCCTTCAAGGGCTTAAGGCCTGCCTCCCACAGAGGCCAGATACCTATTTTCTTAACCTGGTCCAGGGCCCATCCAAGGGCTTCACGGATTTTTCTCTCATGTGATGGAGTCTGTGGACCGACGCACTCCCCCTGGCCCCACCAGGGAGGCTTTTGTTAAGCAACTGGCATGGGAAGGAGCATCCACAGCAGCGCATAATGCTATTGCTGCCATGCGTAACGAGGATCTCCATAAATCGATCATAGCTACCAAAGATATCAATCCTATGTCTGCCCAATTCACATCCTTCATGGAATCTTGGGGAATAAAACACTCCCTTGGGATCCCCTACAACTCACAAGTACAAGCCATAGTGGAGAAAACTAACTGGACCCTAAAGTTTTATAAAACAAAAGTTTTAACGCAGGGCAGAGGGTATGCTTGTGTCTTTCCAGAAATTTCACAGATCCCAGTTTGGATTCCTGCCAGAAACATCTGTCCAGCCACTGACTCAGTGACGAGCCTTGATGAAGAGGATGATGCCAAACCCCTCAGGCTACATACAGGACTTTAAACTTATTCCTCTCCCCACCCCCTCAACCAGCCATAAATTCCTTTGCAACTCCTTTGATTACATTGAGCTGCTACCATTAAGGACACTCAATGCTACTGACTATGAAGCTAGGGTGAACTCACCATAGTCGCCCAGAAACCTGTCCTACTCCAGTCCTTTTCAGGCTCTCTAGTTGATTCTTGCTTGCTGGGACTGTTCACATGCCACAGAGCCACGCCCACTTGGCCCTTCCATGCCTCCTAGGCAACAGCCTCATATGTATGGTACAGTAAAGGTCTAGCCCCTAGCCAGACCTCGTGCTAAAAGCCATGCCAGGCCATACCCCTCGGGTTTTCTCACCAGGATGGTGGATAGCCCATGACAGGTAAGTTTCCATGAGATGGGGCAACCTAAGACAGACACCGTCACATGTGATGATCCCTTGGGGCCTGGGTTCAACAATGGCTTTCCAAAAACCATACCAGGCCCTCCCCCTCGGGTTTTTTTCACCAAGGTGTTGAGTAGCCAATGACGGGTAAGACTCCAGGAGATGGAACAACCTAAAACAGGCACCGTCACGTATGATGATCCCTTGGGGCCTGGGTTCAATAATGGCTTGATAAAAAAACCATACCTCTCAGGGTTTCCAATAATAAAAACAAAAAGGAGGATATGTATGGCACAATATAGGCCTGGTCCTAGCCAGACTGCATGGCAGAAGAAAACAGGAAGTGGCTTCTGTGGAAATGGCATTCTGCGCAGGCTTGGTGTGACAACAGTTACAGTCCCATGCTCGTGAGAAGCCTACTACAAGATGTCCTATCCAGAGACAGGCTGTCGTTGGTCACAAAAAGGGGACCACCCCATACAAGGATTAGCCAGCCAAGCCCCTTAAGACCCAGGTGCATTTTCCTAAATAAACGAGTTTGCCAAGTCTCACTTCCGCTTTCACCCAACTCCCACACTCTGTGTGGTGACTCTGCGCTGCTCACCCCAACTCGGCAGAGACTCTACTGTCCCTCCTGAGCTGGCCTTAGGGGGGACTGCAACACTACCTCATACCAATGATGAAGTAATCTGCTCCAAAATTGTGTCATAGACTTGTCTCCCTAAAGCTGTTTCCATCATCATTTGTCATAGGTTTGATTACATGAAAAATTACCCTAAAGTAGGGATTTACACAAACAGTATTTGTTGAAGAGTGATTTCATGAATAACACTTAAAAGGACTTGGTTGTGTATGATGATGAACTATATATGATGCAGGTAGAACAGTGGCTTCAGAGGATCTCACAGGGAATTCTAAGGAAAGGTAAACAGAGGATTCTCTTCAGAATCATCTAATTTTTTTATTAGTTACATATATAGTGTATATACAACCATGATGGTACCAGTGTTAGCTTTCTCCCTGTCCTCCTCCCATGAGATTTTGAGTCTGCCTTATGGTGGTAGCCATCAGTTATGCAGGACAGGGAATGTCTCTGTGCATAATGACCCAATTCATGTTTCAATGTAACATTATATTTTCTACTAGCAGAAAACAGACCTTAGTGTCTATAGGAGAAAGAGTATTTCACCACATTTTCTAGAATGTTTGATCCCTGTCATGTATTTTGAAACTAGCTCTGTTTTTTTATTGATATAAAATTTCTTAAGGTTGCCCTTTAATACATTTACCCCAATTATCTATTTTATTAAGAGTTTTCTGTGTTCCCAGAAAAAAATATAAACCCATATACAACCACAATTAGATATTCAAATTATTTGGAGGTTTTTTTTTCCCAATAGGATTAGTCTTGCCTAATTTTTGCAAAGTAACTACTGTGATTAAGAATTAAAAACTTTGGGCTGGATAGATGGCTTAGCAGTTAAGGTGCTTGCCTGAGATGCATAAGGACCCAGGTTCAATTCTCCAGGACCCACATAAGCCAGATGTACATGGTGGCGCATGTTTCTGGAGTTCGTCTATAGTGGTTAGATGCTCTGGCATGCCTACACTTTCTCTTTCTCTCTCTCCTTGAAAATAAATAAATAAAATAAAGAAATAAAAACAATAGTTAAAATACCACCTATAGTCTTAAAACTGCTATAAAAATAAATTTTAATGTAGCTGTTGATTAAATTTTACTTTTATAGCTTTATTAAGGCCATATTTGGCCAATAGTTCTAATTTTCTAGAGCCTAATTTAGTAACTTTATAGTGGAAAAAGGATGAGGTTTGTTTGGGGACATCCATTGTCCAAAAGAGACAAAAATTGCATTTAATTTAATAGCATTTACTAATTAGTTAATACTTTTATAAGAAATGAGGATCAATATACACTTGAAATTAAGATAATATGCTTTTTCCTTTACCCCTTACTGTGCTCTTCAGATTTCAAGCCTTAGCTCAGAAAACAAGGATGAGTTTCTATAAGAATGCTTTATTCATCTTACTCAGTGACCTGATAGCTGACAAGACAACAATGCAACAATATCTGGTTGTCTCTCTTAATTTTCTTTATCAATCGAAAGATGAATAAACTGATATGGTCACAATTGGTGGTCTATGGCATAACAATGCTAGGTGACATTTAAAAAGAAATAAAAACTCTGTATTTCCATTTTCAATTTTGTCCAATTAACAGGAATAAAAAAAACAAGGCCAGGCATGGTGGTACATGCCTTTAATCCCATCACTCAGGAGGCAGAGATAGGAGGATCGCCATGAGTTGGAGGCCACAGTGAAAATACAGAGTGAATTTCAGGTCAGCCTGGGCTAGAGTGAGACCCTATCTCAAAAAAACAAAAAACAAAACAAAACAAAAGAAGAAAAATCACAAGAAAGTAGATGTACTATGTCAGCCTTCTCACCTAGAATACTACATTCATGGTTGTTAGTGATATTTCATGTGTTACAGATGTAAAAAAAGATACCAAAATATAGGAGGTAGAAGATCAAAAATTACCACAATATAAAACTGGCCATGGTGATTACCCATGATAATATATAGATCAGTGAGGGCCAACAAAAGTTTGCTAGGAAAAGTCTTTCTAATCTAGATAAGGGAACTGTGAGGAATGGACTGCCTGGAGTTAAAGATTTTTTTTCTATTTTTCAATGTATTTGCTGTGTGTGTGTGTGTGTGTGTGTGTGTGTGTGTGTGTGTGTGTGTACACATGCACATGCTCATTATGTATGTATGGATGGATGGATAGTGGTGTGTGTGTGTGTGTGTGTGTATGTACGCATGTATGTGCTCATTATGGATGGATGGATGGATGGATGGATGGATGGATGGATGGTGGATGGGAATGCCTGCCCGGCTTTATGTGGGTGACTGGGGAATTGAGTTCATCCTGGGCCAGCTGTCTTTGAATGCAAGAGCCTTTAACCACTGAGCAATCTCCTTGGCCCCTAAGGATAGTTTTGATGTCTTATTTACTCATAATATCCTTGAAAACAGGATTGAGATGAATCAGCTAGATTCTGACACAATTTAATACTTTATTTGCCAGTTGAATTATCACCTATGAACTTTATGGGTAAGTGAGGTGAGAAAGGAATGATCAACATACAATGATACAATCCAGATTTTAAAAAACTGCTGAGGAGGCTAGAGAAAAAGCTCAGCAGGTAAGAGTGCTTGCCCTACAAGCATGAGTTCAATCTCTAGCACCAACGTAAACACCTGGATGTGGCCATGCACTCCTATAAACCCCAGTTCTGTGGCAAACAGAAATAGAACTTCCGGGGCTCACTGGTCAGCCTGTGTGACCAACAGCAGCAGCTCCGGCTTCAGTGAGAGAGTACAGAGTCCATCTCAAGGAAACCAGAAGAGCAATTGATGAGGACACTAGACACTCTCCTCCAGCCTCTACATGCATGCTCTTGGGGAACAGGCATAACACCTGTGCATATACCACACATATCACACTACACACATACAAACATACATGTGCAAATGGAAAGAGAAAAAGAAAAGAAAACCACTGAGATTCAGTGCCATTTGCCCACTCTCCTGGCTGCCTCTCAGAGGAAGTCCATGCTTGTTTGGATGGGATCCTTGTCACATTTGCTAGGCTGTAACTAATCCCTGATGTGGAACTGAACACAGCTCATTACTACACTGTCCTGCCAGACTCTGCCTATGTCCCTACTGAGTCTGGTAAGAATCAATATGCTCTGGTGATAAAACTTTGTAATGTAAACTTTCTCTCCTTTCATGGACCCTTGACTTCATATCAGCTATGAATTCCTCTTCTATAGAAGCTGAACTTCTAATGTCCCTAGATTCTGCCCTTGAGCTCTGTCCTAGAGCAGCCTTGGAACAGCCCTAAGCTGAAAACAGGTAATACACAAAGGCTGTAAATTAACTACAAAGGCTGATGTCTATGAAGGACATTTTGGTGCCACAAAGCATGAAAAAGAATGAAAAGAACTGAGCTGGAGAGGGGCTACAAGAGAGTATGGGAATCAGCGGATTCCCTACTTTGCTCCCCCACACCCTACACCCTCCCACTGGAGGTCTACTAGAATGTGCAGACCGCTAAAAGCCCCAAATAACCCAAAATACTTTGCCTTTCCTTCCCCAAGAGGTGAGGCGTGGTTAGGCATATGCCATCTTGACTGGAAGTCAAAAGAGAGATTCTTAAAGACATCAGTCTAATGTCATAAAGTCTAGGCCTCTTCAAAAGAGCTTGACTCCTTGGAAAGCCATTATACAATAGTTTGCCATTTGTATTTCTTTGGTTACGATTATTTGACACACATTATTTCACACATTTACAACTGAAAATGTCTAATCAATATACATACATTATGTGCTGTCCATTTGTGAAATATTTATAGCAGTATATTCACACACAGTGCTATAGAAGCCTAGTCCCTGTCCTACAGACGATGAAAAAAAAAAAAAATACCCTGACAATACAATTTTCACCTTCATAGCCAAGAGTGATTTGCTTTAACTCAGCAACTTTTTAATCTGATTGATGAGCAGCAACATGTTCTGACTGCTTGTAGAAGCTTCATTTTTAGCCATTGCCACAAACGTGACAATACTTCAAATTGTATGCCAGCCCTCCATCTGTGTAGCAGTATTTCTGCCTGAGCTCTGAGACTCAGAAAACTTATGCTAGCTTTTGTCACAAAGTTAGGATCACATGAATTACCCAGTCTCTAAAGTGTTAGACTGAAAATAAAGCAAACACGTAGAGGCCCTTACTTATGACGACATAGACATCTGCATGGGGGTCAGAGCTTATGTTGAAATGGGCATAATTGTGAGTTTTCTAGATCTTTGGATGATAGCACATTGTCTGAGTGTGTATTCAGTTGTAACAAACTCATAATGGTTTTCAGCTGCAAACGAATGCATGGCTGACTCTATAGAGGTATGATATTTCTTTTGTTCCTTAGATTAGTAGCTTTGGCATGTCCCACCAAGATGCCATCTGTATACAGCATGTCATGTCAAGGTTGACTTCTCTAGCATTTTGTATTGTGTTTGGCTGTTTGACATATATGATTGTTACAGTGGCCTTAATGTTGCTAGGACAAGACGCTTGACCAAAAGCAGCTGATGGGAGGAAACTATTTGTTTTGGTTTACAGTCTCAAGGGTAAGGTTTATGATGGCAGTGGGAAGCATGGCATGAGCAGAGGCTGGGCATCTCAATCTGCCACAGCTATTGGAAAACAGCAGCAGGAAAGTGAGCCAATCTCTGGTAAAAGGGAGCTGATTATAACTCCACTAAGACCACCCCCACAGGGTACCTTCTCCAGCAAGGGTCTACTTCCCAAAGTACTCCCAGTGGGGAAGCAAGCATTTAGAACACATGAGTTTATGGGAGACATCTAATTCAAACTACCACAATGGAGTTTATGGAGTAAATCTAATTCAAACCACCAAAATGATGGTTTTAAAATTTTATTTCCTTCATGATAGAATCAGAAAACCAAGAAACCAAGTTGTCCCATTTTAATGTTTGGACTTACAGGGCCAAAGCCAGAATTTGAACAGGAGTCAACATAAAGGCCCAACATACTTCCTGATGAAGCCCCAGCTCTTTGGTCAAGTTATGTACACCCCCTAAGCCTCGGTTTCCTAATTCATGAAATGAAAACAATAGCAGTAGTGCTTAATTATATATGCAAATTATATTTCTTTTAGGTATAAATAAGCATTATCTATTAATAAATGAACTTTAATATTAATGATCAAGAAATAACATTTCTTAATATTATTACAACTATGCTCCAGAGACGTACTTGAAGTTCAGTAGCAAGTGAAAATAATTTCTGACAACTTTATAAAACCTTTAAAACTCAAATTAGATTATTTGTGTGAAAGTACTTGACAATATATAAGAAATTACAATATATTTGATGACATTTTGTTTCTGCTGTTGTCTGCACTTTTATCATTTGGGGTATGGAAAATAAGTATATTTATATGTAGTTAGCACAGCAAGGGCCAGGTTCTACTCAGACACAAATTCTATGTTCTAAATGGATTCTCATGAAAAAGACAGGAGCAAGAATAACTTTAACACATAAAACTGCCTTTCTCACTGTTTTAACTAACAACTCCCTTCCAGCATGGTATAAACCAGGGTGCTCTTATAGAATTTTCTGTAGTGTTTCAAATGGTGAATATTGACACTGTCCAGTGTGATAGCTACCATATACATATGACTGAGCAATACAAATATGACTCGTGTGACTGGGAAACTCAAGTAATTTTTCTTTATTTTATTTGAATTTTTAAGTTTTACTGGTCACACATAGCTAGTGGAAATCATATTGAATTGTACATATACAGAAGATCTCAAGTTTGTCACTTCTTGGTACTAGATGCTATGATAACTGGTTTTAAGTTGACAATATGCTGTACGAAAGATTCCATTTAAATGCAATCTTCAACAAATCATACATTTACAGTTAATATACATCCATTATTTAAAAGTTTGGATTGGGGGCTGGAGGGATGTCTTAGCAGTTAAGGCAATTGCCTGCAAAGCCAAAGGACCCAGGTTCCATTCCCTAGGACCCATGTTAGCCAGATGCACAAGGGGGCGCATACATCTGGAGTTCGTTTGCAGTAGCTGGAAGCCACTCTCTCCCTCTTTCTCTGTCAAATAAATAAATAATAAATAAATAAAAATAAAGTTTGGACTGGGGCTGGAGAGATGGCTTAGTAGTTAAGGTGTTTGCTTGCAAAGCCAAAGGACCCAGGTTAAATTCCCCAGGACCCACGTAAGCCAGATGCACAAGGGGAAGCATGCATCTGGAGTTCGTTTGCAATGGCTGGAGGCCCTGGTATGCCCCATTCTCTCTCTCTCTCTCTTCCTCTTTCTCTCACTCAAATAAATAAATAAATAAAATATACTTTTAAAAAAAGTTTGGGCGGGTGCACACCTTCAATCTCAGCATTCAGGAGGCATGGCTAGGAAGATCACTCTGAGTTTGAGGCAGCCCTGAGACTACATAGTGAATTCTCAGGTCAACCTAGACTAGAGTGTGACTCTACCTCAAGAAACCTTAAAAAATACTACATACTATTTCATTTAAATTAATTGTGTAAGAAAACATATAATTTAATCCATATTATATTGATACGGGAAATCTAGACCATAATAAAATTTAATTATTCAAAGATTTGTTAATAAGCATAAAGTTATAGCCAGATAAAAGAATAACTTCTATTATATAGAAGAGTGAGTACAGTTAACAATATTATCACATATATCTCACCACCACCAGAAGAAAAGATTTTTAAATGTTCATATCACAGTGAAGGACAAATGTTTGAGATGAGATGTAACACAAATATCTGAATTGATAAATATGCAATGCATAAATATATCAATACATATATATAAATAAATATGATATATAAGTATACAATAAATATAAATATATCAATAAATATATCATAGATATAGATTACTTTTCTTTAATTGAAAATAGAGTAAATAGGGCTGGAGAGATGACTTAGCAGTTAAGGTGCATGCCTGTGAAGCCTAAGGACCCAAGTTCAATTCTCCAGGTCCCACGTAAGCCAGATGCACATGGTGGTGCATGCATCTGGAGTTCGTTTGCAGTGGCTGGAGACCCTGGCACACCCATTCTCACTCTCTCTTTCTCTATCCCACCCCCTCTCTGTCTCTAGTAAATAAATAAAAGTAAATCTTTAAAAAAATAGAGCAGAGCCAGGCATGGTGGCGCACACCTTTAATCCCAGAACTCAGGAGGCAGAAGTAGGAGAATCGCCATGAGTTTGAGGCCACCCTGAGACTACATAGTGAATTCCAGGTCAGCCTGGACCAGAGTGAGACCCTACCTCAAAAAACAAAACAAAAAAATACATAAATAAAAAATAGACTAAATATAACTATGTATTGTCGCAAACACTGTATTATGAATTTCAAATTCTTATGTTTACATGCAAAAAGACCCCAACTAGTTTTTGTTATATTTTGTCTCACTTAGTTGTACCTTCCTTTAATAGATGCATATGTGGTTAAAAATTATCTTTGCTGGGCTGGAGAGATGGCTTAGCAGTTAAGGTGTTTGCCTGCAAAGCCAAAGGACCCAGGTTCAATTCCTCAGGACCCACGTAAGCCAGATGCACAAGGTGCGCATGCATCTGGAGTTTGTTTGCAGTGGCTAGAAGCCCTAGTGCACCCATTCTCTCTCTCTCTCTCTCAATCTCTCTGTCTCTGTCTGCCTCTTTCCCTCTCTCAAGTAAATAAATAAAAATAAAATATAAAAAAATCTGCTAATGAAGACACTCCTCTGGCTTTGCAAATTTAAGTTTATAAGAAATGGCCAGACTAGTTTCTGAAGTGATCATGCTATTACAGATTCATATGCTCCACAGCCTCACAACATCATTGAGAACTGTCAGGTGGAGTAGGGGAAGAGGGATGCAGGAAAAATGAAGGGTAGGGCTCCTGTTATAATGATAGAAGTACACTGCTTTCTCCTAGCTCTGCTTTACATTCCCATGATACTAACAATGGTCACTATCTTTTCATGTGCTTATTTGAACAAAGTATCTATTAAAATCTTTCATTCATCTTTTAATTTTAATTTTCCTTCTTGTGCAAAAACTTATTTGATGCATGTATGTGTGTGGTGTGTGTGTGCTGCATGCATTCCTTGTGCACACATGCGGAAGCCAAAGCAGGATGCTGGGTGCCCTCTTTGAGTGAGTGCTCCTCCACCTGATCTGTCTGAGACAGAATCTTTCACTGAACCTGGAGCTCCCAGGTTTTGGGTTACATTGGCTGACCAGTGAGTGTCAGAGTCTCCTGTCTCCACCCACCCACCTCCAGCAAGGAGTTACAGACACGCGTGGCCACGCTTGAATTTTACATGTGTGCTTGGGGTTAAACTCAAATCCTCATGTTTGCCCAACAAACACTCTTACCTACTAAGCCATTTCTCTTTTCTTAAATATTGGATTTTAGTACATTACAATTAAGTTTTTATTTTCTTTGTCTCAGCACTTGTGTGTGTATATAATGTGTGGTGTGTAGAGTGCATGGTATAAGCCTGTGTGTGAGCATACATGCACACCCCATGTGCACACATGTTGAGGCCAGAGAAGAAAGTTCAATGTCTTTCTCATTGTTTCTTTGAAGTGGGGTCTCTCACTGAACCTGAACTGCCATTGTTCTGTTTGTTTGTCCCCCACCTCCCCCCCCCCCACACCATCAGCCTGGCTGACCTCTGAGCCTTAGCAAATCTCCTACCTTTATCCTCTACAGGACTGGGATTAGCCCAGCTTTTTTACATGGATGCTAGGGACCCAGCTCAGGCCTTCTCGTGCTCCCAAGCTCTCGTGCTGCAAGAGCTCTTCCCCACTGAGCTGTCTCTCAGGCCCACAATAAGTTTTGATAGTTCTTCATATATTCTGGATACAAATACATTTTTATGTAAGTCCATTTCTGGACATCCTATTCAGTTCTATACATTTATACTACTATACACTCACCAATACTATTTTATTTCTTTATTGTATTTTTATTGACAATTCTATACATGTATATAGAATATTTTAATCATAGTCCTCTCCCGTTTCTTCTTTTTGGCCTCCCTCCCATGCCCTTTCCAATGAACCTCTTCTTCTCAACTAGTCCCTCTGCTACTTTGATGTATTTTTTTTTTTCTTGCAAGTGTATGTGACCTGCTGAGCTCAATTAGGTTTGCCTGCATGAGCATGGGTAGGGGGTTATTTACCAGAAACCTGTATTGATTTCTATAGTTTCATAGTGAAGTTTGAGTAGTGCTCTAATTCTTTATTTAAAAGATAGCTTTGCTACTCCAAGTCCATTAGAGTCCCACAGAACTTAAGAATCAGCTTGTCAATTTCAACAAAACAAAAGACTGTGGGGATATTGTACTGAGTCTGTAGAGGAATTTAAGAATTGGATGAATGTGGGCTCTTTCTCCACTTATTTAGATAGTCTTTAATGTTGATTATAGCTAGTTGTTCAACATTCAAATATTATATTAGGTTAGATTAATTTTGAAATATTTTATGTTTGGGGATGCTGTTGCCAACAGAGTTTTTATCAAGAATCTGGTGTTGGGGGCTGGGGAGATGGCTCAATGGATGGCTCCCTCCTGGTGGTCCATTTTACGTGCTCAGGACCTCAGGTTAACAAAGTAGAGGAAAGAAAGTGTTCCGGGCCGAGAAAGATAAACCGTGTGCATGCCTCACTTCCCCCAGTGTAGCCTGGGTGCCATAAAGAGGCCTAGCTGGACAGGAAGGATAGCTCTACGTATAAAAGTTTTGAATATTAGAATGGACTCTATAATTATTGCATATGCACAGCATAAACTGACTAGCATTTTTCTGTTTTCTAAGAATAACTAGAAAAGTAATCAGTTCTACTAGAATGGTCATCCGTATGAGATGGATGAAACAAGCCCATATGTTAATCTTGAGGATGTACTGGAACTCTTAAGATAGAGGTATGTTGCTATTTCATGCAATGCATTGTGTTTGTTCGATTTCATGTAATTGTCTTTGCATTTAACTGGTAGTTACCCTATTAAGAGCTAAATAGGATGTACTTGCATAGTATGCCATCTCTTTTCATACCCTCTACTTCTTTCTTCATGCTCTTGCTTTCCAAAATATATAGTTTTTCAGAAATTCTCTAACCTTACAGATATTACTTGTTTTGAGGGCTTCTTAGTTATCAGGCTAGCAGTTTTCTTCCCTTAGTATATTTTCCTCAGTTTGAAAAACTATCAATATATATCAGTTACATGGCTCTTATATGAGATGTTCTAGTTGATCATATAACTTTAGAGAATGATGTTATTGGATACTGTGATAAAATGATAATATATTATCTTACCAAAGCCAATTCTTACCTTCTCCTGTAAAATTACAATTGATAATTTCTTTTCATAGAGTTGTTGTATGGATTAAGTCAATTAGTATTTGATAAGTGCCTAATAGATATTAAGGCACAAAGAAGTCACCTGGTTGACTCTGGATCTGGTCTGAACTTCACTTTGTGCAGCTCTGTCCCTAAACCCAAAACTACAAATTTCAGAGGTTTCTATGCAACAGGGCATAAACCAGAATCCTATCAGTGAGTTTAAGAACTCATTTAGATTAAGTGAACTTTATTGGCAAAGAAAAAACTGGAGGCTAGGAAGGTGAAAAGTGTTAGAAGACAGTTAAGCCAGATTGATAATCAATAATATAGCTAATCATATCCTATGAAAGAAATTTACTTTCTGCTGAAAATAATGTTGCAGTTAATGGCAAGATCAAGCAATATGTTAATACAGCTTCAGTGAAATCCTATTAGCTCTCTCTGCCTCACTTCCTCCATCTTTAAAATGGTGGTGATGGTTCTACTTGATGACTTTTATGACTGCTAAATTAAAAGTTATGTTTCCAGTGGGAGAAATGGACTTGTGGATTTTAATAACTTCTTCCCCTCCATGTGCATTGCCAGCAATAGGAAATCCCTGGGACCTACACACTACTCGGCATGTATTCTCATATAATGGATGCTATGTTTACCAGTTTGTAAAATATCATTAAGAATATCCCCTGTCTGTCATATTGTCCCCAAAATGCTTTCCTTCCATTGTTTGTAAGAGGAAAATAATTTTCATAACTTTGTGAACAACCTTTAGAACTAATTTCCATGGGAACAGGGAGGACTGCAACTATAATAATGGACATCTAGAGGGTGCTTTAGAAAATCAAGTCTGAGATTTCATAGTTCCAGAACAAAAGAGAAGTCCCAGGTATTGCTAGATCATCTACACAGAAACCTTGTTCATATATAACAGAATGTGCCTAAAGCCCCCAAGAAAATTGTTTTCCATAGGTCTGATTTCAAAGCAAGATTTATAACTAATGAAACTGACTTCTATCTGGTAAGCACATCTAAGCATATATATACTATGACTTCCAAATTTTGTTTCTGTTTGGCGTTTCCTTTGTGTGTTGCCCAATGTCATTAATACCATGTCCAGAAATGCAGGCATTCTTTTTGAATTCACACTGATATTTGCAATACATTCTACTGGAAGTTGGAACTTCCAACTAATAATGAATGTTTGATGTTCTCATGTGGCTTGTAGTGTGAGGAACATCAAAGTATTCCTCTAAGAAATGCTGCCATACTAGGGTTGGTGACTAGGAAGTCCCACATTCAAAGATTCTCAAAGGAACAACAAGAAATGCAGTGGCATGGACATTGCAAGTGATGGTTTACATAAAAGATTCTGCAATATGAACTTCAAGTTGGAAACTTGCTTAGATGCCCACAATCTTTTTGCTCTTTCCATGGACTTCATCTCCAGCTTTGGTGTGCTTTTATTCTAATAGCCTGTTCCTGTGATAGTAATTTGGATGGCTATTCATGTCCTGTCCTAAGGTTGCTGGAGCCACTCTGCAAATGAATACAGAAAACCAGAAGTGCTAAGAAGTTTCCATCACCAGATGGTATCTCTAAAGAGAACAAGAGTGTGAAAGATCAGCTCCTTTGCTCTGGGTAGGGTCACACTAAAACATAATCTATACTCCAAACATGCCTGTTTGTATAACAAGACTTTCTGAAATTGCATGCATGTGTGGGTCTTTTGTTTCCTCTTCTCCTAATTCCACTCTTGCCACTGCCTTACTAGATTCTCCAGAAAACATGTCCTTAAGTAGTCACTTATATGGAA
This sequence comes from Orientallactaga sibirica, assembly GCA_036365145.1. Lineage (NCBI taxonomy): Eukaryota > Metazoa > Chordata > Mammalia > Rodentia > Dipodidae > Orientallactaga > Orientallactaga sibirica. The sequence continues at coordinate 12,743,918 of JAEOAD010000001.1, forward strand.
GTCCTTTTTCCTAGGTTATATTTTTAGACATATTCTACTATATAGTCCAAGCTGGCTGTAGTGGTTTGATTCAGATGTTCATAAACTTAGGTGTTCTGAATACTAGGTTCCCAGCTTATGGAGATTTGGAAACTAATGCTTCCTGGAGGCAGTGCATTGTTGGGGGCAGGCTTATGGGTATTATAGCCAGTATTCCCTTGCCAGTGTTTGGCACATCCTCCTGTTGCTATTGTCCATCTGATGTTGGCCAGGGGGCGATGTCCACCTTCTGCTCATGCCATTGTTTTCCCAGGCCATCATGGAGCTTCCCCCCAAGTCTGTAAGTCAAAATAAACCTTTTTTCCCCCAGAAATCTGCTCTTGGTCATGTGATTTCTGCCAGCAATGTGAACCTGACTGCAACAGTAAAGTTGGTACCAGGAGTGGGATTATTTGCTGATAGACATCTGACTGTGTGGCTTTGGCCTTTTGGAGCTGATTTTCAAGAGGAATGTGGATGAATTTGAAATCTTGGCTTAAGAGACACCTTGCAGTTCTATAAGTACAGCTTATAGCTCAGCTCAGAGTTGAAAGATCTGAATGCAGTAAGAAGTATGGACTGGGAGGTTTGGCTTGTGAGGGTGGGAAAGAGCTTTGTCTGGACTGGGCTGGAAGCAGTTTGTGTGAGAGGCTTGCTGTCATGCCCATGTTCTGAGAAGTTGTGCAAGGTTGCATTGCATAGAAATGAACTGGTGTGAGCAGAAGGATATGGCACAGAAAGAAATCTTTAGGCTAAAACTGCTACCTGTTCAGCTGCAATTGAGAGATTACAACCATTGAGATTGGGCCAGATGCCTTGCATTGGGGCAAAAGAAAGAATGTAGACACTTTTGAAGGGGCCTGAATGCTCAAGAGGTGTCCTGTTCTTCAAAGTCTGCTTTATTTCACCCCTGGATTAACAAATTGGCATCCTACCTGATATTATGGAGTGCAAGAAATGCACGAAAGAGAGGGTCATTGAACTTGCAACATGGTCTTGTGTTTTGGAAACAGCCATGGGCAGTGTGTGGCAGGTTTGCTGGAAACCTGCATGGAGACCAGATGGGGCCATGAGGATGAACCATGGGTTGCAGTGGAGACCCAGTGGAGATGCTGAGACCACAAGATAGCTAACAGGGAGAGATGATGGCCCCAGATGAATTTTTCTAGGACTGTGAGTACCCTAGCTGGTGTGTGTGGGGTGGAATTAGAACTCCACAGACTTTCTGGTTAGAACTATTGGACTTGGAGACTTGTCACTGACTATAGTTGTTGGACTTAGAGCTACAGAGTTTGATGTTTTTAAATCTTGTATTGGTTGAATATTTCTTTGCTATGCCCAAGACCATCTTTTGCACTGTGAATGTTTATTCTGTGCCATTATAGGTTTGGGGAGGATTTTCTGGTATTATGGTTCAGTTAAAAGATCTTGTACTATGGGAATGTTTGAACATCATTAGGATTGTTAAAAAACTATGGGGGCCTGGACCAGAGTGAAACCCTACCTCGAACCCCCCCAAAAAACAAACAAACAAACAAACAAAAAAACTATGGGGGCTTTAAAGATGGACTGAATGCTTTGCACTTTACATCATGGATAGTTATCAGTTTATGGGGGCCAGGGGAGGAATATGGTGGTTGGATAAACTTAGGTGTTCTGAATGCTAAGTTCTCAACTGATGGAGATTTGGGAACTAATGCCATCTGGAGGCAGTGTATTGTTGGTGGTGGGAATTATAGCCACTTTTACCTTGCCAGTGTTTGGCACACTCTCTTATTGCTATCGTCCACCTTATGTTGGCTAGGGGGTGATGTCCACCCTCTGCTCATGCCATAATTTCCCCCTACCATCATGGAGCTTTCCTGCAAGTCTGTAAGCCAAAATAAACTCTTTTTCCCAAAAGCTGCTCTTAGTCAGGTGATTTCTGCCAACAATGCTAGCCTGACTGCAACACTGGCCTTGAACTCCTGATCATTTTGTCTACATTTCCCAATTTTGGAGGTAAAGGCATGTACCACAATGCCCATCATCAAGGTCTTATTGATAGAGATAAAAATAAACTATGCTCTTAGGAACTGCCATGGGTGTAAAGGAAGCTCACCAAAAATAAATAGAGTGTAAGCATACACCTATGTTCATGAATCCAGATGAATGGATAAGAAAAATACATCTAGGGGGCTAGAGAGATGGCTTAGTGGTTAAGTGCTTACTTGTGAAGTCTAAGGACACTGGTTCAAGGCTCGATTCCCCAGTACCCACATAAGCTAGATGCACAAGGTGGTGCATGCATCTGGAGTTCATTTGCAGTGGCCGAAGGCCCTAGTGCACCTATTCTCTCTCTGTGCCTCTTTCTCTCTGTCTGTCTGTCACTTTCAAATAAATAAATAAAATATTTTTTAAAAAAAGAAAAATACAGTATATATAAAATATGCACTATAATATTATTCCACATTCACAAAGAAGAAAATTCTGATATATGCTATAAGTATATGGAATCTGAGAACATTATTAAGTGAAGTAATCCAGTCACAAAGGATAAGTACTGACTGTATGAGTCCATTTATATGACGTACCTACAGAGGCAAATCATATAGATGAAAGTACAAGGGCAATTGCCAACAGTGTGTGGAGAGGAGAAAATGTAGAGAAGTTCTGTAGTGAGTATAGAGTTTCAGACTTTCAAGCTGAAAATAATTCTCTGGATGAATGTTTGTGATTGCTTATACAACAATGTGAATATATTAAGTGGCAGTGAACACTCAATGCTAGTTATGATGGCAAATTTTGTACAATGTGTATTTATTACAGTAAAAAAAAAATAATAACCTGGAGTAAAAAGAGTAAAAAGAGAAGGTAAGGTCCTGAAGCTTATGAAACATAGAATACTAGACTTGGAGAAAAATCCTGAAGATAGTGAATGAAGATCTCTCATGGCTAGGTCAAGGAAATAATTGCATTAATCCCAGACTTTAGAGCAGATAAGCAAAGCTAAGCAAATATAAGAGCTCTTCTTGGAGTCAGTAGGCTTCCCGAATGTGGCCAGGCTAACATCAGAGAAGAAGCAACAAAATATTGTCAAGAGAGAGAAGGGAGATGAGACACCAGCTACTATGGGGCAAAATTTTAAAATCAATTCAGCTACAGACGGAAAGTTTGTGTCCCTCAAAAAAATTCCTATATTAAGAACCAATCCTTAGTGTGATAGTATTTGCAGGTGGGGGATTTAGGAGGTGGCAGGGGTGGTAGTTTGAATGTTTGGCCCTATAGTCTCAGCTTGAAACACGAGTCTTCAGTTGGCAGAGCCCTACTGGGGAAAAGACATGTCACTGGGAGTCAGATTTGGGGTTCCAGTCTTAAGGTGTGTTTGGGGACAGATTTTGAGTCCAGCCCTAAGGTGTGTGAAAAGCAATTTGAGCTCTGACTTTCATGTTTTTGTGTTGCTGGCTGTTGGTGGTGTCTCTCTGCTATGAATCTATGGAAATGATCCGGCTTCTTCCTTCATTGATGGTGTTTACCCTGGATCCTATAAGACTGAATAAACCCCTTCTCCCCATAAGCTGCTTTTGATCAGGTGTTTGACCAGCAATTTGAAGCTGACTGCAACAGCAGGATTAGTGCCCTTCTAAAAGAGGCTCAAGAGATATCCCTTGACTCTATGTCAAGACCCAGCTAGAGCTCAGCCATTCCTAAAGCAAATAACAAACCTGCTGGTGCCTTAGTCTTGGATTCACAACCTCCAGAACTATGAGACAACTTTCTTTTGTTCATAAGCTACCCAGTTCATTGGAGTCATTTGGTGGATTGTTACAACAAGTTAAACAAAGACAAATGGCCAATGGGAATTTATAAGTCACCCAGAGATAGACACACAAACTCACCATGGAGGGAGCACTATGTTTGACAACTATTAAGTCTGTTAGGGGACCTGGAGAAATGGCTTAGCAGTTAAGGTGTTTGCTTACAAAGCCAAAGGATCTCAGTTTGATTCCCCAGAACCCATGTAAACCAGATGCACAAGGTGGTGCATGCGTCTGGAATTCATTTGCAGTGGCTGAAGGCCCTGGCACACCCATTCTCTCTCTATCTGTCTTTCTCTCTGCTTCTTTCTCTCTCTCTCTCAATAAATAAATAAATAAATAAATAAATAAATAAATAAATAAATTTTAAATCTTTTAGGAGAGATGGCATGCAGACAAATAATCTCCACCACAAAAGGCAAGCCATGATATGTAACCTAAAGGATATATAGGCTGAATGCTTAAAAACACAGAAAAAAAAAAAAAAACTGCTTCCAGATGAGAAGATCTGCAGCAGCTGGGGACCATGTGAACAGAAGCCTGGAAATGGTGTTTTGTAATCACCTAGAGATTTAGTAGGTGCTGTGGTTCAACTTATAAATGGTGTGGTGTATTGATTAAAGTATTTATCAACTCCACTAACTCTGGGACTTAAGTGTTACTCACACTTAAATGTCACACACAGATGCTCAGCATTGCAAATGTTCTCAAGATGTACAAAGCCAGTGTTACATATGCTCATAGGTCCCATTCAGGAGTTTGAAACCACTGCCTGCTTGGATATGCCCAGAATGCTAAAGAATTTTAGCAAACAGAAGATTCACTTTCTCAAGGAATCTTCCTTCTTCATAAGACTGTCTAAAATCTTTTGAGCTTAAAGGGAAGGTCCAGTCCCATTTTAGTGTTTTACTTTTACAACATAAAGTACATGCTAGTGTGCTATACAAGGTTCCAGAAACCCACAAGGGTAATGAAAAGTCCCCAGGAAAAACTATATTCTTCATAGTACCTATAGTCAGTCTTCAATCACCTATGAACACAGGACACACATTCCCAAACTGCTTAATATTGCTCATAATCCATAACCATGGCTAATTTGAAAATAAGACTTATGGAGGGAGAAACATTTTACTCTAACTTTCACCTTTTTGGAAGTTTCTTGTCTTACTAAGTAGCACCACATTGGACTCACAGGCCAAGCTTCAAGTAATGCTTATGTCTCTCTTCCTCTGTGCATCTACATCTAATCAATCACCATATCCTGGTGTTCCTGGCTTACTTATATTTCTCACTTTCCTACTTCTTTTCTACTGTCTCAGTTCAGGTACATAGGGACTTCTGTTGCCCCATTCTCTAGGACTTGTTACTGGCGTTTTTTGTTTTGTTTTTGTTTTTCAAGGTAGGGTCTCGCTCTGGTCCAGGCTGACCTGGAATTCACTATGTAGTCTCAGGGTGGCCTCGAACTCATGGCGATCCTCCTACCTCTGCCTCCCAAATGCTGGGATTAAAGGCGTGAGACACCACACCCAGTGGGTTACTGGAGTTTTTAGAGCCAAAGTCCTGATTCTGAAAGCCTCAACAAGCTAGGCAACAGCCACCTCTCCCAATATGCTAACTAGAAAGATAAGTCATGGTGAAAATCAGATTTTTTCAATAGGACCTCACTGTAAGTGCAAATAAAAGGGTCCAGTGATCCCAAGGTCCTCTTCAGGGAACTGACCTGAGCCTTAATTTTAAATAGAGGAAGAGTTGGAGCAGTGGACAAAAGGTATGCATAATTAAACAGTTCTTGACAAGATGTGGTTGAGTTGAACAATGCCTCAGCTTTGGTTTTGTAAGGTAGTTTAAAAAGCCCTTATTACTGTTATTACTTGAGTGAATAGACCCAGTTCCTTTCAGATGATCACTTCTGCTCCAGGGGCAGCCTTGCCCTCATAGATAACACCTGTGTCTAGGGGGGAGGTCTGTCCTGGAAGGTTTTGTGATTCCTAGAATCTAAGGTGGTTTTAGGTTTAGCACAATAACTTATTCTCTATGGCTCACTTCCTTCCACCTCTGTGCAACCTTAGTGCAACCCTAGTCTCTCAGGTGAGTGATGCACTTATCTCCATGCTAGTCTTCCTGAATTTGCCTCTGTCCCCTTAAAAATCAATCTCCACAAAAAAGAAAGAATGATCATTAAAAATGGATTCTGCTATTTCTCCATTAAAGCACTTTATTGGTTTCCTATAGTATTTTAACTCCTGTCATTCCCCTGATTAAAACCCTTGAGTAGATTCCCTTGGCATTTCCAATTAAACCCTACAATGATATATGTCTTCTGCTTTCTGCATGCCTTTCCTACATTATTTCACACTTCATCTTGTTCATTTTACTTTGTCACATGGGATTCTGACATTTTTCTGCACATTTCCCTGTGTGCCAGCACTGGAACTCCTTAATCATATGGCTGGCTTCTATACAACTTTTCAAGTCTCAGCCTAAAATGTTACTACCTTGAAAGTCTTCCCTTTGTACTCACTATTTTCCCTTACCCAGTTGCTCTTAATGGAAATATTTCTTCAAGTTTAGCACAATCCATGGCTATTTTGTTTCTCTGTTCAACTGTTTATGTGCTTCCTTCACTAGAGATATGCTCCTTAAGGAAAGAATCAGGTAGATTCACCATTGCATCCCCAGTGCCAACAGGGCAAGGTCCATGTTAAGCATTGGATACAGATTTCAAGGGGGAATGAGCAGAAGAAACAGAGGACACTGTGTCTTGATTGTTTATTAACCTTTTTATTGAGAATTTTAATTCCTGTACATCCTGTGATTTGATTATATTCTCAACATATTATCTTCTTTTGTCCCCTCTCCCTGACCCCTATTCCACTAGCACCCTCCTCTTTCTAAGTAGTCATTCTGTGTTGATATCTCATTTTGTTCCATTTTTACTCCTAGTGAGTTGACTATTTGAGATTATTTAACATATTGTGACTTTACATCTTACCTGATCATATCTATTTTTTAATTTCTTTTTTTTTATTTTTATTTTTTGCAGAGAGGAGACAGACAGAGAGTACAGGCATGCCAAGGCCTCCAGCAATTGCAAAGAAACTCCATATGCATGTAACACTTTGTGCATCTTGCTTTATGTAGGTACTGGGGAATTGAACCTAGGTGGTTTGGCTTTACAGTCAAGTGTCTTAACTGCTGAGCAATTGCTCTAGCCCCCCAGATAATATCTTAATTATGACCAAGATGCAAGTTCACAATTATAGGGGGAAAAACTAGTTATTTTCCATATGTTGACTTCATCAGTTGAGCAAGGTTTGCACTTGACAGAGCTGCCCAGAATGCATTCAAGACTCTAGCAGGCTGTTCTAAAATCATAATGCATCTACCTTAGATGGCAGTTATTTCATTGTGATCTTTTTCAGATTGTTTATATCAGGACTGTTCCTCACCTGTCCTTTCAAGTGCCTAGTAGATTCAGGGAGACTTGAAACTAGGCAGTGATATTTGATTTTCAAATGTTTCTCCTATTTTAAAATGTTTAATTTTAGAGTCTTCAAAGAGTATCCAATTCAGATGGTTGGTTTTGGCCCAATTTTTACATTATTCAGTCATGTTAACTGGATTGTTGAATGTGTGAATATTTTAAGAGGATGCAGCTGACATCCTCCTTTCCAGATAATTTTCCTGATAGTCTGCCAGTTTATCATCTCTTGTCAATACTTACCAAGATTAACACATGGACAGAATAGGTGCTATGGGTCAATAAATTATGGCTTCCACCAAATATCATCTCATTACTTTCTGACAATCAGCAGAATGCATAATCATTTTAGAAAGGTATGGGCAGACAGGAAAATGTGACAATTTTACACATGTTTATAGTTCATTTTTATCATAATCTTCTCCCATTATCTCTTCTTGACACCCCCTTCCACTAAATCCCTTCTTCCCAACCAGTCTTTTTGCTTCTTTAATGCCTCTTTTTTCCTTGTGGATGAGAAACCCACCAAGTTTAATTAGGGTAGCCTGCATGGGCACAAGTAGGAGATTATTCACCAGAGTATATGTGTACTACCAGTGGCTATACTGCTGCCGCAAACATCTCCCACTCCTCCAAGACACCATTAAATCACCATAAATCCTCAGAACAGACAGGAAACTTGTAATGAAGTAAAACTTAGCCATCTATAAATTTCCTGGAGAATAACTGCATCAATATAATTTGTTATGTTTTCCTGTCTTTCTAATTATTCATGTGCATACTTACTCTTTCACTTATTCTACAAACAGTTATAGAGCTTCTATCATGTGTCAGGTAAGTCTAGATGCTGCTGAACAGGCAGGTGAGGCTCAGGCATCTGTGGAGGTTGCACTGCAAGGAAAACATAGCAAACATAGATAAGGCATGCCACTTAGCTGCAAAGAACACAGGACGGGTAATAAAGCAGCAGAATGCATAAAGGGTGAGAGAGTGAGCAGGCTACTTTGGAGCAGGTTAACAGAAAAATCCTTTGCAAAGTGAAAATGTTCAAACTGTGGCCTAAAGAGCAAGGAAGCATTGGTCATGGAAGGATGTCAGAATATTCCAGATAGAGGGAACAGCATATTCAAGGAAGGCTTTAACTATGTCTGTTAGCTGTCACCAAATGAGTGTGGCCAGAGCTGAAGAATAATAAAGAAAGCTACAAGACTTGTGCATCTTGACCAGGCTTATGTGTGCCTTTATGATGATATTTTAACCCAGAGGATTTAAATTGTTGGGCCTCAAGTACATGTCACTTTCTTTGTGAGTTTTCACATTAGAAAGTGTTTTACCTAACCTTCCATGAGAAAAAAAATTCAATCATTATTTAGATAATTCTATTATGTAATTAATACTTCTTTATTAAAAGTATTTGGCAAAGAAATTGAAGGGGCTATTTTCCTTTTTTCTAAAAGTAAATAACTCATTTTTGAGTACAGTTTCAATAATCCTTTCTTCTCTGCTAATTTTGATGACACCATTATCATATATAGTTGTCCTTTACATAAAATGGTTTGCATATAACTATGCACAAACTCCCTGTATCCTTTAAATTATCTTTTGATTCCCATAACACCTACCTGAATGCAAATGCTATGCAAATAATTTTACACTGGGTTTGGGGGGAATAATAAGAAACATCTGTACATGTCCAATTTAGAATTTTTTTCAAACCATTTCCTATCTGTGGTTGGTTAATTGAAACTGCAGATATGGAGTTCATGGATATGGAGAGATGTGCACTTATTTCTTATATTGAAGGCTTAGGAAGAGAAGAAGCTAAATGTCTATTTGTACATCTATTCTGGCAAGTCTAAAGAAAGGATCCCACTGGTCAAGAGCTCAGGAGATGGAAGACCAGCAGGAATGCCCCAGCAGTCATCTTGACAAAAGGGCTTAAATGAGCTTCATGACACTGGTATTGGAAAAGAAGTCAGGAGTGAAAATAGGGAAGACACCAAGCAAGCAGAACACATCAAATGAGTGGATATATAAAAAGCGGGTGTGGCTAAAGAGATAATTGTGAGGGTAAATCCAAGTGAAAATCTTCCATGTGTTGACTTATGGTACTTGCTCAGACTCAGATGCCCACTCTTCTTCATTTATGCTAAACTGGAAGTAAATATCAGAACTTGGCTAAATGAATTAAACTTTCCTCTGAGAAAACTGGAAAAAGAAAGAATTACAAAACCCAGTTATAATTTGATTGCATCCCACACAGATTTAATGTTCCTGATTTTCCAGTCCCTCATCTGACCTTCAAGACCTTACTTACATGAATTTGTCCCCAGGGTCTTAGTCATGTTTTTTCATCTCTAGCTCTCCAAATCTTGACCTTGGTCTCTTTACCCTTCAGGGAAAGAAATGTGCTTTCTTTATCCCTTACCTGGATTAGCCTCATCATGAGTAGAAAATCAGTTAGCCCTTGGGCTTGTGATAAATTCTGAAATGTTTTAGTAACTCTGGGATAACAGTCACTCTTCAACAAGCTTGACCCAAGCCTTTCTTTATCTACAAAGCAACATGCCTAGTTCCCTAGTGAGCAACCCTCTGTGGAAATCCTCCCAAGACCATGGCATAGATCAGGCATCTATCACTAGTTGTTGTTCCTGGAGGTTTCAGAGCTAAGGGAGGTTAATTCTCCTCTTGGTTTTTCTAGACAATCAGAATTATACAAGACTTGAACATAAATATAAAACTGGCATGCTGCCAACTATTTTTCTCTGCTTCTTTATAATATATAGGTTTATGAAATTATCACATTTATGATAAGAGTGTTAAGCAGAAGGCAAATTGTGCAAGGTACATCCTGAAATCCAGCACTCAAGAAGTTGAGGCAGGAGGATTATGAATTCAAGACCAGCCTGGGCAACATACTGAACCTTCTGTCTCAAAAAGAAAAGATAAAAGGAAAAGAAAAAATTAAAACTGTGGCTGCCAGAGCAGTGGCTATTCAAAGAGTATGGGGTTTTCACTGATGGGAAAAGTTTGCAAGTAGAAAGTGTGTCAGCTGCACAATAATGTGATTGTGTGTTAATGCTATAATTGTGCATTAAAAATGGTTAAAATGACACATTTTGTTATGTGTATTTTAACCCAATCTTTCCAAGCAGAATAGTGTTGATGAGATTACTAATGAAATTTCAATATAACCTCCCTACAAGTCTAAATTCCTGTGGGAATAATGTCTCATTACCTTACCAACCTTGTGACTGCATAGTGGATCATGTTTCCTTCTAATATTGGTCAATAGGGAGGTTCCATCCAACCTTTGGCCCCATTGCCTAACATTTCTGGCTTGGCTTTTTTTTTTTGTACTAAGGTGTTTCTAGGCTCCTTTTGTACTTTCCTACCTTTATTTGTCCTTTTTGCCTCATTTTTCATTCCCACTTTCAATTTATTTTATCTTGTAGTATATATGAATCATTGTGAGATACCTCAAGTCATCTTAAGAACCTGACAGAACATAAATAACCTCAACATTAAAACATGACCAGATATAGCATTTGCTTATTTTATCTCAGTAATGTATACTTTTCCTGGCATAAATTTCAAAACAGTCCTTGCACTGAGAGCTCTAAGCAATTGTATTAGACTTCAGACACATTTTATTAGATAACTAACTGCTTCATACTGCACATATTCTTTGTACTGACTTTATTCACATCTAGTATTTTATTTTGTTAACAGAGCACCAACCATCAAAGACTATATTACAAAAGCAGTGATAATGATGATATGTCCTTCACTCTGAGTCATGAACTCTGCAGAGAAAACAAAGCACACATTTTGCTGCTTTCTGGACCACAAGGGAAGATAAACTTAGCAATGACTTCTTGACCATAGTGCAAAAAACTTGCTATATCTTAGAAAAAGAAATAATAGACAACTGTTATGGACATTTGTTCTATGGGGAAAAATGGAAAAATATTAACAATTCCTCAAAGCAGCAATGCAAGCTTTAGTTTTTGAGAACTGGAGTGCTCTTTATAAGACAGAGTTAGTTGCAATGGAAGAAAATATTCTCAAATGGAAGTTACCATATTTAGTCTGAGATAAATATTAAATAAATGGATATTTGGGATCTCTCCAACTGAATTGTTGACTGACATAGGGCAATATGAATGAACTAATCTGCTCACTCAGCTGATCTCTATGTGTTGAGCATGATACTATGCCCAAGTGAAGAGAAGCAGTGGGGGAAAATGCTTACTCCTCAAAGAGTGAGAGTTAAATAAAGGAAGACTATTTATACTTATATATAATCATAGTGCCAGTGAGCAAAGCTTGGGTGCTTAGAGACGTTTCTAGAACAAGTGGCATCCACTATTCAGTTCTGAATAGAGTGGGGGTGATAAGGTCAGTCTTAGGAGAATCTGAAAAGTATGGGAATGATAGGATGTCAGTCTTGGGAGAAGTTAGACAGTTCCAGAGACAGAGAGCTTTCCAGACAAAGGGTTGAGCATATCCGAAACCCAGAGCAGAGGACAGGAGATAATGTGGAGAAGAAATGATTCAGTCTAACTGGAGCCCAGAGGACACAGGATCAAATGTCTGGGAGAAAGCTGGAGGGAGCATTTGAAAGATCTGTGGGGGAAGTACACTTCTTAATCCTGAGAAAATGGGGAACCACTGAAGGATTTAAAGCAAGAGAAGGACAAGACTTATGTGTTTTAGTCACAAGTCAACACCTAGTCTCAGTGTTTTTGAATGAATTGGAAGACAGAAAAACACATTAAGATTAGCAGATAGCAGGCTGGTGCAAGAGGGTAGGTAAGGAACAACAGTAAGCCGCTGATGGGCACTTCAATGTTTTGGTTATAGACTTGAATCTGAAAAATAACCTTAAGCAAGTTATCTTCATTTGTGTTTATTTATATATGTATAAATAATAAATGTGTATTCATAAATGAACCAATAAGCAAAAAAAAGCAGCAAAAGTGCTAGTCATTTTTTCCTGTATTCCGGACTATTTTGTGCCAGTTCTTGAAATCGTATGCATTGACATGAGTGAAAAAAGTGATGGTGAAAGTGGAGAAGAATGAATCAATTGGAGAAACAAAAAAGTTATACATGCAAGAGGAGTTGGCTGATTTAATAAAGATGGAAGGAAGTAAAATAAGACAAGACACCGCTGCTGATATCAACTATGCCATGGAGCCTTAGCTTTTGCAGGATTTCACGGAAAATGTCAAAGCAACTTTGCACAGATAAAACTGAGATGAAGAAGTAGTGAACTTCAGTATAAGCAGGTATGGAGTTAAGCAGCCAATGCTTGTGCAGATATACAAAAGTCACCTTTCTGTTAAAATTAACAAGTCATATATATATATATATATATATATATATATATATATATATATATATAGTTTTTAGTATAATTAATAATGAAATTTTTCTTCCTGAAAAATAGCAAAGGATTTCTTTTCTCATTCTCATTTCATCATTCAGGGAAAGATCTGAGATATAAAATGACCCTTAACTGAAATTTCAGACAGGCTTTCTGTGACTTTAGGATCCTGTTTTATAATAGATTCAAGGACTAGAATTTCTATTCCCTTGTGAATTTTGGGGAATCCTAACAACCAAAAACCCTTATGACTTACTGATTGCACTATTGTCATACAGAAACTCAAAACAGGTTCATTTGAAGGACCCCTCCCATGTCAGTTATAAGGCCCACTGTGGACCCCCCTGCAAAAAAAAAAAAAAAAACTTTTTGAAGGAGAAGGCAGAAAAAGTGTAAAGGAAGGGTCAGAATCATATAAATATAATTCCAACCTTTTCTGCACAATATTTAATATATCTCTTCTGAATTCTTTCTTGAACAAAAAGGTACTAATGATGGTTTCCAGTCAAATGTGTTATCAGGTTTTTTCTCATCAACCAGCATCAAATTTATATTATTAGATGACAAGTTGTCACTCTGTAGGAAAACATCAATTTCTGATAAGGATTCATTCTCCCTTCCAACTTGGAACAGTCACACTCAAACAAATGAGGAAACTCTTCCTAAGCAGGTAATTTCTTAACAGTCACACAGGGGAAATAAAAGACCAGGATTCAGAACAAAGTGAAGCTGACTCTGGCAACAGCAATCCCAACCTTATGTTATCATCTCACTGGTGCACCGAACCACACTGATCACATGCTGGCACATACCTTGAAGAAGGCAAAAGAGATGTTGCAAGCAATACCATTGCAAGACCCTCAAAATAGAAGAAAAAGATGATGACATCAAATTAAAAGAAAGACTAATGGAGAGAGGGAGGGGATATGATGGAGATTGGTGTTCTAAAGTGGAATGGGGGGAGGAGAGGGGAGGGAAATATCATGTGTTTTTGTATGTAAATATAGAAGGTGTCAATAAAAAATTAATAATAAACAAAAAAAATTAGGAGCTTGATCTCAAGAGATGGCTTAGTGTTTAAGGCACTCACCTGCAAAGCCTAAGAATCCAGGTTTGATTCCCCAATATACAAATATGTCAGATGCATAAGGTACTTGTGTCTGGAGTTCGTTCACAGTGGCTAGAGGCATGACATTTCTCTCTATATATATCTATCTGCCCCCTCTCTCTTTCTCTCTCTCTGTTGCTCTCAAATAAATACATAAAAATTTTTAAAATATTTTTTAAAATTTAGAAGCTCAAATAGAATGAGGTTATCACTAAGTTATATGGGAAATGAGGACACTAAGCAAAGATAAACTGGGTTTCCTCACATCAGCCCAGAACACCTGCACTCTTAACACATGCAGGAGCACACCCTCCTGCTTGTACACACCATGCATGAACGCTCACACATGCACATGCAGAGTAACAACTGCAGGTTGCTGATGATGATGCCAGGCAAGAAACATGTCACCTTACACAGGAAGCTGTGAAAGCAGAAAAATCAATCTACCATTTTAATAAAAAATGTGAGAAACTGAGAAGCTGAGCTCTGCTGCAATCACTTTGGGCGGATCCGGCTGTTTCACTGTTAATCATTTCTCTACTGTGCCATCAGTAAAACCTTATTTCAGCCTATTCTGTGCCTTGTCCTGTCCACTACAGAGCCACTGTGACTAAACGGGATGAGGTTATAAAACCATCATTGTATCCTAAGGACACGAAACTGCATACAATTGCAGTCTTCAAATGGGAAAGATTAATCCCAGGAAGAGACAATCATTTTCTCAAGAATAGAATACTGAAATTTCTTATATAACAACTTACATCTTTGCAATTACAAACCTTGGATTTATCATAAAATCTCATATCATATTTGGACTTACTCTTCGACCACTGCTTTTCTGTTTCAAGGGGGGTGGGAATCATAAAATATAATACCTTACAAGAAGGGCTTTTAATTGTCTTATGCATTTGGTTATTTTTCTTCTGCTCTCAAACTAAACTTGGGACCTTGTGGCTGCTTTTGATGCCTTTAGACCATTTTTCCCTGGCGTCTCATTCTGCTGATTACCAATTTACATTCAGAGAACAGGCAGTTAGGCAGTATTTTCTACCAAGCTTTTTTTTTTTTTTTTTTTTTTTTTTTTTTGGTTTTTCAAGGTAGGGTTTCATTTTCTACCAACCCTTTTCTAGTCCAGGCTGACCTGGAATTCACAGTGTAGTCTCAAGGTGGCCTCAAACCCATAGTAATCATCCTACCTCTGCCTCCTGAGTGCTAGGATTAAGGCGTGCACCACCATGCCCAGCCTAACAACCCTTTTAAATCAATCCACATAGACCCATTGAATACCTAGAGCAGTCAGAGTCATGAAGCCATGCCCTTTGTATTATAAGACAGTAGTCAACAAAAGCATTATTGCTATTGACCAATCTCTACTTATAACCCACACCTAATTCCACTGTGGTACTTGCCTAGGAATGTATGTAGCTGGTGGTGTGTTCAAGGTTGATGACTCTTCTTGAGCTGAGGTTGACTGTCAACACATTACCTATTTCAAGAGCTCATCCAAGTCTCAGTATCAATCAAACAGGGGTGAATAAGGTCTCCTCTCTACGTACCATACTCTCTCCCAAGACAGTCACCTGAGTTCAGAGATTCCATATTGGCTCAAAGGTCTTCTGTTGCAAAATAAAGGAAAAGTGCAGGACCCACCACCCCCCACACACACATGAGAGAGAGAGAGAGAGAGAGAGAAAGAAATACACAGTATGCATTTGCTGAATAAAATATTTTTCTATTTCCTTCACCTAAACCACAATCTTATTCTAACCCTAAACATCTTCACATTTTAATGACTTTCTCTCCTTCCACTGTGCTTTAAGATGGAAATAATTATAGCAAAATTCTTTAAGGAATCTTTGTGATATACAGCTTTGTTACCCTGATGTTTCAGTATTCTCTACACATTTTAATGACATATAGTTCTACTCTGAGCATAGTCTTCCTTGAGCCATCTATGGTGCCATGCTTTCTCCATCTCCTGGAAAGATGGCTCTTTCTCATTCGTGACCTACTTTCTCCTTAACTCCAGCAGAAACAAGACTTCATGATTCTCTAGAGCTCTATGTGGCCTCTCCTTTGGTATTAACCAGGATAAAGAGCTCCCTGCCATAATTTAGATGTTTAAAATGTTCATTCTTGGCCTACTGGCCACAAATTCTGAGAGTTCATTGGCTCTGGGTCCTTACAGTTTGGCTGTGCATCTGCTTTAATTATCAAATCCTCCAACTAGTCTGGCCTCGGGACCAATAGTGGCCTCATTCTGCCAAATATTTTGTACCTCAAAAAAAGGACTGCATTTCCCGGTCAGTATCTATTAAGTCTGGAGGGTAGAAGTTACCTTTATCAGCTTATCAGTGATGATATTATCTAGGTCCTATTGTTTGGTATACAAACAAATGTATTCAGGATTAAAGGCTTGAGTGAAATTAGTCTATAGAAAACTATCCTTCTTGGGCTGGTAAGATGGATTAGCAGTTAAGGCACTTGCCTTCATTGCCAAAGGACCCAGGTTTGATTCCCCAGTACCCATATAAAACCAGATACACAATGTGGTGCATGCATCTAGAGTTTGCTTGCAGTGGCTAGAGGCCCTGGCATGCCCATTCCCTCTCCCTCTCTCTATCTCAATAATAAATAAATAAAATATTTTTTAAACAATCCTTTCTCTACCTTTCATGTTTTCCCTTTCAACATATCCACCTTGATACATAGGAACAAAGTTTGTCTGCATATTTAAACCAAGTGGGAAGGAATCATAAAGGAAACCTTCACAGAATGAATCAAGTCTAATTCTTGCACCACTCCATTCCAGAACATGAATTACATATGCTTCAAACAAATGCTGCTTCTACACAAGGTACTCATCAATTTTGTGCAGGTTAGTAAAAGCACATTAATGCAGACCCCATTAATTTACTACTTTCCATGAAGTAAAGCTGTGGTTTAGCTATATTATGTGAAAAACTGCTGTCCTAAGCAAATTAGAGAAAATGATTAGAGGCCTACAGATGGCACCAATCTTTAATCTCATTATATGTCTTCAAGAACTTGAGAAGTAACTGTTTGCCCATATATACATTCATCTTCTTCATTCATCCAATCATTGCTGAATATTCTGTTTGGGCGAAACAGCTGCCCTGAAGAAATTTACAGCCTTTAAACTACAAATAATAAATTTCCTAAGTTTTAAATCATTCTTCTTATTGTACTCTTACAAAAGTATTTTCTTTCTGTATTTGCAAGCAGCCAGAGCTGAAGGATGGGAGAAAGGGAGAGAGAGAGAGAAAATAGAGAGAAAGAATGGGCATGCCAGGGCCTTTTGCCACTGCAGATAAACTCTACTGCATGTGATATTTTATGCATCTAGCTTTACATGTATATTGGGGAACCAAACCCAGACCATCAGGCTTTGCAAGCTGTGGTAGCTTGAATATATGTCCCCAATATATTCAGTGTTTTATTAGTTATAGTTTGCATCTGCAATCACCTTGCTAGAGGCAATGTCACTGGAGGCTGGTCTTAAGGTGTGGTGATGGTTTGAGATTCCATTGTAAAGATATGCAAAGTGTGCCTAGGAGTTCCTGAAGTGTGCTGTGACTTTTTTGGCTGTAGTTTTGCTCTGTGTGCTGTGTGGTTGGTGGGTTTTTCTCTCTTGCTTGGCCCTGTGAAGGCAGGCCAGCTTCTTCTGCCATTATGGAACTTCCCCTGGATCTATAGAGCTTCAATAAATAATATCTCTTCCTCCATAACTGTGCCTAGTCTGGAAGTTCATCTCAGCGAACCTGAAGCTGTCTGTTACACAAGCAAACACCTTTAACTGTGGAGCCATCTCTCCATCCCTTAAGTATTTTTAATTACCTAATGCTGGATACATAAAAAACAAACATACAAAATAAATTATTAATCCTAACAATAAAATAAACACTTCATGTCTCTACCACCTATAGATCTATACTATTCCCAGCATCCTTATTTTAATTTTATGTTACATTTCTATCTCTTCATCTGCCTCTTTCCACATCCCTATTCAAACTACCCAGTATCTTGAATCCTGCATTTATCATTACTTTGCTTTTCTTGTATTATCATCTCATCTGTACATATTCCTAAACACTAAATTGAGATTGGCTTGCTCATAAGCATTTTGAGAGAGAGAGAGACTAGAGAGAGAAAGTGTGTGTGTGTGTGTGTGTGTGTGTGTGTGTGTGTGTGCCCACGCACACGCACGAGAGCTACTGCAAATGAATGTCAAATGTACGTGCCATTCTTTGTGTCAGGTTTTATGTGGGTGCTGTGTAATCAATCCCAAACTGTCAGACTTTGCAAGCAAGCACCTTTTACCGCTAAGCCATTTCCCCATTTCTCATAAGCATTTTAAATGGCACTATGCCATATGGTCTTTTGTGACCTGCTTTTTCTTCTCAACATTAAGTTTTAAGATTCATTCATGTTATAGCTATGTGGCTGTGAATTGTTCTACGCCATCATAAAATGTTTTATTTTATTCATCTATTCTCATGATCATGGACATTTGAGCTGTTACCCACATTTTTCAGTTACAAATAATACTAACACTGTATGGACATGCTTGTACATGTGTAGTGTTTATATGCAAAAGTTTCTCTAGAATATACATAGGAAGAGAAATGCTTGTGCAAGGGCTGACTTCAAGTTTGCAAGTGCTAAAGTATTCCCAAAATGATGGCTCTGATTTACAACCCATAGCAAGTTAATCCATTCTACTCCAACAGTGAGTACTGACACACTTCACTCATATGCACTAACAGTTAATATTAAATAATGTTTCTTTTAGATTTTACCAATTTAGTGACTGTATAATGTTATAACATTGAGGCTTACCATTTCCTTTCTATTCAGTAAAATCTAAAATATTATCACATGTTCCCTGGCCACTTGGATTTATTTCATGAAATGTTTTTGCAAGTGTTTTGTAAATTTATTTTCAAGTCTGTTTTTGTTTTCTAGAGACAGGATACATCTATCCTGGAACTCACTATTTTTATATCATGTTGTCTATTTGATAGTTTATTGTCTATTTCTTGTTAGTTGATATATTAATGATACCAGTCCTTTGTCAGTTATGTGTGCTACAAATTATTTCAAGATTGTGAGTTGTTTTTCACCCTCTTTATTGTATTTTTTATGGATAAAAGCTCTTTATTTTAGGACTGGGGAGATGGTTCAGTGTATAAAGTGGTTGTCATCCAAGCATAAGGACCAGAGTTCAGATCCCAAGCTCTCACATAACATGACCAGCATGATGGCATACACCTGTACTCTCAGCACTGGAAAGGCAGAGACAGGAGGTTTCCCAGTGACTGTTGGCCCAATTAGTGAGTTCTACATTCAGGTTGAGACCTTCTATTATTAAAAAGAAAAAAGATGGAGGGTTTGAGAGATGGCTCAGTGGTTAAGGCGTTTGCCTGCAAAGCCTGATGACCCAGGTATCCATGTAAAGTCAGATACACAAAGTGGCACATGCATCTGGAGTTCGTTTGTAGTGGTTGGAGGCTTTGGAATGCTCATTCTCTTTGTCTCTCACCTCTCTTTCTCTCTCTCTCCCCCCTCTCTCCTTCCAAATAAATAAATTAAAATATTTAAAAATAAGATGGAGAGTGATAGAGGAAGATACCCAGTATCAACTTCTGGACATACACACATGCTTCACACTTATACACTCACATACACATGCAGAAGAAGTTCTTTATCTTATCATCATTTAATTTATCAGTCTTTTCTTTTATGGATAATGTTTTCTATATCAAGAATGCATACCCACCTCTATGATCAGACATATAAGAAATCATTTCTCTTATACATTTTGTCCTTGATAATAGAATTGTTTAATTTCTTCTAAAGTACTCAAATTTTAACCAATATTTGTTAAAGTATATTCCTAACACAACCTAAATCAAAACCAGTTTTTAAAGTATTTTTCCTAAATCACACTATTCATTTTCTAACAGATATTAAGTTGTAGATGTAGGCCCTAGTCCAAACCTGATAACACAGAAGTAAATAAAGCAGACAAAATGCATTGACAATTATCTGCATGTATGAGAGAGAAAGAAAATAATAATTAGGTCAAATTTGAAGTAAGCCTTCTTTCCATTTGTACTACCCACCCCCCTTGTATCTCTGTTCCAGAAATCCTAGCTTGTCTACCCAGATTTTTATAGGCTGTTATGCTGTAACCTTGACAACTCTGCAGATCTAATCAGAAAATTGCAGATATAACATAGATTTAGCCTTGAGGAGCCTAAGGAGAGCTGCTAGATAGGGCAATAAACAGAGTGTCAGTAAGTTGTAAACTTTAACTTCTAACATGTATATAGCAGGATGCTTCAATCACTATTTTTCTAAACATAGCAGAACCTCACTATCTTGAGTGGTTTGAATACTTGATCGTGTTAATACTATGGACACAATGCATCTTAGTTCAGCCTCTCTGAAATCTAAGCCCCTTGCTAATCTCAAAAATGAATTAGCTTATTTTTACTTGAAGTCACTATTGATGTAATGACACATTCAAACCTTATTCTTTGAACTTAATAGAAATATTAGGCCAAACTATCTTTGAGTTATTATGGAAACTGCACTTTAGGAAAATTAAAATTAAAATTAAAAATCAAGACAGAAAGATAGAACCCATAGGTAATTCCATTCAAAAAAATACAGGGCTGGAGAGATGGCTTAGTGGTTAAGGCACTTGCTTGCAAAGCCTAAGGACCCATCTTCAACTCTAGATCCTACGTAAGCCAGCTGCACAAAGGTGAGGCAAGTACAAGTTCGCACATGCCCACTAGGTGGCAAAAGTTTGAGTATGGTAGCTGAGGCCCTGGCATGCCAATTCTCTCTCTCTCTCTCTCTCTCTCTCTCTAAAAAAAATAAAAAATAAGAATAAATACTATGCAGATTATCCGTTTGTAATGTAGCAACCACATTTCCCTTCCTATTCTCTTATGTATCTCCTGGGAGTGTAGAATACTACACTCTGCATAATCCCTACAGCAGAGCTCTGGGTTAGAGGAGATGGCAGTGAGAGGCTGATATGCATAACTAGAAGGCAGGAAAGAGAAAAGCCCATATCACTGTTCCCTGAAACATGGGGGCCATGGGATCCTACATGTGGGGAATTTTGCAAGTACCTCTACATGTTTCCTTATGAATATCCTAACTCGTTGCTATAGAAATGGTGTGAGGTCTCTACAACTTTCTTGTTCTCTCAACACTGATGGTTAATTTGAGATGAAACAATGACTTTCCTTTCCTTTCTACATCCCCTATACTTCTGCTGGTTTTCCACTTAACTGTATTGATTTTTTTCTTGCTTGAAATGCTAAGTGATTTGTTTTTTAGACTGAACCCTGAATAACACAACATATCATTTTTGTCGGTTTGATGTCATTGCAACAAAATACCTAACAAACTAAAATCTCATTAAAGTGAAATAACTGAGAGTTCAATAAACCCTTTGAACAAAAGAAAGAACAAGAATTCTATCTCAGCACTTGAAAGGTTACAATCAGAAGACCTTGAGTTCAAGCCCAGCCTGGGTACAAGCAAGACCTAGTATCAAAATCAAGACTTTCTAATTCATATCACTATTGTTGTAGCCACAAAATTTTTACAACATATAGGAAGTTTTTTCTTGTATGTATGCATGTTTCTGTGCTGAGCAGGATGACCTTTTGAAGAACTGTGTGTTTCTAACATATTAGTTCATTAGCTAAGTTAGCTAAACTTTAAAGGTCTTATTTCTACAAAAGGCTAGTTTACTGAACATCAAATATATCTTTATCAATTTAGCATTTTTGTTCATTTTCTGTTGTATATAATGAACTAGCATGAACAGTGCCTTAAACACCAAAAATTCATTATGTCAGGTCTGGTGGCTGCAAGTCCAAGTTTAAGACGTCAGCAATGCCTGGTGAAGGCACTAGGGAAAAGTCTGTTCCCAGGCTCTTTCCTGGCTTCTGGAAGTTTGCTGGCAATCCTCAGTGTTTCTGAGTTTGGAGGCCCATCAGGTGGATTCTTTCCTTCACAGTCACAATGCCATTTCCCTGTCTGCAGGTGTCCAAATGTCTTCTGTTACAAGGACATCAGTGATACCAGATCATGGCCTACCTTACTGAGTTCATCCTAATGAATTACATCTGCAGTGACACCACAACAGTCATAGTTTGAAGTTAGAGTTAAGACTCCAGCCTACCTTAGAGAGGAGCACGGGTCACGCTAGATGGCACCCTGAAAAAAAAAAAAGTCTCTTGGTCTATCAAGGCAAGATAGAGACACCACCAATAAACTACAAACCACATAGTCATCTGATAATGTCCTAAAGATAAAATGTTAAGCTTTCTTCCCAAAAGACACCCATGAAAATACTGGAAATTTAGATTTCTGGCTTAGAGAGGTGGCTTGGAGTGGGCAACAAAGTACCATGTAGACAAGGAAGATCTGGATTCTGATCTGCACCAGGGCCTGTGACAACATAAACTTGGGTAAGAACTTGCTCCTCAAGCCTCAGTTTCCCCACTTGGAAAGCAGAGAACATCACTCCTCTGGAAGCTACAATTCTGGGATTCCTAGCCAGGGGAAGCAATATGGTTGGAGAAGGAGCTTGGAGTAGAATTTGTATAGCATTTTGCCAAGGGGAAATACCCAATTTTCTAGTTCAAGCTATACGGGAGCTATTGTGAAATACTAGCTGAGAATGTACTTTAAAACAATATAAAATTTTTATATTACATGATTCACAATTGTTATAACATGTTGATTACCTTGGGTGAGCTGATTTTCAATTCATTTAAATGTTATTAGTAATAATAAAAACAACTAGTATCATAACCACTCCTATTTACCTAATACCTTTAAATTATTGCTTTGATTCTGATTTTAAAATGATATATTCTTATTAGGAAATTTAAAATTCAGGGCAAAAAATATTCAGAGGAAAATGATTGAAAATCAATTATATACCCCAAATCAGCAATACCTTATGGTGTTTTTTTAATTTTTATATCATGTTAAAAGTTTTCTACTGTTATATGCTTGTGCATGACAGGGCAAGGGAAGGTTACACATTGTGACCAGACCTTTTGCTGTGTTGTGTTACCTCTGTATTCTAGCATCATATCATGAGTAGCTCTCTGCTTCATTAAACATTCTTCCCTACTATCATTTTAAGCTACATTAGTTCTATAATATGGACACATCTTCATTTAGGATTTTAAACTATTTTTATATTTTTGATATAGTATATAACAATATAATATTCATCATGGAAGGTACATGTTCATGATAATATCCTTTTTAAAATCTTTTATAAGCATATAGTTCAAAATATCAGAACATTATTATATGAGAAACTTTTTTATATATTATGAAATATCCTTGTTTCTTTTCATACTCATCAAATTGCTATTTTCCTTTCATCTTTGAAAATTAGCTAGGTAAAAATATGGTATGTAATAGTTGTTTCCAAATTCAGCTCTTTGATTACAAGTAAAATTACATATGCTTTAACAAATGTGTCTTACATTTGCAATTTTATGTGCGTATGAAATATCCCATTGTAGCCCATTAAAATGCTATTTTATTTATACTGAAAATTATAACTGTGTATAATCTGAGGATACTGTTTTATGTATCAGATATGCTGCAGATAATTCCAAACTAGTTGTACTTTGTGGTTGTGATGGATATTTTTGGAATATGTGTATGATGTGTATGTGTGTTCATGTGAGTGAGGGTTCATGCTTGCCACAATGTATGTGTGGAGGTCAGAGGACAACCCTAGGTGTCAGCCTTCATCTTCTACTTTGAGAGAGGGTTTCTTTTTGTTCACTTCTTCATTCCCCAGGCTAGCTGGCTTCCAAACCTCTGGTGAATGCTTCTGTTTCCACTTCTGTCCTTAGCATAGGCATGCTGGGATTATAAACACATGCTATTATGTCCAATGTGACGTTGGTTTTGGGGGGTCTAAA
The DNA here is from genome assembly GCA_036365145.1 of Orientallactaga sibirica. Taxonomy (NCBI): domain Eukaryota; kingdom Metazoa; phylum Chordata; class Mammalia; order Rodentia; family Dipodidae; genus Orientallactaga; species Orientallactaga sibirica. The sequence goes on from JAEOAD010000001.1 coordinate 12,767,721, forward strand.
CCCATGTATTCACGCTTACTACCTGTAACTCCTAGCTGTTAGTTGGAGGTAGAAATTGCAGCACTATCTGTGCCCCTCCAATTTCTGGTCAAGATTTTCCAGTCCCCAAAGTTGATTCATGGAATTTGTTTTACTGCTTAAATAATTAATATATGCTGATCAGCTATTGAAAATTAATAATTATTTACTGATGAGCTATTGTGTATCAGGTCTTTGAGTACCATTTTCATTCACTGAGCCATTTTTTCCAGGCCTAATTGTGATAATTTATAATATCCATAAATCTTACTTTTTTGTCAGTAAAGAACATTATCTTTAATCCAATTCAGTGAACATATCACTAACTATCTGTAACAGCATGGATGTTCACAGTCCATTTTCCCTTAACTTTCCTGTGTCCAGAAATAAAAGACAAAGGAAATGAAAAGTGGTTAGTACATTTCATTGTAGGAAAGTGATTACTAAGTTGTTGCATTTAAAATAAAACATAAATTTTGATGAGTCTCTAGTCACAGAAACCTTGTAATGTGATGCTCTTTAATACCAAATTAATTTTTCAACTACTACACTGTATTTTCAGTATGCACTGGCTTCATATTTCATCCCCTGCCTATCCTTTTTTTCTCCCCCACTCTTTCTCTTTATTTTAATTTTACATTCATGTTGGTGCCTCCGGTAGCCTCCTCCCTGACCTCCCCCTCTGAAGGGACCCTCTCATTGGGAAATGTGGGTCTTGCATTATGGGGGTAACCACCAGTTATGGGGGAGAGGCAAAGTCTCTGTGCATAATGACCCAACTTGTGGCTCTAACACTCTTTCCACCCCCTCTTCCACGAATTTCCCTGAGCCACTTTGGGTTCATTTTAGTTCTACTTCAGTGATGAGGTCTTGGGAGCCTCTGTGTCTCTGGATATCTGGCTTAGTAGGAGTTGAATGTTCTCTGTGTTTATCTCCTTCAGCTTTGTTCTGGTATCAGGTTCACCAAAAGAGCTGCACTCTTTCCCATTTCCCCTGTTACTCTGTGGTTTCAGCTGGAGCACTGGTGAGGTGTGATAGGCTGATCCTCCCTTCAGGTTTGTTGTCCATCTGAAAAAGAGAAGCAAATTCTCCAACAGAGACAGAAGTTTATACCAGATAGATGGAATGGCCATAGTTATTTTAGAGAGAATTTTATATGCATAGCACCTCTTATAGCCCACACTTGGTGGGAGCTTCATATTGGAGAATGGGCTCATTTTTTGTACATGGTTTTGACTTATTTCCCAGTTCCAACTATGTGTTCCATTCCACTGAGTGGATCTATTAACCAAATCAAGAGCAGTTGATTACCCACCATGGCTGTGTGCCACTATTGCACTTTTTTAAGCATCATTTCAGGTTGTTTACTGCTGAGTAGCTTAGACTGTGAGTTGTTTGGACAGATGTCAGTCATTTTCCCCCAGTCACTCATGTAGCACCTTCTGGCACTAGACAAGCTGTCTGGGGACTGATCCTCTTCCAGATTCCAACCAGGTCCCTCCATGTTTTGTCTCACCCATGTATGCTGTCTTCGACAGTAGGGTCTTACCATTAACCTTTGGTGGGTCATCAAGAACTCTGACAGAAATCTGTCTTTTTTTTGGTGGGGGGAAAACCTTGTAGGTCTCTCTGATCAATAGCTCATTGTGAAAGTTAACTCCATTCTGGTACTGGGAGTTACAAGTCAGTGTCAAGGAAGAGAAGGAAGAAAAATATAGGTACTATAAAAGAGAAAGATAGAGTAGAGAGGAGAGGGAGAGAGAGAGAGAGAGAGGAAGAAACAGGAAAAGATTATTCTTCATGATGTCCTCTCCAGGTCCCTGTGATTCAGGTGTTCCCTCTATGGGCCTGCTGAAGGATCAATGTTTTAGCCTGTTGCTCAGAATATAGGATTTATTGTACCATTGCCATTTGGTTTCCTATTTGTGTCCACCCATCCTTACCCTCCCTCCCACATTATGCTCTTTCCCACCCTTACCCTCCCCATGCAGTCCCATCCTCCCTATTGTCTGGTCCTCAAGGTAATTATTAAGTATGACAGCATCTTGGGTGGATTCAGGTTAGGAGCCACAGATGAATGAGACCATGTGATGATTATCTTTTTGTGATTGGGTGAGCTCACTGAAAATGATATGTTCCATGTTCTACCACTTTTCTTCAAATTTCATTGTTTCATTTTTCCTTACTACTACAAAGAATTCTATAGTATAGATATACCACATCTTTGTTATCCATTCATCTAATGATGGACATCTGGGTTGATTCCAGCTCTTAGCTATTAGAAATTGAGCAACTGTAAACATGGTTGAGCAAATCTCTCTTATCTGAGGCTTGGAGCTTTTAGGGTAAATGCTCAGTAAGCTAATAACTGGATCTGTTGGTAGGTCTATAGTCATCCTTTTCAGGAGTCTCCATATAGCTTTCCATAATGGTTGTAACATTTTACATTCCCACCAACAGTGAAAGAGTGCTCCTATTTCTCTACAGCCTAGCCATTATTTGTTTTCATTAGTTTTTTTTTTTTTTTTTAATGTTAGCTATCCTTACTGGGGTAAGGTGGAATCTCATAGTTGTTTTAATTTGCATTTTCCTGATGATTAGGGATGTTGAACATTTTCTTAATTGTGTTTGCCATTTGTATTTCTTCCTCTGAGAACTCCCTGTGTGGTTCTCTGTGCTATTTTGTGAGTGTGTTGCTTGATGATTTATTGTTTAGGCTTTGGAGTTCTTTGTAGATTCTAGAAATTAGGCCTCTGTCAGTTGTATAGCTGGCAAAATTTTCTCCCATTCTGTGGGTAATCTGTTGGCTTTAGTTATTGTATATTTGTATGTGAAAAAATTTTTCAGCTTCATGAGATCCCAATGGTTGAGTGATTGCTTCATTTCCTGAGCTGCTGGGGTTTTGTTCAGGAAGTCTTTTCCCACTTCTATATCATGAAAGGTTCCTCCTATTTTTTCTTCCAGTAGTAGCAGTTTCTGGTTTTATATTGAGGTGTGGATCGAGTTTCATTTTCCTGCATATGGGTGTCCAGTTTGTCCAGCACCATTTGTTGAAGATGTTGTCTTTTTCCAATCTACATTAGTAAGGCCTTTGTCAAATATCAAGTAGCTGTAGTTACTTGACCCAAAGTCCGGGTCTTCTATTTGGTTCCATTGGTCTATATTACTGTTTTTATGCTAGTACCATGTTGTTATTATTACTATGGCTTTGTAGTATAGCTTTAGATCAGGTATGCTGATGCCTCCAGAGAAGTTTCTTTTACTGAGAATATGCTTGGATATCCAAGGCCTTCTGCCTTTCCATATGAATTTTAAAATCATTTTTTCTATCTCTGTGAAGAAAGAAGTTGGGATTTTTACTGGTAGTGCTTTAAATCTATATAATTGTTTTGGTAAGATTTCCATTTTCACAATGTTAATTCTGCCTATCCAGAATCATGGGAGGTCTTTCCATTTTTGCAGGACCTCCTCAATTTCTTTCTTGAGTGTTTTTATGTTTTCATTGTATAGATCTTTCACTTCCTTGGTTAATGTTATTCCAAGATATTTTATTTTATTTGTTGCTATTGAAATAGAGGGACAATGTTGCTTATTTCTTTTTCTGTATCTTTGTCTTTTGCATAAAGAAAGGGTACTGATTTCTGTGCATTGATCTTATATATTGCTACTTTGCTGAAGGAGTTAATCACCTTTGAGAGTTTTGAGATGGAGGTTCTCGGGTCACTTATGTATAGAATCATGTAGTCTGCAAATTAGGGCTAACTTAACTTCTTCCTTTCCAATTTGTATCCCTTTGATATCTTTCTCCTGTGTTATTGCTTGAGCTAGTACTTCTAGTACTATGTTGAAGAGCAGAGGAGAGAGTGGACACCCCTGCCTTGTTCCTGATGTCAATGGGAATTCCTTCAGTCTCTCCCCATTAAGTATTACTTGGGTTTTAGAAGCTTTACTTATAGCCTTTATTATGTTGAGATATAAACCATCGATGCCTATTCTCTCCAATGTTTTGATCATGAAGTGATGTTGTATTTTGTCAAAGGCCTTTTCTGCATCTATCGAAATAATCATGTGATTTTTGTGTTTAAGCTTGCTTATGTGGTGTATTACATTGACAGATTTCCGTATGTTGAACCACCCCTGCATTCCAAGGATGAAGCCTACGTGACCAAGGTGGATAATGCTTTTGACGTACTGTTAAATTCGTTTTGCAAGGATTTTATTCAGGATCTTTGTGTCTATGTTCATCAGGGAAATAGGCATATAATTTTCTTTTCTTGTGGCATCTCTGCCTGGTATTGGAATTAGGGTGATACTAGCTTCATAGAAGGAGTTGGAGATTTTTCCCTGTTCTCCAATTGTGTGACACAGTTTGAGAAAAATTGGTTTCAAATCTTCCATGAAGGTTTGATAGAATTCAGCTGAGAAACCATCTGAACTCTTCTTTTTGGGGAGGTGTTTGATTACCTCTTCAATCTTGAAGGGTGTGATAGGTTTGTTTAGGAGATTAATCTGCTCTGGGCTTAGCTTTGGTAGGTGGTATATGTCCAGGAATTCATCCATTTCCTCCACATTCTCCTGTTTTGTGGAGTAGGTTTTTGAAATAAGTCCTGATGATTCTCCCAATTTCACTTATGTCTGTTGTGATCTCTCCTTTTTCATTTCTAATTTTGTTAATTTGAAGCTTTTTTTTTTTTTTTTTTTTTTTTTTTTTTTTTTTTTTTTTTTTTTTTTGATCAGATTGTCCAGGGGTTTATCTATCTGGTTAATTTTTTCAAAGAACCAGCTCTTTGGTTCATCAATTTTCTCAATTGTCTTCTTAGTATCCAATTCATTGATTTCTGCTCTGATATTTATTATTTCTTTCCATCTGGAGCTTTTCGGGTAGGCTTTTTCTTGTTTCTCCAATGCCTTTAGATGGATGGTTAGGTTATTGATTTGGAATCTCTCTGTCTTTGTTATGAAGGAATTTAGTGCTATGATTTTTCCCCTAAGGACTGCCTTCATTGTGTCCCATAAGTTTTGGTATGATGTGTTCTCATTGTTGTTCAATTCTAGAAATTTTGCAATTTCATTTTTTTATTTCATCCACAACCAATTTATTGTTTAAAAGTATGTTGTTCAGTTTCCAGGAGCTGGGGGGATATCTGGTGTACCTTTTGTTTGTTAATTTCTAGTATTATAGCATTGTGATCTGATATCATGCAGGAAATTATATTGATTTTCCTGAAAATATGGAGGCAGGCTTTGTGGCCCAGTATATGATCTATTTTAGAGAAGGTTCCATGGGCTGCTGACAAGAATGTATAATCTGTAGATTTTGGGTAGAATGTTCTGTAGATGTTTGTTAGGTCTAGTTGCTCTGTGGTGATGTTGAGCTCTCTTACTTCCCTGTTAATTTTCTGTTTGGATGATCTATCTAGTGCTGATAGTGGAGTATTGAAGTCCCCAACTATGATGGTGTTGGTGGTCATTTCTGTTTTGTTGTCAAGTAGTTTTCGTTTTATGAACTGTGGTTCACCTGTGTTTGGTGTGTAAAGATTGATGGTTGTGATATCCTCTTATTGGATTGTTCCCTTGATAAGTAAGAAGTGGCTTTCTTTGTCTTTTTTGCTTACTTTTGGCTTGAAGTCTATTTTATCTGCTATTAGTATAGCAACACCTGCTTGTTTCTTATTTCCGTTTGCTTGGAATATCATTTTCCACCCTTTCACCCTGAGAAGGTGTCTATATTTAGTGGTGAGGTGGGTTTCTTGAAGACAGCAGATTGAGGGGTCTAATTTTCTGATCCATCCTGTCAGCTTATGTCTCTTGATGGGTGAATTAAGGCAATTAATGTTAAGAGTAAGAACTGTGAGGTTTTATTTAATCCCTGCCATGTTGTGGTGGTTTGGTATTTTTTTGGACTTTGAAGGGTTGTTTTGTTTTAAGTGCCTTCTGTGAGTTTGGTTATTGTGATCTGCTTCTTGTAGGTTCCTGAGGTTGGTTATTTGATTCTTCTATGTGGAGAATTCCCTGAAGTACTCTCTATAGATTTGGCTTTGTGTTCATAAAGTTGTACAGTTGGGTTTTATCATGGAAAGGTTTTCTTTCACCACCTATTATGAGGGATATTTTTGCTAGGTAGAGTAGTTTGGGTTAGAAGCCATAAGTTCTTAGACTTTGTAGTGTTACCTCCAGGCCCTTCTGGCTTTGAGTGTTTCCATTGAGAAGTGTGAGGTAATTCTGATGGGGTTACCTTTATATTTAATGTGTTGTTTCTCTCTAGCTGCTTTTAGGACTTTCTTCTTGTTATCAATATTTAAGGTTTCAATAATAATATGTCTTGGAGAATTTCTTCTTTGGTCCAGTCTGTTTGGAGTCCTGTTAGCTTCTTGTCCCTTGACAGGACTTTCTTTTGAGAGATTGGGAAAGTTCTCTTTGATAATTTTGTTGAGTAAGTTCTCGATTCCTTTGGTCTGAATTTCTTCCCCTTCTGGTATCCCCATGATACTAATGTTTGGACGTTTAAGGCTATCCCACATTTCCCACATGTTTTGTTCACAAAAATTTTGAACTTATTGAAACTTTTGGATCAAATCTTACATTTTTATTCTAACAGATATGAACATATTTCTGATTCTTCAGGATCAAAAGCCACTTGTTTATCAAGGAAAGCATACAAATTATAATCTTGATTTTTTTTCTGCTTCATAGTTTACATTTGGGTTTTTACTTTAGTAATAAAACCAATTTATGACCTTGAAAATTAAACCAAGTAAAATATTTACAGAAGTAAACAAAAAATGCCTTCTTTAGGCAACTTTTCTGCCTATCTCAAGTCTGATGTCCCAGAGAAGTTAGAGTTACAATGTACCCTTAAATTAGTGTGCATATATAACATTTTCCTCATTCTTGTTAATCTAATTTTATTATGTGCCTAAATGAACAAATATCACTTACCTAAAGAACAAAAGCTTCTAAAGATTTAATTTAATTTAACTTCAAGACATCTTAGGTATATCTCTAGAATTTTATGGGGAAAGCAAAACAGAAATACCCTTAGTGGCAAGAAAGGCAACTTATTTGTTTGCATATTATAATACAAAAAGCCATTGAATTATTTACCAACTAAGTTACTTACTATTCAATTGAAAAAGAATCAACTAGTTTAGTTCTTGGCACATAATAGCTGCTCAATAAATATTAATTAATTAATTAATTAGGCAATAAAACAGTCTCCAGGAAACATCTCTGGAGACTGGAAAGTCTTCATTAGGGTTCCAAGGGGCACAGGTGGTCTGTCATTCCCTCTTCCAACTAACAGTTGGGAGTTTCAGAGAGAAAGGAGGCCATGGGAGGTGAGAAGCTGGCTATGCAGATGGTGTCAAAGAATGTGATTTTGATTTCTGGATCACAATTTAAATAACACCAAAATGATAAGCTCTGGGCTAGAAAAGAAGCACATGTTCACAGTAAAAGAAAGCATATGTTTGTCCAAAAATGAACTCTCCTGGCTAAAAGGTCCTGAAACTGGAGCAGGTGATTTGGACTTGATTAAAGCTCTGCCTCAGGCTGGGTTAGTAGACACCATTGGACTGTTTGGAGAAGATGATTTCTCAGACTCCTTCTAATGCTAACATTAATTGTCTCTAAAAGGGAAAGGAGAACAACTATAACCAAATCATTATGAATATAAGATTTCATATTTTCTTTCAAGAGAAAAATGAAATTTGTACTTAATTTTGAAACTGATTTTACTGTAAATGTTTAGTTTAATTCTATGTTTCATTGGTCTCTAAACTAAACATTGGTTCTTTACACCAGACTTTGCTTACTGTTTGACAAAATGGAATGAAACACCTAGTCATATTAAATGTTTCTATGTGCCTTATATATGAAATGATCTTCTCTTGCCTTTACACATGAAACCTAACTTAACTATGCATTAAATTAGTAAGGTCTCATAGAGATTTGGAATCAGTGCCTCACTATTCCCCAGTATGTACCCTTTCTGAGAATTATGAACCAGCTAGAATTATTTTTTTTCTTTGCAGATAATGCTATATGTAGTCATATCTTTCTCTTCATCTGAGTAAATTTTGACAGTAGTTACATATATGTGAGTCTTTTCTATTTTTTTAAAATTCTCTTTTAATTTTTTGGGGGGTTGTTTTCAAAGTCGGGTCTCACTCTAGCCCAGGCTGACCTGGAATTCACTCTGTAGTCCCAGCATGGCCTAAAACTCACAGCAATCCTCCTACCTCTGCCTCCTCAGTGGTGGGATCAAGGGCATGTGCCACCACACCTTCTAGACTCATGAAAATATCTAATGTCTCTACTGCTTCTGTTTCCTTTTCTCTGTCTTTTCTTTCCTTATACTATTTCTTTTTGTTTTTGTAGTAGTGGAGATGGAACCCAGTTTTCTTTTTAAAGAGCTCTGAAATTCTTATCAACTAAAATTTTTCTACAAAGCATACACATATGTGGCAGTTACTTTCTCATTGTTGGGAAAAAATACCCAACTAGAAGTAACTTATGGAAGAAAAGGGTTAACTTCCAGCTTATAGTTTCAAAGGAAAGGGAAAGCTTCATTATGGCAATGGAAGCACAGGCAGAGCAGACAGAAGCTGGTCATCACATTTCCATAGCAACAGAAAGGAAGTAGTCTGAGGAATGGGCCTGGAGCTGCATTTTATTACCCACAGCTCACCCCAAGCAACACACCTCCTCTAGGAAGACCCTAACTTTCAAAAGTCCCAATATTTTCCCAAATTGCTACCAGCTAAGGTCCAAATATTCAAAATGTATTAGCTGATAGGGGACATTTAGCTCAAACCACTGAACATATGTAATAATAAATATGTGCACACATAGTTTTGGCCTCAGTCTCTGAGGTAGGCCACTTCCTTTTCCCAGATGTGTTGCATTTTTTCCATTGGCCTCATGTTGCTGTGGTTAACTTGTATTAAAATCATTGTTTTCATCATCAAATGAGTTGTCATCCTAGACATTGTATCTATCAATATACAGGTGGGATGTTTTTGGATTTCCTTGTCCTTGTTCAATAATTATGTGGATGCTTTCTAAAATGAGAGCTAAAGTGAAAGACTGTCGAGGGGGTGAATATGATCTAAACATGTAATACAGATGATGAAAATGCCATAATGAAATTCATTATTTTGTACAATGAATATATGCTAATAAAACAGATTAGTTAATCATCTGATAAGGGACAGATTTCACATAAGATAACTTTTTGATTCCATATTTTTTCTTGATACTACAGTATAGGAAAAGTCAAATATACCAAGACATGGCATTGCAATGAAGCAGAGAGACATCTATGTGTTTGTGAGTTATTGCTTGACATTTTGTGGGGAGACATGAACCAATGTCTGTTCAGCCCTGATAAGATGTCAATGACAGACCAAAGTAGTGATTCCACTGAAGTACCAGTTGGTGAACCAATGAGTTTATTGGGCTTACATATTGAATTATGGGTGAGGGTGTGCCGGGGGTTTTTTTCCTCCACCACCGGCAGGTAGAGCGGAAGAGAGAGAGAACCTGACCAGCCGCTTCTCTTGAGGCTGAGCGAGAAGACGGGTGTCGGCGACTCAAACCCCTCCCCCCCACTAAAACACCGGGGAGAAAAACCACATTGAGTCGCGGAGACCGTCTAAGGCGGAAAAATCTCTCCGTTTATTGTCAGGGAAGGTATTTATATACTTTGAGGAAGGGGGCGGGAAGAGGGGATGAGAGAAAGGTATAAGGGCCAATAGTATTTCATCACGTCAGCAGCAGCTGGGTGGAGGCAGTTTCAGCTTAGGTGCTGAGTCAAGGGCAGGTCACGAAACTCTACTCAGGCTCGACTAGGCCTCACCAGGAGTAGGCCAAGATTGGCTGGGCTAACCACTCGGCTTCACACCGGGCAGGGCCCAACAAGGGTGTACTTACAGCCATATAGATGACTCACATGCAGATGTATCACTGGAAAGCTCCCCCAAGAGTCATTGATGACTGACTAAAGCTGCACCCCTGGAGTTCTATACAACTTACTTGTAGGTAGCTCAGGAGTGGAAGAGTCTCTCCCCCAGCAACTGTTCCTGCTTATATAACCTTGCAGAGGATCCTTGTGAATCTTAAGTCTTAGCAGCTTCCTGAGACTTGTGAGGTGTTCACTTCCTGACCCTTATAAATTCTCTTTACTTCCTAAGTCTTTCTAAAAAATACTTATGAGGCTGAAAAGATGGCTTAGCAGTTAAGGTGCTTGCCTGCAAAGCCTAAGGACTCATGTTCAACTCTCCAGATCCCACGTAAGCCAGATGCACAAGATGATGCAAGTGCAAGGTCACACATGCACACTAGGTGGCACACTCATCTGGAGCTTGATTGCAGTAGCTGGAGGCCCTGGCACACCAATTCTCTCTCTCTTTCCCCTAAAAAACAAAAATAAAAAACCAAAAATATTAAAAAATACTTTATTTATTTATTCATTTATTTATGAGAGATAGAGGATGATAGACATGCAAGGGGCTTCTGCCATTCCAAATAAACTCCAGACCTATGTGTCATTTTGTGCATCTGGCTGTACATGGGTACTGGGGAATCAAATCCTAGCAGTTAGACTTTGCAAACAAGTGACTTTAACCACTGAGCAATCTTTGCAGCCTCACTTCCTAAGTCTTAATGAGTCTCCCTCCAGGATGCAATATTTCAATTCAGATGAAATTACTATACAATACATTTACATATTGGTACATACATATTTCATAATGGCAGTCTATTTTACTATCTTCTAATAGAGGATTTACAATAAAACTAAAACCAAAGATGATATACTAAAATATATTGTTACTAGTATGATGTAAGCAGATGGCTTGTGCAAATAGAACTTTACCTTGATGTATATTGAATGACTCCTTTCATATTTATAATGTTTGCCTGATAATTCTCTTCCCTTGGGCTTCTTAGGTTCCATAAAAAAGTCTACATATTTATGTAATTGCAAAATGAAATGCAGCATGAAAAGCAATTTTCCATTTTATGCCATCCACTGATGAAGTGGTCCAGTTTTCAGCAATGTCAACAGTCATTAAGAAAAGTCAGAGACTAAATGCTGTACAAAAACAAACAGAATAGGCAAATGAGTAAATTCTTTTTACAACTTACAAATGCTTCCTAATAGAATTTTCTACCTAAATTAACTAATTCACCTAAGACCAATTATATTATCAACACACAAGACTATTGCACTACAGTGTATTTCTTGTATATATGCCTTCTCTGACTCTTAAGTGGTAAGCCCTTCATGCTAGGCATATTCATTGTCTTGACTCATTGGGTGGTGCTTGTTATTTAGGGGCACTTTGAATTCTCCAACTCTATGTAGAAGAATCTGAAAGCATTTCATAAAATATTGTTCACAAAAGTCTGCTAAGTATTTAATAACTAACCAGCTGCTAAAAAGATAATCAGCCTGAACTCATCAACTTCAAAATTAGTATGTGATTGTCTAGTTTCTTACTGTAGGCAAAATACTAAATTTTTGTATCACCAACAAATAAGCATTTCCCTGTAAATCCTATACAGATTATTTACCTCATACTTTATTTAGAGAAAAAAAAAAAAATAACTTAAAGTCCCTCTAAAATCCCTTAGATTCACATATCTTTTTAAAATTTATTTATTTTTATTGACAACTTCTTTAATTGTAGACAATATCCCATGGTACTTCCCTCGCTCACCCCACTTTCCCCTTTGAAACTCCACTCTCCATCATATCCCCTCCTCCTCTCAGTCAGTCTCTCTTTTCAGTTTGATGTCATGATCTTTTCCTGCTATTATGATGGTCTTGTGTAGGTAGTGTCAGTACTGTGAGGTCATAGATATCCAGGCCATTTTGTGTCTGGAGGAGCATGTTTTATTTTGAAATATAATATTAGCTTAATTGTACTAATTAAAGGAACACACAAAAATTATGCTGGAAATTGTCACAGTCTTTCAAATACTTAGAAGAAATCATGGTTAATGCAAACATTTATTCTACTTAGACATTCAATAATATTTACTGTAACTACCATATACAAACTGCTATGCTGAATAACATAAATACATTGGTCAGCAAGAATTCATCTTTTCCCTTATAGAAGATACTACACAACTAATTATATTTGATCAGTATTTCCAACATAGTATTTCTGGATAATTTGAAAGCAGTTGATCAAAGTTTCACTTAATCCATCATTCAAATTTGGCCATACAGGCCCAACCGCTCCATAACTGGACTAAAGGCCCTCTCTATGGGAGGGAATACATTCCTGGCACTGAAAAAAAACAAGCAAAAGCCTATGGCGGGGAGGTCATGAGCCTTAAGAGTATAATGCCTGCTCTTGTCTGGCTAAATGTATATATTATTCCCACCAAGCTGCCCTGAAAGCACTACACTTAATGTTCATATTCACATATTAATGCCACTCTCACTTCTGGTTAGAGAAGCTTCTCTTTTCAGATGGCGATGACCACTGGGATGACCCAAAAGGCAACATAGTGCTGAGGGATGGAAGAGTGCCCAGCACTGAAACATCTCTGTCACACCCTCCAAGGCTCAGGGTCCATTGTGGAAGAGGGGGTGGAAAGAATATAAGAGCTAAAGGAAGGGTACGGCTCCTTACAATGCAACTGTCCAGATAGAAATTGGCCTTGATATCCATGACCTCACAGTGCCTAGCAATACCTTCGCAAGACCCTCATAATAGAAGAAAAAGATGATGACATCAAATGAAAAGAGAGACTAATGGAGAGAGGGGGGGGATATGACGGAGATTGGAGTTCTGAAGGGGAATGGGGTGAGGGGGGGAAATATCATGTGTTTTTTGTATGTAAGTATAGAAGTTGTCAATAAAAAAAAATTTAAGAAATTATTTTTTTCTTGGGGGTTGGGGACATGGCTTGGTCCCACTGAACTAAAGACCTGAGTTCAGATCTCCAACACCCACGGAACATGTAGGGTGTGGTGATGCTCCTATTCCCAGTTTTGGGGAGGCCGAGACAAAAGGATGCCTTGGACTTGCTGGTCAGCTAGTCTAGCCAAACTGGTGAGTCTAATACAGCAAGAGACCCTTTTTCAAAAATGTAAAGTGGAAGAGCAGTTGAGAGAGACACCCATCATTGACCTCTGGCTTCTATATGTATATACACACATGTGCACCCACACACATACAAATACACTTACCATATATGCATACAAAAGAACACAATCCCTAAAGAACTGATAAGTGCTGTGCAACAGAAATATGTCCACTGTGGTTACTTTTTATATGAATATTGTGTGTGTTCCATGAATAGCTAATACAGGGAAGTCAGCAAGGTAAAACAAAATATATCAAGGTAAGTTAAGAATTTGGAATGCAAGAATAATACAAAAACATTTTTAAATTTTAGGCAGGAGTATAGCAGAACAGTATTCACATTTTCATCTGTATAGAATGAATACTGGCAAGAAAGATGACCATAGATGCTATTTAAGTAATCTGCATGAAGGGTGATAGTAATAGTGATTGTGGATTAAAGGGAAGGGAATAGATTGAGAGATAATTAGGGCATAGAATGTACAGTCCTTCACCATGGGTTAAAAGAAGGGAGAAGAAAATCAAAGCTCACACTAAAATTTCTCATTTAATTTTCAACCAAAGAGATTGATAACACATGCTGACAAAGAAAGATGTTTTGAACTTGAGCATAAAGAAGTACAGGAAGAACTTGAATTTTAAGCACATTTGTGAGTGGAGATTGGAAACTCAATTACAGCATAAGTACAATGTATGATATGTAAGGTCTGAGGCATTTGTAAGATATTCCAATGGAGATACCCAACAGGCACATATATGAGAAGGGTTGGGCTTGGCATAGACCTTTGATAATCACTTGTAAACAGATGCCAAGTGAAGCAGTGAGGGTGGATCACATTATTCAGAATGTGTCCAGTAGAGAAAGAAAGAAGCTTGACATCAATTCCAACATTATTGCGACATTTGGTTTGGTTAGAATGCATGTGTGGTGGTTTGATTCAGGTGTCCCCCATAAACTTAAGTGTTCTGAATGCTAGGTTCCAAGCTGATGAAGATTTGGGAATTAAAGCCTGCTGGATGAAATGTATTGTTGGGGGTGGGTTATGGGTATTCTAGCCAGTTTTCCCTTGCCAGTGTTTGGCATACTCTCCTGCCACTGTTGTCCACCTGAAGTTGGCCAGGAGGTGAGGTCCACCCTCTGCTCATGCCATCATTTTCCAGTGCCATCATGGAGCTTCCCCTCAAGTCTGTAAGCCAAAATAAACCTTTTTTCCCCACAGTCTGCTCTTGGTTGGGTGATTTCTGCCAGCAATGCAAACCTGTCTGCAACAGGATGATACCACAGGAGACTGAGAAGCATCAATACTGAAGAGTAAAGAAGACCAGGAGAAGCTGCTGTCATGGAAACCAAAGGGAAAGATTTCCAAGGAAGAAGAAAGGGTCAACAGAATTGACTGCTGCTGAGACAACAAATAAAAATATGGATAGGAAAGTGATTGTGCAATTAACTTATAAGGAGGCCATTGGTAAACTTAATGAATGCAGTTATCATACAATAAAAAGACATGTTGAAGAAGATTGAGCAAAGAAATGAATGAAAAGGATCAATAAACAAGATTTATGTAAGAAATTTTGCTGTAAATGGGAGCTGAGAGACATCTGTACAGAGAAAACCAAGTCAGGCTGAGACTTTTCTAAGGTAAGAAGGACATTATCATTTTAAATATTGATGTGCATTATAGCAGAAGAGATCATGTTGAGGAGTCAGAAACAAGAAGATGTAATTGTTGGTCCCTAAAGGGATGAGGAGAAGCAAAGAAATAGTAAAACAGATGGAAAAATAGATTAAAGGAAAGACAACTCTTCAAATAGATGAAGAAATAAAACACAGGAAAGTGAGATAGTGGCTTAACAACTAAAGGCATGTATGCAAAAGTCTTACTGAAAACATAGACTTCTGGGATGCAAGAAAGCATCTGCATTTGCTGAGAGTATAGGCAGAATTGGGAAAAAGAGGAGCCCAGGACTGAGGAGAAGCAAAATGATTCACAACCTCTGTCGAGGGCTAGAGTATGTCCTGCCAGAGAAACTGTACAGTATATACCCACTGGTGTTGATAACCGTAGATAAATAGTGATGTGAATTTGATCAGACACGGGTGTGCAGGCAAAGAAAAGATTGACACTTGGGTTAATCCAGGTTAATATCTGTCAGTAGGCAGATACGTCAGAGGAAGGGGCAAGCAAGCACACTGTATTTGAAGTTCATCCATGCTGTGGCATGTATCCATTTTGTGTGGATACCATATTTCAATTGCACACTCACTGTTTGACAGATAGTTAGAATTGGGAAGTATTAGGACTATTATAAATAATACTATTAGGACTGTTATAAATACCACTACGACTACAGACACTTACATACAAGTCTTGTCTTGGGTCTCTAGCAGTAGAATTGAAGTAACATCTGGGAAATATGAGTCAAACAATGTTAGGAAACTGTGAAACTATGTCCCAGAATATTTATCCACTTCTCGACCCTATCAGTCATTCATGCTTCTCTCCAACACTTGATATGGTCAGTGTGTTTGATCATAGCCATCCTAGTTTGTACAAGTGGTGTCTTGGTGCGATTTTAATTTGCACTGTCCTAATAACATTTTAACTTGGGTTTTCACATTGTTTCCTTACTTTGTTTGGAATAACTCCATTTTTAATTCAGTTCCATGTTCTCCTGTGTCAATCAATTCTGCTTCAAAAGTTCATGTTTTGTTTAACTGACAGTATCATGAAAGTGCATTTCTATTTCTTGAAGAAAATTATTCTTATAAGTACACTTTTCCTGCTGCCACTTTCTATTTGATTTTTTCTGTTTTGTCTTTCTGAATTCCTACATGACTTCCATGACAAATTCTATTCTTCTGTTTTGCTTTATTTTTTTAATCCTTGGATAAAGATAGCTTTAAATTTGTCTGCTATTTACTCTATAGTAAAGTGTCCTGGTTAATTTTTTCCCTAAGTCTGATAATCTGGTCAGTGTCAAATTTCTCTTGAATTCTAACATGAAGAAACATTCTGTGTTCTTGCCTGAGGAGAAGATATGGGGCTGGAGAAAATTGCAGCAACTGTCTTTTGGAGTCTAGTTCTTTGTTGAGAAGCCACAACCACCTTCGTGTATTTGATTTTCCTTTTCTTGTACTCTGACTGACTAAGGGAGTCCTTCTTCCTAATATTATTGCCCATTATTTGAGGGTGACCCCATCTCGTTAGTGAAAATCATGTCAAGCAAAGGTCTGGTACCTGCTGGCTTCCCATTCAGTATGGCCATGTCACTCTTTCTGCCCCATCAAAGCTTTATCCCTGGTCGATTGATCTGTGGTGAAAAGAGGAGCTCCAGGTGGCATGTTCTTCAGTATTGATTCTTCTTTTGCTCATGAAATTTATTCCTCTTGCTGAGCTTTTAACTTTAGGCCAATGAGTCCTTTTGGCCAGCAGATTCAGGTGGTTTTCCACTGAGTAAAACTTGTTTGATGAAATTTATTTTCCATTTTTCTTTTTTTTTTCTATTTGTTTGTGAATGAAGGTTGATATATGTGTATGTGTGTGTGTTTTCAGAGATAGAACCTAGGGGCTTGCTCATGCTAAAAAAAAATACTCTACCATTAAACTATATCTCTAACCCAAACTTTATTGCCACTCTGTCTTCTGTGTGTGTGTGTGTGTGTGTGTGTGTGTGTGTGTGTGTGTGTTGCAAGAGATCAAATCCAAAGCCTTCACTATACTCCACCCAGGCCTGTCCTAATGTCATTTTCTTGAATTTATTCATATTTTCATGTCATCTACATATTTATCAATTTCCCATCATCTTTATAGTTCATGTCCTTTCTCTATATTCCAAGAAAGCTTAAAATCTTTATTCCAAAATGGGTGTGGTGACACACACCTTTAATCCCAGGACTCATGAGGCAGAGGTATAAGGATTGCTGTGAGTTCAAGGCCACCCTGAGACTACATAGTGACTTCCAGGTCAGCCTGGGCTAGAGTAAAACCTTACCTTAAAAAAAAACATGTATTCTAGCTGAGAAGTGACAATGGAGTGTTCAGAACTCTATTGCACCCTCATAGGCTCAGGGACAATTATAAAAAAGGTGGCAGAAAGGATGTAAGAACCAAAGCAAGGGGAGGAATGCTTACAATACTGTCTTCCAGACACGAAGTAGGCTTGATATGCATGACTTCACAGTGGCTGAGGCTACCTACACAAAATCTGCACAAGGACATCAAAATAGAAGACTAGTTGCAAATAAGGGATTGGGGGGAAAAGTAATGGGAAAGGAAGCTGTCAATAAAGTGGGTTTTGTTTTTTTTTTTTACAAATTGTCTTCTGTATGTTCTGCATAATTTACTGAATAGCACTCTTTTATATCCTTGTAATTATGCTTTACTCTTTTTTGTTATTTTGTTTTTTACATTTATTTCTTTATTTTTGAAACATGGTCTCACTCTGTAGCCCAGGCTGGTCTGGACTTCACTATGCAGACTAGGCTGGCCTTGAACTCACAACACTCCTCTTGCCTCAGCCACCTAAGTGCTGGGATTATAGTTTTAAGCCACCATGTCTAGACAGATTTTGCTTTTAAGCTTGAAATTCTGCTTTTAGAGTAATTAAGCTGTAAGTTGGATCTTTATTTCTTCATGATTTGCAGGAAGCTATTTATTCATCTCAACATGATATATCACTTTGACCTTTCATCATAGAGCTGATAACATGCAAAGAATTTAATTAATCTTATAAAAAGATTTTTGGAGGGGCTGGAGATATGGCTTAGTGGTCAAGGTGCTTTCCTACAAAGCCTAAAGACACATGTTTTACTCTCCAGATCCCATGTAAGCCAGACACACAAGGTGGCACATGCTTCTGGAGTTCAATTGCACTGGCTTGAGGCCCTAGCATGCCTCTGTCATAAAAAAAAAAAAAAAAAAAGAAAGATTTAGAAGGAGGGGAAGGAAGGTTGAAGGAAAATAAACACAAAACTAAATCCAAAATGAACTGGTAGCATGGAAACTTTTCTTCTTGAAGGGAGAACAAAAGATTTAACCCTCACCAGGAGTATGGAGGGAATATCTGGAAAAAGAAGAGCCCTGAAAAGAGCGGAATGAAACTTAACCTTAAAACATTTGGCTCTGGCCTGTAACTCCCAGTACCAGAAATCAATTGTGCACATTAAGCTGTTGATCAGAGGCACCTACAAGGTCTCCAAAACAAGACAGCTTCTGTTAAAGCACTTGATTGCCCACCTGAGGTAAAAGGTAAGACCCTATTGCTGAAGACATCATATGCAACTGACATAGAATACAAAGAGACCTGGCTGGAATCCAAACAGGAGTCAGTCCCCAGATGGGTAGCCCATCTAGTACTGGAAAGTACTACATGAGCTACCAGAGGAAAGTATCTAATAATGGCAAGCAAGCAGAGGTCTAAGCTACTCAGAAGCAACCACCCTGACAAGAAGAACATACCAGTGCAATGGTGGCACACAGCCTTGGTGGGTAGCCAATGGCTTTCTGGTTGGCTAAGAGATCCACTCAGTGGAAAGGAACTGGGAACCAATCAGAATCCTAAAGAGACAAAGATTATGGTCTCCCATGGCAAGCTCCCATAGTCTTTTGCTAAAAGAGGGGTGACATCCACTGTAATTTCCCTAAATAAACAATGCTTATCCCATTTAACCTATGCTGACATCATTTTCTCTTGGAGAATCTGATTTTCTTTCTCAGAATTTAGTGAGACCTGAGGAGATAAACCACAACCCACATGTCAGCCAAGGTGAAACAACAGAGGAATTGGGGAGATAAGAGAGAGTGTTGCCTCCATGCTGAGCCTGACAATCAGCACCAGGGTGAAGGAGACAGACACTGAGGATACTCAACACCTACCAAAGCAGAGATCCAGAGGCTCCTGAGAGCTTATTACTGAAGTCAACTTACAACACACCCACCATAACTCAGGGATTTTTGTGGAAGAGGGGGTGGAAATACTGTAAGAGCCAAAGGTTGGGACGTCATGCCCAGAAGCAACCCCCACCCCCAATAACTGACTGCTACTCTCATAATGCATAACCCAAAACCCTATGGGGAATAGCAGAAACTCCACTGAGGAGGGCCTCTGCAGAATGGGGCCAGGGAGAAGGGAAATGATGGTACTAACACCTGATGTATCCATTCAAAGTATGATCTTAATAAGAAAAAAAAATGGATGCTATCCAGCAGTCTGATGAATCCTACAGTAAATCTTGTTTAAACGTCCTGTGCTTCTATTTCATTTTAATAACTTGGTTTTTCCTTTTCAGTTTTGAAAAGTCCTATATTGCTTTTCCAACACACACTAGAGGAGGTCTAGTAAGGCCTAGGGTTTCACCCACTGCGAGCCTGGTGGTATTTAGCACTCTGACATCTTAACCATGGATGCTGCTTCATGCATCTATACAACACACTTCAGCATACCACAGGCCATGATAGCAAGGACACTAAGTGTCATTTTCCTCATGTTTGCTTACACAGCTGTGACTAAACAAGCTTTATCTTCAGAACCTTATGCCTAGCCCAGTGCTATAAGCAGTGGCATGGTCTGGCCCTCCAAGTGTTCCATCCTGAGCCACCTGTGGTTGCAAAAGCTTCTGTGCTGTAGTCTTATGTTTAATATAGTCACTTTATAGCTTCCTGGAGCTGCTTGTAAGCATTCTTGCACCTAAACAGCAAAAGGGATGGTAGGAGGTCTGTTCTCTGGCTATATCCCAACTCACTTTTACCATGAGTGAGGCATTTTTTTAGTGTGTGTCTGTATGTAGTATGTGCTCATATGAGTATGAATGTTCACATATGTGTGGTTGTATGTGTGTGCAGGTGTACATCTACACATGTATAGAGTTCAGATGTCGAAGTCATGTATTTTCCTTGATTCCTTATCTACTGAGACAAGGTCTCTAGCCTGAACGCAGAGTTTGCTGATTCAGCTAGTAGAGACAGCCAGCTCACTTCAGGAACCCTTTGTTTTTGTCTCCTGAGTACTGGAATTACAGGCTGGCTGTCCCACTGCCCAGCATTTACATGGGTGCTAGGGATATTGAATTCAGGTCCTCATGCTTATATGGCAATAACTTTACCTTCTGAGACATCTCCTCAACCCCTAAGTGAGGTTTTACCAGCTGTTATTGCCTCAGAAAGGTGTGTGAGCTTACCAGTAGCCTTAAACCTTTCTTAACTTGTAGTACTAAAATATGTACTGTTTTTTCAGGTCCCTCAGCCATCTTCTCTTGTTATTGGTGTTTACTAATATGATCTCACAAACTCATCCCAACTCTTATGAATCTTTTAATATAATACTCCAAATGGAGGGAGAGCAAATGAGAACTGATTTATAGCATAAATAGTTAAGCACATTTCTGTTAAAGTCTAGAACATGAGAAGCTCATAACAATTAATTCTCAATTTCCTGATAAATTAGTACAGTTACATGAGACAAAACTAATGGTATAAAGGTTAACAAATAACATGGCAAAAATATTATAGTAGATCTACTTGATAAATGAAAGAAAATGAATGGTAAAACTATTTATCAATTTCCCATCATCTTTATAGTTCATGTCCTTTCTCTATATTCCAAGAAAGCTTAAAATCTTTATTCCAAAATGGGTGTGGTGACACACACCTTTAATCCCAGGACTCATGAGGCAGAGGTATAAGGATTGCTGTGAGTTCAAGGCCACCCTGAGACTACATAGTGACTTCCAGGTCAGCCTGGGCTACAGTAAAACCTTGCCTTAAAAAAAAAAAACATGTATTCTAGCCTGAAGTGACAGCAGAGTGTTCAGAACTCTATTGCACCCTCATAGGCTCAGGGACAATTATAAAAAAGGTGGCAGAAAGGATGTAAGAACCAAAGCAAGGGGAGGAATGCTTACAATACCGTCTTCCAGACACAAAGTAGGCTTGATATGCATGACTTCACAGTGGCTGAGGCTACCTACACAAAATCTGCACAAGGACATCAAAATAGAAGACTAGTTGCAAATAAGGGATTCAGTGGAAAAGGGATTGGGGGGAAAAGTAATGGGAAAGGAAGCTGTCAATAAAGTGGGTTTTTTTTTTTTTTTTTTACAAATTGTCTTCTGTATGTTCTGCATAATTTACTGAATAGCACTCTTTTATATCCTTGTAATTATGCTTTACTCTTTTTTGTTATTTTGTTTTTTACATTTATTTCTTTATTTTTGAAACATGGTCTCACTCTGTAGCCCAGGCTGGTCTGGACTTCACTATGCAGACTAGGCTGGCCTTGAACTCACAACACTCCTCTTGCCTCAGCCACCTAAGTGCTGGGATTATAGTTTTAAGCCACCATGTCTAGACAGATTTTGCTTTTAAGCTTGAAATTCTGCTTTTAGAGTAATTAAGCTGTAAGTTGGATCTTTATTTCTTCATGATTTGCAGGAAGCTATTTATTCATCTCAACATGATATATCACTTTGACCTTTCATCATAGAGCTGATAACATGCAAAGAATTTAATTAATCTTATTAAAAAGATTTTTTGGAGGGGCTGGAGATATGGCTTAGTGGTCAAGGTGCTTTCCTACAAAGCCTAAAGACACATGTTTTACTCTCCAGATCCCATGTAAGCCAGACACACAAGGTGGCACATGCTTCTGGAGTTCAATTGCACTGGCTTGAGGCCCTAGCATGCCTCTGTCATAAAAAAAAAAAAAAAAAAAAGAAAGATTTAGAAGGAGGGGAAGGAAGGTTGAAGGAAAATAAACACAAAACTAAATCCAAAATGAACTGGTAGCATGGAAACTTTTCTTCTTGAAGGGAGAACAAAAGATTTAACCCTCACCAGGAGTATGGAGGGAATATCTGGAAAGAAGAGCCCTGAAAAGAGCGGAATGAAACTTAACCTTAAAACATTTGGCTCTGGCCTGTAACTCCCAGTACCAGAAATCAATTGTGCACATTAAGCTGTTGATCAGAGGCACCTACAAGGTCTCCAAAACAAGACAGCTTCTGTCAAAGCACTTGATTGCCCACCTGAGGTAAAAGGTAAGACCCTATTGCTGAAGACATCATATGCAACTGACATAGAATACAAAGAGACCTGGCTGGAATCCAAACAGGAGTCAGTCCCCAGATGGGTAGCCCATCTAGTACTGGAAAGTACTACATGAGCTACCAGAGGAAAGTATCTAATAATGGCAAGCAAGCAGAGGTCTAAGCTACTCAGAAGCAACCACCCTGACAAGAAGAACATACCAGTGCAATGGTGGCACACAGCCTTGGTGGGTAGCCAATGGCTTTCTGGTTGGCTAAGAGATCCACTCAGTGGAAAGGAACTGGGAACCAGTCAGAATCCTAAAGAGACAAAGATTATGGTCTCCCATGGCAAGCTCCCATAGTCTTTTGCTAAAAGAGGGGTGACATCCACTGTAATTTCCCTAAGTAAACAATGCTTATCCCATTTAACCTATGCTGACATCATTTTCTCTTGGAGAATCTGATTTTCTTTCTCAGAATTTAGTGAGACCTGAGGAGATAAACCACAACCCACATGTCAGCCAAGGTGAAACAACAGAGGAATTGGGAGATAAGAGAGTGTTGCCTCCATGCTGAGCCTGACAATCAGCACCAGGGTGAAGGAGACAGACACTGAGGATACTCAACACCTACCAAAGCAGAGATCCAGAGGCTCCTGAGAGCTTATTACTGAAGTCAACTTACAACACACCCACCATAACTCAGGGATTTTTGTGGAAGAGGGGGTGGAAATACTGTAAGAGCCAAAGGTTGGGACGTCATGCCCAGAAGCAACCCCCCCCCAATAACTGACTGCTACTCTCATAATGCATAACCCAAAACCCTATGGGGAATAGCAGAAACTCCACTGAGGAGGGCCTCTGCAGAATGGGGCCAGGGAGAAGGGAAATGATGGTACTAACACCTGATGTATCCATTCAAAGTATGATCTTAATAAGAAAAAAAAATGGATGCTATCCAGCAGTCTGATGAATCCTACAGTAAATCTTGTTTAAACGTCCTGTGCTTCTATTTCATTTTAATAACTTGGTTTTCCTTTTCAGTTTTGAAAAGTCCTATATTGCTTTTCCAACACACACTAGAGGAGGTCTAGTAAGGCCTAGGGTTTCACCCACTGCGAGCCTGGTGGTATTTAGCACTCTGACATCTTAACCATGGATGCTGCTTCATGCATCTTTACATCACACTTCAGCATACCACAGGCCATGATAGCAAGGAAACTAAGTGTCATTTTCCTCATGTTTGCTTACACAGCTGTGACTAAACAAGCTTTATCTTCAGAACCTTATGCCTAGCCCAGTGCTATAAGCAGTGGCATGGTCTGGCCCTCCAAGTGTTCCATCCTGAGCCACCTGTGGTTGCAAAAGCTTCTGTGCTGTAGTCTTATGTTTAATATAGTCACTTTATAGCTTCCTGGAGCTGCTTGTAAGCATTCTTGCACCCAAACAGCAAAAGGGATGGTAGGAGGTCTGTTCTCTGGCTATATCCCAACTCACTTTTACCATGAGTGAGGCATTTTTTTAGTGTGTGTCTGTATGTAGTATGTGCTCATATGAGTATGAATGTTCACATATGTGTGGTTGTATGTGTGTGAAGGTGTACATCTACACATGTATAGAGGTCAGATGTCGAAGTCAGGTATTTTCCTTGATTCCTTATCTACTGAGACAAGGTCTCTTGCCTGAATGCAGAGTTTGCTGATTCAGCTAGTAGAGACAGCCAGCTCACTTCAGGAACCCCTTGTCTTTGTCTCCTGAGTACTGGAATTACAGGCTGGCTGTCCCACTGCCCAGCATTTACATGGGTGTTAGGGATATTGAATTCAGGTCCTCATGCTTATATGGCAATAACTTTACCTTCTGAGACATCTCCTCAACCCCTAAGTGAGGTTTTACCAGCTGTTATTGCCTCAGAAAGGTGTGTGAGCTTACCAGTAGCCTTAAACCTTTCTTAACTTGTAGTACTAAAATATGTACTGTTTTTTCAGGTCCCTCAGCCATCTTCTCTTGTTATTGGTGTTTACTAATATGATCTCACAAACTCATCCCAAACTCTTATGAATCTTTTAATATAATACTCCAAATGGAGGGAGAGCAAATGAGAACTGATTTATAGCATAAATAGTTAAGCACATTTCTGTTAAAGTCTAGAACATGAGAAGCTCATAACAATTAATTCTCAATTTCCTGATAAATTAGTACAGTTACATGAGACAAAACTAATGGTATAAAGGTTAACAAATAACATGGCAAAAATATTATAGTAGATCTACTTGATAAATGAAAGAAAATGAATGGTAAAACTACAGGAACTGATGAGTACAGTGTGATCACAGCTGTATGAATATTTTTACCCACTTCTGATTATGTGAAATGTGACTGTGTGTGTGTGTGTGTGTGTGTGTGTGTGTGTGTGTGTAGGATGAGGATAATAAAATGTCAACCATAGTTATTTCTTTGGGTGATGACATTATAAAGGCTTCCCTGTCATTGGTATTTCCAAATTCTCCGTAGTGAACATGCATTGGCTTTATAATAAAAAGATGTTTTTAAACGATAAAGCAACAATGAATAATAAATTGCCTAGCTATGTGAGTCAGTTCTTCCTTGTGACTCATCTTAGTATTTAGGAATATGTTAAGAAAAGCCTTCCTGAAATAGTTTTTCATGCCAAAAGGTTACTAATTTTTTGATGATAATTTCTTTTGCAAAGCGCAACTGAAGAATAAATCTAGCCAAGCATAAGAACAAGAATAATAAAAGCAAGAGTGAAATGCTGAAATCTTTCCCAAAACCTCACGGATTGGCACCTAATGGGATTTGTGGTGAATGATAGCAAACAACCCCAATGCCAATGTTTGTGCCACTTTCAAGGGAGGGTGGAGAGTGAGGAAGACCACAGCACTGCAGAGCTGCCCCTTCACCTACAGATGTCCATTCTTACCTTACTTGAATAGTCTAGGAAGATTTCACAAATCTTGAGAGTTAAAAATCTGTGAAGTAAATGGTGAAATACTATTTCCAAGGGTCACCTGGCTATTTTTCAGGACACAAACTAACGCTGGTACCAAAGTCTGATGTGAGTGCTCCTTATACAGATTCCAGCTTTAAGTTGGCAAATACTTATCAGAGTAAATCATGTGCTATAAACAGTTTATGCACAATTTAGTTAATTAATTCCATACCATATTCAGGAATTAGTGATATAACATGGATGGAATCAGTTACTTTCTCACAACTGGGAGAAAAGTGTCCAACCAGAAGCAGCTTATGGAAGGAAGGGGATGTAATTTGGTTTACAATTTCAATGGGACATTTCATCATGGTGGGGAAGGCATGGCAGCCAGAGAAGAAGCTGGTGTCAAACAGCAGCACAGGAAGGCAGAGAGAGAACAGGACATTGAACCCAGCTCTGTCACCTCAAAGTCCTCATCACAGTGACACACTTCTTCCAGCAAGGTCCAGGCATGACCATTGTCTCTCTTTTGCTAGCTTTCAAATAAGTAAATAAAATATTTCAAGAAAGTGGAGAAATTTGCACCTTTACCATCATTGGTGGGCATGCAAAATGATAAAACTGCCATGAAAAACACTATATATATTCATTCCCCAAAAATTAAAAATGGTATTTTTATATAATTTGGCACTTATTTTTTCCCTTTTAAAAAATAATTATGAACTTTATTATATGAAAATAGTGCATATGTGTCACATTCCCATCAGGTTATACTCTTATATCCCTTCTCCCCTACTACCCCATTCTACTGAGGGCCATCCTAGTGGAGTTACTGATATTCACTATGGGGTCATTAGTTCATTCATCAGTCTCTGGAGTCAGGAACAATGCCTCAGGATAATACTTCCCACCCTATGTCTCTTACAGTCTTTCAGCCCTCTTTTCTGTAATGTTCTCTGAGCCTTGGCTGATATGTTATAAATATACTTTACTGTTGAGCTCTCTTCAGCCTCTGGATTTCTGCTTTGATGAGTTTTCAGACTCTCAAGTGCCTAGTACCATCTCCCTGGAGGAGATAGTCAGGGTGGTAGTGAGAGCAGAACTCAAGTTTAAATTGCCACTTCCTCCATAATGTCTCCTGAGCCCTGGCAGACATGAAAGCGATGACTCTTCTCATGCTAGGCAGTCAGCTGTATTTTCTTATTGTATTGATGAGTCTTGGTTCTCCCCAGTATTCACTGCCACCTATAAAAAATCAGGTTCTCCTGCAAAGAATGAGAGTAGTATGGATCAAAGGGGATAGGCATACTCATCACAGTCATTTAAAAGACTTTTCAATTGGCATTCTTCTTAGTCAAAGAACAGTAAGAGCTTCTCTCTAGAGTCCGTGACCTTCCTAGCCATAGGATTCTGACTTGGTTCTCAGTACCAGGTATGAATTCCTTTACAATTACCAGGTCTCATATCCAATCAGAGAGCAGTTGATTGATCCATAGCCTGTGTGCCACTATTGCACAGGTGTGTACATCTTCCATGGCTGGTTGATTTTGTAACTTGCAGGATGCCCTGCATGTTCACACTGTTGGTGACCTTTATCCCTGTAGAAGACAGCTTCAGGTTCACTGAGATGAACTTCCAGACCAGGCACAGTTATGACAGAAAGGATATTTATTGAAGCTTACAGATCCAGACAAAGTTCCATAATAGCAGAAGAAGTTGGCATGCTCTGACAGGACCAGGCAAGAGAGAGACAAAGCCACAAACCAAAAGCCACCTAGCACAGCACACCTCAGGAACTCCAGCTAGGCACACTTTGCATATCTTTAGATTGAAATCTCAAACCCACTACACCTTAAGATTCGCCCAGTGACACTGCCTCCATCCAGGTGGATGCAGATGCAAACTACAAACTAATAAAACACTGAATATATTGGGGGCCATATACTCAAACTACCACATTCCACCCCTGGCCCCCAACAGATTTATAACCATCACACATTGTAAATTATATTGAGTCCAATTTCAAAGGTCCTCACAGTCTACCAAAGTCCCAAGTCTCATCTGAAATTTCAGATTGTCTCTTAGCTGTGAGTCCTGTAAAATCAAACAAGTTATATACTTTCATCATATAAAGGCACAGAGTAAACATTTTCAACTGGTATAAGACATAGCAAGGAGAGAGTAGAATAATGCAAACTCAACCACCATCAACAATCATCCAACTTTTGCAGTTCAAGTTCAATATAACCAGAGACTGACAGTCTCCAGGTTTTCCAATTCTGCACTTCCAGCTGGGTACAGTAGCCAGGGAAAATTCCCATCCCAGGCCAACAGTACACTCCATGGTAGCCCTTGCCCAGTCCTGGTATATCCAAAACATCTTCCAGTGTCCATGCAAACCATGGTCCATCTTCCAAAGGCTCTTCAAGCCTATTCCTGAGGGTCATCATGTCCTACCTCATGCCTCATCTCAGCAGCAGCTCCTGGAACCATGTGCAATTCATGGCCACTCCACGCATTTTTCATGCTTCCAAAACTAATACCAGGTGTGCAGGACACAGCCATATTCTTAATTCATGGATGAAATAAGTCATAACCTTGAAATGCAAGTTCCTTCTCCATTCAACTCTTCCCAAAAGAGTTGCATTTCTAGCAGTCTTTCCTCACGAATCCTCTCCATTGTTTTAATGTAAAGCAGTCTGGCCATCTTCCATAATATTGCTAATGTGTCTCACTATAGCAGCTTCAGCAACCTAAAACCAGTCTCAAAGCGTATAATTTTAACTTTCCATCTTAAAATCTTAAATCTTGCAGTCCAATTATCTTTAGCCAGTCACATCAGTCCATTACAAATTTAACCTTGATCAAACTCTGGGCCTGAGCAGCAGAACACAGCCATCCCTTATGCCAGTAGCCCAGTTCCAACAAAGTCCTCTGCAGTCTTTCCTTCCCCTTAGAAAGTTCATAAGCCAAGCCTCGAAGTTCAATACTGTTTACACTTAACATTTTCAAACTCTCATCAGAATAGTCCCTAAAACTTGGCTTACCACTCCAGAAGGCCTCTTCAGTTGCAAGCACCAAGTCCATGCCCGTTCCTCCAAAACAAAGGTTTCAAAAGACCAAAATCCACATGGTCAGATTCATCTCACCCCACTTCTGGTACGAACTTCTGTAGCAGACAGCTTCAGGTTCCTCCTTAGCAGTTCATATAGCACTTTCCAGCACTGTGAGGGCTAGCCTTTGGGGATCTGGCTTCTTTCTCAGTTCCAGCATGACCTCTTGGTGTCCTGTGACTGCAGTTTGATATCTTCAGCAACAGGCTCTTACTATTTAGCACTGATGGGTAACCAAGTGCTTTGGCAATGGCCTTAATTGTTGGGGGGATCTCATGAGCCTTCCTGATCCACAACTTACTATAGGTGTAACCCAAATTTGGCACTGAAATTTACCAGCCAGAGTATATGGTTTTAGGGTGTGCTTTCTCCACCACCCACAGGGCACTTCTGCCTAGGAAATTACAACCCCTCCCTTACTAAGAGTTATATATTTTAATTAGCTAACCAGGAGAAAGATTTCTATGGGACTGTTTCATACTGCTATTAGTTTTGTATATTTCCACTCCCCCACCCTTCCTTTTACCCATGTCCCCAAAGACCCTACAGCCCCCTGTTTTTTGTTCCTCCACTTGCCTATCAAGTATCTCCTCCTCTCTTCTCTCCATTTACCCTCTCTCCTAGCCTTATTCTAGTTCTTTGCCAATACTACTGATACTTACTATGGCTTTGAAACAAATAAAGCCATTCCATGTAAGAACCACATATGAGTGAGAACATGTGATATTTGTCTTTCTAAGCCTGTGTTACCTTGCTTAGTGTAATTTTTCCAAGTTCATCCATTTTCCTGCAAATTTTTCTTTATTGCTGAGTAGAATTCAATTGTGAATATGTATCGCATATTCATTATCCATTCACCAGTTGATGGGCACATAGAGCAGCAACAAAAATAGTTGAGCAAGTATCTCTGTGGTAAAGAGTAGTCTTTTGGGTATATGTTTGGGAGTGATATAGTTGTTTCAGATGATAGATCTCTTCAGATTTTTGAGATGTCTCCATTCTGATTTCCATAGTGGCTGTACAAGTTTTCATTCCTATCAGCAGTGGATAAAGGTTCCTCTTTCCCTACATCCTAACCAGCATTTGTTGTCATTTGATTTTTTGATGATTGCCATTCTGACTGGAGTGAGATAGAATCTCAAAGTCATTTTAATTTGCATTTCCCTCATGGCTTAAGATATTAACCCCATTTGTACTTCTTCCTTTGAGAACTCTCTGTTAACTTTTCTTCCCCATTTTTAAGTGGGTTGTTTTACTTTTTATTGCCTAGTTTTTTGAGTTCTTTGTATATTCTAGATATTAAACCTCTGTCAGATGTATATCTGGGAAAGATTTTCTCCCATTCTATATGATGACTATTAACTCCATTGATGGTTTGGTTATCTGTACAATAGCTTTTTAGTTTCATGCAATCCCAGTGGTTGAATATTTGTCTAATTCCCTGGGATTCTTGGGTCTTATTCAGAAAGTCTCACCCTATGCCTATATCTTGAAATGTTCTGATTTTTTTGGTAGTCATATTAGAGTTTCAGGTCTTATATTGAGGTCCCAGATCCATTTGAAGTTGAATTTTGTGGGGGGTGAAAGAAGAGTTTAGATCCATTCTTCTACATGTAGTTATCCAATTTCTCCAGCACCTATAATGGGTTATTATTTAAAATCAAGATACGGACAGGTTTAGACCCTCCTGGGGGACACTAGAACAAAATCTACCTTGCCTTTTGCACCTTGATAGGATACTTGCTTTCCTTGGTCCTCTGATCTCCAACTTGAAAGCTAGTATCAGAGTAGCTCTTGCTCTACTCCTGACCTCAGGTAACTTTCTCTGACTACAACAGGGAACTATTCTTTGCTTCCAAGAACCTTTGTGATGAGATTGAGCCCATGCATGATGCTCTGAGTTCAACTTCCAGTACTACAAAGAAAGAAAGAAATGATATGCATAAAGAAATTATAATTATACTGATTAGATTAGTACTGTCATATGTAATTGCAATGTAAAGATATTCACAATTGTTACATGTCAGTTATAAAGAAAAGACATGTTAATAAGATGAGCTACTATAGGCACAATCATACAGAGCAGATATGTAGAACTTATTAACTTTGTGTAATTGAAACTTTGTACCCATTTTGAATAGGAATTCTCTAGGTCTCCTCCCCCCTAGTCTCTAGCAACTATCAATGAAAGTGACTATTTTCGATACTTCATGTAAGTAGAGTCATGCTAGTTATATCCCTCTGTAACTTGCTTATTTCACTTAGGTCCTCATAAAATTGTACATTTTGAATATGTCCAATTTTCTGTGTATAAATTATGCTACAATAAAGCCTATTTTGAAGATGATATATTACCATATGTTAAGTATTTAAAACAATGCCAGGAACAGAGAAAACATTACATAAGTGTTAGCTATGTTTATTGTAACTATTTTTACCACAGTATTAGTTGGTCTGAGACAGTCAACTAACAGAACTGCATAAAAGGGAAAACAAGAGGAGAGTGCAATTGAAAAATAAGTTGCTACGGTTATTCCTGAGTTTTCACTTTGAAAAATCAAGTGAGGCACGTGGCCATACTCCTCACAGCAGTGAGTTACATATGAAGCTGGTAATTTTCCAAACAGAGAAGAGGCCATTAATTCCTCATTCCAATAAACACATAAACGTTGATATTGTACAATGTCAACTTTTAAGAGCCCACTTTGTGCCAAGTGGATATTTTATTAATACCATGAGTAACTTTATCATCAATGCCCTTCCTTGGGTTAAAGTAGAAGAGAAATAAACATTTGTGAAGCATCTACTATACTATGCTACCATACCAGAAATTTTTACAAAGTGCACTTCATAAAATCTTCATGACACTCTTGGAAAGATGGTGTTGGAAGTTGGCATTTCCAGTTTTCAGGTGAGAACTGAAGTTGAAAGAGGTGAGCTACTTAGCCCACCACAGCAAGGTTTACTGAGAGGCCAGGTTCCTAATCCATGCCTTCCTGGTCTTCTAAGGTCAAAGCCTGTGCTCTTTTCCTATCTCCTTCTCATAAAACCCTGGATGTGTGGACAGAAACATCTGCCTGAATTATGCTAGAAAGGAGAGCAGTGGCTTTGGTGAGTTTGAGGAAGACAAACAGCTATGAGTTGTCTTAGTACCACCAAATAGGAGGTGGGAACCACCACTGACATCCAGAGAGAAATGTCAGTCTCAGCACAAGTAACAGTTTGGGTCCACACTTGGTTGTGAGCACTGTGGGATGGTTGATCAGCATTCTTGACCTCCCTGTCCACCAGGTGCCAACAGCTGCAGTTCCACCCCAAGTGTTACAACCAAAAATGCCTTGAGATGAAATGTTCACTGGGGGAACAAAACCACTATTCACTGAGAAACACAGACTCAGGGCCAACACTGCAATTCTGAGACCTTCAGCACAAAAAAGGAATCAATGCTGAATAAAAACAGCTTAAATCAACAATAGTCTGAGGCCAATTAGTAACTGGACCTACAGTGAAAATCAGAAGATTCAGCTATGTCCAGGCTTCTGTGTGGGACAGTGAGCTGACTAACCTGAAGCTAAGTAGTGAATGCCAGAGAGCTGTTGACACACACAACAAATGTGGATGTTTCTAGGCAAATTAATGTTGCCTGCATAGATAAATTAGCTGCTGCTTGTGGTTGCAGGGTTCTCTATTTTTTATAATGTTATTTTGCAAGACTTGTCCCATTTATAAATACTCAGAGGAAATGTATCACCTAGAAACTCAATAATCAATATATACCATCACATTTATATTATCAAAATTTCTGGATACACATCATAAATGTATATGTACTATAAACAAACAACTTGTAATAACCACATTAGCTTCTGGAGGCTGTCTTTTCCAGGAATCTGAGTAAGGTTAGGTGTGGTTAGCAGCTCAGGCTTGGTGTTAAATTTCCTAAACTGGGCGTGGTGGTGCATGCCTTTAATCCCAGCACTCAGGAGGCAGAGGTAGGAGGATCACCATGAGTTCAAGGCCACCCTGAAACTACAGAGTGAATTCCAGGTCAGCCTGAGCTAGAGTGAGACCCTACCTTGAAAAAAAAATCCTTCAATTGAGTTTTTGGTCTGCCACCTTGAGCAAATTATCTCAGTTTTCCATACCTCATTTTCCTAATCTATAACATGGAGACAAATTTAATAGTACCAGGACAGGATTCAGTGGCATATGCCTATAACCCCAGAAGCAGGAGGATCAGAAGTTCAATGTTATCCTCAGCTACATAGCAAGTTGAATGCCAGCCTAGGCTTCATGAGATGCTATCTTAAATAAAATTTAAAAATAAAATAAAATAAAATAAATAAAGTAAAATGAAAATATAGTACAGCACATAGTTCTGTTAAAGATTACACATACCTTAATGCATGTCCTTCCATAGTAAATACTGAGGACAGTGCCTGAGGCATAATACAAACTCAGCAGATGTTAACTATTCCTTTTATATCCACAACAAGACAATATTTTAAAAATGCATATGCATTTAACCAAAAACCATTAATTACTTGGTAGCCTTGCTCTGCACTGAATAATGTACAATAAACATCCCCATGCTTCTAAATATTCTTGGTGCAGCTGAACCTTCTTATCTGGAGTTCCAGATCTGTGATATTTAAAAGTGTTACTGGGCTGGAGAGTTGGCTTAGCGGTTAAGGCGCCTGCCTGCTAAGCCTAAGAACCCAGTTCCAATCTCCAGGTCCCACGTTTAGCCAGATGCAAAGTGACGCAAGGGCGCAATGCCACACTTGCCCACAAGGGGGTGCATGCATCTAGATTTCGTTCACAGCAGCTGAGAGACTGCTGGCACGCCCATTCTCGATCTGTCTCCCTCTCCCTTTCTCTCTCTGTCTGTCGCTCTCTGTGTCTCTCTCCAAAAATTAAAAATAAAATGAAAGTGTTACTATTGAGCATGCTTGGGCATCTCTCTCATTATTTCCTTGGGAGACACTCCTAGAAGTAAAGTTGCTGGAATAAAAGGAATATTTATTTTGAAGAATTTTGGTACAACTTAGGTCTTGGGCTGCACATCGCCCAGGATTCTTTGCAGCATTTTACACTCGATTTGTTACAGAAAAGGTGTAGGAGATTGCCTTTGAGCAAAGAAGAATAATTAATTCCAGTCAAAGTATTTTTTTCCTTAGCTCTCAGAACAGAAATTTGATGCTGAAATACACAGTATGGGTGATGCAAGCATCCAGGGAAGGTGGTTCGCTGAGGGACACAGGTTAGTCACCATTCTAGCACTGCCCCAGGCCTTATTAGGTGTCAGCACTCTTTTGGTATAACTAGATATAAAAAGCATCCTCTACCCTTAAGTATTAAAAATCCTTCGCTTCACACCATGTAGATTTGAGGGAAGTTAAAGTAACTGCCCTGACACACATTTCTCAGGATTTTCTCTATTTATTCCACTTGTGGAGAATTCCTCTTGGCAAGGTGTTTCGGCCCTGTGTCAGCAAAGTCTTGTATAATTTATAAGTGTGTCCCTAAAATAGTGAAAGGGCTGAAATGTTTCAGAAACAGAAAAAAAAAATCCTGGAAAGATTCTGCTTGGGAGTAACCTTGCTGGAGGGAGCTAGTTGCATTGGACTGAGGGGGAGACTGCAACATAACTTGGGTGTGCGATCCATTAGCCCAAGGCTTTATACCAGCCTGCTGAAAAAGCTGGAGTCCTTAAAAATGAGGCAGTATAAATGCTTTAGTATTTAGGGAGGAAGCCAAAGCATAGATTCATGGCCTCTCACTACTGTGAGGAATTTCAAGGTCATCTATTCATGTTCAATGGTCAGCTAGTGTGAATTCTATTTACAAATGCCCTTAGTGATCTTCAGCCTGCTTGGGCATTTGCAGTAAGAGACAAGCACTACATGAAGGTGATTCTCTCTACCAAATGTCCACTGTCACTAGAGAACTCATCCCTACTGAGGTTCTAAAGTCCAAAGCAAACAAGTAAATATCTTCAAACATTGAAGAGTGACAAAAGGCGCTTGAAAAAATAAGCTAATAGTCATCTCTACATCCTCTGTTAAGGGAGGAACTGTCTAGAAATATGCTTGATGCCAAACATCACATTTTCTCTCTCATATGTGGATCCTAGCTACAAATGATTGGACTTCTATGGGAGAAAAAAATAAAACACAATAGAAGAAGCCAGTAAGCTAGAAAGGGGATATAAATAGGATAGAAAGAGAGGGAGGGGAATACTTAATAGGATGGTATTGTATATATGTAAGTAGAAGAACAGATTAATGAAGGTGAAAAGGCCTAAGTGAGGTCAGGGGAATAGACTGAGTAAAAGAAGGGTGGAGGGAGGGCTAATCAAAATCTAAGAGGATATAAATAAGTCATATGGAAACCTACTTTTTTGGACAATGGAACACTCAGAAGCCATAGATTGTTACTAGGTACTCAACAGGCCAAATGAGCCAATGGGTGCAATAGTGGCGTGTCTATTATGGGGGAAACAAAGTGCTCTCTAATTGGATTGGAGGCCCGCTCCATGGGAGGGAATACATCCCTGATACTGAAAACCTATGACAGAGGTAGTCATGAGCCGTAGGGGTGTAACATCTTCTGGTGTCATGCTAAATGTATATACTATGCTCACCAAACTGCCCACTAAGCACTTCTCTTGATTTCCACACCCATATATTAATGCTACTCTCACTTTTGGTTAGAGAAGCTTCTCTTTTCAGATGGTGGTGACTATGGGATGACTCAGAAGGCACCATGATGCTGAGAAGAAGGGACAGAGGAGTGCTCAGCACTGAAACATCTCAAACCTACCTTCCAAGGCTCAGGGTCCATTGCAAAAGAGGTGGCAGAAAGAACGTAAGAGCCAAAGGAAGAGTAGGACACAAAATGGCCTGGATACCCATGACCTCACAGTGCCTGACACTACCTACATAAGACCATCATAATAGGAGGAAAAGATCATGACATCAAACTGAAAAGAGAGACTGATTGAGAGGGGGTAGGGATATGATGGAGAATGAAGTTTCAAAGGGGAAAGTGGGGGGAGGGAGGGAAGTACCATGGGATATTGTCTACAATTAAAGAAGTTGTCAATAAAAATAAATAAACAGGGCTGGAGAGATGGCTTAGCCGTTAAGGCGCCTGCCTGCTAAGCCTAAGAACCCAGTTCCAATCTCCAGGTCCCAAGTTTAGCCAGATGCAAAGTGATGCAAGGGCGCAATGCCACACTTGACCACAAGGGGGCGCACACATCTGGATTTCATTCACAGCAGTTGAGAGACTGCTGCTGTGCCCATCTCTATCTGTCTCCCTCTCCATCTCTGTCTGTCTCTCTGTGTGTCTCTCTCCAAAAATAAATAAAATAAAATAAAAACTTTTAAATAAAAGTTTAAAAAAAAAAAGAATAGTGGCTGAAAAAGGTAAAATCTTGAGTGTGAACCAAAATTCCCCGATGGAGCTTCACCTAAGGCTAGAAGGTGGCTCAATCAGTGAAGTGCTTGTCACTCAAGTATAGCAACTTGAGTTTGGATCCTTATCACCCATGTAAAATGCAGAGCAGAGGGAGAAGTCTTTCTCCAGGAATGAAGCCTCTGGGGAAAGGGCTCACACACATGGAAATCAAGCAGAGAGGTGTCGGAACAAAGCAGGAAAGTTGTCCAGGCAACCAGAAATTCTCCCTGTTCCCAACCAGCCTGGGAATGGGGAGGGGAGACCAAAAGGATCCCCCTCACATATCCAGGCTGGGAAGGGTTAGAATTTCTTTTGGCATGACTTTCCTGCTTTGCATTCCCTCTTAACCCTAACTCTCCCCAAATAAATCTCATAATACATATTTTTTAAAAATTACAGAGCATGGTGGTATGCACCTGTAATCCTAGCACAGAGTGTCAGAGATAGGAGGATCCTGGGCAGGGGTCAGCTGGCTAGCTTGTGTAGATGAATCTGTGAGCTTTGGATTCACTGAAAGACCTTGCATTAAAAACTTAGGTAGAGAACAACTGAGAAAGACGCCCAATCATTGACTTCCCCACACACTAGTACATGCTCATGCATGCAGGGGATAGTCACTTCCCTTTTCCATCTCCACTACTTCCTTTTCAAATGGCCACTTAAAACAATCTAGGAAAATACATAGCATGCCAATGACATTTGTATATAACATACATTGACAACAAATGCTTAAAATTCACCATATCATTCTGAAAGCAAAATATATAAAATGTCTTGAAATCAGTTGCCCATTGCTCTTTAACAAGATGTATATGTGTGTGATATGTATGAGGGTACAGGGTCTATGTGTGCATGTGATATGTGTGCATCTGAGTGTGTGTGTATGTTCAAAATGTGTGCATCTGTGTGTGTACATGTGAGAGGTGGATGTGTGGCATATTTGTGTATGTGCAGATGAATAGTTTGTATATTGAGGAGACATTGAAAATAAGAGATAAATTTGGAATTATCAGTACTTATGAATAGTTTTTAGGTCAGTTTGGGTCAGTTCAGTTCAGTGTTTGATTTGATTTGGATTTTCTCAACTATCTGTGGTGAATCTGGTAAAAATTTCCAGAACCAAAGGTCACAAACTCAAAATCTAATTCTAAAGATATGAAATTTTTACCTGTTTTAGCAGGTCATTTACATGTTATAGGTGACTGTAATCTGATTGCAATACTTTATTCATAAATCAGAATTCAGAATGAGCCCATCTAACACTTTCCAAAAGTGAGAGAAAAAATTATGGGATGACTTACATAAATGTCAGTTTCTTCTATCACTCCCACTAACTACAAGCCATTTCTGATGACCAACTCAGCAAATGGCTTCTAATGGCTAGTGCCACTGTGTCAACATGAGCTTTCAAGTCCCAGGAACACACCTGTCTCTCCTCTCTCATTACCAGTCCCTCCCAAGCCACTACCAACTCCTGTGTATGACTAAATCTCTCTGCCATTGAACTTTTACAACTATCTCCCTCTCTACTCTAAACTGTGCCATTTAAATATCTCCTGCTTACAACTGAACCCATCTCCCAATAATTATCCAGGCCATGCCTCTGGCTAAACATCAGGAGAACACTTTCAAGTTATTTAACCACAATAAGGGTAGTGGGGCCAATGATGGATACCTCATGGATTTTCCTGATTTAACATTCCATAGTTCTATAACAATATGATATTTCAAATAATCAATATGCTAATAATCACAACTAATATTGTATAGTGGGTAGTGTGGTTTGCATATTTTTCTACTTTTTTAAAACTTTTTATTAACAGCTTCCATAAGTGTAGACAATAAAACCATGAGAGTTCCCTCCCTCCACTCCATTCCCCACTCTCAAATCCATCCTCCATCAAACTCCCTCCCTTCCAATTAATCGCTCTTTTATTTTGATCTCATCATCCTATCCTCCTATTAGGAGGGTCTTGTGTAGGTAGTGTCAGGCACTGAGTCATAAATATCAAACCAGTTTTGTGTCTGGAACATTGCATTGTAAGAAGTCCTACCCTTCATTGGCTCTTTACATTCTTTCTGCCACTTCTTGCACAATGGACCCTGAGCTTTGGAGGGTGTGATAGAGATATCTCAGTGCTGAACACTCACTGTCACTTTTCAGCACTATGGTGACTTTTGAGTCATCCCAGTGGTCACCACCATCTGAAAAGAGAAACTTCTCTAGCCAAAAGTGACAGTAGCTTAAATATATGGGTATAAACATTGAAAAAAGTGCTCACAGGGCAGTTTGGTGAGCATAATATATGCATTTAACCAGACAATGGCAGGTGTTACTTCCCCAAGGCTAATGACTTACCCAGCCATAGGCTTTTGACTAGGTTTTCAGCACCAGGCCCATATTCCTATTACCTCCAGTGGCTCAGGCCTCCAGTCCAATTAGAGAGTGTTTGGTTTCCCCCATAACAGACATGCCACTATTGCACCCATTGGCTCATTTGGCCTGGCTGGCCAATCTTAGGGCTTACAGGATCTAATGCTGTTCATTATGGTTGATAACTTCTCTCTTCCATAAAGCTGCATGCAGCATAGCTCTTTCCAGCTTTCTGACAGCTAGTCAATAGGGAGGAGGTTTCCAGCTCAGCTCCAGCAAGATTTCTCAGTGACCTTGCAGCACTAGTATTTGGAGTCTTCAATAATAGTGTCTTACTATCTAGTTCTGGTGGGAAACCAAGAGCCTCTACAATAGCTTGTATTGTTTTGGGGACATCAGGGACCTCCCCAGCCAACAGCTCACTAGAAGGTATCCCACCCCTGACACTGAAATTTTTCTAGTAACAATCTATGGCTTCTAGTTGCAACATTATCCAAAGTAGGTTTCCATATGGATTATTTATAACATCTTAAATTTTGATTAACCCTCCTCCCACCCTTCCTTTACTCAATTTCTTCCCCTGACCCCGCTTAAGTCATTCCATCCCCAGTAATCTGTTCCTTTACTTAAGTCCTCCCCTCTCCTCCCTATCTTATAGCCCCTTGCTAGCTTCCTGGCCCCTAACACTGACTTTTACTCTGAATCACATATAAATCTAAAAATTTGTAGCTAGCATCTTATATGTCTTTCAAAAGTTTATGTGTGAAGACTTGGTCCTCAGCTAATGGTGCTATTGAAGCATAAAAAGTTTATTAGATGGAGCCTAATGCAGGAAGTTAGGTAACTAAGGCCATGCCCTTGAAGGCCTGCCTGTCCCCTCTCCTTTCTACTTCCTGTTATTGTGAGGTAAACTTTGATCTAACACCTAGTCTATCTACCATGATGTTGTACCATACCACAGTCCTCTAATTACAAAAGCAAATTCACTATGGACTGCAACCTCTGAACCAGTGAGTCAATACCAATCTTTCTTCCTTTTAGGTTGTTTTATTTGCTTATTTTGTCACAGTGATGGAAAGCTAACATGGTAGGCCAGTTCTCAGTGCATTTTTATTCATATTCTCTCTTTTGATTCACACAAGTATTTAAATCAGGTATTTCATTACCATCTCCTCTACAGATTTGCACTGAGATTACGTGTTTTATTTTCCCAAAACAATGAGACACAGGCCCGCACCTGATTCTAGCTTGTAGTGTTTTTTTAACACACAATATGATAAAACATAACAAAATTCTGTCATTGTTAATTCATAGCAGAAATGAAAAATTTGTATAATTATGATAACCCCAAATTTCAACTATTAAATAATGGGGCTTTTCAGACTAAATTCAAATCATTTAGTGTATAATAAAGCATTTCAATTTTGGTCAAGCAAGCTATGCTTCTTGGGAAGAAAAGAAAGGGATAAGATTTCAATGATCCTTGCCAAGTTCAAGGGAACTTTAATTGAGCATATACCTTCATAGCTGGTTCAGAGAGCACAATGGGCCTCCTCATCCTTTGTAGAATCACATCCACTCATGACAGTCTTTTTAAGGATGGACACATTTTCTACTGTTGATATAATAAATCACTATAAGCTTATATCTTATATAGCTTTGAATCACTATAGCTTCAAATAATACAAATTTACTCTCTACCCTTCTGCAGGTTAGAGGGATGGATGAAAGTTGAGTTGTGAACAAGGCTGGTTCCTTCTGAAGTCTCTAGAACATAATCTATCTCCTTACCTCCCTCAGTTTGTGTTGGGCAGGCACAGTCTTTGTATAGTGGCCTCTCCCTACCCCTTCAAAGCCAGCAATGTCCATGATGCTGGCTCTCCTTCTGTCTTCATACCTTTGTACCTTTGGCTGTCAAAAGTAGAAGGGATTGGAGGTGCAGCTCCACACTATTGCCTACAGCAGCCTGAGAAATTCCTTTAATTTTTAGACACATTGATTCAGATTAACCCAGAACCTTTTCTTCAACACAGAAAAAAATTTCAGGACTGCTAGTATGAAGTTGAACTGGGGTTTATGAAAGATATTTTAATATAGAGGGCTGGGGAGTGACTCAGTGAGTAAACTGCTTGGTGTGCAAGCATGAGGACCTGGGTTTAGGTCCTCAGCACCCACGTAAAAGCTGGACATGGTGGTATGCACACATGTACTGCCATGTGGTAGAGAGAGACAGACTCTAAGGAGTTGCTGGCTAGTTTGTCCAGCCAAATCAATAAGCTCTAGGTTCAGTGAAAGACCCTCAAAAACTAAGATAGAGAGCAACAGAGTCCCTATTTGTGGGGGTGCCACCCTGAATTTAGTAAATAGTAACCTCTGAAACTTCCCTATCCAGATGTGGACAAACTGCTACGAGGAGCAGAGCCTGAAAAGTGGGAGAGCAAACCATAGTTCATTCCCACAATTTCTTCTTATAGTTATCCCCACAACAGAAGAGGGTCACTTGACATTGACCTCTGACCTCCACATACATACACACCACATGCACACCACACACAAAAACATTTTAATATAGATTTGTAAGCATGAGGGCTAAGAGAGGTACAAAACGAAAGACATACCCCAGAGAATAGGCATGGGATTCTCAAAGAAGAGTTGCAATAAAATATCTTATCATAGCATATTCCACTTTGATGGCTCTCAAATTACATCTGAAAATGATACTAAGAAACTTTTCCTTTTCTCTCTTGTTTTGATAAGTAAGATTATAAGGTGGCTCTGGAGGTGCTGATAACATAAAACCAGGAACCACTAAGGTTGCACAAAACATGTCTTTTTATAGTAAAGGGGGTTCTGGTGAGATTCCTGGAAAATTGCAGGGTTACAGCTGAGAAGGGATAAATGCATTAAATGATTCTTATTTCTCAGCTGGTGAGAGACTTCAATCATACTCCAGGGTGTGGAATCCTTTTCCTAGGTCTCTCAATTTTCTGTCTTTCTATCATGCCTCAACCACAGCAGGGAAGTGGTCCCCATTCTTAAAGCCCTCTGTGATTACATTACAACCACCCAGATGACCCAGGATAATCTATCTGTCTGAATTCTCCCTTCAAACCTTAACGGGGTCACATCTATATAGTCCTTTTTGCCATGATCAGTACCACTCTTGACTCCAGGGATTAAGAGCCTGTTGACCTCTTTGTGGGGGACATTATTCTATCATGATGATCATCTTCTGTTAATTTTATTTAAAACGACAATCATGGCTTAAATGTGTCCTTGCACCTTCCAATATCTAAATACCAATGCAGGAATTTTGCAATTACCAAAAAATTTTATGAAAATACTACAAGCTCACTATCCCTCTGCATTTTACAGATAGGGAAACCGAGACTCTAAAGAACTAAATTACTCTACAACATACTCCCAAGCAGGTAGGGCTCTCCAGCCAGTCAGAGGGAGGCAGAGCAGGCTTCCAGGCCCCTTCAGCCTCTTCTCAACTCAATTCCTGACTCCCAGGTGTAAAACTACACAGTCACTAAGCTCAGCTGTATGCTTCACAGGGGAACACTTTTCTCC
Organism: Orientallactaga sibirica; assembly: GCA_036365145.1. Lineage (NCBI taxonomy): Eukaryota > Metazoa > Chordata > Mammalia > Rodentia > Dipodidae > Orientallactaga > Orientallactaga sibirica. The sequence continues at coordinate 12,809,352 of JAEOAD010000001.1, forward strand.
CTGGCCTGAGCTTGCAGCCTCACATTCCTTTGCTTCAGCAGGCTCCCTCCACAGCACAAAGGAAATTTAGAGATGATGATGGCTAAAGCTTCCTCCAGGAAAAAAATAAAAAATAAAACTCTAAATCCTCTTGAAATTTTTGTGTAGCACATGGCAAATGTGACAGGTTTCCTGGGCATCTGCTAGCACTTGGCATCACCACACTCTATAGTCAGCTTCAACATGATCATTTCTGTCCAACAGGGGCTTTAAATAGTACCTCCTAACAGCCAGGCTAGCTCTAGTACTTTTTGCTTTCTACTAAGAGCATTTGAGGGCTTACAAACTATTGAAAATAAATGTCACACAGCAAATACTTGTATACATTTTGTTTATTTAAGTGACTCTGAGGACATTGAGAATGAAAACCTATTATTCAAAATGAAATTGTCTGACAATACTATCATATGCAAAACATTAATGTCACCTTCTCTCTGCAAGATGTTGAAATAGAAATGCACATGTCACATGAATGCCAGGGCCAAAAAGAATAAGGAAGAATAAAAGAAAATTATATTTCAAAGGACATTTATTGAGCACCTTGTGTTTTCTGGAAGCTTTGGAAATGGATCTCATTTCACTAATAGCTATAAATAACCCATTGAAAATATAGAGTTGGGCTGGAGGGATGGATGGCTTAGCGGTTAAAGAGTTTGCCTGCAAAACCAAAGGACCCAGGTTCAAGTCCCCAGGACCCACATTAGCCAGATACACAAGGGGGAGCATGCATCTGGAGTTTGTTTGCAGTGGCTAGAGGCCCTGGTGTGCACATTCTCTCTCTCTCTCTCTCTCTCTCTCTCTCTCTCTCTCTCACTCTCTCTCTCTGTCTCTCTCTCTCTCTCTGCCAAACAAATAAATAAATAAAAATAAAAATATTTTGAAAAGATGAAAATACAGAGTCATAGAAACTTTACTAAGTCAGAAGTCACCCTGAAGAACCTCAAACAACCTCAAAGCCCTGGCAACTGAAATCCCTAAGAGGAAATGGAGAGTTGACATCTCTCACCTTCATTGTGAGGGAGACTCTCTAGCAGATTATCCTGGGTTATCTGGGTGGCCCTAATCAAGACATAGAAGCCATTAAGAGTGGAGTATCTTTACCTGCTGCACTCATGAGGCAGGACAGAAAGTGAAAATTAGAGCTAGAGGGATTGTTTAGTGGTTAAGGTACTTGCCTGCAAAGCCAAAGGACCTAGGTTCAGTTTCCCAGTACCCATGTACAGCCAGATTCTCAAGATGGCACATGCATCTGGAATTCATTTGCAGTGGCTAGAGGCCCTATGCCATTCTCTCTCTAGCTGCCTTTTTCTCTTTTTCTCTCATAAATAAATAAATAAATAAATAAATAAATAAATAAATAAATAAATAAATAAATAAATGCAGTGTTTCAAAAAGAAAGAGAGAGAGAAAGGAGGGAAAATTAATGGGGGTGAGGTGGGGTGGGGCAGGGTGTGGGAAGGGAGCCCTTCACCAGGAATCTGGTTGAATCCTTTCACCAGCTGTGAATTGAGAATTCCAGCACCTTTACTTAAGGACTTTCTCCCTTCCTAGGTGTAACCTTGCAGTTTTCTAGGACTCTCACCAGAAACCTCTTGACAATGACACTGCCATGAGAATCTGCTCTAGCAAGTGCTTGGTCAAAAGGCCAGGAAAGAAGTCTGCTCTAATTTATTTGAAGGTAGTATGACTGGGAAAATACTCATGTGTGGGATACTGAAAGCTCTAAAGTTGAAGGTAAAAGACAGGCAACACCAGCTGTCACAAGAGAAAACAAGAGTTAGGAACTCTGGCCTTGACTGTGAGGAACACCATCTGAAGAAAGCAGGTCAGGGAAAAGGAAAGGAGGCCAGGCAGAGACTCAGCTGCATGTACCCAAGGTAGACACTAGGGGCCATCTCCAGGAGACTCCTACTGATCATAAACTATTACACAGACTGAATCATGACACACCTTGATGCTTGTACTTCACGATGGTATTTTGTGTTTGTTTCAAGGTTGGTTAAGTTTCCATCCTCTTACAGATTCTTGCAGGTGTCTCCAAACGATGACTGCTGGGATCCTTGATGGTGAAGGATAGCTATGAATGTGGCCCAACACAAAATTCTGAACTTATACAAAATATTCAATTATTTTCAAACTATTATTCAAATATTCAAAATATTATGAGAAATGTCTTCTTGTAGCAGTTTGATGACTTGTTTGCAGTATTCTCCAGTGTTAACTTTGTAGGTAACAATCTTATACCATAATATTAAACTCTTACACCAAAAAATTAAATATGAAAAAATATTAATACATACAAGAATGATATTAATACCTACAGGAATAACAAGATGTTTATACAGGATTTCTCAAAATGTGTCTCCTAAAAATCTAACAGTACACAGTATAAACACAGGTAGAACTATTGATCCTGAATAAATACGTGACCTTATTCCAATTATCAGTTATTGAACATATAAACAAGTCTTTATAGTAAAAATGATACCCCATGCCCAGGCATGCCAGCTGAGGTAGCTGTGATGTTGGGCCAGCCACTGAGCTCCTCCCTGAGGCAGAGATATTCCCATTATGAAATTTTTACCTGAATTTGGAAATGCTACAGTCCCAAGAATGAAGGTAATGAAGATACTATGTCATTTCATTTTGCTTATTGCTCCTAGATTTGATGAACAAGACCAGGGGCTTTCAGGTTAATAAAATAGGTTTCTCTTACCCCAACATTTCTCATTATTAAAGCCAAAGGAAAATATAAAAGAAGGTGGAAAAGAGCAATCTGAATTTGAGAAAACCAAGAGAATGGATTCAAGAAAAATTCTGCTATACAGACAATGAAGAAGAATAATTTAAAAAAAAAAAACTACAGTACAATCTATGACCAGAAAGTGACCAGAGCCAGAAATATTCACCAATCCTAGTCCTGTGTAGAGCTTCAGAGGTGGGAAGCAAGAGTTGGCCATGGAAGAGGAACTGTGAGATAAACTCCCAGTCTCCTAGGTAATCTCAGTTATCATTATAGATACAGGTAACATTAATAAAACATTGTAAAATCAAATCTGCCAAGATATTATAAGAATAATGCACCCTGACAAAGTAGGATTTATCCTAGGAATGAATATAATTATGGACTAATATTAGCAAATCTATAATTTATCACATTAATAGGTCAAAGAGAAAAGACATCTAATTGCCTAAATAAATTTTTAAGCAAGTAAAAAAATTGTAAGTATGTGACCTAGAAATATAAGGGTATTCCTTAATATGGTATACCTATAATCAAATTAATTGGTAGTATATTTAAATATAAAATGCTTTGAACACTTTTTTTTTAGTATAAAGACTCAGACAATGGGCTGCAGAGATGGCTCAGCAGCAGTTAAAGATGTTTGCTTGCAAAGTCTCACAGCCTGGGTTTGATTCCCCAGCACCCACATAAGGCCACTTGCACATATTGATGCACACATAAAACTGGAGTTCATTTGCAGTGGCAAGGGCCTTTGGTGTGCTCATTCCCTCTCTCTCTTTCTCCCCCTTCCCTCCATGCCCATTCTCATTCTCTTCATCAAAATAAATGAATAAATAAATAAATAAAGTATCTTGGGATAAACCTAACCAAGGAAGTGAAGGATCTCTTCAATGAGAACTTTAAAACACTCAAGTGAGAAATTGCAGAAGACACTAGGAAATGGAAAGACATCCCCTGTTCTTGGATTGGAAGAATCAGTATTGTGAAAATGGCAATCCTACCAAAAGCAATCTACACATTTAATGCAATTCCCATAAAAATTCCAATGGCATTCTTCATGAAAAGAGAAAAAGCAATCCAAAAATTCATTTGGAAGCACAAAAAACCTTGAATCTCTAAAACAATTTTGAGCAACAAAAATAAGGCTAGTATCACCATACCTGATTTTAACCTATATTACAGAGCCATAGTAACAAAAACAGCATGGTACTGGCACAAAAACAGACATGTAGACCAATGGAACAGAATAGAGGACCCTGATGTAAGTCTGGGTAGCTATAGCCACCTGATCTTTGACAAATATGCCAATAATACTCATTGGAGAAAAGACAGCCTCTTCAGCAAATGGTTCTGGGAAAACTGGATATGTATCTGTAGAAGGATGAAAATAGATCCTTATCTCTCTCCATGCACAAGAATCAAGTCCAAATGGATCAAAGACCTTAATATCAGACCTGAAACTCTGAAACTGCTAGAGGAAAAAGTAGGGGAAACCCTTCAACATATTGGTCTTGGCAAAGACTTTCTGAATATAATCCCAATTGCTCAGGAAATAAAACCACAGATAAACTGCTGGGACCTCATGAAATTACAAAGCTTTTGTACAGCTAAGGACACTGTGAATAGGGCAAAGAGGCAACTTACAGAGAGGGAGAAAATCTTTGCCAGCTATACATCTGACAGAGGATTAATATCTAGGATATATAAAGAACTCAAAAAATTAAATAATAAGAAATCAAACAACCCAATTAAAAATGGGCTATGGAACTAAATATAGAGTTCTCAGAAGAAGAAATACAGATGATATATAAACATCTAAAAAAATGTTCTACATCTCTAGTCATCAGGGAAATGAAGATTAAAACTACATTGAGATTCCATCTCACTCCTGTCAGATTGGCTACCATCATGAAAACAAATGACTATAAATGCTGGCAAGGATGCTAAAAAAGAGAAACCCTTCTACACTGTTGGTGGGAATGCAATCTGGTCTAGCCATTGTGGAAATCAGTGTGGAATTTTCTGAGACAGTTAAATATAGATCTACCACATGACCCAGCTATGCCACTCCTAGGCATAAATCCTAAGGACTCATCTCACTACCTCAGAAATACTTGCTCTACAATGTTTATTGCCACTCTATTCACAATAGGTAGGAAATGGAACCAGCCTAGACGTCTCTCAACTGATGAGTGGATAATGAAGATGTGGCACATTTACACAACAGAGTTCTACTCAGCGGTAAAGAAAAATGAAGTTATGAAATTTGCTAGAAAATGGATGTATCTGGAAAGGATTATACTTAGTGAGGTAACGCAGTCCCAGAAAGCCAAATGTCACATGTTCTCTCTCATATGTAGATCCTAGCTACAAATTATTGGACTTCTATGTGAGAAAAAAAATAAAACACAATAGAAGAAACCAGTAAGCTAGAAAGGGGATATAAAGGGAATAGAAAGGGAGGGAGGGGGACTTAATAGGATGGTATTGTATATATGTAAGTAGAAGAACAGATTAATGGGGGTGAAAAGGGCTAAGTGAGGTCAGGGGAATAGACTGAGTAAAGGAAAGGTGGAGAGAGGGCTAATCAAAATCTAAGAGGATATAAATAAGTCATATGTAAACCTACTTTTTTGGACAATGGAACACTCAGAAGCCATAGATTGTTACTAGAAAATTTTCAGTGCCAGGGATGGGATACCTTCCAGTGAGTTGTTGGCCAGGGAGATCACAGATACCCCCAAAACATTATAGGCCATTGCCAAGGCCCTTGGTTTCCCACCAGGAATAGATGGTAAGACCCTATTGCTGAAGACTCCACATACTTGGGTGGCAAGGTCACTGAGAAATCCTGCTGGAGCTGAGCTAAAAGCCTCTTCCATGTGGACCAGCTGACAGAAAGTTGGAAAAAGCTACACTGCATGCAGTTCAATGGGAGAGAGAAAACACCAGTGAAGGTACTCAACAGTGAACACTGCAAGCTTTAAATTTGGCCAGCCAGGCCAAATGAGCCAATGGGTGCAATAGTGGCATGTCTGTGATGGGGGAAACCAACTGCTCTCTAATTGGACTAGAGGCTGGCTCCATGGGAGGGAACACATCCCTGATACTGAAAACCTACGACAGGGGTAGCCATGAGCTCTCGGGGTGTAACGTCTGCTGGTGTCATTCTAAATCTATATACTATGCTCACCAAACTGCCCAATAAGCACTTCTCTTAATGTCCACACCCATATATTAATGCTACTCTCACTTTTGGTTAGAGAAGCTTCTCTTTTCAGATTGTGGCAACTTTGGGATGACTCAGAAGGCACCATGGTGCTGAGAAGAAGGGACAGAGGAGTGCTCAGCACTGAAACATCTCAAACACTCCTTCAAATTAAATATGGTGACCATATTTAATTTGAAGTTACAGAGGACATAATGTAACAGGAGAGAGACTGGGCTCTGAGTCTCTCTTAGAACTTAGAACTCCCCAAACCAGTGGCTCTAAGTCTCAATGCTGTCATCAATTAGCAAATAATTTAAAAATGAAGATATGCTGAAAGGTAAATTATCAAAGATTTATTTTAAGAGAAAGTAAAAATAGGAAAGATGAAAAGTTTAAAAGCTCACAAGCACAGACAGATCTCCTCTCCTCTGACAGGGAGGGTGTCCTGAAAGACTGACAATGCCATGTTGCAATTTGGAAGAGACCTTTTTCTAAATTCAGCACCCAATGGAGATGAGCCTCATTGCCAAGTTCAGATATATATGAAGGTCGTTCATGGGTTGGTGGACTGAGGAGCTCACACACTCAGAAAGGGCCACCAAAAAGCTAGAAAAATCAGAAAATTATTTCTTTTCACCATCTTGGATCAGACTGAATCAGGTTGCAGTTCTAGACTCACCAGGGCAGGGTGGCATCCACGTACTATACAAATGTATACACCACACCATATGTGTTACACACATATATGTACACACCATACCAACTGTAGTACATACATGCATACATCACAACACATTTACTACAAACACGTGCACACACCACACCACATGTACTATACACAAACATGCATGCATCATACACACATACACACACCTCACCACCATATGTACTATACACAAACATGCATGCATCATACACACATACACACACCTCACCACCACATGTACTATACACATACACATGCAAAAAAAAAAAAAAAAAAAAAGAGTTGAAAGTAAACAGGGCCAGGGTGAAAAGGAAAGTGAATGAGTCATTGCTAATGCTTTATATAAAAGACACCCCTCAGTTAACATTCTCAGACCCAACAGGCAAGCTTCCAAGATTAGGGAACCATTACGGCTGGGGTAGAAATGGTATTACATGCAGTGTTTTGTGGCTCCTTGGAGATTGCTGACAATTTTAAATAATCCTTTTCAAACTAACAGAAGTTTCGAGTATTAATGATGAATTCTGGGCAGAATGTGTTTAAGAATCTCTTTATCCATGAAGGCTGAAGCCCCTTCAAGGGCTGCTCCAGCAATCCTCCTTGTCACATGTCGGCCCCATGGTTACCAAGGATGAGAAAAGCTTACATGAGGAAAATACTGTTCTGGTCTTCAGTAAATGTTTGAACTCTACTGAGCCTGACAGCAAAACCCTAAAGACAAAGATAAACTTTATGATGTGGGCTTTTCCCACCAGTACTCAGGACTAACTAAGTTTTCTTAGGCTTAAAGCAGAGTCTGCTACCATGGCCAGCACTTTAAGTATGTAGCTTAGAAAAGAACAACTGTAGAGTTAGAAAAGCTCACGATTTTTTTTTTTTTTTTTTTTTTTTTTTTTTGGTCCAGGAGAATCTGAAAGTTATAAAGTGCACATTTTTACTAAGCTCCTGAGAATTAGGAGATTCCCGGTGTGAACTGATCTAGATACTACAAATGCTGCTTTGCTAGCATATTGCTCTTAGCCCCTGTGAACACTGTCTAAATGAGAAAGATGAGTTGACTGTTAGACAGTGGAGAGTAAAATGCCTTTCTTCCTTACAGGATATAGTTCTGCATCCTGAAAGAGAAAAGTTCCAATATCATCCCTATACATTACAATAAGTAATTTGGTTTCAAAGCTCATTGTTATTAAAGCATGTCGTCTGGCAAATTTCCTCCATGTTGAAGGTGTAAACAACTGTTGCCAACTTTATCAAAAGCAGCTGGGTCAACTAGAGACAATGTGGGAAGGGTCATAAGACCCCCTACCCTGAGATTTGGTCTCCCCCTATGCCAGCTGTATACAATAATGCACAAGCTCTTGTGACCTCAGGGGGAGATGAGTATATAGAGAGCAAAAGATAAACAACAATGAGCTCATTTAGGTGGGTTCTTTGGAGTCTCCATGCTCTGTAAGTCAGACCTCACACTGAGGCTGAGAGAGGAGTATCCGTGGGGGTAATCCCGATATAGTGAGCCCCACTGAGGGGCTGCTCTGTGGTCTCATATTCCTGGACAGGGACAAGGAACTTCTAGAAGTGGCCACAGGGGAGTTGTCACACAGGGTGGAATGAGACCTCTCCATGGTGCAGCTGCTCTGGGGATTCCAGCACTCTGTAAGTAAGCCCTCATCCTGAGGTTGAGGGAGGCGCATCCTAGGAGTAATTTTAACACAGAAATCTCCATCAAAGTAGCTGCTTTGGAGGCACCCACATTCCTACAAGTAAACCCTCCTTATGCTGGGAAAGTGACTCCCCAATAAACGCATTGGTTTATCACACTGGTATTGGTGTAATCATACTTTGCTCTGCTATCTGAGCCCTATATGGGGTGATGATGTGTCTGCATCTCCATAAATAAGTAACAGTAAATTCAAAACAAAGAAAAATCAAATTGCTTCTCCCTAAACTTAGAAGTAAAATGAGGATATCTATTTTTTACCATGTCTATGAACATCAACAAAAGGTTCTCTGTTTGGTCTCTGTTTCCTGAGACCAAGCACAATGTATTGATTGCTGAAAATTTAATATGCTTATTGGCCTCCATAAATAAGTAACAGGTAAATTCTAAAACAAAGAAAAATCAAATTGTTTTCCCCTTAACTTAGAAGTAAAATAAGGGTGTCTATTTTTTTACCATGTCTGTGAACATCAACAAAAAGTTCTCAATGATGAAGAAAAACTGTCTTTTCCCAAAGACAATATGATTGTCCATGTAGAAAGTGCAAACACACAGAAGGAGGGGAGGGGAGGAAAGGAAAAGGGAAGATTACTACTAAGTGAATTTACCAAGATCAGTATTCAAAAACTAATTATACTTTTGTAAAATTTCAATTAATAATTGGAAGTGGAAAATTTTTTTAAAACACCATTACAATAGCAGTGAAATGCAAGGAATAATTAAGGATATGTCTGATACAAGTTGTGTAAGATGTAACTAAAAACTACAAAACAGGGCCTGGCGTGGTGGCACACACCTTTAATCTCAGCACTCAGGAGGCAGAGGTAGGCGGATTACTGTGAGTTTGAGGCCACCCTGAGACTACATAGTGAATTCCAGGTCAGTTTGGGCTAGAGCAAAACCCTACCTCAAAAAATCAAAAATATGAATTGAGCAGCTATAAACATGGTTGAGCAAATCTCTCTGATCTGAGGCTTGGAGCCTTTGGGGTAAATGCCCAGTAAGGGAATAACTGGGTCTGTTGGTAGGTCTATAGTCATCCTTTTCAGGAATCTCCATACAGCTGTTCATAATGATTGAACCATTTTACATTCCCACCAACAGTGAAAGCTTGTTCCTATTTCTCCACAGCCTCACCAGCATTTGTTTTCTTTTTTTTTTTAATATTAGCCATCCTTATTGGGGAAGGTGGACTTTCATAGTTGCTTTAATTTGCATTCACTGATGATTAGGGATGTTGAAAATTTTCTTTTTTTATTATTTAATTTTTATTTTTTGGTTTTTATGCCTTTTTTTATTAGTTACCTATATAATGAGCATAGAGCCATAATCGTTAGCCTTCTCCCTGCCCTCCCCCTTGGGGTTGTGGGTCTTGCATTGTGGAGATAGCCATCAGTTATGGGGGAGAGGCAATGTCTCTGTGCATAATGACCCAACTTATGGCTCTAACAATCTTTCTGCCCCCACTTCTGCAAATTTCCCTAAGCCATGTTAGGTTTATTTTAGGTCTATTTCAGTGACAAGGTTAATCCGGATGTCCATCATTAATCGCATGGTCTTATTTATTTATTTATTTATTTATTTATTTATTTATTTTCATTTATTTGTGGCTCACCTGGACCAGGCGAACCTGGAATTAACTATGTAGTGAGATGCTGCCAAACCGGCGATCCTCCTACCTCTGAGGACTAGACAATAGCTTTCATTTAAGGTGGGAAGGGAGAGATGCTGGGTACCTTGAGGACTGGAAGGAAGGTGGGAAGGGAGGAGGGGTGGGGGGGGGTGGGGGAAGGGTAAGGGGAGGACACAAATAGGGACCCAAAAGGAAATGGTACTATAAAACCATATAGCCGGACATGGTGGCACACGCCTTTAATCCCAGCACTCAGGAGGTAGAGGTAGGAGGATCATCATGAGTTCGAGGCCACCCTGAGACTACATAGTGAATTCTAGGTCAGCCTGAGCTAGAGTGAGACCCTACATTGAAAAACCAAAATATATAAATATTCCAAACAACAGGCTAAAACATTGGTCCTTCAGCAGGCCCACAGAGAGAACACCTGAACCCAGGGAACTGGAAAGAACACCATGAAGACCAACCTTAATCTCTCTTGTTTCTCTCTCTCACTCCCTCTCCTCTCTACACTCACTTTCTCTTTTATATTACCTATCTTTTTCTTCCTTCACCTTCCTTGGCGCTGACTTATAATTCCCAATACCAACACAGGGTTAACTTTCATGATGAGCTGTTGATCCGAGAGACCTACGAGGTTTCCCAAAAAAGACAGATTTCTGTCGGAGTTCTTGATGACCCACCAAAGGTTAAGGGTAAGACTCTACTGTCGAAGACAGCATATGTGGGTGAGAGAAAACATGGAGAGACCTGGTTGCAATCTGGAATAGGGTCAGTCCTCAGACAGCTAGCTAGTCTAGTGCCAGAGGATGCTACATGAGCGACTGGGGGAAAATGACCAATATGCGCAGTCTAAGCTACACAGCCATGGTGGGTAACCAACTGCTCTTGATTTGACTAATAGATCCATTCAGTGGAATGGAATGTATTGCTGGACCTGGGAAACAAGTCAAAACCATGTACAAAAAATGAGCCCAGTCTCCAAGATCAAGACACCACCAAATGTGGGCAAGAAGAGGGCCTACGCATATATAATTCTCTCTAAAATAACTAGGGCCATTCCATCTATCTAGTTGTAGCAGACAGCTTCAGGTTCACTGAGATGAACTTCCAGACCAGGCACAGTTATGGAGGAAGGTATATTATTTATTGAAGCTTACAGATCCAGGGGAAGTTCCATAAAGGCAGGAGAAGCAGTCTGCTTTTCACAGGGCCAAGCAGAGAGAGAGAAAGCCAACCAGCCACCACAGCACACAGAGCAAAAACTACAGCCAAAAGGTCACACAGCACACTTCAGGAACTCCTGCTAGGCACATTTGCATATCTTTACAATGGAGTCTCAAACCCACACCTTAAGACCAGCCCCCAGTGACATTGCCTCTAGCAAGGTGATTGAAGATGCAAATTATAACTAATAAAACACTGAATATATTGGGGGACATATATTCAAACTACCACACTAGTAGTAACTTCTCTCTCCACTGGAAAATTTGCTTATCTTTTTCAGATGGACAACGAACCTGAAGGGAGGAGCATCCTATCACACCTCACCAGAGTCCCAGCTGAAACCATAGAGTAATGTGGGGAAAGGGCAAGAGTACAGCTTTCTTGGTGAACATGATACCAGAAAAAGGCTGAAGGAGATAAACACAGAGAACATCCAACTCCTACTAATCCAGATATCCAGAGACACAGAGGCTCCCAAAACCTCATCACTGAAGTAGAACTAAAATGATCCCAACGCGGCTCAGGGAAATTCGCAGAAGAGGGGTCGGAAAGAGTGTTAGAGCCACAAGTTGGGTCATAATGCACAGAGACTTGGCCTATCCCCCATAACTCTTGACTATACCCATCCTACATGACCCACATTCCCCATTGATGAGGGTCCCTTTGGAGGGGGGAGTACAGGGAGGAGGAAAATGGAGTCACCAATATGAATGTAAAATTAGAATAAAATAAAACAAAAAAATCAAAAATAAATAAATGCTACATGATAGGAACTGGAAAGATATCTCTGTCAGTGAAGTACTTGTCTTGCAAGCATGAGGAAATGAGTCTGATCCCCAGTCACCACAGAAAATTACCAAGCATGTTCACAGACACCTGCCATCCCAGTCCTGGAGAAGCAGGGACAGGAGGATCCCTGGGGCTCCCTGACAGGCCAGTCTTACATGATTGGTGAGTTCCAAGCCAAGGATAGACCCTGTGTTAAAGGTGTATGGCATTCCTGAGATGACATCTGTGGTGGTTTGAATTAGGTGCCCCCCCAACCCCGCACCATAAACTCATATGTTTTGAATAGCTTGATTCCCAGCTGATGGCAATTTGGGGATTAGAATCTTTCTGGAGAAGGTGTGTTGTTGGGGGCGGGGGGAAGGCTTATAGTTTTTGTAACCAGCTTCCCCTTGCTAGTGTTTGTCATGCTCTCCTGCTGCTAGTATCCAACTGATGTTGACCAGGAGGAACCATCCAGCTTCTGCTCGTGCCTCATTTTCCCTTGCCACCATGGAGTTTTCCCTTGAGTCAACAAGCCAAAATAAACCCTTTCCCCCCGCAAACTGCTTTTGGTGGGTGCTTTGTGCCAGCAACACAAATGTAAGTGCAATGTGGGTTGTCCTCTGGCATGCACTCCCCCCCCACACACACACATATAATCCTGTAAATCATTGCTAAGAGAATGTTTTTCAAAGTAAGTAGAAAGATATACTATATCCTTTGATTAGAACACTCAATATTATTCAAATATTCTCCCTGAGGTAGGCAATCTTAGAGAAATAGCTTAACAACCTGAGATGCTGTTTGGTGTGGGCATAAACACACCCCTTCACTCACAGCACACCTTGTAAGTAACACAGAACCCCCCACCTGCATCAAGCTACATATATACCTGCTTTAAACAGTGGAAATAAGCTATTCCCCTTAGGAGTGGCAACACCCTGTTCCTATTCATGAAATAGCTGGCATCAGGGGACAGGAGCTTATCTGGCCTGGACTGATTTTAAGAGCTGCACAGAAATGCAAACTATGTCATCTGAGTGAATTTTTAGGGAAAATCCCCTACCATCTAATGCCTATTCATAATTGGGTGTACATGTGAGAAAAATCAGATGCATCATGGGAATAAATATATGCAATAGAGAAGTTTATATAACTAAAGTCTGTCAATCAGACAGAGAACCACCCAACCACACCTGCTAGTCACCAGTTCCTCTTTCTTTTATGCCCCATAAAAATAAGTCCCAGTTACCTGCTGCTGTTGGACAGTTTACTTCAAAGAGCACACTGCTCTTTTGTAATGCATTTCACCCCCCCCTCATTTTTTGTACTTTTGCCTTACCGTGTAATAAAACTTCTTGCCACAGTGTTATGAGTGTGAGCTTCTTCACTTCTTTGAACAAAATGTCCAGTAACTGGAAACAACAGAGAAAACTGGTAATATGCCCAGATTCAAAGTAATCAAAATTGTGAGGCAGTTTTATAGATCTTGACAAACCATATATGTATTTAATTTAGAAAATGCAAATGACCTAGAATAGTCACAACTGCTTAAGAACAATTGAGGCCTTCAATTACCTGATTTAAGATTGATTATAAAGCTAGAGTAATCAAGACCGTATTACATAAGCATAGAGATCCTAGATGAAACAGAGTAGACAAACTGAAAATTCAAAATTAGTAGTAATTAGAGAAATGCAAATTAAAACAAGAATGAGATAAACACTAAACATTTTTTTGGAATGACTAAAACATAAAGGACTTAACCACATTAATTTTTGGCAAGATATAGAGAATTAGAACTCTGGCACACTGTTGGTGGGAATGTAAGTGGCAAAACCACTTTGGAAAATGTTTTAGAAATTGTTTTCCAAGAGTTCTTGGGATTAAATTCAAGCCTTGTGTATGCTAAGCAAGCACTCCACCACAAAGCTATTTCCATAGCCCACATCTTATCAGCTTCTTAGTCAGTTAAGCATACACCTATCTTATGATCCAGCCATTCCCTTAATTTAAAAACAATATATATTACCACCCAAAGTCATATACAAATGTTAGTAGAAATTTTTGTTTTAATGTTGAATGACAACAAATAGCCCAAAGTTCCATAAATAAGTAAGTAAAAGGATGAGCAAACTGGTGAACTACATAGTAGAATATTACTACTCAACCATAAAAGCAGATGAGCTATTGTTCCAGATCACAGTGTACCTTTGAAGTAATTACGCTGATAAATAAACATGAAAGGTATGTATATGACTTCATCTGCATAAAATGCAGAGGTAGGAGGATCGCCGAGAGTTCGAGGCCACCCTGAGACTACATAGTTAATTCCAGGTCAGCCTGGACCAGAGTGAGACCCTACCTTGCAAAACCAAAAAAAAAAAGAAAGAAAGAAACAAAGAAAATTCAAAACAGTCCTCAGTGACAGAACTCAATGGTTGCTTCTCAATGGTGTGAAGAGAAGAAGGAATTAAGAGTCAAAAGGGAAGTTTTAGGAGTGACAGATAGGTTCATTATTTGAATATGGTAATATATGCATCATTTGGTACATGTGTACCAAAATAACAAATTATGTAATGTAAATATGTAATTTTTATTTAATTGTGCCGCATTAAAACTGTAACAGAAAAAATAAATATATATATACATGTCAAACTGCTGAAGGTGACTTTTTAGGATGGAAAAATTAAAACTGTTTTTTTGTTTTTTTGTTTGTTTTTTGTTTTGGAGAGAGACAGAGAGAGCGGGAGAGGAAGACAGATAGAGATGGGCACACCAGCAGCCTCTCAGCTGCTGAGAAGGAAATTCAGATGTGTGCGCCCCCTTGTGGTCAAGTGCAGCATTACACCCTTGTGTCACTTTGCATCTGGCTAAACGTGGGGCCTGGAGATTGGAACCACTGGAGATTGAAACCAGCATTCTTAGGCTTAGGAGGCAGGCACCTTAACAGCTAAGCCATCTCTCCAGCCTTGTTTGTTTGTTTGTTTAAGAAAATATTTTATGGGGCTGGAGAGATGGCTTAGCAATTAAAGCACTTGCCTGCAAAGTCAACAGACCCAAGTTTGATTCCTCAGGACCTGTAAGCCAGATGCACAAGGTGGCACATGCATCTGGAGTTCCTTTGCATTGGCTAGAGGCCCTGTAGCACCCATTTCCCAAGCCCCCTCTATCTATCTGCCTTTTTCTCTCTCAAATAAATAAATAAATAATTAAAAATTTTTAAATATATATTTTATGTTTTTAGTTTCAAAGAGAGAGGAAAAAAGTAGGTGCACCAGGGCCTCTAGCCACTGCAAAATGAACTCCAGATGCATGCACCACTTTGTGCATATGACTTTATGTGGGTACTGGCTAATTGAACTGGGGTAGTTAGGCATTGCAGATAAGTGCCTTAACCACTTAGCCATCTCTCCAACTCTTAAAACTATTTTTTAAAATTTGATCCTATATGATTCACTTTACTTCACAAGTTTATAAGTAAACATATTATATTTAGGATAAGAAAAATACATAGTAAATCAGAAAAATAAGGAATAACTTTCTGGTCTTGGTCAGCATGTTTTTATTTTTGTATAGCTTGTACAAAAATATAACTGAATAATAACATTTTTCAATAGGCATTATATTAAACTATATAACAGGCTTTTGTTATATTTTTTAATAAATGCATAATATCCCTTATGTTTGTTATGGTTTGAATATAAAATATTCCCCATGGGTTAGAACACTTGGTCAACAGATGGTGGTGCTGTTTGGAAAAATTGAGAAGTACTTTTGGGAAGTAGAGACTGAGATGGAGGGAGTAAAACTGTCACAAGTGGGCCTTGAGATTTATAGCCTGACACCACTTCCTGTCCCATCTCTGTTTCTTATTCCACTGAAATGAGAAGAGGTGGTGAGTCCCTGCAGATACTCCCACCACCATAATGGAGAGAACCCCCTCAAACAACAGACAAAAATAACCCATCCTCCCTTCCCCATCTTGCTGGGTCAGATATTTGGTCACAGCACAGAGATACAAAGGTAGCACAAAACAATGGTGCTGAGAAGTGGGTGTCTTTGTTATGACTCCCTGACCATGTGGTTCGTAGACCTTTAGAACTGGTTTGTGGGAGAAATGTGAAGAGTTTGGAGCTATGAGTGAGGAAAGCCTTAGAAGGCTTACAGCAAGGCTCAATAAGCCATGCATGTGCACTCTCAAAAGACCAGAATACAGAGACACATGCAGATACTTGAGACCAGACTTAGGAGGTTTCAGAGGGAAACAGTGATTCTATTGGGAATTGAATTAGAGGCTATTCATGTTCCATCCTAGCAAAAAACCTTGCTGTCTTCTGCCCTTGTCCTGAAAACCTGAGCGAGGCTAAATTCAAACGTAATGGCCTGAGTTGTATGGCAGAGGACATTTCCAGACAGTGGAACATCAGGTTGGGGCCTGGTTGAGGCTCACTTTGTTTAGTAGGATTTATAGTGAGAATTGAAAGCAGAAAAAGAAAAAGCATGCAATTTGCCAAGTAAAGGAATAACATAATTAAACTGAAGACAGGGTGGACAAGATAGGGTTCTGACTAAGCAGCTGTCATTGTTAAGGAGATTAATATTATTAAGTAGAAACCTTGCACTTTGCACTAGAACAATAGGGGATGTGGCTTAAGGGGAAAACCACGTTTATCAAAAGCTCCAGGATTAACAGTGAAAACACATTTGAAAACTTTCATTTGAAAAGAGAATGACTGAACAAAAAAAGCCTCCAGGGCATCTGGCTCAAGTATGACAGCCTAGGAAGTGTTTTCCTGGGTTCATCTGGGAAGGCACAAAGAGGCCACTATAGCTGGGGCCCAAGGAAACCAGACTACATCACAAACTTGTAGCAGAACCTGACATCATCATCCTTCCATATGGTACTGGTTTTGCAGGCTTGCCAGATGCAAGACTGAGGAGGTGAGCGAGCACTGTTCCAAGGTTCCAGAAAGCTGCTGAAGCCAGGCAACATGTAGTGTGTTTGGATCCATTATATGGAGACCTGGGGCAGACTGCATGACGCAGTGAAGGTGAAACACAAGTTACAACAGAGCCCCCAGGATAATGAGTATGCCAGAAACAGAATATTCACCACAGAGCTGAGGAGAACCAGCCTGAGAGAGAGGGCACATGTGTCATAGGTAACAGAGGTGGAGAGGCAGACCTACGCAATCCTTCTGGAGCACAGATGATGCTGAGAGAGAGTAGGAGTAAGCCATGGCTCAGGGAACACTGCAGAAGAGGGGGCAAAAAGAATGGAAGGACCACATGGTCCATAGGCCTACTGTGAGGTGGTGTGCTCCTGACACGCATCGACTGGTGCATTCATGACCCCACAGTGGTTACCGATACCCACATAAGACCTTCACTGTTCCGAGCACACAAGCATTTTGACACAGAGGACAGAGGAGGACAAAAGGAATGAGACAATAAGGCAGAGGAAGTACTACTTTGAAAGAGAAGGGTCCTCAGTGGAATGGGAATGGGGAGAGGGGACGAAAGAAGACAATGTGACAGAACATGAACATGACTGAATGTTCATATATTAAAGTTCTCAATTTTAAAAAAGGAGAACAGGAACAAGTTAGTTTTCTTTTGCAGGCAGTTAGACATTTGAGTAGGTTTACAGGCCCAGAACACAGATGCTAACCTGTCCTGGCAAGACAAGAAGGAAATGCCAGTCTAATTCAATATGCTATCAGGAACAGCTTCCTGGTTTTTCATCCTAGCAAGTTTTCATGGGCTTTTCTTTGTTTTTTTGTTTTTTAAGTCCCTTCATATACATATGAATCAAGTCCCTTCATATACATATAAAATATAAAATTGATGAGGACACTCATGCCCAATTTACAACTTTAAGGCTATAACAAACCCAGTTCAAGCCCTGTTCAGGACCCCTCTCAGCTTATCAAACTTGTAAGCTTTTTTGCTTTATTTCTACACTTTCTTAAAATAAATCTTTTATAAATTACCTTTCTTGTGCCTACATTTGTTAATTCTTTGCTAATCATTAGACAAGATCTGATTGCTTACCCACCTGAAACAAGATAATAAGACCCTATGCTGAAGATACCACAGGCTGGGATCGCAGGACACTAAGAACTCAAGCTAGACTGATGGAAGCCATCTCAGGATAGCTGTTATAATGCTGGAAGGTGCTATGCAAGCTGCTGGAGAAGAAAAAATCATCTACAGTTTGAACAAGCAGTGCTACAATGTCAACCAGCCAGGCAATATGTACCCCCAGTGCAATAGTGACATATATGTTATCAATTGCTCTCTGATTGGATATGTTACTTACTCAGTGGAAGGGAATTCATGCCTGGTATGGAGGACCAAATTAAAACCAATGGCCTGGAAGATCATAGATCCTAAGGGGAAACTTCCACTATTCTTTGGCTAAATGGAGACATGCTTATAAACTATTCAAACTGTAATGCTGTTTTCACTTTTGGTTAGAGTACCTTCTGTTTGCAGTTGGTAACAAATACCAGGGAGACCCAAGACTCATCAAAAAAAAGCACTGGATAAGTCATCTCTATCACACTGACCAGGGCTCAGCAAACATTGCAGAAGTCGTCACGGAAAGAATAAGTACAGCTCTCACCGCTAGCCAGAGGAGTGTCTCTGAAGAGGTGGTAGCGGACACTGAGGAAACTCAAAACTCATCCAAGTAGAAAATGAGAGGCTTTTGAGAGCTCAACACTAAAAGATATTTCTACTATGCCCTCCAAAGCTCAGATAACATTGCAGAAGAGGGAACAGAAAGATTATAAGAGCCACAGGGGGTGTAGGCATACTTTGGGACACTGTCCGCCTGACATGAACTGACTGGTGCATTCATGGTTACCAACACCCCCACAAGACCAGTACAGTTGTGAGTCCATTAATAATTTGACACTGAGGACAGAGAAGAACTAAAGGAATGAGACAAAAGAAAAAACAAAACAGAGCAAGGACTGGCTTGAAATAGGAGATCTTCAGTAGAATGGGGTGTGGGGGGCATAAAAAAGGAATAAATGACAATGAATTTTTAAATAAATCTATATATCCAAGCTATAAATTCAAGAATAAAAATATAATTACAGAAAAGTTTTATGATAGTATTCTTTAAAAATCAGAATATCGTATCTTAAGTCTGAGGACAGTGAGCAGAGAAAACTTTTTAAAGGCATATAGTTAAGCAGAAATAATGAATACATTATTTTTCTTATATTAAAACTAAATAGTGAAATTCCTATGTTTCTGAAAAAGAAATAAAGTTACGCTTTTTTCAAGTATAAAAAAGGAATAAATGAATTGGAATATAGCTGTTGATATATTAAAGTTCTCAATAAATTTTTTTAAAAGATTTCAAAAATTACCAGCTCAGAGAGTTCTAAGCCCTTCCAGATGCCAAAGAAGTTTTGTGCTGTCAACCCCATAACAATGCCACCATGAGCCTCTCATGCTAGACATAAAGCTACAGAGTCTGAGCCAGGCATGGTGGTGCACGCCTTTAATCTCAGCAGAGGAGGCAGAGGTAGAAGGATCACCAAGAGTTAGAGGCCACCCTGAGACTACATAGTGAATTCCAGGTCAGCCTGAGCTACAGTGAGACCCTACCTCGAAAAACAAAAAAAAAAAAAAAAAAAAAAAAAGGAAAAAAGGGTACAAAGTCTGGTGTTTGTCCTGCTCTGCTGAGCTTAGCTCTTACTTTCATCTGAGTTTTCCTAGCTATGCCCCATTCCTCTCTTTTAAAATAGGAATGTTTATTCTTTGCTATTGTATATTTGAAATAAGTAACCTGTTTTTGATTTTATAGAAGCTCACAGTTGAGAGATTATTTTGTGTCTTAGAAAAGACTTTAGACTGTACTCTTAAGTCTTGAAATTGTTAATATTATGGGAACTTTTAAAGTTAGCTTGAATATATTTTTGTATATGAGATGGCCATAAGCCTGTAGGTGGCAGAGGCAGAATGTTATAGTTTTAATGTAAAATGTCCTGCACAGATTATGTTTGAGCACTTGGTCCCCATCTGGTAGAACTGTTTTGAGAGGCTGTGGAAACTGGGAGTATAACCTAGATGGATAGATAAAATGGGCTGATTTCTGGGGAGCAGTTGTTAAAGTTTATAGATTGGCATGATTTTCTGTCCTGTCCCTGCTTCCTGTTCCAGAGATGTGAGGGGCCAGAGTCCCAGCTGAACCCTTCTATGCCATGGAGCCACCTGCTGCCAAGCCTTCCTTGTCATGATGTGCTGTGTTCCCTCAAACTATGAGCCAAAATAATTTTATATTGAATATTTTAATAATCTCTTTCCCTTTATTTCTTCTTGCTGTTATATTTCCCACTACCATGCATGATTCTGCTGGTTTTCGCTTAATCTCACCAGTGTTGCATTGACTTTATATTTTTTATTTTTTTATGTAGGGTGGAATGGTCTAGTAAGATAAAAAATGATACCTGTTTGATTATTAACAAGGTTGAACATTTTCTATGAATTTGCTACTATCTATATTTTGTCATACATAATGGTATTTCATCATCTTATTACAGAAAAATAACTAGTCAATTATTTCAAAAGGAGACAAGAGGAAGATTGAACTTGTATCTATATAAAATAAATGACAGGAATAAAACATTTTTACTAAAAAGGATTAATGGTCACATCTTAAGTAGACAAAAGATAAAAGAACAAATGCATAACCTATCATGAATTTCCTAAATCTAGGAAACACTCCTCTCAGGAGCTGGGATAGAAATCAAATAATACAGGACTGAGGACAGAGTGGTCTTGGGCACAACTGCAGTGGGACAGTCACCCCCACCCAGAGAGCCAATTGCTACCAGGCAGGAAAGTGCATTCAAATCTGCTTTCTTTGGAAGACAGTTTCATCATTCTTGGTCATCATTTAAAATATCACACATTCTTAAAATAGCACTAAGGTAAAAATTACATCTTGCCAGTTTTCCACCCCCAGGTTTTGATGGTCTGAATGTCTTTCAGTAGCATTCTGAAAGTTTCTATGAGCACATCATGCCTATTCCTCAACAAGGGGCTCAGACCAGTGAAAAACATCTGGTTAACTATGACTGCTCATCTCTACTGCTTTCTGAAACTCTACTAACAAGCACACAGACACTAAAAGGGTAGACTTTTGTAAGGTGTAAAACAGTGAAGAAAATCAAATTAACAAAAAAAAGAGACAACAGAAACATATAAGAGCTGTCAACAAACTTTGGGAAGGTGAAGATGGAAAATGAATAAATATTTTATCATAAGTTAACCATATGAATTACTAAATAGCTATAAAAGAGAATGATAAGGAGACAAGAAGAAACCTACTCATAAGCTCCATACAGCTTAGGAACTGGCAACACTAGGTATGTAGGAAGTACAAATGACATGAGAGTAAAAACACAGCATTAGCTGGACATGTCTATAAGGAGTAGCCAGACCACGGGTAACCTTCTCCCTCTCAGCATGAGTACAGGACTACCTGTCTTTCCTGTTTGAGGAGACAGGGACTCAAAATGAAAAGAAACTAAACCAAGAGTTTACATGCCTAAGGACACTATGAGGTGGTGTCAAGAAGTGTCAGGCTTAAAACAGAAGTGTTAAGACTACATTCTAAGTAAAAGATTCTCTGCCAGCATCCTTGTTCTTCTTAGATGCAAGAGAGTAAGCCAAAGCATTTGAAGGTCCCTGACAAAAGGAAGGTTTCTTAACAATTGTTCACAAAAACCTGCTATAGAACTGAATTTGCTGGCTGAATTCAATCCAGGTAATGGTCTTATTTGAACACTACTCTATTTTTTATTTAAATAATAAGAGGACATTGTAGTTATTCACAAACCATAAAACTTTGCTATTGTGCTACTCAAAGCCCATTAGACTAATCACTCTACCTTTTCTCTGTAAGCATGAGTTGTTAAAACTTGACTTAGACCAAAATCAAAACAAATGCTATATGAGGGTATAAGCATGCCCAATCCAATATTCATGGTACAAAGGAAACTGAACAAAGCTGACCAAATATTCAGAGAAAAGAAAACTAAGCCCTGTATAAGCCATTCAAAATTTATTCAACATAACCAATGAATATTTATACCTAGTGTATACTGGCTGGGAATAGGCGGACCAAAAGGAAAAGTCTTCACAGTATCCTCCGGGTTGCACATTCAATGAACACTGATCATGGTTGTAGCTCTGTCTGAATCTACTTAAGTCATCCACATGCACACTTCAGCCTTCATGTCTGGGAAACAGAGATAAGATTCACCTTCACATAAGGAAAGCTTAGTTCAGAAAAAGATAGGAAAGACCTTTGAAGATATACATGAAGAGTCTTATTACATATGATAGTCTTAATACTAATGTCTTTAGGAAAATCCAATTATATCTTAACATCATGCTCTAGAAAATCCATTTTTATTTTCTTGATCAAAAGACACTGTTTAAAAAAATAACTTTCATCTTAAATAACCTCCCCAGGCCCCACTGCCTTATGAAGTGTCAGGATCAGCTATTTCCATTGTGAGCTCATCTGGGGTAAGACCTCACAGCCCTCAGTGGTCAGAGACCACAAAGATTTCTGAAGGAAAAAAGCCCTTTCAAAAATGATCACCAAAAGTACAATCATGCGCCCATGACCTAGGGAGAAATAATACAGGAAGGAGTGGAAGAAGTTTTATGCTTTATGACTACCAGCCAACAATTTTATTTTTCCATGCACATATTACCATAGTAACAGAGACTTATCTGGCAGTTAATAAATAAGTGAAAAAAAACTATCGGACAGCACTTATTTCATAGATTTAAAGGGATTTATCCCACTGGAGATGTTAGCAGCACTCAATACTTCTTTCTAATGAATCAGTATCAATAAGTTCCAAGCAGTTCCAGAATATTGACATTTGGGAAGCTAAAGCTATTTTTTTCACATTTATTTTTCAAGCCTCCAGTGAGGAGACTCAGGCAAAAATGAACTTGGAAAAGAAAATGTCTAGTCTTCTAAGGTATATAATTATCGGTCAAGCAATGACAGAGCCATCACCCACTAATAAATTCATAGAAAACTACTAAAACAGAAATCAAGTATTTGAGAAATTTTTCAATTTAATTAAAACATGTGAATGGACAAGTGCCCTGAAGACATTAGGGCTCTACTTAAAAGCTGTCAATAGGGCTGGAGATCTGGCTCAGCAGTTAAAGTGCTTGCTTTCAAAGCCTGATGGCCTGGGTCAGATTCCCCAGTACCTAAATAAATCCAGGTGACAGATTCACAAAGTGGTGCATGTATCTAGAGTCTAGAGTTTGTTTGCAGCAGCAAGAGACCCTGGTACATCCATTCTCTCCTTCTTCTCCTCCTCCTCCTCTCCTCTCTCTCTCTCTCTCTCTCTCTCTCCCCCCTTGCAAATAAACAACTAAATAAAAATAAAAGCTATCCTAGCACAAGTTGAGGTGTAAGAGGACCTGACTGCATAGCAAGGTGTCTACAATACCCACCCAGTGGTAGGAGAGAGGATTTCATCTCTGAAGAACAAGGCTTTTGGTCACTCTTTCACCCTCCACCTAATTTAGGGGAAAATTCTTTTTAAAATTTTTTTTGAAATATTTTATTTTTCTTTATTTATTTGAGAAAGAGAAATAAGCAGGGAGAAAGAGAGAGAGAGAGAGAGAATGGATATGCCAGGGCCTTCAGCTACTGCTAACAAACTCTAGATGCATGTGCCCGCCTATGCATCTGGCTTATGTGGATACTGGGAAGTTTAACCTGGTTCCTTTGGCTTTGCAGGCCTTAACCACTAAGCCATCTCTCCAGCCCCTTAAGGGAGAATTCTAAGAGAGGAGTTTATGGTCTGAATGTGTTGGGAATTTTCACTTTATTGTGGAAGAATTTGTATAAATGCTTAGCTAACTTTAGAAAGAACACCTTGTTAATTGGTCCTTCCGGAGAAAAAATACATTTTTCCTCAAGAACTTAGGAAATTAGTAACTGAAATTCTAGCTGCAGATTCTTTGTTCTCTTGTTTTACTTGCACCAATACAGAATATGAATTTATGAGTCACAATTACTCATTAATACAGCAATGACTTTTCTCTTTAAATACAGATTGAGGCACTTTCCTGAGCCTGCAGAAAAAGGAATCCTCCCACATAGAGAAATCACAAAGCAGCAGGTTGACAGGCTCAACTCCAAAGTTCCCATGCAGAGAGCTGTTAGTCAGTATTAAACAACTATGCAAAGTTCTTTTCATGCCTATTTAATACAGTAGCTCCCTAGATTCACAAAAAAAAAAAAGTATATCAAAAGCTGGTAGATGACAGACTGTGATAAGAATTTGGAGACAACTAAATTTTTACCTGGGACCTTCTTTTGTCAACAGGGTCTACACTTCTCTTTGAACACCAGTTTGTTATAAAGATAGACTTGTGAGAATTGAATAAGATGATGAATAAGAAGCCATTGGTCAGTAGTAAGATATCATGAAGCAGCTGGTATATTCCACTGGGTTCATGAACTGAAAAGAGGCCCCTCACTGCCTGAGAGGGACACCTGCCAAGAGAAGTAGTAGAAAAAGTTGCATTGCATTTCTAAATGTTTTTATAAGTTGAATAGTTGATAAACAAACTTGCTTCTTCATAAAATAATTCCTACTAATAATGCAGAAGAAATAAGAGAATTAGAAAACCACCTTCTTTGTAAATGCTAATGAAAAGAGGGTCTGGGTCACAAATTAAAGGTGAACTTTACAGTAGATAGTCTGATGAGCACCACATAAACCCAGTAATCAATCTTAAAATATTATTAGCAATGAACTACCTGTCTTTCTGTGCCATCTGAGAATTATTCTTGCCAAAAAAAATCATTGACTGTATATGAAGAAACCTCTAGATTTAGTTATATGTCTTGAAGAAACATCCAAAATGGAAGGCAATGTTAAATTACCATGGGTATGCAATCAGCCAACTTCAAAATGAGAAAAAAACTTCACAGGAAAAAATATACCAGTTTCTTTAAGAATTAGATGGCAGGAAAAAGTGGACTGAAAGACTACAAGAGATTAAAAGAAACTTCAAAAAGACAACAAACACATATGATATGTGCACCTTTTTTGGATCCTAATTCAAACAAAATAATTGTAAGGAAAGTGTGTAGGGGACAAATGTGGGAGTTTTAAAGGAATTATTAAATCATATGATGGGATTGTTGAGTACTTATCAGTCATAAACATACTTAAGTATTTATGAGCAAAATAATATGTTTTGGACATGCTTCAAATAGTCCACAAAACTAAAGAAATAACAAGGGAAAAGATAAAACAAAACTTGAAATTTTTAATAATCTTCAAAACTCATTAAGGACTGTGAGGGTATATATTACTATTCAATGTTTGAAATATACCATGATAAGCAAAGAGAAATCAAAAGTCCAAAGCCAAAAGCTTGATAGGGCAGGTCATAGGAGACAGGTAAGCATCTGGATTTCCAAAGAGCCCAGTGAAGATTGTACCTCCTGCCAGAAAACAGAACGAAAGAATGATGCCTCTGTAATGCTGAGTAATTCTGCAAATCTGTTTTCAAAAATGATGTGGCATGATTGGTTCAGATTATAAAAGGAAATTTTAATTTTAGTTTATATTTTTAAAAACTTAAAATGCAGTGCATTCAGTTGAAAAACAAAAAAAAAAAAAAAACCCTGCACTGAAGCTCTGACAAACAATAAAAATCTCAGCAAAAAAGCAGTAACTCTGTAGTAGAGCATTTGCCTACCATGTGGGTAAGGCCTGGGTTTTATTGCTAGCATCAAAGGGTAGGGGGAAAAGAACAGCTCAAGAACAATTCACTTTATTAAATGTGTGTGTATAAATGAGTAAGTCGTTGTTAGGGTTTGAATGGGAAATATCTTCCACAAGCTCATGTATTTCAGTACTTGGTCCCCAGCTCGTGATTCTATTTTGGGAAGTTGTGGGACCTTTAGGTAGAGCTTTGCTGGAGGAAGTGAGTTTGGGGGCAGGGGCACAGGTCTTCAGAATTATGTCTTCCTGACTGCGACTGTGGCTATAGCATGACCACTCACTTCACATCTCCACCACCATAGAAAGGAGCTGTTCCCCCTCCGTGTCTTTCCATCAGTTGTGATCCAGAATAGATCCTTCCTCCATGAAGCTCCTATGATCAGGTATTTTGTCACAGTGAGGAGAGAATTAATAGAATGATTAATCCAGAACCACGCCTGGCTTCAATATATCTACATTTCTAAGAAGAAGGAAATGGAAAGAAGTTGTTTCAGCTATTAAAATTTGTATCAGGTCATGTTTTCTGGTGGCCTACTACTCAGAATATGATGGCATGAGTAGATTTGGAAAAGCATAGTGTCAATCCATTGATGCCATCAGACCAATACTGAGCTCTTCCAAAAAGAAATGATAGGATGTTGTATCATGTGCCTGTAATCTCAGTGTTTGGGGGACTGAAGCAACAGGCCTGAAATGTCAAGTCTACCCTGGTTTTTATGGGCAGACCCTATCTGCAAGAAGACAAATGAACAGAGGGTAAGACGTGGGAAAGTGACCATGCTTTTTTATAGAAGCCAAGCAGAATGACTTCAATCCAGACTAGCCTCCATCACGTGTTCCTGGGTCCTCTCTGGAACCCGGCCCTCATCCATCTGAGAATTAGATTCCTGCATCTTAAAGTTTCAAGATCATTTCCATGACAAAGACTGGGGTTGAATGTTGATAGGTGACACTGGCTTTCCTCTGGGCACTTGGTCCTCCACCCACCCACATGACCTAACCAGGAGGCAAATACAGTCCTCTAGCACACTGCAACAGCCTCCTCTCTCATCAGCACAGGCTCAGCCAAGAGGAAGTTATCTTGCCACTTGTGATTATCCTCCTCTATACTTTTCCCTCTACCCAAATATTCCTAGCAAATGATTACCACTCTTTCTGTTTGACTCTGAAACTATTCACCAGAATGCATTGTCTTCTTTGGTGTTCCCAATACAATGTCACACCCTATCTGTACTTCCCAAAACATAACACCCTTGGGATTTTTGTATTTGCCAGTTGAATTTTTTTAAACATATGAATAGTATGTGTATGTGTGTGTGAGAGTTCATGTGGAGGCCAGAAGTTGACATCAGGTGTCTTCCTGTATTGCTCCCCACTTTATTTACTGATGCAGGGTATCTCAGTTGAACCCAGAGCTCACTGATTTAGCTAGGCTAACTAGACATCTTGCCCCAGGGATCTTCTGTCTCCACCAACCTGAGGGCAGAATAACAGACAGGCAATAATGTCTACCAGTGCCAATTGATTTAATCATTTATTTTTTTATTTGATAGTCACAGATATTTCTAATTATATTCCAGTAGTTTACTCAACATTATTACATACATTAATTCATTTTTTCAGTCAGCTACCTATTTTGTGTATAGATTTTAGACACTGTAAAATGAACATGAAATTATAGTCCCTTAAACTCCAAAACACTGAAGTATAGTCAAGTAGACAAGACTTAAACACAAATACCCATGACACATCAATCAGCGCCATGTAAGTGGTTCAGACAGCACGTTTTATAGAAGCTAAGGAGAGGGCAAGAGATGTAATTGACACATGGTAATGTGCAACGAATGTTTGATTGAATTAAATTGAACTGAGGCACTTAATACTGAAAATAAAGGCAGGTACAGTGACAGGAAAATTTGATAATCTGGAATGTGCATGGAAATACTGACAGATCACATGATTGTTTTATTTCAATAGTTTTTTTTTTAAAATAATATTTAAAAATTAAAGTGATGTATTTAGTCAGACAATATCATCACTACATATGCAAATCCCTTCAGGTGGTATATCTCATAATATCCTAAAAATATGAACATTATAATAGTTAACCCCAATTTTTTTATAATTCATTTTTATTTATATTATTCTGATGTTACATTCATAGTTTTGGCTCCCTTCTCCTCCTCCCTGTCCTCCCTCTTCCAAAGGGACCCTCATCAATGGAGAATATGGGTCATGGATTGTGGGGGTCGTCAAGAGTTCTGGGGGTAGGCCAAGTCTCTGTGCATAATACCCCAACTTGTGGCTCTAACATTCTTTCCGCCCCCTCTTCCATGAATTTCCCTGAGCCACATTGGGGTCATTTTAGATCTACTTCAGTGATGAAGTTTTGGGATCCTCTGTGTCTCTGGATATCTGGCTTAGTTGGAGTTGGATGTTCTCTGTGTTTATCTCCTTCAGCCTTTTTCTGATGTCATGTTCACCAAGAACACTGTACTCTTGCCTTTCCCCTGCATTGTTCTATGGTTTCAGCTGGGGCCCTGAGGTGTGATTGGCTGATCCTCCTTTCAGGTTCTTTGTCCATCTGAAAAAGATAAGCAAATTCTCCAACGGAGAGAGAAGTTAATACTAGATAGAAGGGATGGCCATAGATATTTTGGAGGGAATTTTATATGCATAGGCTCTCTTCTAGCCCATATTTAGTGGTATCTTGATCTTGGGGAGACTGAGCTCATTTTTTATACATGGTTTTGACTTATTTCCCAGTTCCAGCAATGAGTTCCATTCCTCTGAGTGGATCTATTAGCCACATCAAGAGCATTTGGTTACCCACCATGGCTGTGTGCCACTACTGCACTTTTTTGAGCATTACATCAGGTTTTTCCCTGCTGGGTATCTTATATTGCAGGTTGTTTGGACAGATGTTGGCCATTATCCCCCAGTTGCTCGTGTAGCGCCCTCTGGCACTAGACTAGCTAACTATCTGGGGACTGACCCTCTTCCAGATTCTGACCAGGTCTCTCCATGTTTGGTCTCACACACGTATGCTGTCTTCGACAGTAGGGTCTTACCATTAACCTTTGATGGGTTATCAAGAACTCTGACAGAAATCTGGTTTTTATGGGAAACCTTGTAGGTGTCTCAGATCAACAGCTCATTGTGGACGTTAACCCCGTGCTGGCACTGGGAGTTATAATTCAGCACCTAGGAAGGTGAGGGAAGAAAAAGATAGATAATATAAAAGAGAAAGTCAGTATAGACAGGAGAGGGAGAGAGAGAGAGAAGAGAAAGAAGCAGGAAAAGATTAAGGTTGGTCTTCATGCTGTTCTCTCCAGTTTCCTGTAATTAACCCCAATTTTTGATAGAATGTGACTATAATTTGGCATATATCCTAAAGAGTTTTGATTTGACCCTCTTTTTAAAAAGTTGTCACTTGATTAGGAAAGTTTCTTCTCTAGTACTTAATCTATTTCCTTGTTTATTTTAAATTTTTTTAAAAAAAGCAGAACATGACTATTTTGAAAGATTACAATAAAAAAAAAAAAAAAATCACCTTTAGGAAGGATCACTACATTGGAGGGAGAGGTACTACCCCATGGTAGGGAAAACAGGAATCCATCTCACTCCTTTATGGTGGCACAATTCACAACTCAAAATTAACATGCCCAAAATGTTTCTAACAGCTCAGCACATTGGTGTGATTTTTTCAAGGCAGAGTCTCAGAACTAAAATATTCATACTAAAATGACAGGCACATAAATAGAATCAAAATCTTCATATTTAAGTGGAAGGTTCATAAATTAAGATTCTAGATAGTAGCACCAGTATCATAAACTGAATGAGGAAGTCCAGTTAGTAGTCAAGTGGAGAAGACAACTCAGGACAAGAGGCAAGGCCACTCTGAGAAAGAGAGAAAGAGAGAGAGGGCAGCAAGCACATGAGAAGCTCACCAACTGCAGCATGGAGTGAGCCAGGAGGATGAAGAATAAGGTAGTATAGGAGGGGAGCAGCTGGAGGCAGAAACAAAGGGCACTGAAGAGGACAGGGTACATCCTGGTATTTCCCACAGTGACTGGATGAGGGATCCTAGCCACTTGCCAAGAGAAGGATAGGGCTGGATAACACTGTCCATTAAGAACTCATCATGTGGTGGGACATATGGCTCAGTAGTAAAAAGGAGGACTGGAGTTTGAAACCCCAGCACTAAAAAGGAACATGGGCATGTGATCAGCCACTGCAAAAAAGAGTCAACACTAATACAAAACAGGAAAAGCAAGCAACTTCCTTATTAATGAAGGCCACACAAGTTACAACAGCCATGAGCTATATCACTCTGGTTTGTGAGATGACCAAGATTAAATGATACGTTTCTTCATCATTGTTTGAGAGGGCTTGCAGGCACAACCAGAATACACATCATATCCTTTGGCTTCAACTTCAACTTCTATTGATGGGATTTAAACCTAAGCAATAATAAATTGGATAAGAATGCAATGATAAAAATAAATAAAATAATAAAAATAATAAAATAAATTTTTTAATTTTAAAAATAAAAAGCAAAACAGAGTGAAGTGATAACAGATGTCCGTAAGACTGCTTCAGAGAAGATAAAAGGCTAAATTTTCTACTCATTTATTTGTCAGTGCAATGTTGGTTAAACAATACCAAACCCATAATAGCATCTTATTTAATCACTATAAATTGTGATGGTCAAAGAGATGCTAGTATCATATGGGTAAATGGTTATAATTTTGTGAATGAAAAAGCTAGAAGTGCAGGTATGGTATAATGTCAACATGTTTAAAAAAGTAAATATAAGCCAGGCGTGGTGGCGCATGCCTTTAATCCCAGCAATTGGGAGGCAGAGGTAGGAGGATTGCCGTGAGTTCAAGGCCACCCTGAGACTACATAGTTAATTCCAGGTCAGCCTGGGCCAGATTGAGACCGTACCTCGAAAAACCAAAAAAAAAAAAAAAAAGTAAATATAAATAAAACAGGTAAGTTTGTGAACTTCATTAACCACTCTAGAACATTTTCAGCCATTGCAGCTGCACAATCAGAATCAGAAGATCCTCTCATGCAAAACTCAAAACTTGGGCCATATTTGTGGATGAAGTAATTCTCCACAGTTCCACACATTTCAGTGCTCATTATGCTTGATGGAACTCTAGAAAAAAAGTCTTAATTTTTTATATCATCAGCATGTTCAAATTACACATATACTTGTTGAGCACCTGTTACCAATCACAAAGGAATATACTGATTTAATGCTAAGTAAAATTACTAATGAGTGCATTCAACCAGTTTCAGCAAAAAATGTTTTATGAGCTTAAACTTCTGTATGCAAATGGTGTGTAAATTTAGTGGTCATATTGTTTATGAGCCAATACACCTCCAGAGATGCTATCCTGCATACATATCTACCACCCACAGTGTAAAATCCACTGTGTCTGCCATCTTGTCATAGATTATCTAGCCTGACAAAACTTAGAAATTATGACACACCGTGTGGAAAAAAAAATCAGAACTGATACAGATGTTATCATTCATAGATAATGACATCTGAAAAATCATTGTAGTTCAGAAATTCAAATTTCAAGAGACACAGAAGGTATTTAAAAGATACAAATCACATTTTCATATTATACCTACAATACACAATGAAAATATACTGGTGGGTCAATGGCAGAAAGAACTCAAAGAGGAAGTAGTGAACTTGAACAGCACATAACTAAAGACTAGCCAAAAAGATTGAGGACTGTTTTAAAATAACCATACAGGGCTGGAGAGATTGCCCAGTGGTTAATGCACTTGCCTGCAAAGCCTAAAAACCCAAGTTCAATTCCCCAGTATCCATATAAAATCAGATGTACAGATTGGCACATTGCATCTGGAATTCATGTGCAGAGGTAGGAGGCTCTGGAACACCTACTCTCTCTCTCTCTCTCTCTCTCTCTCTCTCTTTCTCTCTCTCTCTCTCTCTCTCTCTCTCTCTCTCTGTCCTTGCCAATAAATAAATAGTTTTAAATAAAAAAATAAAATAGCATAAGAAAACATTGTATCAGTGAACTATGGACATGTTCATCTGGGTTATCGTCTGCCTTCGGAGGCTCTGAGAGGATTAAAAGATTAAAAAGAGGGCTGGGGAGATGGATTAGCAGTTAAATCCCTTGCCTGTAAAGCCTAACAACCCACATAAACCAGATACATAAGGTGACATATGCATCTGGAGTTCATTTGCAGTGGCTAGAGGTCCTGGTGTGCTCATACATCACTCTCTCTCACTGCTAGAGGTCCTGGTGCAACCATCCTCCCTCTCTCTTTCTCTATCTGCATCTCTCTGCAAATAAGTAAAATATTTAATTAAAAAGATTAAAAAGTTTTAAAAGTATAAGTGAAATTCTCTCCAGTTTGATGAAAAGTATCAGCTCACAATTTTTTTTAGAAAAACCTAATAATTCAAAGCAAAATTAACAAAATTACACCTAAATATGTAATAATGAAATTGAATGAGATAAATCTTGAGAGTAGTGGTAAAAAATACATTATTTCAAAAAAACTTTTAATTTAATTTAATTTTTGTGTTTGTGTATGTATGACCCTTTTTGATAGTTCTGCCACTGGATAGGGCAGTCTAGCTGGGCCATGAGCTCCCGTATTTGCCTGGCTTCACCTCCCACTGCTGGAGGTGGGAATTGCAGATGTGTTCCACTTTGCATCCAGCTTTATGTGGGGTGCTGGAAAATAAAACTTAGATTGGCATGCTGACAAACTTGTAACTGCTGAGCCGTCTCCTGGCCCCAAAAACATTTTTTTAAAGAAATCACAATGCCTAAAATATTTTTGAAATGATACACATGTTTGTAACATTAGGAGGGGGTGCAACTGGATCCATTAGTAGGTCTATGGTCATCCTTTTCAGGAGTCTCCATATAGTTTTCCATAATGGTTGAACCATTTTACATTCCCACCAGCAGTGAAAACTTGTTCCTATTTCTCCACAGCCTCTCCAGCATTTTTTCTCATTGTTTTTTTTAATGTTAGCCATCCTTACTGGGGTAAGGTGGGATCTCATAGTTGTTTTAATTTGCATTTCCCTGATGATTAGGGATATTGAACATTTTCTTAAATGTGCGTTTGCTATTTGTATTTTTTCCTCTGAGAACTCCCTGTGCAGTTCTCTGCCCCACTTTGTGAGTGGGTTGTTTGGTGATTTATTGTTTAAGTTTTGGAGTTCTTTGTAGATTCTAGAAATTAGGCCTCTGTCAGTTGTATAGCTGTTAAAAATATTCTCCCATTCTGTGGGTAATCTGCCGGCTTTGGTTTTAGTATGTTTGTCAGTGAAAAAGCTTTTCAGCTTCATGAGATCCCAATGGTTGAGTGATTGTTTAATTTCCTGAGCTGCTGGGGTTTTGTTCAGGAAATCTTTTCCCACTCCTATGTTGCAGAAGGTTCCTCCTATTTTTTCTTCCAGTAGTAGCAGAGTTTCTGGTTTTATATTAAGGTCTTTGATCCATTTGGACTTAATTTTTGTGCATGGAGAGATTTGTGGGTGGAGTTTCATTTTCCTACATATGGTTGTCCAGTTTGTCCAGCACCATTTGTTGAAGATGCTGTCTTTTCTCCATTCTGCATTGGTAGGGCCTTTGTCAAATATCAAGTAGCTGAAGTTACTTGACCCAAAGTCTGGGTCTTCAATTGTGTTCCATTGGTCTATATTCCTGTTTTTATGCCAGTACCATGTTGTTTTTATTACAATGGCTCTGTAGTATAGCTTTAGACTAGGTATGGTGATGCCTCCAGAGGTGTTTCTTTTGCAGAGGATGAACTTGGATATCCGAGGCCTTCTGCCTTTCCATATGAATTTTGAGATAGTTTTTGCTTATCTTTTTTCAGATGGACAACGAACCTGAAGGGAGGATCAGCTAATCACACCGCACCAGGGCCCCAGCTGAAACCATAGAACAATGTAGGTGAAGGGCAAGAATATAGCGTTCATGGCGATCACGACACCAGAAAAAGGCTGAAGGAGATAAACACAGAGAACATCCAAGTCCAACTAAGCCAGATATCCAGAGACACAGAGGCTCCCAAAACCTCACCACTGAAGCAGAACTAAAATACCCCAATGTGGCTCAGGGAAACTCACAGAAGAGGGGGCGGAAAGATTGTTAGAGTCACAAGTTGGGTCATTATGCACAGAGACTGGGGCCTACTCCCCAGAACTCTTGACTAACCTCACAATGCACGACCCACATTCCCCATTGATGAGGGTCCCTTTGAAAGTGGGAGGACAGGGAGGAGGACAATGGAACCAATACTATGAATGTAAAATCAGAATAATATAAATAAAATATATATAAAGGGGGGGGCAATTGCCTTTGTGGTATTCAGGATCAAACCTAACACCTTGTACATGAGGGCAAGCACTCTCCCACTGAGCTACATCTCCAGTCCATGTTTAAGAAAGCAACTGATTATATTTACAATCTGCCTGTACCTCTGAATGCTGAATTACAGGCATGTGCTACTATGCCTGGTGAGAGATGGGTGGTGAGTTTGTTTTTGTTTTTGTTTTTTGGTTTTTTGAGGTAGGGACTCACCATTCTGGCCCAGGCTGACCTGGAATTAACTTTGTACTCTCAGGGTGGCCTCAAACTCACAGCGATCCTTCTACCTCTGCCTCCCGAGTGCTGGGATTAAAGGCACCACCATGCCCAGCTCTGGGTGGTATTTTGAAAGGGTAGGTCAAAAACATATGTTCATCTTGAACTCAGTCTTTTTAAAAACATTTTTATTTATTTATTTGAGAGAGAGAAAGAGGCAGACAGAGAGTGAATATGGGTGCATAAGTGCCTCCTGCCACTGCAGGTGAACTCCAAATGCATGTGACACTTTGTGCATCTGGCTTTATGTGGGTACTGGGGAATTGAAGCCAGACTATTGGGCTTTGCAAGCAAGTACCTTTAACTGCTGAGCCATCTCTCCATCACCTTGGTCTCAATCTTAGTATCACTTTATTGTCTCATTTTGTTTTGCCTTCATATCTGTGTGTACCTCAGACAGTACAGTCCTCTCTGTAGTGTGGAAAAGTGAAGGGAGCACTGAGAAAGAAATGATAACCAAATATTTTCATTGTCACTGAGCACCTGTGTAACCCTGAGAACATTATTTAAGCATTCATGGATTCAGGTTTTTCTCACATACACACACTTTCCCCCCTCCCTCCCCCCCCCCCGCCCACACACACACACCAAAATAAAAAGTGGTTGGACTGGTTAACCTCTTAAATCCCTCAGCAACTATGACTGCCTGTGAATCAGATCAGGAGCAACACAGCAGACTTCAATGCCTCAAACTGATTTCAGAGCAGCAGGAGGATGTGCATCTGGGCACAATTACATCACCCACCACTCCAAAGGAAGCAGAAGCTATAAAAGCAGAAAGAATATTTGGCACCGAGTCCCTACAATTGCACCTGCTGTCCATTCAGAGGTGATCAGGAAAGGACAGTGCCAACCTGTAGACTGACTATCAAATCAGAGATGTCCTTAAGGCCACAGTAGCAAAAGGCAGGAAGTTCTGTCCAGCCATACTGGGCCAGACACAGACACATGCCCCCAGGGCTGGCACAGTGAGACCCATTCTGAATCACAGATGAGGACTGTGAACTAAACGGTCTGTGAAGGGCCTCCTTCTTGCTCCAACAGTCTGTGATTTGCATTTTTATTGTAGAGTAAGGATTAAAATGGAAACAGATGAACATTTTTCACACCCAGTCCCAGTTTAATGTGAAATGTTTCTGCACCAAAAAAAATGTTTAATTGCTCTGAAGAAGTCACAAAGATGATTAACTGCCTCTTTCCTCTCCAAATGTGTGTGACTATTAACTTGGCTTGTACAATATAGAAAACATAATGTTTGGGGATAATCTGGAAAATGAACATGGACAATAGTCATTGAAATAGCGATCACTTGGTTTCTCCTTTATACTTTAGCCATTAAGCAAATAAGAAGGGTAGAGCAAGTGTTTCAAAATCTGTCTGCATTTTGTTGCTTACATTTATAAGTCTGTGTTACAGATATTCCCAAGGCCATTCCTGCCTGCCCTTCCTCTCCACCTGCCTACCTTCATGAAAGTTTAAATACATCCCAGGCTATCCCTCAAGCTAGGAGTGGTCATGTGATATAATTCTAGACATTGGGATACAAACAGAAGTCAGACAGGTATGTCTGGGAAACTTTTCCTACTATAATGAAGTGTATACATCCCCATCATCTTCCCCAATTCATGTCAGCACATTTTCTTCCACACCTGAACACAGATGAAATGTTTGGACCAGTAGCAGCCATAGTGCATTGATAACATTATATGCCAACATGCTAAGATAGTTGAGAGAAGTAACAGAAAAGGCTTATGACACAGATAAAGTGAGAAATGAAAATCAATAAGAAAATAAACACCTATTTGCTCATTATTCAGGCAAACTTATAAACTGCATTTCTATTAGTTGTAAGAGAGTATATACCTTTGGGATATAGTAGATTCAGGGAAAACACCCATATTTTAATTTTATGTTTATATATATATATTGCTTGTAAAAACATATTAAATTAATCCTTAATTGTTTCTTTTTGTGGTTGTGGTGGTAGCAGTGGTATGTGTGTGTGTGTTGGGTATGTGTGGGGTTTGTGGTGTTTTTGAGTGAGGTATATACATGTGAGTGCAGGTATGTGTGCAGAGATCAGAGGAAAATGTCAGGTATCCTCCTCTGTCACTTTTTCTACTTTATTTCCTTGGGACTCCATTGTCTGATCAGCCTTGCTGAACAGCAAACCCCCCAGATTCTCTTGTCTGCACCTCCCTCAGGACTGAGGTTACAGGCATGCATGGTCATGCTCATGTTTGTTTTTAATTCAAGTTCTCTTACCTGCTAACCAATCTTCTGAGCCTCTTCTTTAATTATTTAGCATTTAAACACTCTATCACAATAAGCCATATGAAAAGTTACCACTTTGAGCCAGGTGTGGTGGCACATGCCTTTAATCCCAGCACTCAGGAGGCAGAGGTGGGAGGATCGCAGTGAGCTCAAGGCCACCCTGAGACAACATAGTGAATTCCAGGTCAGCCTGAGCTAGAGTGAGACCCTACCTTGAAAAATGAAATAAGAAAGAAAGAAAGAAAGAAAGAAAGAAAGAAAGAAAGAAAGAAAGAAAGAAAGAAAAGAGAGAGAGAGAGAAAAGAGAGAAAGAAAGAGAGAAAGAAAAAGGAAAGGAAAGGAAGGAAAGGAAAGGAAAGGAAAGGAAAGGAAAGGAAAGGAGAGGAGAGGAGAGGAGAGGAGAGGAGAGGAGAGGAAAGGAAAGGAAAGAAGAAGAAAAAAGTAAAGCTACCACTCTGTAAACAAACTTAAGCTGTTCCCAGAAGCCATAGGTGGTAATCAAAGATTCCAGTGCCAGGGATGAGATACCTCCCTATGAGATGTTGTTCTTCAGGGAAGCTACATAGGTTATTGACAGTGTTCCTGATCATCCACCAAAGCTAGGTGGTAAATCCCTACTGTCGAAGACACCATATGCTTTCTTTGCAGGACATAATGAAACTGAGCAGGAACTCAGCTGAAAGCTTTTTTTTTTGATGGATAGCCTTCTATGTGCTAGAAGGTGATTTGCAAGCTGCTGAAGAGAAAAGTTACCAACAGTCATACACAGCTGTGGACTTTGCACACCACTCCAGAACCAACATGCCAGGCAAGATGTGCTCATTGGTGCAATAGTGGCATAATTGCTATGGAAGTAACCAATCACTTTCTAATTGGATTTGAGCTCTGCTCCACAGGAAATAATTAATGCCTGAAGTTAAGGATGTAGACCCTCAGGAGAACCTACTCCTGTTGTTAAGCTAAATGGATAGCATGTCCAACTGACTCTAAAAACTGACTTCTAAATATCTATGTTTATCCTTATAAATCAGTACTGCTCACAACCTCAATCACAGAGGTTTCTGTCCACAATGGGCAGAGGTTAATGCAGAAATGGATAGCTGGCAGAGTGGGCAGAGATTAACACAGAGGTGTATAACTGATAAAGTTGTGAAGGATAAACTGTTTATTGTACACTCAGCACTATAAAGGATGTTTAAACCAACCCCTCCAAGACTCAAGGAATCTTATAGAAGAGAGGAATGTGAGAACAGAAGGATTGGGAGGTCACTGGAAGGCGATTTTTGGATACAACAGGAACACCACACTCATGAATTTTATAGCAACTCTGGTTTTCTGCAGAAGACTGACCCTGAGAGTATTTTATTATGGATACAGGAAGGGTTCATAAGACCCACACCACCCAGATTAGCTAATGGCAGGTAAGACAGTTGCTGGGAGAGAGGATATCATGTTCTTTAGCCACAGGCAAGGTACCTATACTCCAACAATTAACCTCCCAACCATGATTATGCAAGCAACACTGATTTGACTCAATGGGTCAAGAAAGCAAAAGCATGAAGGTAGGATGGGGATTCATTGGGAAGAAAAAATGTTTAGTGGCAGGAGGAGGGAGGCAAGAGAAGAAAATTGGAAGCGAATAAGATCAAAATATGTATATGTATATGAGAGTATGAAAACTTTAAAAAGAACATTAAAAGTACCAACATTTTTGAACAGTCCTATTATAACATACAGTCTTGGTTTCCATCAACATTTCAAGTATAATTAGCATTATATTATGGTCTCAGATAAACATTATGTGAGTACATTTGTATGATCTAGTTTATATTATGGACATAGCCATGGGACTTAATTATCGAAAAAATCATATATTTAACATAAGCATGTTTTCCACTTCAATAACAGTCATTTAATTCACTCACATAATAAAATGTCTACTATGTGCTGAATACTGTCAATTTGCATTTTCTCAGCTGACACATGCAAGGACTTGTCAATCTTCTCATCCCATGTATTACAACCACTAAAGAACTATATTGTATTACAAAAGGAATGAAATACTTATGTCTTGCTAAATTATTTTACCAATTTTTAAAAATTGTTATTTTACCAAAATTTTTGATGATGGAAAAGCAAGCTTTTTGTAAGCATAAAGCCAAAAAATTAACATTTAGACTTTATGGGCCATGAATTCTGCTGCACCAGTTATTTTTGTCATTTTAGCACAAAAAGAGCTATGGAAAGTATATAAATGAATGGATTCTATATTCTATAAAACTTTATTAAAACAGGAAGTTGAATATCATAGAGTTTTCAAGTACACAAAATAATTTCTAGGGCTGAAGCAATAGCTCAGTGGGTAAGATTTCTTACCGTTCAAG
Source organism: Orientallactaga sibirica (assembly GCA_036365145.1). NCBI lineage: Eukaryota > Metazoa > Chordata > Mammalia > Rodentia > Dipodidae > Orientallactaga > Orientallactaga sibirica. The sequence goes on from JAEOAD010000001.1 coordinate 12,848,534, forward strand.
CATGAAAAGCTGAATTCAATCCCAAGTGCCCATGTAAAAAGTTGAGCATGAGGAGGGTCCCTTCAGAGGGGGGAGGACAGGGAGGAGGCTAAGGATGGTACCAACATGTGCTGTTTACACACTGAGTATGTACACAACTAATAAAGAAAAAAAAAGTTGAGCATGTGCATAATGTCCCAACTTGTGGCTTTAACAATCCTTCCACCCCTCTTCCATGAGCCATGTTGGGTTCGTTTTAGCTCTACGTCAGTGACAGGTTTTGCGAGTCTCTGTGTCTTTGGATATGTGGTTTGATAGGAGTTGAGGGTTCTCTGTGTCTATGTCCTTCACCCTTGTGCTGGTACCAGGTTCACCAAGAAAGCAGCACTCTTGCTCATGTCTCCAATTCCTCTATGGTTTCAGGTGGGGCCCTGGTGAGGTGCGATGGGCTGATTCTCTCCTCAGGCTCTTCATCCCTCTGAAAAAGAGAAGCAGATTCTCCAATGGAGAGTGAAGTCAGCACTGGATAAATGAGATAACCATTATTAGTTTAGAGAGAATTTAATAAGTGTAGGCCCTCTTGTAGGCCAAGATTGGTGGGAGCTTGATATTGGAGAGTGAACTTGTTATTTGCATGTGATTCTGACTTGTTTCCCAGTTCCAGCTATGGGTTCTGTTCCACTGAGCGGATCTGTTAGCTAACCCAAGAGCACTGGTTACCCACCATGGACATTATGCACAGAGACATTGCCTCTTCCTCATAACTGACGGCTACCCCCACAATGCATGACCCACGTTCCCCATCGTTTGAAGGGGGGGCGGGATGAGGGTAAAGATGGTACCAACATGGGCTGTTTATACACTGAGTATGAACATAACTAATAAAAATAAATATATATAATTTTTTTTAAGTTGAGCATGGCCACGCATGACCTTAGCCCCAGCACTGAGGAGGACTCAGAACAATCACTGAGGCTCACTGATCAGCCAATCTGGGACATGAACTCCAAGTTCAGTGAGAGACTCCATCTCAATGAAATGAAGTGTAGGATGCCCAAAGTTCTTCTGTAGTCTCTGTATGTACACACACACACACCATCACCACCACCACCACCACATCCTATACACACTCACCCAATAAATAATAATAATAAAGGTGTAAAATAATTTCCAATTTTGCTTAATGACATAAAAATATAAAAGTAAATCTTAGCCCATGGGCTAGACAAAAACAGGCAGTTAAATCAACTTTGGCCTCCAGCCCTAATTATAAATTTTAAGTTGATCTACCTGAATGCTTCAGTTATCTGCTTATGCCTCATAGAATAGGCGAATGAAAGCTTTTAAAACTACAGTAATGTTTTAGGATGAAATTCTTTCTTTCTTTCTTGAGACAGGGCTTCATCAAATAGTCCAGGTTGGTCTTGAATATACAATCCTCCTGCCTCAGAGGCAGAGCCCCTCCTTCTGTTTTATTTTTTTAATGATTTTTATTTATTTGCAATCAGAGAGAGAGAGTAGAGAGACAAAGAGAACAGGAATGCCAGGGCCTCCAGCTGCTGAAAATAAACACCACTTTGTACATCTGGCTCTATGTGGGCACTGGGGAATCAAACTGGGTCTTTAGGTTTTGCAGGCAAGTGCCCTAACCAGTGAGCTATCTCTCAGGCCCTCCTTCAGTTTTTATAGACAGGAAATCAGCCTTAATGCATGGGAAAAAGCAGAGGTACTGTGACCTGAAATCACATTTGCACATTACCCCCCAGAAGCTGCTTCACAGAGCAGGGCATATCCTATTCATCTCTGTATTTATCAGTATATTCTTCCCCAGAACCCACCACATCTTGGGCCATTTTTCTTGTATGACATAAGAATTATGACAGGGTAATGAAAGAAGGCATTCTTAGATTATTTCTTGATTTTTAGTAGCTTCCTTGAGATTCAATTGGCCACTAGAGAGATTTACAACTTCCTCTTTCACACCAGGACATTTTGTGTGTGTGTGGAATGGAATCCAGGCCCCTGAACATGCCAAGCAAGTACTCTACTACTCATGTTTCTATTTTTATTTAATTATTTGAGAGTGAGAGAAGCAAAAGCAGAGAGAGAGAGAGAGAATATGGGTGCTCCAGGACCTCCTTCCACTGCAAACACACTCCAGATGTGTGTGCCACTTTGTGCATCTGACTTTATGTGGGTACTGGGGGATTGAACCTGGACCTATCAGGCTTTGAGAGCAAGCCCCTTTAACCACTAAGTCATTCCTCCAACCCCAGACATGAAGTTTTTAAAAAGTATTAAGAAATAAAAAATGTTTTAGTAAAAATAGACATTCCTAATTAAGTACAAAAAAAATGTTGGAGCTGTGGGATTGGCTTAGCCGGTAGAAGCCTTGCTGCACAAGCATGAGTAACTGAATTCAGATCTCCAGTCCCCATGTAAATGCCAGGTGTGGTGGTGTGTGACTATAATCCCAGCATTGCACAGATAAAGATAAAGCTAGCTATTCTAACTAAATCAGTGAGCTCTGAGCTCAGTGAGAGAGATATTTTCTCCAAAAATAAGCTGGAGGGTTGGAGAGATGGCTCACTGGTAAAAGGTACTTGCTTGCAAAGTCTGATGGCCTGGAGTAGATTCTCCAGTATCCTCATAAAGTCAGATGCACAAAGTGGCACATGAGTCTGAAGTCCAATTGCAGCAGCAGGTGGCCCTGGCACACCCATACTCACTCTCTCTCTCTCTCTCTCTCTCTCTCTCTCTCTCTCTCAGTTGCTCTACAATAAATAAATAAAATTATCTTTAAAATAATGTAAAGATCAATTTATGAGACATTTGATATTGTCATCTGTCGGCCACACTCATTCACACACACGTACACACTCACACACACACTGGCACAAACATGTGTACCCACACACATACACATACACAACACATACATACACTAAATGAATAAATAAATGTTACTTCTTGTTATTCTAGGGCTGATAAACATAATCCCAGAGAATCACTTGGCCATCTTTTTCCTAGTATTGCTTTTATTGTCTAGCTTCCATACATGTTCAGCATGAATAACTGATATAAATTGTCTTTTTTTGAACGAATATTTTCTGATTCCCTCACTTTTCTACCAGAATAGAAACCAGTGTATTACAAACAGGCTCAGGCAGCATCCCACCCACTTTTGTCCTATTCATCTGTTTTACTGCCCTTGTTACCCTGCACAGATCCCCTCCAGAACTGGAATTTTGCCCACATTTCCATTAGTTTTGGCTGGAGTACTATTCAGTGAAGGTGACTTTGATTTATGGGATCAAGAAAAAGACTTTAGGGGCTGGGAGATGGCTCAGTGGATCAAGTTCCTGCCACCCAGTTTGAGTACCTGAGTTCATATCTGCAGACCTTCATGTAAAAAAATCAGAAGCCATGGTGGTCTTCTGTCATTCTAGCACACCAATGGCCATATGGAAAGGAGGACAGGAAAACTTCCAGAAGCTCATGGACTAGCTCAGTAGTGAACAATGATGAGAATGACAGACCCTGCCTCAGATGAGGTGGAAGGCTAGGTAGGACCCACTCCAAAAAGTTGTCCTCTGACCTCTACATATACACTATTGCATGTGCATACCAGTACTCATACACATGAACTCACACCTATACCTACACACACACACACACACACACACACACACACACACACACACACAAAAGAAAAAATAAGAAAATGACTTTAGGATGGCTAGATACTGTGGGAAGCAGATGCTTTACTGGCAGCATATACTGATAGCAAAACCATGCTCATTTCTTCACGAGCTGAATACTTGTCACTTCTACTCTCAACAATACCATCAATCAGACAGTTTAACAGCATTTATATATTTGAGAACAACTGAAGCTAAAAGTATTTTCTTATGGATCCCCAAGAGTTTGATTTCATTTCCAATATCTTCATATCCTCATATGCTGATATGAAGATGCTCCGCACAGTGACTACCTGGCAGTGGATATGCATCTGAGTACTGAACTTAGTTCACCTTTAGATGTGCTCTCCTTTTCCCTCCAGTGTCAGATTAAAGAATAATGTGCTGGGGCATCCGAGCTGCTTGTTCCGGGATAGGCCTCCGCCTCTGATCAACGTCTCCAGCTCCTATCCTACAGTGTGTATCACTCTTCCAGGACAGCCCAGTATGTCTGGATAGCCATTAAACCCAAAGCATGACTATTCAAGCCACATTGCTCCTGTGTAAAGTTTTGAAGATGTATCCTACCTATGAGAACATTGCCCTCACCTTAAGAAAAACATTTTAAATTGAATTGTATAGTACTGTTTCTATGCAATTTAAAGTGAATTTTTCTAAGAAACCAAACATTCCAAAGAATTTTTGTTATTTGTTTAATAATGCTTCTTCATAAATGCTAGGTCCTGGGAGGCAGATCTTCCATTATGTATTATACTTACAAGACCCATTCCCAAATCCAGTCTGAGCAAATTGGATCATGAATTCATATCAAGAGCTTTATTTTGTGTTGCATAATGAGGGCACAGGAATTCAGTCTGGGCATATGCCAATGCTAAGACAGTTGATGTTGTCTTTTATCTCTCTGCACCCCTTTTGTATATTATCCCCAGATATTCTATTACTGTTATGTATCACCCACACCTGCCCATTGAGATCCACTAAACTTCAAATTTTTCATTTTGTCTCTGTCATAATTACCTATCCAGGATCTGATTTTCTTAGAATCATATCCTCTATTTCCAACCCAAAACAGATATATCTGCTAAATGATCCAATTACAAATGCTCTAGTGTGCTTCCTCTCACCAGTAACAAACTGTCAGTTTTCCTTCCAAGACTGGAATAGAGGTCATTGATCAGAAAGGAGAATCAAGGTACAGGGTTTCAGGTGACCCCAGAAGCACAGAAGGAGCAAAGCTTGGCAAATAGCCAGAGGATATGGCAGGTACAGATGGTATCAGCCCAGCACCCAGGGATTCAGCTGGCAGCTAATTGACAGGAGAAAATAGCCAGGCAGGTGGCTAACAGCACAGACTCTGATGTCTGAAGTTAGGTCAGGCACAGGGTCAGAAATCCAGGAACAGACAACTAAGAAACAAGGAATCCATAAAAACAAAGTAATTCAATGCAAAAAGCCAGATCATGGAACCATTTCCCATCCCAGTTTTGGTATAACCTTTCCCAAGTGTGGTTAACAATAGAACCCTGAGAATTAAAAGGATGAGAAGACATGGATGGTGCCTGAGGGGCTAAGGTTAGTAAGACCATGATGGGCAAAGCCACAGGAACAAGCCTTGCTAGCCTTTCCTCCAGGAGAGAACAGAAGAATAGTACAAGAACAGCAATGACTGAATCTCTTCTAAACTCAAAGCTCAGGTCCTCTATATGGTAAAGGATGGGGCTCAGAGATTAAGTCCACCTTGCAAACATGGACAAGGAATTGAGAAAGATGGTCGGGAGAAATATCATACAGAAATGATATTTGAGTTTGATAATAGATTATGAATGGAATATTAGTCACTTACTTTAAAAATAATGTTTTATTTATTTATTTAAGAGAGAGAGAGGCAGATATAATGAGACAATGGGCATGCCAGAGACTCTAGCCACTGCAAAAGAACTGCAGACACAGGCATCATCTGGTGCATCTAGCTTATGTGGGCACTGGGGAATCAAACCTGGGTCCTTAGGCTTCACAGAAAAGCTTCTTAACCAATAGGACATCTCTCCAGTCCAGAATATTAGTCATACATGAGGAAAACCATTCTACATTTTGTGGGCAAAAGTAAGGGGGCTTAAAAGTACACATTGTACTTGGGAATTATGCATTGTCCACTGTAATTATCACAGACATAATATGGGAGGAAAAAGTAAAGTAGATTATACATATATTTATACACACACACAAATATATAACCATATCCACATGACAGGAGTCAACCAACTATAGATCAAACGTAGTCAAAAATGGGGCTGGAGAGATGGCTTAACAGTTAAGGCACCTGCATGTGAAGCTTAAGAACCCAGGTTCGATTCCCCAGTACCTATGTAAGATAGATGACCTAGATGGCACATGTGTCTATAGTTTGTTTGCTATGCCTAGAGGCCTTGGCACACCCATTCTCTCTCTCTCCCTCCTTATCCCTCAAATTGATTAATTAATTAAATTAAACTTTAAAACTAGTTAAAATGGATACATACTGAATACATTTTAATTCTTTTTATGATAATTCTGCAAACACAGTATAACAGCTATTTACATTGTATTAAGTATTACAGATAATCTAGAAATGATATAAAGTTTAAAGGAGGATATGCATAGACCATATGTAAATATCACATAATTTCTATAAGGGACTTAAACACCCATAATTTTTAACATTTTTTGTTTATATTTATTTATTTATTTATTTATTTATTTATTTGAGAGTGACAGAGAGAGAGAGAGAGACAAAGAGGCAGAGAGAGAGAGAGAGAGAGAGAGAAGAATGGGCGCACCAGGGCCTCCAGCCACTGCAAATGAACTCCAGATGCATGTGCCACGTGGTGCATCTGGCTTACATGGGTACTGGGGAATTGAGTCTTGAACCATGGTCCTTAGGCTTCACAGGCAAGTGCTTAACCACTAAACCATCTCTCCAGCCCCACCCATGAATTTTTATATGTGCAGGGGACCTGGGAATCAAACTTTCTATTATATATACACAAATATGTACTCCAGCGATTTTACAATCTGATTCCAACTTAACAAATTTGCATATGTATGTAACCCTTAGGTGATAGAACTGATCTTCCGGGAATGCATACAACGATTCTAATAAGGCAGATGGGCATAATCAGCTTTGCAAAGTCAGCTATGAAATTCCAGAGAACAGATTGGGAGAAAGAGAGAACCACAGCACAAAGACAACAACACGTGACAGTGATGCCAGGGCAATGCCAGTGGATGGAGAGGGCAGAGCTTCTGTTGGAACCTTTATACACTTAGTGACTTAATTTACATAGAACAAGAAAAATATCAAGGTTTCTAATGTATGCAACTAAATTCTTATGGGTGAACAAAAACTCATGCAGGGAAAATGCTGAGTGCAGGAAAATGAAAAGAGAACCTGGGGAGACTACACACTATAAAAGTAACCACACAGGCAATAGATCAAATGAGTGTCACCCAATATATTCTTCAATGTAAGGCAAGTGGAGGACAGGGGAGACAAGCGTATTTAAGGAAGGGACATGTGAAAATACGAACGTTATTTGTACCCAAGTCCACTGTTGCAGTCAGGTTCGCATTGCTGGGAGAAATCACCCAACCAAGAGCAGCTTGGGGGGGGGGGGGTTATTTTGGCTTACAGGCTCGAGGGGGAAGCTCGATGATGGCAGGGAAAACGATGGCATAAGCAGAGGGTGAACATCACCCCTCAGGCAATATAAGGTGAACAACAGCAGCCTGAGAGTGTGTCAAACACTGGCAAGGGAGAGCTGACTATAACGCCCCTAAGCCTGCCCCAAACAATACTCTGCCTCCAGGAGGTGTTAATTCCCAAATCTCCATCAGGTGGGAACCTAGCATTCAGAACACCTAAGTTTATGGGGGACACCTGAATCAAACCACCACATCCACTCACATTGACAGAGCTAGCTACCCACTGTGATTAAACCTTCTTCAGAGAATGAGAAACGGTAAAAGTCTATGGAGCCTTTTTCAGTCTTTCAATCTGTAGCAACACCCACCTTCTAAAAGCACTTGCTTAGCTTTATCATTTACATCAAATCTATATAAAATTAGTCTTTTCATGGCCTGATGCAGACTGGCAGTGAGAGGAAGTCACCACCTAGAATACACCTGAGGACAACCAAGCCAACTACCCAAACCATGCATCAGGCCTGAGTGACACTTTTCTGGAAACACATTGGTTCTATTGTGAACAAGATACTCTGTGCAAATTAAGCCTCTAGAGACTTCCTTATTTCCTGGTAACAAACAATTGAGATATAATTTTTCAGGTCACTCAGCTACATGTAGTAAGTGACCTCTTATATTGCACTGATCAGTAACATCCACTTTACCATGGCCTCAAAAATCTCATTATCCTCAGTAAAGCTGGGATCAAATACTATAGGCCTGTTCTGTAAACTTTTAATCACTATGTAATTGTTAGTTGATATATCATGTCTGTATACTTGTTATGTAGTTGTAATATTGGGCCTCTAGTGTTTATTGTTTAGTTAATGATACATGATTTAATGGTAAGGCAATTTTAAACTCACTTACAAAACAAAGTAAATGATTAAGACATTAACCCAGAGAAATGTGTGACATTATAACAGACAAATGTATGTTCTGATGAGCTAGCTGAAAAATACTTATAACTATATAAACTACACATTCCAGGCAGCAATACTAATACATATATTCATACATACATACATAGGAACTCTCACCCTTTTGTTGAAAATACTGAAATAAACTAAAGAAGAATTTAGTCCTATTTTCCTTATCAGATGTGCTTTCTCCAGTCAACAGCACTGTGTAAAATATGTAGACTCCCCATTAAACCTCAGAGAATCAAAAGGACATCAAATTTATTGTTATATTCTTAGAGCCATAATATACAGTCATTATTTCAAAAGAAATTCTGTTTCAAAATTAAAATCAATGCTGGACAAAATGCAAAAAGCACTGTCATTCCAGACACTGGGTCTAATTAAAACAATAGGTAACTCTGAGGAAAAGCATTCAAATTCCCACACCACTATATATACATACACATGTGTGGTGGTTTAATTCAGGTGTTCCCATAAACTTAGGTGTTCTGAATGCCATGTCCCCAGCTGTTTGCAATTTGGGAATTAAACCCTCCTGGAGGCAGTGTATTGCTGGAAGTGAGCTTATAGGTGTTATAGTCAGCTTCCTCTTGTCAGTGTTTGGTGCACTCTCCTGTTGCTATTGTCTGCCCAATGTTGGCCAGGAGGTGATGTCTACCCTCTGCTCATGCCATCATTTCCCCCTGACATCATGGAGCTTCCCCTCAAGTCTATAAGCCAAAATAAATTCTTTTTAGCCACAAATTGCTCCTGGTTAGGTGTTTTCTGCTAGCAATGTGAACCTGCAACAGTAAAGTTGGTATTGAGAAGTGGGATCACTACTTCTAGAAACCTGACTGTGTGGTCTTTGGCCTTTTGTAGCTGATTTTTGAGAGAAATCTGGAAGAATTTTAAATGCTGGCATAGAGATGCCTTGCAGTGCTATAAATACAACCTGGTAGAGTATTCTGTTCAAAATTGAAAGACCTAAATGCAGTAAGAACTACGGACTGTGAAGTTTGGCTTATGACGGTAAGAAAGAGCTTTGCCTGGACTGGGATAAAAGCAGTTTGTGTGAGAGGCTTACTACTTGCCTGTGTCCTGTGAACTTGTGCAGGGTTGCATTGCATAGAAATGGACTGGTGTGAGTAGAAGGATATGGTATAGAAAAAAATAAAATCTTTGAGCCAAAACTGCTCCCTGTTCAGCTGCAATTGTTTGAGAGATTACAACCATTAAGATTGGGTCCTCTGACCTACATTGAGACAACAGGAAATTACCATGGGTTATTATCTACAATTATGGAAGTTGTCACTAAAATAATAAATTAAATTTAAAAAATAAAAAGAAAAAAGAAAATGACAAAAAAAATACAGACAAAGAAAATGGGAACTCCCCCTTGCACAATGAAGTGGACGTTCTGGGTGTCCTAAATATTTGAGAACATCAGAAATGTAATTTCTTAATAAACACTTTTGTTACAAAAAAAAAGAAAAAGAACTATCTACTAAAAATGTTTCATCTGAAACCATGAGAGCGGGTGTAGAGATAGAAATAGAGACCAAGGGGCTTAAAGGTTAAGGTGTTTACCTGCAAAGACAAAGGACCCTGGTTTGACTCCCCAAGGCCCACATAAGTCAGATGCTCAAAATGGTGCATATGTCTAGAGTTTGTTTGCAATGGCTGGAGGCCCTGGCATGCCAGTTCTCACTCTCTATATCTCTATATATCTGTTTCCCTGTCTCTCTGTCTCATTCTCTCTCTCTCTCTCTCTCTTTCTTGCTCAAATAAATAAATAGAAATAGAGACCAAGAACCATTTCTACCCAAAAGAAAATGATCTGGAAGAAACAATGTGTTTAGGAATATAGTTTTGGCCCTACTGCTCATAGTACTTGATGTTTTCAGAAAATTCCAGCCATTTTCTTCTGCAGAGGCTTAGCATGACAGCACACACAGAGTGGGGTGGCCATTAACAAGGAAATGTGGGACCCAGATGAACATCAATTTCAGCTATTCTCTGAGGTGATCATTAGATAATTTTTAAAACCTCAATATTTTCTTTTGATTTGGTGTTATGACGTTGTAGCTTGTTTTTCAATAGCTGAAAATGCATGACTATATGTTTTGTCCTAAACACTTAAAAAGTAAACAGAAAACTGTATTTCTTAAGAGAAGCAGATTTGCCTCAGCTAGAACAGTGATCAAATTAAGTGGGGGCCATCAACAAATGAGCCTAGATTTGGGGCAACAAATTCGTCACTGGATTTAGTTCCATTACACTTGGGTATAAACTATCCCAAAATAACGGGATTTGGTTCCATGTGAGAACAAAACTATGGAGCTACAAAAAAAATTAATAAATATTCCTTCCAATTACAACCAACTATTGGAGGATTCTGTAGGAGAAATGCATTAAAATGAATTAGTTGTGTAAGTGTTACTCTTTCATTAAAATGAATTAATAGTCCTACAAATGTCATGGCATTAGCATTTTATGCAAAGCCATAAAACAGTAGCAAGTGAAAAACTACAACTGCCTTTAAAACTCAGCACTTTAAACTATGTTTATGAGACTATGTGGTCACTTTGTGATATGAAATGGCAGCACCACTAAGATAAATACTGCTTGCCGACCAGTTTTATTTTGGGCAGGAGGCCATTAAAGGAATAAGGCTGCTGAATTAATCTTTCATTTGGATGAGTTTCAACAACGCATTTACACTAACTCATCCTAAGATGTCTCTAAGGAGAAGAGAAACTTTTTGGAGTATTTCCTTAAGATATCATTTAATTAATTATAATTTTACAATGTTTAAGATTCCCCTGTCAGAACCATCTATATATTTATTTACAGTCAGGTGATATAACAGACATGTCACAGGAGAGCCCTAACAAATGAATTTCCTAGAAAAGTAACAGACATGAACATTAGGGAATACTCTATTGACAATATATTCCAAGTCCAAAGGATCCCTAAGGTAATATCAGGTGTTTTTCACCCTCAATAAAATGTAGATGGTGCTCATATTTTGTTGCCATCATTCTTTCTAAGCATACTTTTTAAACAAATTTTTGATAAAGATTTAGCAGTGCACTTATGCATAGCAATCAAGGTTTAAATGATTGGACATTAGTGAAGGGCCAAGGTTTAATGGGGAAAAGTGCCTAAGATTTTTTAATATTTTATTAATTTACTTGAGAGAGTGAGAAAGAGGCAGATATATATAGAGAGAGATAGAATGGACATGCCAGGGCCTCTAGCTAGTGTGAATGAACTCCAGATGCATGTTCTGCCTTGTGCATCTGCCTTACATGGATACTGGGGAATTGAACCTGAGTCCTTAGGTTTTGTAGGCAAGTGGCTTAACCATTAAGCTATCTCTTGAGCCCCCTAAGGATATATATTTCCATTCACATTAAAAATAAAGATGTAAGCCAGGCGTGGTGGCACACGCCTTTAATCCCAGCACTCGGGAAGTAGAGGTAGGAGGATCACGGTGAGTTCAAGGCCACCCTGAGACTACATAGTGAATTCCAAGTCAGCCTGGGCTAGAGTGAGACTCTACTTCAAAAATAAATAAATAAATAAATAAATAAATAAATAAATAATAAAGATTTAGGGGGCTAGGGAATGGCTCAGTGGTTAACGATGCTTGCTTGCGAAGCCTGTTGACTAGGGTTGAATTCCTCAGCTATTCATGTAAAACCAGACAGGCACTCATTTATTGCAGCATGAGACCCTGTTGTGCACACATGCACACACACACACACACACCCCTATACAAATAAATAAAATAATGATAATAAAGATGTGGACCGTTATCATGCTGAGTGTGAGTGGGTGAGATTTAAATGGCTCATATATTTTCCTTTGTTCTTCAGAAGCTGGTGTAGCACAAGAGACTAGTTAACAGAACTACTTAGAAAACAGAATAAGAATTTTTTCTGCGCTATGGGCCTTATTTACATATGATGTAGGTTACTCTTTGGTTCACAAGCTTAGTCACATTGATCCAGCAGAAGCAGGATGATGTAATGGGGAAACATTGAATTTGGAATATTAATACCTGGGTTGAAACCCTGGTTTCAGCTTAGAAAGTTATGTAGCTGATTTCTAAATCTAAGAGAGTGGGCTGGGTGGTATGGGCCAAGACAATGCCCTGACTCTACACATCAGGGCAAGGTCACTAGTAATTTGACCCTGTAATTGTCAGTAGCAATCAGAGGGTATACAAAAGCTCCTGTGTGGTCCCTTAACAACCATCTAAATGGTGGGTAAGTCTTGTCATGATGAATTTGAAGCAGAACTTTCTGGGTCCTGTTGGATCTTACTTCCATAATAAGCTAATTTCATTTATTGTGTTACTGTCCTACATAGTACATTAATCTTGTTATTGTTAAAATTCCATATGATAGTTACATCTTTTAACTATGGCAATTCCTCTGCTCCTCTGATATTAATAATCCCCTGAACCTGAAAGGATGGCAAACTAAAGCAGGAAATGGAGATTTGGGGTCAGTGTGAAAATCTGCAGTAGCATTTGGGAGATTGGTTCTAACTGCAGGGTTTTAATTGCCAGATGTTTGAGTTAGAAGTTCCATCAAATGAATCTTTCCAATTGTTATAAGAATACATATAATTTTACTGCCTAAGGGGGAAAAACTGCCAATGTTGGCCATGCATAGAATAAATATCTAAATGTCCATTGCAGATTTTAAAATTCTGAAGGTGATGGGGAGGTAATTTAATCCCTGATTTCCCTATGTTTATACTCTGATTAGGAAACTGAATATGAGTCAAAAAAGCATGCACAAACCGGGCATGGTGGTGCACGCCTTTAATCCCAGAACTCAGGAGGCAGAGGTAGGAGGATCGCCATAAATTGGAGGCCAGCCTGAGACTACAGAGTGAATTTCAGGTCAGCCTGGACTAGAGCGAGACCCTATCTTGAAAAAAAAAAAAAAAAAAAAAAAAGCATGCACAGTGATTCCCAAACACTGTAAAACCTCTCAGGATGCCTGTTAAAGGCACAGATTCCTTGGATGGGGTGGGGTCAGTAATCTAGGTTTAAGCAACAACTATAGAAGTGGTTCTAATACATTCAGAAGGCCACACAGAGACAAATTTCAGTGGACCAGAGCTCATGTCCGGAGTCTCACAGTCTGGGGTTGACTCCCCAGATCCAGCCCTTTCACGTTGCAGAGCAAAAATTACTCAAGTCCTCTGGGCTTCAATGTGCTCACTTATAACATGATTATGATACTGTACTTCCAGGCTGGAGAGATGGCTTAGCGGTTAAGGCGCTTGCCTGTAAAGCTTAAGGACCTATGTTCAACTCTCCAGATCCCATGTTAGCTAGATGCACAAGGTGATGCAAGCATACAAGGTGTCACAGGCACACAAGATGGCACAGACATATGGAGTTCTATTGAAGTGGCTAGAGGCCCTGACATGCCAACTCTTTCTCTTTCTCTCTCATAAAAAAGGTGAGTCTGTTGGGCTTGCCTCAAAAAAAAAAAAAAAAGCTATTGAACTTTTTTTAAACTAGGGGCTACATTACTCAGTATAGCACCCCAGACTCTGGCATTAGACCAAGAACATCCTCATAGCTTTATGTACAAATAATAGCTCAATTAGTCATATACATTGCGATAACAAAAGGAATATCTATTTGTGTGTGTGTGTGTGTGTTCACATGTGTGTGTCCACAGTTCACGCATGGAGGGCAGAGGACCACCTCAGGTATTGGTCCTCACCTTCCACCAGGCTTGAGGCAGGGTCTCTCACCATTCACCACTCTGATTGCCAGGCTAGCTATCCCACCAGCTTTCAGGCGATTCTCTTGTCTCTGCTTCCGTTCTTGTCGTAAGTGTGCTGGCATTACATATGCTAGTGCCACAGTATCCAGTTTCTTTGCCTGAGTTCTGGGGATCCAAATTCAGGTCCTCATGCTTTCATCATGAATGCTTTATCCACTGAACCACCTCCCCAGCCTGGGATTATCCACTTTTTAAAAAATTCTTTCCTCTGAGAACTGCCACATCCATTTATTGATGTCCCAGGGTGAAGCCACTGCAACGAAAATACAACCAAATTCACTGTTGTCATTTATACTGAGTATCTATAACTACATAAGGAAAATGCATTAAATACCAGCCATGTCAGTGGATCATTTAATTTGGCTTCATAGGTATCCGAATGATTTCATGAAATACATAATGCAGTGCTGATGAGAGCTCGGACTTGTTTCCATGGATCCTTGGAGACTGACTGATCCTCCGAAGAATATGAATATCTCCAAACCCCAAGAATGAAAAAGTACCCCAAACTAGTTCCTGCTGGTCTTAGATCTCTTCTCTGATTTTGGATACTTCAACTTTTCTTTCTCTAGCTTGGGAATGTAATATTAAAGGAGTACATAGAGTAGTTCTTCTTTTTTCCTTTAACTCTTGAAATGCTGTCTTCAAACTTAATTCGTGACCATAAGGCACTCAAACAAGTGAGACAGAAGTTCAAATGTATGTACCTACCTCATTTCCATAGAAGCCGTCTATCTCTGCAGACAGAGCAGCTGTGTTTACCATGTAGATGACACAAACTAAAAGTAGATCATAGGATTATTTCTCTGATGAATCGCTAACCTAGGCAAGAGAGGATGCCACATGTAATTAAAACATCATTACAGAGGAAACAGTTTTCCTTGGAGAAAACACAGTAGAAAAAGTGCAACTTTGTCTGAAATGACATTTACATATTACTACTCCCACAAAATAAGAATCACATTGAAAATATCAGCCTGCTCTTTGATGAACTAGAAAATGAGTCTTTGCTCCACCACCATTCACTGCTTGTTTTGCCAACTGGGAATAAGATGACCAACTTAAGCTTCACTTCACAAATTTGATTCTAGCTAATACCCCAAAGGGAGCTATCAGCATGTCTCCTCCAATTGCCTCCTAGGGAACAAGAGAGAAATATTTGGCCTATTAAAAACAATGGATGCATTTACTTCTGTCGTGGCCTGATGGGGACCTGTGCTTCTGTTTACAACGGCCCGCTTCATTCAGTTTTTTGATTACCTTCTATCAGTGCATTCAAAACAAAGCCACTACTGGAAAAGAATTCAATCTACTGAAACTGAAACAGCTTTTATGGTCACATCTACCCAATGTCCTGCTCCGTTTGCATACAAAATTAATGGTGTTCTCTGTCAATAACTGGAAATTCTTGCAACATGGACAATGGTGGCGAGAGCTCTGGAGATGCCTTGGAATGAGTCACGTCTGAGCTGTGCTCTACCTGATACACTTATTAGTTAAGCAATCTTCATATCACATTAAATATAAGCTTGACTCTATCTATCAGCAAAGATAATAATGCCTACAACATGAGTGCATTGACATAAAGAGCCTACTATACAGGCTGGGCAATCCCAGGCTCAGAATTGAGTTAGCCCCCACAGTAAGTGGTTGGCCAGGGAGAGCCATGAAGTCCCAAAACAATGCAGGACTTTGCCACACTTGATTATCTGCCAGAGCAAAATGGTAAGACCCTACTGATGAAGACACCACAGACTGCCCTCATGGGTCATTGAAATACTGTGCTAGAACAGAGAGAGAAGTCATTTCCCTCCAGCTAGCCATTAATAGTAAACATTATAGTAGCTGCTGGGGAATAATGGTTACCAATAGCATGAATAAGCAGGAGACCCTACAAGCTACAAAATCAACCATCCAGGAAAGAAATACACACTTGTGCAATAATGACACACAGCCTTCGTAGGTACCAAACAGTAGTGGTTTGATTCAGGTGTCCCCCCATAAACTTCCGTGTTCTGAATGCCAGGTCTTCAGCTGGTGGCAATCTGGGAATTGGATCCTCCTGGAGGCAGGGTACTGTTGGGGGCGGGCTTATGGGTGTTATAGCCAGCTTCCCCTTGCCAATGATTGGCACAGTCTCCCATTGCTATTGTCCATCTGATGTTGACCAGGAGGTGATATCCACCCTCTGCTCATGCCATCATTGCTCCCTGCCATCATGGAGCTGCTCCTTGAGTCTATAAGCCAAACTAAAGCCTTTTTAACCACAAGCTGCTTTTTGTCTGGTGTTTTCTGCCAACAATGCGAACCTGACTGCAACACCAACTGGTCTCTGGTTGGACATGAGTCCCTCTCGGTGGGGGAGAACTTATTTCTGGTACTGGAAATCAAGTCGGGATCCCATGGCCAGGAAACTCAAAGACTCCAGAGAGAAGCCCCCAGTTCTCTCTGAATAAGAAGAAAGGGTTTACACACCAAAAACATTCAAATAACTATGCATACCCCCTTTAACCCAAGCTGTCTCAATCTTGATTGGAGAATTTGCCTTACCTGGAGTCTTAGCGAAATAATTTAACAATATAAAAGTGATGTGGCCATATTTTTACCACGAATTAAGAAAGTTATATTAGTTATGCCATGGCAAAGGCAGGATCCACAGAACCCAGCCTGAGACAGAGAAGGCACTGGCCTGTGGAGGAAGCAAGCGCTGGGTACCAATGTCTCAGCAGCAAGGAGTCACCACCTTCTGAACCCAGGCATTTAATTCATGGTTTCCTATTTTTGATTTATAGAAAAGATAATCGTATCATGCCACATTCCTGGTGTCAGTTTAAATATATCTTTAAAAATTTAAGCAGAAGTAAATCACATTGTTACACAAGGAACACTGAGGTACTTACAAAGTACCACTCAGAGGGACTAGACAGAAGGAAAAATGGCTATCCCACAACTTCTCTCATATGTTGGACAAATTTAGCCAATAGAAAAGAATTCAAAAGAAAGTACTGGAAGAGACAAGTAACTGGGGAAGGTAAAGGTGCTCTGAGGCCATCATGTGCTGCATTTAACTCCTTCCTAAGCCTCTGGGGAAATAGAGACACCAGAGGTCACGCCAAGCAAGAATGACAGGGAGAACTTACTCCTAGCTCTAGACCCTGAGGGGAGCTGCCACACTCAACCAAGTACAGAGCATGGACATGGCCTAAATCCCTCTGAGAGCAGCCGTGCATGCCGGGAAACAAGGCGTGCTTCTCATGGAAACTGTGTTGCCTGAACACACATAAAAGTAAGCATTAGTACTAGTCCCCTTGTTTTTCCTACTGGATGCTTGATCTCTGAGCTGGTTGTCAGGTCAAAGACTCTAGACCACCTACCTCTTCTTCTTTTCCTTTTCTCTTTCTTCTCTAAATATGCCTGAAATATTCAGGCAGGGATCTACACGGCCTTCATCAGATCCATTTCAATATCAATAAACAAATTGACACTCCTCTATAACATGGGCAAATAAAAGGAAAAAGTCACTGAACGTGTAAACAACATAGTCAATCCAGCAAAGAGAAGCCTGGGGAGCAAGAGCTCATAATCCTTTGAAATCAGTGGCCATCCAAACCAGGTAAAAGTTTACACATCTCTCCATATGCTTTCTCAAAAGAAGAGTGGAGGGGAAAGCACATAAACCTGAGCCCACAACAAATATTCAAGAAGAAATAATAACTTGACCCCAGAAAAGAAACACACCTGATAATAAAATCATATAGTAAGCCGGACATGGTGGCGCATGCCTTTAATCCCAGCACTCGAGAGGCAGAGGTAGGAGGACTGCCATGAGTTCGAGGCCACCCTGAGACTACATAGTGAATTCCAGGTCAGCCTGAGCTACAGTGAGACCCTACCTTGCAAAACCAAAAAAAAAAATATATATATATATATATATATATATATATATATATATATATATATATAGTAAATGAATATAGTAACTGGTTCCTTCTAAAAACATGATCAGGATTACAGAAGTCAAGCCCAAAATATTTCACAGAAACACAGAAGACTTAGTGAATAGAAACCAAAAGACAAATAGACATCCAGGGAAATTTTTGCAATCATAGAAATAATGTTAAGAAAAATCAAAGAGAACAAGAAATAACTCCCTTTTTGATACAAAATGTAACCATTTAGCCCTTGCAGGCCTGAAACTTACTATGTAGACCAGGCTAGACTTACACTTGGAGTGATCCTCTTGCCTCTGCCTCCTGAGTGTTGACATCATAGGTCTACACATAGGTGGCCTTAGAAACTTCTCTTTTAAAAATCACTTAATTAGCTTACAAAGTCACAGGTTTCCTTAGGGCATTTTTGCAGGTGTATGGTGTTATGCATATGGGTATGCATGTTTGCATGTGTATAGGTATACATGTATGTTATGCATATGAGTATGCATGTTTGCATGTGTGTAGCATACATGTATGTGCAGGTGCAAGTGCACATGCATTCCCATGGGTTAGAGGCTGGGGGACAATGTGAACTGTCGTCCTCCATTGTTCTCCACCTATTTTTTGAGACAGGGTCACTCACTGAACCTAGAGCTCACCAATTTGATTTGGATAGACTAGTCAGTGAGCCACAGGACTCTTCCTGTCTCGGTCTCCCTGGTGCTGGGAATACAGGCATGTGTCCAGCTGATGAAATACTCCAATCTAAACTTAGGTCCTAATGCTTTATCCATTGAGTAATCTTCCCAGCTCCAAATGGCATTTTTCAAAATTTAAATATATATTTTTTATTTATATTATTCTGACTTTACATTCATAGTATTGGATCCATTGTCCTCCTCCCTGTCCTCCCTCTTCCAAAGGGACCCTCATCAATGGGGAATGTGGGTCGTGCATTGTGAGGTTAGTCAAGAGTTCTGCGGGGTAGGCCCCAGTCTCTGTGCATAATGCCCCAACTTGTGACTCTAACAATCTTTCCGCCCCCTCTTCTGCGAGTTTCCCTGAGCCATATTGGGGTCATTTTAGTTCTGCTTCAGTGATGAGGTTTTGGGAGCCTCTGTGTCTCTGGATATCTGGCTTAGTTGGAGTTGGATGTTCTCTGTGTTTATCTCCTTCAGCCTTTTTCTGGTGTCATGATCGCCATGAATGCTGTATTCTTGCCCTTCCCCTGCATTGTTCTATGGTTTCAGCTGGGGCCCTGGTGAGGTGTGATTAGCTGATCCTCCCTTCAGGTTCGTTGTCCACCTGAGAAAAGATAAGCAAATTCTCCAATGGAGAGAGAAGTTAGTACTAGATAGAAGGGATGACCATATATGTTTTGGAGGGAATTCTATATGCATTGGCTCTCTTCTAGCCCACATTTGGTGGTATCTTGCTCTAATATTATCTTTTTCTTCCCTCACCTTTCTAGGTGCAGACTTAAAACTCCCAGTGCCAGCACGGGGTTAAACTCCACAATGAGCTTTTAATCCGAGACACCTACAAGGTTCCCCTGCCCCAAAAAAGACAGACTTCTGTCAGAGTTCTTGGTGACCCACCAAAGGTTAATGGTAAGACCCTACTGTCGAAGATAGCGTACGTGTGTGAGACCAAACACAGAGAGACCTGGCCAGAATCTGGAAGAAGGTCAGTCCCCAAACAGTTAGCTAGTCTAGTACCAGAGGGTGCTACACGAGCAACTGGGGGAAAATGTCCGACATTGATCCAGACAACTTGCAGTCTAAGATACCCAACTGTAAACAACTTGACATAATGCTCATACAAGTGCAGTAGTGGCAAACAGCCATGGTGGGTAACCAACTACTCTTGATTTAGCTAATAGATCCACTCAGTGGAATAGAACTCATTACTGGAACTGGGAAATAAGTCAAAACCAGGTACAAATGGCATTTTTATACATATTTCATTTTGATTGATTCACCACTTCTCCCCCTATCTCTGCCCACCTTTCCAATTGCTTAAAACTACAAGAAAATGTCTTAAGATGAAAAACTGTCTTTGTATGTTTTAGATTATGAATGAGTACAAGGTAAATATCCTTAAACATAACATAAATACAATTTTAAGCTTCAATATTAATTCCAAAAGAAAAAAAAGCATTCAACTCTAATAATAAAAAAAAATGTGATCCATACTAAGTGAACTCACACAGCACAGAAAGACAAACACCACATGTTCTCCCTCATCTGTGGCTCCTAACCTGGAACAGGTTGAGTTGCAGGCATACCTGACAGGCAACCTGAGAGACAAATAATAGGAATGGAAGAGTTTGGGGGGAGGAGAATGAGAGGGTGGAGGGAGATACACACACAACTAAATTCAAAATGAATTAGTAACATAGAAATCTTCCTCCTGAATAGCAGAGTAAAGATATAAGCCTCAATGGGAGAATGGAGGTATTGTCAAGTGAGAAGGGCCCTGGAGAGGGTAGGAGGAAGCCTAACCCTAAAACATTTGGCTCTGGTTTATTCCTAGTCCGAGAAATAAGTTATAACCCACATTGAGCTGTTGATTGCAGAGACCTACAAGGTCCCCAAAACAAGATAGGCTTCTGTAAAAGCACTTAATTGCCCACTTGAGGTAAAAGGTAAGTCCCTAGTGCTGAAGACACCACATTACCTACACAGAACATCTAGAGATCTGGTTGGACTCTGGAAGAAAGTCAGTTTCCAGATGGTTAATCCATATAGTGCTGGAAAGTGCTAAATGAACTGCTGGGGAAAATGTTGTGAGCAAGCAGGGGACACTGTTATATGAAAGCAACCAGCCTGACAAGACTTACACACCTGTGCAATGGTGGCACCCAGCCTAGGTGGGTAACCAATGTCTTTCTGATTGGCTAAGAGATCCAGCTAGTGGAAAGGAACCCAGAGGTGGAGCTGGGAACCAAGTCAGAGTCCTATGGATACCAAGATTATGGTCCCCAATGAGAAGCCCCCACTAGATTTTGGTCAAAAGAGAAGCTACACCCATCAAAATCTCTCTTAATTAACAATGCTTATTCCCTTCAACTTATGCTGATCTCACTCTCCATTGGGGAATCTGTTTTTCTTTTTCAGAAGGCAGTGAGAACCAAGGACAACCAAAATCTAACAAGATGGAAAAGATAGCTGACTCCCTGGCAGGATATGAACCACCCCTCGCACATCAGCTAGGAGCCAGAGGAATTGGTGAGATGAGCAAGAGTGCTGCTTCCATGATGAGCCTTACAACCTGCACCAGGGTAATAGAAACAGACACTGGGAATACTCAAAAGGCACCAAAGCAGAAATCCCAAAGCTGCTGAGAGCTCAACAGTAAGGTAGACTTAAAACACACCCACCAAGGCTCAGGGAATTTTACAGAGGCGGGAGTAATAAGATTGTAAGAGCTACGGGTTGAGAGGGAATATCCAGAGGCATTGCTACCTGCCACAATGACTGAGTGCTTCTCTCACAACTCATAACCCACAACTCCATAGCGAACACTAGCAATCCCTTTGAGAAGGGTCCTCAGTGGAATGGGGGCAGGGAGAAGGGGAATGATGGTACAATACATGATGTGTCCATACAAAGTTTCTAGTTAATTTTTAAAAAGTGATCTTCAAGGCCGAGTGTGGTGGCACATACCTTTAATCCCAGCACTTGGGAGGCAAAGGTAGGAGGATTGCCAAGAGTTCAAGGCCACCCTGAGACTATGTAGTGAATGCTAGGTCAGTCTGAGCTAGTGTGAGATCCTATCTCAAAAAAGAAAAAAGAAAGAAAGAAAAAAGGGTTTTTCAAATTATCAAAGTATCAAATGGTTTTTTTTTAAGATTTTTTAATTTATTTATTAGAGAGAAAGCATGAGAATGGCACACCAGGGCCTCTAGCCACTGCAAATGAACTCCAGATGCATGTGCCACCATGTGCATCTGCCTTATGTGGGACCTGGAGAATCGAACCTGGGTCCTTAGGCTTTGCAGGCATGCGCCTTAATTGCTAAGCTATCTCTCCAGCCCTGGTTTTGTTTTTTAATCAATTGAATTTTAAGGGTGAAAATGACTGAGTTCAATATCTACCCAAGCGGTTCTTTAACTTCAAGGGTAAAAATGACAACAAAAGGAGGAAGTACAGAAGCAAAATGAAGTTACACTAACTTTCTTATCCTCCACAGGCAAGGGGCTGGAGCCAGCTCCAAATGACTGACAGCCAGTGTTGTTCTTTCCTTATGAACCCCTTGTTCAAAGGCATTGTATTAGTAATTTCAGATCAGCCACGTTAAGAAGCATTTGCATGGCTGAAGTCATCAAATGCTACAAATAAGGATTTTCTCCACACCCCAGGAGCCACAACTCACCCCAGAATATAGTCAAATTTTACTTTTGTTTTGTATATTTTTCATTGTGATAAAAGAGACAGAAAACTCAGCATTTTAAGCCTGAAACTCAATAGCATGGATTATTCACAGTGTTGTGCCACCATCCATTTCCAAAATATTTTCATTATCCCAAGTAAAAACTGTACCCACTATAACTGCTCAGACCCACCTTCCCTCACTGTCTGGTAGCCAAAGTGCCATTCTACCTCCTATGTCTGTGGACTTGGCTAGTCCACATACAATATCTAAGTAGAATCATGTAGAATCATACAGTCCTTATTATTATTATTATTATTATTATTATTTTATTTTAGATATTTTTTTCAAAGTTCATGCATCATTTCCTTCCTCTTAGGGGTATTATTGCATTACATGTATGTACTACATTTTGTTTATCCACTGATCTATTAATGGAAATAGTTACTTTAATATTTGTTGATAAATATAAACTGTGTTTAAATCATCTTTAGTGCCTACATTAGTGTAGAGAGATCCAGGGCCAGGAAAATGGTTCAGTATTTAAGAGTGCTGCTGAAGAATAGTGACCTGGAAGGGCCTGAGACTGTCCAAGTTTAACTCTCCAGAACCTAAGTGAAAAACTGGGTATAGCCATGCATGTCTGTAACTCCAATCTACATGAGCCTGGAAACTGGAGATTACACAGGCTGTCTGAAAAACAGCAGCTCTGGGCTGCAGGAGAAATCCTCTCTCTGGGAAGTACACAGATGAGTTATAGAGAAGGGCATCCAAAGTTTTCTTCTTGTCTCCACATACATGTGCAAGAACATGCATTTTTGCACACACACACACACACACACACACATGCATACCTCCCACATAAAACACCATATCACATATATTACACATACACACAAAGGTGTGCAAAAAAAAAACAGATGATGGTAAATAGATATATTGATGATAGACAAATAAACTTTTTATTAAACAGTGTGCAGAGATCAAAAGATAAAATAATAATGGCCATCCCATCTATCTGGTACTGACTTCTCTCTCCGTTGGAGAATTTGCTTCTCTTTTTCAGATGGACGCTGAACCTAAGAGGAGGATCAGCCTATTGCACCTCACCAGGGCCCCAGCTGAAACCAGAGAATAATGGGGAAATGGGCAAGAGTGTAGCTTTCTGGGCGAACTAGACACTAGCACAAGGCTGAAGGAGATAAACACAGAGAACATTCAACTCCTACTAAACCAGATATCCAGAGACACAGAGGCTCCCAAGACTTCATCACTGAAGTAGAACTAAAATGAACCCAACATGGCTCATTCATGGAAGAGGGGGCGGAAAGAGTGTTAGAGCCACAAGTTGGGTCATTATGCACAGAGACATTGCCTCTCTCCCCATAACTGTTGGCTACCCCCATAATGCACGACCCACATTCCCCAATAAGTAGGGTCCCTTCAGAGGAGGGAGGACAGGGAGGAAGCTATCGATGGTACCAACATAAATGTCAAATTAAAATAAATTATATATATATATATATTTTTTAAAGAAACTTTAAATTCCTGCTAAAAGGGGTATATTCTCAACGTTACTCAAAAAATAAAACATGGGACATGAGAGATGGCTCAGTGAGTAAGAGAACTTGCTGCACAAGCATGAGGACCTGAGTTTGATCCTCAGCACACATGTTTCAAAAAACGGGCATGGATAAGCATGCCTATAACCCCAGCACTGGGGAACGGGGGGAGGGGGTGGAGAGGGCAGAGACAGGAGGACACTGGGACTCCCTGGAGAGCCAGTATAATTGACAAATGGAAGCTCTTAGTTCAGTGAGACACCCTGTGTCAGGGAAATGAAAGAAGGATTCCCAATGTCTTCCTCTGACTCCCTCATGCATGTGCACAGGGCTCCACACATCTGCATACTCACACATGTGCAGACACCACACACACACATATGCACACACAAGAAAAATAAATTTTAAAAGGATAAGAAAACAAAGCATATTGTGACCTAGAATAAATGAGACAGACAGGTTACCCTCCCTTACTGACATGGCCCAGGAGTCTAGACATGTACCAGAAGCCCTCATCATTAGTCATGGCACAGGAATTAGTTGAATACACATGCACACACACACTGCACACATTTGTTTACATGTACTTTCTTGGTACAGTTACCTGCAGTATTTTGTTAATACTAATGAAATAGATACTTTCCATGTTAAAAAAATCATTCATTTTGAGCTAACATTTTGTGCACCAACATTCAACATTCATTTGATGACATCAATGAGCTAGCTCCTCCAAGCTACCCAATCTAGGTTGGACTGACAATAGTCCAGTGGTATGTATATTGAAACTGCTTCTATGTTCTCACACTACAGAAGCCAGGAGTCTCACAAAAGTATGCTGATGAATGCTGGTGAGATGGATCAGTGGTTAAGGCACTTACCTGCAAAACCTAATGACCTGGGTTCAATTCTTAGTACCCACGTAAAGCCAGATGCTTTCTCCTCTCCCTCTCTCTCTCTCTCTCTCTCTCTCTCTCTCTCTCCTTGCAAATAAATTTTTTAAAAAAATTTAAAGCAATAGACTGATGGGGAAGGATGGAGCAATTTTCAAGCAATATCCTCAAGCTTGGGCAGGAGATAAATTATTCCTACTTTCTGATAAAGAAGGCATCTTAAAGTGGTAAATGACTAAAGGTGAGAATCCAGCTGATACGACATGAAGCAGATGTCCATTTCACCAGGAACTGAGGACTCAGTGTCTAGAGAATTAGAGCACAGATGGACTCAGAAGACAGGCAGTAGCAACTGCAGGATGCTACAGGGTTTTCCCGTGCCAGTTGCCATGATCAGGAGCTGGAATGGAATTTTTCACCTCCTGAATATGTGTGGATGATGCAAGCTAGAGATTATATAGAGAAGTATATGTCCTCACTGAATTCAGGATGAACATACATTCCAAATAGTACTCGAACTTGGCTCTTTTGTCTTTCAAACAAAACAAGACAATGGTTCCCAACTTGGATACACATTTTTTTTCAGATTTGTCTTTTTTCTTCTTTGCATATGTGTTCATGTATGTTAATATATGTGAGTGCATGTGTTTCATGTGTGTCCATGTGCACATGGTGCACGTGCATGTAGAGGCCAGAGGACAATTTCAGGTGAAATCTACAGGTATACCATCTACCTTTTATGAGACTGGGTCTCTCACTGACCTGGAGCTTGCCAATCAGGCTACACTGGCTGGCCATGAAGACCCAGGGGTCCTTCTGTCTCTACCATTCAGCACTGGGATTACTTGGCTTTTATGTGGGTGCCTGGTGTTGAACTCAGGTCGTCATGTCTGATAGATGTGGTGACTTGAATTAGGTGTTCACCATAAACTCATTTGTTCTAAATGCTTGATTCCCAGGTGATGGCAATTTGGGAACTGGAAACTTGTCGGGGGTGGGTTGTTGGGTATGGCCTTTTGGGTGTTATAGCCAACTTCCCCTTGCTAGTGTTTGGCACACTCTCTCACCAGGAGATTATGTCCAGCCTCTGCTTGTGCCACATTTTCCCCTTCCATGGAGTTTCCCCTTGAATCTGTAAGCCAAATAAATACAAGCTGCTGTTGGTCAGGAGCTTTGTACCAACAACAAGAAGGTAACTGCAACCCAAGATGAGCACTTTACCAACTGAGCTGTCTCCCTAGCCCCTTGGGTACAAACTAGAATCACCAGAGTAGTTCTTAAAAAGCAAGAGCCCAGGCCCAACCCACACTGAATCTGCCCGCATGTCTCCAGAATAGAGAGACACTAATGTAAAGGCTCCACCTTCAGGAAGGGACTGGAAACTTGCATGTATCTGCATCAGATATCAAGGAGCCACCACCTTGCCTATGGCCTTTCTGTGACTCACTGCAGGAAGTAAAAGACATGGGGAACTAATGATACAATGGAAGGAGCAACAAAATGCAAAGCAAAGAAATGCAGTCAGCTCCAATAGCACCACTTCAGCCATGATGAGAGCCGCGATTCGCATCTAACATAGAAATTGGGTAATTCCTCCATTGGTTTCCCTTCTTCCACTCAGTTCTTCCAGCTGCTTCTGATTCTGTTTTCTTTCTAGAAGTGATCCCTATACGTTGTGCCAAGCAAGCTTATTCTGATGGACACACTGCTGCTAAGACACGTTCTAAGATTATTCAATCTCAGTTAGGATTATTCAGAAGGTTCCCAATCCTTTCAGAGGTGACAAGCAAATAAGATGCTAGAATATAGTATCAGGAAGCAGCTGTACCATTACAGTAAATAACAAATTATCTCAACAAATAACCCAAGACATTACTAAACTTGATATCATATGGTAACAATGCTGATGTGCAATTATTGTTTCACTTCTCAAAATAACTGTGCACCCAGGTCCTAGTGTGAGTAGTTCTCTGTTTGATAAGGTGGAAAATGGATGTGAACTATTGGATACTATGTGAACTCCCTCTCAAAACATAGAGGCTGCTCTGAGCAACTGTGGCCAAACATGGGCCAGCTGTGAAATACACCTTTGAGAAGATGCCAGATGAGACATTCCATGCGTTGAATGTTTCCCCACAATGGTGAAGCCCTACCCTCAGAATTTCTGAATATGCTCTTACTTGGAAATTGAATCTTTACAGATGATCAAGTTAAGATGATGCCATTAGGGCAGGCCCTGATTCTATTTGACTTGTATAAAAAGGAGAAATTTGGACGAAGTGTTAGATATCTGCAAAACCACAACGTGAAGATGAAGAAATGGCGAATGCCATGTACATGCTAAGGACTGCCTGGGCAAATAGAAGCCAGGGGAAAGCCTGAGGCTGATCTTTCACCCCAGCTCTAGATAGGATGGGGAAGGATGGAGCAATTTTCAAGCAATATCCTCAAGCTTGGGCAGGAGATAAATTATTCCTACTTTCTGATAAAGAAGGCAGCTTAAAGTGGTAAATGACTAAAGGTGAGAATCCAGCTGATACGACATGAAGCAGATGTCCATTTCACCAGGAACTGAGGACTCAGTGTCTAGAGAATTAGAGCACAGATGGACTCAGAAGACAGGCAGTAGCAACTGCAGGATGCTACAGGGTTTTCCCGTGCCAGTTGCCATGATCAGGAGCTGGAATGGAATTTTTCACCTCCTGAATATGTGTGGATGATGCAAGCTAGAGATTATATAGAGAAGTATATGTCCTCACTGAATTCAGGATGAACATACATTCCAAATAGTACTCGAACTTGGCTCTTTTGTCTTTCAAACAAAACAAGACAATGGTTCCCAACTTGGATACACATTTTTTTCAGATTTGTCTTTTTCTTCTTTGCATATGTGTTCATGTATGTTAATATATGTGAGTGCATGTGTTTCATGTGTGTCCATGTGCACATGGTGCACGTGCATGTAGAGGCCAGAGGACAATTTCAGGTGAAATCTACAGGTATACCATCTACCTTTTATGAGACTGGGTCTCTCACTGACCTGGAGCTTGCCAATCAGGCTACACTGGCTGGCCATGAAGACCCAGGGGTCCTTCTGTCTCTACCATTCAGCACTGGGATTACTTGGCTTTTATGTGGGTGCCTGGTGTTGAACTCAGGTCGTCATGTCTGATAGATGTGGTGACTTGAATTAGGTGTTCACCATAAACTCATTTGTTCTAAATGCTTGATTCCCAGGTGATGGCAATTTGGGAACTGGAAACTTGTCGGGGGTGGGTTGTTGGGTATGGCCTTTTGGGTGTTATAGCCAACTTCCCCTTGCTAGTGTTTGGCACACTCTCTCACCAGGAGATTATGTCCAGCCTCTGCTTGTGCCACATTTTCCCCTTCCATGGGAGTTTCCCCTTGAATCTGTAAGCCAAATAAATACAAGCTGCTGTTGGTCAGGAGCTTTGTACCAACAACAAGAAGGTAACTGCAACCCAAGATGAGCACTTTACCAACTGAGCTGTCTCCCTAGCCCCCTGGGTACAAACTAGAATCACCAGAGTAGTTCTTAAAAAGCAACGAGCCCAGGCCCAACCCACACTGAATCTGCCCGCATGTCTCCAGAATAGAGAGACACTAATGTAAAGGCTCCACCTTCAGGAAGGGACTGGAAACTTGCATGTATCTGCATCAGATATCAAGGAGCCACCACCTTGCCTATGGCCTTTCTGTGACTCACTGCAGGAAGTAAAAGGACATGGGGAACTAATGATACAATGGAAGGAGCAACAAAATGCAAAGCAAAGAAATGCAGTCAGCTCCAATAGCACCACTTCAGCCATGATGAGAGCCGCGATTCGCATCTAACATAGAAATTGGGTAATTCCTCCATTGGTTTCCCTTCTTCCACTCAGTTCTTCCAGCTGCTTCTGATTCTGTTTTCTTTCTAGAAGTGATCCCTATACGTTGTGCCAAGCAAGCTTATTCTGATGGACACACTGCTGCTAAGACACGTTCTAAGATTATTCAATCTCAGTTAGGATTATTCAGAAGGTTCCCAATCCTTTCAGAGGTGACAAGCAAATAAGATACTAGAATATAGTATCAGGAAGCAGCTGTACCATTACAGTAAATAACAAATTATCTCAACAAATAACCCAGGACATTACTAAACTTGATATCATATGGTAACAATGCTGATGTGCAATTATTGTTTCACTTCTCAAAATAACTGTGCACCCAGGTCCTAGTGTGAGTAGTTCTCTGTTTGATAAGGTGGAAAATGGATGTGAACTATTGGATACTATGTGAACTCCCTCTCAAAACATAGAGGCTGCTCTGAGCAACTGTGGCCAAACATGGGCCAGCTGTGAAATACACCTTTGAGATGATGCCAGATGAGACATTCCATGCGTTGAATGTT
This sequence comes from Orientallactaga sibirica, assembly GCA_036365145.1. Taxonomy (NCBI): domain Eukaryota; kingdom Metazoa; phylum Chordata; class Mammalia; order Rodentia; family Dipodidae; genus Orientallactaga; species Orientallactaga sibirica. Next base: position 12,877,827 of record JAEOAD010000001.1, read on the forward strand.
TCCCCACAATGGTGAAGCCCTACCCTCAGAACTTCTGAATATGCTCTTACTTGGAAATTGAATCTTTACAGATGATCAAGTTAAGATGATGCCATTAGGGCAGACCCTGATTCTATTTGACTTGTATAAAAAGGAGAAATTTGGACGAAGTGTTAGATATCTGCAAAACCACAACATGAAGATGAAGAAATGGCGAATGCCATGTACATGCTAAGGACTGCCTGGGCAAATAGAAGCCAGGGGGAAAGCCTGAGGCGGATCCTTCACCCCAGCTCTAGATAGTAAGCAATGCTGCTTACACTACACATGATTTTAAATATTATTTATTTATTTGTTTGTTTATTTATTTATTTATTTATTTATTTATTTATTTATTTATTTATTTGACAGAGAAAGAGGGAAAGAGAGAGAATGAGCACAGCAGGGCCTCTAGCCACTGCAAACAAACTCCAGAAGCATGCGCCCCCTTGTGTATCTGGCTAACGTGGGTCCTGGGGAATCAAACCTGCGTCCTTTGGCTTTGCAGTCAAATGCTTTAACCTCTAAGCCATTCCTCCAGCTCCGAGCCAGTTTCTTGTACCTTGTTATGAAAGTCCCAGGACACTAACACAGGATCAAAAGAAAGCATTGTGCTGGAAGTGTAAGTCCATGGTAGAGCACATGGTTAGCATACACAAGGCCCTGGTTCAATCCCCAGCACCAAAAGAAAAAGAAAATATTGGTTTAAAACTTGGAGTACCATTTGAAACAAGAGCACAAAGCCAGAGCTGAGGGTAGAGACGAGCACTTGAGGTGTAACATCAGAGAAGACACACAGCAGACAGAGCTGATTGGGGAAAGTGGGGAGGCTGGGGGAACAGGACCTGCAATATCAAAGTCACAGATGAGTCTGACTCAAGAATGTGGGTTCAGCACCACTCACCCCACCCCTTGGATAAGCAGTGGTCTAGGTGCTAGGGACACAAAGGTAAGTAAATCATAGACCCTGCCACCAGGGTTTGTGTATCTTCTCCTCACTATGGGCAGAGATAGTGGTCATCAAGGAGCTTGCAGAACACAAGGGGTGGAGGGTGCCCACAGAGCAAGGTAGGGCCTTAGGAAAGACTTCCTAGAGAATGAGACATCCAAGTTCATTGTGAAGGATGAACAATTAGCAGGGTGTGGCAAAAGACAGCTACTTTCCTTCACAAGTATGGTATGTATGGTGTGGTATGTGTACATGCTGATGCAGTGACCCATGCATTTCCTACAGCAGACAGAGAAGAACGTCAGGTGTCCCCCTCCAACACCCACCCACCTGGTTTTCCTTGTGAGGATGTTGTTACAGATGATTGAGCTTGAGGTTCATGAGCTCTAGCCATCTATGGTCTCCACTCCCCACAGCACTAGGGTTACAGATGTGTGAGGCCACATTAGCTGTATGCGTGGGTTCTGGAAATTAGAACTCCAGTAGTCTCAGCCCCACTGAAGCCCACATGCTTACACAGGAAGTGTACTTAACTGCTAAGCCATCTCTCCAGCCCAGGATATAAGTTTTCATTATTATTTTATTATTATAATGTGTGCGTGAACATGTGCATGGAGGTCAGAGGGCAACCTCTGGATGTCTGTCCCCTCCACCTTCTTTTTGTGACAGGGTCTCCCTTGTGCCACTGTGTGTGAACCTGTCTAGCTCTGGCTTCTTCTGGCTCCACTTCCCATTGCTACAAGTATATTACGATCAGTGATGCAGCCACCACTTTGTGTCTGGCTGTATGTGGATGTTAGGGAATCCACATAAGCTTGGATGGGAAGGCTTAAAAGCAAGTTGCTTTAACCACTGAGCTATCTCCCTAGCCCCAGGATGTGATTTTTTTACATATGTGCACGTGAACATAATAGTTCAGAAGTTTGGCATCTCTTGAGCTGGAGGCACACAAAGGATTGATCAGCAGAGGCAGCAGTCACAAAGCAGAGGGGACAATGGCCAGTGGGAGTGACTGAACCTAACATATGGAGACATGAGAGCGGGAGTGGCATACACATGCCAAGTGGAAGCTGGTTGTATTTGTTCTCAATACAGGAAAGACCACACACTGCCACCTTTGAGAATACCAGCAAAATAGGACTTATGAAGAATTCACAAGAGCAAATGAGAGCAAAGCTATAGAAATAAAAACGTAAATAATAAGGCTCACATAGGCTTGGTGCAAGAAATCAAGGAAGAATGAAGCAACAAAGATACTACCCGCAGCCTGTGTCTATCAACATTTGGTCCTATCTGCATTTGCATTTACTTTATCGTCTTGTGTTCATTTGTCATCATTATCACTTACCAATATTCCTTTCTTGAAAGCAACCTATTTGGGGAATGATGGCTTCTACCACAAATGAGATTGCTTTAATGACTCCAGTGAGTAGCAATCTAGTGGGGATGATGGTGGCTGCTAGCCTGTGCACAGACAGGCACACGCCGACCTCCTTTGTGTGGCAGCGCTCTGCTAATTGGGTCTAATGGAGGAGTTGTAGGTATTCTCCTTCTGTTTTCCCAATGATATTAATGTCTTCATAAGGTTAATGAAACCACTAATGTGAGCCAGCTGTGAAAGGCTCCCTGTAATAATAAACCACCTATTTGGAATCTTAGGCAAACACTAGCATTTGCTATTCTTATCATGGTTTTGTCTAGAGTGTGTAATATCAGGGTGTTTTTTTTATTTCTTTATTCTTCTAAAGAGCAGAATCAATGTATCAAACACCTGATCTAACTGAGAATCCTAATAGTTGTGAAGCGCCCCAGCAGAAGGTGGAGTCAAGATCTTAGCTGAATGTTGGTCATATCCTTTGTGGTCTCTACTGTCCCCTGCTGGCCTGGAGAAGGAGCAGGTCTACAAGACTCCCTCACTCTTTGGGAGAGACTATCAGAAAAGACAAAGAATGGAGAGCTTTTATTTGTCATCATTGGTTGTGTACTTTCTTGATTAATAGTCACAATGTCATTATCGGAAGGTCTGCTGTTTTCTTGATGAAACACACGATAAAACTATCTTAACCCACAGAGACTGTTATAGGAGTGACAGAGGCAGGAAAAAGTGTAGTGGGACTAGTCACAGTTGTTGTTTGGTCGAGTGAAAAGTATATGTATTTTAACATCAGATCAAAATTTTGACTTTAATTCTCTATATGCCACATACATATGATTAAAAAATTACTTAAATTTGCTAAGCTCATCTTCTTTATCTGTAAAAGAAAAATCATATCAATCCAGGAGAACTGTTGTGAGGCTTAATAACAAAATAGGCAAAGGGCGGGACTGGAATGCAGTGGCTGCCCAGCAGATGGCCGGTGCTCTTTGGGTCCTGACATGGGAGATGGAAAATTCGCCATCCTATGGACAGTAGAGTCTCAATTGTTTCTTCATTAAGTTCCCTAGGAGGTTTGTAACTCAACTCTGGCTCATAACAACAAAAACTATAATGTTCAAATACTAATGTCAACACATCTGAATACCTCTTTATCATTACCAAGCCATTTTATGTATTTATTTGATATTCATAAATATATATATTTAAGTCCATAAAGTACATGGGTGGGTTTCAACTTCATTAATCACCTTTACTATTACTTTGACCATTGTGGGCTGAAAAAACCGAGGTTTATCAATGTGAAGGTACCTTCTCAGAATCACATGGTACACAGAAGCAGAGCTTCTACACTGACCCATCTGACCACAGGCTCCACTTCTCTCAGCCATTGGGATACACTGCCTTTTTCCAGAAGTAAACAGGGCAAGTGTGCCATGTTCATGGAATGCAGGGTGGGTAGTCTGGCTGGTATAAAGGCAATCAGCTTACTCACAGATTTTCATAAGGGAAGAAATCAATGTCTCAAGACTACAATTTTTATTAAGATAAATGTAAAGCAACATTTACATAAGAAGTGCCCAGGTGACAGCTAGAGAAGAAAGTTGTCATTGCTCAAAGCTCACACACAGAGATAGATTAATAATAATGGGAAAGGCCAATTACTCAACTTATTGCAACTGGAAAGAGGTGAAGGGAAAATATTATGTCTTTGTAAGTCTAGATCAAAACTTTCATTATAAATTAAAATCTATGATGAATTGCAAATAAATTGAATGGATGACTACAACAGAAATTAAATTACCAGAGAAAAACTGCACATTTCAGGAATTTTTACAAACATAGAAACTCCTGAGAGAAATGGCTTTCTTTGCAGAATGTTTAATGGATTCACTTCTTATTTAAAATGTTTTCAAAGGAAATGTAGCATCTCCTACTCATTAGCCCCTTTTGAATACACAGCTCTTTCCAAGAACCATGAGGAAGGTCTCTCTAGCATTCCCTTCAGACATGGTCACTGCCCTTGTGTCAAATGTACAAGGACATAGCAATATGTAGATGTAGTGTTGAAATGCAAATTTAATGAGCTGCACATGCAAGCCAGAGTGGTGGCCATGACATAACATACCACTGTTTCACTATTATGAAAACCATGAAATCAAAATGGAAAGGACAGCTCATATGGTATGAATACTAATGTCCCCCAAAGGATCATGAGCTAAAGATTTAGTTACCACCTGGAGGGCTTTGGGGAAGTAATTGAGTTGCGAGGACTCTAACTTCATCCCCATATTAATCTATTGATAGACTCGTCATTTTGTGGCATTACTGGGAAGTGGAAGAAGCTAGGAAGTGGGGCCTTCTTGGAGGAAGTAGGTCACTGAACAGTGCCATAGGAGGGCATATCTTGTCCCAGACCCCTTCTCTTACTCTCTCTGCTTCCTGGTCACTATAAGGTAAGCAGCTCTGCTGTGCCACTTCCTACCCGCCATGATGTTCTGCCTCACCACAGCCCAAAACAAGGAAGATAGCTGACCATGCACTGAAACCATGAGCCAAAACAAATCCTTTTTCTCAAATGGTCTGTCAGCTAGTTTGTCACAGATGAAAAAGCTGTCTACTTTATAACAAAATCTTTTGCAATATGAACTTTGTCATTTTTACAAATTGCCAAGATGTCTGTGCATCTCATCACCTACTTTGTATCAAAAATGACCAGTTTAAAAGAACATAATAAAGTTGTGTTTCTTAAAAGCTGCATATACAGGAAAACATTCTTAAAATTACTGAAGAGATTTTTATTAGAATAAACCTATGGTTGAGCCTTCTCTTTATAATGTGAAAAATAGTTTACTATCTATAAATTATGGTTTCATTTATTTTTTATTTTTTATTTATTAGAGAGAGAGAGATAGAGAGAGAGAGAAAGAGAGAAAATGGGTGTGCCGGGGCCTCTAGCCACTGCAAACAAACTCCATATGCATGCTCTTCCTTGTGCAGCTGGCTTACATGGGTCCTGGGGAATTGAACCAGGGTCCTTTGGCTTTGCATGCAAATGCCTTAACTACTAAGCCATCTTCTCCCTGGTTTCATTTATTTTTAATTTCTTTTTTCTTTTATTGTAAATACCTTTTTCTTCAATTTAATCATACAAGATGAGAACACACCATAAAAGAGTTGGACTTATGCAGAGCTTTGCCTGTTTTACTGGAATTTGTCTTGTCTGTGACCAAGGCAGGAAGGAAAACACACTTGGCCATTAGCAGCAGCAGGGCAGGGAAGTTGTCTGCATCTTAAATATCCCATGGGTCAAATAATGGACATGCCTAACTCCCAACTTCCATTCTCCAAGGTGACACCCTCTTCTGACTAAAGAAGAAGTGTGATGTCATCCTGTGCACCATGTTCACTTCTCCCTTAGTGTTTGAGCTAGCTCTTTCCCCCTCCTGTTGATGGAACATTGTGTGTTATTATTTCCTCCATCTTGGCCAAGAAACAAATATAGCTCTTTTATTTCTCCCTTGAGGTATATAGAAAGCAGGACTTGAGAGCAGCTTCTTTCAGATGAACCCAAAGCAGAACCATATACACCCCCACGCCTGGTATTGGACTACATACAATTCCCAAAGCCAGACAATGGGCCCAGAGAGGCCATGGATCAAAACAAAGCCTTCTGTCTCACAAGGATGCTATTGGAACTCAGCCAGTCCAGCCACTATCTACCAAGCCAGACAAAATTATTTACTCCCCATCTCTGCAGCATAGGAGAATGACATAAACTTTGCAGTGTATTTGTTTGTCTGGGTGAATAAAACTCATTTTTTTAAAGAAAAGATGGTGAGGAGATGTTTATAATTTGAGAAATTCTTAAGGAATGAAGAGAGTTATAAAGAAGGAATTCCAAAAGGCAAACACTAGAGCTAAAATTTCATTATACACTGTCTGGGAGATAGGAGGAAAGCTTGGTGTGAAGTCACTTGACTCTATGTCTAATCACAGATGAGAGGAATATCACTGGATTGAGGCTACAATCCATGGTAGGAATGCTGCAGGCAGACTTAAGTTAAGCAGCTGTCTCTGACCCAGACCAAGATTTATCTTCCTGCAACCTCTTCCTGATCCATAGTTTATCAGTGGGACACAATGCTCTTTGTAATGTTATAATGGTGTGTAGCAGACAGCTTCAGGTTCACTGAGATGAACTTCCAGACCAGGCACAGTTATGGAGGAAGGGAGATTATTTATTGAAGCTTATAGATCCAGGGGAAGTTCCATAATAGCAGAAGAAGCTGGCCTGCCTTCACAGGGCCAAGCAGAGAGAGAATAAACAACCAGCCACACAGCACAGCACACTTTAGGAACTCCTACTAGGCACACTTTGCATATCTTTACAATGGAATCTCAAACCCACCACCACTCCTTAAGAACCGCTCAGTGACATTGCCTCCAGCAAGGTGGCTGCAGATGCAAACTATAAACTAATAAAACACTGAGTATATTGGGGGCCATATATTCAAACTACCACATTCTGCCCCTGGCCCTCAATATATTTATAACTATCACACATTGTAAATTGTACTCAGCCCAATTTCAAAGGTTCTCATAGTCTTGACCAACTTAAGATAGCAAGTCCTGTAAAATCAAACAAGTTAAACATTTTCAACATGTAAAGGCACAGAGTAAACATTTTTAACTGGTATAGGCATAGCAAGGAGAAACTACAATAATGCAAACTCAACCACCATCAGCAGTCATCAAACTTCTGCAGTTCAAGTTCAATATAACCAGAGACTGACAGTCTCCAGGTTTTCCAGTTCCGCCCCTCCAGCTGGGTAGAGTAGGCAGGGAAAACTTTTATCCCATGTCAACATTGCACTCCATGGTAGCCCTTGCATAGTCCTGGTATATCCAAAACATCTTCAGGTCTCCATGCAAACCACAGTCCATCTTCCAAAGGCTCTTCCAGCCTGTAAGGGCCTCGTGCCGTACCTCATTCTGCATCTCAGCAGCAGCTCCTGGAACCGTGTGTAATTCATGACCACTTCATGCATTTTTCATGCTTCCAAAACTAATACCAGATGTGCAGGACACAGCCATATTCTTAATCCAGTGACAAAATAAATCATAGCTTTGAAAAGTAGGTTCCTTCTCCAGTCAACTCTTTCCAAAAGAGTTTGCATTTCTAACAGTCTTTCCTCAGGCATCCTTTCCATTGTTTTAACGTAAAGCAGTCGGGCCACCTTCCTTCCACCTTCCTTAAGATTGCTAATGTGTTTGACAATAGCAGCTCCAGAAACCTAAACCCAGTCTCAGTGCCTCTAATTTTAACTTGCTTGAGGTTTTCCAACTTAAAATATTAAGTCTCTCAGTCCAATATCTTTAGCCAAGCACATCAGTCCATTACAAATTTAACCTTGATCAAACTTTCTGAGTCTGGATAGCGGAACACAGCCATCCCTTATGCCAGTAGCCCAGTTCCAACAAAGTCCTTTGCAGCCTTTCCTTCCCCTTAGAAAGTTCATAAGCCAAGCCTCGAAGTTCAATACTGTCTGCACTTAGCATTCTCAAACTCTCATCAGAATAGTCCATAATACTTAGCTTACCACTCCAGAAGGCATCTTCAGTTGCAAGCACCAAGTCCATGCCCATTCCTCCAAAACAAAGGTTGCAAAAGACAAACATCCACATGGTCAGGTTCATCTCACCCCACACTCCTGGTACCACTTTTGTAGCAGACAGCTTCAGGTTTGCTGAGATGAACTTCCAGACCAGGCACAGATATGGAGGAAGGGATATTATTTATTGAAGCTTATAGATCCAGGGAAAGTTCCATAATGGCAGAAGAACCTGACCAAACAGAAAAAGAAAAGCCAACCAGCCACACAGGGCAGCACACTTTAGGAACTCCCACTAGGCACACTTTGCATATCTTTACAATGGAATCTTAAACCCACCACCACTCCTTAAGAACCACCCAATGACATTGCCTCCAGCAAGGTGGCTGCAGATGCAAACTATAAACTAATAAAACACTGAATATATTGGGGGCCATATATTCAAACTACCACATGGTGTATGGATATTGATCATCCAGAATGAATGTAAAAGGACTTAAAAACAAAAGGCACCAAATTTTATGTTGTGCTAGAAAGACTGGACCTGGATTTGGAGGACCAAGCAACAACACTGCTATTGACTCTGATCCTTAGAGTCTCTTGCTCTCTCTAACTCTCTCTCTCTTGCTCTAAGTTTTCCCCTATAAGCCAAAGTAATAACAGGAGTGACAATCTGGTGGCCCCTAGGCTGGATGTTTAGTGTTTCTCAAAAAGCTGAATTTAATCATGTTCAGATGGGGCACATGTTCTCAATGTTTCCAGAGTCACATCGTTTTGATCTCATATCTGGTCCTCCCTGACATATTCATGATACCAATCTAACTAGCTCTGAAACTGTTTGAGCTTGAAATAAAAAAGTATCAAAGGATCTTTCCTTTAAAAAGGCAGAAAAAAATCTATATTCTTCTTATCCAGGGTAGTAACAGCTAAAGTTCCCACTTTCCCTTGAGCTGCATTTTGCAGTGAAGAAAGACATAAATGCAAGCACAGGTAGAAGAAGCATCAGTGGGTGGCACTATGAAGTGTTAAATCATGTTCCAGAAGTGCCAGCCATCAGGTGTGACTAGAGCTGTGAGGAGAAGAGAGAACTCAAGGTGAGATGCATTTGACAAATATAGTGGACAATTTAACTATAGACCCTGCACTTTTTGTTCTGAAAACTTCATGGAGGTGGGAGATGGAAGGTGGTACATGGGAAGCTTTAGACTGTCAGATTCTTAGTTTAACAACCAGTCTAGAGGCTGGACCAATACTTTCCTCTCTGCACAATTGCTTCTCTTCCTCCTCAGTAAAATGAACTGGAACAGATGAAGAGTTCAGGATGCTGCTTGAGTATGTGAGCAACCTGATAAGCTTGAAAAGAGCTAGGAATCTAGCCTCATACCAAGAATTTTTGAGGGTGCGTATGTGCATGTGTGTGTGTTATGAATGTGTATGATATGCATGCATGTATCAGCGCATACGTGACATAGAGCACATAGAGAAGTCAGAAGACAACCTTAGGGTGTCTGTCCTTACCTTCGACCTTGTTTGAGACAGGGTTCATTGTCATTTGACACTGTGAGGAAATGCTGGGCTAGCTAGCCAGAGAACTTCAGTATTCACTGGACTCCTCGTTCCATGCCATAGGTACCTTGGGATTACAGAAGAGTGAACTACTTGTACCCAGCTTTATATGCTGGGGATCTGAGTTCCAGTGGTCAGGCTTTTAACCACTGAGTCATCTCTCCAGCCTTTTTTTTTTTTTTTTTTTTTTTTTTTTTTTTTTTTTACTTACTGTCCATGTTTGTGTGTGAGGGCATGCCAGGGGTGGTCGGGAAATTGAACCAGAGCTAGAAGGCTTTGCAAACAAACACTTTAAAACACTGATCTCCCTCACCTTAGTTCTTTTAGTGCTAGGGACTGGACCTGGTCTTGGATATGCTAGGCAGGCACTCTACTACTCAGCCACACAAAAGATTGTTATCTAGTTGATGGAGGAGGGAGAGCAGGTGGGGAGCTATTTGTAAAGCCTTCCTAGTCTAAAATGCTACTGTCAAGGGAGTGCCCCCCAGTCAAAGTCAAGAGTGGTCAAACAGTTTCCTTTGCATTTTCAGAAACCAAAACCTGGAGCAAAACTTTAAAATGTCATCCAAAAGTCAATAAAAAACAATAATTTTTTAAAAAGTGAGAAATCCAAAAAAAAAAAATACCCTTTAAATGCATTTTATTGGGCACATCCTGTTTCTTCCTGAAGAAGCCCAGAATTAGTTCATAGAAGGAGTAAAGGCTGATATTTTAGAATTTCACACTATTGCATCATTTAGGTGTGAAAATACTGACACCTTTCAAATAAATTGGAAACAGCCTGGCATGGTGGCACATGCCTTTAATCTCAGCACTGGGGAGGCCAAGATAGAACTGTGGGGAGTTTGAGGCCAGCCTGAGACTACATAGTAACTTCCAGGTCAGTCTGGACTAGAACAAGACCCTACCTCAAAAGGGGGGCTAGGGAGACATGTCAGGGTTAAGGCACTTGCCTGCAAAGCCTAAGGACCCAAGTTCAGTTCTCTAGTACCCACATAAAGGCAGGTGCCCAAAGTGGTGCATGCATCTGGAATTCATTTGCAGTAGCAGGAGACCCTGGTGCACCCATTCTCAGTCTCTCTTTCTCTCTCTCTCTCTCTCTCTCTCTCTCTCTCTCTCTCTCTCCATCTCTATCTATCTCTCCTTGAAAATAAAAAATAAAAATATTTTTTAAAAAAAAAAAAAATGGGAAATGATGTGCAATGATGAGAAACCTATATATATATCCTCTGAAGGGTTATTTTTAATCATGTAATGATCACATCCACATAATCTTCATCTGTATAATATGAAGGATTACTCATAGTCTCTCAATGAACATGAATACATAATCTTACATGTAATATATCCAGAACTAGTCATTCCAGTATTGAGGTATTCACTTTCTGCCTCTTTTTTCCTAGTCTGAATCTGAAGTCATTTGCTGGCTGGCTGGCATTTAAGTTGAAATTATTATTGACTACTGTGTACAGACCAGGTAGCATACCAAGGACTTGACCAATAAATTAGTATGATTGCTATTTTATCAACTAGGAACTCGAAGGGATGACAGATCAGTCAGGGAACACAGAACTAGTTAGTCTGGAATGTGAATCTCCATTCATCATTCCCCCTCGCTGTCATTGTATCTTGTCTCTCACTAAATTCACTGAAGATACCTAAAGTGGGGAAATAGGTAGGTTAAGAAAATACCCTACATGGGCTGTAGAGATGGCTTAGCACTTAAGGTGCTTGCCTGCAAAGCCTAAAGACCCAGGTTCAATTCCCCAGTACCCATGTAATGCAGATGCACAAGGTGGGGCATGCATCTGGAGTTCGTTTGCAGTGGTTAGAGGCCCTGGTGTACCCATTCTCTCCCTCTCTCTCTCTCTCTCACTCGCTCTCTCTCTCTCTCTTCTCTGCCTCTTTATCTCTCCCTCTCTTTTTCAAATAAATAAATAAAATAATTTAAAAAGAAATACACCACCACTCAGTAGTAAGTCATAAGATTTCTGTCAGTAGGGCACCCTTTGCTGTAAGTAAACAGCTCTACTTAGTTATCATCAAGAAAACATTCTGCTCCATAGACCAGTCCAAAGAGGGCTTTGTTACAAAACAATCCATCCAGGGATAGCAGACTTGGCTTTTGGGATTGATTATACTGAAACTCAAGCCATGATATTCTTACAGACACCCTGAAATTAGTCTTTACCCCACCAGTTAGATGCTATGTTTCTGTGTTCACACTGTTCACATTGATCTGAAGCTTTATCCCTTTGTCTTCTATCAAAAGTGTGATAGTGAGGAAAAGGAAGGACTTCTATCTTAGACATTTTAATGATGTGGAGCTTGCTGTTAAGAATGTACTGCCCTGGATGCTGGCTTTCTTCCCCCAGAAATCATAAAACATTTAGGGACTCCTGAGGCAAATTTGTCATAAAATATTCAGCAACATCTGTGTCATAATATTTACTGACAGAGCACACCCAGAAAATATGGCGTCGGTATCACTGTCCACCCGGCATCACATGGACCATTAGACTGTGACTGGAAGGCATTATTTTATAGTCTTTGCATGCATACTTGTCTTTCTCTCTCTCTCTCCAAACATAACATCTAACCAGAGGGGTGGAGACTAATTTCAGGGTCTCTGTAATGATTCCATAACTTGAGTTTAGGTATAATAGACCCTGAAAGCTGACTGATGTCTCTGGATTGTTTTGGAACGAAGCCTTTTTGGATCAACCTATGGGGCTGGAGTGTTTTATGGTTGTTAAGCACAGCTATTTGTTTATAAAGGTAAATTCATCACAAAATGAAATTGGAGTGAAGCTTCTTGTCCTTCTCTCTTCATTCATATTTTTCTCTCTTTCTCTCTCTCTCCCTCCCTCCCTCTCTGAGTTGAGCTCAGAGTCTGAAATTATCAAGGTAGCACATTAATTTCAAAGGACAGCAGCCTGTTATGCAGGGGTAGGGATAGCATTGTATCCATCTTCTCAGAAACTCACACAAGTGAAGTGACAGGGCCCAAAAAGGAGGAACTGTTCTGATCACAATCTAAGGAGGGGCTTGCCTCATTGATGGTGAGAACAACCCCTCCTTTCCTGAATTCTCTGCACACAAGTACTGCATAGACACATGTACACACACATGCATACATGCATGCGTATACTCTTCTAGCTGCTTTGCTCCAGATACGGACAGAATCTCCTAGAAAGCAGACACAGGACAAATTAATTCTTTTTAAATACATGGTCAGCACTTTCTGCGCCAGGTCTTGTGCAAGGCTGTGCTGAGTGTGACCCTCCTACCTCTGCAATACTGTGCTCTTCTAAGACGGGCTTCTGGGTAAGGAGACAAGGTAGCAACTTGGGAAGTAGTAGAGGACTACACTAAATCTCTGAGGCAGGACCCTGCCTCTCAAAATGCTGCCCTGTCTGAATAATGTTCACCCCAAAATCACGCTTATCTTGAAAAACTCCCTTCTTACATATGGCCTCTCACAGATTTTCCACTTCAAGTACTGTTAGATCCTTGTTAAGCACTGACCATGTATAAGCTTCTCAGAATAATCTCAACTTACACTTGATGCCCCAACTATTTTATTTATGATGCCCTCTTTTACTGTCAAAAAATGTGTCGGTTTGGGATATAAATTATATGGTCATCCAATATACAGTCCTTTTCAGATTTAATCTGACAATACATCCTTGGTGAAGATTTCAGAGCTTTTAGAATCTTTTCAAAAGTGTCCCTAATCATGTTGAAATTACCAATGGCAATGTTGTACAGCAGCTTCCAATTTTGGAAGCTGGTCTTCTGCTGCTAAGAGCTGTGGGTTTCTAAGGAGAACCTGAGTGAAGAACCCCAGCCACAGCCCCATCACCATGCACATGCACACATGCACCACCCATGTGTGTTTCACTAAGGCAGAGAACGGTAACACCTCAAAGCCCCCAATTCTGCATATTGAAGAGACAGAATCCCACGTGTCTCCTGGTGCCACCATCTGACAGGAACCTCTGGAGCAAGCCAAGTCAGGGTTCAAACAATTCCAAGAGGTCTTTCTTGCATAAGATAGATTCTCACTCCTCATTGCCTTTTTTAGGAAAATCACAAAATGATGGTCTATCAAGCAGACCTAAGTGGCAGGTATAAAGCCCACCAAGGACTATTTTTGCTTTTTTTTATTGCTAATGTTGACCCATCATTTTAAAATTAGAGTTCATATAAAATTGGGCTGGAGAGATGGCTTAGCAGTTAAGGCACATGCCTGCGAAGCCTAAGGACCCCGGTTCAATTCTCCAGATCCCACGTAAGCCAGATGTACAAGGGGGACCATGTACCTGGAGTTCTTTTGCAGTGGCTAAAGCCTCCCCCCCCATTCTCACTCTCCCTCTCTCTTTTCCTCTCTCTGTCTCTAATAAATAAATAAAAATAAAATCCTTTTAAAAAATCATTCATGAACAGATTACAGGGAGGGGAAAGGCCCAAGCTGGCCATGGGAAGAGAATGCGTAAAAGAATGGCAGGGGGAGGGTCAATCAAAATTCAAGATAGTCTGAATAAACCTACTTTTTTGAATAATGGCACATCCAGAAGCTATAGACTATTTATAGACTATTACTAGCCTGCAAGGCTCAGGATCCATTGCAGAAGAGGTGGCAGAAAGAATGAAGAACCAAAGGAAGCGTACAACTCCTTACAATGCAACTGTCCAGACAGAAATGGGCCTCAATATCCATGACCTTGCAGTGCCTAGCAATACCTTTGCAAGACCCTCATAATAGGAGAAAAAGATGATGACATCAAATTAACAGAGAGACTAATGGAGAGAGGGAGGGGATATGACGGAGAATAGGGCTCTGAAGGGGAATGAGGGAGGGGAGGGGGGAAATATCATGGTTTATTGTCTGTAAGTATAGAAGTTGTCAAAAAAATATAAAATTGGGCTGGAGAGGGCTGGAGAGATGGCTTAGCAGTTAAGGCGCCTGCCTGCTAAGTCTAAGAACCCGGTTCCAATCTCCAGGTCCCACGTTTAGCCAGATGCAAAGTGATGCAAGGGCACAATGCCGCACTTGCCCACAAGGGGGCGCACACATCTGGATTTCGTTCACAGCAGCTGAGAGACTGCTGGAGCGCCCAACTCTATCTGTCTTGTCTTCCTCTCCCTTTCTCTCTGTCTCTCTCCAAAAATAAATAAAATAATTTTAAAAATTGGGCTGGAGAGATGGCTTAGTAGTTAAGGCACATGCCTGCAAAGCCTAAGGACTCCAGTTCGATTCTCCAGGTCCCACATAAGCCAGATGCACAAGGGGGCCCATGCATCTGGAGTTTGTTTGCAGTGGCTAGAGGCCCTAGCACCCCCATTCTCACTCTCCCTCTCTCTCGTTCCCTCTCTCTGTCTGTAATAAATAAATAAAAATAAAATCTTTTTAAAAAAATCATCCATGACTGAAGAACCATTTGCAAAAGCCAAACTTTAAAACATTCCTAAGCCAGATGTGGTGGTGCACACCTTTAATCCCAGCACTCAGGAGGCAGAGGTAGGAGGATCACCATGAGTTCAAGACCACCCTGAGACTCCATAGTGAATTCCAGGTCAGCTTGTGCTAGAGTGAAACCCTACCTTGAAAAGCCAAAAAAAAAAAAAAAAAAACTATTAAATACAGCACTCACTAAAACTTGAATTCTGTAAGTGCATGCCTGCATAAATTCTGCTTAAAATAAAGGCAATAATTAGATCATAGGAATGCTTATACAACTCAGGAAATTCACCAAATTCATTGTATTGTTCAGTTAGAATTATGCATGAAGGGTGAATTTTATGACATACAAATTGTATCTCAATAAAATTTTTAAAATATTGGGTAACTCAATTATCATAACTTCCATCTTTAATCCCAGTACTTGGAAGGCTCAGGCAGTAGGGTCACTCTAAGTTCTAGGCCAGCCTAGGTTCCAGGATGAGTTCCAAATAAGCCTAGGCTAGAGTGAGACCCTGCCTCAAAAAAAATTAAAGTAATGCTCAATATATCACTTGTTAATTATTTTATTACAATATCCTGTGACCTGTGGTTTTGAGGTTATTTATACTTCAAAACCTGAGGAGTAGCCATGGAGAGTGGATTATCTTCATGGATTCAATGTAATCACAGGGCTCTTTGTCACAGGTATGCACTAGGGTGGAAATGCTATCTAATGAATGCTGTTGAACACCTCTTCCAAACTCCATACAGCATCCTGTTGGTGGCATGAACTAAGCCATGGTGAGCATTTGACAACACAGAAATAGGAAAACATTGTCAAATCAAGGCATGGCTCACTGTTTATTGATTATCTAGGCTTAAAGTGATGGAGAAAGTATTGATAATACAGATTAAACTTGGAAGCATGTTGTGCCAAGAGTGATGACAGAAGAAATGCTCTTACAGCATTTGAAAGCTATTATCCAATTCAAAAAGAAGGTCACTCATGTTATTGATAAGCAAGTGTAGTAATCATGTGGATTCGGTTGATATTTTCAGTTACCAAAATGAAATAACAATGAATGTGAAACAATAAAAACCGATGCTGTAAGTATAGTCATGAGCAAGCTTTTGTTCATATCTAGCTATGTGACCCTATTATTAGTGGCAGAATTATAGAAATTTAGAATGGATTTAGTAATAAATAGCATATACATGGAGCAGCTTAAATTTAATGACTAGTTATGAATTATATGCTACTACATAGTACATAGTTCTTTCAGTAAAATTTGTATTACACATATGAGTATATATGTACATACATATTTTCTGTTGTTAAACACTTACCATGCTCCTTTATTGAAAATCCTCAGGCTTTCAGTTTTCTTCTAAATTCTAAAATAAATCTGATAATATTGCCTATGTGTCAGCTTAGTAGCTGGAGTTGTATGGAGTTATGGTAGTATTGTCTCCTTGTGACAAGCTCTTTCTAACCAATCATATCCCCACCTAAAGACCCAGATGGGAATTGTTGTTTTTCACAAAGGACCCTGTCACAAAACATGGCCCCACCACATGGCCTGTTGTTTCCCACCCTGCTTCTTGTGCTGGTCATGTCCTCAACTCTTGTAGACTTCCAAGTTCAAGGTCCTCCTTGCAGACTTCCATGGGTAAGACATGAGCCTGTACATTCTGACCAAGTACAGATAACTAAACAGTATAATACTACCTGCTACATCTAAAGATGTCTGAAGCCCATAATCCCCAGATCCAATGACTGTTATTTATGTGGAGATTGGGGGTGTGCAGGGATGATTAAGTGAATGATCGAGCCCTGGGGAGTGGACAGTGGATTACTGCATGGATTCAATGTATTCACAAGACTTCTTGTCACAGTTATGCAAGAGGATCGGCGTGAGGAAGGGAAGAGGTACAGATGAAGCAGTGATTGAAGCAATGAATCAAAATCAAAGTTTGGAAGTTCTAGCAGGGGAGCATAGCTATTCATATACCCTGACTGTAGACTGGTTCTCCTCTATTCAGGAAAGGTTGACATCTTCCACTAAGAAGCAGCTGTGGGAGAGATGCACATGGAGCAGTGAGGGAGGGAGGGGACACTGGCCTAGCCAGCCAGATCAAGCAAAACCACAAAAATCAGTGGGATGACAGATGTCACATCCAGTTCACCTTCACATCTGAGAACAAGCTCTATCGTAGTTAGTTTCTAGCCCAGGCTGGCCTCAAATTCACTATGTAGTCCCAGGCTGGCCTTGAACTCACAGCCATCATCTTACCTCTGTCTCCCAAGTAACAGGATTAAAGGCCTGCTCCACTACGCCCAGCTGCAGTTAGCTTCTTGTTGCTTGGACAACATACCCAACAAGAAGCAAGTGATGGGAGGAAAAGATTTATTTTGGCCTTCAGTGTCAAGGGAAAGCTTCATGATGGCAGTGAAAGCATGGTAGAGCAAGTGACGTCACTTCTTTCCACAGCAGCTGGCAGAAAGTAGCAAGAGAGTGAGCTGAGCTCTGGCAAGGCAGTGCTGGCTATAACACCCCTAAGCATACCCACAGCAACATGTCTACTATAGCAAGGTTCCACATCCTAAATTTCCACCAGCAAGGGTCCATGCATTTACACATAAGTTTATGGGGGACATCTAATTTAAAGTATCATAGGCTCCAACTTCTCATTGAATCTGGTACTGTTCTATATACTCTGTGCTCTCACTTAGAGGGAAAGGGCTAGCAAACTTCCATCCCACCTGTCAGCACCTCATCCTGCCTCTGGCTTTTCCATTTCTAATTCTTGCCCTTTTGCCAACCCAATTGTGCTTCTCTGCCTCCTCTCCCACTTGGTTTTTCTAGGCCAATTGACTTGCCAATTTGGTTTATTGGCTCTGAACCTCCTGGCTTTGTTTCCAAATCCATCTAAATGCTCTTTCCTGCTCTGATAGCTCCATGGACTGGCAACTCAGAATTAAAATGTTCCTAGCCCTGGAACATCTCCCTGCCCTTAACCCATTGCCCAGGACACTTCTCAGCACAGCTACAATGAATTCAAGTACTTCTAGACCACAAATATGAAGTGGTTTTGGAATATGTCCTCTTTATTAACAGTATTTGAGAATTCAGATTCATGCCAGTTTCCCATAATTACATCATAAATAACAATTTCCCAGATCAGTCCATTAAACACACTACATATCTAAAAGATAACTAAGGAAAAAGTTTACCTGTCTAAGAAGCAGAGTAAGGAAATTCCTAAACTTTAGATCAATTGTGAGTTGGCACAGTGCAGGTCGGGCCCCAGCCAGGCTGCCTGCTAGGAGGAACCAGGAAGTGGCATCTGTGGACGTGGCATTCTGCACAGGCCTGGTGTGACAACAGCTACAGCCCCATGCCCAGGAGCAACCTGCTGCGAGATGATCTGCCAGGAGACAAGCTGTCATTGGTCACAAGAAGGGATCCACCCCATACAATGATTGGCAGGCAAACCCTTAAAAACCCCTACGCTTGGGCTGGAGAGATGGCTTAGCAGTTAAGGCACAAGCCTGTGAAGCCTAAGGACCCCGGTTCGATTCTCCAGGTCCCACGTAAGCCAGATGCACAAGGGGGCGCATGCATCTGGAGTTCATTTGCAGTGGTTAGAGGCCCTGACATGCCCATTCTCTCTCTCTCTCTCTTTCCCTCTCTCTGTCCCTAATAAATAAATAAATAAAAATAAAATCTTAAAAAAACAAAAACCCTATGCTTCCCTGAATAAACATGTCTGCAGCAGCTTGCCCTGTGCCTGCTTTCCCCTGACTCCAGGTGTTTGTGTCTTGACTCTGCGCCTCTCATCCCCTGCCCATCGGAGACACTGCATCCCCTCCTGGGCTGGCCCTAGGAGGGACACCAACAGTGAAAAAATTCTGAAGTGAGTTAAGTTGAATTTGTTTTCTTTTAGTGCCCTCTTTCTTCTGTACCCATGCTTAAGTGAATATAAAATCTTGTACCATGCTACTACCAGATGAACTATGGACTGAAGTATGCATTATCTAATGAGGTCACCACTAGTCACATAGGGCAACTCAGTGCTTAAAACTGAATGAACCCAATACTATGGTTATCCTAAAAGGACAGCAAGTCATACTCCTTCTAAAATCTATGTTTGTGGCCATAGTCTTGAACATAGAAATTTCCTCATAGGTAGGGCAGAAATTAATATAGAGATGATAACTGCCAATTCACCAAAAATTAAGTGACCAGCATGCTCAGCCCTAAACATGACACCTAAACCAAAACCCTCCAAGGCTCAGGGAACTTGACAGAAGAGAAGGTGGAAAGAACATAAGAGATACAGGGTGGAAAGTGGGGTTGTGCAATGCTGTGTTCTGGACATGACAAATCCACTACACTCATGGATTCATAGCAGCTGCACAAGATTGAGCTTGTCGACATCTCATCATAGATGAGGGAGACCCCACACCTCCCAGAATAAATAGTGATAATGAATGCTTTTTTGGAGTGAGGGTGTCATGTCCTTCAGTGATCACTGGTAGATTGCCCATTCTGTGGTAAGTGACCGCCCACCCATGATCATGAACAATTTGTATTGGAACAAGTTTCCAGGTAATGTCAAACCTGCTGTACCAGGGATCACATTTTGAGAAATACACACTAGAATGTTAGTTTTCAATGCCCTGCTACAAAAGTCATTGAGGATTCTTAAAAATGACCAGTCCCTGGATCTCACCCAAGATGAGTCACATCATAGCCACTAGGGGTCCTGGTGGCATTAGCATGCTTGAAAGCTCCTCAGCAGATACTAATGTGCAATTTGCACAATTCAAAATCACCTGATGTTCTTTAAATGACCATGCCTAGATGTTAGGAAAACAAGTATATTAAAAGAATTAATTTCCAAGTACCTGCAAAAGTCCTATTGAACCTGAACCCACCCAAAACTTAAGTTTTATACACAGGGATGTCTACTTATGCTTTTCAAGATGATGAAAAAAAACAGGGATCAAATATTATTTTAAAACTCTTGGGCTGCTTAAGGGGTTACTTTTAAGGGAACAGGAAGAAATGTAGAAATCAAGATTTACTTGCCTACACTGTTTCTTCTTTCATCTCCACAAGTAGAGAAGTCAACAAGAAATACCAAGACCTGGCTCTTCCTCCTGACCTTGAAGCTGAGCCTGTTGCATGACCTTAGATAAGTAATTTGAGCTGTGTGCTTTCTTGACCATGGCATCTGTCCCTCTCATCTCTAATATCTTTGCCTTATGATGTGTCTGCTTCTGAACCCTGGGTTTTTAGAAGTGTTTTGAGATTTTCTTGTTAGCAAGGGCAGTGAAAATTAGGTCAGCAGGATCAGGCCAAGAGTAAAGGCACTGCTTAAAGAAATAAGTCCTATATGTGAGTTTTGTCTATATAGGAACCTGCCATCTTTGAGGGTCACATTCAAAATCAAGACTTGGACAGGGCTGATATCACATATGTGAGGCTTTAGCTACTCTGTCCAACCCTCATGACCTTGAGTGATATTAGAGTCTGGGGAGGAGGAAGTGAGTAATCTTAAATGTGGGCAAATTAAAACAAAGACAGAGGCTTTATAAGTGGGGGCTATACACACCCAAGAAATATTTCAGCATTGGTATGAGAATATAGGTCAAGTGGAAAATGGCAATTGCTCTATATAGTTAGAGAATAGGGACACTGATGTAAACCAGAGGCAAGCAGTTTAGAAAGAAAATTAACCAAGTATATATAGTTTACCTCCTGCTACTTTAGGCTATCTTATGCCTAAAACATTTGAAAATAAATCTGTAAGGAGCTTGGGAGATGGCTCACCTTGTTAGAGGTGTTTGCTTGCTTGCTTTCAAAGCCTGTGGTCAAGGTTCATTTTCCCAGCCATCCACATAAAGTCAGACACAAAAAAATGGTTTAAAAAGATCAATGCATTCACAATACTGGGAATAGTTCCAGTTGTTTGGGAGCCTCCAATGCACAAAGGGGTTCCTATCACTGGATAGGCAGACTGGACCTAAAAAAAAAAAAAAAAACACAATTTCTACATAGGAATTTTTAAACTTTTTAATAGTTTTATTTCATTTCCCTGACTATTTCATACACATGTACAATGAATTTTTATCTCCTTCACTTACCCTCTTTCTTCCCCTTTCCCCTCCCATTAAAATCCCTCTACTCCCATTCATATTCTTTTTTAAAAAATTATTTGTTTATTTATTTATTTGAGAGAGACAGACAGAGAGAAGGAGGCAGAGAGAGAAAGAATGGGCATGGCAGGGCCTCCAGGCCCTGAAAACAAACTCCAGATGTCTGTGCCAATCTTTTGCATCTGGCTTTTATGTGTGCTGGGGAATCGAGCCTGGGTCATTTGTCTTTGCAGGCAAGTGCCTTAACCAGTAAGCCATCTCTCCAGTACCCATATATATTCTTAATGCATTTTGCTTACCATTCCCTCCCATTACCTTCTTTTGCCCTCCCTCCTCATACCCCTTTCATGGTTCTCCTTCTATCTAGTTAGTCTCTCTTCCACTTTAATGTCTTTTTTTAAACCTTCCTCCATCATGATGACATGCTGATGGGCTTAATATAGTACTGATCTTGTGGCAGTAACAACAGCTGCTGTCAGGTCATGAATGCATTGTCCACATTATGTCTAGAAGACAATTTTCCAAAACACCCTCCCCATCTTCTTTTTTTTTTTTTTCATACTTTTCCAGCCCTTCTTCCACGATATTCCCTGAGTCTTGGAGGGGTTAATATAGATGTCTTGTTTGGTGCTGAGCATTCAACAGTCACCTCTTCTCGGGACTTTATAAGTTTTGAGTCCCTCCTCTAGTAGTTACCACTGTCTGCCACTGTCACTAAAAGTGAGAATAGCACTAATCTATGGAGCATAAACACAAATATTTAGAAGGCAGTTTTATGGGTACAGCATGTCCATTTAGCCAACCAACATTAGTAGCTTCCCCCCTAGGGCATATGACCTTCCCAGTCATAGGCTTTTGATTTAAGTTTCCAGTACCAGCCATGAATTCTTTCCCATGGAGTGACCTCAGATCCAATCAGAGAACAGTTGGTTACCCTAATTAAAGTTATGACACTATTGCACCAGTGCACACATCTTGCTTGGCTCATTGGTTGTGTACCTCACAGGATCCACTACTGGTTAAGATTGTTGATGACTCTTCTCCCCCAGCAACCTGCATAACACTTCCAGTACTCCGACAGCTAGCCAGCAAGGAAGAGCTTTCCATCATAGTTCCAGCTTGATTTCCCAGTGTTTTACAACCAAAGCATCTACATAGGATTTTAAAGATTAATTTTTTTAATTTGCTTTAGCAGATGTTCTTTCTACTGAAATGATCTTTTTCTTATGTGCCCTTTATGTCTTTTATTCTAAATAATCTCAATTTAAGAAGAAATTAATTAAACTGGCTTACTTTAAAAAAATGAAATGATCAACAGTGGTCCATGAATTCCACCTTTTGTCAACATGGATGTGAATCCAAATGGGGTGAGTCAATCTCTTTGCCCTTGAAGTACTGCCCAGAATTATAAAATAGAAACTTCCACCAAAATGTCCACTGTCTTCTTCTACACTCTTGCTCTTCTAAGAGTGGCAAAGCCTCTTTTCTGATGGAGTTTAAGTAAAAATGCAGTCAAACATAATCCCTGAGTCTATACAGCAAAGCTGAGACTCCAAACACTAAATGTTTATGAAAGTGAGTAGAATGTTATTAAGCATTGTTATTATTGATCAAGGAGGAAATGTAAAGAAGATATGAAAGTGACAATTATAGAAAAACATTAGCATTTATATGTCAATATGGTATCTTTCTTTTTAATCTGAAATGTTATACATTCATCTCCAACTTGATCTTGTCTCTTAATTTATCTTTATACTTCTAGTATAGAGGTATTCACTATAAATTGAAATTATCTGTTATTTCCCACTGGATTGAAATCTTTGTGAAGAGGGAACTAGTTCAACCATATGTAAAAACAAAAGATAACTGAAATTTCTAGAATTGTCAGTGGTAAGGGAAAATAGGTAATTTTATACACTACTAATAGAAGCATAAGTTGACAGATTTTTTTTCTTCAGAAAAAAATGGCAAAAGAGTCAAGTTTCTTCAAGCATTCATGCCCTTTGGCTTAGCAATTTAAATGTTACCAATTTGTGCTAAGGAAGAAACTTATGTGCCAAATTTCTAATTAAAAGTAGACACAACACAGAGGTAATTTAAACTTCCAAATTTTGAAATCAAATAAATTATTACACTTACTAGCATTTTATTAAAACTTTTTCATACATAGTTCCTGTTTTATTAATAGAGATTGATATATGTTTATAAGATCTTAAGTGAAAAATATGCAAACACCAAATGCCATCTGGCTACATTTTTACAAGCAGATATAGTTCTAGTGAAATAAACCATCAGAATTCTCCACATCAATATATTCTACTCTTGCCAAGTGTGGTGGCACATACCTTTTATCCCAGGTTTCAGAATGCAGGGTAGAAGGATCACTATGAGTTCAAGGTCAGCCTGGACTAGAGAATGAGTGCCAGGTCAGCCTAAGCTAGAGTGAGAGATTGAGACCTGTGGTAGTTTGAATATATGTCCCCCAATATATTCAGTATTTTATTAGTTTATAGTTTGCATCTGCAATCACCTTGCTAGAGGCAAGGTCACTGGGGGCCCGGTCTTAAGGTGTGGTGATGGGTTTGAGATTCCATTGTAAAGATATGCAAATGTGTCTAGCAGGAGTTCCTGAAGTCTGCTGTGTGATCTTTTGGCTGTAGTTTGTTTTTGCTCTGTGTGCTGTGGTGGCTGGTTGGTTTCTCTCTCTCTCTGCTTGGCCTTGTGGAGAGCAGGCTGCTTCTCTTGCCATTATGGAACTTCCCCTGGATCTGTAAGCTTCAATAAATAATATCCCTTCCTCCATAACTGTGCCTGGTCTGGAAGTTCATCTCAGCGAACCTGAAGCTGTCTGCTACAGTAAAGTGGTACCGAGGAGTGTGGGGTGAGATGAACCAGATCGTGTGGATGTTCGTCTTTTGGAACCTTTGTTTTGGAGGAATGGGCATGGACTTGGTGCTTGCAACTGAAGATGCCTTCTGGAATGGTAAGCCAAGTTTTATGGACTATTCTGATGAGAGTTTGAGAATGCTAAGTGCAGACAGTATTGAACTTCGAGGCTTGGCTTATGAGCTTTCTAAGGGGAAGGAAAGATGGCAGAGGACTTTGTTGGAACTGGGCTACTGGCATAAGGGATGGCTACATTCTGCTATCCAGGCCCAGAAAGTTTGATCAAACTTAAATTTGTAATGGACTGATGTGCTTGGCTAAAGATATCGGACTGAGATTTTAAGATTTTGAGTTGGAAAACCTGAAGCAAGCTAAAAGTAGAGGCACTGAGACTGGTTAAGCTGCTATTGTTGACACATTAGCAATCTTAAGGAAGGTGGAAGGAAGGTGGCCTGACTTGATTTACATTAAAACAATGGAGAGGATGCCTGAGGAAAGACTGTTAAAAATGCAAACTCTTGGAAAGAGCTGACTGGAGAAGGAACCTGCTTTTCAAGGCTATGGTTTATTTTGTCCCTGGATTAAGAATATGGCTGTGTCCTGCACACCTGGTATTAGTTTTGGAAATATGAAAAATGCATAGAATGGTCATGAGTTGCACACGGTTCCAGGAGCCGCTGCTGAGATGCGGCATGAAGCAGGGCATGAAGACCCTCAGGAATAGGCTGGAAGAGCCTTTGGAAGATGGACTGTGGGTTGCATGGAGACCTGAAGATGTTTTGGATATACCAGGACTGTGCAAAGGACTACCATGGAGTGCAGTGTTGAACTGGGATGAAAGTTTTCCCTGGCGACTCTGCCCAGCTGGAGGCGGAATTGGTAAACATGGAGACTGTTAGTCTCTGGTTATATTGAACTTGAACTGCAGAAGTTTGATGATGGCTGATGGTGATTGAGTTTGCATTGTTTTAGTCTCTCCTTGCTATTCCTTATACAGTTAAAATGTTTACTCTGTGCCTTTACATGTTGAAAGTATTTAACTTGTTTGATTTACAGGACTCACTATCTTAAGTTGATCAAGACTGTGAGAACCTTTGAAATTGGACTGAGTACAATTTACAATGTGTGATAGTTATAAATCTATTGGGGACCAGGAGCTAAATATATTGGGGGCCAGGGCGGAATGTAGTAGTTTGAATATATGTCCCCCAATATATTCAGTATTTTATTAGTTTATAGTTTGCATCTGCAATCACCTTGCTAGAGAGCAAGGTCACTGGGAGCCCAGTCTTAAGGTGTGGTGATGGGTTTGAGATTCCATTGTAAAGATATGCAAATGTGTCTAGCAGGAGTTCCTGAAGTGTGCTGTGTGACCTTTTGGCTGTAGTTTTTTGCTCTGTGTGCTGTGGTGGCTGGTTGGTTTCTCTCTCTCTGCTTGGCCCTGTGGAGGCAGGCTGCTTCTCATCCCTTCCTCCATAACTGTAAACTTTTTCCTTTTTTTACCATTTTTTTCTTTATTAGTTATGTACATACTCAGTATATAAAAACCACATGTTTGGTACCATCCTTACTCTCATCCCTGTCCTCCCCCCACTCCAAAGGGACCCTCCTTGTTGGGGATGCCAGTTAAGTTCATGGGGATTGTGGGTCGTGCATTGGGGAGGTAGCCATCAGTTATGGGGAAGAGGCAATGTCTCTGTGCATAATGCCCCCACTTGTGGCTCTAACAATCTTTCTGCCCCCTCTTCCACAAATTTCCCTGAGCCATGTTGGGTTCATTTAAGGTCTACTTCAGTGATGAGGTCTTTGGAACCTCTGTGTCTCTGGATCTCTGGTTTGGTAGTAGTTGAATGTTCTCTGTGTCTATCTCCTTCATCCTTGTGTTGGTACCAG
Source organism: Orientallactaga sibirica (assembly GCA_036365145.1). Taxonomy (NCBI): domain Eukaryota; kingdom Metazoa; phylum Chordata; class Mammalia; order Rodentia; family Dipodidae; genus Orientallactaga; species Orientallactaga sibirica. The sequence continues at coordinate 12,903,741 of JAEOAD010000001.1, forward strand.
GTTCACCAAGAAAGCAGCACTCTTGCTCATTTCCCCAATTCCTCTATGGTTTAAGCTGGGGCCTTGGTGAGGAGGCAGAGAAAAGGGAACAGTTCTGTGCACTGATTACAGTAACATGAATTGATACAGCCATTATGGAAGATGATGTGGAAGTCACTCAAAATGTTCAAACTAGAGCTACCATATGATTCATGGGTCTCACTTCTAAGTATATATCCAAATGAATTGAAATCAAGATCTTGAAAAGAACATCTATGTTTTCATGTTCTTTTTTAGCCAACATAGAAAAACACCAGAAGGGTGACTGCTGTGGGGTAGGAGAGGATGAGCAGGAGGGTAGCAATGAGTGGGGAAGGGAAGTGGAGAAGGAGGACAAACAACAACAACGTATGTATGAAAATGTTATCATAAAAAACATTTCTTTACATGATAATTTTAAAACCAAGTGAAATTTAAAAGGGAGAAAATGGAGAGCTACCATCCATGAATAGATTTTTGTCATGTTCCTCCCGATCAACTTCAAAACAGTTGTATTTCAGTTAATTGCTACTTTTCTTCATCATGTACCTTTTACACTTTTCCTTAGAGAAGATATCATGTGGATTTGTGGTGATTTCACAATTAGCCTCTCTGTGATTTCATCACAGCTCTGTAAGGTATGTGTCATGTGGTGACAATGAAGAAGCAATGAAGCAGCTCATCAAAGCTGCCAATAAGACAAACAGAAAATAAAAGATGAAGATGACAACAAGGAACATTTGTATCACATATGCTCAAAATTTCAGCTGTCATGTAGAGAATAAAATCAGGGACAAGCTGCAGTTATTGTACATGTGTTAGAACAAGCAGAGAGAACCTGCCTTCTCACCTTTACTCTTCCCTGTGTACAATTGAGCTGTCATTTATTCTTTACTTAGGTAAATGATAAAAGGTCATGCCATTTCTTCTTCTATTGTCCTCTTCTGTGTTCACAATGTAATTTTAGCTTTATCAGCTGGCATCATTTGACCACAAGTTTCTCATACCTTGAGCTAAAAAGCACAATGTATTAGGACCTGGTAACCCCTTCTGGAGTCAATTATTCTACCTGGAAAAAAAGTATTTTGCTCCAAGTTCCAATTCATTTTTTAGTCTCCCATGAGACTATAGCATGTTGAAAATAGAATAACAGCTATCACTTCTAGTGCTTCTTAAATGACAGGTACTATTCTAAAACCCACACATCCATCTTCATACCTGTAATCCTTGCAGCTCTAGAAAAGTGTCTACTACTTATGACAAAGATGGTATAACTCGAGGGTTGGAGAGATGGCTTAGCAGTTAAGGCACTTACTGGCCAAGCCAAAAGAACCTAGGCTCAATTCCCCAATACCCATGTAAAGCCAGATGCACAAAGATCATGGAACTGAGACACAAAGTTCCTAGGCTAAATTATTCAATGTAACAAGAGAAAAGTTCCACAATTGGAACAGAAGTCATATGCCACTAAAGTTCCCCTCACCATTCATGCTATAGAGCCTCTCTGTGATTCCCAATGTAGAAAAAATAAGAAAGACATTGAAAATTCCCCACGTTGGAGAGTGACATGCCTAACCATTTTTGTTGCACATACAACTTTGCAAAATATAGATACATGTGTATATACATATTACATATACATCTACATTAATTTCTGCTAACTTCTCCAATTACTTTCTTGGAATAAATTTATTAGATGTGAAATTGCTGAGACAATGTGTATACATACCACTGAGGTTCTTTATAGACCATGCCATATAACTCCTGTGGAATATCATTCTCTATTCCCACCATAAGTACTGTGAGCTCTTGTCTGCTCACAGTCATGTGTCTGCATGTTAAGGGCCTTCTAAGCTTGCCATTTTAATGGAAAAATTAATTTCATTGTTGCTTTAATCATTTTGATCTGATCACCCACATAAAATGTTTTAATAGGCAAAGCTTTGTTAGAAAAATACTCCTTATCAAAGAGTTAGCCTCAGGGCTGGGTAAATGGCTTAGCAGTCAAGGCATTTGCCTGCAAAGCCTAAGGACCCCAGTTTGATACCCAGGACCCATGTAAGCCAGATGCACAAGGGGGTACATGCATCTGGAGTCTGTCTACAGTGGCTGGAGGCCCTGGTGTGCCCAGTTTCTCTTTCTCTCTGCCTCTTCTCTCTCTCTCTCTCTCTCTCTCAAATTAATTAATTCATTAATTAATAAAAAGTTAGCCTCACCCTGCACCAGAGGGTTCCCACTGCAGGCATGGAGTGAGTAGGCCAAGACCCCTGTTCCCTGGGGCTTCTCACAGTTTCCTGGCCCCTATAGGTCCCCCTGTGCCTGGTTTGGGAGGCCTGGTCCCTGTTTGGGGGTTGTAGAAATAGGCCCTTTGCTCTGGTATCCTGGCTGGCCCCTGGGTACCAATACCCCTGTTCCCCTGAGTCAGAGGGTACATGGGCCACTGTAGGAGCAGGCCTCTTGCCTCTGGCTCTCCAGGTTCCTGGTGCCTGGTTCCCCAACCCATGATTCCCATGTGTGGAAGAGTATATGCAGGTGGAGTGAGTAAGCCAGAGCTCCCAGTTCCCCAGGTACCTTTGATATATCTGCAACCTCCACAATCTGCACATCTGTGGTTATAATCCCATTGTACACCACTATACCAATCTGGTAAACTTTTAAAACAGAACACCTTCTGAAGATCCTAAAAGGAAAAAAACTTGTTTCCTCCTCAATAGAATAAAGTGTCTCCCAAAGAGGGGTAGACCACAATGCAAAAAACGCCAATGAAAGTCAGAAAACTGAGAGATCTCCACCAAGGATGCCTAGTACCACAATGGAAGCCTCCAATGAAATCATAGAGAAATCAACAGAAATTCAATCCCAAAATGAAAATACAAAAACCAATGAGACCCTGATCAAAAGAATTGCTGAACTGGAAGCAAGCCATCAAAATGCCAACAATTGTATCAATGGAATTGGACAGAATCTCCTAGAACATTCAGCTTTTGACAGTAGTCTAAACTTGATTGAAGAAAATCAAAAGAGATATGAATGAATTGAAGGTGAGTCGACAAATGAAAGATCTCAATAACTGATTGATTAAGCTTAGTGAAGATGTGAGCAAATGTAAGAATTAATTCCAGGGAACATCAAGAAAATCAGAAATTGAACTGAAATTGTACCTCAAAAAAGAGATGGACACAGTGCAAAATAACACAACAGAGAACAAAAATCAAATAGAGATTATAAAAACCTCCGTAGAACCACTCACTGACAGAGTTACTCATGTGTAAGACAGAACCTGTGAGCTGGAAGACAAGACAGAAGAAATTGATTGGGAGGCCAAAAGTTTTGCTAAGTTAAAAAAAATCAAGTGAACAGAACAGGCAGGAACTGTGGGATTCCCTAAAACTCACAAACATCTGGATCATGGGTATGCCAGGAGGAGAGGAAATCCAGGCTAGAGGCATAGAGAACATATTCAACAAAACTATTGATGAAAAATTTCTGAATCTCTCAAAAAGAGAGGTCCATCCATATACAAGAAGCCCACAGAACACCAAACAGACAGGACCAAAGAAGAAACTCTCCAAGGCACATCATAAAACAAAAACAAAACAAAAAAAACCTATTAACAATGAAAACAAAGAGTGTTAAAATCATCAAGAGGGAAACAATTCACAACATACAAATCCAATCCCAGCAGAATTACATCAGATTTATCAATGGAAACCTTGAAAGCCAGAAGGGTCTAGAATGGAAGATTTCAAAGTCTAAAAACTAAGCTTCAACCCAAGCTACTCTCCCCATCAAAAGTATCCCTCATAGTAGATGGTTGTAGCATACAGCTTCAGGTTGGCTGAGATGAACTTCCATACCAGGCACAGTTATGGAGGAAGGGATATTAACAAAAGACTTACAGATGGAAGTTCCATAATGGCAGAAGAAGCTGGCCTGCCTTCACAGGGCCAAGCAGAGGCAAAACCACCAGCCACACAGCACAGTCGGGAGGAAGAGGTAGGCACACTTTGCATATCTTTACAATGGAATCTCAAGGCCACCATCACTCCTTAAGAACTGCCCAGTGACATTGCCCTCTAGCAAGGTGGCTGCAGATGCAAACTATAAACTAATAAAACAAAAAAATATGGGGGCCATTTATTCAAACTATCTTCAATGGTGAAATCCAAACTTTCCATGAAAAAAGTCAACTGTATAGTTACATGAACAAAAAGCCAAAAAAGAGAATATTCATGGAATAAACAGAACAATCAAACAACCAACCTCAAGCATTGCCAGAAGAAGATCAGATAACCAAAATAGACCAGGCTAAAAAAATTAAAAAACACAAGAAAGCACCAAACTCCATCAAACACCTCAGCATGAGAACAAACACATTCAAACATCACAGTAATAAACTTAAGGTAATACCACAGTTTATGAAACAAAAGACACTTGTCATAATGGTGGATCAAACAAATGGACCTGGCTGGAGATCAATACTCCACTATCATCAATTAGCGCAGAAAATCCAGGGAAATGAAGCCTAAGGAGATAAACTCATCTAACAGACATCTCAGAACTTTCCACCCCAACTCTACAGAATACACATCCTTCTCAGCACCCATGGAACCTTCTCCAAAATTGACCATGCATTAGGCCATAAAGCAGTGCCTCCATAAAGTCAGGAAAATTGTTTCTCTTCCACCATCCTATCTGATCACAATCTTTAAAGCTATAAATGAATAAAAGAAAGTAGAAACTCATTTTTAATGGACCCAATACTGGAGACTGGCAACATGCCTTTAAACAATGAATGGGCAAAGGGAAGAAATCAAAAATGAGTTTGTAAAATTCCTGAAATTACATGAGTGAAAAAACACAGCCTTAAAAAACTGAGACACACATTGAAAAACCGAAAAATGAAAAAATAAAAACAAAACAAAAAAGGACCTTCATCTCTTCTTTCTTCAAGAAACCTCAAATCACCACTAAAACAGACACCACCTAAGGCATGAAAAAATGAAAAATTATATTCTAAAGCTCCAAATGGAAAGAAAAACAAGAAGGTGCAGCTCTATTACAATCTGATAAAATGGACTTCAAATTAAGATAATCAATGAAGGCCACTTCTTAGCATGGAGTGAAAGAGCTGGTTCTTAAAGTCATCACAAAATGTTCCAACATTGAGAACATCACAACAATAAATATATATGAACTGCTAATCACAGGTTAACCACAGTAAATAAAACAAAACCTAGTTGACAACCAGACAGAAATGAACACCAACACTATCATCAGTCAGAGACTTTAAAACTCCATTATCATCAAACACTTGATCATCCAAGCAGAAAAATCAACATGAAATAATAGAGCACAAGATCACCTACCAAAACTAATTCCATTATCAGATTCCCTGTCTTCCCTCATCAATGAGAAATGTGGGTCATCCATTGTGGGGTAGCCAAGAGTTATGGGGAAAGGCCAAGTCTCTGGGCATAATGCCCCAAAAGTCCAGGACCAGATTCTTTCCACCCCCTCTTCCGTGAATTTCCCTGAGCCACATTGGGGTCTCAAACCAATTTTTCTTCAGTGATGAGGTTTTGGGAGCCTCTGTGTCTCCTGGATATCTGGCTTAGTAGGAGTTGGATGTTCTCTGTGTTTATTTCCAAAGCCTTTTTTCTGGTGTCGTGAGGTGTGGTGAAAGCTGACTCTTGCCCTAGATGTCAATAAGAAAAGAAAACTATTGGCTATGGTTTCAGCTGATAAATTTAGTGCAAGGTGTGATTGGCAAAATCCTCCCTTCAGGTCCAACAACACATCTGAAAGCATTGTCAAATTCTCCAATGGAGTAGAAGTTCATCCCTAGGGATACATGGGATGGCCATAGATATTTTGGAAAGAATTTTATATAATAGGCCCTTTTCTAGCATACATTTGGTGATAAGCTTGATCTAAGAACCACATTATCATTTTTGTAAATGGTTTTGATTTATTTCAAAATAGTTCCCACAATGAGTTCCATTCCACTGAAAGATCTTTTGTTTAAATCAAGAGCAAGTTGCTATACCCAAAATAGCTGTGTGACACTACTGCACTTGTTTGAGCATTACATCAGGTTGTTCCTGTTGGGCAGCTTAGACAGAAGCGAGTTGTTTGGACAGATGTCAGCCATTTTCCCCAGTTGCTCATAGTAGCACCTTCTGGCACTAGACTAGCTAACTGTCTGGGGACTGACCTCTTTCAGATTCTGAAAGGTCTCTCCATGTTTGTCTCACATGCAGATGATGCTGTCTTCGACAGTGAGAAGACTCTAACCAAAACATAGTAGAGGTATTAGGATCAGAATGCATTCTTTTCACAGCCCACAGAACCTTCTCAAAAATAGATCATATTAGCCCACAATGCATGCCTCCATACATTAAGGAAAACTGAAGTAACTTCCTGCATCATGTCAGATCATAATGCTTTAAAGCTAGAAATGAACAAGAGACACATCAAGAACTCCACCAGCTACTGGAAACTAAACAACACACTTTTAAGCAATGAATGGGTTGTGGACAAAATAAAAAAATAAATTGTAAAAGGCATTAGAATTGAATGATAAGAAAAAACAACCTTCCTAAAGTTATGGGACAAAAGGACAAAGAAGGCCTAAGGGGAAAACTCATAGAAGAAAATGATCCAACATGAGAACAAACACAATCATAAATCTATATGTGCCAAACACAGGAAAAATACCACAGTTTATGGAAGAAAAACCTACTTGACAATAAAACAGAAATAAACACCAGAACCATCAAAATTGATGATGTCAAGACTACCACTATCAAAAATAAATAGATTGATAAACCCAAGCCAGAAAATCAACAAGGGAAATCTTAAGCTAACAAACAGATACAAAAGATAAACTCATCTAACAGACATCACAGAACTTGGAAGAATCAACTGGGCAGAATACAGAACCTTCTACAGCATAAAATTGGATAATCTGGAAAAAATGGATGATATCCTAGACACAAATCAGTGCCAAAATAAAAGTCAGGAAAATTAAGTGACTTCCTGCATCATATCAGATCACAATCTTTAAAGATTGAAAAGATAACAAAACACTCAACAAGAAAGTACAGGACTGGAGACTAATCAACACACTTTTAAACAATGAACCTTCTTGGAAGAAATCAAAAAGATTTTTGTAAAACTGTTTTGAATGATAATGAAAAACACAACCTACCAAAACTTTTGAGACACAATGAAGGTAGTCCTAAGGGGAAAATTCATAGTGCTAAACACCTTCATAACAAAGACAGAGAGATCCCAAATTAACAACCTAACTGTCCACCTAAAAGCACTGGAAAAAAAACAAGAAGAATCCAACACTAAGAGCTCCAGATGGAAAGAAATAATCAAGATCAGAGCAGACATTAATGAATTGGAAACTGAGAAAACAATTAAGATAATCAATGAAATGAAGAGCTGGTTCCTTGCAAAATTAAACAAGATTGATAAACCCCTAGACAAGTGAAAAAAGGAGAAATCACAAATTAACAAAATGAGAAATGAAAAAGGATAGGTCACAACAGATGTCAATGAAATTGGAAGAATCATCAGGACATACTTTCAAAACCTCTACTCCACAAACTTGAATAATCTGGAATAAATGGATGAATTCCTAGCCACATATCACCTACCAAAACTAAATCCAGAGCAGATTAATCTCCTAAACAAACCTATCACATCCATGGAGATTAAAAAGATAATCAAAAACCTTCCCAGAAGGAAAAGTCCAGGACCAGATGGCTTCTCAGCTGAATTCTATCAAACCTTCATTGAAGAACTGAAACCAATTTTTCTCAAACTGTTTCACATAATCGGAGACCACAGAATCCTCCCCAACTCCTTTTATGAAGCTAGCATTACCATAATACCAAAACCAGACATAGATTCAATAAGAAAAGAAAACTATAGGCCTATATACCTGATAAATTTAGATGCAAAGATAATGAACAAAATCCTCACAAACCAAATGCAACAACACATCAAAAGCATTGTCCACCTTGATCAAGTAGGCTTCATCCCAGGGATGCAGGGATGGTTCAACATATGGAAATCAGTCAATATAATACACCACATAAATAAACTTAACCATAAGAACCACATGATCATCTCAATTGATGCAGAGAAGGCCTTTGACAAAATACAACACCACTTCATGATCAAAACACTGGAAAGAATAGGCATGGAGGGTTTATATCTCAACACAATGAAGGCTATATATAAAATGCCCAAAGCCCAAATAATACTTAATGGGGAAAGACTCAAAGAGTTCCCATTGAGATCCAGAAGAAGAGAGAGGTGCCCACTCTCATCACTGACCTTCAACATAGTACTAGAAGTACTAGCCCAAGCAATAAGGCAGGAGAAAGAAATTAAAGGGATTCAAATTGGAAAGGAAGAAGTTAAGTTAGCCCTATTTGCAGATGACATTATCCTGTACATAAGTGACCTGAAAGACTCCATCTCAAAACTTCTAAAGGTGATTAATTCCTTCAGTAAAGTGGCAGGATACAAAAGCAGTGCACAAAAGTTAATAGCCTTTCTGTAAGCAAAGGACAAATATACAGAGAAAATCAATGAGGCTGTCCCATTTTCAATACCAAAAAAAAAAAAAAAAAAGATAGAAACACCTTGGAATAACACTAACAAAGGATGTGAAAGACCTATAAAAGGAAAACATAAATAAAAACTCAAGAAAGAAATTTAGGAAGACTTGAGAAAATGGAAAGACCTCCCATGCTCCTGTAAAGGTAGAATTAATACTGTAAAAATGGCAATTATACTAAAAAGCAATATACAGATTTAATGCAATACCAATAAACATACCAGCATCATTCTTCACAGAGATTGAAAAACATTATCTCAAAATTCATATGGAATGGCAGCAGGCCTCAGATATCCAAACATATCCTTAGCAAAAAAAAAAAAAAGCACATCTGGAGGTAACACCATACCTGATCTAAAGCTATATTACAAAGCCACAGTGACAAAAACAGCATGGTACTGGCATAAAAACAGAAACATAGACCAATGGAACAGAATTGAAGACTCAGACTTTAGGTCAAGTAACTCCAGCTACTACTTGATCTTTGACAATGGTTCCAATAATGTAGACTGGTGAAAAGACAGCATCTTCAACAAATGGTGTTGGACAAATTAGATGTCCATATGTAGAAAAATGAAATTAGACCCACTCATTTTGCCATATACAAAAATGAAGTCCAAATGGATTAAAGACCTCAAGACCTCAATATAAGACCTGAAACTCTTCTTCTCCTGGAAGGAAAAGCAGGAGGCACTCTCCATGATATAGGAGTAAAGAAAAGACTTCCTGAACAAAATCCCAGTAGCCCAGGAAATTAAACAAGCACTCAACCACTGGGATCTCATAAAGCTAAAAAGCTTTTGCATGGATAAACACACCATAAACAGAGCCAATAGATTACCCACTGAATGGGAGAAAAATCTTCACCAGCTATACCACTGACAGAAGCCTAATATCTAGAATCTTAAAAAAAAAAAAAAAAACTCAAAAAACTAAATAATAAAAAATCAAACCCACTCCAAAAGTGGGGCAGAAAATTGAATAGGGAGTTCTCAGAGGAAGAATAACAAATGGCTAATACACACTTAAGAAAATGTTCAACATCCCTAATCATTAGGGAAATGCAAATTAAAACAACCATGAGATTCCACCTTATTACAGTAAGGATGGCAATTATTAAAAAATCTAATGACAACAAATATTGGCAAGGATATGTGGAAAGTGGAACCCTCATCCATTGTTGATGGGAATGCAAACTAGTACAACCACTATGAAAATCAATTTGGAGATTCCTGAAAAGGATGAACATAAAGCTACCAATAGATCCAGTTATTACCTTTCTGGGCATTTATTCTAAATTCTCTATGCATCAATACAAAAACATTTGCTCAACCATGTTTATAGCTGTTCAATTCATTATAGCTAAGAACTGGAATCAACCCAGATGCCCATCATTGGATGAATGGAAAATGAAGTTGTGGTACATTTATACAATGGAATTCTACTCATCAGTAAGAAAAAAAACAACACAATGAAATTTGTAGAAAAATGGACAGACTTGGAACAAATCACACTCAATGAACTCACACAATCATAGACATTTTGTGATCACAGATGCATGCACTACTGTGCATCTGGTTTTCTGTGGGCATTGAGGAATCAAACCTGGGCCAGCAGGCTTTATTGGTAAGCACCCTTAACCACTGAACAACCTCCCCAGCCCCAATTAGTCAACTTTTAACTTTTTTTATTATTTGTAGGTAGGGTCTTGCTCTAGCCCAGGCTGACCTGGAATTCACTCTGTAGTCTCAGGGTGGCCTTGAACTCACAGCCATCCTCCTACCTCTACCTCCCGACTGTTGGAATTAAAGGCATGCACTATCATGCCTGGCTCAACTGAATTTTTATTTCATTTATTAGAGAGAAAAAGAGAATGAGCACACCAGGGCCTCTATCCACCGCAAACTAATTCCAGACACATTCACCACCTTGTACATCTGGCTTACTTGGGCACTGGGGAATTGAACCTGGGTCCTTGGGCTTCATAGGCAAGCACCTTAACTGCTAAGCCATTTCTCCAGCCCTTGATTATCTTTTGGCCTACAGAGATGTAGGAATAACTTGTGAACCCAGTTTTCCTTTTTTTTCTTTTATTTCCTGAACACTTGAGAATTTATTTTCCTCTCATTTAAAATTTTTATTGATACATATTTTATGCATAGTTTTCTTTTTAGCTCTTATCAAGAATACAAGAGGCCTACTTATCTGTACACAAAGACATCTTGTCAAACCAAGAACACTTTATCACTGTTTCTGTTGTACTTGTTTCCTATAAGAATACTTGAAGTCCCAGCTTTTCTCACTAATCTATTTTCTACATATTTTATCTCTTCCCTCTTTTCCTCTATATTCTATAAATATTCCTGTTTGCCTTTGCACCACTGTTTCAATTTTCAGCAGTTTTACTTCTACTCGAACTGCCTTAAATGCAATATGGTATAGTAATTTAAGTCACTCCCTCTGAACCACCAAGGCTCTTGTTTTAACCAAGTCTGTGATCACAAGGGAACTTCTAAATATATCTGCTTTAATTTCTTCATCTGTAAAAAATATAACAATGGTTCCTATCATATGCAGATGAACAAAATTCATTGAGTTAGTAATCACATGTAATGCACATAGCTACACTCAAAAACTGTTAGCTGGGCTGGAGAAATGGCTTAGCAGTTAAAGCACTTGCCTGCAAAGCCAAAGGACCCAGGTCCAATTCCCCAGGACCCACGTAAGCCAGATGCACAAAGTGGCTCATGTGTCTGGAGTTTGCTTGCAGTGGCTTAAGGCCCTAGAATGTCCATATTCTCTCTCTCTCTCTCTCTCTCTCTCTCTCTCTCTCTCTCTCTCTCTTCCTCTTTATGTCTCTCAAATAAGTAAGTTTTTAAAAATTAACATTAAAGAAACAGTTATGTTCTCAATTCTACCTCTGCATTTTCTTTTATTATGACTCCCTTTTACTGCTCTCTGTTTCCCTTTTTATTTTATCCTCTATTTTCTCATATCAGTGTATTCTCTAGTCATGATTTTTCTTCTCTCAAGTCCCAAATCTTCTTAAATTTAACTGAGAATATAATCTAATTGCCAGAAGACATCTTGATCCTGTAGTATTTCATTTTCAGAGACATGCTCTTTTTCTGAATCTTTATATTCATATTTATTCTTCCTTGTTTTATTTGTTTTCAAATGCTCCAGGTTGATCTTTGCCAAAAATGAGGCAAATCTGGCCCATTTGTAACTTGATACTGGATCTCTCTTGTTTACAACCACAGCTGGAGATTCAGTTAGACAGACTCTTTCAATCCTGACTTCTATCATTAAGCTCTATAATCCTGTTGAAATGCATCCTCTTTTCACTATGTCTGCATGTCTAGCATACTGAACCAACCCAACAAGTAAAATCCACACCCCCAGCATGCCCTGCAACAAGTTTGTCTTTCAGTATTCTCTCCTAACTATAATGCTTTGCCTTGAAATCTATTGATGATGACTATTATGATGATGCAGAAGGGGAAGAGGAAGAAGAAGGAGGAAGAGGAGGAGGAAGAGAAGAAAAATTACCATGTCCTGAACATACTATAATATGAAATAGTGGTGTCTCCCTAGATTTCATGTTGGAACATGTGTTACTCAGACTTTTCATCACTGTGACAAATACCTTAGAGAAACAGTGTGGTGGTTGGAAAGTAAATGCCCCCATAGACTCAGGTATTTTTTCTTTTTTTAATTAAAAACACACTTTGTATAGATAAATTATGTGTTGATATCATCTTTTTCCTCCTCCCTGCCCCCATTCCACTGGAGGCCCTCCTCAGTGGGATTGCTGGTATTCCCCCATGGAGTTGTGGGTTCTGCATTGTGAGAGCAGTAGTCAGTTATTGGGGGGGAGGCAATGCCTTTGGGCATGGTGTCCCAACCTGTGGCTCTTAAAATCTTTCTGCCCCCTCTCCTGATCAATTCCCTGAGCCGAGGTGGTTGAGTTTTAAGTCTGCTTCAGTTTGAGTTCCTAGGAGCCTCTCAATTTCTGCTTTAGTATGTGTTGAATATCCTCAGGGTCTGTCTTCTTCACCCTGGCATTGACTGTCAGGCTCACCATGGAAGTGTTACTCTTGTTCATCTCCCCCATTCCTTTGTGGTTTCATTTGGACCTTGGCTGAAATGTGAGGGGTGGTTTATCTCCACAGGTCTCACTACCTTCTGAACAAGAAAAACATATTCTTTAACTGAGAGTAAAGTCAGCATAGGTTAAATTGGATAAGAGTTATTAATTTAGGAAGAGTTTAATGGATGCAGCCTCCCTATTAGCCAAAGACTAGTGGAAGCTTGAGGTTAGCAAGTATAATCTTTGTCTCCAGAAGATTCTGACCTGATTCCCAGCTCCAGATATGGGTTCCTTTCTAATGAGTGGATCTCTTAGCTAATCAGAAAGCCATTAATTACTCAGCAAGGCTGTGTGCCACCAGTGCATTGCTGTGTACTTTTGTTAGGCTGGTTGCTTCTAGTAGCTTAGACCCCTGCTTGCTCACACCATTGTTGGCCATTTCCCCACCCCCAGTAGCTCATGTTGCGCTTTCCAGTACTAGATGTGCTAACTATCTGGGGACTGGCTCTCTTCTGGATTCCAGCTGTGTCTCTCCATGTTCTGAGTAGGCAGAATATCAGCAATAGGTTCTTACCTTTTCCTCAGGCTGGTAAAGTGCTTTGACAGAAGCCTATCTTCTTCTGCGAACCTCGTCGGTCTCTCCAATCAACAGCTCAATGTGGGTAGCACTGATTTGCCTCAAGTGTTTTTGATTAAGCTTCCTACACAGTCCCCAGCTGGTGGAGTCTTTGGGAGGTGGAATCTTGCTGTAGGTGTACTGCTAAGGCAGCTTGGGGTTTAAGTCCAGCTCTACTGTGTCCCAGACTGTGCTTGTTCTCTCTGCTATAGGTGTTTGATGCTATGATCTAGTTGCTTGCCTCCACCATGATGAAGCTTCCCCTTAAAGCTATAAGCCTGACATGGATCATAGAGAGACATGGTTGGAATCTGAAGGACAGCCAGTCCCTGGACAATTAGCCCATCTAGTGCTGGAAGGCACTACATGAGCTTCCAGAAGAAAGTGGCCAACATCTGTCCAAGCAACTCAAAGTCTAAACAACTCAAAAGCAAACAACCTGATGTGATGCTCACACATGTGCAGTAGTGGCACACAGCCATGGTAGGTAACTAACTGCCCTTGGATTGGCTAATGGATCCATTCAGTAAAAAGGAAACCATATCTGGACTGGGAAACAAGTCAGAATCATATCCAGAAAATGATTCTGCTTTCCATTATCAAGCTCCCACAAACCTTAGACTATAAGAGGGTCTACACCCTTTTAATTTTCTCTAAATTAATAATGGTTATCCCATTTAACTGGTGTTGACTTCATTCTCTGTTGGAGAATCTGCTTTTCTTTTTCAGATGAGAGCTGGACCTGAGGAGATAAATGACCCAGTGCACTCCACCCCAGCCCCAGCTGAAACCTCAGAGGAATTGGGGAAATGAGCAAGAGTGCTGCTTTCTTAGTGAATCTGATATCAGTGCAAGGGTGAAGGAGATAGACACTAAGACACTCAACACCTGCCAAACCAGAGGTCCAGAGGCTCCTGAGTGCCCATCAATGAAGTAAACTTAAAATGCACCCAGAATGGCTCAGGGAATTTTGCAGAAGAGGGGGTAGAAAAATTAGTAGAGCCACAAGTTGGGACATTTTGCCCAGAGACATTGCCTTTCCCCTGCATAATGCATGACCCACAATCCCCATGGGGTTGACCTGCATCCCCAAAAAGGAAGGCCTCTTCAGAAAATGGGCAGGGAGGAGGGAAAGGATGGTACCAACATGTGTTGTTTACATACTAAATATGTCCATATCTAATAAATAAACATTAAAAAATAAAAATAAAAAGCTATAAACCTGAAATAAACCATTTCTTCTGATAAACTGCTTCTGATTGGGTGCTTTGTCCCAGCAACAAGAAGGTAACTGCTGCAAACAGTGTAAAGGAGGGAAGATTTAGTTTGGTTCACAGTTTCAGAAGTGTGGGCCCATGATCATTTGGCTCCATTGCTTCTGGGCTCATAGGCAGAATAGCATCACAGGGAGCATATGGTATAGCAAAGTGGCTCACCTCATAGGTGACAGATAATAGAAAAAGAAAGAAAGAAAAACGTCAGGTCCAAGATACCCTTCAAAGGTATACCCTTAGTGACCTACATACTCCAACTTCTAAATCTTTACCTCCTGCCAAAAATATCATCAGATTATGACTTCATGAATATATTAATCCATTGATAAAGTCAGAGCCCTCAGGATCCAATCAGTTCCAAAAACCCCCATCAGCTGGCAACTAATCCTGACTCTTTAACCCTTGAGCTTTTGGATTTAAGTTATAATGAAACTTAATACCCAGTAAATAGTATTAACAGGTAGAGCATTTTGGAAAGCAGTGAAATCTCCTTATAAAAGAGGCTACTATGAGTTGCCTTGTTCCTTCCAACCATGTGGGGATAGAGCAAAAAGGTACCAACTATGAAGCAGAACAAACCCTTTCCAGACACCAAATTCACCACCACCTTGTTCTATACCATTCAAGTGCTTCTGCCAGTACAAGTACCCCTCTTTGAAGTCTAGGACTTTCTACCAAGCTTTTGTGTAAACAAATATGACAAAGTTACAGGGGTAGAATTTTGTGCCATTGCCATATTAAAAATCATCAGTTGTCCAGAAGGGAACATGCAGACCTGGGATCCCTAAGATAAGAAGAATAACAGCATTTTCCTATTCTTATAGTTTTCAAACAAAGTCTGTTGCATAAGACCCTAAAGCATGCCTAGGTCAGAAAGGAAAGTGAAGAGGAATTGTTTAACCCACTAATTATCAATAATCTTTTTTTCTACAATCTTCTTTTAGGTAGTGTAATATATTTTTAGAATTTCATGTGAACTTGGGAAAGACCATGTTAGAGGCTGCCAATCTAATACTAGTTTTAAAAATCATAATTTTCTATAATTAGGCCCTAATAGGGGATCTATGAGAGCCATCAAAGTACATGGTGTTCACTGACTTTCCCACCCCTCCTTTTTCTCACACATGAGCCCATGCCATTCAGATTAGGGAAAATAACCAGGAATTCATGAAATTAAATAAGAAAAGTCAACTACAAGCAGTCCGCCACACTTTTAAAAATACTCCATGTGTAGCCACAGGGTGGTGCACGCCTTTAATCCCACCACTTGGAAGGTAGAGGTAGGAGAGTTCAAGGCCACCCTGAAAATACATAGTGAATTCCAGGTTAGCCTGGACTAGAGTAAAACCATATCTTGGGAAAAAAAAAGAAAGAAGAAAGGACTAAAGGAAGGAAGGAAGGAAGGAAGGAAGGAAGGAAGGAAGGGAGGGAGGAAGGAAGGAAGGGAGGAAGGAGGGAGGGAGGGAGGGAAGGAGGGAGGAAGGGAGGAAGGAAGGAGGGAGGGAGGGAAGGACTCCATGTGTCAAATCGAGGCTAATTAGGAGGATGAGTTTTACCACAGACCACACATTTCCTCCAAGTTAAAGGAATGAGCACCCAGAGTAGGTCATTAAAGGTGACTCACTGTCATTCAGTTCTTTTTGTACCTACTGGTTGTAATCATTTGCATTTACCTGGGCTTTTTTAAATTTTCTACTTGAACCAAGGAAATTGGAGAGAAATAAAATAACTAGTGTCCATGTCCAACACTCCTTTTGACATGTGAATATATATTAGATATTTTTCTAGAGAAAAACACTAATGGAATAAAAAATTCTAAAGAACAATCTATAATCTAAGTGGTAAATTAATAGCTCAGGCTATCAAATCATGAGATGCATTCATAAATGAGCTAAATACAGTGAACCAAAAACTGTATTTCATTTCTTCTAAGTCATTGATATATATTGGTACTTAAGCATGCCCAGAGAAAGAATATTCTCTAAGAAATGTTGGCTCAATTTTTCAATAACTGATGCTCACTATTTAATTTTCAGGGTTCATGAAATCTGCCTTTATACTTTTACTAGTCACAATTCTGTACTTGCATCTATGCATTACTAAAAATTTTATAGGAATTACCACTGGTTACAAGAGACATTCAGAGCTGAAGTCCAAAGCCCAGAGAATGCTGACAGTTTTGAAACCACCCATCATTACTGAGTCAGTTGCTCATGTGCACGTCTGCCAGAAAGCAACCATCACTTTGTGCCAGATTTAGCAGGTGTTGTCCTCAGAGTCCAAAGCAGGGAGAGAATCTCTCTAAAAATATCTATCTTCCTTACTCACACAGGCAACACATTATTCTGGGAATGAATGCATTTCTAACAATAATAGAGTATGTGTGTATTTGTTTATCTTTGTACCATTTCTTGTTCAAAAAGAATAGATATATGTTTATACCACAGTGTATGATGGAGCACCTCACCCAATGTCTGAGATGTACTCCACTGAGGCTGACAGAGTTATTCAGCACAGCACCTCAGACTCTTATTCAGGTATTATACGGCAAACCCCACAATGCCCAAAGCACTTGGTTTATCTATTTTTAAGTGCCCATCCATTTCTCCTACATATCTATTTAATTTTATAACATACAACCTTACCTAGATATGTGACGGTTTTTGCAAACACAACTTTCTTTGTCAACACAGTCCCTCAGCTTCTGTCCTGCCAACCATGACCTTCCTCTGAACATATTCCTTTAAGACCATCTCCTTGCCTTTTCCCCAGCCATACCCTCTTCTTCAGATGAGCTCCTTATCACTTATAACAATCTGAGTCCTTTAAGTTCAGCTGAAAATTCATGGTGTTACCTGGAGAGACAAATAAACATCCAGGGCACCAAGGACTGACCTCTTGATTCCACCCAAGTTTGCTTGGTGAATCAACAAGTTTAATTAGGGTTCCTTACAGAAGTATGTGCAGGGTTACTTAAAGGAGCACTGGCAACTTACAAGTGTCTATACCACTGAAGAAAATCTTTCTCTTCCAAGAACAGTTAAGTGCATGTATCTTCTGGGAGGCTCCAATCTTAGCAGCTGCTCATTGCCTTCAAGGAAGGGCAAGGTCTTGTTAGCCCCTACCCCATAGCAACCATTTACCTATAAATCCTCAGAGAGGGGAGGGGACTCATGAACCCCTGCCCCACTTCATGACATAACATTAATGAGCTCAATGTTGTGCAGTTTCTATAGGAAATCACAGCTGCTGAGAGGTCAAGGGTGCAACAGCAATCTCATGGCCAGAGAACAGCAGTGTCCCACAAACACTTATGATAATCTTCCCCCAGAAAATTTTCCCTCCCTCCCCCTCAACATATTCACACCATGTCTGTACTGGGGTCCTGGAATTGCTAATTTCCTTTGGGTAGGTGTGTGTATGTGTGTGGGTGTGTATGTTCATGTGTGTGAGTTCAGGCAGGCCAGAGTACTCACGTGAAGGTCAGAGGACAGCTTTTGGGTGTCAGTCCTCACCTGCACCTTGTTTTTGAGGCAGGTTTTTACCCTCATGTTCACACTCTATTCACTGGGATAGTTTATGAAAACACTTATGGAGTCCATGCACCTTGTCCTTCCTTAACTTTAAATGCTTCAGCAAACCACCCGTTCTGTGTTTTGAACACACTTTCTCATGGTATCCATCCCTTCCTTCTGTTGAATACACTAAGAATGCTTCACTGTTCAGAGACACACTTCACAATATATCAACTAAAGGATAAAAAAAATCTTTTTGTGGGCTGGAGAGATAGCTTAGTGGTTAAGTCTCTTGCCGGCAAAGCCAAAGGACCCAGGTTCAATTCCCCATGACCCACATAAGCCAGATACACTAGGTGGTGCATGTGTCTGGATTTTGTTTGCAGTGGCTAGAGGCCCAGGCATGCCTGTTTTCTCATTCTCTTCTGTCTCTATCTGCCTCTCTCTCTCTCTCTTTCTCTCTCTCTCTCAAATAAATAAATAAATAAATAATTTTTGTTTGGTTTTTCAAATCATAGTCTCACTCAGGCCAGGCTGACCTAGAATTCACTATGTAGTTTTAGGGTATCCTTGAACTCACAGTGATCCTACCTCTGCCTCCTGAGTGCTGGGATTAAATGTATGCACCCCCATGCCTGGCTTAAATAAAATATTTCTTTAAAACATTTTTGTTCTCCACATTCTTCAGAAAAATCTATCTGGCCTTCTCAGCTCTATGTTTTTCTGCCCAGCACTTTATAAGTAAAATATTACTTTAAGGCACAAACTACAACTTTAATGTTCTAAATGTTGACCTTCCCAAAAGACATCCTAATTAGAATAGCAAGTAATTTTGTCAGAAAACTGTGTCTATGTTTTCTTTTGTGTATAGAGCTTCTTTCTTCTTTCTATTTGTCCAGTGTGACAACAGACTTTCAAGGGCAAGATGGAGCTTCGTAAAACCATTTTTGATAAGCCTTCTTTGTATTTGTTATTGTACATAATAGAAAATCAACCATTATCCTGCTACAAGTTCCCAAACAGTGATGTTAAAAGAACTCGGTGAGAGCTTTACAAAGCAGTGTAGTCATCCAATTTTCTTCCAGTGTAACGGAAAGCCACTGGAGTGCTCTAAGCAGGGAAGGACTTTCTTAAGGACCAGTCAAGTTGCAGAGTAGGAAATAGGTGGTTGGAGTAGAAGAGGAATGCAGAGTTTATAAAGTATTCTACAAGTGGATAGTTTGAACCACATCACTATTTAATAAGAGCAGATTGGGAAATAACTACTAAAAATGTAAAGGTGGATAATTATTAAAAGAAAGTCACATTCATCTTTTTGCAATGTGGCCTTGGAGAAAGATCATAGGTTAAGCACAGAAAACCCCCATTCTTGCATTGCTTGTGTATGAGAAAGTGGAGAAGTGTCCCTATAGGTCTAAAAGAACAGGTAAGTTGGTCCTATCATTTCCTGATATATTTCTATGTCTCTGTGTTGGATGCAGCTCAGGAGAGCTCTGCGTGTATTGAGATGAGTGCCTGGTTGTATGCCAAAGTTACTTCCTGAACTCTGCCAAGCTTAGAAGGTAATTTAGAATCTACCAGAGCAAGAGATATAGCTCCAGCACTTTCCTGGAGTCTACCAGAGCTAGGGATGTAGCTCAGTGGTGCATCACTTACCTGGAGTCTTCTTATCTCATTTACCCAGTTATCCTTCACTCAGAAACTACAGGAGCCAAATACCTGTAGGGACAAGTTCCTCTGTGACCATGAATCTGATCTCTCAACATCTACAAGCTATGTAACTATCCACAATATGATTCCATGGACATAGAGAAACTATTTTACAAAGCTAAGAGGATAGGATTCTATTAATCCTCTATGCCACATTCTGGTAGTTATTTTTTTTCTTAAGAAGAGACATTCAGAATTAAATTTATTTGCTTACCTAAGTATTCT
This sequence comes from Orientallactaga sibirica, assembly GCA_036365145.1. NCBI lineage: Eukaryota > Metazoa > Chordata > Mammalia > Rodentia > Dipodidae > Orientallactaga > Orientallactaga sibirica. The sequence continues at coordinate 12,923,833 of JAEOAD010000001.1, forward strand.
AATGTGCATTGACAATGTGCAACTTCATTACTGAGAACTTTATTGTATGGATACACTGCATATTGGTCATACTCCCATCAGGTTGTACTTCTATGTTCCCTTTCCCCCCAACCCCATTCCACTGACGGCCCATCCAGTGAGGTTATTGTTATTCACTGGGGTCATTAATGTACCAGTCAATTTCTGTGGGGAGGACAATGCCCACTCCAGAATATACCTTCCTATACAGTGGCTCTTACATTCTTTCTGCCCATTCTTCCACACTGTTCCCTGAGCCTTAGAGGGCTTGTTATAAGCCTCCTCAAGGGTTAAGCTCTTAGCAGCCTCTGATTTTCTGCTTTGTAGGAGGAAGACAACTGACATCTACATTTGCCCTCCACATACGCGCACATATGCACCCATACACATACACACACATGCACATCACATACATACACATGCAAAAAAATTATTGACAAGGTAAATATGACTTAACTGCATGTCTTCCACATCATTCAAGAGAATAAAATACAGCTCATATTCAGACTTTATTTTCTTTCCCTTTCTCTCTCTTTCTCTCTCTTCCTCTTTTTTTTTTTTTTTTTTTTTTTTTTTTTTTTCTATTTTGAGGCAGGGTCTCACTCTTACCCAGGCTAACTTAGAACTTAGTCTATAACCCCATGCTGGTCTCGAGCTCATGGAGGTTCTCCTACCTCAGCCTCCAGAGAGCTGGGATTAAAGGCTGAGGCTCTGTTTTCCTCTTATTGCTTTCACCAGGTATTTGTGTGGTTAGTGCATATAGATCTCTGATATTGTTCACAAATGGGGATAGGAATTTGGTACCTGGCATTGACTTTATAGGATATTCAGTTTAAGTGGCTCATTTTAACAGGCCAAGAGACCAAAGTAAGTGGCTTTCTAAGGACTCAGAGCTCACTTATGACAGCACTTTCAAGCTGTGGTGGTTTGATTCAGGTGTCCCCCATAAATGTAGGTGGTCTGAATGCTAGGTTCCCAGCTGACAGAGGTTTGGGGAGGCAATGTATTGTTGGGGGAAGGCTTATGGGTATTATAACCAGTTTCCCCTTGCCAGTAACTGGCACACTCTCCTGTTGCTATTGTCCACCTGATGTCCGCCAGGGAATGATGTCCACCTTCTGCTCATGCCATCATTTTCTCCTGCCATCATGGAGCTTTCCCCTCAAATCTGTAAACCAAAAATAAACCTCTTTTTTCTCACAAGTTGCTTTTGGTTGGGTGATTTCTGCCAGCAATGCAAACCTGTCTGCAACAGGAATGTTGGTACCGAGGAGTGGTGTCATTTGCTGCTAGACATCTGACTGTGTAGCTTTGGCCTTTGGAGCTGATTTTAAAAAGGAATGTGGAAGGATTTGAAACCTTGGCCTAAGAGATGCCTTGCTGTGATGTAAGTACAGCTTGATGGACTATTCTGGTCAAACTCAGACATGAATGCAGTAAAAACTATGGACTGTGAGGTTTGGCTTATGAGGGTGAAAAAGAGTTTTCTTGGATTGGGCTAGAGGCAGTTTGTGTGAGAAGCTTTCTGTTATGGCCTTGTCCTGAGAACTTGGGCATGGTTGCAGTGCATAGATACAGCTGATGTGAGCAGAGGGATATGGCACAGAAAGAAATCTTTAGGCTGAAACTGATGTCTGTTCAGCTGCAATTGAGAGATTATAACCATTGAGATTGGGCCAGCTGACCTGCAATGGGGCAACAGGAAGAATGTAGACTCTTTTGAAGGGGACTGAGTGCTCACGGAGTGTTCTGTTCTTCAAAGTCTGCTTTATTCCCCCTGGATTACAAATTGGCACTCTACCTGGTATTGTGGAGTATAAGAAATGCAGGAAAGACAGGGTCATTGAGTTTGCAACATGGTCTTGTGTTTTGGAAATGGCCATGGGCAGTGTGAAGCAGATTTGCTGGACTGCCTGCATGAAGACTGGATGGAGCCATGAGGATGAATGGTGGATTGCAGTGGAGACCCAGTGAAGATGCCAGGACCATGAGATGGCTGCTAAGGAAAGTTGCCAGCCCTAGATGAAGTTTTCCAGGACTGTGAGTAGCCTAGCTGGAGTGGTGGAATTGGAACTCCAGAGACTTGTTGCTGGTTAGAATTACCAGAATTGGAGACTTGTCACTAGCTAGAGTTGTTGGACTTGGAGTTTGATGTTTGCCCTGTTTAAATCTTGTGTTGTTGAATATTTCTTTGCTATGCCAAATTCCATCTTTTGCAGGATGAGTGTTTATTCTCATTATGGGATTTTGGGGGATTTTTCTGGTGTTATGGCTCAGTTAAAAGACTTTGGACTATGGGGATGTTTGAACATCACTAGGATTGATTTTTTACAAATGGGAACTTTTAAAGTTGGAATGAGTATATTGCATTTTACAACATGGATGGTTGTCAGTTTATGGGGGCCAGGAGTGGAAGGTGGTGGTTTGATTCAGGTGTCCACAATAAACATAGGTGGTCTGAATGCTAGGTCCCCAGCTGATGGAGATTTTGGAATTAAAGCCTCCTGGAGGCAGTGTATTGTTGGGGGCAGGCTTATTGGTATTATAGCCAGTTTCTCCATGCCAGGGTTTGGCACACTCTCCAGTTGCTATTGTCCACCTTATGTTAGCCAGGGGGTGATGTCCACCCTCTGCTCATGCCATCATTTTCCTCTGCCATCATGGAGCTTTCCCCTCAAGTCTGTAAGACAAAATAAACCTTTTTTTCCCACAAGCTGTTCTTGGTTGGGTGATTTCTGCCAGTAATGTGAACCTGGCTGCAACAGAAGCCCTGCCAAGCCAGTGCTCTTTCGACATTCTCAGATGATACCAGAAAACTTGAGTGTTGTTAAAATTATTTGGGAAAAAGAAAAGTTCCTGCAAAACTTGTGTAAGAGCAGAGCTTACACTGCTGAAGCAGCTGTTCTTATGCAGAACAGATCACATTATTTCCTCTCGAAAGTTGGATGCCCTTCCTGCCAGTGAAATACTGTGCCCTTCTTGGATAAAATTACCATGAGTTCCTGAAAATGCTTCTAATTGCTTAATGAGTGACAGGAAGAATTACAGAATGTTAAATTGCCTTAGTGTCATCTGGAGAGAATTTCTCCAATTTTATGTTGTCAGTGGGAGAGTAGAAAATGATTGCTCATGTTACAACAAACTTGGGGATGTTATGGGAGAGAATGCAAAGTGTGCTTGCTTTTATCTTAGAGTTCAAGGTGACACTATAGAGAGACATCTTGCTTCTGAGGAGGATGCTTCAGGCAACACTGCCATCCTCTGGAAATCAAGGTCACATTCCTGTGCCCTTCAGGGCACTTCAGTAGAACATTTGGAGATGCAGCAAAACAATGTAACCCTTGGACTATTTAATGGGAACATGTACAGAATGCCAGAAAATATGCAAGTACTTAAGCCTGCCTAGTACTGATGGAAGTTAGTAGCTCCCTAAATAACTAACTAGACTATTATACTTTAAACATACAATACTGCTAACACTTTGTACTGTGTCTAGTTAAAATACCATCTTATCCAGATTTTATTTATTTGTCTAATAAACATTTTTATTGATTTTTTTTAATAAAAAGTTTGTACTCTTAGACTCCCTCACCCCCACCCCAATTCTGCTGAGGATCTTCTTTGGTGGGGTTATTCGTATTTATTGTGGGAACCAAGAGACCTCAAGAGACCTCAGTCATTCTCTGCAGGGATAGGGGAAACATGCTGTCAGTCTATTTCCACCTACCCTCAGGCTCTTTCCACCCTTCTTCTGTAATGTTTCTGAGTCTTGGTTGGGCAAGATAGGGATCTGACTTAGTGTTGCTTTCTCTGTAGACTCTGGATCTGTTTTGATGAGGTCTGAGTGATCACAGTCTTTTGCCATCTTCCTGGAACTGGTTTTCAGGCTGGCCGTGAGAACAATATTTGTGTCACCCCTTCCTCTCTACTGACTTCTGGGAATGGGCAGATAAGGTGGAGGTGATCCATCTCATGGTAAACAGTCAGCTCTCACTTATTGATGTATTGATGTATCCAAATGTGAGAGCAGCTTGAAATAAATGGGATAAGTGTGGTTATTAGTAAGATTTACTGGTGTGTATGTCCACTCTTCTTAGTTAAAGAGTAGTGGGGGTTCTCTCTGGGGCCTGTTGCTTTGCTGTCCTAGGGAATCTGGCTTGGTAAGCAATTGCTACTCAATAGTCACTAGTCTAAACCCTATGAAGGGTTAGTCAGATGCATGCGGCATTTGAAATGGGCAGCTGGCTTTATAAATAAATAACTGACTTACAAGTAAAGAAATTCTCTCTGGAGCTGGAAAGATGTCTCAGTCATTAAAGGCACTTGCTTTCAAAACCTGATTGCCCAGGTTCAGTTTCCCCAGTAACCATGTAAAACCAGATGCACCAAATGGTACAGGCATCTGGAGTTTGTTTGCAGTCACAAGAGGCCCTGGCATGCCCTATTCTCATTCTCTCTCTCTCTCTCTCTCTCTCTCTCTCTCTCTCTCTCTCTTTCTCTCTCTCTCTCTCCTCTCTTCTCTTTTTATATCTCTCCTCACAAAAAATTTTTTTCTTAAAAAGAAAAAGAAATTCTTTCTGATGAAAAGATTTTGTACTGTTATGTCAATAATCTATTCCTCTATATCATTACTAAATTCTACTGCCGTCAAACTAGCATGCTATGGACCCTAACTTCTTGTGGTGGTTTCATTCAGGTGTCTCACATAAACTTAGGTCTTCTGAATACTAGGTTTCCCAGCTGATGGCAATTGGAAATTAAAGCTTCTTGAAGGTGGTGTATTGTTGGGGGTGGGCTTATGGGTGTCATAGCCAGCTTCCTCTTGCCAGTGTTTGGCACACTCTCCTGTTCCTATTGTCCACCTTATGTTGGCCAGGGGGTAATGTCCACCCTCTGCTCATGCCATCACTTTCCCCTGCATGATGGAGCTTCCCCTCAACTCTATAAGCCAAAATAAACCCTTTTCCCACAAGCTGCTCTTGGTCGGTGATTTATGCCAGCAATGCGAGCCTGACTGTAACACCTCTATATCTGTCAGTTCCACATACATGGATTCAAATAACCAAAATTCAAAGTAACTTTTTAAAAAACCTGTCTTTACTGAGTATATACAGACTTTTTCTTATCATCCCTCCATAAACAATATAACAACTATTTTCATAGCATTGCATTGTATTGGGTTATTTTAAGTAACTAGAGAAAAATGTGTGTAGGTTATATGAATACGCAACTTTGTACAAGAGACTTGAATATCCTTATAGCTTGGCAGCTCAGGAGTTCCTGAAACCAATCCTTTGTGGATTACAGAGTAAGCCACAAATGCAAGAGCAATCTAATCCAACCAGCATGCAAGTACTGAGACTCACCTAGCACCTAGAACATTTACTACACCCACTTTATCCCAAAGTGCCCTTCCTTCTGTACACATCACTGGGTGTTATGGATGAACATGTGATTCCCCACTAGGGCTAATCAGATTTCCAGCTTCACAGACCCAAGCACCAGGAAGGCAAGATGTGCTTTTCTCACCTCACCTTTCCAGGCACTGAGGACCTTGTGTGCAAACTTGTAACAGCTGACTTTGTAAGGAACCAGCCTACCCAGCAAAGAAGGAAAACAGATGAAAATGGGCAAAGGAGACTGAGCTTTGGTGGCATCATCTGAGCTACCAAGTTTATTCTTGGAAATAGCTCCCTCACCATGAGTTTGAGGCCACTCTGAGACTACAAAGTGAATTCCAGATCAGCCTGAGCTAGAGTGAGACCCTACCTCGAAAAAGAAAAATTCTAAATGTATGGTAGTTCTGAATCAGAAAATGTGGTTAGCAATTCTAAGGGCAGCCCTGAAGTCACTATGTACAATGGCTGTTTGTACTCCATTCTGTGGATACGATGTTCTTGGGATGTTGCTAAGGATGGCAAAGTGGGAAGACTATGACTAGAGCTTTGAACCCTGGTCTCCTTCTACAACCACATCCACCTGAACATCTGTAGTTCTGTCCTTGAGCCTCCTTCCAGTGATTCAGGGCTTGAGACCCACAGACAGAATGGCAAGTCAATTTGTTCACATGGACTTGGGAGGGGCTTAAATATGGGAGGGAGTACCTTGTTGTGGGCTAAACTCCCTACTGTTGTGAAAATATAAGAAGATTGGGCCTGGAGAGATGATGCAGTGGTTAAGGTATATGCCTGCAAAACCTAACCACCCAACTTTGATTCCCCAGTACCCACATAAAGCCAGATGCACAAAGTGGTGTATGCATACAGAGTTCATTTGTAGTGGCTGGAGGCCCTGGCATGCCCATTCTTTCTCTCTGTTTCTCTTTCTCTCTTTATCTCTCTCTGCTTGCAAATAAATAAATAATATTTTAAAGAGTAGATGCTTTCATTTAAAAAAATAAGTTTGTTTTTCTTTTGCATAAACCCAATTAGCTTCCAGGTGAAGTTCAACTATGTGTGGCAAATGGTGTTATCAAGCTGTTTGTGTATTCTCCTGAGAGCAGATGTGTCTGCTTAGCTACCTAAAAGGGGGAGGTTCCTTTGCTCCTAGCTGATTACCTATGCTTTGCCATTCTGCTTCAACAAAGCTGCCTTTCTCAGTCTTCTAAACTTTTTGAAGATGATTTCTTGGGTTAGGAGAAGGTTTTGTTTTTAATTACATCTGCTCAGAAATAAGAAGGAAGTCTTGGGGATAGAGAGATGGCTTAATGAATAAACCAGGAGTTCTTGAGTTCAGATTCCCAGAACCCATGTAAATCCAGACTCAGAAGTGAGTGGCTATTATCCCAGCATGTCTATGGTAAGATGAAAGGCATAACAGAAAAATCCCCTGGAAGCTCACAGGCTAGCTAGCCTGACAAACATATCAGTGAACAAGAGAACCTGCCTCAAACAAAATGGAAAGCAATACATGAGCTACTGGGAGAAAGTGGCCAACAATGGTTGAGCAACCAGAGGTCTGAGCTACTCAGAAGCAAACACCCTGACACCATGTACACACCAGTGCAATAATGGCGCACAGCCTTGGTGGATAACCAATAGCTTTCTGAGTGGCTAAGAGATCCACTCAGTGAAAAGGAACCCATATCTGGAATTGGGAACCAGATCAGATTCCTATGGAGACAAAGATTATGTTCTCCAGTGTAAAGCTCTCACTAGTTTTTGGCTCAAACAGGGGCTACATACATCAAATTCTCCCTAAATTAGTAATGCTTATCCCATTTAAACTATGCTAACTTCACTCCCCATTTGGAGAATCTGTTCTTCTCTTTCAGAAAGTAGTAAGACTGGAGGAGATAAACTACCCCTCGCACTTTAGCCAAGCTACAGCTGAAACCACAGAGGAACTGGGGAGATGAGCAAGAGTGCTGCTTCATGTTGAACCTGATAATCAGCACCAGGATGAAGGAGACAGACCCTGAGGATACTCAACACCTACCAAAGCAGAGATCCTGAGGCTTCTAAGAGCTAATCACTGAATTAGACTTAAAACTCACCCACCATGGCTCAGGAAATTTTGTGGAAGAGGGGGGCAGAAAGATTGTAAGAGCCACAGGTTGAGACATCATGCCCCAAGGTATTCCCTCCCCCTAAAAGCAACTGACTGCTGCTGCCACAACACATAAACCACAAGTCCATGGGGAATACCTGCAACCCCACTGAGGAGGTCCCCAACAGAATGGGAGCAAGGATAAGGGAAAGAAGGTACCAACACATGATATATCCATACAAAATATGTTGGTAATAATAATAATAAACTTTAAAAAAAAAACTGGAAGGCAAGGAGCTGACATCTAAGGGTGTCCTCTGACCTCCACACACATGATATAGCATAGTGCCATCTATACACACACTAGAAGAAAAAAAAGAAGTTGTGTGGTTATGGTTGTCGTAGCAGTAGTTTTAGGTAGTTCCATTCAATTTCTAAGTATTATACTGTTTACAACCCCCTATTCAAAAAAATTTGGCTTCCATTTTGTAAGTGTCCTAAGCACAGACAGCCTGCCTGTTGAGGAACCCAGCACTAATTTGACCCAAATACCTTGCAAGAAAATCTGCCTGCCCACTGAGAAAGATCTGAGATGACACAGGTAGCTACTGATCCATTCACATATATGGACCAGTGATGGGTTCACCTTCAAAGCTCATACAGGGCTGGGAAGATGGTTCAGTTGTTGAAGGCACATGCTTTCAAAGCCTAAAGGCCTAGGTTCATTTACCCAGTACCAAGTCATATGCAAAAGTGGCTCATGCATTTGAAGTTCATTTTCAGTGGCAGGAGGTCCTGGTGTGCCCTTCCCCCTTCTCTCTCATTCTCTCTCTCTGCTTACAGAAAAATAAATAAGAATAATGGGGGGGGGGAAGCTCACACAGGCAGTCTGGACCTAAACATAAACAAACACTTTAGGGCTTTCTTGGTGTATAACTCCTAGTTAGCCATCTTCCCTTTGACAAATTTAAGGTGTGGCTAGGAAAGGACCACTTCCATATGTGTGCCATTCTCCCTCCTCCAGGTACAGCATCACCGAAGCATGAATGAATTACCTCCAGCCTGGCCACTTTCTCTGAGCACATCCTTTCTTATTTGTGGTAGGTCACCAGAGGACCCCTAGCTGAAGAGACTACACAGAAAGTGCTTGTGTCAGAAAACACCAGTAGCTTCTGCAACAGCTGATCAAGCCCTCTCCTGAGAGTTCAACAAGCTGCAGAGATGGCTCAGTGGCTAAGGCACTTGCCCATAAAGCATTGACAACCTGAGTTTAAGTCTCTACTACCCATGTAAAGCCAGATGCACTAAGAGTTTAACAAGCAACTTATTTATCTTCTTTTCTTGAAACCAAAATGAACAGGGTTTTCTTTCCTGCCTGCTTGGTAGCAAGTGTAAGAAGCCCATTGCAGCTCACTTCACCACTTCTGACTCCCCCTCTCTATTTAAGCTTTCTTATCCTATGCCATATTTAAACAAGAAATGGTTATTCCTACTTTTATAAAACCATAAGCATCTTTCCTGGTTGCTCGGTGATAGTACTCATAATTGTTGCCACTAAGCCAAAACTCCAGGAAAGCAAGTACAAACATCATTTAAGGCTGATTGATCAGAATTTCAGTGACTGTAGAAAGGTTAAAATGTGGCACATTTATAACCAAATTAGCTTGGGCTATCTTTGCCCCTTTAATGACCATTTATCACTCACCTCTGTATGTAACCTAACATCCTGTGAGTATTAAGTAAATCCTTTTGGAAAGTACAACAGAACCCCTAGTTTCCATCAACCTGAAAGCTAAGCATGCCATCAGATGATATTTGATGCCTGTAAGAGAGATTTCCCCACTTATCTGCAACTGGTCTACCTGATATCTCTCTCCACCGATATATTTCAAAAGTACCTTGACTTATGACTGTGACTGTAAAAATTCCACAACACTGTTATCACATTGAAACATGGAATTTGAGTTATCCTAAATCTGCATTTCCGGACCATACCCACTTGTATTTAGCTCCAGAACAAACAATCTTATTTCCTTTGAGGTGGGAGCTGTGTTTGTTTCTCTTATTAATGAACAGGAGAATCCGTGGGCACCACCCACTACAGCTGTAATCACTACACATTGTAGGTCCTTGGAGGAGAAAAGAACATGGTGTGGCCCCACATAGTTCCCGACAGCCTCAATTGTCTCACTTGGAATTCTTCTCCCTTAAACATTCTGACTTTGTAGCATGAAAACCTTCCACTTCCAATAAATCTTTGTTTATTGAGAAATCTTCACAAAATATTTCTGTGATAAAGGTAAAAGTCACTGAAGTAGAAAAATTGAGCCATCTAAACTGAAAACACCTCAACACAACACAAGGGAAAGTGCAGTAACTCTGAGCATGTGGCACTTTGGTGGATTCTATTGCTTCCCTGGAGCTCCTGGCTCAGCCAAGGGTCTCTTTACCAACACAAAAACCTTTGTCTTTCTCACTTCCCTCCACTTCATCACCAAAACAGTCAACCTTGTAATTACTTAAGCATCTCTCTTCATCCCTAAACTCATTTCCATTAGTTGAATCCAAGTCATCATTTCTCCACTGCTCTCACGCTCTCTGGTGAGCTCCCAGGCCAGTAACATGGCCATTCTCTGAGAACTTTTCACCCAAGCAGATTCTTAGAGCTCATCCCAGAAGCTCTGTGACAGGCCTCACTGCATCTGACATGCTCTCTGGGAGGTTCTGATGCCTGCAAGTTTGACAATTACTATTTCATTGCAATAGAATCATATTTCACTACCTCTTGTTTTGCCGCCTTTCTTAATGTATATTCCCTCAAGAAACTTCCTAGTGCAGTCAGTAACCCTGCTATGATCCTTCTTGCCTCCCTCTGGCCCTCCAGATAATAGCCTGATTTCTCAAAACAACTTCCAAAGCCCTTCCTAACAAACCATTCTCCTCTCCTTCTATTGCTGCCCTTCCCTCTCCACGGGTCCTAGGAACCAAGCAGATCGGCCAGCCATCTAAATGTGCCTGTCCAACTTCACAGAGGAAAGAAAACATGGAGAGGACAAACTGTCACACCAGCTGAGTTCCTTGTCTGGGTCTCAAAGGAAATGGAAGCCACTCCAGGTACATCCTGGTGAGTACAAATGTTTCTGAGGAGCTATTGTACACATTGGCCTACTGTGTTGTAGAACTCCATGACTTCTGATTTCTAGGATCCAACATCTGGTTTCCAGATGCTCTTGAAGGGACAGAAGCTCATGTTAACAGATATTCTAGTTTGTGAATCAGGATGTCTAGCACTAATGGCTCTATTCAGTTGATGGCTTTCATTCATAAACATTTGTCAATAATCCCTCCCTGACAGTATGAAAGTATATTTTAAAAGATCTCTTTTGTAGCTGAGTGTGGTGGTGCATGCCTTTAATCCCAGCACTCTGGAGGCAGAGGTGGGAGGATTGCCATGAGTTGGAGGCCACCCTGAGTCTACAGAGTGAATTCCAGATCAGCCTGGCCTAGAGTGAGACCCTACCTCGAAACACCAAAAAAAACAAAATTTCTTTTGTGACTAGGAAATGCTATAATGTGGTTATTTTTCAGATTTACTAAGAGATAATCAAGGCTGGGCTGGAGAGATGGCTTAGTTGCTAAAGCACTTGCCTGCGAAGCCTAAGAATCCAGGTTAGAGTCCCCAGAACCCATGTAAGCCAATGCACAAGGTGGCACACGCATCTGGAGTTTGTTTGCAATGGCTACAGGCCCTGGTGCACCAATTTTCTCTCTCTCAAATAAATAAATGTAAAAATGCAATTAACAATTAGGAAAGAATAACATCTTCAATATCTTATCAATAGGAGACAGAGCTGATTGTGTGACACTGTGTAAGTACCACTGTGCCTGTTTCCTCATTTGTAAATGGGAAGTGGGGTAGTAATACTCCCTGGCTTATAGAATTGCAGTAAAAATATGCAATTTTGAATTTAATATAACCTGGCACACAGTAAGCACCCAAAACTAATGATTATTATTATCAATATTGTGATTTCTTGATAGTCTAAGAGTCTCCCACCGCCAAAGAGGATACATTTGGAAAGGAATATACTATTGAAATAATGAGACTATAACAAAAGTCCCTTCCTATTCATTTCACATAAAAGTTTCACTAGAATTGCTCAAGGATGTATTTGCCCAAATTCCAAAGAACTTGTTGCAAGAATCTGGAAAGATGATAGGCAAAGTTTTTCCTAAATTTTGTACCCATGTATCCGAGCAGCTGCAATGGAGACAGAGTTGGACATACTGTTTGTTAAGATCCACTTCACAAAATAAGACTTTGTATACAATTATCTCAATATCTTGGTTTCTGCTCTGTCAATGAAATATTATTCACCAGTTTTTGATAATTCCTACACTGGTATGCTGTATTATTAGCTAACAAAACTGGAAGCATTTCAATGAGAGAAATATATTGTATTAATTACTGTTCTCATTGCCATGAGAAAATACCTGACAAAAGTAACTTAAGAGTTTGTTTTAACTTATGGTTGAAGGGTATATAGTTCATCATGGCAGCAGGATCATGAGGCAGCTGGTCACATTGTGTCTGCATTTGGGAGACTGACAATGGACAGAAAATGGTGCCAGGTTAGAAAACCTCAACGCTGCTCCAGTCACCCACTTCCTCCAGCAAGGATCCACCGCCTAAAAGTTCTACAACCATGCCACTAGCTGGGGCCCAAGTTTTCAAATGCATAAAACTTTGAGGAACATTTCACATCCAAACCACAACAAAAAAGTCTGTCTTTTAGGCCCTTTAGCACCTGACACAAGGGCCTAGTCTGATAAGGTGTTTAGAGCACAATTGAAATCAAAGAAAATCAGTCCTATGCTCTTTCAACAGCATGTCTTGGGAACAAATCCTAGTGGCAATTAGTCACAGTGGGACAAGTATTCTAACCATTCTAACTTTTACTTCATTCATTCTAAGATGTATGTTTCCTGTTGGAATCTATAATTTTGTGATTGAAAAACATATGTAATGAAAACGGCACTAAAACCACTAATTGACACAAATGAGGCTATCTGCAAGAGAACCTATGATTGTTTTCCATTGGAGTTCTGGGAGCTATAATGAAAACAGTGACCCTAGAGGTAATTGTGCCCCCATCAGCTCAGGAGCTGATTAGAAACCTTTTTGTGATTAGTAAATGTTTATTATAAATTTCCTTCAAGCCCTAATTGGGTCAAATTACACATTTGACTTCTCAGTGGGATTTGGTTTGCCATAAACAAAAAATTTACTCAGTTATAGCTGAAGGGACCTGGCTTTCAATGAAGGGGTTTCTCATACACTCATGCATCTTCTCTGTATCCATGCTCACAACTGAGATTTATAACACTCCATCTTCAAACCTATAAGAAGGCCACTATTAATATAAGCACTTTTTAAATGAGGAAAGTGAGGTTTATAGAGTTTGAAGTTGGATAAGATCCAGTAAGTAAGGATAGAACTCAAGCATAAAATCCCAAGTCTTTGAGCTGCCATGCCAACTAGTTCTGAGAAGTTCCTGAAATATCATTATTTTCTTAAGGGATCATATTTCTCTGCTTTGTTTAGTTGCTAAGAAATTAAGAATCAAATGCTGAGTACTTCCTGGAGAAAGGGCATTTAGCCAGCCCAATAGAGAATGGCTCAGTGTGGGTTAGTCACACAGATACAGACCACCATCCCAGTTCCTTGACTTAAACTACCATGAGAACATGGGTCAGTGATTTCACCTCACAGAACCCGTGTTCTCATCTAAGAAATAGCCAAATGACAACTGCTTAAGGTTATGATGAGGATGAAGTTAGAATAATTAATGCATGTTGTCTTACCAATTGACTGGTGGTGCTGTGTTTGATCGGTTTGTTTATAAATCAGCCTTCCATGGCAATGTCTGTGCTGGCATTGTCCTTGCCTCAATAGCCACCCAAGGACACCATGTAAAATGTATCTGTTATCAGTTGAAACTAAAATTTGAAAGCCACTGATATAATCAGATCTCTTTCCTAAAGGTGATCTCTCAGATGTCTGGAGTCTGTGCCTACTTTTTTCTTTAATTTTTCTTCTTATAATGAGAATGGAAGCACTTTTTCTCAGATTTTGAGGCCTCTTGGTATACTTGTTAGGAAATGCTGTAGACTTGATGTTTGTGACCTCTAAAACTTCATTTGCATAAATCACAACTCCTGATGCAATGGTATTATGAAATGAGACCTTTGGGAGGAAGTAGGTAATGAGGGTAATGCCTAATGAATCAGATTAGTCTTCTTAAAAAAAGGGGGGGGGACTTCAGAGAGTTGTTTCATTCCTTCTGTGATGTGAGAAGCCAGTGAGACGATAATAGCCCATGAACCAACTAGTAGACAAATCTAACACTTTCAGACACCAAGTCTTAAACTTTCCAGCCTCTTAAACTTTGAAAAATAAACTTGTGTTGTTTATGTCATTCAGTCAAGGATGGCTTGTTATAACAACATAAATTAGGACAGGAACATATTCCTAACAGGAAATTTAAAATCTTCTTTCCTGGGCCTTCTGGTTTGGAGAAAGGAAGCAAGAACATTTTCACATTCAAGACCCTAAGCTAAGTGAAAGAAATTTATCTTCTCAAATCCTCCCCAGCATTGTGGCCACATAAGATACTCCAACACAGGTTTCTGACCAAGGAGCTTGCTAACAACATTCAGTAACCCAAAATAAATTCTTGATGACTATGTGATGGACACCAATTACTTCATCCTTTTTCACTGCTTATTTTCAGCAATCATCCCATTCTCCTACTCCTCCTACTTATTTCTCCTATTCTTCTGGCTAGCCAATAACTTACTGGAATACAAAAATGTTCATTTATAATTCTTCACATATTTCAATGGCAGCTGCACAAAACCAACATCCTTTAGTCAATTTGAATTCACACAATTCTTCAGTAATTGAATGGTCATCAGAACAGTAGTTTTGATAATAAATTATTCCACTTGCAGATTGCCATTAATCCATCATTAGGGACATTAAGCTAGAATTGGATTTCACAAGTTAGAATTGGATTTCACAAGTTCAAGCAGTGCCTCTACACAGTGACTTATGAGGTTGCCCTTTGATTTTCTAGTCTGAGAGCAGAGCCTCCATGCTTTCAGAAGGCATCCTCGTGGAAGCAGACAGCTCCATTGAAACTTGCAACACTGACACAGTTATTCCAAGCCAATAGCTCCATTATGTACACAAAACAAGATGAATGGTATAGCATATGAGGCCAAGCAGAAAGTCTTCACATGAGGATGGAAAAGACACCTGATTTACTGCAAATGCAAGAGACCATTGTCATTCTGTGATACAGAGTCACTTTTCTTCCCTGCAGACAACGAGGGAATGATTCAATCATGTTAGCTAGGCTTTCTTATTTTTACCATAATAATTATCATTGACAGATTCATTTGGGGTAAGAAATGGTCTTTCGGGAAAACACTGGGGGATTGAGCACAGTCCGGAGTACGGGAGCAGATGTGCATTATAAAGCAATATGTGACATAATGAAGAATGCAGTCTTCCCTATCCTCTTAATTGTTGGTACTGCCCAATAATCAACAACTGCTCTCTCACACACCCTCCAGTTGGCAGGTATCTGTGTACTGAAATGCACCTGGCTTAAATACAAGCTCAAATGTTTGTAATGTTGGGAACTTGCATTTTAGTAAAATTCATCTGAAGTCTGCCTGTTGCCCTGCATTGCCTAAACACAACTTGTCAAAATACGCAAACACTTTTAAATAGGCAAATGGTTGGGCAAATGGCATGGTGCCACTGCTGAGCTAGTGTGCCAATTGTAATCAGTAACTATGAGAATGATTTTAAAATAAAGAAAATTCCTTAGACATGAAGTTAAATGACAACAGAATGCAAAATTGTCAGAATACTAAGATTAAAGATACATAAAAATGCACCAAGATATAGGACAGGAAGGAGCAAGCAAGCTGTTGTGCTGACAAGGGAGGGTGACAGGCAATTTCTTTTTCTTTAAAATATCTCTAATGTTTCCATGATGTTCTTATCATAAGGGGGATTTTTAAAATCAAGCCCACCTTTTATGAAAAGTTAGTTACCCCTTACCATAAAATCCACAGAATAAACCCTGCATATGAAAAAGGCTTAAACATCTTATTTTTCCAAGTTCAAAAATAGTGCTGGAATCTGCTAAAGAATCAGCTCACATTATTCAATGTCAGACACATTTACACTCATATGTATTAGTAATTCCTTTGGTTGACTTTTCCTTGCTGTTGTCATGACAACCAATTCCACTGCCATTAGTATCTCTAGGGTCCAGGATCATTCACATATTTTTAGGCCGTTTCTCTTCTAACAAAGCAATTAATACATGGCAAGTCTGTATCGGAAGCCCTGGTGCCCGATTCTGCCTTTTCGAACTGCTGAGTGTTCAGTTTCCTTCCTCCTGCTTTGAAGGTGCTCTTGTTTCTATTTCTGGTGGTTCCTTTGAGTAAATATTATGAGCTCCTTTGCTGCTTCTAATTATATCCTTCTTTGGATTGTTTCAAGTGTCTTTTTTATATAAACTGTTTTCCTGTCAAATGATCTTCTCTCCATCATCAATGAAACAGCACATTTCCATTAATGATCTCATTGGACTGTTGCCATATAAGAGAATCAGAATGCCTTAGGAAAAAAATCAAGACCTTCAAATGATTCTTGGCATGTTTCTATAGTCTGATCTTGCATATCACCAATCACAAGATATTCACAAACTCTAAAAATGACCCTTTGTAGTTTGGGGGGATAATTTGAGTAGCCTGATAGTCCTTTATAATTGAATACTGAGGCTAGTGACTACCTTTCTTTCAACTGTCAAATTATCATTTTAACCATAATGCCCAGTATGGTTAGATTAATATGAGGTGAGATTATTCCTATATTGCAAAATGGAGAATAAATTTAGGTAAATTTTTATTAAGCAATGCTAGCTATCAAAAGTCTCAAATTTACTCCTTTCAGTTCTGCAATTATTATGCAGAAATCTTTTCTTTAAAAATACAGTGTATTATTTACTGTCAGATTGTTTATATTAGTAGCAAAAACATTGGGGCCATCTAAATGTTTAACAATGGAAAATACAAGGTATATGTATTAGTTACCTTTCTTGTTGCTATGAAAGATACCTGACAAAGGCAACTTAAGAAAAGGAGGGTTTATTTTGGCTCACATTTCAAGGGTATAGTCCACATCATGACAGAGAAGTCATGGTGGCAGAAGCTTGAGGTGGCTGGTCACAAGACCTGCAATCAAGAAGCAGAGAGAAATGAATGCTAGTGCTCAGCTTTCTTTCTGCTCTTTCACTCAGTCCAAAAGCCCAGCCCATGGAATGGTACCCCAATAGTTAAGGTGGTTCTTTCTACCCCAACTAATGTGCTCTAGAAACTTACTCACTGACATGCCCAAAGATTGTTCTAGGTGATTTTATATCCTATCAAGTTGGTGATTGTGGTAGTTTGAATATATGTCCCCCAATATATTCAGTGTTTTATTATAGTTTGCATCTGCAATCACCTTGCTAGAGGCAATGTCACTGGGGGCTGGTCTTAAGGTGTGGGTTTGAGATTCCATTGTAAAGATATGCAAATGTGCCTAGCAGGAGTTCCTGAAGTGTGCTGTGTGACCTTTTGGCTGTAGTTTTTGCTCTGTGTGCTGTGGTGGCTGGTTGGTTTCTCTCTCTGCTTGGCCCTGTGGAGAGCAGGCTGCTTCTCCTGCCATTATGGAACTTCCCCTGGATCTGTAAGCTTCAATAAATAATATCCCTTCCTCTATAACTGTGCCTGGTCTGGAAGTTCATCTCAGCGAACTTGAAGCTGTCTGCAACAGTGATTAATATTAGCCATCACAGTATACAAGGAAAAATAATATGCAACATACATCAATAATAAGTACATATTAGATGCTAATTTTAATGTTGATATAAAAAGAAGATAAAAAATATTGTGTGATTATAACTTTGAAAAAAGGAACGGCCTGCAGGTTGTCCATTAGGCTAGACTGGCTAGCCACTGAGATCCAGGAATCCACCTGTCTCCATCTCCCCAGAGCTAGAATAAAAAGTGTACCCTACCACTTACATGGGTATTAGGGATAGAACTCACCTCCTCGTGCTTACAAGATAAACACTTTACCAACTGTGATATCTCACCAGCTCCAACAGCAGCCACAGACCTTGCTTGTCTGTTTAATTGGCCTGTTGAGGGTGGATAACCAAGCCTAGTTTGTTAATGCTCCCAGGGCTCAAGATCTGAGGCTAACAAGTCTGATAACAGAAGCATAGTTCATACGTGCATGAGAAATATCCAGAAAATAAGCCATTCTCAAAAAGGTGTCTGAAATCCAACTGAATTAACATCCTCAACAAAGAGTGGTAACTTTTTAGAGAGGTGAAAGACAAAGGAAATGGACTGGATCTCTAAGGATACCAACCTAAGGGGAAGTACATGGAGACCATCATTAAGACATGCTTTAGGACTACCCTGGTGCCATGTCCAGGTTGCTATGATGTGAAGGCATCGCTGTGGTTAACCTCTGCTCTTCTTACTTTAGATGGGTGAGAGCACTTTTTCAAGTAAATCTGTGTCCTGCAGAACTTCACTCATAATCTGCTCTTTCTCAGTTGCCTTCAGTTTAAAAGAATCCTTATACTAATATGGCCAATTTTTAAATATAGTATTCTTTTTTTTTTTTTTTTGAGGTAGTGTCTCGCTATAGCCCAGGCTGACCTGAACTACATTATGTAGTCTCAGGGTGGCCTTGAACTCACGGTTGTCCTTCTACATCTGCCTCAAGAGTGCTGGGATTAAAGGTGTGCACCACCACGTCTGGCTGAAATGTAGTATTCTAATCTACAGCCTTACATCTTTGTAATTCACCATAATATCTACACATGTTGTATAAATGACTTGATGGACACATAAATATGTAAAAAGAATAGAAAATAGCCAGGCATGGTAGCATGTGCCTTTAATTCCAGCACTTGGAAGGCAGAGGTGGGAGGATTGCCATGGGTTTACCAGCCTAGGACTACAAAGGGAATTCTAGATCAACCTGGGCTAGAGTAAGACCCTACCTAGAAACCTACCCCACAAAACAAAACAAAACAAAATAAATAAAATAAAATAAAGTAAAATAAAATCAAATAAAATAAAAAAGAAGATAAAATAAAACACCTAGTTTTCAAGAATAGTTATCTTTGGGATACTTCGATTTTTTTATATTTCCAACTGGTTCATTACATGTGCTTTTCACCTCACTAACTTTTAGACACTTTTGGAAGTAATCAATCTTCCTAAATTTATACTCGCCTATGGAAGAAATACAAATCTATTTTTGTTATAGACCCATTGAAATAATGGGCTCTTCTCATGGGATCAAGTAAACTTTGTAACATGGATACCCAACCCCACAGAGATCTGTGGCTATGTCATTCTATACAAAATGTTTTAAAAATTTTATGTAAATTTATGTAAATTCTAGGACTCTGTACATATATGATAGTTCTGTGTACCATAATTTCATTAACTGTTGCATAGAATATATTCCCAATACACAGGTCAGATGGCTTTCATCTTCAAAAGTCCTTCTACTTAGCAAGTAAAGTTCAGCTCCTCAGTCTCATTCAAAGCCTTCCAGAGTCTGGTTCCAAAGTGTATCTCCAATTACATATTCCATCACAATTACTCAGGCCTCATATACTAGCCTCATTAGAGTACTTGCCATTTGCTCTGTATACAGTACAATGCCTTCCCTGTCAGGAAAATGATTCTGGGGTCCAAGAATGACTACACAATCCAAAATATGTTGACAAGGCAATGTTGATTTCTACAGAAGGATGCATAACCACAGAGTCCAGACAGGATAGCACACCCAACAGGAAGTCTGCTATATTTTTATCTCCTAAGATGAAGGTCCGGTGTCTCACTCTGGTTAGTCAGAGCATGACCTCCCACTCTTACACAACTGGCTAAAATATAAAAATGGCACAGTGTCTAGGGACCTAAAGGAATGGAAGCTTCTTGCCAAATACAGAAATGGAAGCTTTGGTCTCAAGGATTGTTAAGTCTTCTGGTCTCTAGAACCACTGACTCAGGAAGAGGGTCTTCCCACAGAATGGTGTCCTTCACAAATTAAGTTTCTCTAACTTTTTAGCCCTTTGACAGAAAAGATAGCTTCTCTCTCTCTCTCTCCTCTCTTTCTCTCATATTTCTTACACTTCTACACGTTCTCTCACTGGGAATCTCAATCTAAAAGGCCTTTTCCTCTTCTCTTCAAAAAAACCCCTTCAACCAGGCATGGTGGTGCACGCCTTTAATCCCAGCACTCAGGAGGCAGAGGTAGGAGGATCGCTGTGAGTTCGAGGCCACCCTGAGACTACAAAGTTAATTCCAGGTCATCCTGGGCTAGAGTGAGACCCTACCTTGAAAAAAAAAAAAAAAAAAAACCTTCAACACTAACTCATATACACCTTCTCTGTCCTATAAAGACAATACTAATGATGAAACTCAATGTAAAATGCTTAGAATTAAAGAATGTCTGGTCCATTTTATGCTGCTATTATATAATACCAGAGGCAGGCTAAGTGGTTTATAATAAAAGGAGATTTTTTCAGCACTCAAGAGGCAGAGGTAGGAGGTTAGCCATGAGTTTGAGGTCACTCTGAGATGATATAGTGAATTCCAGGTCAGCCTGGGCAAGAATGAGTCCCTACCTCGAAAAACCAAAAATAAATAAATAAATAAATAAATAAATAAATAAATAAATAAATAAATAAATAAGAGAGAGAAAATTTTTATTACAGTTCTGGCAGCTGGAAAGCCCAAGACTGAGAGTCTGTATCTGGTGAGGGCGTTTGTGCTGTGCCACCACATGGAAGAAGGTAACAAACTATGATAAATACAGAGCAAGAAGGAATCAAACTCACTTTTATAAAAAGCCTAGCAAGTCATGAGGGCCAAGATCTTGCTTGAACCACTCCTGAAAGATCCCACCTTGCAACACTATTGCATTTGGGGATTATATTCCCAACACAAGGACTTCAGGGACACATTCAGATGATCATAAGGCCTTCCTCCATTTCCAAACAACCATTTTAATTTCTGCCAGCAAATCAAGAAAAGCATCTGGCCAGCCATAGTGGCATGTGCCCTCATCCCAACCCCTGTGAATCTGAGACAGGAAGCTCAGAAGACCAGGACCAGCTTGGACTACATAAGAAAACCCTGTCTTGAAAAAAAGCAAAAAGTATTTAATATTCATTGCTGTTTTAAGAAGAATCTACAGTGAGCAAGTTTCATTAAAAATAGACAGCCAAGGGCTGGAGGGATGGCTTAGCAGTTAAGTCTCTTGCCTGCAAAGCAAAAGGACCCAGGTTCAATTCCCCAGGAACCACATAAGCCAGATGCACAAGGTGGCACATGCATCTGGAGTTCATTTG
The DNA here is from genome assembly GCA_036365145.1 of Orientallactaga sibirica. Taxonomy (NCBI): domain Eukaryota; kingdom Metazoa; phylum Chordata; class Mammalia; order Rodentia; family Dipodidae; genus Orientallactaga; species Orientallactaga sibirica. Next base: position 12,944,850 of record JAEOAD010000001.1, read on the forward strand.
CAGTGGCTAGAGGTCCTGGGGTGCTCATTCCCTCTCTCTCTCCCTCTCCCTCTCTCTTTCTCTCTCTCTCTCTTCCTCTTTCTCTCTGTCAAATAAATAAATAAAATAATTTTTAAATTTTTAAATTATTTTATTTATTTTGGAGAGAGACAGAGAGAGACAGACAGAGAGGGAGAGGGAGACAGAGATGGGCACACCAGTAGTCTCTCAGCTGCTGTGAACGAACTCCAGATGTGTGCGCCCCCTTGTGGTCAAGTGCAGCATTGTGCCCTTGCATCACTTTGCATCTGGCTAAACGTGGGACCTGGAGATTGGAACTGCTGGAGATTGGAACCAGTGTTCTTAGGCTTAGGAGGCAGGTGCCTTAACCGCTAAGCCATCTCTCCAGCCCATAAAATATTTTTTAAAAATACACAGCCAGGACTGGAGAGATGGCTCAGCAGCTGAGGCATTTGCCTGCAAAGCCTAACAACCTGAGTTCAATTCCCCAATACCACAAAAAAGCTAGATGAACAGTGGTACATGCATCTGGAGTTTGTTTGCAGTGGCTGGAGGACCTAGTGCACCCATTCTCTCTCTCTCCCCCCACCCTCTCTATCTCTCTATTTCTCTCCACTTGCAAATAATTAAGTAAAAAAAAAATTTTAAGTAGCCATTTTACCTGGAAGACATTCAAGCAGAAGTGTGTGTGTGTGTGTGTGTGTGTGTGTGTGTGTGTGTGTGTGTGTGTGTGTGTAACAGAGATTTACAGCCAGGAATGATGTAACCAACAGTCATCAGCATGAGTTTTCATGTGTTGGGAGAAAAGAATAGTACATATAACTAGAGAATTTGGGAGGATTATGGAACTATTTTATATTTTTAAGAATTCAAAAATTAAAGCTTAGTGAGGGGGTAAGAACAGAGCAACAGAACAGCCGTTTCCAGCCTGGTGGATAATCCAAGAACAGCATGTGAGAAGGGAAAAAGCAAATTTCAAAATTTCAAAGGATATTTGTTTCACCTTTTAAGGCATGCTTGGAAAATGTACCAAAGGATGACATTTTAAAATGCTTCTTTTTTTTTTTTTTTTTTTTTTTTTTATAATGGCTGCCCAGCATTAGCCTTCACTCTGCCAATAGACACACAGGAGATAAAGCCACCAACCCAGAAAAACACCAACTGTCAAGAGAGACTGACTGACACATGGCAACCTCAGTTAATTCAAGCACAGAAATGCCTTCACTAAAAACCCATACTCTCGTCTCCTGCCTCCTGTAGGCAGCACTTCAATGGCACCAAACAATTTCTCCTTGCCTTGCAATCATCTTTTTGCAGTCCTTTAGAGTATTTAAAACATTTCCATTTTTATGAGTGTTCAAATTTGCAACCTCCTCAATGAAGGACATATGTAACACCCCTTCCATTTGTATGAAATTCACTCAAGTGATTCATTCCCAGTAAGAGCAGTGTGCAGTTTTCTTCACTTTCATGTCCCGAATCCCCTCAATAAGCTCGAACAGGATTACAGGCACATTTCATCTCCACATGCTCTTTTCCACTAATTCCTCAGAGGCTCCCTGGTTCATACTACTTCAAGGATCCTGATAATTGACTGGTGCTGACTGATTTTACTCCCTCTCCAGAAGACTGAACAGGAAAAAGCAGGATTAAATCACATCTGAAAGGAAAGCTGGAGACAGAGGAGAAATTTTTGAGTAATAGATTAAATTTCCCCATGGTTTCTGTGAAGGTTATAGAATATCAAGCATCAAAATTCTTCAAGAAGGAGTCAATTCTGTCTCTACAGCCCAACTTCCTTGAAATAAGTAATCTTGAATGAATGACCTTTTGATTTTTACCTTACTTAGAGTCTATGACTAACAAGTATGACAGCAGCATACCCTGCTAACTGCCTTCCCCGCTATCTATTCTTTCTTCTTCCTGGTGAACAGGCTCCTACCGTACTGCTAAAGATTGATATATAATCTGACCAATAAGATGCAAGCAGAGGTCAAAACAAAACAAACAAAAACAACATACTTATTATTAAAGGCTGGGCATGGTGGCGCACACCTTTAATTCCAGCACATAGGAGGTGAAGGTAAGAGAATCACTGTGAGTTCACGGCCACCCTGAGACTACACAGTAAATTCCAGGTCAGCCTAGGCTAGAGTGATACATTACCTCAAAAAATTTTTAAAAAAGGAAGATATAAGCAGAGATTACTAGAAGGAGCTTCTGAGAACTTTTCTAAAAAGAATCTCTCAGCTGGCATGCTTTTCTTTCCCATATGACCTTTGCTTTTTTAGCTTTTTCCATCTTTTTCACTGAAAAGCAAATTCTAAGCAGTGGATTTAGCCACCATCTTGCAATCATGAGGAAATGAATCATGAAGGAGGTGTAAGATGGAAGACAAGTTGAACTAGTATTCCAACCATGGAAGGGCCCTTCTGGAATCATTGTTGTAAAGAAAGAAAGAAGAAAGAAAGAAAGAAAGAAAGAAAGAAAGAAAGAAAGAAAGAAAGAAAGAAAGAAAGAAAAAAAGAGAGAAGGAGGAGGGAGGGAGGGAGAGGGAGGAAGGAAGGAAGGAAGGAAGGAAGGAAGGAAGGAAGGAAGGAAGGAAGGAAGGAAGGAAGGAAGGAGAGGGAGAGAGAGAGAAGGAAGGAAGGAAGGAAGGAAGGAAGGAAGGAAGGAAGGAAGGAAGGAAGGAGAGAGGGGAAGAAGGAAGGAGGAAGGAAGGAAGGAAGGAAGGAAGGAAGGAAGGAAGGAGGGAAGGAAGGAAGGAAGGAAGGAAGGAAGGAAGGAAGGAAGGAGGGAAGGGAGGGAGGGAGGGAGGGAGGGAGGAGAATCTCTGTCCTTGTTTAAACTGCTGTACTATGAATTTTTTCCATTATTCACAGCCCAGTCCAAAGATACAGTTATGCTCTGTCCTCCCTCCCATTACAGCAACAGTGGTGTGGCAGCTCCTACCAAATGTCAGTTCTTGCATTTGAGCACTGGATTCCCTCATGCTTGCCTTCCCAAGCACTCCCTGTCCCATATCACCAATTTCCCCTCTTCCAATTGATTTGTATAATGTTCTGATGACTACTGTGTTGGGAAGGAGGCCAGGAGGAAGGGAAGGAAGAAGGGAAAGGATAAAGATCATCAGCTCTTGGTCCTACATCCCTTTCCAGATACCACCTCATTCTTCAAGTTTATCTAAAGTTCTCTACATCCTCACTTCCCAATTTCACTTTGAGCCACTTCTCAACTGTCCCCTACACCATTTAGATGAGACCATTATGCCCAGTCAATCAGGGTCTCCTTACCACCAAATCTGAGTTCTTGATCTCTCAGCAACATCCACCCCTCAGTCCCGACTGCTCCTCCCTCTTCCTTTGGCCCTGTGTCCATCCCTCCCCCTTGGTTTTCATCTCCTGATACTGACTTCCCTTCTTCTTTGCTGAAAGCTCCTCTGTTCAGCCTCACAGGAGCATTCCAGATAACATCTTGATCCCTGCAGTAAATAAAGTAATGACTTCCCAAGTCATTCACCTGCTAATTCTCTGAATGTGTGAATGCTTTACTTTACTTGGCAAAAGATATTGTGCAGATTTGATTCAGGATGTTGAGATGGAGAGATGATTCTTGGCTAGTCATGGAGGTCAAATGAAATCAAGATCCTTATTTTTAAAAAGGTGAAAGATACAGTGTCAATGTCAATACAAGATGTAACAATGCAAATGAATGTTGGACAGATGTACCATGAATATGGAGGAAGGGGCCACCAACCAAGGAATGCAGATGGTCTAATGCTGGGGGAAAAGGCTTCTGAAGCTCCCCAGAGGGAGTTCAGCTCTGCCAACACCTGCTTCGCTCTACCAAGCTTCTCCATCTCAGAAAACTGGACCATTACTTAATAAGTTGCTAATAACAAAAACTTGATTTCACTTGCATTCATTCCTCTTCTCACTCCGTACATCAGCCTGCAAGCAAATCCTATCAACTCTACCTTCAAAATGCATCTCTCATTCTCCACAACTCAAACCACCTCATCCATATGGAATACTGCAGGCACCTTCACCCACACAGCAGCTGTTCATCATGACATTTCTGTTCATGTATATAATGTACTTTGATCATATTCATCCCCTCTTCAATGGTTAATTTCTGGTTGTCGACAGGACTTAGAATCACCATGGAAAGAAATCTCTGGGAATGTCTGTGAGGGATTTTCTAGATTAGGTTAAGTGAGGTCAGGGATCCTATTCTAGATGAGGGCTGGAGTCCTGAACTGAATAAAGACAAGAAAGTGAGTTCTATTCATAAAAACCATCACTGGCTTAGGATAAAAGTCAGCTTCCATACACCAGCTTTCAGAGACTCATCTGTCTCTTCCTAACTCTCATCCTGCCCCATATCTGGCTGTCTATATGCCCACAGGTCTGACCTTCTTCTGAACATGCCAAATCCATGTTGCTTGAGAACATTTCTATTAGCTTTTCTTTCTGTCTAAAATGTTCTTTCCTTAATTTACTTTATCTCCCCTGTAGGTCTTATGTCAATTGTCACCCCTCTCAGAGATCCTTCCTATATGAAATATTTGGTTATTCCTCCAAATATCTGCCTGTTTAAACTATTTGAAAGTATATGCCTGCTATAGTACCTTCCTCATTTATGGGACAAAGCACCTGACCAAAAAGAGCTGATGGAAGAAAATTTTCATTTTGACACATAGTGTTGAGGGGGAACTCTATGATGGCAGGGGGAAAGCATGGCATGAGCAGAGGCTGGACATTCCTCTGCCACCGAAGGTGGAAAACAGCAGCAAGAGAGTGAGGCAAGCTGTAGCAAGGGGGAGCTGGCTATTACAACCCTAAGCCCACTCCTAACAACGCGCCTCCTCCAGCAAGGATCCACTTCCCAAAATGCCATCAGCATGAGACTAAGCATTTAAAACACATGAGTTTATGGAGGACATCTGATTCAAACTGTCACAATGTCCTTTTCTGTTATTTTCATTATGGGTTTCTTCTGTTTCCCCATAGGGAAATAAGTCATAACAGTATGAGACTTACTATCTTCTTTACCACTATACGCCTAGATCTTTGAAACTTGCCTGGGCTATAGTATATGTTTAATAAACGTTTGTGTGAAGGATTTGTCTTTACAATCAGGAGTCACCAAGTTGAGCCATAGTTACCAGTGTGTTTTCAACCAGCTATCAGCCCATTTTTAAATGCCAATGAAAAGGAATATAAAAAAGGAATATGTTAGAAATGCTAGAGAATAAAAGCCATCTCTATTCAAACCACTGAAACCTCCTGCTTCGCTAAATGCAACAGGTAAATTTCCAAGTGGAAACCGTGTCACTTTAAGAAAATTAAGAGCCTGGATATTGGAAACATAGCCCGTCATCACAATAGTGAAAATAATTCACATCTGTACTGCTTAGTTCACAAGACATTGCTTATATGCAAAAAGAAATATTGGGGTTTTGTGATGTGGCAGCTCCTCACAGCTGTCAGAAGGCAATTTCCTTATCAGTCCAGCAGGGGTATAATTAAAGACAATGGCCAGAGCAGCTGTATTGGAAAAACAAGTCATTTGTCTTCCCCCTCCCCCACCCCTTCTGCGCACACAGTTAATCTGAACACAGCATCAGCTCCATCCTCAAGCCTTCTTCAAAAGGCAGAGCAGCGATATCCATGACCTTGCAGTGCCTAGCAATACCTCCGCAAGACCCTCAAAATAGAAGAAAAAGATGATGACATCAAATTAAAAGAGAGACTAATGGAGAGAGGGAGGGGATATGATGGAGATTGGAGTTCTAAAGTGGAATGGAGGGAGGGGAGGGGAGGGAAATATCAGGTGGTTTTTTTTTTTTTTTTTTGCATGTAAGTATAGAAGTTGTCAATAAAGAAATAATATTTTTTTTTAAAAGGCAGAGCAATAGAAAACAGATTTCCCAGTGTGGATTGTGAAGGTCAAAGAAATAGTCAACCTTATCTTGCTTTTGTATGTATAAAATCCACGTAAGTTAGATTTGACAATTCAAAAGTTTCCAAGATAGGGAAATTTTGGAAAATAAGAAAACAGCCTCAGAAACCAGAAGAAATTAGAAAAATGATTTATTCTCAGTGTTGGTCTAAAAAAATATTTAATAGCAGGTTCTTTAGGTATATAGCCTGTGGTAGTTTGAATATATGTCCCCCAATATATTCAATGTTTTATTACTTTATAGTTTGCATCTGCAATCACCTTGCTAGAGGCAAGGTCACTGGGGGCCGGTCTTAAGGTGTGGTGATGGTTTGAGATTCCATTGTAAAGATATGCAAATGTGCCTAGCAGGAGTTCCTGAAGTGTGCTGTGTGACCTTTTGGCTGTAGTTTTGCTCTGTGTGCTGTGGTGGCTGGTCCTGTGAAAGCAGGCTGCTTCCCCTGCCTTTATGGAACTTCCCCTGGATCTGTAAGCTTCAATAAATAATATCCCTTCCTCCATAACTGTGCCTGGTCTGGAAGTTCATCTCAGCGAACCTGAAGCTGTCTGCAACAGTAAAGTGGTACCGAGGAGTGTGGGGTGAGATGAACCTGACCGTGTGGATATTCGTCTTTTGGAACCTTTGTTTTGGAGGAATGAGCATGGACTTGGTGCTTGCAACTGAAGGTGCCTTCTGGAGTGGTAAGCCAAGTTTTATGGACTATTCTGATGAGAGTTTGAGAATGCTAAGTGCAGAAAGTACTGAACTTCGAGGCTTGGCTTATGAGGTTTCTAAGGGGAAGGAAAGACTGCAGAGGACTTTGTTGGAACTGGGCTACTGGCATAAGGGATGGCTACGTTCTGCTATCCAGGCCCAGAAAGTTTGATCAAGCTTAAATCTGTAATGGACTGATGTGCTTGACTGAAGATATCGGACTGAGATTTTAAGATTTTAAGTTGGAAAACCTGAAGCAAGTTAAAAGTAGAGGCATTGAGGCTGGTTTAGCTGCTATTGTCAACCACATTAGCAATCTTAAGGAAGGTGGAAGGAAGGTGGCCTGACGACTGATTTACATTAAAACAATGGAGAGGATGCCTGAGGAAAGACTGTTAAAAATGCAAACTCTTGGAAAGAGTTGACTGGAGAAGGAACCTGCTTTTCAAGGCTGTGATTTATTTTGTTCCTGGATTAAGAATATGGCTGTGTCCTGCACACCTGGTATTAGTTTTGGAAGCATGAAAAATGCATGGAGTGGTCATGAGTTGCACACAGTTCCAGGAGCCGCTGCTGAGATGCAGCATGAAGGCAGGGCATGAAGTCCCTGAGGAATAGGCTGGAAGAGCCTTTTGGAAGATGGACCGTGGTTTGCATGGAGACCTGAAGATGTTTTGGATATACCAGGACTGTGCAAAAGGGCTACCATGGAGTGCAGTGTTGGCATGGGATGAAAGTTTTCCCTGGCGACTCTGCCCAGCTGGAGGGGCGGAATTGGAAAACTGGAGACTGTTAGTCTCTGGTTATATTGAACTTGAACTGCAGAAGTTTGATGACGGCTGATGGTGGTTGAGTTTGCATTGTTCTAATTTCTCCTTGCTATTCCTTATACAGTTAAAAATGTTTACTCTGTGCCTTTACATGTTGAAAGTATTTAACTTGTTTGATTTTACAGGACTCACTATCTTAAGTTGATCAAGACTGTGAGAACCTTTGAAATTGGACTGAGTACAATTTACAATGTGCGATAGTTATAAATCTATTGGGGGCCAGGAGCTAAATATATTGGGGGCCAGGGGCGGAATGTGGTAGTTTGAATATATGTCCCCCAATATATTCAATGTTTTATTACTTTATAGTTTGCATCTGCAATCACCTTGCTAGAGGCAAGGTCACTGGGGGCCGGTCTTAAGGTGTGGTGATGGTTTGAGATTCCATTGTAAAGATATGCAAATGTGCCTAGCAGGAGTTCCTGAAGTGTGCTGTGTGACCTTTTGGCTGTAGTTTTGCTCTGTGTGCTGTGGTGGCTGGTCCTGTGAAAGCAGGCTGCTTCCCCTGCCTTTATGGAACTTCCCCTGGATCTGTAAGCTTCAATAAATAATATCCCTTCCTCCATAACTGTGCCTGGTCTGGAAGTTCATCTCAGCGAACCTGAAGCTGTCTGCAACAAGCCAAAGTTGGAATGTTTTTTGAAATAACTCCACTCCCACAGGGCTGATCAAGTTACCAGTGTAACACTACCTAACACAATCTGAACAGAGTTGGGAAGAGTGGCATGGCAGAAACCAATGTAAGATTTCTACTGCCCAGATGCAACAGACATCAATGACCTCACAAGCATAGGTAATAGCAGAGAAAAATGAGCTAGAAAGTAGTGCATTTTGAGCAGTTATCACCTCCATTTATAAAGTAATTTATTAAAATTTTATAGAATTTAATTTTCAATAATGGCTATGTTTAATTACTAGAAAGCAATCATCTCTCACACTAATTCCAGCCACATTGCCACAAGCAATAAATAGTTCTCCAGTCATGACAGGTGAAAGAGAATGCATGACAATATTCATTGTTTTCTTTTGTGTGTGTATGTGTGTATGCATGTTCTTGTATGTGTAAGTACACACGTATTGGGTTCACATGTGTGTACATGCATGTGGAGGCCAGAGGGTGGTATCTGGTGTCTCCCCAAGCAACTGTCCACCTTAGTTTTTTTTAAGACAGGTCTCACACTGATTTGTCTATGCTAGCAAGCCAGCAAGCACCAGGGAACCTCCTGTCTCTGCATCCCCAGTGCTGGGATTGCAGGCACCTCTATCACATCTGGCTTCCTGCATGGATGCTAAGGATCTGAACTCAGGTCCTCATGCTTGCCAGACAAGAACTGAACCATTTCCACACTCCCAATATTTGTTCAGGCTTTGTTAGGTTGTTGTTGTTTGATCTGGTTGTTTTTTTGGTTTGGTTTTGTTTTGATCCTTTTTTGTTTTGTTTTGTTTTTTTTCCCCACAAACAGCCACAACCCTTTGAAGTTTGGTTTTGTTTGGTTTGGTTTGGTTTGAGTTTTACAGAGGGGGCAAGAGGGGCCAACCAGCCAGTTAGCAAAACTACAGCAAAATGGACTGAACCCCTGAACGTAAAAAGGGCAGGAAAGTTTGCACTTGTTAGAAATCAAAGATGATCTAATTTTTTCTCTCTCTCTCTTGCCTAGTTGCCCAGTTCCCTAGATCTGGTTGTTTTTGTTGTTGTCAATATTGTTGTTGTTTTTGATGCCAACACTGCACTCCATGGTAGTCCTTGCACAGTTTTTTTTTTTTTTTTGTTTTGTTTTGTTTTTTTTTGCATTTTTTTTCCCCCAACTTAAGACAAAATAAACCACAACCCTCCTGGGAAGGAAGTCTTTCATAGGATTTAAACATTGTGGTTGGTCAAGTTCAGGCCCCGGTACTTGATGCCAGAACTAACCTCTTCCTGAGACAGCCCCTAGCCCTAACCAACCAGCTGTCCCTCTGGTTCGCCTGAGCCAAAAGACAGCCCACCACTAAAAGATTATAAATACCTTTGCAAGGGGAGGGCAGGCTCTCTGATCACTTGGGAACTTCCAGCTGTGGGTGAGTTTTTCCCTCAGCTGGGACTGGGCTGATTGTGCCCAGGCCCAACCAGGAGGGCCCCCTAGCCCTTACTCTCTACATGGGTTCTTTATCCCCTTCAGCTCCCCACATGGCAGGAGCTCCTTGAACTTTCTTTTCTCTTTTCTTTCCATGCTTTTCTCCAGGCCCTCCATATGGGATCTCTAGCCACATGGACGCCTTTCCTTGGCTCTGCACTTCCCTCAATAAATATAGTAATTTGATAATTATCCTTCTCAGTCTTCATTTTTATTCAATTCTTTGATTAAAATTAGAAATGAACCTAGGGTTTGGGGTTCAAGGACTTTCCTGGACCCCTAGGACCCAGTTACACTTTGGTTTGGTTTGGTTTGGTTTGGTTTCTCAAGGTAGGGTCTCACTCTAGCCCAGGCTAACCTGGAATTCACTATGTAGTCTCAGGGTGCTAATATTTGTTTTTAACTGCAAAGTTCATTTCTTTAATCATTTCCCCTAGAGCTACCTTTCCAGAATAATCTCCCTGAAGCCAAGCCAGTAAGAGTAATTTAGGAAATGCTTATTGGTTGTCATTAAAATAGTGAAAAACCAATTTCTTTTCCTAATCAGAAATGTTAATAATATCTTCTGCAATCCTTTCTTCTTTGTGCATGTGCAACCAGATGCTAGCAGGAGATACAGTCTAAAGCATTGAGACAATTAATGCAGAGGTACAAGGGTATACTGAGAATGTGCAAAAGTCATGATCATAAAATAAGTAAATAAATAAATACATATGTAAAGTAGGTTACACAGGGTCCCACTTTTAGGAAAATGGAGGTGATGAAATGTTTATCCCTGTCCTTCCCTCTAAGCATAATTAAAATGCTGGATATTATTTCTAAAATAAAGGAAAACTGAAAGGTAGGAAGAAACAGAAAGACCAGCTAGAGAAAGCTTTTCTTTTTTTCTTCTCGTCACATATCTCAAACTAAGAGCTTCAGAATTTGGCAAACCAAAACCAGTGGACACACACTAGTCCCCCACTATTGAAACTCTATAGCAGCTAGGCAGCTTCTTTGGCTAGGCAGACAGACAGAGAAAGGAGATCCTCAGTGGGCAAAGTGAGTGACTCCAGTTCTTCCTTCTTCCTGGCCTGGGTGAATTTTCCTGTCAGCAGACTGGCTGGGTGGGCTTTGCGGGCCTGTGTAGTACTGGATGCACCATGGACCAACCAGCAGATTGACCCTCATTTAAACTGACCAATCATTGACTCCAGATGGGTGGACTGTACCCATTCAATAAAAGTTCAGTTCCCAGTGGAACTGTGGATTATTCCAGCTCTAGAAATCCCCTCCTCCCAGAGAATACTGTTCTTTCTGCCTATTTTCCCTGTTACTCTGAGCTAAACGTCATTCTTTTAAACACTTTCTTGTCTTTTAATTCTTTAATTGACAGTGAAAATGAACCAAACACCCCTAGACAGTATCCCTGACAACATGTCAGCTGTGATCATGTAGTATAATTGTTGGGTTGTTTTTCTGTTTATTTTTGTAGTAGAGGCTTTTCTTAACCTTTTAAAATTAAGTTTATTTTAACTGCCATGCAAAAATATAAAACATGTACATATTTACTGTGATGTCTACATTTATACTGTATGCATTTGTGCACTATATTTTACAAGCTGCTCTCATCGAGGAAAACTGGGGGAACAGTGCAAAAGATAATTCCATCTTTCTTACAAATGCCTGTGAATCCACAAATATCACAAAATCAAAAGTTTAAATGAAAAAAAGAAAATCAATTATATGTTTCCTAGTCTCAGGACATAAAAGAGCCATTGGTATGGTAAGTATGGAAACAACTTGAATCACAAAAAAAATTGCCTTATATATAAAAGATGGGTTTTTTTTTTTGTGTGTGGTTCAAGTTGTTTCCATACTTACCATACTAAATGATATTTGTTGATATATTCCAAGAGAGCAAATCACGCTGGCCCCTTTTCCCCCATAACTGGACTGTTAACTTATAATAAGCCATCTCAATATATACTAATTTTTTACACATTTACTAGCATGCCAGGTGGATCTACTCCTATGTCTCTACCCATAAGGAGCTATAGAGTTTCATCTACTATACTGGCTGTTCAGAGTTAACATCTGGGTTACAATAATAATAGCTCATACTTACTAGGAAATCACTCTGTTCCACACATTGGAGATGCATTATACATAATCCTTTAACAACTATATGATGGAGGCAACATCACTGTCTCCATCTTATAAATAAGAAAGGCAGAGGCTTTTAGAGGAGTCTATAATCTTTGCATGGTCACTTGTCTCATGTAACCAGAATAAAAGTCATGTCACATGATTTCAGAACACAGCTCTTACCCAGTAGGCTGTATTGTCACAAGAAAATTTCAAAGCAACCATGTTCAAGCATGGAGCAAAGGAGTCACAAAGTCAACAAGGAGAAGGGCTGAACTAAGACCAAAGGCTCCTCAACATGTAAACATCACATAAGTAAATGGCCTGCTGCTGATGCAGGTATCCAAGGTCTGACCAAGGTTTAAATCGGAGATTCACAGAATGGGAAAGCTGGGTGCTTGGTCTTGTTCTGTCTACCAGGCTCAGGAGCTGTCCAGTCCTGAGCTTTCACAAGTGCAGCTGCAAGAACTGAGGGAGAGGGTGAAGTTAGGAATTGGTGACAGGAGTGGGCACGAAAGTACCAAAGCCAATGGTTCCTGCAAATATTCTTGATGATGCTGACTCCTGCCAGCCTGTACGTGCTCTTCATTAGAATGCAGACTTCAGGGTCTCACTGGATACTGTAATATTTGAAAATGTCATCCTATAGGTCTGGGGGACAGCTCTGTAAAATTTATATTTTCTGGATTTCAAACAGAAGACAGAGTCAGCAGATTTGTCGTGTTGAAAAGCTGAGGTTACTGAGTTTGGGGTGTGAACTCCTGAACAGAAGATTTCTGAGTTGCTAAGTGAATAAGTGCTCTGTCCCAAGCATAATGAAGATGTCTGCGCCCACCTAGCAACAGATGCAACTTCTTCCAAACAAAACCTCTTCTCAACGATTCAGACTAAGTGGAATACAGTAAAAATCTTACACCTGTTATACTAGTAGCTCTGAAATTTTCATTTAAATGTTTATACTACTGTTTGCCCTCTATTTAAAAAAGTATAATAACTCATTATTAAACTATCCAATCATTGCCTGAGGCTGATTAATCTCAAGAGAATACCAAATAAGGTTTCAATGAAGCTATGACCAGGGGTCAATTGTTGTGAAGACTATTTAGTGGTCCTATGTTACATAACTTCCACCTGACCCCTCACTCCAACAAGAGGCAGGAGACAAAGCAAACTAGAGTGAAGAAACAGCCCTGAGAAAGCTGAGGAATGGCACCTCCTTGTGTCTAAGGGAAACACATTGTTAAACCAGGCTGACATTTAATAAGCAATTCAGTCAAATGACATACTGTCTCAAACTCGATGTGATTCACACTGAAGGGGCGGGTGAGCCTTTCGTGTTCACATGCAGAAACAAGTTCTCTGATCACCAGTTTGTTTCTTCTGGAAACTGCTGAATGAAAAAGTGAGTACATCAGGAAGCCACACACAGCCTGCTTGGACCTGCCTGTCAGGTCCTCACTTCACCACCATTTGTATCTCCACCTCTAAGAGGCCATTTTGCCCCCAGTTAGGTGAAACCTGATTTCCTTTCTATTTCATAACTACTGTCACCTGGACAGTTTCTCAGGGAACCTCTCCCTTTGCACAGCAGATGCAGGTAGGACTCTGTCTCCCTGGTCCTCACCTTTCCCTCACTGTGGCTTGACCAAGTAACCACCTTTTGAGGTGTTCACTATGAGAAAGTGGACAGGAGTGAATCAAAGTACCACATGCATATGTGACAAAACTTCCGGGCTCTCCTAGGAATTATCCTTTGGGTGGAACATGGTCTTTGGGATGGAGAAAACTCAATACATATGTCCAGAGTAAAGAACTACTCTAAAAGACTCGACAAAGACTCGAACAACCCTCACAAAAGAGGAGGTGAAGGGTGGGGAGTCAGAGAGAGCAGAGGCAGGCATGGTTTCCTTATGTGCTCTCCTTTTCACACCTCATCTGCTGAAAAATGCTACTGGTGGGAAGACAACTTGCTATTTTTTAATGTAACAGGAAAAGTACAGTGCTTCAATGTGTTATTAAAAGGAGAATCCCATCAAGTTACAAAATATGGTCAGAAAAATATATTGTGAAAGCTAAGTAGAGATCAATCTTATGCACAAAAGTATTTAAGTGTGAATAAATATTTATATTTAGCTGTGTAAATGCTGAAAATATGCCTAGAATAATAGGATAGAAATTGTTAGCACAGGTTACCTCCATGGAAGAGGGCTGGGAGGCTGGAGGAGCACTAGAAAAGGACTTCTCCCTACAGTTCCTTGTATATCCTCTAAAGTTGTATCTTTCCTCTTCAGGCTCCTTTATGTGTGAATTTATTTGCTACTCAATAGATATAGCTAAATGGCAGACATATCTTAACACAAAGACTCTACAGATATCATCCACATCTCTAGCATGAGAATGGTGGCCCTCATCTCTCTCACCATCTCTCTCTGTGCCCTGCACCCACCCATCCACTGAAGGACTGTCATAAAGCTTAAAGTGTTCTAAAGTAGGCAGTTCCTCTTCCCACCCTACCTCTCCTTATCCAGACCCTTCCTTTCCCTAAAATAAACTTTAAAGAAAGCTCCTGAGGGCTGGTTAACAGCCTCCTGATTGTTCTCTGGAGTGTAGTGTTTTCAGAAGATGTGGTAGAAGCACACCCTTGCTTTTCATCATTATACAGTTATAATCTCAGTGTTGGTATCCCCTAAAAAAATTCATGTATTGAAATCCTACCCTAATGCCAGGATGGTAGCAGTAGGAGGTGGAGCTTTGAGAGATTAGGTCATAAAGATGAACCTCTTGTGAATGGGACTAATACTTTTAAAAAGAAGGAGAATGGGTGCTGGGGAAAGGGGAGTCATATTTTTCAGTGGATACACCACCGATGAGTGGTGGTAAAAGAAGGGATTCACCTAAAGTCAGAGGGCAACAAGATAGTATAATAGGAATATATATGATAAAATACAATATATGCATGTATGGAATTGTCAAAAAATAAAAAATAATGTTTAAAAGGGAGGTACAAGGGACCGTATTTGTCTTCTACCATGTGAGGACACAGTATGGACTGGAAAGTGAGTCCTCACCAGACCACAAATGTGCAGGCATCTTGATCTTTGATTTCATAACTGTGGTAAATGAATTTGTGTTATTTATAAGCTACCCATGGTATTTTGTTATAGTAGTCCAGGAGGTCTAGGATATAAATAACATTAAACCACCTAAAGTTTAACCTTTCTCTGATGGTCAAGACAACGGCTTACAAGTCATCTTTAAAAGAGAAAAAAAAAAAAATTATCTCTGGCACATTATAGTCCATTTCCATCAAGCATTTTTAGAAAAAATAAACCTCCCCAAATCTAATAAGAATAATTTGATTAAAGAATCAGTTACTATGTATAGGCCTCAAACTCAGTTGCAGCTTTGAAGACTGCTTCCAGAGTAACTGGAAAGTGACCTGTAATGTTAATCCAAATTTGAAAACTGAGAATCCAGACCTTCTGTAGAAAATATTGCAAGGGTTTCCAGACTTGAATTGACATTGTAAGCCAGGTGTGGAAGCTCATCTCCTTAATCTCAGCATTATCATCATAAATTCAAGACCAGTCTGGGCTACAAAGTGAGTTTGTCCATTGTGTGGTAATGCATAATGTTGCCATGTGGTTGCTCCCTTCCCTACAAGGGAATTACACACCCTCATTGTTGCCTTGACTTCTTCAGGCAGTACACCCCTCCCTGTCCATCGTCAGATTTGGCAATGAACTTCACTTGCCAAAGAATGTGACAAAAATGATAGCATGTTTACATGGAGCAAAAGCTCATTTAAAAGACACACTCCTTTATTTATTTATTTTCAGTTTCAGCCTCAAGAGCAGTGTGTTCTAAATGGTTGCACCCTGAGCCTGGATTCCAGAGGGAAGACACATGGAAAGAGCCACATGGAGAAGAACCTCAGCTACAGCCACAGCCGCAACCACAGGGAGCTGCAGCAACAGCCCATCCATAGAGGACGTGCAATGACACAGAAATAAATCTTTGTTTGAGGCTCAAGGATGTGGGGGTCTCTCTTTATCACAGACTAGATAATTAATGTAGAGAGCAAATCATGACTAACTCATCCCAGGAATGTAGAAATTGGCTATCTGTGCTTTAGGAAGTGGGGAGGCAAAGTGGATATTTAAAGAGCACTTACTATAGGCCAACTGTTGTTCTAAGAATTTTCATGAAATTATTCAACCTGATGCCTGAAATAACCTTGTGGACTCACCTAGAAAATAAGAAGCCAGTGTTCTATATTCTCCATGTGTACTCAGAGCTGGCATTCCTCAGTACTTTACTGGAAACTTTCATAAAAATAAAGTTCACAGCATCAGTCACCACATTTTCACAGGAGTGGGCAACAGACCTACGGTTTTTCACAACGTGACTGCTATGTTTCAAGTGTCATTTTCAGAAAAGACTTCCTTAAGGTTCGCTAATGCCTGAATTTTTTTTTATCATTTTAGAGACCAAACCCATTTTTATTTTCTATTTTTTTCTATATAACATTACTTAGGTACCAAGAATCTTGGAATTCTTCCATTTTTACAGATTGTCTTCAATTAGAATTTGGCTTCCTCTTATATTATCGTGAATTTTATTAAGATACCTATATGTATAATGATATTCATGTGAATCTGACTAATAATTTGTCTTTTCTAAAAGTTTATCACTAGTAACAGAGATATTATCAAAGGACTTTATGTCTTCAAATTCCTGTATTATTAAAGATCAATACTGTCACCACTAATGACATATAGGCATTGTTCTGGGAAGGGAGCTACATCCGTAGGTTCATAAATGGATTTCAAATAAAGATGAGAAGAAATTAATCTATTCAGTGTGAAAGGAAGCTGTTAAAGTCAAGCAAAGTCAAATGTAATCATCTGAAGCAAATTCTTCTCATGTCTGTTCTGATTTGAATAAAAATCAAAGAAAGATATTACATAGGAACAATGGATATAGTTCAGTGGTACATAGCATAGCACTTGCCTAGCATGTGAGTAGTTCCTCGAAATCGGAAAGAAGAAAAAGGTATTACATACATTTTAAGTGGTATGAATATTTTGAACTATTCTATAACATTTTAGCTATATGTGTATTTTTAAAAATGATGAATAGAACAGGGACTAGAAACATGACATTAGAAAAATTAGAAAATTCAGATACCATTTTTTCTTTTTAATTAAGAATTTGCTTTTTATGGACACATTGTGTGTTGGTGCCATCATTTCCCTCCTCACTGTGCCCAATTTGCTGAGGGTCCACCTCAGTGGGGTTGCTGGTATTTCCCATGGGATTGTGGATTATGTGTTGTAAGAGCAGAAGTAAGTCAGGTGAGGGAGGATGCCTCTGGGTATGCCCTCCTGATCTGTGGCTCTAACAATCTTTCCATCCCCTCTTCCACAAAATTCCCTGAGCCATGGTGGATGTGTTTTAAGTCTACTTCAGTGTTAAGTTCTCCGTGGCTTCTGGATTTCTGCTTTGGTATTTGTTGAGCATCCTCACTTCTGTCTCCATCACCCTGGTGCAGATTGTCAGGCTTACCACAGAAGCAGCACTCATTCATCTCGCCAAACCCTCTGTGGTTTTACCTGGGCCTTGGCTAAAGTGCCAGGGTGGTTTATCTCCACAGGTCTCACTACCTTCTGAAAAAGGACAGATTCTCTGACAGAGAATGAAGTCAGCACAGTTAAATGGGTTAAGCATTGTTAATTTAGAGAGGGGTTTGTTTGTTTGTTTGTTTGTTTGTTTGTTTGTTTGTTTGTTTGTTTGTTTTTGAGAGAGAAACAGAGATCGAGAGAGGAAGAGGCAGACAGAGAGAATGGGCGCACCAGGGCCATTTCAGCTACTGTGAACGAACTCCAGATGCGTGCACCCCCTTATGAGCAAGCGTGACATTGCGCACTTGTGTCACTTTTGCATCTGGCTAAAGGTGGGACCAAGAGAATCGAACAGGTGTTCTTAGGCTTGGCAGGCAGGCACGTTAACTGCTAAGCCATCTCTCCAGCCCTTACAGAGGTTTTGATATATGTAGATGCTCTTTTGGTCAAAGATTAGTGGGAGCTTGTCATTGTAGACTATAATCTTGGTCTCCATGGGACTCTGACCTGGTGTCCAGTTCCAGCCACGGCTTCCTTTCCATTGAGCAGATCTCTTAGCCAGTCAGAAAGACACAGGTGTGAACATCTTGTCAGGCTTGTTGCTTTTGAGTTGCTGTGACCCCTGCTTATTCACAACATTGTTGGCCACTTTCCTCCAGTAGCTCATGCAGTGCTTTCCAGCACTATTGGACTAACCATCTGAGGACTAGCTTCCTTCTGGATTCCAGCTGGGTCACTTGGTATTCTGTGTTAGCAAAATAAGGTGACTTCAGCAATAGGTCTTATCTTTTATCTCAGCTGGGCAATGAAGTGCTTTGACAGAAGCCTATCTTGTTTTGAGGACCTTGAAGGTCTCTCTGATCAGCATCTCAATGTGGATAGCAACTGATTTCTGATACTGGGGTTACAGGCCAGAACAAAATATTTTAAGGTTAGGCTCCATCCCTCCTCCTTCTCCAGGGTCCTTCTTACTAGATGATCCCCCATACTCCTGTTGAGGGTTATATATTTTATTCTTCTATCAAGGAGAAAGGTTTCTATTCTACCAGTTCATTTTGAGTTTAGTTTTGTGTTTATTCCCAACCTCCCACTTTCTTCCCCCCAACCTTTCCATCCCTATTGTCTGGCTTTTGAGTTGCCTGTCAGGCATGCCATGCCAGCAACTCAAGCTGCTTCCGGTTAGGAACCACAGGTAAGTTAGAACATGTGGTGCTGTCTTTCTGTTTGTATGAGTTTGCTGAATATGATCTGTTCCAAGTCTGTCCACTTTACTACAAATTTCATTATATCATTTTTTTGAGAACTTAGTAGAATTCCATTTTGTAAATGTACCACATCTTCATTATCCATTCATCCAGTGATGGTCACCTGGGTTGATTCCAGTTCTTAGATATTATGAATTGAGCAGTTGTAAACATGGTTGAGCAAATATCTCTGCAGTGAAGTGTGGAGCCTTTAGGATAAATGCCCAGTAGAGAAATAACTGGGTCTGTTTGTAGCTCTATTTTCATCTTTTTCAGGAGTCTCCATATTGAGTTCCATAGAGATTGTACAAGTTTGCATTCCCAACATCAGTGAATAAGGGTTCTTCTTTCGCTACATCTTCACCAACATTTATTTTCATTTGATTGTCTAATAATTACCATCCTGTTTGGAATAAGGTGGCATTGCAAAGTTGCTTTAATGTGCATTTCTCTGATGATTAGTATATTGATCATGTCGTTCAGCAAAGTGGTAGGATACAAATTCAACACACAAAAATTGGTAGCCTGCCAGGCATGGTGGCGCACGCCTTTAATCCCAGCACTTGGGAGGCAGAGGTAGGAGGATTGCCGAGAGTTCGAGGCCACCCTGAGACTACATAGTGAATTCCAGGTCCGCCTGGACCAGAGTGAGACCCTACCTGCAAAACCAAAAAAAAAAAAAAAAAGATTGTTAGTCTTTCTATATGCAAAGGACAAATATACAGAGAAAGAAATCAGCAAATTTCAACAGCAACAAAAAATAAATAAATACCTTGGAATAACACTAAGGATGTGAACAACCTGTATAACATAAAAAATACTCATGAAAGAAATAGAGGAGGACTTGAGAAGATGAAAAGACCTCGCATTCTCATGGTTAAGTAGAATTAATATTGTGAAAATGGCAATTCTACCAAAAACAATTACAGATTTAATGCAATACCAATTAAAACCCCAGCATCATTCTTCTCAGAAATAGAAAAAAATGATTTCAAAAATCATATGGAGCAAACGCAAGAGCCAGAGAGCAAGGGGTGGGGAGGCCAGGCACCGACAGCCTTGTTAAGGCAGGGCTGAGCGTTTCTGTTCCGGGCAACGCATGGCGTCCGCACTGGGAGTCTGACCCGATGCAGACGTAAGGGTGTTAATATACATGTCCCTTTCGGTGGACTCTGGCTTTGACTGGCTTACCCCTGAGGTCAGCTCTTCATGGTGGTACATGAGAGCTACAAGTGGCTCTTCCATGGTGATGTGTGACAACGTGCCAGGCCTGGTAAGCCACCAGCGACAGCTGGGCTGCCGACAGGAGGATGTGAGGCTTGCCATTGGCCTGCCTGGGTGCAGTTGAGTGGACAGCAGAGTGCCCGCACCAGTTCTGCCAGCACCACTGCAACTGCAACACCCGGAACAGGGACCACAGCCTCCTTGGCTGTGTCCTGCTCCGAAGGAGTCAGGAATCTTCCTTTGTTTACGCCATCTCCTCAGCTGTAGCCAAGGAGAATTAAAATCCTGTTCCTGTGACCCAAAGAAGGCGGGAAGTGACAAGGACAGCAAGGGCGCCTTTGACTGGGGTGGCTGCAGTGACAACATGGATTGTGGGATCAGATTTGCTCACGGAGCCAAAAGGGAAGGATGCCAGAGTGTTGATGAACCCTCACAACAACCAAGCTGGCAGGAAGGCTCCGGTTCTGGAAACAAGAGTGTAAATGCCATGGTGTGCGTGGCTCCTGAACGCTGAGGACATGCTGGCTGGACATGGCCTACTTCAGGAAAACCGGTGACTCTGTGGAGGAAATACAGCGGGACCATCCAGGTCGTTATGAACCAGGACAGCACCGGTTTCACTGTGGCTAACAAGAGATTTGAGACGCCAACAAAAAATGACCTCGTGTATTTTGAGAATTCTCCAGATACTGTATCAAGGACCCAGAGGCTGGGTCTCTGGGTACAGCAGGCTGTGTGTGCAACCTGACTTAGCAAGGCATGGACAGCTTAGAAGTCATGTCCTGTGGGAAGGCTATGACACCTCCCATGTCACCAGGATGACCAAGTGTGAATGTAAATTTCACAGGTGCTGTGCCATGCGCTGTCAGGACTGTCTGGAGGCCCTGGATGTGCACATGTGCAAGGCACCCAAGAGTACCAGCTGGACAACTCCTGCATGACCCTAGCAGAGGTCACCATCCACCTTCCTTCCCTCATGGACTCCATTGATCTACAAGGACACTGGACCTCCGGGTTCTCTTCAGAGGGATGTTTTCCAAGGCCTGTGACCTTTGTCTCAAAAGAGGCCCTTCTCCCTCTCTGGGGGCCCCAAGACAGGGGACACTGTGCCACATATAAACTATACCCTATTCTATCCATCTTGGGCACTCTGGGGCCTCCTCTCTTCCTGCTGAGTTCTGTTTGGAAATGGAATGATGGACTCTTTCTGGGGCAGTTGGCCATGGGGAGAAAGAACATCTCAGAAGAGCTTTCTCTGTGAATTCCTACAAATGCTCACTGTTAAGAGAGTCCATACTTCCCTCCTGGGGTGGGGGCTGTGAGTGGGTCAAGAAAGCAGAATCAACTGCCACTGTATTAATTCTTAAAAATGACCAAGCAAGGCCTTTGTCTAAGTGATGCCATCTTGCTACCTGCTTGGAGAAGGATGGCTTTCAATAAACTCCAGGTTTAAAATAGTTTATTTTTTCAAAACACTTATTGGATATTAAAACCTAACAAGGTGGGAGTTTGTGTCCTCTGAGCCAGTGGCATTTTGAACCTTCTCAGCAGTGATAGCTTCAGAAAACACTTGACTGTCATTGTTGTCCCCTCAACTTAAAGCATATTTAGGTGACTCTCCTCACTGGATCTGGAGAGAACTTGAAGGAAAGTAATGAGCTGGAACAATGAATTAGTCTGGTAGAAAGTAATTTAGTGAAGAGAATGTTAGAAAATATGTACACATTGGCTGGAGATATGGCTTAGTGGTTAAGGCACATGCCTGCAAAGCTTAAGGACCTCAGTTCTATTCTCCAGGTCCCACATAAGCCAGATGTACAAGGGGGCGCACGCATCTGGAGCTTGTTTGCAGTGTCTAGAGGCCCTGGAGCACCCATTCTCAATCTCCCTCTCTCTCTTTCCCTCTCTCTGTCTCTAATAAATAAATAAAAATATTTTTTTAAAAAAGAAAATATGTACACATGAAGAAAATAGGGGCTAAATTTATATCTTGTCTTATACATGAGACCAATAGAATTTTGTTATCAAAACAACTTTGAAAATGAAAACTTTGGGTATGACAAGACCAGTGAAATGCAGCAGGAATGTTTTCAGAGCCAAATAATGCCTGGGATTGCCTTTTCCATACACAGATGCCCAAGAGCACCAGCAGCATGTGCTGAGGATGGCCTACTGTTTATAAAGTGCGTTAAAGATAATTTGAGGAGATAGCCTTATTTTATTTCACTGGGGAAGATTTCCTTTAGTCCTTCCAGAAAACTCATTTGGCTGGGTCAATGTAATCATATCAGATATTAAGATGATTGCAGGCCTAGCTTCAGTCCCTGTGAGGGTTAGTCTGCTTCTGGCTCATCCATATTCTTTGGATAGAGTATCACAGTTCTGTAGAATGTAGAAAACGGTACTCACTTTCTTTGCCTCTTGTTATGGTTAAGTTTGTGTCAACTTGATTTGTTTAGGAATCAGCAGACATTCCTCATAAGTGTGTCTCTGAGGCTGCCTTTAGGAAGGATTAACTAAAGGAAGAATCCTTCCCCCAGAGTGGGCAGCCCCTCTCGAAGGAGGGGGCTGGTTTATAAAAAGAAGCTCTGGGAAGAAAGGCATCCTCTCCTCCCACCTGGCTGCCAGTGTGGCTCTCTGTTCTCTGCTTGGTGCTTAGTGCTTGGTGCTTGCTGCTTGCTGCTTTCCAGTGTGGACTGAAGAGCAGCGTCTCTCCAGGATGCCTTCAGGCCTTCAGTGCCAGATCGGGACTGCTGAGGCATCCAGTCTCGTGGAGTGAGCAGCTACTGGGTTCCTTGACTCTTGGGCCTGCAACCTGCTATTTCTGGACTGTTGTAAGCTAATCCAATAAATTCCCTTTTAATACAATTCATTCTATCCATTCTGTTCCTCTAGAGAACCCTGACTAATACAGATTGTGGTACCAGGAGTGGTTTTAGAGAAACAGAATTGTAAGAATGGATTTCCCTAGTGGGTTTGGTGCTCTGTGGAGTTGGTTCTCCAACTTCAGTGCCACTAAAGGCTCTGCTGGTAATAAGGAAAGTACTTTAACTGGTAATAAGGAGGGCACTAATAATCCATGGTGTGCACTTGTGTCGCGACTGCCTCGACCAGCAAGGAAGACGCAACGCTCGGACTCTTCTTGAAGCAGTTTATTCAGGAACCTTGAACAATCTTCTGACAACAATCGACTGACTGACTCACTCACTCACTCACTGACTCACTCACTCACTCACTCACTCACTCACTCACTGCCCGACTCACTCACTGACTGACTGCTCCCGGGACAAGCCCGCCCAAAGCTTAAGAAGCCTTTGAACAGCCAACCCTGGTAAGCCACGTGGTGAATGCAGATAGGTCCACATATGCAGAAGCAAGCCTAGATCACGGCCCAAGCCAAATAAGGACTTGTTTATCCAGGAGAGCACTCGCCATCGGGAAGGCGGAAGGCGGAAGCCAGCACCATCTTTAAGGCGCGGCACCTCGCAGCTCTCTACAGTTCCCCCTTTTATGTTTTAAAACAAGCCACAGGTAAGAGTAGAGGTCTGATCTCTGATGATGCGTATTTTTGCAACCCTGATGCCTTTTTCTCAGAGGCGGGATCTGGGGCATCAACCCGCATGCAATCAAACATGCTCTTCTCTGGATTTCTAGGGCTAACCCAGAGTGCAGTGCTTAGCCTCGCAACCTGAGCAGGAAGAAAATTAACTTTAATTGTAGCCAGCCAGGCTTGGGGGGACTGTGCAGCCTCTATGGCAGTAAAGGCTTGAATGATCATAGCTGCATCCCGTCATTGCGTGACCCTGATTTTACACAGACACCACAAGCAAACCAGAGAGACCAGTAACAGAAGGCCTGCTAAAGAGCACCCAAACCCGCCCATTCCTTCAGATGATTCATAGTGGAGATCAGCCAAGATGACAATCCAGAGGCAAAGGAGAGGTCCATGCAGGTAGAATTCACATTAACTACAGCCAGCCTCAATTCTTTTAAGGTATCTTCAAATTCAAGCGACCAATTCTGTAATAGAAAACTAGACAAAAATCTGGATAAATTTGCAGCCCTAGTATAATTTATATATTTTGAGTTAACTGAGCCACGGCGGCTGCGAGGCTAGCATTGGTCAAAACACTGGCAAGGGGAAACTGGTTATTATACCCATAAGCCCGCCCCCAACAATACTGCCTCCAGGAGGTGTTAATTCCCAAATTGCCATCAGCTGGGAACATACTCTGCCTCCAGGAGGTGTTAATTCCCAAATTGCCATCAGCTGGGAACCTAGCATTCAGAACACTTGAAGTTTATGGGGGACACCTGAATCAAACCACCACATTCTGCCCCTGGCCCCCGTAAACTGATAACCGTACATGATGTAAAATGTAATGCATTCATGCAAATTTAAAGGTCCCCATAGTTTTTATCAATTCCAATGATGTTCATACGTCCCCATAATCCAAGGTCTTTTAACAACATTAGCAAGGAGAAACTAAAACAATGCAAACTCAACCACCATCAGCAGTCATCAAACTTCTGCAGTTCAAGCTCAATATAGCCTTGAAAAGCAGGTTCCTTCTCCAGTCAGCTCTTTCCAAGAATTTGCATTTTTTACAGTCTTTCCTCAGGCATCCTCTCCATTGTTTTAATGTAAATCAAGTCAGGACACCTTCCTTCCACCTTCCTTAAGATTGCTAATGCGTTGACAGTAGCAGCTCCAGTAACCTAAAACCAGTCTCAGTGCCTCTGCTTTTCCTGGCTGCCCTGGACTCACTATGTAGACCAGGCTGGCTTTGAACTTGTGGCAGTCCTGCTTTGCCTCCCATGTGCTGGGATGGCCTGAGCCACCACACCCGGCTTTTTTCCCGGGATTCCCCCTCTCTCTTTTTTTTCCCTTTTTTTTTTTTTTAATTTTGATCTTTTCATTTGTTTTATGAGAGCCTGTAGCCCTTCTTTAGAATCCGTAGACTCTGAATCTTCTAGCTCAAGTGTTGGATATAAGTTGTTTTTTGTTTTTGCCTCTTTTTCACTGTTTGCCTGTTCCGACCTTTCTTCCTCGAGGCAGTTCCTCACTAACCTCCAGATCGATCTTACCCCGCCCTTAAGCGTGCCCTGGTCTGCTGCAAAATCAAGATCTTCGCCCAAATTTTCCCATGAAGGGATTGTAGCACGCAAACCAAGGGGCTATGGCATCACATTCCTCCAGGAACCTCTCCAGGGTACTCCCCTTTATCTTTAAGTTTTTTGAACGAAGCAGCTCATTCAGAGCCAAAAAAATTGGGTGCAAGTGAGAAGCGCCCATGGCTACACTTGCAAAAGATTCTTTTAAAACTTTTACTTTCACTTTCGGTTCGCTACACTGCGAACCCTTCCTGCTCCCTCTTTTTCTACCGAGAGGAGCAAAATCCCCGCTTTTGTCGCGGATTCCTTCCTGCCCCCTCTTTTTCTACCGAGAGGAGCAAAATCCCCGCTTTTGTCGCGGATTCCCACCTTACCTGGGAACTTACCAGTGCACTGCCCTGACTGCAGAAAGTTCTGAGTCCCTCTTCGGACCCTTCTTTCAGCAGTTTATTCAGGAACCTTACTTTTTCTTTTAGATGTTTTACTCGAGCACTCTTCTCTCACTTCCTCTAAAATTTTTTTTTAACTGCTTCTGAATCATTCTCGTTTGCCCTATGTAATATGACTAGACACACTACAACACAAATACACCACATGAGGTTAACCAACTTTTATACACTAATAAGACACACGAACAAATATACATTAATTGGCCGGCTATCATTCTTAAGAAATCTTCTCACTGCGTTTCCTCTAAGGAAACCTTTTTGTGGCGCCTTTTAACCCTAATACTGGAAGATGTATTGCCCATTTTGCTATGGGACCTTATCGTCTCTCTACCGGAGAACTTGCCTTTACCCTTTTTGTCCACTTATCTGGAACTTACCAGCTAGCTGCCCTGCAAGTTCTGAGTTCCCCGTACGGGCCACCACTTGTCGCGACTCCCTCGACCAGCAAGAAAGACGCAACGCTCGGACTCTTCTTGAAGCAGTTTATTCAGGAACCTTGAACAATCTTCTGACAACAATCTTCTGACTGACTGACTGACTGACTGACTCACTCACTCACTCACTCACTCACTGACTGCCCGACTCACTCACTGACTGACTGCCCGACTCACTCACTGACTGACTGCTCCCGGGACAAGCCCGCCCAAAGCTTAAGAAGCCTTTGAACAGCCAACCCTGGTGTGCCACGTGGTGAATGCAGATAGGTCCACATATGCGGAAGCAAGCCTAGATCACGGCCCAAGCCAAATAAGGACTTGTTTATCCAGGAGAGCACTCGCCATGGGGAAGGCGGAAGGCGGAAGCCAGCGCCATCTTTAAGGCGCGGCACCTCGCAGCTCTCTACACACTTGTTGGGCCTTGCTAGAAATGGGCTGGAACTATGAGGAGGATGGCCTGAACTATTGGACATGGCCAGGGACCCTGGGCTGTGGGGTTGCACCTGGCCCTATCATCAGGGAGTCCCTGGCGATGGTGACTAGCCTTTCCTATGTTGTAGGGTGTAGTGAGCTGTCATCGCCCAGAGTGGGCAGAACTGGCGAGGCCCTCCCCCCAGACACCAAAAGGCTCTAACCATTCCATAAGTCAGACTTTGCCCCCCACAGTTCCTGACCTTGTGGCTAGCTGCCCAAGAGATGCTTGTGTGGCTGAAATCACGTAGCCTTCTCACCCCCCACAGTTTTGAAGTCACAGCCTTCTGTTAATCTCCTCTTCCACCCTTGCCCTTCCCCTTCCCTTATCCTTCCCCCATAGCTTTGAATTACTAGTTCTTCTGCCGCCTAGGTAACAGCCCATAAACTATGCATCCAATTGCCATATAGTCTGTATGTGCCATTTCAACCTTCCCCAAGTGTTTATAAACCCACTCCCCTTTTGAATAAATGAGTGCTGCTCATCAGACAGTCTCCCGGGTGCTCATTGCCCATCATGTTCACTGTCACACTCACTCACTGCTCCAGGAAGGACCCTGCTGCTTCCCTCCCAACTTCTCTCTCCCTCACCTGGGACGTCGGTGGCCAACGACTCCGGGAATGGTAATGGTAATGGTAAAGACCCACATGCACTATTTAAAGAACTCCATGAGATAGATGTATTTGGTGATTCTGAGTCATATCTTGTGAAGAGTAAGGAATTTAGTGACTCTGTATCTAGAACTTTTGAATATTTGTGGAAAAGTAAGATGAATGATGATGCTGGATGGTTTCTTCTGGCATCTCTAGATAAACTGTTGGGAGAAAAGCAGAAACTCAAAAAGGAAATTTCCAAGCTTAAGACCCACATATATGATCTGAAGGTTTCTAAGGGTGCTCTGGGCTCGAATTGTAGAAAACCAAACTCAAGCTCTCATTGTAAGATTGGCTAACTTGCAGCGTAAGCTCAATTCCTAGCCTCACAGGCTATCCAAAGTTAAAGTGAGGGCATGGATTGGAAAAGAGTGGGATCCTATGACTTGGGATGGGGATGTATGGGAAGACCCTGAAGAATCTGGGGACACTGAACTCTGAGTCTGAAGAAGTTGTTTTGCATGAGAATGTGGCTGCCCCGCCTTTAGCCTCAGTTGCATCCCCACTCCCATACCCTGAAGTATTGCCCTCTCTACACTTGCCTGAGGGAATCACTCCTTTGTCTGCGGAAGCAGCAATGACCCACCCTGCAGGAGGTGCTGATGCTTCTCAGAGCCCACCCATCTTTGCCTCTAGGCCTATAACAAGGCATAAGGCTAGGCATGCCCCTAAAGGGGAGTTAGAAAGCGTGACTCAAGAGGAAGTGAGATACACCCCTAAAGAACTTCAGGAGCTTTCTAACTTGTACAGGCAGAAGCATGGGGAATACATGTGGGAATGGATTTTAAGGCTGTGGGATGATGGCGGAAGGAATATAAGATTAGATTAGGCTGGATTTATTGAAATGGGCCCACTGAGCAGAGATTTTAGATTTAACACTGCAGCTCATGCAGTTGGAAGAGGTGCCAAGAGTTTATTTGATTGGTTGGCTGAAGTATGGATCCAAAGATGGCCTTCTGTGAATGAGCTCGAGCTACCTGATGTCCCTTGGCTTAATGTTGATGAAGGGATTAAAAGGCTCAGAGAACTTGGAATGCTGGAATGGATTTATGTAAACTCATCATGTAAACTCATCTTTAAGCCCACAATGGGAGCATCCAGAAGATGTGCCCTTCACTAAGACTATAAGAAACATACTGGTGAGGGGAGCCCCAGCACACTTAAAGTCCTCAATCATTGGTCTTTTTGTAAAGAAGACATCACAGTGGGAGCTGCAGTTGCTGCATTAGGTGACTTAGATGCAATGGGTCTAACTGGCTCTCAGGGTAACAAGGGCCAAGTATCAGCACTGAATCACCAAAGGCAAGGTGAGCATGTTTACCGTAATGGACAGTGCAGGCAAAACAATGATCGTAACAGTATGACTCGTGTAGACCTTTGGTACTGGCTGATTAATAATGGTGTTCCCAGAAATGAAATAGATAAAAAAGGTACCAAGTTCCTGCTTGATCTGTATAAGCAGAAAAGTTCCAGAGCAAAGGACCAAAAGGCCACTTTGAATTATAGCAACAGAGAATCAAGGCCTCTTAACCAGTTTCCAGACTTGAGCCAGTTTACAGATCCTGAGCCCTTGATTGAAGGGATGGTTGGGTCCCTTTGAGGAAGGACCCTCCCATAATCCCCCAAAGTTTTAATATTAAACTTAGCCCTATCCTTCCTCAGAGGGACCTGTGGCCTTTTTCTAGGGTAACTGTACACTGGGGAAAAGGAAATAATCAGACTTTGGGGGGCTTGCTGGACACTGGCTCTGAATTGACATTGATTCCAGGAGACTCCAAATGACATCATGGCCCTCCAGTTAAAGTAGGTGCTTATGGAGGTCAGGTGATCAATGGAGTTTTGGCGAATGTTAGACTGACAGTAGGTCCAGTGGGTCCCCAAACTCATCCTGTGGTTATTTCCCCAGTCCCAGAATGCATAACTGGGAAAGATATACTTGGGAGGTGGCAGGACCCCCACATTGGTTCCTTGACTTGTAGGGTGAGGGCTATTATGGTTGGAAAGGCCAAATGGAAGCCATTGAAGCTTCCTCTACCAGGGAAAATGGTGAACCAGAAACAGTATCGCATCCCTGGAGGAATTTCAGAGATTAATGCCACTATAAAGGACTTGAAGGATGCAGGCGTGGTGGTTCCCACCACATCTCCCTTTAACTCTCCTATTTGGCCTGTTCAGAAGACAGACAGATCCTGGAGAATGACAGTGGATTATCGGAAACATAATCAGGTGGTGACTCCAATTGCAGCTGCTGTACCAGATGTGGTTTCTTTACTGGAGCAGATTAACACATCTCCTGGTACCTGGTATGCAGCTATTGATCTTGCAAATGCTTTCTTCTCCATACCTGTCCATAAAGACCACCAGAAGCAATTTGCCTGCAGCTGGCAAGGTCAGCAGTACACATTTACTGTGTTATCTCAAGGTTATATTAACTCTCCAGCCCTGTGTCATAGCTTAGTTCACAGGAATCTTGATCACCTGTGCCTTCCACAAGGTGTCACATTGGTCCATTATATCGATGACATTATGCTGATTGGATTGAATGAGCAGGAGGTGGCAGCCACTCTGGAGTTGCTGGTACAGCATATGCGCATCAGGGGATGGGAAATAAATCCATCCAAAATTCAAGGACCTTCCACCTCTGAGTTCAGTGGTGTGGGGCATGCAGGAATATTCCTTCTAAGGTGAAGGATAAGTTGTTGCACCTGGCCCCTCTTACCACTAAGAAGGAAACACAATGTGTAGTGGGCCTATTTGGATTTTGGAAACAGCACATTCCTCACTTGGGTGTGTTACTCCATCCCATATACCAAGTGACTTGGAAAGCTACTAGTTTTCAGTGGGGCCCAGAACAAGAGAAGGCTCTTCAACATGTCCAGGCTGCTGTGCAGGCTGCTCTGCCACTTGGGCCATATGATACTTGAGGTGTCAGTGGCAGATAGGGATGCCATTTGGAACCTTTGGCAGGCCCCCATAGATGAATCACAGAGGAGGCCCTTGGGATTCTGGAGCCATCATCTGCAGACAATTATTCTCCCTTTGAGAGCAGCTCTTGGCCTGCTACTGGGCCTTAGTAGAAACTGAACGCTTGACAATGGGCCATCAAGTTTTTATGCAACCTGAGCTGCCCATTATGAGCTGGGTGTTATCTGACCCACCAGGCCATAAAGTGGGACATGCCCAGCAGCAGTCCATCATCAAGTGGAAGTGGTATATCCGTGATCAAGCTTGAACAGGCCCTGAAGGCACATGTAAGTTACATGAGGAGGTTGCCCAAATGCCTATGGTTGCTACTCCTGTTTCAATGACTTTTGTCCCCAAGAATGCACCTATGGCATCATGGGGTGTGCCCTATGATCAGTTGACTGAAGAGGAGAAGACTAGGGCATGGTTTACAGATGTTTCAGCATGTTATGCGGGCATGTCCCAGAAGTGGACAGCTGCAGCATTAAAGCCCCTTTCAGGGACAACTCTGAAGTACTGTGGTGAAGGGAAGTCTCCACAATGTGCAGAGAACTACAGGCAGTACACATGGTTGTTCATTTTGCTTGGAAGGAAAAATGACCACATGTGCGGTTG
The DNA here is from genome assembly GCA_036365145.1 of Orientallactaga sibirica. Classification (NCBI taxonomy): domain Eukaryota; kingdom Metazoa; phylum Chordata; class Mammalia; order Rodentia; family Dipodidae; genus Orientallactaga; species Orientallactaga sibirica. The sequence continues at coordinate 12,975,376 of JAEOAD010000001.1, forward strand.
TACACTGATTCATGGGGCTGTGGCCAATGGTTTGGCTGGATGGTCCAGGACTTGGAAGGAGCATGATTGGAAAATTAGTGAGAAGGACATTTGGGGAAGGTATATACAGATAGAGCTCTCTGAATGGGCAAATGATATAAAGATACTTGTGTCCCATGTTAATGCTCATCAGAAGACGACCTCATTAGAGGAGGACTTTAATAATAAAGTATATAAGCTTACCTGTTCTGTGGATAGTGGTCAACCTCCTTCCTCAGCCACCCCTGTCATTGCCCAATGGGCCCATGAACAAAGTGGCCATGGTGTCAGGGATGCAGGTTATGCATGGGCCCAACAACACGGACTTCCACTAACTAAAGCTGACCTGGCTTCAGCTGCTGCTGAGTGCCAAATATGCCAGCAGTAGAGACCAACTCTGAACCCCCAATATGGTAGCATTCCATGGGGTGACCAGCCAGCAACTTGGTGACAAGTTGACTACTATATTGGACCTCTTCCATCATGGAAAGGGCAGCGTTTTGTCCTTACTGGAATAGACACTTATTCTGGGTATGCATTTGCTTTTCCTGCACATAATGCTTCTGCCAAAACTACCATCTGTGAGCTTACAGAATGCCTTATCCACCGTCATGGAATTCCACACAGCATTGCTTCTGACCAAGGAACTCACTTCACAGCCAAGGAAGTACAGCAGTGGGCTCATGGTCATGGAATTCACTGGTCTTACCATGTGCCCCACCACCCTGAAGCAGCTGGCTTTATAGAGCAGTGGAATGGCCTTTTAAAGAAACAGCTGCAGTGCCAACTAGGTGGCAATAGCTTGGAGGGCTGGGGTGTATATGCTCTGAATCAGCATCCTATATATGGTGCTGTTTCTCCTATAGCCTAGGAATCAAGGGGTGTAAATGGGAATGGTACCACTTACCATCACCCCAAGTAACCCATTAGCCAAGTTTTGGCTTCCTGTACTGGTAACCTTACGGTCTGCTGGCCTAGAGGTTTTGGTTCCAGAGGGGGGAGTGCTTTTGCCAGGAGCCACAAAGAACATTCCATTGAACTGGAAGCTAAGCTTTCCCCCTGGCCACTTTGGGATCCTGATGCCCTTGAGTGCACAGGCTGAGAAAGGAGTTACAGTGTTAGCAGGGGTGATTGATCCAGACTACCAGGGGTAAATTGGACTGCTCCTCCACAATGGAGGTAAGGAAGAGTATGTCTGGAGTGCCGGAGATTCTCTAGGGTGTCTCTTGGTGTTACCATTCCCTGTTATCAAAGTCAATGGACAACTGCAACAACCCAATCAAGGCAGTGTGATAAATGGCCCAGATCCTTCAGGAATGAAGATATGGGTCACCCCTCCAGGTAAAGAACCAAGACCTGCTGAGGTGCTTGCTGAAGGTGGAGGAAATACAGAATGGGTAGTAGAAGAAGGCAGTAACAAATACCAGCTAAGGCCATGGAACCAGTTACAAAAATGTGGACTGTAATTGCCATGAGTGTTTCTGTCTTACCTTATTAAGAGTGTTTGTCCATATCTACACCAATATTAAGATGTTTTGTTCTTCCTCTATTTCTCTATTAGGTAATTAATACTGATTAAGATCATATCACTAGTTAACCACTGTTGAATTTATATTTGACTTATATTAGAGACTAAGCATTCCTCAAGGAACTTGCTTATGGGGAGGGGACAATAGTGCATTTCCGGTTGTATGAGGGAAAATTATATCATGTTAGGTGGAATTATACCTTGTTACTGTCTTCATTTGGAAATTAAGTATGATATAAGGAGATGATTTGGTGTCAAGTTGACAAGAGGTAGACTTGTGATGGTTAAGTTTGTGTCAACTTGATTTGTTTAGGAATCCACAGACATTCCTCATAAGTGTTTCTCTGAGGTTGTCTCTAGGAAGTATTAACTAAAGGAAGAATCCTTCCCCCAGGGTGAGCCCTTCCCCCAGAGTAGGCGGCCCCTCTCGGAGGAGGGGGCTGGTTTATAAAAAGAAGCTCTGGGAAGAAAGGCATCTTCTCCTCCCACCTGCTGGTGCTGCTTGCTGTTCTCTGCTTAGTGCTTGCTGCTTTCCAGTGTGGACTGAAGAGCAGCATCTCTCCAGGATGCCTTCAGGCCTTCAGTGCCAGATCAGGACTGCTGAGGCATCCAGCCTCATGGACTGAGCAGCTACTGGATTCCTTGATTCTTGGGCCTGCAAACTGCTATTGCTGGACTGTTGTAAGCTAATCCCATAAATTCCCTTTTAATACAATTCATTCTATCTGTTCTGTTCCTCTAGAGAACCCTGACTAATACACCTCTCATTTTTCATTTTCATGTTCAGAATCAGCATTTGTTTGCTTGGAGTGTTTTAAATTTTAGAATCTCCTCAAATTATCTTTAAAACACTTCATAAACAGTATTTTACACTCCATGAAGAAAAATAAATAGGAGGAGTGTACATAGGCATAATATTTGTCACCAAAAAAGAGAGAGAAACAGATTCACAAAAGATTTTAATATTGAGGTATCAAATACAGGTAAGAAAATGATTGTTATGTTCAGTTCATTAAATGAGAAGGTAGAAAATTCTAACTGGAAATAGGAAAGAAATCAAATGGAAAGTTTAGACATGAAGAATAAAATATTACTTATTAAAACTGTGATAGACTTGAAGGATTGCATACAACTTAAAAGACAATTAGTGGAGTATCTTATCAGAAGAAAACATACAAGCTGAAAAATGGAGAATCAAAGGAATAAATCTATATGGAAAAGAACATTTAAAACACATGAAAGATAATAACATGGTCCAAGAAAAAGAGAAAATAAAACAGAAGCAATATTTGAATAAATAATTACAAAAATTTCCAAAAATGACAAAATAAAAAGTTCTACAATCTCAATAAAGAATAAATGCCAGGGCTGGACATGGTGGCACATGCTTTTAATCCCAGCACTTGGGAAGCAGAGGTAGGAGGATCACTGTGAGTTCAAGGCCACCCTGAGACTACATAGTAAATTCCAGGTCAGCCTGGGCTAGAACAAGACTTTACCTCAAAAAAGGGGGGGGGGAATAAATGCAGGGGCTAGAAGGATGGCTTAGCAGTTAAGGCACTTGCCCACAAAGCCAAAGGACCCAGGTTTGATTCCCCAAAACCCACATAAGCCAGATACCCAAAGTGGCACCTGCACTTTGCAGTGGCTGGAGGCCCTGATATGCCCATTCTCTCTGTCTTTGTCTCCGTCTGTCTCTCTTTCTCTCTCTCAAATAAATATAAAAATGCAAAGAAAACTCTGCATGTGCACATTATGATCAAACTGCTGAAAGACAAACAAGAAAATTTAAAATGAGCCAGAAGACAACATAGCCAGCCCTCCCTAGTCAAGCATTGTTCACACCCAGACTCAACCAAGCTGTTCTGAACATGTACAGACTTTTTTTCTCATACCTTATAACAACACACTACATCAACTATTTATTATAGCACTTACATTGTACTGGTATTATTAGGAATTTAGAGATCAAAGCATACAGTAAATAATAAAATTTAAACTTTATAAAAAGGGACAAAAACATATAGGAGGATGTATGGAGGTTTTATAAAAATGCTATGGCAAACATACTATAGTATTAAATGTACGGAATTTGAGCATCTGCAGATTTTGGTATCAGTGGGAGTCCTGGAACCAATTCTCCCACACATTGCAAAAAACAACTGTCCATCACTTTAGAAGAACAGCAATAGAACCATCAATTAACTTTCCAATAGGAATAAAAAGCAACAAGACTGTCTTCAAAGTGCTAAAAGTAAATAGCTTCTAACAAAAAATTCTGTCTACCAAAATATTCTTCATATTTAAGGCAAAAATACACTTCATAAAATAAAGAATCTGTTATCAGTACTAATACATTAATGGAAATACAACTACAAAAGATACTCCTTTGAGAAGAAAGAAAATAATTCCAGAGAGAAGTCCTGAGATATGGAATGCAATGTAGAATGATTAAAAGGATAAAGGAAGTGTAACTCACCTCCCAGGCAAGATGTACCCACTGATGTAATAGTGGCATGACTGTTATAGTGGAAACCAACTGCTTTTTGGTTGGGTTTGAGGTCTTCTCCATAGGAGGGAATTTATATCTGGCACTGTAAACCTGGACAAACTCCTCATGGCTGGGGAGGTCATAGGTCCTAGTGAAGAAGCTATTGCTGTTTTCTTGTGTGGTGGTTGAATGTAAAATGTCCCCCATATCCTCATGTGTTTGTGATAAAACTTCAAACTAATCCCCAGCTAGTGGACCCTTTGAGAGGTGGAGCCTTGTTAAAGAAGATGTGTCACTGGGGAGAGGGGGGGGTGTGGACCTTGAGGTTTATTAGTCCAGACCTCTGGAAGTTCAGAGCTAGATCATGCTGTCTGCATTCTCCCAGCAGATCAGACACGATGTAATACCCCAACTTTCTGCTTTGCTATGCTTTTGCCACCACAATGAAGCTTCCCCTTGAAACTCTTCGTCAAAATTAATCTTATCCTTCTGTCAGCTGCTTCCGGTCGAGTATTTTGTCCCAGCAATGTGAGAGTAACAGCTACATAATGCTAAATGGATGTGATGTGTCTATCAAATTCCCTTTCATATATTTATGGTTTCCCCAGAAATTATCCTGTCAGATTTGGTTAGAGGAGTTTCTTTTGATAATGGGCTGTGGTTAAAGTGCTACAAATAACTGACAATTGACTCAACCCTAAGTGGGACACCTACATCACCCCTACAAGGCTCTCATAACACTAATGAAAAGGGCAAGGAAAGAATGTAAGAGCTAGAAGAAGGAATGGAGAGTTGAACTCTGCTATCCAGGTATGACATAGCCATTGTACTCTTGATCTCTCAGTAGCTATAGTTACCTACATAAGACCTGCACAAGACTGGTTCACCAATATTCTGCCATTCAGAGGGAAGGGACTCATGATCCTTGAGAATCTATAGGAAGTTAATGGTTGAGGAAGATTTTCTTCAGCAGTGTAGACAATGGCAAGTCTGTCACACTACCATAAATAACCCAAAATTATGCTTCTATAAGTATCCCTATTAAACTCATTGGCTAACAAAAAATTAGCTGGGAAGAAGGAAATTAGCAGGAGTGAAAGGAACAAGCAAAAATGATTATATATATGAAATATATATATACATATATGAAATGTCATAATGAAACCCTGACTATGTATAATTAATATATGCCAATAATCTCTTTTAAATATTTTATTTATTTATTTTTAATTTGCAAGCAGAGAAGGAGATAAAACAGAGACAGACAGAAATACTAGGCCTGCTAAGGACTGCAGATGCTAAAATGAGCTCCAGACACATATGCCACTTTGTGCATCTGGCTTTACATGAGAACTGGGGAATCAAACCTGGTCATTGGGCTTTGTAAGCAAGCAGCCTTAACTGCTGCATCTCACCAGCCCCACTAATGTTTTTTTAAAGGTGTTAATGCAAACCAGCCCAGGTGTAAGTATAACAGTGTAAAATGTGTCAGTGTAAACCAGACCAGGTGTCACAGGCCTATAATCTCTGCTAGTTAGGAAGCTAAGGCCTGCCTAGGCTGTGAAGTGAGTTCAAGACCAGCCTTGGCAACTTACTAAAGAACCTGTCTCAAAATGAGAAGTAAAAAAAGATAGCTGAGTATATGAATCATTTGCCTAATATACCATAGGCTCATTCTTTAGTATGAGAAAAAGGAAGAAAAAAAGAGAGAGGGGCTAGAGAGAAGGCTTAGCAGTTAAGGTGCTTGCCAACAAAGCCTAAGGACCCATTTTCAACTCTCCAGATCACACATAAGCCAGACACACAAAGGTGAGGGCAGCACACGGTCACACATGCCCACTAGGTGGCACAAGCATCTGGAGTTCAATTGCAGTGGCTGAGTCCCTGGCACACCACTTCTCTATCTCTCTCCCTAAAAATTAAAAATAAAAAATAGGGGCCTGGAGAAGATGGCTGAGTGGTTAAGGTGTTTGCCTGAAAGGACCCCGGTTCGGTTCCTCAGGACCCACATAAGCCAGATGCACAAGGAGGCACATGCATCTGGAGTTTGTTTGAAGTGGCTGGAGGCCCTGGCCCACCCATTCTCTCTCTCTCTCATTCTCTCTCTACTTCTTTCTCTTCTTTCTCTCTCTCTCTCTCTCTCTCTCTCAAATAAATAAATATATTAAAAATAAAAAAATAAAAAGAAAGAGGAAGAAAGGAAAGAAAGAATGAGAGAAGAGAGTGGGAAGGAAGGAGGGAGAAAGGAAAGGAAAAAGAAAGGAAAGAAAAGGAAAGGAAAGGAAAGGAAAGGAAAGGAAAGGAGAGAAAGGAGGTCAGTATATCTAAGTAAATATTGAATTAAAAATAATAGTAATAATGTCATATAGGGTTTTAAGTACATCATTAAAATTCTTGACATTCAGGGCTTGGGAGATGGATTAATAGATAACAAGCTTGTTGTTCAGATCCCTTGAGCCCATATAAAATGCCAGGCATGGTGGAGCATGCTTGCAATCCCAGCACTGGGAAGGTGGAGGCAGGGAATCCCCCAAGCTCAGTGGCTCGCTTATCTAATTGAGTTGGTGAGCTCTAGGTTCAGTGACAGACCTTGTCTCAAGTAAAGTGGAGAGCCAGACCCTCAAAGTTGACCTCTGGCCTCTGCAGGCACACATGTACATGTGTGTATGCACACATGTACATGCACACCTGTACACATGTGTTCATACACATTAGAACACACACATATACATACCATAAAATTACACATGCAACAACAACAAAAAAAAAACCTTAATTTAAAAAATAAAGTTTTCCAACATTAGTGGCCTGTAAGACAGGTGAGAACTACTCTGCCATATTTATATTACACAAAACTAACAAATATTATACATAATTTATATGTGAGCATTAATAAATCAATTATTATTTAAAATAATATCAAGTCTATGAGATAATCCCTAAAAGAAGGATAAAAGAAAGGTAAAACAATTTGATTAATCAATAAAGAGTCAGGAAACGAGGAAATAAGGATAGAGACTCATAATAATACAGATTGTGGGCTGGAGAGATGGCTTAGCAGTTTAAGGCGTCTGCCTGCAAAGCCAAAGGTTCCCGGTTCAATTCTCCATGGACCCACGTAAGCCAGATGCACAAAGGGCGCATGCATCTGGAGTTTGTTTGCAGTGGCTAGAGGCCCTGGCATGCCCATTCTCTCTCTCTCTCTCTTTTCTGCTTGCAAATAAATAAATAAAATTTTAAATTTTTTTTAAAAGCAAAAATAATAATAATACAGATTGTGTTCTTACTGAACAAGGCCATAATTAATTCCAAAATGATAAGCAAAATATCCACTTATGTTCGGAAGTTAACCACTCCCTTCTAGGGGTTGGGACTTAACTCAGTGATGCAACACTTGCCTAGCAAGCTCAAGGCCCTAGGTTACATTCCTAGCACCAGAAAAATAAATTACAAAAGTCAAAAAAATAGCCGGTGAAACAGGCAGGATATGGTGGCTCACACCTGTCATCACAACACTCAGGAACCTGAGGCAGTAGGATTGTCACAAGTTTGAGGCCAGCCTGGGCTACATAGTGAGTTCTGGGATAGCCTAGACTACAGAACAAAATTCTGTCTCAAAAATAAACACATAGGGGATGGAAAGATGACTCAGCAGGTAAGAGTGCTTGACACACAGGGCCTGAGTTTGATTCCCAGCATCCACATAAAAAGCTGGGCATACAAAACACTTGGTTACCTGCAAGAGCTAAAAGGTAAGTCCCTACCGCTGAAGACACCATAGCCTGCAACCTCAGGACATCAAGTGATCATGCTGGAGCTGAGAGGGAATCCAGTTCCCTCCCTGTTAGCCCTCATAGTGCTGGAAAGCATTATGAGAGGGGCTGAGAACAGTTGGCAACTGATTGATCAAGCAAGAGATCATGCCAGTTACAAAATCAATCAGCTGAGAAAGAAGTATCCACTTGTGCTCAGCGGCCCTCAGCTGATGTAGGTAACCAACTGCTCATGGATTGGACATGAGACCCGCTCAGTGGAGGAGAACTCATATCTGGCTCTGAGAACCAAGCCAGATTCCCTGGAACAGGAAACCAATAGGCTCTGGAGAGAACCTCCACTGCTTTCTATTAAGAAGAATGGATATACACACCAATATATCTTTCTAAAGACTAGGTTTATCCCCTTTTATTCATACTGTTCTCACTTTTGGTTAGAAAATCTGTCCTATTTTACAGATTGAGAAGAATACAGGGGAAAACAAGGACACTTCAATACATCAGCAAAAGACAACCAACTGTCTACCAGGAGATGGGTCACCTCCACCTCCTCTGCCTGGGCCCAGAGGGCATTACAGGGGAAGCCATGACATGAATATTGCGCTCGTGGCTAGCCTGAAAACCAAGTCCAGTGAAATGGTAACAGACACCGTGGTCACTCGAACCTCAAAAAACCCGAGCTCCAGAGTCTACAGTGAAAACATGAAATCAGACCTCTAACTGCCCACCAAGACTTGGGGAGCATCAAGGAAGAGGGGTGAAAAGTTTGTATAACCCTCAGGGTGGGTGGAAATAACCCAAGACACCATGTTTCCCCCATCCCTGCAGAGACTGGCTGAAGTCTCTCTGTCCCCACAATGAATACCAATAACCCCACCAAAGACCCTCAGCAGACTTGGAGCAGGGGAGAGGGGGTGTATGTGTGCAACCTTTTTATTTAAAAAAAAATCAGGAAGCGCTGAAGAGAGATGCCTTAGTATTTAAGGCGTTTGTCTGGGAAGCCTAAGGATCCATGTTGGATCTCTCTAAAGATCCCACTTAAGCCAGACACACAAAGGTGAGGCAAGCACAAGGTTGCACATGCCCACTAGTTGGTGCAAGTGACTGGAGTTTGATTTCAGTGACTGAAGCCCTGGTATGGTACATCAATTCTCCCTCTCTCTCTCTCTCTCTAAGATTAAAAAAAAAATAGATTTTTAAAAATCAATAAATGATTTTCAAAAACTGGGCATATTCACACATACCTGTAGCTCCAGTCCTATAGGGGACAGACACAAGAAAATCACTGGGGTTCATTGGTCAACCAATCTGACTGAAAAATAAAATCTTTTAAAAAAAATTGCAGCTCCACCTCAAGAAAATAAGCAGAAGAGTGATAGGAGGACACGTCTGGCCTCCACATGGGGCACATGCATCTACACACACACACACACACACACATGCACACAACACACCATATACACACCACACCATAATACTCTACACATGCCAAAATAAATAAAAAAGAAATCATAAATATCCCATGAGTCCAAGAATATAACAATGGAATGACAATAACTACATATCCATTTTTGCAGATGAAAAACTAAAATATGCAAAGGATATTCATGGTCCTGATGTACCTATAAGAAAAAATTAGAAAAGATAAAAGAAAATCAATATGAGCACAGCACACATTTTAATTAGACTGAGGGACAGATGTCCAAAGAAAGAAGAGGAAATACTAAAGATATTGTCAGAAATTAATTTAAAAAAAAAAACATTTTAGATGATCAAAAAAGGAGGAAAGTTGTTCTTTGAAATGCCTGCCAATATTAGCAAACCCTGTCTATACCAAGAATAACTAAAAGGGGAAAAAAACAGGAATAGAAAATAACATAAACTACAGTTTCTAGAAATACTCAGTCATAAGCAGGAATATTACTAACACCTTATGCCAATAAATTTGAAAGTAATAATAAATTAAGTAGACTCATTTCTTTAAAAAAAAAAAAAAGATAATTTAGGGCTGGAGGGGTGGCTTAGCAGTTAAGGCACTTGCCTGCAAAGCCAAAGGATTCAGATTCGATTCCCCAGGACCCACATAAGCCAGATACACAAGGTGGCACATGCATCTGGAGTTCATTGGCAGCAGCTACAGGTCCTGGAGTGCCCATTCTCTATATATATCTGCCTCTTCCGCTCTCTCTCTCTCTTAAATAAATAAAATAATTTTTAGAAATAGTCACATGTAAATAAATGTTAAAGCTAGATGATGGGGCATGGGGGTTAACTATCCTATTCATCTTTGAGTATATTTGAAAGCTTCTATAATAAAAAAAGATAATTTAGCAACTGCATCAGAAAAAAGAAAACCTGAATAATCCTGTATTATTAGAGACAGATATGACCTTATCTTTTCCATCTAGTAGTGTATTACAGTTTCTCTGTCATTACTTCTCCAATGCTAGAGCATTTATTATTGTAGTGAGAGCTGAGATTGCATGCCAGCTTGCTAGATCCTGATTATGTGAGCTTTAACAAATTACATGACCTCTCTAAAGCACATTTTTAAACCAGTGATCTCCCGGGTGGAATACTGCATTTACTTAGTACAAAGAATGCTTCGTAGAGAAGAATGAGACTGTCAGGTGATTTCATAGATGCCTGCTTTCCCCTCTTATAAATGCCATAAGCAAATTCTTATTTACCTCCCTTTGCTCATTTCCCAATGTACTTCTCCATAAAATCCTGGAGGTAGAATCAATGGGTCAAGAGATTCATGGTCCACAAGGCCCAGATTGTCCTTAGGCATAAGTGAATCTACCTGATTTTCCAAAGGCAGCATGAAAATGCTTATTTTCCTGCACCTCCTTCACCTGGATGTTCTCCTTCATTGTTTTTGCCAATTGTTAGTCTCTGTATGATGTTTGCATTCCAGCTTGCTAATTAAGTATGGGCATTTATTAGCTCTAGTGGCATCTGCAGCTGTCCTTTCATGAGTTGCTTTTCATATCTTTCACCCAAGCAGATGACAGGGTGCAAAGGTCTTGTGATCAAAGAGCTCCAAAGCAGATGTCATTGGAAAACCTTTTAATCAGTATTCCTTTTCTGAGGACCCCAAAATGGTTTGTGAATGGACATTTTGGACAGCTCAGCCTGTTGTTCATCCATTTTTCATTGACGATACCAGAATTTTTCCAATTACTTTATAAGAGCTCTTTACAGGGTTGTTGTTTACTTTCCAATACAGTTATGATGGTTTATTTACTTTCATTGCCATTTAATAATGAAAGAATCAAGACCATGGATTTTATATTTGGCTGATGACCATTTTCATCATACACTAGGGGTTTCTAGAGGGAACATTTTCTATGACCATTGTTTTCTATATTTTAGCATCTGCAATTCATTTTTCTTCATATCTGACTGTGGTCCATAAATATAAAATATCAGTACAGCACAATTATTCATTGTGTTTTAAATCTTTAAGAGAACATTAAGGAAAGCATATAAAAACATGCATGAAGATATTCACAATCAGGGTAGTTTTTATTTGTTTATATTCAGAAGTTAAAGGAAAAAACGTGGGAGCAGGAATGTGGTGGTTTGAATCAGGTGTTCCCTATAAAAGCATGTGCTCTGAATACTTGGTCCCCAGCTATGACAATTTGGGAAGTAGAGCCTTGCTGGAGGAGGTGTGTTGTTGGCGGTAGGCTTAGGGGTGTTGTAGCCTCCCCTGCCAAAATTCAGCTCACTCTCCTGTGCTGTTTTCCACCTGCTGTGGCAGAGGTGGTGTCCAATCTCTGCTCATGCCATGCTTTCCCCTGCTATTGTGGAGATTCTCATAAAGACTATAAGCCAAAATCAAAAAGCTTTCCTCCCATCAGCTGCATTTGGCCAGGTGATTTTGCCCAGCAACAAAAAAAAAGTAGCTACAAAGGGCTGGGTGTGGTGGCACACACCTTTAATCCCAGCACTTGGGATGCAGAGATAGGAGGATCACCATGAGTTCGAAGCCACCTTGAGACTACATAGTGAATTCCAGTTCAGCATGGGCTGGAGTGAGACCCTACCTCAAAAAAAAAAAAAAAAAAAAAAAAAAAAAAAGTAGCTACAAGGGAGAAAAATAACAAGTTCTAAATGGTGAAGATTATATATACTTACTTTTAGAAGCTGTATGCAGTAGGAATTATATTGCATCAATTAACAATTTTATTTTTCAAATAATGTTTTAACATACCAGATGTCAACTATGGTGCTTAGACCTCAGAAAATGCCACAATCCCAATGCCAAGCTGTGGACAGTTTCCAGCTGTAGTTGGGTCTTCAGTGATCTCAAGTGAAAAACGTGTTATCACAGCAAACCTCCCTGGGGTCTGGTTTACTGGGATTAGAAATTGTTCCCATCACTAACAATGTGTGTACTATTGTTTGTGCTGTGGTGTTGACAGCTTAGAAATTGTTGATGATTCCAAAAGCATTTGACTGAAATTATTTAAACTGAGAATAACCCATGGCTCCTTGTCAAGTCAAGCTCTTGTTAAATGCCTAGAGACAGGGAAAGACGTGGAGGCCTAGAACCCAGCCTGTGGAAATGTACGACTTAATGAACCCATGTGGAGGTCTGACTGAGTCAAGTGCCTACGAAGTTTTACATTATACCTTTCCAGATGAAAATAAATTTGCCAATTTGACAGGACAACCCTAATTTTGTTTAATCATGGTTATAAAATTAATGCCTAATTTCCTTCAGGAGCAGGTCTATAAGCATATCAAAAAGATTACATTGTGAGGCAGGGGACGTAGCTCAGTTGGTAGAGGGCTTATGCCCAAAGCATGAGGACCTCAGTTCAATCCCCAGAACTCACATAAAAATGCCTGGGGTGATAATAACTGCTTGGAATTATAGCGCTGGGGAGGCAGATGGACCCTTGAGGCTCAATGGCCATCCAGTTTAGCCTAATGGGCAAATTCCGGGCCAGTGAAGGACCGTGTGCCCAAAGTGGATATGTTCTTGACTAAGACACCAAGGTTTGGCCTCCAAACACACATACATGTGTACCCACACATACAAACACAATTGGGCTAGGGTTAGAGACGGCGCAGGGAAAAGAGTGCTTACCATACAAGTGTGAGTACCTGAGTTCAAATCCCCATGTAAAAGCTGAATGCTATAATGCAAATGTCTGTAATCATAGCACACCTATGGAGAGATTGGAGGTGGAAAACAAGCTCACAGTTCAGCTAGCATGCCAACACGGGGGTGAGCAACGACAGACCCTGCCTCAAACAAGTTGGAAGGCTAGGACTGATATAATTTAAGCTGAAGAAATGAGCCACATAAGAACCATCACTAGGACTGGAGAGATGGCGTAGTGATTAAGGCACTTGCCCGCAAAGCCTAATCGTCAATTCCCCATGTAAAGTGCCCATGTAAAGCTAGATGCACAAAGTGGCACATGTGTCTGGAGTTTGTTTGCAACGGCTACAGGCCCTGCAACCCATTCATTTTCTCTCTATCTATCTACCTATCTTTCTCCCGCTCTTTCTTTCTCTCCTCTCTTTCTGCTTGCAAATAAATAAAATTAAAAAAAAAAAAAAACCATCCCAAGTTGCCTTTCATGTATTCAATCATAAGTATTGAGGTCCAGGGATATAGCTCAGGGACAGTGTGCTTGCCAAAATGTACAAGACCCTGAGTTCAGTTCCTGGCATTGAAAAATTCAAAGCCAGAAAAATTGAATTCCAGCTGTGTGCTGAGTATGAAGTGGTGTTTGGACTCAGAAAACAATGCCTTGAGGTATGAGACTTTGACATATCATGTACATTGAATTGAAGGCCAATGGTGAGGCCTCAGAAGCAGTTTGTCTCTCATCTTCTCTGGCCCTCCTATCTGCTCCCCTCAGACTCCTCCAAAGCAGTTGCATAAACCAGAATTCCTTTTCCCAGAGGATCTTTAAAACTAGTACCCTTTTTCCCAAAGCAAGCTACCATAGCCTAAAAATATCACCCAACTTTCATGCCTTTCTGTCTTAGAACTGCCCATGAAGAAATTTTCTGACTTATATAGCTCATGAAACTGTCATTGCAGAAGTAGTCCTGCCCCATATTTGGGAGGAAGAAGTGTTCAGAAAGGCATAGAAGAAATCTGAGCAGACAGGTCTAGTGGAGGTCCCTTTTGTTTTCTATCACATTGTCATGCCCTTCTTGTCCAATCATCTGTCTACATGGTTGTCAGTTATTCTTCAACAAATCCAACCACAAAAATGAAAATGGCCAGTTTTCCCTAGGTCTTTGGAATCGAAAGGATCCCATATCATGTAAGACCTTTATTAATGAGACATAATCATATGTGAACCAGGTTGCCTTGAATTCACTGTGTAGGAAAGGCTGACTTGAACTCTTGATCCTGCTGCTCTGTCTCTAGAGTACAGATTGCAGACATGTGTCACCATGACCAGTGTAAGCTTTTAATTAAATAAGACTGTTATGCTTATTTTCCCTTACTAAATGTCCTTTCCCTAGGGAGATGGCTCAGTGGGTAAAGTGCTTGCCATGCAAACATGAGGACCTGAGTTCAGATCCCCAGCACCCACATAAACACCAGCTCTGGTGGCACACCTATAATCCCAGCACTGGGGAGGGAGAGACAAGAGAACCTCTACATATTACTGGCTAGCAGGTCTTGCTGAGCAATGTAAGTTCAGAGAGACATCTGATAAAACAAATAAATAAAAATTCTAATTCATCATAGGAGTTTGTGCCATGACCCTCATGAGGGGTGGGAAAGGGTCTCACAATCTCTCAGCCCCAACAGGATCGTGTAGATATAGACACCGCCCTGACTTTGTGGACAATGGTCAAGCCAGAAGGGCACCATTTACAAATGCTGTCTAATGCCTGAAGAGCAGGGAGCACTAACTTACCCAAATAGTCATGTGAATGAGTGAATGAATGAATGATCACCAACTTGGGTCAGTGGCTGGAAGGGGAAAAAACATGGTTCTCTCACAACAAGGAGAGAGGTGGGAGACGGGACAGGGAGGTGTCCTAGCCAGAAAGAAGGGGAAAGGGAGCATATCATCCCAGGAGACGGAGGCAGGAGCGCCATGCCTGCAGCACCAGAAAGGAAAGACAAACAGCCCAGAACAAAGCCAGAGAGATAGACAGGGGGAAGCCAGCCAAGGCCTTATAAGCCCAGCCAAGACATTTTGGTTTTATTCTGAAAAACCACTAATGAGGAGTAATGAGATGGTTTACTTTAGAAAGAGCACTCCCCTGCAGCATCTACTGGAAGGCAGACGGGGCTGTCTCGGGGTCTGTGTGGGGAGAACAGTCAACTACTACAGCCTCCTGAAGTGCCCCTTCAGGACAAAAGTAATGCAACAGCTTTGTTACGGTGAGTTCCCTTGTTTTCCAAAGCTATAATTGAATCTGACTTCAATGTGTGTTTCATCTTGTCATGATTACCCATTTTCACAAAGTCAGCTTAAGCCGCTTTTTAATATATTTTTTTTTTATTATTTGCAAGAGAGAATGGATCTGCCAGGGCCTCCAGCCACTGTAAACGAACTCTAGATGCATGTGCCTCTTGTGCATTTGGCTTACATGGGTCCTGGAAAGTTGAACCGTGATCCTTTGGCTTTGCAGGCAAATGCCTTAACTGCTAAGCCATCTCTCCAGGCCCTTAAGTCTCTTTTTGAATGTATAGTATAAGTATTCTTATAAGCAATGCAAGCACTCCCCTCCTCTGTGAATTCCAAAGCAATTTCTGGAAAAGATGGAGGTAGCATGGAATTTTGACATATATCTATACATTAAACATAATCCACCCAACTCATGATCAAAGACATCCATCTTGGGATTAAGAACTCTGTGACAGCAGAGAATTGATGTTAAACACTGAAATCTCATAAATTTCTGTAGATAGCTGTAGGTTGCAAATATATCTCTAAGAGATTATTTCAAAAATATCTTTTTTCTTGAGACAGAGTCTTGCTAGATAGCCCAATCTGACCTCAGATTCATCATCTTCTTGCCCCAGCCGCCTGAGTGCTAGAATTACAGGCATGCACTGCCATGCCTGGCTACTAATAGTTTTATAATATTGCAAATTACAGGGCTGGAGAGATGGCTTAGCAATTAATGTACTCACCTGCAAAGACAAAGGATCCAGGTTGGATTCCCCAGGACCCAGATGCACAAGGTGGCGCATGCATCTGGAATTCATTTGCCTTGACTGGAAGCCCTGGTGTGCCCATTCTTTCTCTCTCTCTCTCTCTCTTTCTCTCTCTCTTTCTCACTCACTCTTGCTCTAGCTCTCTCACTCTCAAATAAATAATTAAAAATAAAATACTTTAGAAAAAATAAAGCAAATCACAATAGCCTGAGGAAATTCTGAGAAGATGTGACCAAAGGTATGTCTTCAACACATTCCCATGCCCAGTTCCCTTTCTGGGTAAACAGGAAGATCCTATTTCCTAATTACCTTGGCATATAAAGAGTATTTACACTTGAAACAAATTCCTGCAAAACAAAACACTATCAAGAGAAGAGAAGATCACCTGCCTGATGGTTTTCGTCCCCATACTCATGACTGGATAATTTTCTCTTCTGGCAAGTCCTTTCTGCAGACTTTGTAAGAAACAGGCCTTCCCACAAGGACATAGCCACAGCAATCATTCACTTAAACTGAGGGGATCTCTCAGGGCCCAGAAAAACCTCTATCTGTATATGCTTAAAAATAATTAGCTTGGGGCTAGACGGATGGCTTAGCAATTAAGTGCTTGTCTGTGAAGCCTAAGAACCCCAGTTTGAGGCTCAATTCCCCATACCCACGTAAGCCAGATGCACATGGTGGTACATGCATCTGGAGTTCGTTTGCAGTGGCTAGAGGCCCTGGAGTGCCTATTCTCTCTTTTTCTCTCTTTCCCTTTCTCTGTCTCTAATAAGTAAATAAATAAAAATATAAAATATTTAAAAAATAATAATTAGCTTGGGGCTAGAGAGATGGCTTACCATTTAAGATGCTTGCCTGTGAAGCCTAAGGATCCATGTTCCACTCCTCAGATCCCACATCAGCCAGATGCATAAAGAGATGCATGCACAAGGTTACACATGCCCACAAGGTGGCCCATGCATCTGGAGTTAGATTGCTGTGGTTGGAGTCCCTGGTAATTCTCTCTCTCTCTCTCTCTCTCTCTCTCTCTCTCTCTCTCGCTCTCGCTCTCGCTCTCGCTCTCACTCTTGCTCTCTGTGGTAGTTTGAATAGATGGCCCCCAATATATTCAGTGTTTTATCACAGTTTGTAATTTAGGTCTGCAGCTACCTGGCTGAAGGAGATGTGACTGAGCTGGATCCAGCCCTAAGGTGTAATGATGGATTTGAAATTCCAATTTAAAGATATGCGAAGTGTGCCTAGCTGGAGTTCCTGAAGTGTGCTGTGTGGTGTGGCTTTTGGCTTGTGGTTTCTCTCTGTGTGTCTGGATCTGTGAAAGCAGGCCAGCTTCTTCTGTCATTATGGAACTTCTCCTGGATCTGTAAGCTTCAATAAATATCCCTTCTTCCATAACTGTGCCTGGTCTGTTAGTTCATCTCAGCGAACCTGAAGCTGTCTTCCACACTCTCTTTCTCGTAAAAAAGGAAAAAGAAAAAGAAATAATTGGCTTGGTTCTTGTTTTGAAAGAACAAGAACACACATACAAAAAAAAAAAAACTATTAGAAATATCTACTGTCTTTACCCAAAAGGCTTAGCAGGAATATGGTCTGTATGAAGCATATGTAACTTTGCTAAATTTGTAAAGTGAGTTAGCATAGTCCTGACTCCAGGATGTCTGAGCACTAACCAGCTTTCAATTAAACTACACAATTCATGCCAAGAACATTCCTTGAATGAAAGGTAAATAGCTACCAGGCCTTTTGTTAGATTCTTGACAATTGAAGTAATTAGTAAACAGCTTGCTCTGAGAAAAGCATACTAAGAAACTACGAGGGAGTCACCCCATATTGGCTCCTTTGTCCATTAAAAAAATAAGCAGATACAGCACACCTAACTCTGTTCCTAAAGTGAATGGACACATAATTCTGATTTGTATTTAATTTTAAGTTATTTTGTTTTATTTTATTTATTTTATTTTTTATTTTTGGTTTTGCCAGGTAGGGTCTCATTCTAGCTCAGGCTGACCTGGAATTCACTATGTAGTCTCAGGATGGCCTTGAACTTGTGGCAATCCTCCTACCTCTGCCTCCCGAGTGCTGGGAGTCAAGGCGTATGCCACCAGGCCAGGCTAATTTTTATTTTTTTATATGCACATGTGTGTTTATGGGCACGCATAGGTCTCTTGCTGCTCCAAAAGAATTCTCATCTGGCTTTATATGGGTAACTGGGGAATTGAGCCCAAACTAGCAGGCTTTGCAAACAAGCTCCTTTAACCACAAACCATCTTCCCAGCCCCCTGATTTATACTTCTCAAAGCCCTTTACAATTCAATCCGTACCATCCTACCCAGAATGTTTGCTTCTCACAAGAAATTACATCTTCCCACAATAGGAGGGTCCTTTCACTTTTATGGAACATCAACTAGATGCTAAACCAGATAGTAAGGCTTCTAAAATGTTTACATGCATCTAGACCAGATGATCCCAAACTTTGTCTGTAAAAGGTCAGAGAGTAAATATATTTGGCTTTGCAGACCATAGGGTCTTTGTCACGGCTATTCACAATAGACATCTAATTAATCATTTACAGAAACGGGTCAAGAGCTCGCTGGCCCCTTGCTCTAGATACCGAAGTTCATTTAACACAAAGCCTGCGGAGAGGAGCCAAAAATATGGCCTTAAGTTCTATTTCCTCCTGCAAAGCCGACCTCGGGGTTCTTAGACTCTCTCTAGACCTGATTTCTAAAAAGGCAGCACCCCCGACCCTCCAGGCTCCTCGGACTGTCCTTTGTCTTGCTGGTAGGCATCCTTGACTGTTCTCAGAATCCGGGAAGGAGGGTAGGATGTGGAGGCCATTTTCCCAGAAGTCTCCAAGGGACGCACTTCAAAGGGACCCTCTTCTGGCTCAAAGCCGTGTTAACACAAACCCTTAGTTCTGCCTCCGAGTAAATCAAGCCCCCGGGTGTCTTAGCCTGCCATCTTGTGGCCAACCAGAGCATGGACGGGGACGCTACGGGACCAAGCCTACAAGCCTAGAGGTGCCTGAATGCTTTCTAACAGGGGACGCAGCGACCGCACGGGGCCAAGAAAACTAAGAATTCCTTGCTTCAAGCAGCCTGTAGGATAATGGACAGATACGAATCCAAAATATTACAGGAACACATGTAAAACTGAAGCTAGGAAATGATCCGAAAGAGCTGTTCATTATACTCTCAAAGTGGATAAAAGGGATTCCACAGGCAGGGGAGGTGTAAAAAGCTTCCCTACAGACAAGATGATTAACTGAAGCTGCTATGAGTGGGGAAAGAAAATGAAAATCAATCTCTCTCCCTCTCTCTCTCTCTGTTTCTCTCTCTCTGTTTCTCTCTCTCTCTCTCTCTCTCTGTCTGTCTCTCTGTCTCTCTGTCTCTCTCTCTCTCTCTCTCTCTCTCTCTCTCTCTCTCTCTCGTGTGTGTGTGTGTGTGTGTGTGTGTGTGTGTGTGTGTGTGTGTGTCTTCTCTAGCCCTGGCTGGACTGACCCTTCAATTTGCTATCCTCCTGCCTCTACCTTCTGAGTGCTAGGGTTACAGGTGTGTGTGCCACCATGTCTAGTTTGTGCACTAGTGGAGATCAAGTACTCAACCAACTGAGCTACATCCCAAACCCCCAGAATCTCATTCATTTCAAAAAGAGACCACACTATGGGTCAGTTGGGGTCTAATCAGGAGTCAAGGACTCAGCAACAGTTTTAAGCATGGAAGTTTGGTATCAGTAATGATTAACAGAACATTAGAGTACTGAAGAATTGGCCCAAAAAAAAAAAAAATAAAGAAAGTAGGGCTGAAGAGATGGCTTAGCAGTTTGGGCGCCTGCCTGCTAAGCCTAAGAACGCTGGTTCCAGTCTCCAGGTCCCACGTTTAGCCAGATGCAGTGACGCAAGGGCACAATGCAGCACTTGACCACAAGGGGGCGCACGCAACTGGATTTTGTTCACAGCAGCTGAGAGGCTGCTGGCACGTCCATTCTCTATCTGTCTCCCTCTCCCTCTCTGTCTCTCTCCAAAAAATAAAAATAAAAAATAAAGAAAGTAGTGTGATGGCTCCTTCCTTTAATCTCAGCACTTGGGAGGCTGAGGTAGGAGGATCACCATGAGTTTGAGGTCAGCCTGAACTGCAGAGTGAGTTCCAGGTCAGTCTGGGCTAGAGTGAGACCCTGCTTCAAATAAATATTTTTTTAAAGGAATAAGGAAGGAAAACTGAAACAAAGAAAAAGAAATATGTATAGAGAAAGCTATATCAGGGGCTAGGGAGATGGTGCAGTGGCAAACATGAAGACTAGAGTTCACATCCCCAGCACTCAGTTAAGGCTGGGTGGGCATGTCAGCTACCATTCTGGAGGCACAGATAGGAATAAGAAAGCTCTGGGACAGTCACATGTACACAGACACATGTACCCACACACATACACACGTGCACATTCACACAAGCATTCGTACTACAGACACACACATACATGCATACACATGCCAAAAAAAAGACACTCTGTGAAACTTCCTTAACAAGTGCCACTGGGGGCTGTTGGTACAGCACACAGTAGATGGGCTCAGGAGCCTAGTGCCCAAGAATCTGCACAGAACTGCACTGGATAAACCAGGCACACTACAAGAGCCATGCCTCCCAACCTAGAGAAGTCTTTCCTATTTATCTGGTGTCTCTCTAGTGCCCTCTACTGACAATATGTAGCATCGTGCCAACTGGCCAAGAAAAGTATTTCAAGGAGCCAGCAGAGCAAGCAATGCAGACTGGATTTGAAAGTGAGAAGCCATAATTTTTATTTATTTATTTTTGGAAATACCAAATAAAAGTCTTCCCCATCACAAACTAGGAACACATTGAATTTATAAATTAAAAATTTATCCCTGGTTTTTGTGAACTTTTAAAACATATGTTAATTGTACAATTAATGGATTATGACATTTTCATACATGTATGCTATAGTTAGCCTCTTGTTGCTGGAACAAAACACCCAACCAAAGGCAGCTGATTGGAGGAAAGGGTTTGTTTTGGCTTACAGACTCAAGGGGAAGCTTCGTGATGGCAAGGGAAGCATGGCATGAGCAGAGGCAGGACATCACCTCTGCCACAGCAAGTGGTAAACAGCAGTAAGAGAGTGAGCTGAGCTCTGACAAGGGGGAGCTGGCTACTACATCCCAAAGCCTTTCCCAAGAACACACCTCCTCCAGCAAGGCTCCAGCTCCCAAATTGCCATCACCTCGGAACCAAGCATTCAAAACACATGTGTATGGGGAGCATCCGAGTCAAACCCTCACAATGTATATGATGTACTTGGATCAGAATCACCCCATTAATCTTATTATCCTTCATTCTTCTCTTTTGGTCCTGTTCCAAATCCAAAATAGCCCCTGTCATACTTTAACATCTTTTTAAATCAGTATTCTACATATGATAGACGGGCAGTCTTTGTCTCTCTGAGTCTGCCTTGTTTTATTTAACATGATGGCCTTCTATTCTGTTTATTTTCCTGCAGTGTGATTTTGTTCTTCTTGACAATTGAAAAATGCTCATCCTATATGTATACCATATTTTCTTTGCCCATTGCTCACTGTTGGACACCTAGCCTAATGCTGTAACTGGGCCATTGTGAATAAAGCCACAATAAATATAGGTGTGCAAAAATCCATCTTAAGCTGACTTTTGTTCCTTTGGGTATGGGGTAACATAGCCACATTATTTATTTTCATAGCAGCTGGACTTGTTTACATATCTGCAGGCAGTGTATAATGATTCCTCCCCCATCCCCAACATCCTCTCCAGCATTTGTTTTTCTCTCTCTCTCTCTCTCTCTCTCTCTCTCTCCCTCTCTCTCTCTTTCTTTTGGACTTTCTTTCTTTCTTTTTTCTTTCTTTCTTTCTTTCTTTCTTTCTTTCTTTCTTTCTTTCTTTTTCCAGCTCTGTGAAGGTGACTGGCTCCATCTGATGGCAACTCTGATAACTCTCCAGTGTTGCTTAGATCGAGGCTGCAATTCCAGCAGAGTGGCAAAACATCACAGGGCACATCAAGCAGGAATGTCCCCTCTTCTCTCTATTGTCTTATTTTTTGTTTAGGCTTGGTTTGGTTTTTTGGACCGAGTCTTACTTGTAGCTCAGGCTGGTGATCTGGAAGTCATTATGTATCCCAGACTATCTACTAACTCACACCAATCCTGCCTAAGCCTTCTGAGCATTAGTATTACATGCCTATGCCACCATGCCCAGCTATGTCTCTTCTCTCTTTTTTTCTTTCTTTGTTTTTTATTGATACACAAACTTAATTTTGGTTAAGTACATGTTTTTTGGCTTTTTTATAATAAACATTCCAAGTGGGATGAGATTGAATATCAATGTAGTTTTGATTTGCACTTCCCTGATGGTAAAGATGTTGAACACTTTTTGGTGTATTTATAGGAGAGACCATCAGTTTTTAGCCAGTGCACATTAGCCTCTACATGAAGATCTTTTTGGAAGAAAAGTAAGAGTGGATGCACTTGGATCACTTAGGAGGTGTTGAGCAAGGCCAGGGAGGGCAGAGGAGTTGGTGAGAACCCACAGATGCTCAAAAATCTCCCCAGTCAAGTTCCCTGTGGATTAAAGGAAGGACACTCACTAAGTCACATGTTCATGCTCCTGGGCTCTCTGCACTTTTAAAAGAGCTACCTTGGAAGGCATGGAAGGCAATGAAGATCAACTGTCACAATTCCTAAGACAAGAGACTGGCAGCACCAGCTGTATCCAGTCAGTTCTCAGTATAGGAATGGCACAGAAACAATACCACTCTGAGAGACATCAGGGCAATCAAAGCTATACCTATTCCACAAACACTACCAGCCAGGTTTGCTATTTTGAGGCCTTTGAACCTCAAAACGTACTAGAGTGAACAGGACTTGTGACAAACCATCACTCCTCTTTGTAATAAGCTTTTAAGTAAAAGGCATTTAAATTTTTTTATTATGAGCAAACACATCACACACTGGTACCATCTTTTCCCTCGTCCCTGCCCCCATTCCACTGGGGGCCCTTCTCAGTGGGGTCGCAGGTATTCTCCATGGGGTTGTGGCTCATGCATTGTAGAAGCAGCAGTCAGTTACTGGGAAGAGGCAGTGTCTCTGGGCATGATGTCCCAACCTGTGGCTCTTACAATCTTTCCACCCCCTCTTTCACAAAATTCCCTGAGACATGGTGGGTGTGTTTTAAGACTCCTTGAGTGATGAGCTCTTAGGAGCCTCTGGATCTCTGCTTTGGTAGGTGTTGAGTATCCTCAGGGTCTGTCTCCATCACTCTGATTGTCAGGCTCACCATGGAAGCAGCACTCTTCCTCATCTCCCCAATTCCTGTGTGGTTTCAGCTGTGGCTTGGCTGAAGTGCAGCAGGTAGTTTATCTCCTCGGGTCTCACTACTTTCTCAAAAAAAAAAAAAAAAAAAAAAAAAAAAAAAGATTCTCCAATGAAGAGTGAAGTCAGCATCAGTTAAATTGGATAAGTGTTTTTAATTTAGGGGGAATTTAATGGATGTAGCCCCTATTTTAGCCAAAGACTAGTGGGAGCTTGACATTGAAGAGCATAATCTTTGTCTCCATAGAATTCTGACCTAGTTTCCAATTCCAAATATGAGTTCCTTTCTACTGAGCAGATCTCTTACCAGTCAGAAAGCTATTGGTTACCCACCAAGGCTGTGTGCCACTATTGCACTGGTGTGTATATCTTGTCAGGGTATTGGCTTCTGCATAGCTTAGACCGCTGGTTGCTTGGACCATTGGTGGCCACTTTCCTCCGGTATCTCATGTAGCTCTTTCCGGTACTAGAAGGACTAACTGAGAACTGGCTTTCTTCAGATGCCAGCCAGGTCTCTGTGTGTTCTGTGTAGGCATCATATGGTATCTTCAGCAATAGTCTTACCTTTTACCTCTGGTGGGTAATCAAGTGCTTTGATGAAATCTGTCTTGTTTTGGGGACCTCATAGGTCTCTCTGATCAACAATTCACTATGGGTAGTGACCAATTTCTGGTATTGGTAGTTACATGCCAGAGCTAAAAAATTTTAAAGTTAAACTTCATCCCACCCTCTCCAGGGTCCCTCTTTGCAGATGCTCCCCCCATACTCCTATTGAGGGTTCAATCTTTTAGTCTGTATTCAAGAATAAAGGTTCCTATGGTACCAGTTAATTTTGAGTTTAATTTTGTGTTTGTTTCCCCCCTCTCCTTCCTTCCCTATTGTCTGGAGCCTTGAGTTGCCTATAAATGTTAGCAACTTGAGCTGATCCAGGTTAGAAACCACAGATGAGTGAGACCATGCGGTGTATGTCTTTCTGTGATCATGTGAGTTCACTAAGTATGATCTGTTCCAAGTCTGTTCACTTTTCTACAAATTTCATTATATCATTTTTTCTTAATGCTGAGTAGAATTCCATTATATAAAAATGTACCACAACTTCATCATCCATTCATCCAGTGATGGGCATCAGGGTTGATTCCAGTTCTTAGCTATTATGACTTGAGCAGCTATAAACATGG
The DNA here is from genome assembly GCA_036365145.1 of Orientallactaga sibirica. NCBI lineage: Eukaryota > Metazoa > Chordata > Mammalia > Rodentia > Dipodidae > Orientallactaga > Orientallactaga sibirica. The sequence goes on from JAEOAD010000001.1 coordinate 12,999,869, forward strand.
TTGAGCAAATGTTTCTGTATTGATGCATGGAGAATTTAGGGTAAATGCCCAGTAAGGGAATAACTTGGTCTGTTAGTAGCTCTATAATCATCCTTTCCAGGAATCTCTATATTGATTTCCATAGTGGTTATAAAAGTTTACATTCCCACCAACAGTGAATGAGGGGTCCTCTTTCTCCACATCCTCACCAACATTTGTTGTTATTTGATTTTTAATGGTTGAAAGGGCTGTTTTTTAAGCCACCAAGCCTGGCTTTCTGCAGCCTCATGTAGCCCATAGGTTCATCATCTATCTCAAGATCATTTAGAATCACGGTCCATACAGGTAAGGGATAGAGAGTATGCTGGTTAAGTTTGTCTCAACTTGATCTGTTTAGGAATCCACAGACATTAGACATAAGTGGCTCTCTGCAGTTGTTTCCAGGAAGGATTAACTAAAGGAGGAATCCTTCCCCCAGGGTGAGCCCTTCCCCCAGAGTGGGTGGCCCCTCTCAGAGGGAGGTGGGGCTTTATCTAAGGAAGCTCTGGGAAGGAAAGTATCCCCTCCTCCCACCTGGCTGCTCGTGCTATTTACTGTTGGCTGCTTTTCAGTGTGGACTGAAGAGCAGCGTCTCTCCAGGACGCCTCCAGGCCTTCAGTGCCAGATTGGGACTGCTGAGGCATCCAACCTTGTGGACTGAGCAGCTACCGGGTTCCTTGACTCTCAGGCCTGCAACCTGCTATTGCTGGACTGTCGTAAGCTAATCCAATAAATTCCCTTTTGATACAATTCATTCTACTGGTTCTGTTCCTCTAGAGAACCCTGACTAATACAGAAGGATATAGCACATCCCCAAAAAGGAACCATCCTTCATTTCTCCAAAGTTTTGACATCACCAGTGGCAGAACTTGAGCTCCTCGAGGTGAAGCAATTTGTCAGCAACCACAATTTACTACTTAAACACAATCATAAGCTGTTAAAATGGCTTGTTCATAGCACTGTACTCTAGACAGGAGCTGACTGGTGCATTCATGACCTCACAGTGGTTGTCATTGCCCCCACAAGATCTGCACAGTTCTGAACCCACCATCATTTGAACATGGAGGACAAAGGGGGACAAAAGGAATGAGGCATCAAAACAGAGAAAGGAGTACTTGGAAAGAGGAGGGGGCACAGTGGAATGGAGTGAGGGAAGGGCCCAAAAGAGGGTAATTGGACAGGAATATGATTAAAGAACAGTATTTCAAATATTAAACTTCTCATTAAAATGTGTTAAAATAAAATAAAAAATAAACCGACTCTCTCAAGTAGTGGAACTGCAGATGGGGAGCTGAGCAGAGTAGGTGGTTGTTGCTTTCTTAGTAAACAATACCCAGAGAGACATTGTCTAATGATTTCACTGAAGTGAAGGGAAACCCTCCATTGGATAAGAGAAAGTTGTATGATACTGGACTGTAGTTTTAATAACTTAGACAAAGCACTCTTAGATCCCAAAGTAACTGGAGGACGTTTTGTTATCTGATAGTAAAGAAGTTATAGGCTATGCCTGAAATGGCCAATGAGGAAAGTTTCCCTCTAATAGAAACACTCTGAGTTCAGATTTCCTAATATTATGATAACCATAGGAAGTGCTATCAAAAAAAAAAAAAAAGAATGGGGGCTGGAGAGATGACTCAGAGGTTAAGGTACTTACCTACAAAGCCTAACGACCCAGGTTTGATTCCCCAGTACCCTCGTAAAGCCAGATGCACAAAGTGGAACATGTATCTGGAGTTTGTTTCTAGTGGCTGGAGGCACCTGGCATGCTCATCCTCTCTGTCTCCTCTCCTCTCCTCTCCCTCCTCTCCTCTCCTCTCCTCTCCTCTCCTCTTCTCTTCTCTTCTCTTCACCTCCTCCACCTCCTTCTTCTCTCTCTTTCTCTGCTTGCAAATAAATACATAAAAATATTATTTTAAAAAGAATGGCTTTAAGCCAGGCATAGTGGTGCATGTCTTTAATCCTAGCTCTTGGGAGGCAGAGGTAGGAGGATCACCATGATTCAAGGCTACCCTGAAACTACATAGTGAATTCCAGGTCAGCCTGGACTGCAGGGAGACACTACCTTGAAAAAAAAAAAAGAAAAAAGAATGGCTGAGAATTAGATTGTGCTTGTTTAGTACACTAGTATTTAAATAAGGATAGCCTTTGTTTCTGAGATACAGTTGAACATCCTTTTACTCCATGATATTGCAGCAACAAATCAAAATCTTTCCTCTTCTGGAAATATGGAAAATACATCAAAATGAATAGTGACATGGACACTCCTGGAGAGACTGCAGAGTAAGGCTTACCTCAGAACTTCTCTGCTACACCATCCTGCCCATAAAGAAGCTGTAAAGGGTGAATGAGTTGGGAAGGGAAGTCACCGAAGTCATTTGGAGAGATTGGTGAACCTCCAGCTAAGTGATGAAGTGTAGTCTACCTCTAACTTCAAGTTTAGCAAAGGGGGCTGCATGGGACCCTTTGGAAGGGAGTTTCTAGCCCATGACAGAATGGATGGTCGGTGTCTGACTCCTGACTTGAAAACCTGGAGAACAGGGGTGCCTTCGGGAGTGTCAGCTCCTGGGGCTGAATGTGTGTGTGTGTGTGTGTGAGAGAGAGAGAGAGAGAGAGAGTGTGTGTGTGTGTGTGTGTGTGTACACGCGCGTGTGCGCGTGCATGCAGGAAGGGCATGCGTAGTACTTTCAAAGGTTCCAATACCTCCAAGTCAGCAAGTCCTTAACACCCCCTAAAATTCTCAACTTCAGTGTCTGACAAAGCAGCTCCAGCTCCTCCAATGAGGTCTCCCCATCTCTTCTTCAGGAGAATTTGCTTCAAGGGCATCACTCCAGTTCCCTACCACTGACCCCCTTAGCCCAGAAAAACACACTCGCCCTTCTATTGTAAGTACTCATTTCCTTTCTTCTTGTTGTTTTTGTTTTGTTTTGTTTTTCGAGGTAGGGTTTCACTCTAGTCCAGGCTGATGTAATACTTATTTCTAAATTTAACCCGGTGGGGAAAACTGTAAAGGTTTGACAACACACTGGTCACTAAGGATATTCAGAATAAACTTCTGCTCATGTGGGCAGGACTGCAAAAATAATACATAACTATATTATAACTATCAAACTCCCTATTGGCAGATGGCTGGATCACTACCAACTTTTCTTATGAATCCCTAGTAGTCAAACAGCAAAGTAAATCAAGCTAAAGCTCAGGGTCTGAACTAAAATTAGGGCTGAAAGCATCTGGTCAATGGAAAAGGCTCATCTGTGTTGCTCAGCAAAGCCCACATGTCTTGCTATTGGCCGCCTCTTTGTCCAAAACTCTTGGTCACTGCCCTCCTCTCCTGCAGACCATTTTCAAGATGGCTCCTGTTGAGTCCAGCAATGGGGAGCAATGGGGAGCATAGCTTTCAAGGCTCACCAAGCCCAAAAAGACACTAAGTCAGGTTAATGTTTCCTGGTGCTTTACAGAGCATGATAAACTGTAGCTATTGTTCCCTGCTTTTCTGCCCACTTCCTTCCTTCCAGTGCCAGAGCTCTTTGGCTCTTCTGCTCCAAAGCTAATCCTGTGGGCTCAGTCTTCCTGTTCATACACTGGCCCTTCCTCAGTGGACCTTGGCCATCAGCCCATCTCCCCCATCATTATAGATGAACGCTCCTGTGCTCCTCGCTTTCCATTATGCCTTCTGTGATGCCTTCTCTCCAACTCAAGAAAATCATCACCCTTGTCCCTTCACCCCTCCCAGCCCATCAGCCCAGCACACTTGAATCTGCATGCTTCTACTCCCTCCACCAGACCTGCTCCTAGAGAGGTCTTTGGTGGCCATCAATAAATACAGCCCACACTATTCCATGCTGTATTTTTTTTTTTTCCAAAATACTTTTATCTCAAGCCCGGAGTGGTGGTGCATGCCTTTAATCCCAGCACTCGGGAGGCAGAGGCAAGAGGATCACCATGAGTTCTAGGCCACCCTGAGACTATGTAGTTGATTCCAGGTCAGCTTGGGCCAGAGTGAGACCCTACCTCGAAAACAACAACAACAACAAAAAAAACTTTTATCTATTTGCAAGAAGAGAGAAGGAAAACCAGAATGGATGCACCAGGGACTCTTGCAGTTGCAAACCAACCCCACTGTATTCATGCTCCACTTTGTAAATCTGTTTTTATGTGAGTACTGGGGAATAGAACACAGGGTGTCCGGCTTTGCAAGCAAGCACCTTTAATGACCGAAGCATCTTTCCAGCCTCCCATTTTATATTTTGTACAGCTCTGGGCTCATCTGCCTGTCCTCACTGCAAAGCCCTCTCCCTGTCCTGCTGGTATCCATCATGCTCACACTCCCGGTTTTCTTCTCTCACATGACACCTTTGTCTTTCTAGCCCGGACCCTGCTGTTGACACCCAGGTCACATGAGAGTCCTGGTTTATTTCATTCTCACACTTTTATGTGGGGTCTTTTATTATGTTGTGTTTTTACAATTTTATACATGTATTTATTATATTTTATCATATCTACCCCCATTACCTTCTCATTCTCCTCCCACTCTAGCTGAACCCCTTCTTCTTCCCACCACTTACCAGTGACCCCCTCCCCTAGAACTCACTAACTGCCATTAGCTCCTCAGAGAGGGGTGGGTCTCATGAGCTTCTCCTCCATCCATTCCGGAACGTTGACTGGCCCTGTCTTGTGCAGATAAACACAGCTGCTATGAGTTCATTAGTGTAATGGCCATGTCATGTCCAGGTGACAGAGTTACACAGCATGCCCCCCATCCTCCAGCCCTTGCATTCTTTCTGTTCCCTCTTCTGTAGTGTCCCCTGAGCCTTGGAAGGGATCATATAGATGTCTCATTTAATGTTGAGCACTCATCACTTCTTCTCAGCACTCGGATGAGTTTTGACTCTTCCCAGTAATCACCTCCAACTGCAGAAAGAAATTTCTCTGACCAAAGATGAGAGCAGCACTAGTCTGTGAGTAAAAGCATAAATATTTAGAGGACAGTTTTATGGGCACAACATACCCATATATTTAAACAACAGTAATAGCTTCCCTCCTATGGTCTATGACTTACCCAGTCATGTTTCCAGTACCAGGCATGAATTCCATGGAAAGTGTCTCAAAATCCAGTGAGAAAGCAGCTGGTTGTGCCCATAACAGTCATGCTACTATTACACTAGTGGACACATCCTATCTGGCTAGTTGGCTATATTGTTCACAGGATCCACTGCAGGGAACACTATTGGCTTTTCTCCCCAGCAGCCTGCATGGCATCTTCCAGTATCATGGAAGGTCTTCTTTTATGTTGTTGACTGGTGTGCCAGCTCCCAGTTCTGTACCTCTAATAGCCCACCTTTCCTTGGTGCCTCAGATTCTTTTTTAAAATATATTTTATTTATTTATTTATTTATTTATTTATTTATTTATTTATTTATTTATTTATGAGAGAAAGAGGCAAAGAAAGAGAGCATGTGTGTGAGAGAGAGGTTGGTCATGCCAAGGCCTCCAGCCACTGCAAACAAACTCCAGATGCATTTGCCCCCTTGTACACCTGGCTTATGTGGGTCCTGAAGAATTGAACCAGGATCCTTTGGCTTTGCAGGCAAATGCCTTAACTGCTAAGCCATCTCTCCAGCCCCTGTGCCTCATATTCTTGACTCTTCCATGGGCATCAGACTTAGCACCTCCCAAAGAGCTCATTTCCTACCTTGGCATCTAGTTCCTTTCTCCTGTGTTCTCCATCTCAGTGGAAGGTATCATGAGTGCCATCACACCAGAAATATAGGAGCCATCTTAGACCTACCCCACCCCATCATGACGGTTGGGAGCTGGGCTCCTTAGGAAAAAGACTCTGAGACTGGTGTGCAGGTGTTTACTGAGGGAGGGCTCCTCTTAGAAACAGCACATAGGAGGGCAGAGGAGAGTTAAGAAGTTGACCCTACAGTGAGCTCAGAAGTGGATGGCCTTTTAGAGTTGTTCTATGCTGAGGTCAGGGGCCAGACATTTATCCACACCAATCGACCAGTGACCAGATGTGAGCTGCTTTCAGACCTTGGGTGAGGAGGCTGTCTGCACTGAGAGAAATTCCTATAGAGAGAGTTGGCTGAGAGCCATCACCCAGCAAAACCTTCAGCATCTTCAGGAATAGGTAGTCTCAGAAGGATACAAGGCATCACATCATATCACCCACTATATCCCATACTTACTAAATTTTTCCTATTTCTGCATTTTACACAACATCCCTTTTTTACATACTGCCTTTTTTGCTATTCAAAATTATCTGAGGGGCTGGAGAGATGGCTCAGAGATTAAAGGCATTTGCTTGCAAAGCTTGCCAGCCTGAGTTCAGTTTCTTGCTACTCAGATGAAGCCAGATGTACAAAGTGACACATGCATCTGGAGTTCATTTGTGATAGCAAGAGGCCCTGGTGCACCCATATGCCCTGTCTTCTTTATTTCTCTCTCTCTTTCTGCTCTCTCCTTTCCCTCTCTTCCTCTCTCTCTCTCTCTCTCTCTCTCTCTCTCTCTCTCTCTCTCTCCTTGAAAATTAATACATAAAAATACCTTTTTTTCTTTTTAAAAAAGGAGCTTTAAAAAAATCTGAGGCTGTGGCAGGGACAGAGCAATGAGCCAGGCACAACCCAGATCTCAAGACACAATCTAGTGAGCATGTGAATGATCACCCATATATACTTTTAAGTGACGGTGGGTCTTGCAAGACTGTGCCACAGGAGGCTTTCCCAGTCAGAGAGGAGGCTTGGAATGCTTCCCTAATGAAATACCATTCGAACTGGAATATGAAAGATGAACAGAAGTTAACTAGTATGTGGTTGGGTACGGGCTGGTATGGAAGTGGGAGAGGTGTGAACAGGCAAAGGGCACTGTCTGTGCAGAGATTCTAGACCAATGAGACAAGATAGTGGAGGATCTGAAAAGCCTGCAAGCCTAGAATGAAAAACTGAGGGAAAGAGTGATGAGAAATGAGGATGGAAATGCAGGTGGAAACCAGATTCTATAACAAAGCCTTTGGATGGTTTTAATCTCTATGTAGCATAATGACATATCTCAGCTAAGCCAACTATACAGCCTCAATGGATCAAATGGATCATATGGATAAACAAAATGGCTTAAACTTAAATTCCACCAGCACCAAATGTGGAGGGCATAAACACAATTTTAACACATATAACTACAGCATGTTGTTTCTCTAAAACCTACTTACTTCCTCTATTAAGCGTGTCCAACCTGTGGTCCACATGTCCCAGGATAGCTACAAATATAGCTCAATACATTTGTAAGATGACATCATATCACAATTCAAAGAGTCGTACATCCCTGCTAGTAAGACTTATAATGTCAAGTGCTATAAATAAATTGCCTGACTTAATAAAACTTTACAAAGTGGGTTCTCAACACTGAAATACAGAGTGTAGCTTGCCCACGTTCTCAAGCTAGTAAATGTGTGGCAGAGACATGAAGGCAGATGTCCAACTGTAAAGCTAAATCTCTTGTTTCTATCCTGAAACACTCCATCGAAGCTTTGAGGAAAACCCAATTTATATGGCTTCATCTCCTATTGCTTTGAATTCCCCCACCATGCCCTAATCAGTAGACAAACGCCAGAAATCCATACCAGCATGATTCAAGCCCAGCTCCAGAACAAACATACACCCCAGACATCACCAACAAAAAACAGAACCAGGGTATTTTTTCCTGGGCCATCCAACTGGATGCACTTAACTCTCCTTCTACCCATGATTTTTAAAAAATATTTTTAAATTTATTTGCAAGGAGAAAGAATGAGAATGGTTCACTAGGGCTGCTTGCTGTTGCAAACTCCAGATACACACACCAGTTTGTGCATCTGGCTTTGCGTGGGTACTGGGAAATCAAACCCTGGCTGATGGGCTTTGTAAACGAGTGCCTTTAACCACTCAGCCATCTCCCCAACTCCCTCTCTATGATTTTGATGTCCCCATCTTCTAGTACATGAACTCACCAGCTCTTAAAACTAAAGAAGTGAAAACTCTTGAATAGAGGCCAAAGTCTGCGCTGAATTCATTGTAATAAAGTGACAATCATTCTATTATCCTTTGTGAGATTTGCAGTGTTAAAGTGATTTTCTATGTTAAAATGTGACCTCAATTCTGCTCCAGATGTGTAAATAACTATAAAAATGTCCACTAGATGTCACCGTTGAGTTGCAATGGTGTTTCCTAGGACACCAGGAAGAAGAACGCTGTAAGGATTGAACCCAGGCTCCCTAGCAGAAAACACTTACAGCCTGGGTGATTTCCTTTGCAATGTGAACCAAATTGAAGATAGCTCTTTGTATGAGACGCAATGATTTGATTTTTCAACAATAATGCAAGAAATTAATGAGTATGCCACGCCTCTGTTCAATACACTCTGAGTCTCCTCATTCAGAATGAAAACCTAAGCCCTTAAGAGATCCTACAGCATCCTGCTCCTCCCACTGCAATCTTTACTCACTTCAGCCACATGTTCTCCAAAACACTCCTGAAACTTCCCAGAGATACCTGCATGGTGGACTCAGATTCAAGACTGGCCACCTTCATCAGAGAAGCCTTGCAGACACCTAAAACAGTAGCAGCCGCAGCAGCCTGCTCTCTGCCTAACACTATACCCCTAACCTAAGCTTTCTTTATAACACTAGTAACCATATAAGTTATACAGTCATTTCCTGTTCATCTCTGGAACTTCTTATCCTAAAAAAAACTCTCTCATTGATTACTTTACTCCTAGAGCCTAGAACGGTATGAATATGTATGGAAAAATTGATTTTAACTCAAAGGTATTAGAGCTCACATTTCAGACATTTGTTTTTATTCAGATTATTAGGCTTTTAAGATTAGGCTCAGTGTTGTGGCGCACGCCTTTAATCCCAGCACTCAGGAGACAGAGGTAGGAGGATTGCCATGAGTTCGAGGCTACCCTGAGACTACATAGTTAATTCCAGGTCAGCCTGGGGCAGGGTGAGACCCTACCTGAAAAACACACACACACACACAAAAGATTAAAAGGGCATCAAAGGGCTGGAGAGATGGCTTAACCACGAGTTAAGGTGTTTGCCTGTGAAACCTAAGGATCCAGGTTCAATTCCCCAGTACTCACGTATACCAGATGCACAAGGATTGCATTGGAGTTCATTTGCAGTGGCTGGAGGCCCTGGTGTGCCCATTCTCTTTCTCTCCCCCAGTCCTCTCTCTCAAATAAATAATGAAAAAAAAATTTTTTTAAGGGGGAATAGAATATTGGGAGATACAAGAGATCTCATCTTTTTTGTTTGTTTGTTTTTGTTTTGTTTGTTTGTTTGCTTGGTTTTTGTTTTTGTTTTTCGAGGTAAGGTCTCACTCTAGCCCAGGCTGATCTGGAATTCACTATGTAGCTTCAGAGTAGCCTCAAACTCATGGCAATCCCACCTCTGCCTCCTGAGTGCTGGGGTTAAAGGTGTGCGCCACCATGCCTGGCTAAGAGATCTCATCTTGTGATGAGAAACAAAGCCTCTTGCACAATACTATAAAAGGCTTTACAAGAAGAACTTTGTGAATGACTTGTAGCTGCCCACTGAAAACACTGTGGAACAGACGAAATATGATAGTCATTCATCTCTGAGCATTTTTACCACCCAACCCCCAAATACAGGATTGATTCTTAAAACCTACCTAAGGGGTGCTGGGGAGATGGCTTAGTCAATAAAGTGCTTGCCTTGCAAGAATGAGGAACTGAGTTCCACTCCCAAACACCCACATGATAAAACTAGCACAGTAGTGGACAGCTGTAATCTCAGCGGGGCGGGGGTGTGGGGAGAAGCAGAAGGCTCTCTGGATATCCAAATCCATGAGCTCCGAGTTCAGTGAAAACCTGTCTCAAGGGCTGGAGAAATGGCTTAGTGGTTAAGCGCTTGCCTGTGAAGCCTAAGGACCCCGGTTCGAGGCTCGATTCCTCAGGACCCACGTAAGCCAGATGCACAAGGGGGCACACGCATCTGGAGTTCGCTTGCAGTGGCTATAGGCCCTGGCACGCCCATTCTCTCTCTCTCTCTACCTGCCTATTTCTGTATCTCTCTCTCTCTCAAATAAATAAATAAATAAATAAATAAAATATTTTTTTAAAAAAAACCTGTCTCAAAAAAAAAAAAAAAAGTTGAGAGTGATTGAGGAAGATGCCCAACACCAACCTCTGGCCTCCAGGTATGTGTGCACACACACAAAACCTCCCTAGAGAGAGACTGCTGTAGTACAGCAGCCTTTGCTTCCCTTGTGCACTGAAAACCCATCTCTCTTCAGTAACATTAGAGACCACTCAGTCACCGCTTCTCCTGGCTCTTATCCTTAATTCAGTTGAGAGTTTTGTTGGTTTGTTCACATGGTTGGTTGTTGGTTGTTTTTGTTGTGTCTAGAAGATTTAATTATCTAAATAAATTTCACGATTTTCTTGCCCATTCCCCCCATATTCCTACATCTAATAGCAGCACTGATTTTTTAAACATAATAATTGTTCTTTTTATATTTTATTTTTATTTATTTATTTATTTGAAAGAGAGTGGCAGAGAGAGAGAGACAGAGAGAGAGGGAGAATGAGCATGCCAGGGCCTCCAGCCACTGTAAACAAACTCCAGACGCATGTGCCACCTTGTGCATCTGGCTTATGTGGGTCCTGGGGAATCGAACCAAAGTTTGTTGGCTTTGCAGGCAAGCACCTTAACCGCTAAACCATCTCTCTAGCCCTAATTGTTCTTTTCAAACAAAATTTTGAGTCAAGACAAAAATTCATTATATTATATGTGGATTAGCTTCTATCAAGTCACAAGAGTAAAGTTCAATCCATTGACACTTCCTATCCTAGAAAGGAAAGGAATGCTTAAGCAGATTTGACCACATGATTTGGTTTTTGTATGCAGGGGTGTGAAGGGGGGTCACACATGTGCATGTGGAGGCCAGAGGTTGAGATTAGGTGTCTTCCTGGATTCTTCTCCATTTTCTTTTACTGAGGCATGGTCTTTCTTGAACCCCAAACTCCCTGATTCAGTTAGTCTAGCTAGCCAGACCAGGGGACAAGCATGGGTGCTAGGGATCTGAACTCCAGTCCTCATGCTTGTGTGGTAAATGCTTTAACCACTGAACTATCTCACCAACCCAACTGATTTTAAATATGGAAAAATAACGAGATTTTCAGTGGTTTTCTCTTAAAGTGAATTTGCCTGAAATGTTGATTTTTTAATATAAAGAACATTTTTTACATGAAAAACATGCATGAGTTTCAAGTAGAGAATATTTTGGTGCATTTTCTTGATATATTTACAATCTGATTTACTTGAGTATTTTCTCTCCTGTTAAAAGAAAATTTAGTTCTATATGTTATCAGTTAACAAGTGCATCAATATTTCCCTCTAAAACCTTCTCTTTTGCTTTGAACTAGAATCAAAAGCATCCCATGTATAATTCTGTTTTTATCCTTTTTGAAAAATTGCAAATAAACATGGCCAATTTGAGAGGCGTTAACAAAATTAAGGGGATATCCTCATTCCAGTAATTTTATTTTACATTAAAATAATATATCTATATAAGTATAATTTGGAAATTTAAAGACTGTCAGTAAAAAGTCTAATGAAAGATTAATAAATTATGAATATTGGACCATGAGGTTATTAGGAAATTGGCTGCTTTACAATATTATGCAATGGGCATACCTGCCAGAAGTAATAGCTTAATGGACTTGGGAAGTAACTGAGCCAAACCCCACACACTGGTAATTTACTCTTGTCCTAAATTTCCACTTACAACAAGCCATGCTTTTCTTGAAATAAATGAAGTTGGGGGGTTGGAAACCAGTGTGTGATAGAGAATCCTTGCCCCTTTTAAATGATGTCACAGACTAATCAGGAGAAAGTTTTCCCTGTGAAGAGATTAACTTGGAATTTAATCTACTACAAGATCTTCATCCACTCCTTCCTTCAAATTGTCTGAATGCTCATGAACCTACCACTTATCTACACTGTTAAGTGTATATCTATCCCACCCTCTCCTGTAGGCTGTGATCTATATAGAATGCAACTTGTCGATCCTCCTCCATTGGTCCTCACTTAAGATTAGCACTTCAGGGCTGGAGAGATGGCTTAGCAGTTAAGGTGTTTGCCTACAAAGCCAAAGGACCTCGTTTCGATTCCCCAGGACCCATGTAAACCAGGTACACAAGGTTGTGCATGCATCTGGAGTTCATTTGCAGTGGCTAGAGGCCCTGGCATGAATGAACTCTCTCTCTCTCCAAAAAATAAAAATAAAAAAGATTAGCACTTCAATTCAGTGTATCCAAAACAAGCCTTAAAAGGGGTAGCAGTGAAGTTCATTTGGGCCACGTTTTAACCAGACAGTAGGCCTTATATACACAAACCAAGTTTGTGCCTTCAAACAGGATCCTACATTCAGGTGTTGTGCTCCAGGAGTCCTGACTTCTCCGCCTTCACCTCAAGTCTCCTTGTTACCTACCCACTTTGGTCACAGGGGAAGCTTTCCTTTCCAGCTGCTCTGGATGACAGGCCTGTGAGCCTCACTGCCGGCTGATGAAGTGGGATTTCTTACTCCACACCTTGCTTTTCTTACTGCCACATCAGGGCTCACACAAACCCTCAAGAGCACAGGAGGGCCTTTCTATTTCCCGAGTCCAGGCCACCTCTGCCCACAGAATTTACCAGGTACCCTGCATTTTGGGATTTACTGGAAATCTGCACAAACCCATAATAAAAATAATGCCTTGGCCTTCCATTTTGCTGGCAATCTTTGTATGATGTTGCCATTAGAAAGAACCTTCAAGGGGAAGAATGGGTTACATCAAACCTGTTTTGAACCTCTAACACATTTTTATGCCATGCTCAGATCTGATGTGACAGACATCAAGGGATGAGATGTAATGAGCTGGAGGCTCTTGCAGCTGATGTGAACAGCCATAGGGCAACTGGCCTTGGCCAGTGTAGCAGGATACAGCAGCCTCTATTGTAATGTCAGCTGGAATAAAGCCCAGCATTGGCTGGAATCTTCAGTGCCAAACAATGCATGAGATGAGAAGAGAACCCATTTGAACAACCAGGAGGAGCTTTTGCTTTGGAAAACACAAAGAGCAAGCAGAACTCTGGCCTTGGGCAAATAATAGATTGGAAAGAAACTCACACTGGCTTCCAACAGACAAGGTGGGGTCAGTTAGTAGAGCGAGGAAAGCAGCTCTTTGCAGCTGGTTTTTGTGCAGAGTACGTGAGCCCGAAGAGACTCTCAGTGAAGCAGTAGTTATTTCAGATCTGCTACTACTTGTAATGGCAGCTGAGTCTAAGAGGGACAGCTATAAATCCTCAGACACCACCTAACTCAAAAGTAGTCACAGGAGTGACACAAATTTAGCATGAAGAATTTCATCCTTCTTTCAGTACAGACCAGTACTGGCATGCCTCAAACTGAAATAGAATTGAGGATGGAAACATAATGGTCTTTCTCCTTATTTTGAAATCACAAACTGTCAATTTCCCTAACACAGTTCAGTCCAAAAACAAAAAAAAAAAAAAAAGTAGCTATAGAACACCTGTCAAGGGGAGTGGGAAGACCCAGTGATTTCATTCATATAGTTAACAATGGTTTTGGGAAATATTTTACAGAGCATGATCTATGTTCTCTAGCTGTTAGGAACCATAATGAACATCAGGCTTTGTTCTAAACCAAACCCTTTAATGTGCATGAAAAACAAAGAATGAAGTCAAAGTGGTTTATATTTTTATTTTCATTTTTCTGTTACAAAACCCTGCTCATGGATACACACACAAGTACACTCTCAGCCAGCTGACTGTCCACAATGCCAGTGTTGTTTCACGTTCGCTGCTTCTCCATAACCAAGAGTCAAGCCGCTCCCACTCAGGGTAGTCCCTGGACCCTTCCATTCAGAGACAGTCTTGTGCTTCCTTCGGTCTACTCCAGAAGTGCTTCCATGTGGGCTCCGCCCCTGTCATCTATGGCTGTTGCATGCTCTGCCTCCTAGCATGAAAGCGAATCAGCCCTGCTGTTATTTGAATAAACTGTTTAAAGTCTGATATGTATAATCCCAATATCAGAGATCAGTAACCTGGGTTATCTCATGCTTTTTACGTGTGCGTGTGTGCAGAGTATGTGTTGTGTGGTGCAAGTGTGTGAGCAGATGCATGCTTGCTTGTGTGGTGCATAAGCAGGCAGAGGGGAACTTCTCTATTGCTCATCATCCTTGAGATGGGTTTTCCCCTCAACCCAGAGCTGCCATTTTCAGCCAACCAGCCCCAGTGATTCTCTCTAGCCACCCCCACCCTGCCTGACCAGGGTTACAGATATGCATAGCCTTGCCTAGCTATTTAAAAACATTTTATTTGCGTGCATGCATGCATGTAGGGGTGGTGCACCAGGGTCTCTTGCCCCTACAAACAAATGCCTGTACGGCTTTATTTATATGCCTAAGGAATTAAACCTGGGCCAGCAGGCTTTGCAAGCAAGCACCCTTAACCTGAGCTATTGCCCCAGCCCCACATGCTTAGCTTTTTTCATGAGTTCTGGGGAGTGAAACTTAGGCAGTATTGGGGCCCTCCTAGGCCCTCATGCTTAAGTGGTAAATTCTTTTAATCCCTCAACCCCCTCCCCAGCCCTATTTCCTGAAAACAGCAAATGTTTTGCAGCCCGTTATCCTTGCACCAATAAAGCAGGGTACAAGCAGAAGAAATTATGAATGTAGAATTTTATGAATATCTTAAACATGGGAGGAAATGTTGACAGATATTTTTGTGGAGGAAAAAGATCCTAACAGCAAGGATGCGGTACAAGGTTACAATGACACTCTGGAGACATGAAATTGTGTTTCTGGAATTGCACAAAATCTACCAAGATGAAGAGCTGACCAGATGATCACTCCTAGCCCATCAAAATTCCACACACTTCAATGAGCAATGTTTCCTAAGACATCAAGTCTGATTATATACTGGGTCAGCAGATAAAACTGTTTGATAACAATACTTGCAGAAAAATATTTTAGCCCAATTTTTATTCTACATAGTACTAGAAGAAAAAGCTTGTAAGTGTTCTACCAGCTCATTCTGGGCATGTTGCTGTTTGCATTTACCATTAGTAAAATATTTACAGCTAGGACACTGACATCCCATTCTGCAATATGTCTTTTTAAACTCAAATTTATTATGGCTCTTAAATATGTTATGAGGCATTCAAGTTCCTTTGACGCTATAATAAAAATGTTTTTATAATTATTCTTTTGAGGTTGTATTCAATGTTGCATATGCTTTAGTTTTCAACATAATAAGATAACAAGATGAACAATTTGTGATTTTTATGTACTCAGGCAGAGTAAAAAGAAAATTATGGGACTGGAGAGAAAGCTCAGCAATTAAGGCACTTGCCTACAAAGTCTAAGGACCCAGGCTCGATTCTCCAGTACACCTGCAAGCCAGATGCACAAGGTGATACATGCATTTGGACTTCATTTGCAATGGCTAAAGACCCTGGTATACCCATTCTCATACCCCATCTCTCTCTGCCTCTTTTGCTTTCTCAAATAAGTAAAAAATAAAAGAAAATAAAAAAATAAGTAAAAAAAAAAAAACCAGAAAATGATGCTATATCAAACTCCCAAACTACTGTATAACTCAGCCAACGTTTTAAAGCTGATTTGTGTGTGCATGGGTATATATGTACTTTGTGTGTGTGCGTGTGTGTGTGCGTGTGTGTGTTCACATAGGCTGGTCTCAAACTGACTTATGATCCTCCCAGCTCAGGCTCCTTAGTGCTGGGATTATGGGCATGTTACCATGCCTGACATATTTAACTCTACAAGATTAGCCAAAATTCATCTGAATGTGAGGGGGCGGGAAAGGACTGTCAAATCCAAATTCAACAATTCCACTCTTTCTTTCCTATTAAAATGGAAGAGTTAAACAAACTGGAAGTGCAGCATCAGTATGACCATCTCTTCAGCAGCAGTATCTACTTCCTGATTGCACAGACCTACCTCTAACAGCTAAGTAGGCTCTGACTTCCTCCAAAGCAGCGATGATGGATTGACTATGAACACTACTTTGGACACACAGGCCCTAAAAGCTTCACTCTGGAAAACAGAACTATTAGTGGTTGTCTCTACCATTGCTACATCAGGCCATTTTACAAACAGCACCTCAGTCCTAAACCTCATGAGACTCAAGCAAAAGCTGCTCAAGTCCACACCAGACCCAAATCTGAAGAAAATTAGAAAAAGTATTTCCAAGGGACTATGTTAAGACCTACATAAAATCCAAAGTTTGGTTTCAGTCTCTGATGAAAAAGTAGTCATGCAAGCATTCGTTTTTCAGTCCTAATTCTGTGAAAAGGCTTCTGGAGACCCACACTAGTTCCTATCCATCCTGGGCCCTCACTGTCTCAGCTTCTTCATGAGGCACAATTTCTTTGATTTTGAGGGACCAGTGTCATTTGTGTGGATGTGCTTCTCAATTCCCCAAAGTGCATGGCATCTCCTCTGATCTTCACAACAGTCCTTCGGAAAGGGCAGGATGGGAGAACCCTCTCCATTTCTGTCAGTGAGAATGGGCAGGTGACTTTCCACAGGTCTTGCTCAGAATAAAGCTTGATGCTACAGCTAAATGCTCAAATCCAGAACTTTACTTTTTTGTTATGTTTTTCATACAAGATCTTTACAAGGGTGTGACTACTATTGACTTACCAATCAGTTTGTTGATTTGAACATCTGAAAGATGCAATCTACACATTAGTTCTTTCCCTTTGAGACTGGCCACAGCGTTCATGCAGACCACAATCTATAATGAATGATGGGCACTCATTTGTTCTTCAGACGTTTTGGACCTAACTGACCTGAGCTGGGCAACTCTTTTCTCAGTGGCCACCAAGAGGAAAGAACTCAGTAAGCCACAGCTGCCATTGAAGATGTAATGTAAGAGAAAAAGCTGTTACAATCACATATGCTCAGGGGCAATAAAAAAATTTCCCAAGAAACTGATGACTATATATAGTACTTATATGATCTTCAAGATTTTAAACATATATGAAACTATCACACATTTGTTTTTCTACTGGCATTAAAATGACTCATCTTCTATTCAAACTAAAACTCATTAATTTCCGAGAGATTTACGCTTATACTTAATTCCTTCTTTATGAAGACTGCTTTAAATCCAGCAAGAGGGACTCATCATCCTCTACTCTGACCTGTGGTTTAAAAGTCACCTTCAAAGGCTCATGGGTTGGGAGGTCCCCTCCTTCTTGGGGAGCATACCCCACCCTAGCTGCCTGCTCTTCTGTTTCACTGAACTCATCAGGGTGGAACTCATGAATGGGACCCAGAGAATGAGACCCTGCAATAATGTCCACACCCATCTCCCTGTCCCCATCCTGACCTTCAGCCTTGGGGTCTTTTGCTTTCCTAAGGCTGCGCATCTTAAAGGCTTCCTTGGAGGGAGTGGCATTGGAAATAGACTTCTTAAACCTTTCCCCTGACTGTTTCAGCCTCTCTCCTGATTGCCTCAGCCTCTCCCCCGACTGCCTTAACCTCTCTCTCCTCTCTGGCGTCACTATTCTTGTTCGAATTCTGTTCACTTTCTTGTCAAAATTCTGCCGTGTCTTCTGCATATTTTCTTTGGAAAATGCCTTTTTAATATGATCGATGTGTTCCTTGCCTGACTTTCTAAGCCTGGTAGATCTGCTTTCTTCAACATAATATTCTTCATCAGATGAGAGTTCTATTGGAGGATCAAAGATTTCTTCATCCTCCTCCTGATTCTCTGCTAGGCTTCTGTCTTTGACAATAGACAGCGATGTCGGGCACCGAATTTTCTCCTGAAGGAGAGAAAGCAAAACCTGTGAGTGTCTCTTGTGCGGCAGAGATCAGCTTGTACCAATCACACCTTGCAAACCTCCATGTGCTGTGTATCCTCTGTCAGCCCCTAAAGTTGACATTTCTCAGGCTTTTTCTCCCCCTTAGTTTCTTCCAAATATTTTAAAAATATTTTATTTATTTATTTGCAAGGACAGATACACACACACACAGAGAGAGAGAGAGAGAGAGAGAGAGAATTGGTGTGCCAGGGCCTCTAGCCACTGCAAACAAACTCCAGACATGTGCACTGCTTTGTACATCTGACTTTATGAGGGTACTGGGGAATGGGACCTTGGTCATTAGGTTTTGCAAGTAAGTACCTTAACCACTGAGCAATCTCTCCAGCCTCTCTTATCTTTGTCTTCACTCTCCACTAAGATGACTGGTGGGTAAGTTTCTCCATCTAGAGGTCACACAGCACCTAACAGTTACCAAGTCCAGGACTCGAGGACTGTCTGTCCTCCACAGCTGCACCTCCCTTGCTCTCACTTCTCCAGCCCAGAAGAATACAACACTCCCAAGCTCCTTGAGCACAGAATGTTTTCAATCCTCTACACCTTTGTATGTGTGGTTGCTGATACCTTAAGCAAACACCTTTCATGGCTGAGCAATCTCCCCAGCCCGACATCTTAAATACCCCTTTACTTCTTTTTAGATTTATAAATGACAGCTTTCTTCACGAATCAAATCAAATGTCCCAACTTCTACAATGAACTGGTTTTGTCTCCAATTTACACAAAGAATGAGTACATACCACTAACAGTTTGAACTGCACTGAAATTTTACTAACTAATGTATCAATCAGTATTCTCGGAAGTGAGATACCTCTGTGAAAAAAAACAGTGCAAGAGCTTACAGTCTTAGGGAAATAAACAAGGAAAGAATGTTGGGTGCCAATAGGGTTAGGCTTATTCAACATTCTTTCCTTGCTTATTTCCCTAAGACTGTAAGCTCTTGCACTGTTTTCTTCATTGAGGTATCTCACTTAGGAGGTGAAGGCAGCAGGTTGATAAGCTCAAGGTCACTACTTAGCAGCTGGAGGCCAGCCTAGTGAAGGCGGACAGGAGAAAGCTAGCTTTCTTTTCAGCCAGTTTCAGTTAGGGATTAAGGCTCAAGGAGAACCAGGAGGTGTCAGCTCGCATGCCACCTTGCCCTGGCACCAGAATGAAACTCTTGGCAAAACTGTCGAGACTGAGCCACAGCTCCCCTGTTGTGCACAGTCTACTATGCTACCTGAGTGGGCTGACCCTCAGGTTCATCTGCCAAATTACTAGCCAGTCAGATCTTCCCCTTACATTCCTGAATCATCTAATGCTATAAAGGCTGTGGTCTTCCAGTCCCTCCCTCTCTTCTCTGTGGATGCAACCCTCAGAGAGAGGGGGGGGGTTGTTCTCCCTCTAGTTCTTATCCTGTGCTGCTCAGATACATGTAAGTCTGGCCTCTACACCCACTCAACCTGGCTGGGTGAGTGTGGGCATGGGAGAGCATTGCACTGTGGGAAAGCATTGCATTGTTTCTTTATCTAAACTTTTCCGTTTGCCTCTGCTTATAGTTTGGGGTAACTTTTCACTTTAATTACATGTATAATTTTTCTCTGATCTCTCAATCTACCACATGGGTGCTCTTACCAACCCTAGACTTGCTATCTGTATGCTTCTCTAAACTCAGGGTAGCCATGAGTGTAGTAACCCTCTTCATCACTCATTTCTTCTCTGAAACTCAGTCTCGTTTTTGATATCTGCCCTCTCTTTTTTTCCCCCATTGAGCCATACCATTTGTCCTCTTAAATCCCCTAAAAACACATGGCACATGCCATGTGGGTTCCTCCTAGGTCTCCCTACACCAAGGCTCCAAGATTCTGCTTTTCATGTGTCAACAGCTTTACCCTAATTTCTCTTTAAATGTCTCAGTTTAATTCCTTTCCACATGTTTCTGGCTCTACTACAGTTATTCCCCCTCAATTTTTCTTCTGCTTTGCTATTTTTTCTCTTCAGAAAAGCACATATAGGATGCCATGTGTGTTTTCTGAGTCTCTCTACAAAAACCTCCAAGTCCTACTTTCCATGTACTTACAACTCTGTTCTAGTCCTTTTCTAAAGACATCAATTTCTCTTAAATAAACGTTATGAACTATACAGTATTTCCACATGAGAGTGTTTCTTACTTTCCACGTGGTTAGCCTCCCTTTCTAGACTCCAATCTCTCTTAAACAAATCCCACAATTTGTGATTTCCCCCTAAATAAACTTAATAATTCATAATTTATCCTTAAGTCCGTTTCTATTAAAAGTAGGATAGAACCCAAAATGTGGGGTTCATAAATTCTAAGGGACCCCTCCTGAATCCCAAAATCCTGCATCACTCGGATACATAAGACCTCATCTCAAAAACAAGCAAGAAAACAAACAAAATAAAACCTTGGATGCAACATATATTTTAAAATTATGGATGAAATAGACTTTGGAAAGCTAGTAAGGTATATTACTTAACCAATCCCAGAATAACTTCAAGTATTTCTGCTAAATAAGTTATTTTTAAAGTTTTGTTTCCTGGGATTTTGGCCCATGACTATAAACCTAGCACTCAGAAGGCTGAGGCAGGAGTATCCCAAGCTTGAGGCCAACCTGGGCTACACAATTAGACCCTATTTCAAAAAAAAAAAAAAAAAAAAAAGTTTTTAAAGTCTTGTGTTTAGACTTTTATTGTTTTTCAAGGTAGGGCTTAGCTCTAGTCCAAGCTGACTTGAATTCACTGTGTAGTCTCAGGATGGCCTTGAACTCATGGCAAACCTCCTAACTGCCTCCTGAGTGCTGGAATTAAAAGTGTGTACCACACCCAGCTTTTAGACCTTTTTTGGATTTTAGTGTTAAAGATCATATATTTTGGACCTGTGGACAAAGGGAAAGCATCAAGCAGTGAAGGAGGCACCCCAGAGACGGGAGGGAAGGTACTTTCAGAGGAGAACCTAATCCGCCAAGATGTCGGAAGACCAAGTCTGAGCACTTCTTGGAAAAGAACCTGTGAAGAAGATGGCAGACCCTGGTGGCCTTGAGAGCCAGCCCAGCTATAAAGGAACCCAGCTTCTCATGTAGATATCATTTCTAAAACTTAACAGGTAAGACTTGTGGATCATAGCAGTTTTTAAAAAAACTGAACTATAAATTAAAATTTCTAAATGAAACTATACTGTTAAGTATAGTTAAGTCATCTACAACAAAGAACACATTTACACATATTCTAAAACTTACTCAGCCTCACAGTCAAGAAGGTATCCTTAGAATTTTACTTGTTTGTGAACTTGTTTAGAATTAAATTCTTTGGTTACAAGATTGGAGCATCTAGGAGCTAAATAAATGCAGAGGCAGGTGCCTCATAGCTCTCTGATGCATCAGTTGGAATCAAGGAAGTGATTCTTCTTCTTTCCTGACATTTCCGGCAGGGAACAGCTCACCAAGTGTGGGCTGGGCTGGCCTGAAGGTATAATTAGAAAAGGAAGGAGCCAAGAGTAATTAATGCTTGGTAGGAAGAAAACCCCCTGGATTTGCTGTGAAGAGACAGAATATAGTTTAACTTGGGAATCACACACTCTTCAACTGTACAATGGACAGTACCAATCATGCTTCAGAATAAAGTAACAGAGGCTGTGGTAGAAAAGCATTTGCTATGGAGACCTTCCTCAATTTTCTTAACTCAGTGAAACAGTGAAGGGTGGTGAAAACACTGTACTAATAATTGAAGATTATAGAGCTGAATTATTATTGACTTCCAAATACAATTACATTTGTTTGTGAAAGTCCAGATAAAAGAACTTGCTCTTCAGACAGTTTCATGTAGTCCAGTCTAGCCTCAAACTCATTGAGTATCCAAGGATGACCTTGAATTCCTAATCTTCCTGGCTTTACCTCCCAAGCGGGAGAATTGCAGGTGTGTACCATCACGCCTTACTAAAAATAACATTTCTGCAACAGAATTAATATTACAGGTCATAGCAAAGTGGTCTTGAATGAATTGGAAAGTAATAAAATAGAACAAACGTCTGGGAACTATAAGGGAAGCTCATTTAGTAACCATAGACCTGTGTTTAGTAAGTCACCAAAATTATGAGAAGATAGGATATGGCTCCTGCCTTGCAAGATGAGAGAGATGGTCAAGGTGAACATGTGGTCAAAGAAAACGTTTTTAAATGACAATAGGCAGGATCTGGCAAAACTCAGCTATACATAACTATGGGAGCTAAACTACCAATAATGACTACAGCCAAAAGACATACCCAGGGAAAACTCTGAGGGAAACCTCTAATGCAAATGAAAATATACCTTAGCTCAAGATAATCTTAGTAGAAGGGGCAATCTTCAAATACTCACTTGTACAGATTAACTAAGAGTTAACTATAACTATTTTTAACTAAGGATAGGCTGGTGAATATTATATACAATGTTCTCACATTTAATGAGCATATTAATCCAAGGTCTATTTTGATTATATGTGCTTTGTAGTTTTTCTGTAAGCATATAAAAGATAGCAATTGCTTTTTGACAGACTGTTTTTAATCTGAACATAATTTCATAGCATCCTCAAGACAGTGTAGCTTAAAAAAAAAGAAAGAGACCTGCTTTTAACTACTGCCTCTCAGTTCATTTAAGTTACACAGGAGCCTTAAGAAAGGGAAATACTCCAGTGAGTTACAGGGATTAAAGAGACAAATTAAAAACAAACAAACAAACAAACAAACAAACAAAAAAACCTTAGCTTTAAGAGAAGAAAAATAAACAAACAAAAAAAAGAATTATATCAATAGAGAGAGCCAGAATTTTCCAAAAACTTATTTGTTGTAACTTTTGTGAAACCTGACTAAAACTAGTCCAGCACTTTTATACAGAAGTCCTCAGGAAAGGTGCGAGCCACCAAGTGTGCTTCCTGGCATACCACATTCAAGTGGGCTATGAGGCATCCCACACAGCTGCTGATGCCCTTGGAAGGTCAATTGAAAAATGGACACTAAGCTCTCCAATATTAAATCTAGTTCCCACTGCAGACTTAATACTGCAACTGGCCTCTGAAAATAAGTGACAATTTTAAACCTGGAGAAGAGCCTCTGGGAAGCTGGGAGGAAAGAGAAAGGATAAAGTACTTCTCATGGCACAATCCACTCTCCTACCACTGAAATAAGCATGCTGTCTCTCTCCTCCCTATTCTTTTTCCTGAACAAACCACAGACTCTTAAGAACAGATGCAAAAGTACTACTCTCCTACTGCAGTGTAACTTGACCAGTCAAAAAGAGCTAGGAAGAGCTGAGTAATGAATACATCAGAACGCCACATCTTTGGTAGCTTACAGCAAGTATCTACCTAAGTGATCTTATTTCATTTATTAGTATTCTTCTAGGGATTTTTCCCTTATGCATGTGGACATCCATTTAGGAAAAATATATAGTTGCACATATGCAGAAAATGCACAATCCCCTAACACATCCTGATTTTATGCTTATAATGAGTTAGTTGACATGAAATTTTAAAGCCAGAAATTTGGAAAATTTTGAAGTTCATAACATATACCATCAAAACACCACCACCCCAGAACTGGTGGGTCTCCTCATGGAAATGCTATTTTTTTCTAACCCTTAAACTCTGCATTCATAGTTTTCATAAAGGCCAATGTTTAAATAGGTGGGAAAAAAATCTGTCCTCATTTATTTTGACTTTTGTGAAATCATATTATGTTTTTTACTGTGGGAGAATTAAACCTTTTTCTTTTAATTTGTACAAGTTGTGACTGGTTTGTAAAAATTCCAACAGACAAATTGCATGCTGAAAAGTTTGACTCATGCTGGTTGGACTTTACAGACTCTCTAGTGATAAAAATAAAACCATGATTTGAGGGGTACTGGTTGCTTCTTTTTAGTTTGTGTGTTGGAGGTGCTATATGTCAAAATCAGGCATCACCCCTGCTAGGAAAGGGTTTTACCACTAAACTATACCCTCAATCTTCCTAGTTTCTTATTTTATGCCACAAAGACATGTTTTAAACTAGATATTTCTAAATTCTCTTCTAGTCCTAACATTTGCAAAGACTATAAGAGACATAGTACTTAAAAAATAAGGTTAATATATTGAAAGAGCCTTAACAATATTAAGTTTCAAAGGCAATAAATAGCCTTAGCTATTAGCTACAGTTCATATTACATGAACTCAAAATACTGACAGGGCAGACAGGAACATCAGTTAACACAGACACGTTGTATCCTGAGGGATCTGCTTATACAGAGCTCCATCGCATTACGAATACACTGGCTAAGCTGTGACGCTGGAAGCTCTGAGGTGACTTTCTGACAATGAAAGGATATAAGAGATTATCGTAATCAAAGTGAATACACACATGAGCTAGCCTACCTGGAATATAACCACACGGAATTTGTTTTTCTTCATGATTTCTTCTTGCTTGGTTTCAACTTTTGTTACGTGAACTTGCTGCTTCTCTACTCTGGCCTTCACATCTTTAATGTGAGCGCTGACTTTCCGGGTTTTCTCAAACAGCTTGTTGATGACATAGCCTGTGTTGCTATGTGACTGTGAAAGCTTCAGCAGGTCAATCTGGACTGACTTGATGGCATTTTCCATGTCCCTATGTCTCTCTTCTATTCTCTTCTGGCTTGCCTGCACCCTGTCCACAATGGTGGCTACCTTGTCCAGCACAGTCACAATGGTAAGAGCAGCATCTTGGTCTTCGTCCTCAGAGACATGTGACAGACGGTTTTGGTGGATCTTGCTAGCATTAGAAGGAGACCCATTCTGTTCCATTTTCTCTCTTCCTCAGGGGAAGAGACCCTACTACAAGTACAGTTCTTGTACCTGAAGCCAAAAGCTGGCTTGATAAGAGGCAAGGAAGCTGCTTACTGGGTTGAAAGCCCCACCCTGGAGAGTGGTCAAGTATTTATAACTACAAATACCCATCCAGGCCTGCTCTGCAATACGAGCCCTGGCTGAGCACCAGGGAGGCTTCCAAGCATGCTTGCTGACTGACTAAGGGACCCAAATAAGACTATGTGGGTAGGAGGGGAAAGCTGTTTAGAAAGTTCTCTCAAGCCACTGTTACTCATTAAGCCGACAAGCCAAGGAACAACAATGCAAACTCCAAATTCTGGGGAAAGTTTTTGTCTTTGAACCATGTCAAATAGTACTTTGAAAAAGCCAAGACAAAATTTGAATGGAAATCTGCTTTTTTCCTATTAATTGTACCTATTATAGACACCAATGAATGAATGCATCACTTTCAAAGAATGTAATAAATAAACACACAAAACAGAGACCATGTAGTGAAAACATTGTTTTATAACATGCTCTTCCAAGCCACATTATTAAAATTAATATTTAAATTTAGATTTAAATTCTACATGCATACTTTTGAGTATCTAAACTACATGTTAAACAGCTTGATACATTCTACTCACACTTTGGACCTTTAAACACCAACAATCTGTTAATATAGCTATCACTACAGGACAAATTTAGATAGAGGTCTTAGGTCATTTTTAAGCTCACTTTAAGAGCACCAATCATTAACAATTATTTTTGCATTGTATTCACAAACACTGATACAATTTGTATATTTATATTAAAACAAATATTGTATTTAAAAATGAATGTGTATTAAAGTAGTTTAACTGATAGTGTAGGCTTTATTCCAATCCATTTGTTAAATAGCCTATTTTTACAATATCTAAATCTACTTTTCAGTGATCTGTTCTGCCATTACTACCAGGAACTTTCTCAAATTATTAGAATTCCTTTTTAAAGAGAGGAATAATCAAATTCCAGTCCATACAGGTTATAAATATTTTACATCTAACACACACAGCTTTACAGTTCATGCGGTAGGCAGTGTCTAAAAAATCAGGTACTAAATCTCAAAAACATTTAAATATCTATTTAACACAGTGTTTTCTAGATTATTTTGTAAGAAAAGTAATCTGTAAACATCTTGAGTTCATGCTTTGTCAATTGCTGTGGTCACCGTGGAAGGAGTATGACTTTGTAACCATTTGTGAAGTGGGTCTGTCTTTGCAAAAATATTACATTCCACGGGTAAAGAACAAGTCTTAGTATTACCATGTGGTACAAATTCATGGAATCAATTTTTGTATTTAAAAACATAAAACAAAGACTACTAAACAGTCCAAAACTGTCGTAGCTAAATATTCTAAATACGAGCCAACAGTACTACACTAAAAATGTCCAAAAATAAGGCCTCTGAAATAAATATTTCCATTCTTTAAAAAAAGACATAATAAATGTACATCACATGGTCAGTGTGCATATAAAAGTATCAGTTTAAACCATCCTGGATGAAGTATCTGAAGTAAAATGACCTAGGTTTTGCTTCTGTCGACGTCCTCTATTGTTTTTGGGGCATTTTCTGTTGTAAGAAAATAAAGAAAGAAAAAAAATCACTTTAAGGATGTTTCAAATATATCCAAGTAACACACATTTTATGCATAAAGCCAAGCTACATGCAGTTATATGAAGAAGAAATACATTGTTTAGTTCAAGTCAAGGTGACACAAACATAATGGGGCTGGCTGGTTGCTTACCTCTGTGATAAAGCTGGGAGTTTAGGAATGGGGGGGGGTCATACATATAATTAGGAAGAGACACAAGCAAAACTCATTCCCAGTGATTTTACTAGTGCATACTACTACCCAGCTGCAGTGTCTCATCTCAGAAGATACCTATGACAGAGAAAAAATTGGCCTATGTGCATTATAACCATCAAAGTAACATGAAGAAAGCATGTGGCATTGTGCTAATTAACTTCCGACAAGAATGCACTGAATATCTACTGAGTTTTGACAATGACTCAAAAGGAGTTGTCTCAAAAAGAGGGGTTGCCCTCCCTGCTGGGCATACCAGGGAACCCCACAAGGGGGCTAGGAGCATAAGAATGAGAAAGTCCTTGAGTCTGCTCTCATTGTACACTAAGAGTGTCCCTTTTGTGGAGCAACACCATGAAACTGAACTACTTTCCTATCTCCCTACTAGGTTGCAAACTCAGCTCTTGCAAGCTGCTGTGTTAGAGAAAGAGGCTGGGATGAATTCTGGTAATTTTGAGTTTGAGTCCTGCTAATAAGTAGCTATGCAAGCTCAATTTTCCTTAATGGAAAGAAAGTCTTATAACAATGAATGCTTCTACCTAATATTCCACATTTTTATTCAGTTTCAAAGAGGAGTGCATTACCTTAACTTAAAAACCTTAGTAACAATACTTCTACTTTGCATATGGTTTTCAAAAGATTTTATATCACTAATCCTCATAAAAATAATCTGAGGGAGACTGAGCTGGAATTGTGTCCATTTTGTAAGTGAGGAATCTAGTTGATAGGTCAACATTCAATTTAACTATTATAATCTACCATGTTAAGTTCTGAGTTCTTACGCCCATAGTATTTTTCTTCCATAAAATAAAGGCAGATGACCTTCATTTACCAATATCAATCTATTATTCTATGAATCTAAAACCATGAAATAAGATTCCAAATATAAAAAGAAAATGTGACTCATAGTCTTTATAAGTGGGTCAGGAGGAACATCCTTTTAAAGAAAAATTCCCCACATATGACAGCCATCTCGAATGAACAGCTGTCTCTTAATGGATTGCGTGGGAATGGCACTCCTTAAAAATTCTGTGGTGGTAAGTCCAAGTACATGACCATAATATTCCAAATACAAAACAGCTAGATATCCAAGGGTGGAGGTGGAGGGGAGACATGCCATCATGATAAACAGATGGGCTCCAAGGAGAAGTCTATGGCAAATACAGAGTGGCGTTCCTTCAGTCACACATTCAGTAAACAGTGGAGACACTGTGGCTGTGGCATCCAAGTGGCTGTGAAGGCAGCAAATGGACCTGGGGCATAAACTCAAGGACACCGAAATTTGCCAGGTAATGTAAGCTAGAATTATAGCATGCTGAGAGCAGACACACACAACCACTCTCTGACCTTGAGCAAAGTACTTTTTAGCTCAGGGTTTTAGTTTTTCTCTTTACTCTGAACAAAGGGGTCAGACACCAAGCTACTTCTCGGGGTCTCTCACATCCTTGGATCTTCTAAAAGGACACTAACTACCTAGCCTCAAATCTTCCTTTCCCCATTTCTTTGACCTATAAATGACTTATCAACCAATTTTGTTTCCCTCTAATAACATTGTAAATGGTCTCCTTTTATCACACATCTACCCTAATCAAACAATTTTTAAATCTGGCCCTTTGATTAAGTCCCTCCCTTATTCAAAAACCCTAAACTGCTACAAAATAAAAGTTTGAACCCTGCCACATGTTTTGGTCACATCTGACTAACTTATTTCCCAAAAGAACTCCATGTCACCCTACCTCTTGATAGAAAAAGAAAAGAGGAATAATTCAAAAATAAAACAGTACTGAATCCAAACCCAGGTACTTCCATAGCGGGATGACCATAAGCACAGTAGTTAACCTTTGAGCCTGTATTAAATGGCCACAGCCAGCCCTGCTGTTGAATTTTCTTATCTTCCCTTCCCGTTGTCATTACTTGTTATGCCATTGTGTCCCTTCTTTGATCGACTGCCCAATTTTATACGCAGTAGTCTTGCCTAAGGGAAGATCATCTGTTCTGTGGAATAAAATGCACTGAATTTAGTGCCTAAATTTCATGAAAAATCAGTTACTTGGAGAACATTTTTCCATCATCCTTAGATTTATCATTTCAGCTCCAGGGAATGGAGGCTACTGAAGGTCTGGCTTTTACCCAGACCGTGATAGAAGAGCCATACATCCTGTGTAGTCTGTCAATATCTGAACATTATATGTCATGACCCTCTGCCCAGAAAAATGCAGGGAAGTACAAAAATAACATTCACAGAGTAGCTGAGCCAAACCTTACAGGAGGTAAAAAGTGGATAGCACTCAGAAAAGGTGGGAGATGGAGGCACAGGGCATTCCCCTCTCACTCTTGCAGGTCTAGTTCAGTCTAACACATTTTCACTCCATTTAGAAAACATTTGTTTCCAACTATACAAATAGGTCTTTTCTTTTTTTTTTTTTTTTTTGAGACAGGGTCTCACTCTAGCCCAGGCTGACCTGGAACTCACTCTGTAGTCCCAGGCTGGCCTTGAACTCACAGCAATCCTCCTACCTCTGACTTCCCAGTGCTGAGATTAAAGGTATGCACCAGCTAAGTCTTTTAATTTATATTGACACAGCATTGGAAATCCTACTTGCTTATGACTGTACTCTGGACTATAATGTTAAGACAATGATAAAGTTAGAGAAGTAGTTATCTTTCACCTCTGATTTCTTCCTTTTTGTTTTGTTTTATTTTGTTTTTGTTTCTTGAAGTAGGGTCTTGCTCTAGCCCAGGCTGACTTGGAATTCACTAGATAGTCTCAGGGTAGCCTTGAACTCACAGTGATCCTCCTACTTTTGTCTTCTGAGTGCTGGCATTAGAGACATGTGCCACCACACCCAGCTTCTTCCTGTCCTTTGGTGTTTTGGGGGTTTTTGTTTTGTTTTGTTTTTGGTATTTTTTATGAGAGAGGGAGAGAGTGAGGGAGAGAGAGAGAGAGAGAGAATTTGTGCACCAGGGCCTCCAACCACTATAATCTAACTCCAGAAGCATGCGCCTTTTTGTGTGTATGTGCGACTTTGAGTGCTTGCGTCACTTTGTGTGTCTGGCTTATGTAGGATCTGGGGAGTAAAACATGGGTCCTTAGGCTTCCCAGACAAGCACCTTAACCACTAAGGTGTCTCAACAGCCCCTTCCTGTCTTTTATATTTACTATGGGTAAGATATTCTCAGGGCATAAAACATATTACACGTCTGCAGGGATTAAGATATTTCTGCATGGCTTTCCTGTGAGTGTGTGAAAATTTTAGAAACTTTGCTATAGCCATTACTGTCCCTGAAAACAGTGCTATAGTATAAAATTCCAAGATCCTGAAATTCCTTTATTTTATTGAGTGTTCTAACATTCTCTCTGCCTATAACCCAAATGTGCCTTTAGTTCCAAGAATGAGTTCTTACCCATATTCTAACAAAGCAAGACTCATATGGAAATGTCAGAGACCCTAGGATTTTTCCTCAAATACTGGGAGTCTAAAGGCCTAGATCACAGTATGTGTCAAGATTTTTCTTGAATTTTCATCTATCCAATTCTAGTTTGAAGCTGAAAATTTTAAGGTCATTACCCACCTTGTTATACACATGACAATGGCTACTATGATGGCAATCTGTACGGCTCCAATAATGGCTGCAATAAGAACATGAGTGAGCTTCTGCCTACTGGGCACCACATAGAGAATACTGAAGTCTGTCTTTTCACAGTGCTGTCCAGTGTAGCCAGATTCACATCTGAAAGGAGAAGAAAAAGGAAAAAAGCAATTCCTATTAAAATTACTTTTTGTTATTGTTGCTGGTGGTGACAAAGGAAGGTCTTACTCACTAGTAGCCTCAGATGGCCTAGAACTAGTGATTCTCCTTGCCTCTACCTCCCTAGGACTGGAGTGTCAGGTGTGTGCTACTGCACCTGGTGAGAATTACAAATTTTATACTGCCAATTTCTAAATTAAAAGATACAAAAAGAGGCTGGATAGATGGCTTACCGGTTAAGGCACTTGCCTACAAAACCAAAAGACCCACGTAACCCAGATGCACAAGGTGGTGCATGTGTCTGGAGTTCATCTGCAGTGGCTGGAGGCCCTGTGTGCCCATTCTCTTTCTATCTGCCTCTTTCTTTCTCTATCTCAAATAAATAAATGTTTAAAAAATAAAAATAAAATATACAAAAGAAAACAAAAATGTTAAACAGGAATAGAAAAGCCATTCTACCTCAATCTGAAAAGAATGGTATATATGTCTTTTCATACAGTCTTCCTGATGTGCCTATTTTACATGGTTTTTCCTTCATATATGTTAAATCACATTGTTGGCAGTTACTAAATTATCTTATCACCAGCATTTTAAAACAGATAACAAGGGCTGGAGAGATGGCTTAGCAGTTAAGGTGCTTGCCTGTGTAGCCTAAGGACTCATGTTCAACTGTCCAGGTCCCACGTAAGCCAGACGCACAAGGTGATGCAAGCACACAAGGTCATACATGTGCACAAAGTGGAGTTCGATTGCAGTAGCTGGAGGCCCTGGTGTGCCAATTCTCTTTCTCTCTCTCCGCCCCGCCCCCCTCTCACACATTAAAAAAAATGGCCAGTCTATTGGGCTTGCCTCAAAAAAAAAAAAAAAGGTAACAGTATTCCAGCCAGCGACCATAACAGAGATAGCTTACTTATTTGCCATTCTCCATCTTTTCACAACTTAGTTATAAGTTAGGTGTGGAGAGCAGCCTGTAAATGTGCACTATTCTAGTGATTCCTTAGGCTAGATTCTTGGAAATAGGATTGCTTCATAAATAGGAATAAGCATTTATAATTCTATGAGCAAAGCACCAAATTATATTCAAGACATTTAATATGCAGAGCGAGAGGAAGACAACTTGTTAACAACAAACACAGCAAAGCAGTCAAGTTGATGCTAACCTGAGAAATTATCTAGTTTAATTAAAAGTAAATACAAAGGCAATATTATCAGTTGCTGATTAGTTGACAGAGAAACAGTTAAGATATTTAACAGAAAATACCAGAAGTGAAATGTATAAATTAGCCAAACTTCAGTTGTAACTTATTAATAAAACATGTGAAAGTTAGACAATGTAGTATTTATTCATGCCCCATACCTCATTACAAAAGGATTTCTGGGGTTAAAGAGATGGCTCAGTGGTTAAGAACACTTGTCACTTAAGTATAAGGGCTTGGGAGGGCCTGAGCCCGCTCAAATTCAATTCCCCAAAACCCATTAAACAGCTGGGCATGGCTTTATAGATCCATAACCTCCGTGGAGTGAGGTACAGAGGTCAAAGAATCTCTGGGACTCATTGATGTGGGGGAGGAAACAGCAGGTCTAGTTTGAAGGAGAGATCCCACCTCAAAGAAATATGAAAGAGAGATAGAGAAGGGCACCCAGAGTTCTCTTCTGGCCTGCACATGTGCACACAGATACACATCTGCGTGCGTGCGCGCGCGCGCACACACACACACACACACACACACACACACACTTATACAACACACATAAAAAACATGCCACACATCACATACCCTACACACATATACACACAAGCAAAACAAAAGGATTTGAAACAGTTTTCCTCATGCACACATAACAACAGAAAATAACCTGGGCAAAGAAGAACAGAAGAAGCCAACCTCTAAAGCTCTGGATTTCATATTGAGTTCTCAGCTTCAGAGCAGACAAAACAGTAAGGCAGATATAGGTGAGCCAAGTTTAGTGGTACATCCTATACACCCAGCCCTAAGGAGACTAAGGCAGGAGGATCACCAGTTCAAAGCCAGTCTGTAGAATACAGCAAGACTCTGTCTCAAAAAAAAAAAAAAAAAGAAAAAGAAAACAGGGCTGGAGAGATGTCTCAATGGTTAAGGTACTTTCCTGAGAAGCCTAAGGACCCAGGTTCCATTCCCCAGGACCCACATAAGCCAGATGCATAAGGTGGCACATGCATCTGGTGTTCGTTTTCAGTGACTGGAAAGCCCTGGTGCAACCATTCTCTCCCTCCCCTCCTCTCTCTCTCTCTCTCTCTCTCTCTATATATATATATATATATATATATATATATATGTATATGTATATGTATATGTATATGTATATATATATGTATATGTATATGTATATGTATGTATCTCTCTCTCAAATAAATAAATAAATATTTAAAATACATACACACAGTAAGATATCATCTCTCACCCACAGTGATGCTTGAACCAAAAGTGTCAGCAAGGGTACAGTAGAAAATGTAAAAATGGACAGCTATTTTGAAAGCAGCCTGATATTTCTAAAAAAGGTAAACAAGAGTTAATATTTGGCCTAGCAATTCTACTTCTAGACATTTACCCATGTCCCATGTGAAGCCAAAACATATATCCACATAAAAGCCTGCAAACAAGAGCTCATCATGATATTATTCACAAAAGCTAAAATGTGAGAAAATTCAATCTTCATCAACTGGATTTAAAAATGTGATGTTATCTGCCCAAGCATATTTTTTATTCATCAATAAAAAGAAGTCAAATGGATATACCTAACTATAATACTGATGAAACTCCATGAAAGAAGCTATGCACAGGACAGCATACATTATATGATCTCATTTATATGAAATGTCCAGAATAAGTGTCTCTAAGGGAACAGAAGATAGATTAGTGGCTGCCTAGGGCTGGTGTAAATAGAAAGGCTTAGGAGTAACAGCTAGCAGGTACGGATATCTTGAGGTGATGAAAATGTGCTAAAATTCTCCATGGTGGTAATATATTAAAACATTGGATTGAAAAGGGGGGAAAGCAAAGAAGGGAAGGAGGGAGAAAGAGATAGAAGATAGGAGGGAGGGAGGGGAGAGAGACTGCTGACACAAAAAGCAATCTCCATAAAATAAAATCAAACAAGTCATTACAAAGGAGCAATTACTACTCTGTTATTAGATTCAAGAGAACTTGTTTCATTGGTCTTCATTTTAAGAGGGCACCTTCTAACACAGAGAACTCCATTCTCAACAACACAGCTGCAGTAAATTTGATGATATGATGAAGTCACATATAGGACTCTTAAAATACTACCCTTCATGGCCAAAAGTCAAAACTCAGTAGTAGAATCACAGCAGTTCCACAGAGAGTGATGACACCCGAGTCATGGAGCTCTCAGACAGTTTAGCTTAATTCAGAGATTAAAATCATAGTATCAAAAAGAACCTTTAGGCTATATAACATTCAAGTAATTCTCCCTGGATACTATTTCCTGCATGAAATATCTAGAGTATTAAGTTGTAAGTTACTATTTCTTCTTCTGTTATCATCTCCCCAGCCTCCTCCTGCTATCAAAGGCAGACTCAGGTATTCAGTCCACCACCCTTTACTCTTTTCATTCCACATGCCCTCCAGGTCATCTCACTGGCTCCTATGGCACTGACTCATCCAGCATGCTTCCTAAGACCTGCAGTGTTTCAGGTACTGTTGCAGCAGCATCTGGGAAAGGAGGAAAGACAGGCTCTCTATGCTGCTTTCCCTATAGTGACAGTCAAAAAAGCATAATCAGTAAACTAAATGGTTATGTTAAAGGTGGGCGGGGGAGAGAGACATGGATTCAATAAAACAAACACAGAATGTGAAAATGGGGTGGGGGTGTCAATGGATACCCTGAATGTCATGCATAGGTCAGAAAAGAGGAGTATAATTTTAAATAGTGATCAGAGCACACCCTGAGGGGCTAGTGATATGATTCAGTTGGTAGACCAGTCACCTGCAATGCACAAGACCCTGGGTTTGATTGCCAGCCTACAAGAAATAGAAGCAGAAGTGGCAAAAGGAGAAAGTAGCAGAAGTAATAAATAGAAAAGGAAGGAGGAGGGGGGAAGAC